>OW028629.1:11911123-13224529 GCA_932294325.1 Allophyes oxyacanthae
AATCCTGGTGATGCCGAATCTCTTCATCAGTGCGTTGAATAGTGACGATTCGAATTGCCTTCCTTGATCCGTTGTGACACGTAACGGACAGCCAAATCGCGATATCCATCCCTCGTAGATCGCCTTAGCAACAGTGTCGGCGGTGACGTCACGAGTGGGTATTGCCTCGGGCCATTTAGTGCAGCGGTCGATCATTGTTACTAGATATCTGTAATCGTTAGATGGCGGCAGTGGTCCCACAATGTCGACGTGAACGTGTTCGAAACGTGACGATTTTTGAAATTCGCCGTGTGGACTGATAACGTGTCGTTGAATTTTCCCGCGCTGGCATCCGATGCATGTTTTCGCCCACACTCCAACTTCTTTGTTCATACCTGGCCAGAAGAACTTTGTAGACATTACTTTTCTTGTTGTTCGCACACCAGGGTGACTTAATTCGTGTTGCGCTTTGAATGCTACTTTACGATAAGTCATTGGTAGATATGGACGAACGTTGCCGGTTGATGTTTCGCACATGATGGGTCGTTGACCTCCGGGCAATGTGATAGGAGCGAACTTTAGACTTGGGTTGGACATGCAGGTCTTCAGCTCTTCGTCATTCTCTTGGTCCTTAGCGAGTTGATTGTAGTCGATCGCGGAGTGCGACAAGTTGAGTTCTTCGATGCGTGATAAGGCGTCAGCTGCTTCGTTCTTATCACCGTGAATGTATTTGATGTTTGTACAGAATTGACTTATGTAGTGCAGTTGTCGTTCTCTTCTCGGTGTGTCGCTGCTGCTCGGCGTTCTTGTAAGCGCGTACGTTAGAGGCTTGTGGTCAGTGCAGATCGTGAGTTCATTGCCCTCTATCAGTCGACGTAAGCTCTTAACAGCTGTGTACATTGCTAGTAATTCGCGATCGTACACACTGTATCTTCGCTGCGTTTCGCTCATTGTTTTCGAGTAGTAGGCGAGTGGTTTCCATGTGTTGTCGACCTTCTGTTGCAGTACGGCGCCGAGGCTGGTATCAGATGCGTCGGTGAGCAAGCATAGCGGAGCGTTAGGTATCGGGTGAGTCAGTACGGTCGCCTCGAGTATGCTTTGGCGGCATTTTTCAAAGGCTTCCTCGGCTTCAGGCGTCCAGGGAATCGGAGATTTATCGTTCTTTTTGCTATTGTGTAAGTATTTATTGAGTAGATATTGATGTTCGGCTTGATTAGGTAGGCAGCTGCGGTAAAAGTTGATCATGCCTAAGAATCTTCTTAATTCTTGTATCGTAGTTGGTCTCGGGTATTTGACAATGGCTTGGATGCGATCTTCTGTGGGTTTGATTCCTTCTTGTGTAACTTCGTATCCAAGAAATTGTATTTTGTTCGTACCGAACTCGCATTTTTCGATGTTGAGTGTGACGCCGTAGTTGTTCAATCGTTCGAGTACTTGATGAAGGTGCCGCTTGTGTTCTTCCTCAGTGTTTGAGTGAACGAGTAAATCGTCGACGAAGCAAAACACGATGTCGTCGAGTCCGCGCAGTACTTCGTGCATGAATCGCTGTAATGTTTGACCTGAGTTGCGGAGGCCAAACGTCATGTAGTTAAATTCGAACAGGCCGAATGGCGTGATAATGGCGGTCTTCGCGGCGTCTTCTTCATATATTGGTATAGAAAAGTAAGCCATCTTCATGTCCAATTTTGAAAAGACTTTTTTCCCGTGTAGTTGGTACGTAAAGTCTTGAATTCTGGGAATTGGGTAGCGATCGGGTACAGTTACGGCGTTAAGTCTGCGGTAATCGCCGCATACACGTAGTGAGCCATCTTTCTTCTTGACGACGTGTAACGGACTGGCCCATGGACTGTTTGATGGTTTGCATATCCCCATCTCCATCATCTTCTCGAATTCAATTTTTGCCGCGTTGTACTGGCTCGGAGGAAGGGGGCGTGGGGCGCTGTTTTGCACACGGCACTATTCGCTGCGTGGTTACAAATACGACTCGCGCGCTAGGCGCGATCCTTTTCTTCGAGCGCCGGCGTCGAGTGCGGACGGGAAGACTGCGCGTCGTCAGCGTCGTGTCCTCGCGACGTCTGCGAGTTGCGAAGCCTCTTCATTGCTGCTGCTTGGCTGCTTTGCTTATCAACCGCTTTTTTCGAAGCGAAACAGATGTGAGTGCGGCGTTGTAATGACGCTCGTGCCGCGTCGGTGTTTCTATCTTATTTCGTACTGTGCGTCTTTTTCAAGATGGTTGTGCTTCTGATTTCTTTACTTGAGTGTTCTTTTAACGTGCTGGGTGGTCTTGGTACTGGTACGGTGGTAATGGTACTATGGTAACTGGTAATCTATGGTGATTGGTAACTGTTATAAGTATGTGGTAAGTGTGACGGGTAATGGTCACTACATATTTAATCTCGCTAATCAGTGTTTATATTGTTGAATTAGATGTACAATGGAGTGTCAGCTAGGGACGATGCTTGTTCCAGTCTTAACAAAGACTGGAATCAAGTAATAGCGGCCCTTGAAGCCATAAAAGGTGACTGGCAACCAAACCGCTTTGGTTAGAAATGAAGCTGCAGGGTTGATTAAACAGTTGAATTCCCTGGAAACGGCCATCTTGTCAGAATTTTGGGGAGCTTTTTTAAATCAATTTAATACAGCTTCAAAAGTTCTGCAAGCGGTTGACTCGGACCTGGAGGTTGTTTCTAACCTTTATGACTTTTTAATTAATTTCATTCAAAATAAAAGAGAATGATTTTACGCTTTCGAAGAGGCGGGTAAAACGAAATTACCCGAAGAATACAACCACAACCAAAAAAGAGTTGTCAAAAGAAAGAAACGTGATGATAAGAGTCGTGAAGGAGAATGTTAGATGTAAAAGTTAGAAGGAATGCCGTAAACTTTCAAAACGTAAACCTACAAGACAAATGTGTGCTATTGAAACAATTCTTGGCCACCTATGAAAATAAAATGAGTCTAAGGCTAGCTTATTTATAAAAATAAGGACTTAAAAGAAGCTTCCCCATATGTAGAGATTGCATTAAGCATTTTTCTTTGCACCGCAGTGGCGAATTGCAGTGCAGAACATACGTTTTATGTACTTAAAAGGATAATGAATTATCTACGTTCCACTATAAGCGAAGAACGCTTAAACAGCTTAGCTGTTCTGAATATAGAAGCTGAGATGACAAATGCCATAAATTATGACAGCGTCATTGACGATTTTGTCAACCAATTTGTACAGATTTTTTTAAATATTTACCTAGTGAATAAATGGTTCTTTTTTAGGATTTTTTATCATTTATTATTTCACACCACATAGGTACCTATTGCAGGTTCTCCAATAGTCCAGTAGTCTCGATTGTGTAAAACGCAACCGTTTAGGTGAGGTTTCTTTGTTCTTGCAGGTAGTGCAGTTACTACGGAACACGCCTGCCGCACCACAACCATAACATTTTATTACTGGTTTTGGGTTTTCGTTTTCATTCGTGTCGATAATTGTGCCAAACACTTTCGGCACTCTTCAAATACGTGCCCTGTCTTGTCACAGAATAAACAGCGACTTACAGAACCCATTTTGTGTGTGATTGGGCCTTTCGATGAAGAATTTTCATCTCCTTCATCCTTTTCCAGGGATTCCTGGTGACGAGCACGCTCCATAAGTTCTGCGAATGTCTTTATATCAGATCGTGCTATCTTGTATTTTGAACTCCGTTTTCAGGAGTCTATAAATGAAGTCTAACTGTCCTTCTTCTTTACGTCGTTTGAGTAGTAATAATCCAAGCAAAGCACGTCTCTTGTACAAAAATGTCAATTTTATCTTTGCTGCCTTGTGCTATTACAAAGATTTCTAAATAAACCTCATATGGTTCACGTTGAGGGGCGAAGGCAGCACGTAATTGTTTAAGTGCAGATGTCCAGGTTTTTATGTCGGCGTTTATTCCCTACCACCAAGTATTTGCCGTATACTTTAGTAGTAACGGTATCCCTTTCAAAGCTTCTTCATCGGATATTCTCTCATAAAATTCAGCAATGGTACCTACTCTTTGAAACAATTGAAATATAACATTAAATATGTTATTCTGTTTTCCCTTTTCTCCATTTATGTTTTAGGTAGTATGCCATTATGTAGTATGTATATTAGCCTTTTCTTTCATAGAATCTTTAACATCCCAGAAAATATTTTTTTCCAATGAGAACATTATTGACATCTTTGTACCAATTGTGTATGAAAAACATTGTTCTTTTGTGATCAGCACAAGTAAAAAATGATAAATTCACATTTAAAATTAATTTTATATAGGCCGATACATATTTTTTATTGCTGTGCTCTTTCAATATTTCAATACATATAACGTGTTCCACTTGAGTAAAGAAATCAAACAATGCGCTTGTAGGATAGCACAATAACTTTTTGCTGTCAAATTCTTTCAGTTTTATATATTGATGGAAACTTTTTCTCTCTTCTGTTTCCATATTGTTTCTGCAGGCCACACAGTTTTTATAAATATGCTTTTTGGCAAGTTGTGCTATACACGCACTGCAATACCCTATTGCTGCGCATATTCTTTCAATATCTATTGAAGTTTGAGTCTGTATTAGGTCGTCTGTATTTAAAAGCTCTACATTTAAATGAGCACTGTCAATTTCATCTTCATATTCAGTAGTGCTTTTGTCTCCTAGTGCTGAATTTGAAGATTGTTTAATAAAACGGCTTGAATTATTTAAAATTGGTTTTATTAACCTGAAACTGAATTACACAATTAATTTGTCTGATGGCCATAGCACCGCAGCACACATATTTATCAATATGGGAAACGGAAAGTGACACAAAATATTGCTAGTATAAAAGGAATCTAAACTAATTTAAATTAACCAAATTTTGCAAACTACTTAAATAATTTTTTATGTTCTGTGATGAACAAAGATGAAATGTTATTAATTAATAAAGTTTTGATGACTCCTTCAAATGCAGATGAAGCCGACGCGGGCATAATGTTGCTGTAACCATGAGCTCTAACTGCCTCAAAAAAGTTTGCCAATGCCTCTTGATTGAAATTGCGCAACGGTAAAAAGTTGATCCCTTTGGAATTTAAAAATCTTACAATTAGTTTCAAACCATCTCTGATTTTAATCCAGCTTGACAACGAAAGCACTACTCCTTGTTTATTAGAATTAATAATAAAATTCATTGTTTTACGAATAGGATCATTACTATCATTACACGATGTGTGGTGAGGTGAGGTTGGGGTCACTGTAGCCTTGTAGATTTTCCTCCTTTTATCGTGCTAAAACTCCCAATAACGCTGTCGAAAAAATCATCGAAGAACATGAGTAGATCTGCTGTGTCGCAAAGGATAGGCCACCACTCTCCGTCTGAGGGTGTCGTAAAATTAAGGATTGTGTAAAGAGGATGAACAACATCCTTCGCGTTTGTGCTATAAAGAACATACTGTACTCAGTAATCCGCTTGCCCAGTGTGGTGACTCTGGCAATGTCCCATAAGACCGTTTATAGTAGCAGTCATTGGACAGCCCGTGTTCAGCAGTGGATGTTAACTGTGTCTATGACGTTGATGAACCAATCTTAATTATATTGGACTCGAATTAGCTTATGAAGATGCTAGTGTAGTCTGTGTCTTCTTATGGCCACCTTATCATTTTTTTGTGCAAGTTTAATGGTGGCCATACACCATGCTACCTATTGTCCAATCGGCATGACGCTGCAGACTTGATCCAATCTGCAGTTCGTTCGTATACACCACACACGATCAATGTAGCAAATTCTGCACCTCAAACACGCAATAACATTCAAATTCACGATATTTTAGTACTACCAAATTGGACACCTAAAACTACACAGCAGTGTTCTAAAAGGACTGTTCCTAAAGCTGTATGATTAACACCTGTACACCCATTAACTTCAAAACTCGAAATTACATAAAAAACTACTCAAAAAGCTGTAACTTCTCCATTAGCTGATGTATCGACGAACGATTCAAACGAATATAACCGAAAACCGCAACAGCTATCCTCTAAACGAAAAAAAACAATTAACGCAACATCTAAGGGCAAGACTAATTAATAAATTGCCGAAAAGAAGCAAAACTCATCACAAACTGAGGATGATTGGATTTGCCACACATGTAACGGATTGTATTCTAATGATCCTTTGTCTAAAAATGGAGCCGAATGGATAATTTGTTCTTTTTACACATTACCGTATCATATTCATTGCCAAAGTCAAGATGTAGAAACTAAGCTACTATTTTATGTGTGATGCTTGTAGTTTGTTTCAAGACGGTGGTGATGATTATAGAAAGCACTACGCATCGCAATGACTGATTCCAAAGCCTCTGCGGTAATAAAATCTATTGAATTTACAAGTGATAATTATCAGATTGCTTGGGACTTACTAAATGAAAGATACAACAACAAAAAAATATTAGTAAACAATCATTTAAAATCATTGTATAATTTTGATAAAATTACAAAAGAATTTTATAAATCATTGCGGTACTTAATCGATCACATTTCAAAAAAATTACGTGCACTGAATACTCTCGATGAACCAATTCAACATTGGGACACGTTAATAATTTTCACAATGGCTTCGAAATTATATGGCGCTACAAGTCTCAAATGGGAAGAATACAAAGGCACACTTTTGCACGCAGTAAGTTAGAGGACTTTTATCAATGTTTGCGCTATCGCGCCGGTGTTCTCGAAACTGTACAATCTAGTAGTAATACTAGTGACAATAGTAACGCAAAAAAAAGCAAAATGCATCACTAGTGTCTTCTTCAATTCAAACTAATAATAATACTAATAATTGTGTTGTGTGCGAACAAAATCATCGCCTTTACGAGTGTCTACAATTTAAAGCGATGACTAATTCCTGTCGTAATTTGTTTCCCATACAAAAGTACAATGTCCACAGTCGCGCGTATTTAAAAAATACAGCAAATAATACCAATAACACGCAACAAGTAAACTATTCAACAATTTTTTGTCAGGTGAACGGGTAAGTTATATGGAATATACTATAAAACAATGTAATTATAATAAACCATTTATTTATTTGCCCATAAACACGTGTCTCATATTCCATTCCTTTGTGTTATTCTTTCTTGTAACAGTGATATTTTATAATAATAGAAGTAAATTCCAAATTTAGTATGGCAACTCTATGCGTCAAAATAGTTACAACAAGAGGGCGCTAGTTTCTTTCAGCCACGCCATTTTGTTTTGTAACTGATGGTTTCACTTCGTGCGCGTCGTAAAAAGGACAATAAGCATTTTCCGATGAAAAAAAAACACAGTGAGACACGAGGCACTTGCAACAAAAATTCGTAACTTTTTCTTACAAGATGACGTTAGCCGCGCTACAGCTGGCAAGAAGGAAACGAAGACGCTGAAAAAAAATAAGACGATACCTCCTTGAGTCAATGAAAAAATTACGCTATAAAATTCAAGAAAATAAAATTCCCGTGTCTTATACCACTTTTGCTAGATGCAAGCCTTTTTTTGTATTAAGTCCCAATCTCTCTAACCGTGAAACATGCGCCTGTAAAAAACATGGAAATATAGAATTTAAATATGCAACACTTAAAAATCTTTCGATAGTGAAGTCTAACGCGACGTCCTGCGTGAGCGATCTAGACGCGAACGCGAAGCGGCGCGGCGCGGCGCGAAAACAACAAACATTCGAAACCTATTGAAGTGGCCTACGTGACCAAACGCACGTGGGGTGCGGTGCGGAGCGGAGCGAAATGAAGCGAACGCGATCAGTTGGCTTGATATTTTCGCGCGAAGTGGACGCGTCGGCCATATTTTTTTCAAGCAAAAATTGTAAATGTCGGAAGTAGAACTTCTTATTAATGCTATCCAAGAACGTCCTACATTATGGGACAAAAGGAATAAAAGTTATCATAACCGGTTATTATCGCACCGCGAATGGGAGGCTGTGGCTAAAATAATTGGGACTACAAGTAAGTACAACATATTTCTTTATTATTATTACATTCTTGGCAAAGGATGTTGCTCAAAATACAATTTAAAGTTTTCTCTTGCCTGTGCGGCTGCTCGTGATGTAGCATTGTATCTTCTTTGAGAATTATGTCTTTGTGTTAGTGACATATTTTGATATGTTTTTCGGAAAGACATTAACTCATTCTCATTTATTGATTCAAGATCCCTTAGAATATTGTGTAGTAAACATATGGCTTTGACGATATGAACTGCATTTGTAACATTCGTTTCGATAGATTTATGTAGAATTCTGAATTTAGAAGTTATTGAACCAAAAGAACATTCCACCACCATTCTGGCTCGAGATAAGCGATAATTATAATTATCTTTGGCGTCCCCTTTAACCGTTGACTTTTCTGGAAAAGGTCGCAATAGGTATTTCTTTAGAGGAAACGCCGCATCTCCAAGGAGCACATACGGAGCTATGATATTAGAGCCCGGTAATACTTGTTCTTTAGGTATTTTTAGTCTTCCTTGTTCTATTGCTCTTCGAAAGGGGCATTCCTCAAAAACACCGGCATCGTTGTCTTTTCCATAGGAACCCACATTTATCATTACAAACTTATAATTTGCGTCAGTGACTGCTAACAACCCAATCGAAAAAAAGGATTTGTAATTATAATACATGGAACCACTCTTTTTTGGTTTTTTTATGCGAATGTGCTTTCCGTCAATACATCCAATGCAATTAGGAAACTGCCATCTGTCCCAAAAACATTGCGCTATGTTTTTAAAGCTATCTTCTGAAGGTTCGGGCATGTGTTTTCTAACTAATTGAGTCCATATAGCTTTGCAAACTTGTGGTACGATTGTAGAAATAGCAGATTTTGAAATTCTGAACAAGAAAGC
Source organism: Allophyes oxyacanthae (assembly GCA_932294325.1). NCBI lineage: Eukaryota > Metazoa > Arthropoda > Insecta > Lepidoptera > Noctuidae > Allophyes > Allophyes oxyacanthae. The sequence goes on from OW028629.1 coordinate 11,919,964, forward strand.
GAGTTGCCGAAATTGTATACCTGTGGCCAAATACCTAAAATAATGCAAAATATTAAGTTATAATTCCTTTTCTTTTTTCAGGTGAAATGACTAAGAAAAAATGGAAAAATTTGAGAGACACGTTTAGTAAAGAATTAAAAAAAATTCCTTAGCCACGTTCTGGGACTGACGCCGATAATGAGCCGAAGTATACAGGCACATGGCCACATTTTGAGGCCATGTGCCTTCATCCTCATTGCCAGCTATCACAAGGCAAACACGCAAAAGAAAAGATATAAGTCTCGAAGCATTTCTCGATATTGAGAGAGAAAAAATTAAAATTCTTCGCGAAGATCAACCAGATAATACTGACGACGACCTTCTTTGGTTCAAATCAATATTACCTTACATGAAACAGTTGCCATCACTCAAAAAATTACATTTTAGAACGCAGATGCAGGAGCTTCTTCTAATGGAGCTGTCAAAGTTAAACCCACCACAATCCAGTGCTCAACAACATGGCTATTACACATCTTTGTGAAAGTATTGCAATTATGTACATACTTACTAATTAAACTTAATTAATATTATATGTAATCTCTAACATTTATTTCATAGTTTTCTTACCTCAAAGTCACCATAAGTCGTTCTTCTACAGAAATAGGTTCCTGAAAATTTGTTGTAGTAAATTGCAGAACAGGTTTAATGGCTTGTACAATATAGTCAAACGTAGTAGGTAACATTCGACAATATTCCTTGAACAACAGGGGTTGAGTACGTAAATCCTGGTACAAATTATGAAATTCCCCATGAGTATGCCTTTCTAAGTACACAGTATTAGTTCCACTTCTCTGCTTTATACACTTCTTCAATATCTCATATTTAAGATATGAATTTTCCAACAACATTAGCTTCCGTCCGTCCATGACAAATGTTTAATGCTAACTGAACTGAACGGCGGCGGAGGGCGCGGAGGGGACGGTTCGCGCGCAGACAGGACAGAGTAGCCGCGTCGCTCCGCACCGCATTAAATTCGCATTGGATCGTTTCGCAATCGCGTTCGCGTTGAGTCGTCCACGTAGGACACAGCGTAAAGATTTAGACTTGTTCATGAAAAGTATTGTCTGTGACACTCATAAGAGGGAATGTATGTACTCTGAATGCAAATGTTGTTTAAAGGAAAATACAACTGTTTATAATTTGTCGGAGTGCAATTTAGATGATAAAGTATCTTGGCTGGAATGGACAGTTCAAACTATTGAATATCAAAAGGAGAACAAAAACAAAACAGCAAAAAGGATGGTAAAAATAATAAAATCACGGACGATAAGGCATTTAATCATGGAGTTTAAAAAAGCACTAGTAGAATTCAAAGTCCACTGTTACAATATATTTCACCAAATAAGTGGTACAAATATTTAAAAGAAAATTTGAGCGTGAATGAAGTTCTAATCCATTGAGATTTCTCGGAGAACTATGCTTGTAAGCTGCATAAAGAAATCAAAGCTCTACATTTTGGTGCATCCCAAATACAAATTAGTCTCCATACCAGTGTTGTGTAAAGTCAAAATTCTTTGGAGTCTTTTTGCACATTTTCAGACTCAACTAAGCACACTCCGGAAGCAATTTGGGCTCATCTTTCGCCCATACTACGGGATATAAGAAAAAAATCACCTCAAGTGAACATAGTTCATTATTACTCGGATGGATCCACAAGCCAATATAGACAAAAAAAGAACTTTTTCTTATTCTCGAGTGTGCTGAAATCCTTAGGATTTTCTTTTGCTACCTGGAACTTTTTTGAAGCCGCTCACAGCAAAGGTGCTGCTGATGGCATAGGAGGTGTCATCAAAAGAACTTTGGACAAGAAGGTAGCATACCATACAGACATAGGAGACGCGAAAACAGCATATGACGCTCTAAAAGATGAAACTACAGTGAAGATGTACCTAATAAAAGAGGAAGATATTAATGACGTAAAGAGAGAGATAAACTCATATGACTTAGTTGCTGTACCGCAAACAATGCAGATACATCAGATAACAAGTTCCTTTGGTATGTCTGAATTGTTTGTAAAGCAAGAACCGTATGTAATAGGTTATAGAAAATTGAGCTGCTTTTGCCATAATGAAAGGTCGTCTGTAATAAAGGGGTTTTGTTATTGCTATTCTCTAAAAGAATTTAGCTTGCTGAAAAAAAAGGGGAATCCATGTCTGACTAAAAAAAGAAAAATTATTTATTCTTCTGATTCCGAGAGCAGTGATACTGATAATGATGGACTAATTGTCAAAAAAGATTATAATGCAACAGATTTTCAAAAACCGACTTACTTTTATATTGACGCTAACAAACCAAGCACGTCCAAAGTCACTATCGATTCCGAAAGCAGCGATACTGATAATGATGGACTAATCGTCAAAACTGATTGTAACGCAACAGATCATCCAAAACCGACTTACTTTAATACTGACACTAACAAACCAAGCACGTCCAAAGTCACTATTCTTTCAAATGTAAAAGTAAACTACATATAACTTATCCGATTTTTTTTTTTTTACAAAATCAGCCCATTGCTGCAATGTATCATTATTTGATTTAAAAAAAAGACTAGTGAGATGTTTGATGATAGCGATGATGAACCGATTTTTTAAATAAATTTTGACTATGGCATCGCTTGTTGGTCTTTTTAATAATAAGAATATTAAATTTTCTGTTAGTGAAATTGTTGTTTAAGATGTTAAATAAGTTAAAAGTAATAAGTGTAAAATATGAACCCTAATTAAGAAAATATGTTTATATCATTAAAATAATACGTATAATATTCAATATACGTATGTTGAGGCGTTTTGTAAGAAATTCTAATTTGAAATAGGTATTTACATATATAGACTAAATATTTACAAATAAATTAAAAATTAAAGATAAATAAAAACAAAGAGGGAACACTTAGGCGGCGTCAAAGTACTCCTCCGCATCGCTGTCATCCGGGAACGTGCCCAGAAGACTGGCAGCATTGCCACGTTGAATGGCAATGCTAATTCTTTGGCCAAAGAAAGAGCCAGCCCTCTGGTCACGCGAAGTGTCGACCAGACGGCGAGAGATTTCCTTAAAAAGGTGACGCGCACTCGGACCCCATGACCCGAGCGTTTCGACCCCAAATGGCTCAAATCTGTAACAACCATTAAGGTTACAGTATTTGCGCCGCTTGAGGGTCTCAGCAGCTGCAGCAGCAGCGCCTACACAGCCCGCCGTACTTGCAACGTGAGATGGCGCAAGGGTGTCGACACAAGTAGCGTCCCACACCAAAGGCCTACCCACCTTCCAAGGCACTAACGTCATGCCGTCCGGTCTCTTTCCATCGTCACGTACCAAGCCGTTAGGTTCTAAAACCGCTGGTACGCCGGCGCTGGCAAGGGCTCGACGAATAATGTCGTTAATGCTGGCGTGCCGTGTTATGCGACCTGCGCTCCTGTAACAGGACAGGCCATGGTGTCCGAGGCTGTCGACAGCTTCACCACAGTGACACCGATGCGGAGCAACACAAGGAGCGCCCAAGCGTAGACTTGTAGCGAGCCGAAACGAAGAGTCATCCATCAAGGTGCCAATGGTGGATGACGGGAGAGCCTGAAGCCACAAACCCGACTCCCATTCTCCCACAGCCAGCAGACGGGCACGATCAACAGTATTGGTAGAAGTGTCTAATAGGGTATTCCTTACAATACTGCAGAGCGGCTCGTCCCACCGTCTTTGGGAGGACAGGTTGTCGGGCAAATCCGTATTGGGACAAGCCATTTTCCAAGCGTTCAACGCATCGGACAAAAACGGTACCTCAAAATCAACCAGTGAGGAAGACAAGATTTTCCTGGTTAACTTTTCAGTACCGTGGACCGATGAGAGGAATGCTGGTAAACTTAAACTGGAGATTTTGCGGACGCCGAGACCACCCAAACGAATGGGAAGTGTGGCTTGTTGCCATGCTCGGTCGTCCAGGGCCACATTAATTATTGAACTAAGGGTGTTTCTGATAATTTGGTCGACCTTTCCTAAAAGTTGTGGATGTTTCCAAAGATAAGAAGAACGTAGGTTATAAGTGAATTTTGGTCCAAAACAGCAGTAGCGGATAAGGGTAAAGGCCGAATGAATGTTAATTTTGAACAGTCTATCCGAAATGTCGTTAAAATTTTGAATTTTTTGTTCAAAAAAGGTAGGAAACGCTTCCTCAAAAATCGGGGACCCGAGGAGGTGAAGAGATTTTTTATCCATAATTTTGATATTGGGAGCCAAAGAGTTAAATTTTGAAATGGTGGACTGTCTGTCAGTAGTTTCAGGAAGGTAAATTTCACATTTCGAAAGATTAAGGTCTAGGCCGATGGAACTGAAATTTTCTTTTAAAAAAGTTAAGTCTTTTAAAACTGTGTCTACATCACCTCCCAGGGTACCATCATCTAAGTACCATACATTGAATTTGGAATTTAGTTGTCGAATGATAGGATTTATGCCTAAACTGAAAATGACAGGCCCAAGAGGGTCACCTTGTTGACAACCCACGGCTGATTCCAAAAGGTGGCCTTTATATAGTAATTTTGAGGGCTTTCTGTAGCATTGGTATAAGAAACTGTAAATTTTGGGTATTTCTTTTTGAACCTCTGACAACAAGGTGTCCCTATTTACGGAATTAAAGGCATTCTTGATGTCAACCTTAAGAATGACCTCACCTTTGTTACTGTGAAGATAGGTGGAAAGTGCGTGTACCGCAGCCTCACAGCCCCCTTTGGACCCGAAGCCTAATTGTAGGGGCTGGAATTTGCTGGCCAGAGTTTCACTATAAAAGGCGCAGCAAATTTTGGCTGCGATACGACGATAAGTTGACCCTACGGCAATGGGACGAATGCCGCCATCTTTTTTACGCAGGGCACACAGATTGGCCCCGTACAAAATGTCGATGACGGCCTCGTTCACTTTGCCGGAGAGCATTACATTAATGAGGGCCGTCAGCTCCTTCAAAAGGGACTCACCAGCTTCCCCGGCGCCTGAACATAAAAGGTCCTTTAGGTGTTGAGGTGTTAGGCCGTCGAGGCCGCCGGCTGATCCACTTCTAAAGGAACACACGGCCGCTAAAAATTGCTGAGCTGTAATGAATAAGGAGTTGGTGTCTGGATCGGGAGGGTCAGGAAAGGAGAGGTCATTTGCAGGGGCGGGGTGTTTGCTCTCCAGAGCAGTAAGGGTCTCTGGAGAGTACGGCGCCACCACATCGCTGCTAAAGATGATCCTAGCTGCACCACTGATATCACCTTCGCCGAGTTTAGATTCTACATGATGTAATAAACCTCTATCGGGGAGGTGTGCTGTAAATTTTGGGTCGAAACTCAGGGCCGAAATATTACAGTTTTCTTTAATTTGAGCGGTTAACGTTTTTTTAGAGGCCAAATTTTTTTGTACGTGTAGAACTCTAAATGGGAAGGTGAGTAGTTGCTCCCAAGCACTTTGAGAGTTCTCTCGGACGGCGAGGCGGACACAACGTGCCAAACTTGACGCTACAGTAGGTCTCGCGCCACGAGGAACTCTCTTCAAAACCGGAGAAGTACTTTTTAATTTTGCAAGATATTTCCAAAAAGGTTGAGAGTGTGGATTAGGCACCAGGGGAGTTGATAATCCGGGGCAGGTTGAAGGTACATTGAGGGGTTTATGTTTTTTCCCCAAATGTACCTTCAAACCTCGATCACCCTTAAAAAACCGGGCTTGGGAGCAGTGTGGGCACCTCACTAGGCCATCCATCGAAGTGGAAGGTTGACTGGCACTTCGTTCGACGACACTACAGTCATTGTTGGACATGAGAAAAATTAAAACAATACTTACGATTAAAATTAGACTAAAATAAACATTAAAATATTAAAAAAACCAAAAACACAAAATAAAAACATTGTCACTTATTCACAAATTGTCACTGACGTCAAATAGGCAGGCCTGGCGCAGGCGGCCTGGGGCGCCGCGTTGACCACAGTTGAAGTATGAACGGAAAAAATATAAACAAAAAAGGCGCTGTGACACGCAATAACCCTTCATCCGCTGTTGTTTATTTATACAACCGTCTCATCGCTCGATGTAAGGGAAAAAATTATTTTTCATGGCGGGGTTGGCGATTGGCTGCTACGCAGCAAGACTCTGGTACAAAACATAATTCGCGTGGCCACATGGAGATTACATGTTCGTAAACGCATCCACAATACAAAATTGAAAAAGATAATAAATATTATTGAAAATTAATTTTCATAAGGTAATTTTCGAGTGACAGTTGACAGTTCCCCTATATATATATATATATACGTATTATTTTAACGATATATAAATATTATTGCAAGACTGTATTATTTCTAAATGTGATTTTAAGACCAAATTTTATATTTTAAATATGTTGAGTTATTCAGTGATATAAAATTTCTTAAATTCTTATATGTGATTTTTGCACCAATGTTTAGAGTGCGCGCAAGCTAAGTCTGCGCGCATGTTTGAACTTCAAAACTATATCCCAGCCAGCATTTGTAATCACTTTCGGCATAATCAGATTTTATCTTTTGTACTCGACGCATACAGACGTGCCCATCGATGCAAAATAAAATTAGTTAAATTAACAATTGTATAAACAGTGACCTAGTTTAGTGTATTTAGCGTGTATATTAATATCGTAGTGATTATTTCGTAATAATGAATCATAAACCAGTGAGTGAATTCTATAAAATATGGACAGCCCCTTCGATCGGAGCGGGATGACGCGCCGCAGCCCTCCACCGACATCGCCCCAAAATCCGAGGCAGGACCAAGATGAGAAAATTGAAGTAGTCTCGACTCCGGATTTACAGAATTGGCTAGCGTCTATTGAGCAGTATTTAAATGAGGTCTGTTGTATTGCTTCTGACGGAAAGTTAAACTCTGAGCAGAAGCTAAAAGTAAACAACCTTTGCCGAAAAGTTGGACATGGAGTTGAACAAATGGCTGTTCAATACCAGTCTCTAAAGCAAAAAGCCATACAGGCCCACACGTCCCTTAAAACTCTGGCCGAAGAACGTGACCTGGCGGATTGCCTAACGGAGATAAAGCGGACAATGCAGGAGTCCTTTTCGAAGCAAGCTGCCGAAAGTACTACATCTTTTGCAGACATGGTGAAAAAGGGGTCCAATACGTTTGTTCGTCCAAGCCCCTTCAGTTCCGTAGCAATTTATCCTAGCGATAACTCTAAGACCAGTGACGAAACCAAGAACATGGTCCAAAAAATCATATGCCCTGAGGAAATGAAGCTGAAAGTTCGAGGAGTACGCAAGATAAGTAAAGGAGGAGTCATAATCAGCACTGAGACTAAAGGTGACCTAGAAAAGGTCAAACAATCAGTCCAGCTCGCTACCACAGGGCTTACCGTCGATGAACCTCAAAAGCGTAAACCTCGCTTAATAATAATAGGAGTTCCATCATCAATGGCTGAAAATGAGGTTTATAAATGTATTTATGAACAAAACATAGCCGATAAACTACCAACTATGTCCAGCGATACATTTTTGACCTCAATAAAACTAAGCCACAAATCTGGCAAGAAAGATGCTGAGAGCTGTAATTATATTATGGAAGTACCAGCCGGCATTCGTAAGGCCCTTATCACACAGGATAGATTGTTCATAAACTGGTCGTCTTGTCCTGTACGAGATTATACCCTAGTAACTAGGTGTTACAAGTGCCAGCAGTACGGTCATGCGGCCAAGACATGCAAAACCGCGGCCCCTATATGTGGACATTGTGGTGAAGAAGGGCACTCAATCCAAGACTGCTCAAAGAAAGCCAATGCGCCAAAATGTGCGACATGCTTGCGCTTTAAAAAACAAGCCTACCACAAGACGGGAGACCCAGATTGTCCGGCTAAAAAAGCAGCTGAATACAGGTACATTAACTCGATTGACTATGAAGGCGCCTAAGAGCGCCACACACTAGTTTATCTTTTAGACTTAATTTACTATTACTATTTCTGACAGTATGGATGCCAACTTAATCACTGAAATAGATAATACATTTTTAACAGAGTCAAAGTCATGTGAGGTGGAGGACTGCAAACAATATCTATCCGATTATCAAAATTCACTAACCATACTTACCCAAAACATTCGTAGAAATAAGAATATCGACAGCTTAACCACTTTTCTACATAGACTTAACTATGATTGTGATATAATAGTACTAACCGAATGCTGGCTAACTAATCGCTACGATAACCTACCAGTAATGCCGGGGTACAACTTATTCTATAGCACAATAAACCACAACCAAAATGATGGTGTAATAGTTTATGCTAAAGAATCGTTACAGGTCACAGTCGAGGAACCACATCTACAAGACGGCTCGAGTAATTGTTTAGTAATAAAAATTGGTATAACTACAGCGATAATCGCTATGTATAGATCCCCTTCCGTTAGAAACTTAGATTCTTTTCACAATTCCTTGAATAATACTTTTCAATCACTAAGCTCTTTTAAAAATCTTATACTAACAGGTGATATAAATATAAACATTACTTCCGAAAATCACGACGCAGGTACCCAAGATTACCTTAATCTGTGTTCATACCATGGGCTTCTCCCCGCTCATATATTGCCTACACATCAAAGCGGTTCCTGCCTCGATCACATGATTATCAGATCTAGCCTACCATATATAACACTTGTTACTAACTCAACTATTACTGACCATCACGCTGTCTTACTAACCGTAAATTTAACACTACCTAAGCTAAATCGTCCCCAGACAATGTCCAACTTAAACATAAACAAACTCGAATGTGATTTACACAACATTGATTTTAGCCCAGTTTTCAATACTGTTGACGCTAATATTTCTTTATCATATTTAATAAAACATGTCCAACAAGCAATATTACGCAACACTACAGCTATTACAGTGAGTAAGAAACTTTTTAATATTAAGCCTTGGATTACTCCGGGACTTATCCGGTGTATAAGGCATAGAGATAAACTTCATCAGAAAGTTAAGAGATATCCTGATAATGTTACACTGCAAATAAGTTACAAAAGATATAGGAACTTCTGCAACAATCTCCTAAAGAATTTAAAGACGAATTATGATAAAAATGAATTGAATAGAGCAGGTAACAATAGCAAGCAACTTTGGAAACATATTAAAAATATCACATATATCACAAAACAGCGTGAATTAAATTCGAATTTACTACTTACTAATCCCTCACCGCTTTTGTCTGCTAACAACGTTAATGACTTTTTTGTGAATGTAGGGAAAAACCTTGCCCAACAGATTCCGAAACACTGTTGTACCCAACCAATTACAGCTTTCCAAACATCGAGCCATAGCTGTAGTCTGAAATCTTTTGCTATGCTGGACACTGACGAGTGCGAAATAGATCGAATTATTTCAGGACTAAAGGATGATTGTGCAGTTGGATGGGATAGTATAAGCAATAAGATTCTAAAACTATTCAAGCACATTTTGGTACCACCCTTAACGCATACATTTCAACTTTGTCTCTCCGAAGGAATTTTTCCAAAATGTCTAAAAAAGGCAGTAGTAATCCCTATCTTTAAATCTGGAACCAAAGATCTAGTTAATAATTATAGACCAATATCATTACTCCCCTCGATATCAAAAATACTAGAAAAAATAATAAACAGTAGACTAGTTAACTATATTGAAAAAAACAATTTCCTTGCACCTGCGCAATTTGGGTTTAGAGCCAAATTATCCACAGCCGATGCGGTACTTAACCTGACCGATTATGTTACACAAGAACTCGGCAAAGGGAACCAGTCCTTGGGAATTTTCCTTGATTTAGCCAAAGCATTTGACACGGTATCTGTTTCTGTACTTTTAAACAAATTAGAGGCTATAGGTATAAGAGGTACACCGCTGAAACTCCTCGTAGACTACTTACATGATCGATGCCAATGTGTTAGAATAGATAATATTACGAGTGAGGATCAAAAAAATACTGGTTTTGGTGTTCCACAGGGAAGCATCCTGGGCCCTACCCTATTCCTGATTTATATTAACGATTTGTATAATATAAACTAGAGGTCGCGCGGTGCGCGGGCCGCGAGCGGCCCGCGAGGGCTTTTCGGGTGGAGCTTGTAACATTACTCAAAATAAATATGATATTTGGTTTTGTATGGCAGCCATGTTTTTTTGTATGGAAGCCATCTTTTTTTCACCGGCTCGTCAAACGGCCCAGGGTCCTTGACATTTTTAGTTCCGGCGGTATAGGTTTGCGACTTTTAATTTTCGAGATCCGTAGGGCAGTTCCAGCAGCGTTCCACTTTCAGGTCATTTCGGACTTTTCCTGAACTCATAGGACCCCCTTCTATACGACTCCCAAACATGACTTTTACCCCCGACGGCTCCTTTTGGGAGAACAATTGAGTGAAAAACCAAAATGAACACTTTTGTATGGCCGCCATCTTTTTTTGTATGGAAGCCATCTTTTCTTCACCGGCTCGACGATCTGACCAAGCTCCTCGACATTTTTAGTTCCGGCAACCTCGGTCTGCGACTTGTAGTTTTCGAGCTCCGTAGGGCTGTTCCAGTCAGGGTTCCACTTTCAGGTCATTTCGGACTTTTCCTGAACTCACAGGACCCCTTCTATACGACTCCCATACATAACTTTTATCGCCCATGGCTCCTACTGGGAGAACAATTGTGTGAAAATCCAAAATGAACACTTGCATGGCGGCCATGTTTTTTTGTATGGAAACCAGCTTTTTTCACCGGCTTGTCAATCGACCCAGGATCCTGGACATTTTTAGTTCAGGCACTATGGGTCGGCGACTTGCCGTTTTTGAGCTCCGTAGGGCAGTTCCGGTCAGGATTTCACTTTTAAGTCATTTCGGACTTTTCCTGAACTCATAAGACCCCCTTCTATACGACTCCCATACATGAGTTTTACCCCCAAAAGCTCCTTCTGGTAGAACAATTGAGTGAAAATCCAAAATGAACACTTGTATGGCGGCCATGTTTTTTTGTATGGAAGCCATCTTTTTTTCACCGCCTCGGCAAACGGCCCAGGGTCCTCGACATTTTTAGTTCCGGCGGTATAGGTTTGCGACTTGTCGTTTTCGAGCTCCGTAGGGCAGTTCTGGTCAGTGTTCCACTTTCAGGTCATTTCGGACTTTTCCTAGACTCAAAGGACCCCCCTCTATACGACTCCCATACATGACTTTTACCCCCCATGGCTCCTTCTGGGAGAACAATTGGGTCAAAATCCAAAATGAACACTTGTATGGCGGCCATGTTTTTTTGTATGGAAGCCATCTTTTTTCACCGACTCGTCGATCAGCCCAGGGTCTTTGACATTTTTAGTTCCGGCACAGTAGGTGTGTAACTTATAGTTTTTGAGATCCGTAGGGCAGTTCCAGTAAGCGTTCCACTTTCAGGTCTTTTCGGACTTTCCTGAACTCTTAGGACCCCCTTCTATACGACCCTCATACATGTTTTTTACCCCCGACGGCTCCTTCTGGGAGAACAATTGGGTGATAATCCAAAATGAACACTTGTATGGCGGCCATGTTTTTTTTGTATGGAAGTCATCTTTTTTTCACCGGTTCGTCAATCGACCCAGGGTCCTCGACATTTTTAGTTCCGGCAGTATGAGTGTGCGACTTGCTGTTTTCGAGATCCGTAGGGCAGTTCCGGTCAGAGTTCCACTTTAAGGCCATTTTATTTTAGATTTTTCTTAACCTCACAGGACCCCCTTCTATACGACTCCCATACATAACTTTTACCTCCCACGGCTCCTTCTGAGAGAACAATTGCTCCAAAAGATGCGTTTGTATGGCGGCCATATTGAAAAATGGCGGAAATAAAAAGTCGACCCCGGATTATAATTCGATGCCCCCGAAAACCCCCGGACGCCAATTTTCAGCCGGCTCGGACCATATTTTTTTTTATTGCCGCCATTTTGAATCCGCCATCTTGGATTTTTGTGACCACCACCGGAAAGCCCTCCCCATCATCTATGAAATTGGTTCGAGCACCCCCCCGCTATCTCTAACGGTTTCGGAACGGTGAGCGTTTGAATTTTGTATGGCGGCCATGTTTTTTGTATGGAAGCCATCTTTTTTTCACCGGATCGTCAATTGGCCCAGGGTCCCTGACATTTTTAGTTCCGGCGGTATAGGTTTGCGACTTGCCATTTTCGAGATCCGTAGGGCAGTTCCGGTCAGCGTTCCACTTTCAGGTCATTTCGGACTTTTCCTAAACTCACAGGACCCCCCTCTATACGACACCCATACATCACTTTTACCCCCGACGGCTCCTTCTGGGAGAACAATTGTGTGAAAATCCAAAATGAACACCTGTATGGCAGCCATGTTCTTTTGTATGGAAGCCATCTTTTTTTCACCGGCTCGTCAATCGTCCTACCGTACTCGAAATTTTTAGTTCCGGCACCGTGCGTCTGCAACTTGTAGTTTTCGAGATCCGTAGGGCAGTTCTGGTCACGGTTCCACATTCAGGTTATTTCGGATTTTTCCTAAACTCACTGGACCCTTCCCTATATAACTCCCATACATAACTTTAACCTCCCACGGCTCCTTCTGTGAGAATAATTGTGCGAAAATCCAAAATGAACACTTGTATGGCGGCCATGTATTTTTTTTCGAAGCCATCTTTTTTTTACCAGCTCATCAATCGACCCAGGGTCCTCGACATTTTTAGTTCGGGCAATATGGGTCTGCGTTTTGCCGTTTTCGAGATCCGTAGGGCAGTTCCGGTCAGGGTTCTACTTTCAGGTCATCTCGGATTTTTCTTAAACTCACTGGAATTTCCACTATACAACTTCCATACATGACTTTTACCCCGCACGACTCCTTTTAGAACAATTGCTCCAAAAGAAGCGTTTATATGGCGGCCATGTTTTTTTGTATAAAAGCCATTTTTTTTTACCAGCTCGTCAATTTACCCAAGATCATACACATTTTTAATTCGAGCAGTATGGGTGTGCGACTTCTCATTTTCGAGATCCGTGGGGCAGTTCCGGTCAGCGTTCCACTTTCAGGTCTTTTCGGACTTTTCATAAACTCATAGGACCCCCTTCTATATGACTCCGATACATGACTTTTACCTCCCACGGCTCCTTCTGGGAGAGCAGTTGTGTGAACATCCAAAATGAACACTTCTATGGCCGCCACCTTTTTTTGTATGGAAGCCATCTTTTTTTCACCGGTTCGTCAAACGGCCCAAGGTCCTTAACATTTTTAGTTGGGGCGGTATAGCATTGCGACTTGTAATTTTCGAGATCCGTAGGGCAGTTCCGGTCAGCGTTCCACTTTCAGGTCATTTCGGACTTTTCCTGAACTTATAGGACCCCCTTCTATACGAATTCTATACATGAGTTTTACCACCGAAAGCTCCTTCTGGGAGAACAATTGAGTGAAAATCCAAAATGATCACTTGTATGGCGGCCATCTTTTTTTGTATGGAAGCCATCTTTTTTTCACCGGCTCGTCAATCGTCCCAAGGTACTCGAGATTTTTAGTTCCGGCAGTATGGGTGTGCGACTTCTCATTTTCGAGATCCGTAGGGCAGTTCCGGTCAGCGTTCCACTTTCAGGTCATTTCGGACTTTCCTGAACTCATAGGACCCCCTTCTATACGACTCCCAAACATGACGTTTACCCCCGACGGCTCCTTCTGGGAGAACAATTGAGTGAAAAACCAAAATGAACACTTTTGTATGGCCGCCATCTTTTTTGTATGGAAGCCATCTTTTCTTCACCGGCTCGTCGATCGACCCAGGGTCCTCGACATTTTTAGTTCCGGCAGAATGGGTGTGCGACTTGTAACTTTCGAGTTCCGTAGGGCAGTTCCGGTCAGCGTTCCACTTTCAGGTCATTTCGGACTTTTCCTAAACTCACAGGACCCCCCTCTATACGACTCCCATACAATACTTTTACCCCCCACGGATCCTTCTGGGAGACCAATTGCTCCAAAAGATGCGTTTGTATGGCGGCCATATTGAAAAATGGCGGAAAAAAATAATCGACTCCGGATTATGAATCGGTGCCCCCGAAAATCCCCGGATGCCAATTTTCAGCCGGCTCGGACCATTTTTTTTTATGGCCGCCATTTTGAGTCCGCCATCTTGGATTTTTATGACCACCACCGGAAAGCCCCCTCCATCCTCTATGAAAATGGTTCGAGCACCCTGCCGCTATCTCCAACGGTTTAGGAACGGTGAGCGTTTCAATTTTGTATGGCCGCCATTTTTTTTGTATGGAAGCCATCTTTTTTTCACCGGCTCGTCAAACGGCCCAGGGTCCTCGACATTTTTAGTTCCGGCAGTGTGGGTGTTCGACTTTTCATTTTCGAGATCCGTAGGGCAGTTCCGGTCAGTGTTCCACTTTCAGGTCATTTCGGACTTTTCTTAGGCTCACAGGACCCCCCTCTATACGACTCCCATACATCGCTTTTACCCCCGACGGCTCCTTCTGGGAGAACAATTGGGTGAAAATCCAAAATGAACACTTGTATGGCGGCCATATTGGAAAATGGCGGAAAAAAAAATTTGATCCCGGATTATGAATCGGTGCCCCCGAAAACCCCTGGATGCCAATTTTCAGCCGGCTCGGACCATTTTTTTTTTTGGCCGCCATTTTGAATCCGCCATCTTGGATTTTTATGATCCCCACCAAAAAGCCCCCGTCATCCTCTATGACATTTGGTCGAACACCCCCCCGCTATCTCCCACGGTTTCGGAACGGTGAGCGTTTCAATTTTGTATGGCCGCCATCTTTTTTTGTATGGAAGCCATCTTTTTTTCACCGGCTCGTCAAACGGCCCAGGGTCCTTGACATTTTTAGTTCCGGCGGTGTGGGTGTCCGACTTGTAATTTTCGAGATCCGTAGGGCAGTTCTGGTCAGGGTTCCACTTTCAGGTCATTTCGGATTTTTCCCGGACTCACTGGACCCCCTTCTATACGACTCCCATACATGACTTTAACCCCCCACGGCTCCATCTGGGAGAACAATTGTGTCAATCAGTCAGTGAGTCAGTGGTAATCGAGCTTTATATATATAAATATTGAACACGGCAAGATTATATCGTACGCTGATGACACGGCGATAATATTTACCGCTAAAACTAGCAGCGAACTTTACGAGAACGCGCAACTAGGTTTTAATGAGGTGAATAATTGGCTTCAAAGCAATTTACTAACATTAAATGCTGACAAGACAAAATATATTCACTTCTCCATGCGCAAGCCTCAATTTAACATCACTAACCTTCATCTATACGCACATCAATGTCGAAACCGTTCAGTCAACATGTGTAATTGTCCCATTATCCAGAAAACTTGCAATATAAAATATCTCGGGGTTATAATTGACGACACGCTCTCCTTTAGACAACATATAGATATCCTGGTTAAAAGAGTGCGTAAATTAATATATGTATTTAAAAAATTACGAACAATCGCAGATTCAAAATTAATCAGACAAGTTTATTTGGCCTTGGGTCAATCAATAATTAATTATTGTATTACCTCATGGGGCGGAGCACTAAAAACTAATATACTTCCTCTTGAGCGAGCTCAGAGAGCAATTTTAAAAGTAGCCAACTTTCATCCCTTTTTCTATCCGACACATTTGTTATATAAATCCTGCGGCGTGCTGACTGTTCGACAACTTTTCATCATGCACATAATATTAAAACAGCACACCATGCTTAACTATAATGCTGACATTACTAACAAGAGACGGAATGATATAGTCTGCACTTCTAATTCAACCTCAAAACATGTGTTTGTAAACAGATTTTTTACATTCCTAGGCCCATTATTGTACAATAGATTAAATAAAGAACTAAGTATTTATAAGTTAAATTATTTTAGGTGTAAAAAAATTATTTGTCAATATTTACTAAGCATTTCTTACGATCAGACGCAAGACTTACTCGTAGTATGCAAATAAAACGCTGACTTACTGTAACATTGACCTACATCATCATTACGCTACCTTTTAATGTTCATTATATTATAATTTAATTGATAATGTATAATTTGGCTATATTCTAACTTAAGTTTTTATTTATTTTTTGTTAATTTATAACAAGGATGCACTTCCTAGCCTGAAGCACAGGTTTAACCTAGTTCAGGCAAATAAGCAACTGTGATTTATGTTAATGTAAGATACCTATTGTTAATTGTAATGATCTTTTTTCTAAATAAACAATTTATTATTATTATTATATAATGATGGCGAATATTTACTTTGGAAAACATGGAACACAGCACACTCTCTTGACACTTGATATAAACGTCGAGATGGCGGCAAACGATTATTTCCGATTTTGGCAGCGCGAAGACTTTGTTTGCACCATAGTCTGTGGTTTGCACCGACTCTAACATAAAAACTGTTGATTGTCAAATTATTAAGAGAAATAAAGTTTTTTTTTCTATATTGTTAAATACAAGGTTTTTGAGTTATTGATTGTTAAATATTCTAAAACTAATATGATTAAAACGTTAAGGGTATATTAAAAATGCGCGACTGCTAACTCTGCTAAGATCGTTAATTCGTTTTTAAATGTGATTTTTATGACCTTGTTATGTTTAAGACAAATAAATATCTCGTTTATTTAAATTACTTTCTTAGTTTCTTACAGGTGATTTTGTCAAATTTCATATGATTAAACTGGTTTACTACAACCAAATTGGTTTTTAAATACTTCGTTGTGACTCTGCCCCTTACTCTTTATTTGTGTTACTTTTGTGTCACGATCTCACGATAACACAAAATAAACACATAAGAAATGTACATTAATTTTGAAAACGACCCCCGTACAAGCAAGGGTATATTAAGAAGAGCAGTTTCCAGACTATATCCTCTTCTACCTGAGGAATCAGCTTGAAAGCGAGGCTTTCAAGGGGCGGGAGGATGTTAACTACAACTACTTCAATACGGCCCTGCTGCCAGTGCATCCCTGTATGCGGGGGGATGCAATACGCGGGCGGGGCGGGGCACGCGGCCGGGCGACGCGCAGGAGCAGACAGACCACAGAGTACTTTGTATATATTGAAATAGAGACCTAACTCACGGTATTTTTAAGCAATAGGCACTAGCGACATCTAGTTTCCTCGGATGACAACCTTACCTTTATATACATAACTTTGAATCCATAGTACTACACTATAGTACTTGTATAGGCTTTTAAATTTTTTGTTTGCTAATTTTTTTCAGTGTTTTAAATTAATGTATGGATTAAATTAAATGTCTTGATGTTTATCAAAACCATTACTGACGTAATCCATACATTAATTTAATAGAAAAGAAATAAAACATCATGAACTCGTTAATTAATAAAATCGTTATTTCATATTTTTTTTAGCATGCGCCCAACACATACGCACAGTAGTATCAGAATCAAAAACATGGATAAAAGCATTTTTTATTGCTTGAGCTGCGTCACACACTAATACTTTTGGTTGTAAATCATGATCAAACAGTGAATGAACTTTCTCCTTTAATCCACTAAAAATCATCTCAAAGTCTTCTTCTTGTTCATTAGTGGAAACTCCTAAGCAAAGGGGATAAAATTTTCTGTCTTTATTTGTAGTTCCAACAATCAAAACAGGAAAGCCTTGCCATATCAATTTGTAGGTTGCATCAGCGTGGAAAACGTCAGAAGAACATACAAACTTTAATAATTTTCTTGTTGTCAAAACAAATCTGAAGATCGGTTGGTCACTCTCTAATATCCAGTACTTCATAACAAATGGTTTATCCTCATCTTCAGGAATAGCTTCATGATCATGTATCCACTTTTCTAATTCACCTAAGTGAATAGTGTGGTGTCCGAATTTCACGCGCCGCCTATCACTTAAATAATTATTTAGTTGAACTTTTGTAGGCAACTTTATTCCATAATTTTTTTGAAGAGAAGCCAATATAGCTTTAGGCTTCAAATGTAAGTCAAAGAGTCTGTTGATTTCTGTTTTAGTATGAGCGTCGATGCCGTAGTCGCCTCGAGTGCCAATATTTTCGTGATTATGTTCAGCATCTGTATGATATGCAAGAACATTGTCGATTCCACTCTCAAATAACAAATAAAGTTCTGCCGCACACTGTGGTCCCTTCTTCCGAACTTTATTACACCTGTAAAAACGTTTTTGCCCCTCTTCTGTCATTCGCGTAAATTTCCGAGACCAAGTATTTTTTGAATTCACGAAATCTTCCGCCTCTTTCAAGTTTGAAAATTTAGATTTAAAAACCCAAAGTTTGTTTCGTCCACGTTTGGGTTTCGTTGGTCCTTGATCCTCTGATTCTGCTCCACTTGAATAGTAATCCGGCACTCCTTCATCACAATTTATTTCACGACTTGGTCCAGCTAACTCTAACTGACTCATCTCCACATATAAATCACTAAATACTGGTAATTCACTAAAATATTACGCAAAATAAACAAAACTAAACATTAACGTGCACATTACCGGCGAATAATGAAAACAATAACAATCTAGAAGTCGCGTGGGCCCGCCGCCCGCGCCGCTTGCTATTGGCCGTGCACCCGCACGCACCCCGCCACCCCGCACTACACTCGTATCCAACCATCGCACCTTCCGCCGTTTTCATGAAATTATGATAAAAAAATATTAATAATTAACTCTTATTAATTTTTATTGTACTCGTTTTAATATTTAGAGCTGCCCGCAAAGCGAAGCCTGAAAGTGGGTTTTTAGACGGCACGAAATAGTTGGTAATATATTATCTTTGCCACCCTACTAACATTATTAGTCGCCAAGTCATTATTTATAGCTCCTCGCCTAATATTTTATTTGACTGGTATAGTTTATTTGCTACCTAAACGCAGCTGCTAGTTTTTAGTTTTTATAACACCTTTAATTTTGAACCTTACATAATATAATAGTCGCGAAAATATTTAATCGCTGGCAAGTTATTTTATTTGTTGCAAACATTTAGTCGACTTTTAAGTTATTAGTCACTCGGAAAATAATAAGCTTTTCATTAATAAAATTACATAATATCAGCTATGAGGTCTTTTACAGTGCTTTTTATAATAATTTCTGGCCATTATTTGGTATTTGTCGGTTTCATCAATTGTATTTTGTTTTCCAGTAAGAATTTTATTTAATGTTTTACAATAATTAAATATGAATAATCTTATTGCTAAATTTGTAATGTGCTGTTGCAATTTTTCTTTATGTCTATTACATTGTAAGCATTTAAAATCAGCTGTTATATATATTAAAGTTCTTATATATTCCCCTATATTTTTTGTTTCTAATTTGGTTTTTAATTCATCTGTTATTATGTCCTGGAAAGCAGAAACAAGACTAATCACCGACTTAGTAGGACTGCAAAGCCAACGTCTCTTTGTATATTCTCTATACCGTATGTATTCTAACTCGTTTTTGTTTATCAAATCTGCATTGCATTTGGAGCAATTTTTATAAATTCTTTTAGATTTATTTATTATATATCCACTAACGTACTGTAATGGCGCCATAATTTTTGGATCGGATTTTTCTTCCAAAGGCAGTACATTCGTACTTAATATTTTATTTATATCTATATTGTGAGATATGTTGGCTTCGCAATTCAGGAGCAGACAGACGCCAAAGGAACAAGCAAATGAGTGCACGCGCGTCATAACCATAAAATTGTTAATTAAGATCACAAATGTAAACTTTTTCCAATATAAATATACCAGCAGTGAAGCAGTGGACTTTATTTAATAACTAGCCCTAACATTCATTTCGTGACAAAATATAGACTTAAAGTGACTGTTGCGAATGTTTGCACAATTAATAATCTGTGTGTTAAAATAATTTTGATTATCTGTGTTCTAGAGATCCAATAAAAACGTGTGTGGACGACGACGTATTTGTATTACTTATTACCTGCAAGCAATTACAAGGAAGTTGTACACACAACCATTGGCGACCGGTGACACCGTGTACAATAGTCAGTAATAAAATACAGTCAGATGGATCTCCAGAAGCTGTCGCGGGAGCGCGACCAGCTACGTGTGTACACCCGACACGAAGTGACGGCTAACACCATCACTGACTTTGAGTTTCTCCAAGAGAAAATAAAGAAGATGGAGATTCTCGACGAAGCGATTAAAGAGAACATGCTTAGCGCGGAAGATTTCGACCAAACATTGTACGAAAAAGAATGCGACATTTGCGATTTTAATTAATAAAAGAGGTTTCTACAGGCAAAGACGGTTGCACGAGATCAGCTAGAGTGCAGACAGCTTCAGGTGAAAAGGTAAGACCTTATCAAAAGTTATATCCTCTAGAAGTCTCAGCAGCATCTCAAGAATGGATGAACAACCTCCCTGAGAGCATTGGTACCACGCTCGGTCCAGAGCTACAGCATATGGGGTCATCAGATGCTGATGATGGTACTGTCCTACATCTGCCCCCTCTACATCGACTAGGTCGGGTCGGACAATAAAACTACCTTTCAGATTCTTAGATTGATTTATTTCATAATATTCATGGTTGAATTTCGATTCCTTATTTGTCTAAAGTTTTGATCTCCATCCGAGACTGCTTACAGTGTGATTTATTTGATTTCTAAGTGCTGTTGACGAGTTTGTGCATTATGTGGTAATTTTAGAATAGCTAGATACAAGTTTGTGATTTTATAACGTTTATACCTAGGTACACCTATTTCATTATGCACCGGGAGTGATGTTGCGAATGTTGTTGCACAATTAATAATCTGTGTGTTAAAATAGTTTTGATTATCTGTGTTCTAGAGATCCAATAAAACGTGTGTGGACGACGAATTTCTATCCCATAGTGAATATTCATGAGAGACAAGCCATTCAGTCTGTTTTCACTCACTGTGTTCCGCAAGTAGTTATTAAGTCTCCTCAGGCTTGAAAAAGTTCTTTCTGGGGTAGCAGTCGATACAGGTATGGTAGCCAATATTTGCAACAATGTGTAAATATTTGGGTACAGTTTTTTATCGCACTTATCTAAACATTCCAAAGCAGATTTTGGAATAGGGGAGGTGATTGTCATTGCTGCTTTCCACACTTCAAGTTCTGCTTTGACGACAGATGTACTTTTTTCGGGCAGCACTGGCGAATACATACAAATTGCCTCTTCAATTTCAGAACTGGCCGCAAAATTTGAAGGTAACACACAAGATAGTGCCGATACTACTTTACGGTGTTTCGAAAACCTCTCAATCAATTGTTGAATTGTATGATCTAGAAATGGTATGAATAAATTTATATTGTAATACGTGCATATATCTGACGCAGGAATATTAGAGCGGGTGGATACGTGGCATTTGCAGTATACCACCATTTTCTTCGAGCAACACCTTTGCTTCTTCATAGAGGTGAAGGTACTCTTCGTCAACTTTATTTCTCAAAAGTTGCAAAGCATTAATTATATTATCGACGTGGCTGAATGCTGTTATGAGGTCGGTGTTAATTGCTTGCAGTTTATTTATTTATTTATAACAATCTTACCTATACTATCATTACAGATCTATGATCCAATGCGACAGTGGCCTTACTAACTAAATCTTAAATCTACACCTTATACCTATGCAGTAAAACAAAAAAATATCTTAATCTAAATAACTTATTACATATAGTGTAACTTTTGCGAATTCACTCAAGTTGCACCACAATACATCAACCCTCCCGTGAACCTCATTCACCACGCGTATGGCTCTAGTGAACGGAGTTCTCGCCAGTAGGTTGGTCTTGGCTGCAGGCACAGCGAGCAGGGGCGGGCGTCGCCGCCTCCACACGTACCGGTCTGGCACGTACAGCTGTAGCATGTACAGCAGTTGTTTTGATAGCGACAATGTAGCTCATGACTTTCTGAAGAATCACTAGGCACATAACAAAATTCGAAGATCGAAGTGTATTAAGCATTTGGACGGCTTGTTGCGATGTTTCTTTATTATGGCTAGATTGGAGTTCTTCGAGAGCATTCACAATCGCTGAATAAATTTCCTTGAATCTCATAACGGCTTCATGCTTGTGAACCCATCGTGTTTCGCACATTGCAAGCAGGCTTTTTTGATGATCAGCCGGAAACTGCTCCCGAATTTTACCTTTCAAAACGGCAGTGCGTTGAGCAGAATGTCTGAAGTAGGAACCGACAGACTGCACGATCCCAACGCAATTTCACACATCTGCTTAGGAGCAAGAGTCAGCAATAGCAAGGTTGAGAGAGTGTGCACTACAATGTACATAAAGAGCAAGAGCACATTGTTGACGTATATACGCCTGGGCACCGTGCTAATACCCACTCATAGCTGCAGTCCCATCGTAACCTTGACCGACCATATGAAAACAATCAAGTCCATGCTTTTTCAGGGCTGTAATTATGAGATTTGCAAGTCCGGATGCTGTCACGTCAACAGTTGGAACGTACTCGAGGAACATCTGCTTAACTTTATGATGTTTAACATCTTTTAAATCAACATATGAAATGGAAATTTGATGTATTTTTAAAAATCATGTGGTAAAATCTGGTCCAGGCATGTTGTTTTTGAAACGTTTTTGTGTGATACCTAGATTATCCAAATACAATTTAATTACAATTCTTAAATCGTAAGTGTCTAATGGATAACCCCAATTGCCGCAAATATTTAAATAATTTACGATGTGGCGTTCTGTGTCATCATCTAAAGCATTCTGACCACCTTGTGTTTTCATAGTTTTCCTATTATGTCGGTATAGCACTGATTTGTTTATGTTATATTTTTCTGCAATAGAGGCTAATGAACACTTTGGAGTTGTTTGAAACTCTTCCAAAGCTTGTTTAATTGTATTAGGGTCATATTTGCGATACTGCTTACCCCGTGGATCGTGCTTATAGTTTCGAGGCATTATTGTACCTGAGAAATAAAACAATGTAAATATTAACAAAAATAAATGAAATACCTTATTAGTTTATATTTTTCATTCACGAATGAATTAAATTTAAAAAATATTGAATGGATTAAAAATTATCAAGAAAATTAAAAACGCTTAAAGTAACTAAAAGTGAAATTTTAACTGTAGAAAACCACTACAAACTTTGTGGCAGCCCTGACATAATCATCGCTAATCACCCCTCTTTCGTAACTAATCACCCCTTTGCTGTGTCTATTAACCATATTTTCGTGCCTATTAACCCCTCATGCGTGTCTATTCACCCCTTTCGTGTATCTAATCACCTCGAAAAATTAAAGAAAACAAGGCTTACGAAATAAGAACAATTTTATATAATAATGCATATTCTTACCTTAATAATTATAGCACAATATATTTATAACTGCACTGACCGTAATTTGAATATAACTTTAAACTATTATGACCAAAATTCACCGAAATACTGAGGTTCAAACTCACTCGTACTTAACGACTTGTTTTGTTGTCAACTTTGACATTGAGTTTTGACGTTTTTAACGATGGTGCCACAAATAAAAAGTTGCCAGACTAAGAAAAATTACACCAACAAATGATTAAAGTTGCGGATTTTTTATTGGGGATACCGAGTTTGCCATAACAAACGTTAGAAATTATTCCAAGATTTTTCTCTATTCCCCCCCGTCAGTTCTATTCACCCCGTTTTACGGTACCAACCGACTGGATTTAGCTGACTTTGTTTCTGATATGCATGGATATAGCTGCATTCGTTTCTAGCAGAATAGCGATGAAGTCATTGTACTAGTGATGTCCGTTGCCTACATTGGTAGTATCGAGGATGCAAGAAAATGAATAACTGTGTCGGAACAACTGGCAATTGAAAAAAACAAGAATATAAAAATGTTTTTATTGCAAATCACAAAATTGACAATCTTTTACTGTAATTATAAAATAAACAGAATCATTTTTTGTTGTTTAATACCAGAATTAACATTTTTATTTTAAGAGTATGCCATTCACATTCACATTCATTCACAATTCATTGACATTCACATTTCAGATAAAACGTCAATAGGTCAATACCTATCTGAAAATTATATTCGCTAAGTATTATCCTCTGTACCTGGTTGGCAATCCAGATCACAATCATTACTTTCGTCTTCTTCTTTGTCATCTGTCAGCAACTGCATTTTTCTTCATCTACACCTTCCAATACATGTCTAAAGTAATATAAATGGGGCAGATTTTGCCAATTTTCTCTATAATGTTTTTATGAAGATTTTTGACATCTCTAAGTTTCAGAACTTTAACTTCTATATTTTTCGAGATCACAGATGTTGGATCATCTCAGCAGTCTTTTTTGTTTTACATATGTTCTTGGGTGTCCCAATATCGGAGCAATAAAAAATTTCACCTCTTACTAAAACGTTTCCTGCTTTCTTGGACCTACGGATGATGAACCGCTTACATTCCGAAATTTTAAAGTTCAGCTGTGCTGTTGGTTTTATTATATCTTGTGCAGTGGATTTCCAGTCAAGCACCTCTATGTCTTCGAGTTTTGTCACTGTCGAATGTTCGCTTATCATTTCCATATATTCTGAAGGTGACGTTATTACCTCCACTTTACGAATGGCTTTCTCTATATTGCCGAACACTCGGTCTGGAGGCATAAAAGAGTGACCAGTCACAGGGAAGATTATTTCGACATTTTCACTTGTGGATTATTCAAAATCCACCTTGAGCAAATGGCCAGCATCATTACATTTTTATTTTGGCCTGCACAGCCGTCTTCCATTCAACGAACGTGTGTAAGGCGACCCATACACCTACAATAATATTGCGCAATGTTGACGATTGCACAATATGATTGATGAGCTCCGAAACCCACACGGTACAATTAAATTATTGCGACAATAAAATTGAACAAGCATTCTCGTCATTTAACTTTCTTCAGTGCACCATGTCTGATAAAGATTTGGCTGCAGCTATCGTGTGTTTAATTGTAGCGAAACGGCAAAAACGAAAACGCCGAATCTGGACTAAGGGCTGGTTGATGAAAAGGCCAATCTACAATAACGAACGCCGCGGTTAAAGGATCTAGAATTAACTGAATTGAAAGATTTCAAGAATTATATGAGAATGGATCCTATCAAATTTAGGCAATTGATTCAGTTGGTAAAACCTTTAATAGAGAAAACAAATACTGTAATGAGAGAAGCAATTTCACCATTTCAACGTTTGGCCATTACTCTACGATACCTGGCCACTGGAAATACTTTTGAAGATTTGAAATTCAGCACTGCTATCTCACCACAATCACTTGGCAAAATTGTAATAGAAACCTGTGAAGCAATAATACAAGTTCTAAAGGACTTTATTAAGGTAAGAAAATAAATACATTTAGTAATTAATTTATTTATTTATAGGCCGTGTCTATATGTGCTACTACAAAAGACCTATTTCTCTCGATCGAACGATCGAACATCGTTGAAATCAATCAAAGATGATTGTACCGAAAAGCCTGTAACGCGACAAGAAGCGGCGGGAATAGTTTTGAATTTGGAGAAACTGGAAACGGCGGTAATGGTTGTTGTGTGTAATGTTTTTTTGGAAAGAATAAACAAAGTGACTGTTAAAATTCAGGCTTCCACCGTAGATTTGATCACCGTTGCCGATCTTTACGAATCACTCCGTAAGTTTTTTGTAGCTGAACGAGAGAATTTTAAGTATTTCGAAGAAAAAGCGATGGAATTAAGCTTATCGAAGCAATATACGACAGAGATTGGAAAAAGACAACCGACAAGAAAACATTTTTTTTTTTCTCGTGGCCGAATGTCAGAAACAATGGAAGAAACTTCGTGACTGTTACAAAAAGGCTCTTAGATTAAGACAATATAAAAGCGGTTCTGCGCGAAAAACTGAAAAACCAATTAAAATTTGAGGAGTTAGAATTTTTCACCTTCAGGACAGATCACAGACATCAAACCATGATTTTTCTGATAATAGTTTAGACGTGGACACTGAAGACATCTCAATTATAGAGTCACAAACATCACCGGTGTGAAGTTGGCAGCCAAAATGTAGCAGCCAATAATCCGACCAAATTAAGTAGGTTCTTTTTTTCGTGCTGGTTTAAAATGTATTTATGGCAGAGAAATGGTTAAAAATTATAGAAAAAGCCTGAACAACTTAATAGGTAAAAAATGAAGACAGCAGGATATCCAAAAATAAAAATAAACCACTTTCTGAATTAAAAACGGCTGTTGCTATATTTAACCATGTAAACCCCTAAATTGTGGAAATTTTATTCATAAATTACAAAGAACGATACCCAATCTATCAGAGAAATATAATAAGAATGTGGCTAAACAACTAACTAACCCTCTAAAACTCGACTGAATACAACATTCGATTTTATTCCCATTATCTGGATATAAAAAAACTGCTGCTACCCTGTAAACCCCTGAAATATCAAAATTTTATATATAAATTGCAAAGATAGATATCTAAGCTATTAAAAAAAAAATAGAAAGAATGTGGCTAAGACACGATTTGTCCTCTAATTATCCAGTGAAAAAGCATTGATTTTTTAATCCCATGATTTGGATTTAAAATGGCTGCTGCTACATTTCACCATGTAAACCCCTCAAATTAGGAATTTTTATTCATAAATTACAAAGAACGATACCCAACCTGTCAGAGAAATACAATGGGAATGTGGCTAAACAACTCAGTAACCCTCTAAAAGTCGACTGAATACAACATCAGATTTTATTCCAATTTTCTGGATTTAAAACAGCTGCTGCTCTATTTCACCCTGTAAACCCCTGAAATATTAAAATTTTATTAAATAATTGCAAAGAACGGAACCCCCGCTATCAGAAAAATATACGGAGAATGTGGCTAAATACTATAGAACCCTCTTAGAGATGACTAATTACAACATAAGATGTCTTCTCATTTTCTGAATTAAAAATGGCTGCTGCTTCATTTCACCATGTGAACCCCTAAAATATGAAAATTTTATTAATAAATTATAAAGAGCGATATCCACCCTATAAAATAAATACAGTGAGAATGTGGCTAAACAACTGACTAACCCTCTAAAAGTCGACTGAATGCAACATTAGATTTTACTCTCATTTTCTGAATTCAAAATGGCTGCTGCTTCATTTCACCATGTAAACCCCTAAAATATGAAAGTTTTATTAGTAAATTATAAAGAATGATATCCACCCTATAGAATAAATACAGTGAGAATGTGGCTAAACAATTAACTAACCCTCTAATAGTCGACTGAATGCAACATTCGATTTTATTCCAATTTTCTGGATTTAAAACAGCTGCTGACCCCGTAAACCCCTGATATATTAAAATTTTATTAATTAATTGCAAAGAAAGGAACCCCCGCTATCAGAAAAATATACTAAGAATGTGGCTAAATTACTATAGAACCCTCTATGAGATGACAAATAACGACATAAGATTTCTTCTCATTTTCTGAATTTAAAATGGCTGCTGCTTTATTTCACCATGTAAACCCCTAAAATATGGAAATTTTATTAGTAAATTATAAAGAACGATACCCACCCTATCAAATAAATACAAAGGGAATGTGGCTAAACCATTAATTAACCCTCTAATAGTCGACTGAATGCAACATTAGATTTTATTCCAATTTTCTGGATTAAAAACAGCTGCTGACCCCGTAAACCCCTGAAATATTAAAATTTTGTTAATTAATTGCAAAGAAAGGAACCCCCGCTATCAGAAAAATATACTAAGAATGTGGCTAAATTACTATAGAACCCTCTATGAGATGACTAATTACAACATAAGATTTCTTCTCATTTTCTGAATTTAAAGTGGCTGCTGCTTTATTTCACCATGTAAACCCCTAAAATATGGAAATTTTATTAGTAAATTATAAAGAACGATACCCACCCTATAAAATAAATACAAAGGGAATGTGGCAAAACCATTAATTAACCCTCTAATAGTCGACTGAATGCAACATTAGATTTTATTCCAATTTTCTGGATTAAAAACAGCTGCTGACCCCGTAAACCCCTGAAATATTAAAATTTTGTTAATTAATTGCAAAGAAAGGAACCCCCGCTATCAGAAAAATATACTAAGAATGTGGCTAAATTACTATAGAACCCTCTATGAGATGACTAATTACGACATAAGATTTCTTCTCATTTTCTGAATTTAAAATGGCTGCTGCTTTATTTCACCATGTAAACCCCTAAAATATGGAAATTTTATTAGTAAATTATAAAGAACGATACCCACCCTATCAAATAAATATAAAGGGAATGTGGCTAAACCATTAATTAACCCTCTAATAGTCGACTGAATGCAACATTAGATTTTATTCCAATTTTCTGGATTAAAAACAGCTGCTGACCCCGTAAACCCCTGAAATATAAATTTTTTGTAAATTAATTACAAAGAAAGGAACCCCCGCTATCAGAAAAATATACTAAGAATGTGGCTAAATTACTAAAGAACCCTCTATGAGATAACAAATAACGACATAAGATTTCTACTCATTTTCTGAATTTAAAATAGCTGCTGCTTCATTTCACCATGTAAACCCCTAAAATATGAACATTTTATTACTAAATTACAAAGCACACTATTTACCCTATCAAATAAATACAGTGGGAATGTGGCTAAACAACTATCTAACCCTCTAATAGTCGACTGAATGCAACATTAGATTTTATTCCAATTTTCTGGATTAAAAACAGCTGCTGACCCCGTAAACCCCTGAAATATTAAAATTTTATTAATTAATTGCAAAGAAAAAAACCCCCGCCGTCAGAAAAATATACTAAGAATGTGGCTAAATTACTATAGAACCCTCTATGAGATGACAAATAACGACATAAGATTTCTTCTCATTTTCTGAATTAAAAATGGCTGCTGCTTCATTTCACCATGTGAACCCCTAAAATATGAAAATTTTACTAATAAATTATAAAGAGCGATATCCACCCTATCAAATAAATACAGTGAGAATGTGGCTAAACAACTGACTAACCCTCTAAAAGTCGACTGAATGCAACATTAGATTTTACTCTTATTTTCTGAATTCAAAATGGCTGCTGCTTCATTTCACCATGTAAACCCCTAAAATATGAAAGTTTTATTAGTAAATTATAAAGAATGATATCCACCCTATAGAATAAATACAGTGAGAATGTGGCTAAACAATTAACTAACCCTCTAATAGTCGACTGAATGCAACATTCGATTTTATTCCAATTTTCTGGATTAAAAACAGCTGCTGACCCCGTAAACCCCTGAAATATTAAAATTTTGTTAATTAATTGCAAAGAAAGGAACCCCCGCTATCAGAAAAATATACTAAGAATGTGGCTAAATTACTATAGAACCCTCTATGAGATGACTAATTACAACATAAGATTTCTTCTCATTTTCTGAATTCAAAATGGCTGCTGCTTTATTTCACCATGTAAACCCCTAAAATATGGAAATTTTATTAGTAAATTATAAAGAACGATACCCATCCTATCAAATAAATATAAAGGGAATGTGGCTGAACCATTAATTAACCCTCAATAGTCGACTGAATGCAACATTAGATTTTATTCCAATTTTCTGGATTAAAAACAGCTGCTGACCCCGTAAACCCCTGAAATATTAAAATTTTGTTAATTAATTGCAAAGAAAGGAACCCCCGCTATCAGAAAAATATACTAAGAATGTGGCTAAATTACGATAGAACCCTCTATGAGATGACTAATTACAACATAAGATTTCTTCTCATTTTCTGAATTTAAAATGGCTGCTGCTTTATTTCAACATGTAAACCCCTAAAATATGGAAATTTTATTAGTAAATTATAAAGAACGATACCCACCCTATAAAATAAATGCAAAGGGAATGTGGCTAAACCATTAATTAACCCTCTAATAGTCGACTGAATGCAACATTAGATTTTATTCCAATTTTCTGGATTAAAAACAGCTGCTGACCCCGTAAACCCCTGAAAAATTAAAATTTTGTAAATTAATTACAAAGAAAGGAACCCCCGCTATCAGAAAAATATACTAAGAATGTGGCTAAATTACTAAAGAACCCTCTATGAGATAACAAATAACGACATAAGATTTCTACTCATTTTCTGAATTTAAAATGGCTGCTGCTTCATTTCACCATGTAAACCCCTAAAATATGAACATTTTATTACTAAATTACAAAGCACACTATTTACCTTATCAAATAAATACAATGGGAATGTGGCTAAACAACTATCTAACCCTCTAATAGTCGACTGAATGCAACATTAGATTTTATTCCAATTTTCTGGATTAAAAACAGCTGCTGACCCCGTAAACCCCTGAAATATTAAAATTTTATTAATTAATTGCAAAGGAAAAAACCCCCGCTATCAGAAAAATATACTAAGAATGTGGCTAAATTACTATAGAACCCTCTATGAGATGACAAATAACGACATAAGATTTCTTCTCATTTTCTGAATTAAAAATGGCTGCTGCTTCATTTCACCATGTGAACCCCTAAAATATGAAAATTTTACTAATAAATTATAAAGAACGATACCCACCCTATCAAATAAATACAAAGGGAATGTGGCTAAACCATTAATTAACCCTCTAATAGTCGACTGAATGCAACATTAGATTTTATTCCAATTTTCTGGATTAAAAACAGCTGCTGACCCCGTAAACCCCTGAAATATTAAAATTTTGTTAATTAATTGCAAAGAAAGGAACCCCCGCTATCAGAAAAATATACTAAGAATGTGGCTAAATTACTATAGAACCCTCTATGAGATGACTAATTACAACATAAGATTTCTTCTCATTTTCTGAATTTAAAATGGCTGCTGCTTTATTTCACCATGTAAACCCCTAAAATATGGAAATTTTATTAGTAAATTATAAAGAACGATACCCACCCTATAAAATAAATACAAAGGGAATGTGGCAAAACCATTAATTAACCCTCTAATAGTCGACTGAATGCAACATTAGATTTTATTCCAATTTTCTGGATTAAAAACAGCTGCTGACCCCGTAAACCCCTGAAATATTAAAATTTTGTTAATTAATTGCAAAGAAAGGAACCCCCGCTATCAGAAAAATATACTAAGAATGTGGCTAAATTACTATAGAACCCTCTATGAGATGACTAATTACGACATAAGATTTCTTCTCATTTTCTGAATTTAAAATGGCTGCTGCTTTATTTCACCATGTAAACCCCTAAAATATGGAAATTTTATTAGTAAATTATAAAGAACGATACCCACCCTATCAAATAAATATAAAGGGAATGTGGCTAAACCATTAATTAACCCTCTAATAGTCGACTAAATGCAACATTAGATTTTATTCCAATTTTCTGGATTAAAAACAGCTGCTGACCCCGTAAACCCCTGAAATATAAAAATTTTGTAAATTAATTACAAAGAAAGGAACCCCCGCTATCAGAAAAATATACTAAGAATGTGGCTAAATTACTAAAGAACCCTCTATGAGATAACAAATAACGACATAAGATTTCTACTCATTTTCTGAATTTAAAATAGCTGCTGCTTCATTTCACCATGTAAACCCCTAAAATATGAACATTTTATTACTAAATTACAAAGCACACTATTTACCCTATCAAATAAATACAGTGGGAATGTGGCTAAACAACTATCTAACCCTCTAATAGTCGACTGAATGCAACATTAGATTTTATTCCAATTTTCTGGATTAAAAACAGCTGCTGACCCCGTAAACCCCTGAAATATTAAAATTTTATTAATTAATTGCAAAGAAAAAAACCCCCGCCATCAGAAAAATATACTAAGAATGTGGCTAAATTACTATAGAACCCTCTATGAGATGACAAATAACGACATAAGATTTCTTCTCATTTTCTGAATTAAAAATGGCTGCTGCTTCATTTCACCATATGAACCCCTAAAATATGAAA
The DNA here is from genome assembly GCA_932294325.1 of Allophyes oxyacanthae. NCBI lineage: Eukaryota > Metazoa > Arthropoda > Insecta > Lepidoptera > Noctuidae > Allophyes > Allophyes oxyacanthae. The sequence goes on from OW028629.1 coordinate 11,951,841, forward strand.
ATTTTATTAATAAATTATAAAGAGCGATATCCACCCTATCAAATAAATACAGTGAGAATGTGGCTAAACAACTGACTAACCCTCTAAAAGTCGACTGAATGCAACATTAGATTTTACTCTCATTTTCTGAATTCAAAATGGCTGCTGCTTCATTTCACCATGTAAACCCCTAAAATATGAAAGTTTTATTAGTAAATTATAAAGAACGATACCCACCCTATAAAATAAATACAAAGGGAATGTGGCTAAACCATTAATTAACCCTCTAATAGTCGACTGAATGCAACATTAGATTTTATTCCAATTTTCTGGATTAAAAACAGCTGCTGACCCCGTAAACCCCTGAAATATTAAAATTTTGTTAATTAATTGCAAAGAAAGGAACCCCCGCTATCAGAAAAATATACTATGAATGTGGCTAAATTACTATAGAACCCTCTATGAGATGACTAATTACGACATAAGATTTCTTCTCATTTTCTGAATTTAAAATGGCTGCTGCTTTATTTCACCATGTAAACCCCTAAAATATGGAAATTTTATTAGTAAATTATAAAGAACGATACCCACCCTATCAAATAAATACAAAGGGAATGTGGCTAAACCATTAATTAACCCTCTAATAGTCGACTGAATGCAACATTAGATTTTATTCCAATTTTCTGGATTAAAAACAGCTGCTGACCCCGTAAACCCCTGAAATATTAAAATTTTGTTAATTAATTGCAAAGAAAGGAACCCCCGCTATCAGAAAAATATACTAAGAATGTGGCTAAATTACTATAGAACCCTCTATGAGATGACTAATTACAACATAAGATTTCTTCTCATTTTCTGAATTTAAAGTGGCTGCTGCTTTATTTCACCATGTAAACCCCTAAAATATGGAAATTTTATTAGTAAATTATAAAGAACGATACCCACCCTATAAAATAAATACAAAGGGAATGTGGCAAAACCATTAATTAACCCTCTAATAGTCGACTGAATGCAACATTAGATTTTATTCCAATTTTCTGGATTAAAAACAGCTGCTGACCCCGTAAACCCCTGAAATATTAAAATTTTGTTAATTAATTGCAAAGAAAGGAACCCCCGCTATCAGAAAAATATACTAAGAATGTGGCTAAATTACTATAGAACCCTCTATGAGATGACTAATTACGACATAAGATTTCTTCTCATTTTCTGAATTTAAAATGGCTGCTGCTTTATTTCACCATGTAAACCCCTAAAATATGGAAATTTTATTAGTAAATTATAAAGAACGATACCCACCCTATCAAATAAATATAAAGGGAATGTGGCTAAACCATTAATTAACCCTCTAATAGTCGACTAAATGCAACATTAGATTTTATTCCAATTTTCTGGATTAAAAACAGCTGCTGACCCCGTAAACTCCTGAAATATAAAATTTTTGTAAATTAATTACAAAGAAAGGAACCCCCGCTATCAGAAAAATATACTAAGAATGTGGCTAAATTACTAAAGAACCCTCTATGAGATAACAAATAACGACATAAGATTTCTACTCATTTTCTGAATTTAAAATAGCTGCTGCTTCATTTCACCATGTAAACCCCTAAAATATGAACATTTTATTACTAAATTACAAAGCACACTATTTACCCTATCAAATAAATACAGTGGGAATGTGGCTAAACAACTATCTAACCCTCTAATAGTCGATTGAATGCAACATTAGATTTTATTCCAATTTTCTGGATTAAAAACAGCTGCTGACCCCGTAAACCCCTGAAATATTAAAATTTTATTAATTAATTGCAAAGAAAAAAACCCCCGCCATCAGAAAAATATACTAAGAATGTGGCTAAATTACTATAGAACCCTCTATGAGATGACAAATAACGACATAAGATTTCTTCTCATTTTCTGAATTAAAAATGGCTGCTGCTTCATTTCACCATATGAACCCCTAAAATATGAAAATTTTATTAATAAATTATAAAGAGCGATATCCACCCTATCAAATAAATACAATGAGAATGTGGCTAAACAACTGACTAACCCTCTAAAAGTCGACTGAATGCAACATTAGATTTTACTCTCATTTTCTGAATTCAAAATGGCTGCTGCTTCATTTCACCATGTAAACCCCTAAAATATGAAAGTTTTATTAGTAAATTATAAAGAACGATACCCACCCTATAAAATAAATACAAAGGGAATGTGGCTAAACCATTAATTAACCCTCTAATAGTCGACTGAATGCAACATTAGATTTTATTCCAATTTTCTGGATTAAAAACAGCTGCTGACCCCGTAAACCCCTGAAATATTAAAATTTTGTTAATTAATTGCAAAGAAAGGAACCCCCGCTATCAGAAAAATATACTAAGAATGTGGCTAAATTACTATAGAACCCTCTATGAGATGACTAATTACAACATAAGATTTCTTCTCATTTTCTGAATTCAAAATGGCTGCTGCTTTATTTCACCATGTAAACCCCTAAAATATGGAAATTTTATTAGTAAATTATAAAGAACGATACCCATCCTATCAAATAAATATATAGGGAATGTGGCTGAACCATTAATTAACCCTCTAAAAGTCGACTGAATGCAACATTAGATTTTACTCTCATTTTCTGAATTCAAAATGGCTGCTGCTTCATTTCACCATGTGAACCCCTAAAATATGAAAGTTTTATTAGTAAATTATAAAGAATGATATCCACCCTATAGAATAAATACAGTGAGAATGTGGCTAAACAATTAACTAACCCTCTAATAGTCGACTGAATGCAACATTCGATTTTATTCCAATTTTCTGGATTTAAAACAGCTGCTGACCCAGTAACCCTCTAATAGTCGACTGAATGCAACATTAGATTTTATTCCAATTTTCTGGATTAAAAACAGCTGCTGACCCCGTAAACCCCTGAAATATTAAAATTTTGTTAATTAATTGCAAAGAAAGGGGGTCCGCTATCAGAAAAATATACTAAGAATGTGGCTAAATTACTATAGAACCCTCTATGAGATGACTAATTACGACATAAGATTTCTTCTCATTTTCTGAATTTAAAATGGCTGCTGCTTTATTTCACCATGTAAACCCCTAAAATATGGAAATTTTATTAGTAAATTATAAAGAACGATACCCACCCTATCAAATAAATATAAAGGGAATGTGGCTAAACCATTAATTAACCCTCTAATAGTCGACTAAATGCAACATTAGATTTTATTCCAATTTTCTGGATTAAAAACAGCTGCTGACCCCGTAAACCCCTGAAATATTAAAATTTTATTAATTAATTGCAAAGAAAAAAACCCCCGCCATCAGAAAAATATACTAAGAATGTGGCTAAATTACTATAGAACCCTCTATGAGATGACAAATAACGACATAAGATTTCTTCTCATTTTCTGAATTAAAAATGGCTGCTGCTTCATTTCACCATATGAACCCCTAAAATATGAAAATTTTATTAATAAATTATAAAGAGCGATATCCACCCTATCAAATAAATACAGTGAGAATGTGGCTAAACAACTGACTAACCCTCTAAAAGTCGACTGAATGCAACATTAGATTTTACTCTCATTTTCTGAATTCAAAATGGCTGCTGCTTCATTTCACCATGTAAACCCCTAAAATATGAAAGTTTTATTAGTAAATTATAAAGAATGATATCCACCCTATAGAATAAATACAGTGAGAATGTGGCTAAACAATTAACTAACCCTCTAATAGTCGACTGAATGCAACATTCGATTTTATTCCAATTTTCTGGATTTAAAACAGCTGCTGACCCCGTAAACCCCTGATATATTAAAATTTTATTAATTAATTGCAAAGAAAGGAACCCCCGCTATCAGAAAAATATACTAAGAATGTGGCTAAATTACTATAGAATCCTCTATGAGATGACAAATAACGATATAAGATTTCTTCTCATTTTCTGAATTTAAAATGGCTGCTGCTTTATTTCACCATGTAAACCCCTAAAATATGGAAATTTTATTAGTAAATTATAAAGAACGATACCCACCCTATAAAATAAATACAAAGGGAATGTGGCAAAACCATTAATTAACCCTCTAATAGTCGACTGAATGCAACATTAGATTTTATTCCAATTTTCTGGATTAAAAACAGCTGCTGACCCCGTAAACCCCTGAAATATTAAAATTTTGTTAATTAATTGCAAAGAAAGGAACCCCCGCTATCAGAAAAATATACTAAGAATGTGGCTAAATTTCTATAGAACCCTCTATGAGATGACTAATTACAACATAAGATTTCTTCTCATTTTCTGAATTTAAAATGGCTGCTGCTTTATTTCACCATATAAACCCCTAAAATATGGAAATTTTATTAGTAAATTATAAAGAACGATACCCACCCTATAAAATAAATACAAAGGGAATGTGGCAAAACCATTAATTAACCCTCTAATAGTCGACTGAATGCAACATTAGATTTTATTCCAATTTTCTGGATTAAAAACAGCTGCTGACCCCGTAAACCCCTGAAATATTAAAATTTTGTTAATTAATTGCAAAGAAAGGAACCCCCGCTATCAGAAAAATATACCTACTATGAATGTGGCTAAATTACTATAGAACCCTCTATGAGATGACTAATTACGACATAAGATTTCTTCTCATTTTCTGAATTTAAAATGGCTGCTGCTTTATTTCACCATGTAAACCCCTAAAATATGGAAATTTTATTAGTAAATTATAAAGAACGATACCCACCCTATCAAATAAATATAAAGGGAATGTGGCTAAACCATTAATTAACCCTCTAATATTCGACTGAATGCAACATCAGATTTTATTCCATATTTCTGGATTTAAAACAGCTGCTGACCCCGTGAACCCCTGTTTTTTTTTTTAAATGCTTTTGCTATCATGCCTTTCAGAGAGCATGCTGAATACATTCAACACTCGATCCGATGGTAACGCTACGACCCCTGCATAAAACAATATTCTTTTTGTTCCAGTCAGTTTTAGGGGTCCACAACGAAGGGGCCTGACCACACTTCCCGTTGCATCGAAATGCAAAAGTGGTAAATCTATTCGTTTTTTATATTTCAAATTGTTCTATGCCATACAAAGAGGAAAGAAAGAAAAGAAAGAAAGGAAAGAGGAATGCTGACCTCTTGGATAAATTCTTTGTGATCTTCGTAGTACATTATTAAATCCACTTAATCATTTGTAGATCGGTCATTATTTGATAGGGCTTCTGATCTTATTTTTCTAATAGTAGCATCAGATTTAACTCTGTTTAAATTTTTCGATTTTTCGGGCTGATTACTGCTTATTTCCAAAAGCTCTTTATTTTTGAAAGTTTTTGGCTTTTGAATAACTAATTCCCTTTTGAATATACCTCTTTCCGCTTTCGACACAGGAAGTGTCAATAACTCTCGGTGTTTTTTTTTTTTATTTGAGCTCAAAACCCTAACAATTCTGTCTTCGACGATAATTTAAAAAAATAAACTGTTTACGTGTTTTCAACGAGCTGAAATATAAGTGTTTTTCTTGTTATATTTCACTTACTTAAATATCAAAAGGCAACTGTTGTTAACTTCGGAGAAAAAATGTAATATTAAAAAAAAAGCGTTATTATTGCTTTTTTTAAATATTTTAGTACACTCAAGAATCATATTGAACAGCAACGGCAAAGAACTAAGTAATAGTTCCTTTTTTTACATGTAACTCAATCAATATAATCCATTTTAGCTGCCTTTTAGAACCATTCAAAAATGTTGCCCCTTTTATAATTAGATGGCGTTAGGATCGAAATAGATCGCGCTATGGTTTCGTTCCACGTAATTTTAAGACGATGGTAATTTTTTAACATCTATAATTGTCATTTTTCAATTACTGAACGAGAATAAATTAGCACTGACCTAAGTACCGAATTCATAATTATTGTTTTTAGCGATTAGGTAGGTATTTCAAGAGGAAAATTTTAAAATTTGGGTTGAATGTCTTATTGTTCTTATGCTGGATTACCTACAATTTCTAATAACGATTTGAGTTCTGGTTTACCGTTCTTTTTTATTCAATAAGATACCTTATTACATTGTTCAAATTGGATTAGACTGATTATTTCATTTGTGTTGCTTGCAATTAATTAAATATCTATAATTGTTTTACTGACTGTTGCTTCAGGATATCGTAGAACCGTTTAGAAAACTTATTCCTTTTATTTATCTCTATAAGTGTTAATATCTTCCTTTCCTTCAGTTGGTCGATATTATAGTTTCTTGTTGTTCTACCTAGACTTACGCTTAATTATATACTTAACTTACATAAAATATCAAGAAATAAATACAAGTCTACAAGCATGAAACCGAAAACTAGAGTATTAGAGTTTAATAAGGCATTTAAAACATTAATAGATAAAAACATAATTCCGCAGTGTGTGCCGAGTTGGAGAAGTAATTGTGAGGCGTATAGGATTATTGCAGAGAAATTAAAGATTAAAAATAACTTTACCAACAGAAAATTTATATATAATCACTGGAGATCATTAAAAAATAAATATAAAAAATGTCCAAAAAATGATTACGAATACAAAAGTGATTCACCGTCTAACAAAGATTCAAAAATTGAAATAACGGACTTAGCACTCGGAACTACATACGATCCACTATCATGCGATGCTGAAACCGTGGTTTCAGTACATAAATCTTCACTTACTGCTACAGATTCTCAATCCATTTTTTCAGTAAGTGACGATTCGCTTTCTAATTTATGTGTTGACAAATCCAGTATTGTAGATCAAAACAAAGAAATTGTAACCAGATGCACTACACCAGAATTATGTGATGTTCCCAAGTGTATTTTAAATATTTCCAGTGCAGAAAACTCAGGGATTATTTTACCCTTAGGGGCAAAAAACATGGACAATCTTACTCCTTCAAAACATGTTATTTTCAAAGAAGGAACTTTTGAGCTGGAAAATAAAATTCACAGTGTAATTTTTCATAATGGAAAATTAATATCGAACATGTACCCATATGTATTACGAAAAAAAATTTACTCCGAAGTTAACAACACTTGCCTTTTGGTATTTAAATATGTGAAATATAACAAGAAAAACACATATATTTCAGCTCGTTGCAAACACGTTAACTGTAAAAAATTTAAAATTATAATCGAAGACAAAACTGTTAGCGTTTACAGCTCAAATAAAAATTTTTGTCACCGAGGGTTATTGACACTTCCTGTGTCGAAAGTGGAAAGAGACATATTCAAAAGGGAATTACTTATTCAAAAGCCAAAAACTTTCAAAAATAAACAGCTTTTGAAAATAAACAGCAATAAGCTCGAAAAATCGAAAAATTTAAACACAGTTAAATCTGATGCTACTATCAGAAAAATAAGATCAGAAGCCCTATCAAATAATGACCGATCTACAAATGATTTAGTGGATTTAATACTTTACTACGAAGATCACAAAGAATTTATCCAAGAGGTCAGCATTCCTCTTTGTGTGAAAATGTTTGGCATGGAACAATTTGAAATTTTAAAACGAATAGATTTACCACTTTTGCATTTCGATGCAACGGGAAGTGTGGTCAGGCCCCTTCGTTGTGGACCCCTAAAACTGACTGGAACAAAAAGAATATTGTTTTATGCAGGGGTCGTAGCGTTACCATCGGAGCGAGTGTTGAATGTATTCAGCATGCTCTCTGAAAGGCATGATAGCAATAGCATTTCAAAATTACTGAGTGATTTCAAATATTATTGTGAAAGAAATGGTCATTGGCCTGCATTTAGCGGGGTGGTCACGGATTTTTCACTCGCATCAATCAACGCTCTATGCAAATCATTTAATCGGTGCAATTTATTGCAGTACTTAAATGATTGCTATTCAGTCGTGGTAAATGATAAGGCTCCCTCGAATGACATGACACCGATTTTTTTGTGTTGTGCACATTTCATGAAAATGGTGTGCAATGATGTTGAAAAAAACTGTTCCACGAAAAAAGGTGAAATAAAAGATATTATAGCACGATTAACCTTGTGCAGTACTATAATAGAGTTAGATAATTTCACCAAACAGCTATACATATTATTAAATTCTGAGACACTGCATGAACAGGCTGCTTGTGCTTGGGAAAACCTCATTATGTTGGTCGAGATTTCTAACCTCAATCAATCTCCCTTGAAAGAAGAATATTTAAACTTAAGCGTGCCAGACAGTTCTGCACAGTTTCAAAACAGTCAATTTTATAAACGTATAAATACTATTTCTCAAGCTATTGTCATTGACGAAACAGGAATAGAAAAAAACAGATTTTATTGTCCAAAAATGTGGGATATTATCCTAAAAAAGTATATCTGGCTTACTCCTCTTTGGACAAACGTAATGAAAACAAAAAGAACTAGTAATGCTCTTGTGGAAAATTACTTTGGTCAACTCAAAACTTCAATTTTAAATGGTCAAAAGCGTCTAAAATGCACACAGTTTATTAGAAAAATAAAAACCGAAGTGTTGGCAGTCTCAAAGGAAAGTATTAACAATATTCCCAAACGCAGACTTACCAAGCAAACAAATAAAATAAATGAAAAGGATGAAGAACAATGGCAAAAAAAAAACAAAAAGTCTTTCAGCCATTTTGATAGTCGATATTTAAGAAGAGAAAAAGTCCACTATGACCTAGAAAGTGATGAAAAATTTACTCAATGTGCATACTGTGGCCATGGATCGTCTCAAACCGAAATTATTACATCCTGGACACAGTGTAATGCATGTGAAAAATGGATACATAACACGTGTTTGGAAAAAAATATTCCAAGTGAAGATTCATTTACTTGCCGTGTATGTCAACTAACAAAAGATAACGAGATATTAATACCCCAAAATCAAAAACCTATTGCAGAACCATTCCTTGACATTTTGCCAAACGGTTTAGTGGCTGATCCTAACTTTTATAAGAATCATATAGTGGAGAGAGGTTACGTAGTGAGCCGTATCAATATCCCTTACGTAATAAATTTACTCTTAATAGATGATTTCCAATCACTAGAAAAATGCCAATATATAAGCAGTTTCACAATCGACCATTGCTTATATCTGATTAATGATCACAAACGCTTTCAAATAATAAACGTGGAGAAGTCATCCTACTTATTTTCCAACCGATCAGTTGATAATTCATTTTATGATACATTCAAATTAGATGTGACCAAACAGATAGTATTCCCAATATGTATAAATCAACATTACACAATGGCAATAGTTAGTTTTGACCAAGAGACAGTTTCAATTTTTGATCCGTTGGGCTTAGCCACTAGTAAAAAGGAATTATATTTTAAGAAACTAATACATTTAATAAATAAAACAGGTATGACGCAAAATATTAAAAAAATTATAACTCCAAGGCATGCTCTACAAAAAGATTCCTACAATTGTGGTGCAGTTATCATAAGAATATTTGAAGCGATTGTACACAATGACGACATCAAAAAGCAAATAGATTTCGATCAGTATCGATTATCACTCAGAAATTTACTCATAACTCACAGCGAGGATATGAGCAATATGTGCTTGTCTTGTGGTACCGCTGTGACAGAAAACAGCCCCTACAAATGCAGCAGGTGCTTAAGGTTACTTCATAGTAGATGCCTGTTAAGCTCCAAACAATTGCAAATGGGAGTCGATGTATTTAAACTTTTCAAAAAAAAATGTTTTTTGTGTCAAAATTATAAAAAAAAAGATAACGCAAAACTTGAGTAGTGTGTAAAAATATTAAAAAAATATAAAATATATCAAAATCATTGTAAATGATCATTAGAGGATTAACTGGTAATAAAGCTAAATAATTTATGTTCACAAAATAAATACTAAAATATGCAATTGATTATGAATAATATACAGGACATTGATAAATTTCCATAGTGATTGGCCCTGGAGTCCCCAAAAGAAAGACTATGTTCACCATGTACAACTCGATGAAAACAATAATATTGTTTTCATCGAGTTGTACATGGTGAATGTATTATGTTAAATTTCGCTATTTCAGGGGTTCACAGGGTCAGAAGATTTACATCGAATATCTATCATTTCAATTCTTAAATAAAATTAAATATTTAAGGGGTTGACATGGTTAAATATAGCAACAGCCCTTTTGAATGCAGTACATGGGATTAAAAAATTAAATGCTTTTTCAGTTGACTATAAGAGAGTTAAATCGTAGTTTAGCCACATCTTTCCATTATTTTTCTAATAGCTCGGATATCTTTCTTTCCAATTCATACATAAAATTTCGATATTTCAGGGGTTTTCAGGGTCAGCAGCTATTTTAAATCCAGGAAATTGCAATAAAATCTGATGTTGCATTCAGTCCAATTTTAGAGGGTTAGTCAGTTGTTTAGCCACATTCACATTGTATTTCCCTGATAAGGTGGATATCCGTCATTAAAATTCTTAAATAAAATTTCGATATTTCAGGGGTATACAGGGTGAAATAGAGCAGCATCTGTTTCAACTCAAGAAAATAAGAATAAAACCTAATGTTGCATTCAGTCGACTTTTAGAGGGTTAGTTAGTTGTTTAGCCACATTCCCACTATATTAATTTGATAGGGTGGATAGTGTGCTTTGTAATATAGTAATAAAATGTTCATATTTTAGGGGTTTATATGGTGAAATGAAGCAGCAGCCATTTTAAATTCAGTAATTAGTCATCTCATAGAGGGTTCTATAGTAATTTAGCCACATTCTTAGTATATTTTTCTGATAGAGGGGGTTCCTTTCTTTGCAATTAATTAACAAAATTTTAATATTTCAGGGGTTTACGGGGCAAGCAGCTGTTTTTAATCCAGAAAATTGGAATAAAATCTAATGTTGCATTCAGTCGACTATTAGAGGGTTAATTAATGGTTTAGCCACATTCCCTTTGTATTTATTTGATAGGGTGGGTATCGTTCTTTATAATTTACTAATAAAATTTCCATATTTTAGGGGTTTACATGGTAAAATAAAGCAGCAGCCATTTTAAATTCAGAAAATGAGAAGAAATCTTATGTCGTAATTAGTCATCTCATAGAGGGTTCTATAGTAATTTAGCCACATTCTTAGTATATTTTTCTGATAGCGGGGGTTTTTTTCTTTGCAATTAATTAATAAAATTTTAATATTTCAGGGGTTTACGGGGTCAGCAGCTGTTTTTAATCCAGAAAATTGGAATAAAATCTAATGTTGCATTCAGTCGACTATTAGAGGGTTAGATAGTTGTTTAGCCACATTCCCACTGTATTTATTTGATAAGGTAAATAGTGTGCTTTGTAATTTAGTAATAAAATGTTCATATTTTAGGGGTTTACATGGTGAAATGAAGCAGCAGCCATTTTAAATTCAGAAAATGAGTAGAAATCTTATGTCGTTATTTGTTATCACATAGAGGGTTCTTTAGTAATTTAGCCACATTCTTAGTATATTTTTCTGATAGCGGGGGTTCCTTTCTTTGTAATTAATTTACAAAATTTAAATTTTTCAGGGGTTTACGGGGTCAGCAGCTGTTTTTAATCCAGAAAATTGGAATAAAATCTAATGTTGCATTCAGTCGACTATTAGAGGGTTAATTAATGGTTTAGCCACATTCCCTTTATATTTATTTGATAGGGTGGGTATCGTTCTTTATAATTTACTAATAAAATTTCCATATTTTAGGGGTTTACATGGTGAAATAAAGCAGCAGCCATTTTAAATTCAGAAAATGAGAAGAAATCTTATGTCGTAATTAGTCATCTCATAGAGGGTTCTATAGTAATTTAGCCACATTCATAGTATATTTTTCTGATAGCGGGGGTTCCTTTCTTTGCAATTAATTAACAAAATTTTAATATTTCAGGGGTTTACGGGGTCAGCAGCTGTTTTTAATCCAGAAAATTGGAATAAAATCTAATGTTGCATTCAGTCGACTATTAGAGGGTTAATTAATGGTTTAGCCACATTCCCTTTGTATTTATTTTATAGGGTGGGTATCGTTCTTTATAATTTACTAATAAAATTTCCATATTTTAGGGGTTTACATGGTGAAATAAAGCAGCAGCCATTTTAAATTCAGAAAATGAGAAGAAATCTTATGTTGTAATTAGTCATCTCATAGAGGGTTCTATAGTAATTTAGCCACATTCTTAGTATATTTTTCTGATAGCGGGGGTTCCTTTCTTTGCAATTAATTAACAAAATTTTAATATTTCAGGGGTTTACGGGGTCAGCAGCTGTTTTTAATCCAGAAAATTGGAATAAAATCTAATGTTGCATTCAGTCGACTATTAGAGGGTTAATTAATGGTTTAGCCACATTCCCTTTATATTTATTTAATAGGGTGGGTATCGTTCTTTATAATTTACTAATAAAATTTCCATATTTTAGGGGTTTACATGGTGAAATAAAGCAGCAGCCATTTTAAATTCAGAAAATGAGAAGAAATCTTATGTCGTAATTAGTCATCTCATAGAGGGTTCTATAGTAATTTAGCCACATTCTTAGTATATTTTTCTGATAGCGGGGGTTCCTTTCTTTGCAATTAATTAACAAAATTTTAATATTTCAGGGGTTTACGGGGTCAGCAGCTGTTTTTAATCCAGAAAATTGGAATAAAATCTAATGTTGCATTCAGTCGACTATTAGAGGGTTAATTAATGGTTTAGCCACATTCCCTTTATATTTATTTAATAGGGTGGGTATCGTTCTTTATAATTTACTAATAAAATTTCCATATTTTAGGGGTTTACATGGTGAAATAAAGCAGCAGCCATTTTAAATTCAGAAAATGAGAAGAAATCTTATGTCGTAATTAGTCATCTCATAGAGGGTTCTATAGTAATTTAGCCACATTCTTAGTATATTTTTCTGATAGCGGGGGTCCTTTCTTTGCAATTAATTAATAAAATTTTAATATATCAGGGGTTTACGGGGTCAGCAGCTGTTTTAAATCCAGAAAATTGGAATAAAATCGAATGTTGCATTCAGTCGACTATTAGAGGGTTAGTTAATTGTTTAGCCACATTCTCACTGTATTTATTCTATAGGGTGGATATCATTCTTTATAATTTACTAATAAAACTTTCATATTTTAGGGGTTTACATGGTGAAATGAAGCAGCAGCCATTTTGAATTCAGAAAATGAGAGTAAAATCTAATGTTGCATTCAGTCGACTTTTAGAGGGTTAGTCAGTTGTTTAGCTACATTCTCACTGTATTTATTTGATAGGGTGGATATCGCTCTTTATAATTTATTAATAAAATTTTCATATTTTAGGGGTTCACATGGTGAAATGAAGCAGCAGCCATTTTTAATTCAGAAAATGAGAAGACATCTTATGTTGTAATTAGTCATCTCTAAGAGGGTTCTATAGTATTTAGCCACATTCTCCGTATATTTTTCTGATAGCGGGGGTTCCGTTCTTTGCAATTAATTAATAAAATTTTAATATTTCAGGGGTTTACATGGTGAAATGAAGCAGCAGCCATTTTAAATTCAGAAAATGAGTAGAAATCTTATGTCGTTATTTGTCATCTCATAGAGGGTTCTATAATAATTTAGCCACATTCTTAGTATATTTTTCTGATAGCGGGGGTTCCTTTCTTTGTAATTAATTTACAAAATTTTAATATTTCAGGGGGTTACGGGGTCAGCAGCTGTTTTTAATCTAGAAAATTGGAATAAAATCTAATGTTCTATTCAGTCGACTATTAGAGGGTTAATTAATGGTTTAGCCACATTCCCTTTATATTTATTTAATAGGGTGGGTATCGTTCTTTATAATTTACTAATAAAATTTCCATATTTTAGGGGTTTACATGGTGAAATAAAGCAGCAGCCATTTTAAATTCAGAAAATGAGAAGAAATCTTATGTCGTAATTAGTCATCTCATAGAGGGTTCTATAGTAATTTAGCCACATTCTTAGTATATTTTTCTGATAGCGGGGGTTCCTTTGTTTGCAATTAATTATTAAAATTTTAATATTTCAGGGGTTTTCGCGGTCAGCAGCTGTTTTTAATCCTGAAAATTAGAATAAAATCTAATGTTGCATTAAGTCGACTATTAGAGGGTTAATTAATGGTTTAGCCACATTCCCTTTGTATTTATTTGATAAGGTGGGTATCGTTCTTTATAATTTACTTATAAAATTTCCATATTTTAGGGGTTTACATGGTGAAATAAAGCAGCAGCCATTTTAAATTCAGAAAATGAGAAGAAATCTTATGTCGTTATTTGTCATCTCATAGAGGGTTCTATAGTAATTTAGCCACATTCTTAGTATATTTTTCTGATAGCGGGGGTTCCTTTCTTTGCAATTAATTAATAAAATTTTAATATATCAGGGGTTTACGGGGTCAGCAACTGTTTTAAATCCAGAAAATTGGAATAAAATCGAATGTTGCATTCAGTCGACTATTAGAGGGTTAGTTAATTGTTTAGCCACATTCTCACTGTATTTATTCTATAGGGTGGATATCATTCTTTATAATTTACTAATAAAACTTTCATATTTTAGGGGTTTACATGGTGAAATGAAGCAGCAGCCATTTTGAATTCAGAAAATGAGAGTAAAATCTAATGTTGCATTCAGTCGACTTTTAGAGGGTTAGTCAGTTGTTTAGCCACATTCCCTTTATATTTACTTGATAGGGTGGGTATCGTTCTTTATAATTTACTAATAAAATTTCCATATTTTAGGGGTTTACATGGTGAAATGAAGCAGCAGCCATTTTAAATTCAGAAAATGAGTAGAAATCTTATGTCGTTATTTGTTATCTCATAGAGGGTTCTTTAGTAATTTAGCCACATTCTTAGTATATTTTTCTGATAGCGGGGGTTCCTTTCTTTGTAATTAATTTACAAAATTTTAATATTTCAGGGGTTTACGGGGTCAGCAGCTGTTTTAAATCCAGAAAATTGGAATAAAATCTAATGTTGCATTCAGTTGACTATTACAGGGTTAGTTAGTTGTTTAGCCACATTCCCACTGTATTTGTTTGATAGGGTGGATAGTGTGCTTTGTAATTTAGAAATATAATGTTCATATTTTAGGGGTTTACATGGTGAAATGAAGCAGCAGCCATTTTAAATTCAGAAAATGAGAGTAAAATCTAATGTTTCATTCAGTAGACTTTAAGAGGGTTAGTCAGTTGTTTAGCCACATTCCCTTTGTATTTATTGGATAAGGTGGGTATCGTTCTTTATAATTTACTTATAAAATTTCCATATTTTAGGGGTTTACATGGTGAAATAAAGCAGCAGCCATTTTAAATTCAGAAAATGAGAAGAAATCTTATGTTGTAATTAGTCATCTCATAGAGGGTTCTATAGTAATTTAGCCACATTCTTAGTATATTTTTCTGATAGCGGGGGTTCCTTTCTTTGCAATTAATTAATAAAATTTTAATATATCAGGGGTTTACGGGGTCAGCAGCTGTTTTAAATCCAGAAAATTGGAATAAAATCGAATGTTGCATTCAGTCGACTATTAGAGGGTTAGATAGTTGTTTAGCCACATTCCCACTGTATTTATTTGATAGGGTAAATAGTGTGCTTTGTAATTTAGTAATAAAATGTTCATATTTTAGGGGTTTACATGGTGAAATGAAGCAGCAGCCATTTTAAATTCAGAAAATGAGTAGAAATCTTATGTCGTTATTTGTTATCTCATAGAGGGTTCTTTAGTAATTTAGCCACATTCTTAGTATATTTTTCTGATAGCGGGGGTTCCTTTCTTTGTAATTAATTTACAAAATTTTAATATTTCAGGGGTTTACGGGGTCAGCAGCGGTTTTTAATCCAGAAAATTGGAATAAAATCTAATGTTGCATTCAGTCGAATATTAGAGGGTTAATTAATGGTTTAGCCACATTCCCTTTATATTTATTTGATAGGGTGGGTATCGTTCTTTATAATTTACTAATAAAATTTCCATATTTTAGGGGTTTACATGGTGAAATAAAGCAGCAGCCATTTTAAATTCAGAAAATGAGAAGAAATCTTATGTCGTAATTAGTCATCTCATAGAGGGTTCTATAGTAATTTAGCCACATTCTTAGTATATTTTTCTGATAGCGGGGGTTCCTTTCTTTGCAATTAATTAACAAAATTTTAATATTTCAGGGGTTTACGGGGTCAGCAGCTGTTTTTAATCCAGAAAATTGGAATAAAATCGAATGTTGCATTCAGTCGACTATTAGAGGGTTAATTAATGGTTTAGCCACATTCCCTTTGTATTTATTTTATAGGGTGGGTATCGTTCTTTATAATTTACTAATAAAATTTCTATATTTTAGGGGTTTACATGGTGAAATAAAGCAGCAGCCATTTTAAATTCAGAAAATGAGAAGAAATCTTATGTTGTAATTAGTCATCTCATAGAGGGTTCTATAGTAATTTAGCCACATTCTTAGTATATTTTTCTGAAAGCGGGGGTTCCTTTCTTTGCAATTAATTAACAAAATTTTAATATTTCAGGGGTTTACGGGGTCAGCAGCTGTTTTTAATCCAGAAAATTGGAATAAAATCTAATGTTGCATTCAGTCGACTATTAGAGGGTTAATTAATGGTTTAGCCACATTCCCTTTATATTTATTTGATAGGATGGGTATCGTTCTTTATAATTTACTAATAAAATTTCCATATTTTAGGGGTTTACATGGTGAAATAAAGCAGCAGCCATTTTGAATTCAGAAAATGAGAAGAAATCTTATGTTGTAATTAGTCATCTCATAGAGGGTTCTATAGTATTTAGCCACATTCTCCGTATATTTTTCTGATAGCGGGGGTTCCGTTCTTTGCAATTAATTAATAAAATTTTAATATTTCAGGGGTATACAGGGTGAAATAGAGCAGCAGCTGTTTTAAATCCAGAAAATTGGAATAAAATCTGATGTTGTATTCAGTCGACTTTTAGAGGGTTATTGAGTTGTTTAGCCACATTCCCATTGTATTTCTCTGACAGGTTGGGTATCGTTCTTTGTAATTTATGAATAAAAATTCCTAATTTGAGGGGTTTACATGGTGAAATGTAGCAGCAGCCATTTTAAATCCAAATCATGGGATTAAAAAATCAATGCTTTTTCACTGGATAATTAGAGGACAAATCGTGTCTTAGCCACATTCTTTCTATTTTTTTTTTAATAGCTTAGATATCTATCTTTGCAATGTATATATAAAATTTTGATATTTCAGGGGTTTACAGGGTAGCAGCAGTTTTTTTATATCCAGATAATGGGAATAAAATCGAATGTTGTATTCAGTCGAGTTTTAGAGGGTTAGTTAGTTGTTTAGCCACATTCTTATTATATTTCTCTGATAGATTGGGTATCGTTCTTTGTAATTTATGAATAAAATTTCCACAATTTAGGGGTTTACATGGTTAAATATAGCAGCAGCCATTTTGAATTCAGAAAATGAGAAGAAATCTTATGTTGTAATTAGTCATCTCATAGAGGGTTCTATAGTAATTTAGCCACATTCTTAGTATATTTTTCTGATAGCGGGGGTTCCTTTCTTTGCAATTAATTAACAAAATTTTAATATTTCAGGGGTTTACGGGGTCAGCAGCTGTTTTTAATCCAGAAAATTGGAATAAAATCTAATGTTGCATTCAGTCGACTATTAGAGGGTTAATTAATGGTTTAGCCACATTCCCTTTGTATTTATTTGATAGGGTGGGTATCGTTCTTTATAATTTACTAATAAAACTTTCATATTTTAGGGGTTTACATGGTGAAATGAAGCAGCAGCCATTTTGAATTCAGAAAATGAGAGTAAAATCTAATGTTGCATTCAGTCGACTTTTAGAGGGTTAGTCAGTTGTTTAGCCACATTCTCACTGTTTCTATTTGATAGGGTGGATATCGCTCTTTATAATTTATTAATAAAATTTTCATATATTAGGGGTTCATATGGTGAAATGAAGCAGCAGCCATTTTTAATTCAGAAAATGAGAAGAAATCTTATGTCGTTATTTGTCATCTCATAGAGGGTTCTATAGTAATTTAGCCACATTCTTAGTATATTTTTCTGATAGCGGGGGTTCCTTTCTTTGCAATTAATTAACAAAATTTTAATATTTCAGGGGTTTACGGGGTCAGCAGCTGTTTTTAATCCAGAAAATTGGAATAAAATCTAATGTTGCATTCAGTCGACTATTAGAGGGTTAATTAATGGTTTAGCCACATTCCCTTTGTATTTATTTGATAGGGTGGGTATCGTTCTTTATAATTTACTAATAAAATTTCCATATTTTAGGGGTTTACATGGTGAAATAAAGCAGCAGCCATTTTAAATTCAGAAAATGAGAAGAAATCTTATATCGTTATTTGTCATCTCATAGAGGATTCTATAGTAATTTAGCCACATTCTTAGTATATTTTTCTGATAGCGGGGGTTCCTTTCTTTGCAATTAATTAACAAAATTTTAATATTTCAGGGGTTTACGGGGTCAGCAGCTGTTTTAAATCCAGAAAATTGGAATAAAATCGAATGTTGCATTCAGTCGACTATTAGAGGGTTAGTTAATTGTTTAGCCACATTCTCACTGTATTTATTCTATAGGGTGGATATCATTCTTTATAATTTACTAATAAAACTTTCATATTTTAGGGGTTTACATGGTGAAATGAAGCAGCAGCCATTTTGAATTCAGAAAATGAGAGTAAAATCTAATGTTGCATTCAGTCGACTTTTAGAGGGTTAGTCAGTTGTTTAGCCACATTCTCACTGTATTTATTTGATAGGGTGGATATCGCTCTTTATAATTTATTAATAAAATTTTCATATTTTAGGGGTTCACATGGTGAAATGAAGCAGCAGCCATTTTTAATTCAGAAAATGAGAAGACATCTTATGTTGTAATTAGTCATCTCTAAGAGGGTTCTATAGTATTTAGCCACATTCTCCGTATATTTTTCTGATAGCGGGGGTTCCGTTCTTTGCAATTAATTAATAAAATTTTAATATTTCAGGGGTTTACAGGGTGAAATAGAGCAGCAGCTGTTTTAAATCCAGAAAATTGGAATAAAATCTGATGTTGTATTCAGTCGACTGTTAGAGGGTTACTGAGTTGTTTAGCCACATTCCCATTGTATTTCTCTGACAGGTTGGGTATCGTTCTTTGTAATTTATGAATAAAAATTCCTAATTTGAGGGGTTTACATGGTGAAATGTAGCAGCAGCCATTTTAAATCCAAATCATGGGATTAAAAAATCAATGCTTTTTCACTGGATAATTAGAGGACAAATCGTGTCTTAGCCACATTCTTTCTATTTTTTTTTTAATAGCTTAGATATCTATCTTTGCAATGTATATATAAAATTTTGATATTTCAGGGGTTTACAGGGTAGCAGCAGTTTTTTTATATCCAGATAATGGGAATAAAATCGAATGTTGTATTCAGTCGAGTTTTAGAGGGTTAGTTAGTTGTTTAGCCACATTCTTATTATATTTCTCTGATAGATTGGGTATCGTTCTTTGTAATTTATGAATAAAATTTCCACAATTTAGGGGTTTACATGGTTAAATATAGCAACAGCCGTTTTTAATTCAGAAAGTGGTTTATTTTTATTTTTGGATATCCTGCTGTCTTCATTTTTTACCTATTATGTTGTTCAGGCTTTTTCTATAATTTTTAACCATTTCTCTGCCATAAATACATTTTAAAACAGCACGAAAAAAAGAACCTACTTAATTTGGTCGGATTATTGGCTGCTACATTTTGGCTGCCAACTTCACACCGGTACAAACATCTGACGTCGGGGAAAGTTCACGCTCTGATTCGGCATTATCAAATCATACTACCAGAAATAAAACACTACCTCTATCGCAGAAATTATTCAGACAATATGTCGAGACCAAAGGAAAGGAAGAAGATCCATTAGATGCGTTTTTTCTATCTATGAGTAAATCAGTAAAAAAGATGCCTATACGAATTCAAGCTGAATTAAAACGGGCAATACTTGGCCTGGTTACTGACGCAGAAGTAAAACTTGCCTCCGAGGAAAGTAGCGATACTCCATCATCTATGACTAACTGCTATGGAACACAACAACAGCAAATTTATTCCTCACCATCAACTTCAACTTACATCCCATCCACTACTTATTGTCCACCACCTACTTCAACCACGCCACCCAACCATACAAATTACGGCACTATATCCAACACAACATCATCTGCTCCACCATCGCCTTACATACCACAACCTATTTCGAGAACACAGCAACAGCGGCAATCGAAGTTTGACGATTTCGAAGAATTTACTTATAATGACTGATAATAATGATTAATGACCTTAATGACTGTGATTTCACATGGTGAATAATTATTTCAAATTTTTAAATAAAGAGTCTTGAAATACAAGCTACAAATATACAAATTATGCTATTCTATCTAAGGCATGAAAATATTGATATTTATGTTGAACAACCAAGAAGTGTTTAATACCTTGCGTGTAAGTTAATACAGTGCTACAATCGTAAGAAAGCATAAAACTCACCTTAAGCAGACTGATATTCGCTCTTCAACGGAAATGGGTATCGTTCAATTTGTTTCTTGTTTCTCAATGTGTGGTCTCAAAATATTGACTAAGTTTGTAAATTGATCGTAGTCCATTTTATAATAGTCGTAAAAAAAACTCGGGTATCGATATAAATCAACGCAAAAAGTAGTAAATTCACCACAAATACGTTTTTTCTTCCACAAGTTGTGAACACTATAATTCCGCTTTCTTTTTCTTCTTCTTCAACTTCAGATATAAGTAATATCATAGCAAAATCAATGTCAACCATTTTACACACGTTTCAGCTACGAGAGTCAACTGGCAAGTGATTCAATAGCTCTGCTGTTGATGCCCATTACTACACGTGAGAGTGCGCGCGTATTCTGGCGAATACGCGCGCATTCGTGCGGCTTCGCTTTAGTTGTAAAATAATTGACGCTTCGATGCGCTTCGACTCTGCGCTAGTATAAATCGACCCTTACCGGCTCACCAAACCTCGACTATGAGATAGCGATAGAAACCATGCTTAACTATTAACCATGCTTTTGTCATTATAGGTACGCTTATTTGGTATCGTAGCTAGGGGTTTCGAATACCGGATTTTTTCAATACCGGTATTAATACCATCAAGAAAATTTCTAATACCGGGATCCCGGGATCCCGGTATTAACCTCAATTTTTTAAAATAATATTGTTTTTTTATAAAATTGCTACCTTACAAGTCTCATTTAAAAAAAAACATCGTTTTTATATGAAATCACTTTTTTTTATATAATAACTTAGTTTCAAACAAAATCTCTTTAAAATCAACATTAAGTAAAATAATATTTTTTTTAATGGTAGACCGTCCAATGCTGCTAATCTGGCCACTACCATTTCTATTGAGTCAGAACTTTTAAAATAATCTGTAAGTTTGGCTTTCTTAGATGGCGGATAATTTTGTGTTCGAGACTCAGTTGACGTAGAAGCTTCACCTGAAGTTGATTTTGTATCAATAAGATGCGCAGTGAAGTCCACTTGTTGATCCGACAGGAGTTTTTATAATCTTTTCACACAATTTTCATTTTAAGATAAGATTGCATAATATGGATCTGATGCACCTCTTTTGTGCTTTAAAAATGTCATGTTTTCCGCAGGAATTTGCCCAAAAAATTACTCCATTACGTAATATGGAGTGTACATAGTCATAATACGCAGTTACGACAGCAGCTGTCTGACTAACTAGTTTTCCAAGTTTATAGAGAGCATAGGCAAAGCTACTCAATTTTGTAATTAGGCATGTTGTTGATGCATGTTCTTTCCAAGTCAGTTTAGGGTCAATTGTCAAACCTAGTAATTTTATATGTTCTACTTCTTCAATTCTATTATTAGGTATTGAAAGTTAGATTAATACTAGGAGTGGTAGCTCTTTGTTTAAACTTCATTATTTTAGTTTTATTTAATTAAATTATTTTGTTTAGGTCAGGCAATTGATTGTTGCAATGCATCTTTGAAATCACACTCATAATTTCTATTTTTATCATGTCTTATAATTAAGGTACTATCAATAGCAAAAAACCACGAGAGAATTAAAAAACGCAGTGTTAAAACTGACGCAGATAAAAAAATTGTTTGGTAATATAATTTGCAATAGAACAAGATTGTCACTGTGTAGATTCTACTGAAAATTAAATAAAATCGCCAATACCGGGATCCCGGTATTGGTCAATACCGGGATCCCGGTATTGGAAGCCCTAATCGTAGCCTTTACCGTGATTATAGTCGCAGTTCTCGCATACGATTTCTTTGTTTGTGAGGAATTACAATCCGTCGTTTTTACTAAAATGAAACTATTTACACTTGCTAATTAATATAATTTATACTGCTAGGTCATAAACGATGGAAAGATCTGGTTGCGGCACGTTGCCATGAAGCGCTAATCCACGGGACGGCAACGCCGCACGCGTCGTCGCAAAGCGATGTGTGTGCCGTTGGCGGAGATCTTTGTATGCTGACAGTGGAAGTTCTCCGGTTGATGTGATCTTCACAGTATATGCAATTTTTTATCAATTGTTTCAGATTCGTTTTGATGGCTCAAGGGCCATATGCCATGCTTGCTGGGTGAGATTTGATCGTCAATTGCACAACCAATCCATAGAAAACCAGCCTGTACTAAATCAACATATACCACATCAACCAGTGGATGACCAACCCGTGCAAGATCAACCAGTGGAAGATCAAGTAGTTCAAAATCATGTACCCCATCAAATTGAAGGAGAGGCAGACCAGAGAGATGTTACGGGTCCACAATTGGGTCCCGGTTTTGTTGCGCCTAGTGGATATTTGCGAGCATCAAATACAGCCAGGCATTGTTTTTCCAAACTGCAGAAATGTGGTGCTGGTGGCCCACATTGTTCCACCGTATGCTACGTTTCAACTTTTGCATAATTATAATTTTTACATACCAGAATTAGCTCGGGTTTGCAATCCTCATTTTATAAGAAATGATTGGGAAGACTTAATTAATACCCCTTCACTCGAAAGCTTTAATGGTGCTCATGTTGTGGGCATGATGAATCTGTACAAATGGGGTTTCGAACGGAGAAATCAAGATTATGAAAATATCGAACAAATAGATGACAACGAATTCCACTTTTGGACGGGTCTTACAAAATATCAATTTAATGTGATATTTAACCAAACGCCTTCTCTGCGTGATTGATCAGAACATTCTGCCACGGTTCTTGGAATTTACCTAACTATAATAAGAACCGGTGAACCAGATAAGCGCTTAGCTACTAAATTCAATATGTCGAGGAGAACATTAGAAAGGAAATTGGTGATAGCAAGAGAATGCTTAATTAATGATTTTGTTTCACAGCATTTGAGCTTAAATCAAATTAGAAGAGAAGATGTGGTAGCCAGAAACCTTTCAATCCCTAGCCATTTTTTCGGTGGTAACCAAAATGATCCCGCAGCCATTGTCATATGTGACGGAACATATATTTATCTGCAGAAGAGTGCGAATTTCCTTTTTCAACGGAAAACTTACAGTCCCTATAAGTTTCGGAACTTAGTCAAACCCTTTTTATTAGTATGTACCGATGGCTACATACTAGATGCTATGGGACCATATACAGCAAATACTTCGGACGCAAGAATTATGCTCGACCTGATGCGAGAAGATTCTCCGATTCATGGGTTCTTGAGAACTGATGACATTTTTATATTGGATCGTGGATTTCGAGATTCGATCAATAATATTGAAGAATGCGGATATAATCCTCACATGCCGCCAACGAGAGCAAGAGGAGAACAACTGACAACATTAGATGCCAATAAATCTAGATTATTAACTATTATCCGTTGGGTAGTAGAAACTATTAACGGCAGATTTAAAAAAGATTTTAAAATCTTCCGCCATGTTTATTTTAATGTTGCTATGAGACATATGACTTCGTCGACTTCAGAATAACTGCAGCAATAATTAATGCCACTCGAAATCCATATGAAGACCATATTATGTATGCGGAACAGTTCATATCCATAATAAAATAATGAGCTGATGAATCAACGCAATGAGCTGTCAGATTATGTGATAAGGCATAATTTGAACAGGCAGAGAGTAGCGTTTGAAGAAGCGTTTGATTTTGAAGACGTTCCGCGCCTTACATATGAAGAATTAATGTTATTTACGTTGGGATCGTACCACTTGATAATCGCGAGGTCCGAATTCAGTTGCGACACGTCCGTAGTAAACTATATTATACGTATATTTTTGTAGATCCCACACGAATTGGAAGAAATGGCATTGATCAGTATTACTGCTCGTGTATACACGGCCGCCGCACTGTTGGAAGCTGTGCGCATGTTTTAAGCCTAGTTTAGCCATATCACACAATTCGCATGCCCATGATGAGACTGAAAGCTATTTTTGAGAACATTCATACCATGGAAACTCAGAAGCGCCATTTCCTGTGCCACAAATCAATATCGGAGATGGGCACGGATGATCCCAGAGTGGAATTTGCTTTGCTCTGATCCAACTCAAAATCCAAAATCATTTTCATTAAATCTGCTATTACAAAACATTGCCCACACACATGATTTATACTATTACTATTATTTTCTTTACTACTTTTATCATTCTTTAATTTAAAACATCTGTTTTTAATATATCCCAATTTTCCACAATAATGGTATTTAATCTTCTCTCTTCCAGTTGTAACTAGCGTTGACTGCGATGAAACCAAATATGTGGGCCGCCGAGCAGCTTCTTGAAGAAGACGCGTTCTGACAAGTTCACTGGTCAATGCTCCAGTCACATTCGCATTTTCCATACCAGATACAACCTCATCATATTCTTGATTGAGCCCACTGAGTAACAATTCAGCAACTTCAGCATCTTCGATATTACGTCCAATATCCTGCAGTTGCTGTACAAGTGACATAACATCTTCAATATAGTTTGTCATGTCTATATAATCCGAATATTGTGCTGTATTTAACTTTCAAAGTACTAAAACACGACGATAGAAGCCTTTCTTCGAAGACTTTTATTAAATTTATCCATCTTCCTGTGATTTCGTTGCATTCTCACATATTGTAAGCAGCAAGGTTTGACTGCCAAACATATGCGCGCAAGAGCCTTTTGACATAGGCTTGCATCTATTAGCTCTCCTGTGGAGGGTTCTATGCACTTCCACAAACCTTCAATTTTGAGAGCATTCTTCATTAGAATTGACAACATTTCATAAATAATAAGCCCCAAAAATAAAAATACCATTTCTTTATTTTCCTTTCCTGAGCTCAAATATAATTTTGTTTTATTTTTCTAGCTCTTTATTTCGGAGAAAAAAAATTAAAACTGTAAAACGTGTCGTGACGTCACACATACGGTTGAATGAGTTAGTTACCTTTGCCTGTGCATTTCGTTTTAATGGAATGACAAGAATGTCACAAGTGTCATCACATAGGGATGCTACTCATCTACGTAGTACTCAAATCATTTTTCGATACTACTCATATTAGTACCCCTAAAGTATCGATACTTACTCATATCGATACCTTTTAGATTTTTTTATGAGATTGATATAATTATTAGGAAAATATTCTTGGGAATGGTTGTTATTCTGTTTATTTTTTACTAATAGCCACGCATTTAATAATTAAAAGTAAGTAAAGGTATTAAATTAATCGTCTTTCTTTTATTAATTTCGAAGTAGGTAACTCTGTTGCATCCAGATTGCCCAAAAACAGTAATTGCTGCAGGGATTTTGGGGACAATCTGTTCCTTGCTTGCGACATTGTTGGTCCGGCTTTGGAAAATAAGCACACGCTTGGTACCGATGTTGCGACAATAATTAAATATTGAAAAGTAACATTCGTTCAGTCTGATTCGATTAGATACCAAGATCATTCGTTTCTTTACCGTGTGAGTATCGCAAGATTGATTCGATGCTAAAATTACTTGGTATCGAAAGCAAAGTATCGAGTACTTACTCGTATTTACTTGTATCGGTAAGCGGAACGACCCTAGTCAAACAAAAACAAAGAGTAACTGAGATAACCTCTTCGTAGTGTTTGTTTACGCATATCTTCATCTATTATTTTTATCACAGTTCGCTTATATTTGAAAATGAATCCTAATAAAGAATACGTGCCAATGAAGGACACAAAATATTGTTTTGTACCAGCCTGCAAAAACAATTCTTTAATAAATACCACAAAAGCTTTTTTTGCGGTGCCTAGTACTACAAAACAAGATTGGTGTAATGCAGTGGGCATTGCATGCCCCAAACGCCTTTTATACATATGTGAAGATCATCTTAATGTAAGTAAATCTTTTGAAAAAATAAGCATTTTTTATTTCTTTCCCAATATCCATGGACATAGACATTTATATACAAGGACCTGCACTGTTGTTATTCTATTAAAATTGTCTATAATTCACAATCTAATCCTGTTTATTAATGATAACACACTGATTGTGAAATGTTCTTATATTGTTGTGTTATATAATCAATGTTATTCTTTCTTTTAGTTGGAGGAAGATGTGGAGAACTACCGGTATTGGATTACAATGAAAGGACGGCCAAAGTTGAAGCCTCAACTACCCCAGTCCCTTATCAGGACATCTACAGGACAGTTAAACCTTCCAGAAATGAACGAACCTAGGCCCAGCACATCTTCAACATCATATAATGTGACAAGTTATAAAAATCTTATCTCAACCAAATCCCACAAAGCCATACAAGTAAAGCCAAAGACTGCAGATAGAGCAACTTTTTGTGCAATACAGAAAAAACCAAAACACAATCCCTTACTTGAAGAAGATGAAGTGATGACAGATACTGTACCAATGGATGAAGCATTACCTTCAACACAAGGAAGTACCACCTCCGCTGACATATCAGAGGTATCATCTGAGGTGTTTATTAAAACCAAAATTCAAGGCAGAAGCTTTATGCTCGAACTTATCCAAAAAAAGCCACAGAGTTACATAGGTTTACCAAAAAATTATTATTGGTTGATTAACTATTTAGAATCAGAGCTTCGATTAAGATCCTTCCATATAGTCATCACATTATATAAAATAAAAAATAATACACCCTTTTACCAAATTGCTGATATGTTCGAGGTGTCACTATCAACTTTATGGAGAATATTTTTTAGGACCTTGTGTATTTTATCAAAGTTTTTCAAACAATTAATTTATTCTCCTAGTGTCTTTGAAGTCAAAAGTAACTTGCCATCCTCTTTTATTACAAATAAAGAATACTCTAATGTTTTTTGTATTATTGATTGTTTTGAAATAGAAATAGAGAAACCATCTAATCCTATTAGCCAGTCACTTACTTGGTCACAATACAAAAATGCAAACACCTTGAAGTACCTACTAGCTACAACACCTGATGGTTTTGTTAACTTTGTATCTTCTGGCTTTGGTGGTCGTATATCAGATGCTAATATAGTGGAAAACAGTGGTTTCTTAGATGTGTTACCACCCAACTGCACTATATTGGCAGACAGAGGATTTAAGCACATAGATACTATACTCTGTAGAAAACAAATTAAGCTCCTCCGGCCACCTAGTGTTTCAAAAGATACAAAGCTCACAAAACAGGAAGCCATTAAAAGCAAGGTTATAGCCAGTCTGCGTATCCATGTTGAGAGAGTAATCAGAAGAGTAAGGCTATTCAAACTTTTGAAACCACACTCTGTAATCAATAATAAATTAATTCAACATGCAGATGAGGTAGTTATTGTGGCATGCGGGTTGATAAATTTGCATAGTACCATTATAAAAAATGAATAAAAGCTTTTAAAATATATTTGTCTTTTTATTTTGCACTGTCCAAAATAGTCTTAAAAATAAATTGTTTCCAAAAACGTTCAGCAGCATCTAATAAATTGTTTACATATGTATCATCATAGTCCACCCAGAACTTGTGTATAATTTTTGACTGCTCAAAAGTAGGATCAGCAACACAAAATAGTCCTTTTGTTTTTTTTGCTGCATGCATTTGTGTCATTAACTGAGCTTTACATTTTTCCTGTAAAATGCTATCCTTTATATAATTTTTTATTGTTTTGTTACTTATAGGACATTTTACTTCAACAACAAAGTCTTTGAATAGCCCATCAGGTGAAACACCTATTATTGGGGATATTAAAATTAATCCTGTACTTTCTACCACAGCTCCGAAGTCCTTTTCAAGCTCCTTAAGAACTTGTTTTTCTAAGGTCTTCCCCCTTATTATAGCTTTAGTCTCTGGCACTTTGTATCCACCCAGAATGCTTTGTACTAAAGCACCATTCTCCGTTTTGCAGTGAGTAGCTTCATAGATCCTAGACCCTGTTACTCTTCCTTGACGCATAGTATGCCACAATTTTGAATCAGCCTGATCCTTCGTAGCATTGGCAATCTTGTTGATCACATCTAATGTAAATGCTTTTTCACAAAATAATTTAAAATTGTCATAGCTGTGATCATTAACCCTATGCACAAACTGCAGCATTAAATTAAACATGCTAAAGTCGCATAATGTAGGCTGATGATTTCCACAGTAATTTAATATCATTCCTGTAGATATATTACGGCGTTTGCACTCTTCAGAAAACATAGATAATGTTACATTCATATTCACATTTTCAGCTCTTTTCTTTTTGCCTATATTTTTTGCCAGGATGAATTTCTGAACACTTACAGCTCCAGCGAGTTTTGGTTTACTCCAATAACAAGTTATTGAAGTGACCGATGGTTCATCTGACCGTTTTATGAGCCAAATGGCAAAGCATATGGCGTGTTTGCATCCCCCTGCCGAAGCTGCACAGTCATTGCACTCCACTGTAATAATCTTTTCTGAAGATTCGTCGATTACAGCAGTAACTAGATACAACTTAGCTTTCACTTTATGTTCTGGTGTTACTCGGCATTTAGCTATGCAGATGTTTCCTTCTCGTTTAACTTCCACATATCCTACTGCTGTGTCTACATAAGCTTCACGGGATGCCAGTAAAGCCTTAGCACTACGTGTTTCCGCAACATTATAACAATCATTTTCATGCATATATTCCAATAACATTAAATAATCTACTTTCGGCAAGTTCCTGGTGTCAGCGACGTTAAATCCTTCGGATACCTTCATGGTGACTTATGTAATGCAAATTATTAAAGATTGGGGATATTATTTGAATTAAATTGCTAAAAGCAAAATAAAACAAACAACAAACAATATAGACGCCAACTAATGACACTGACAGTTACATTTTTTTTAATAATTTTTGAGATAAGCAAAGGCATATTAGCTATTCTACCGTATATATGACGTCATTTGGCGCTTACGTCTATTTAGAATAGAACGAATTTCAACGTCGAAATTATATATGAAAAAGACCGAATTTTGAAAAAATAAAAAATACGGGTATCCTATTTTTAGATCTATTTTCACTAAAAATAATAATATTCGTATGTTAAAAATATGAAATGTTGTCAATTTCCAAGCTAAGAAGTTTGTGATGCCTTCTAATTTTTCTAAACTTAACTTTATCTTCGCTAAGCATCGTGCCAAGAAAAACAAACAAATTAGCAAAAAAATAACTTTGAATTTTGAGGTTAAGTGACCGCGTGTTGGTTCAATACAGACGATTCTGTTAGAAGGTCTTGAGTGGATCCAGTGGTAGCTATGTCAAGATACCCAGGTAAGCTGCGTATAACGACATAAAAGAAAAACGATATTGGAAATTTCACTGCGTGTTTATTTGTCAAAATAAACAGAACTAAATTTATAGTTACTTGATTGATTAATAATAACAAAAGGATTAGATATGATAGCAACGTGATAAAATACATATGGTCGCAGGAGCACATATAGGAAGAAGGAAGTTTTAAAGATGAGACAGTTGACCGATGTCATATTGACGTGACACTTATAAAATGTCGTTCAGAAAGGAGAAATCCTATATTCATAACAGATTCTACGTAATAAAGTTTCAGTTCGCAAAATATTCAGTTTTCTCATGAGATGCATCAAGATCAGACACTTTCTTGACCGCCAACCATTCATTTAGGCACTGGAGGCCCATAACCTGATGGACTTTGGCCAACAAGCTTAGTAGTGGTTGGAAGGCGGCACGAGAAATAAAATCCAATGATACATCGATCATGCAATATATATTTAACTTGTTTCTTATCATGAATGTTAACACAGTTTAGCTTAACAACAAACAGTACTTAAAGAATTCTAAGATTTACCACAGCAGGCAGGCAGGGTCGAGAGCAGAGAGAACAAGAAAAAATTGTTTGACATAATGTAATGGATTCGTTCGTATACTCATGCAATTAGTTGAATGGCTACGTTCACATTTCAACAGTATGTGGGCCGATGAAACATGTTTCTATTGGAGGTGCCAGGTATTTTGTAACCTTTATTGACAATTTTTTCCGCCGTGTACATGTATATTTTATTAAAAGTATAGGTTAAGTTTTTGATAAATTAAAAACAGAATAGAAAATGATATAAATTCCAAGAAGCGATAATGGTACTGTATACAAAAATAATAAGTTTGAAGCCTATTTTATGAGGCATGAAATATGGCACTAGACATCCAATCCTTACACGCCCGAACAAAATGGTCTTAGTGAAAGAATGAATCATAATTTAATAGAGCGTGCTAACTGTTGTGGGACTATTTTGAAAAACAAGACAATCAGATATAAAAACTGAAGTGTAAAATATGTAATATATTAATTAGTTTTAAAACGACTATAGGCAATTGAGGACTATTGTCGAGTATCTAATACACAAAATGAGATTGCTGCTCAGCGCCAGTTATTAACTGCACCCGCAGCACCACTGTCATCTCAACCATCAACCTCAAGCACATAAGGACTCAGGAAATTAAAATGCAATATTGCAATATAAAACATGGATTTACATATTTATCGTTTTTTTGCTTAATTATATTATTTTACAACATTATTCATAGGTACTTTATACAAAACCTGAAAGAAGTTTGTTCAGAATCAGTAACAAAATCGATTGTAATAATTTTTACAGCATGTGTTGTTTCATAATAATATTTAAAAATTCCTACAAGTTGGACATATAAACAGAGTACTAGCCATAACAAAAGTGGGACCTGAGGAAGCTATACTTGTGCAAGTCCGCCTTGTCTGGGAGTATGCATCCTTGAAAGCCATACAATACATGGACCAATTTGTCAAGTCCCACTGCAGAGCATTAGAGATACCAGCTGTGCTGGATCAAGCCTTAGAACTCAAGGCAAAATGGGAAGCAGCCCACGAGCATGATCCTCTTCTACCGTACAGCAGGGTGAAAGACGTGAATGCCCACCAGGAGCTACATCATGCATAGTACTCAGATCTCTACTATGCTGCCATCACTTTTGCAAAAGTGAACAAGATGGTAGGAGAGAACTTCCAGTTTTCCCAGGCTTGACCATGAAATGTTTTGTGAGCCAGGGCAGGCACTACTTGTGCACCACAAGAATTGTATATAGGAAGTGCAAATTTGATATTTGTCATTTGATGTTACTTAATTTTATTACTTGAGTTTTATACTTCGTGCTGTTTACTTTTTTACTGATGTGTTGCTGATTGTACGTGTACCTAGTAAATAAGAAGAGATTGTATCAAGAAAGGAAAGAAATAAACGAAAAAGTCTTCGAGAAGAAAAAGTGGTTTATTTGACCCCATTGAACTGGTGGGCCCTACATCCCCCACAAATACTATATTGTTAAGTAAAATAAATGTTTTGCACCCGACAGTACTAAGTCCTATGCAGTTGTACAAGGACCTCGAGTTACATGCCGTTACCCAGTCATGCGGAATTGCCTATTACATTGATTCTACAAAACGTTAATGAAATAATAAATATATCAGATATTATATTTTGTGTTACTATCATGATAGCAAACTAATACTGATATTAAAAATACGTAAAATACGCTAGTTTATAACTTATTTCAGAATATTTCATTTGACAATAAAACTCCAAATACCTTTGTTTTAATCGCTTCTAGTAAACAGTATCTGGCAATAACATTGGATCGTTTATTTTACTCACAACTTGAAAGTGTTAGTGAGTGCAAAGTGATTAAAGATCAGTGTTTTGTGTGTGCGTTGAACAATGTGTATTCAACTATTGCGAATCCTACTTGTGAAACGATTTTGTTGACAGGATGTCGTTAACAAATTACCAAAATCTTGCCAAACAAGAATGTTAACGCTGTGCTCTTCGATAGCATAAATAAATGAAACACTTGAAGTAGAAGTATAGTAAAAGAGATAATTATTAAATAATGTAAAGGCAAAACGTA
The DNA here is from genome assembly GCA_932294325.1 of Allophyes oxyacanthae. NCBI lineage: Eukaryota > Metazoa > Arthropoda > Insecta > Lepidoptera > Noctuidae > Allophyes > Allophyes oxyacanthae. The sequence continues at coordinate 11,984,164 of OW028629.1, forward strand.
ATGGCGGCGTCGGTCGTGCCCAGTAGCAGAGTGTGTAGCGGGGGCCGCGGCGAGGAGTGACGCGCAACCGGTTGTCTGTGGCGCCGCCGTAGGGATGTGACGGTGGGCGCGCGCGCGCCCTCTGGCGTCGCGTACGCGACGCCGGAACAAGAATTCTACGTGGCTCTATTGATCTGTTCCAGAAGATATCTAACAATCGGTGGATTTTTGTTCAATCAGAACCTAGCAAAGGTCATATTATAAATGTCTAGCCGTAATCTGAGAGATCAAGTTGAAATCTTGTTGGGTACAGGAATTTTACATCTTCCAACATCTTGTAAATCGTTTTATAAAACTTTGACTTATGTACTTGCTGTTATGTTTTTGATTTATCTTTTGTTTAGAATTATTATATGTACTAAGAAGTCAAATTGTTGTATTAAGATTTATAATAAAAAATCGAGCTTATACATATCCCTTTCAGCACGAGAGAAAAAAAATACCAAATTCTAAAATCTTTTGCGATATTTTTATCCTTTAGGATGTTAATAATTTAAGAAAAATCGTAAAAAAAATCCATGGCAAATTTTAACCCCCATAAAACACCCCGTACGATCGTATCATGCCGTCATGACCCCTACAAAAGCCATAAGCAGTAATAAATATTATATGTTTGAGAAATTAATAGAAAAGCAAGGTTTTATTATAATAGTAACTTTATTTTTCCAGTTACTAATAATATGGCGACACATGATCTATAAAATATCAAAACTAGTTGCCAACAATCATAGTTGTTTGCAATTAACAATATTTTATACTTAGTATTATTATAACCATTGAGATCGATCGTCTTGGTAGATAACCACTTGTTTTTAAAGTGGTAAAAGTAGGAATAGAACTCTGATTCTTTTAACATAATTATTGCTTGGTTGCTTAACAGTTTTACAATCAAAATTGGTGTTACGGATCAGTCTTTTTTGTGGTACCCGTAGGGGCAATTGTATGGTCTTGAAAGGCATAAATATACTTTGAATTTAGTGCATATCATTTTTGTACGATGTATAGTTTTCTTTATGACAGTGCCTTGGTGCCGTGATATCGGAGTCAAAGATTGGTAAGTGGTCATGTCCATCATACCGCTTGTCGGCGGAGGGAGGTGGTGGATGTCGTCTTTATCTACCGGGCAGTCTTTCTGCGTAGGGATCGTGATTAGTATCATCTGCACTTTGACCACTTTCTATTCTATTTTTGTCAGGACAATTCAACAATGAATCTACGATGGCAGACCAGAACCACAATGGATCTTTGACATTCTTGTCAGAGGGATTTGTTTGCTCGTTGTCAATTTTATGTCGCCGCCGGGCGTTGGCTGCAGCCAAATCTAATAAATGTACCAACACTTTGACTGTCCACTTTTGCGATCTCTGGTAACTGTGTATGAGAATAGTTGAGGCTCCATGCCGTGGCACCACACATGTGTCTCCTCGGATGACTAATACAGCCAAAGGAACTCCGTAATACAGCCAACGGAACTCCGTAAATTTTCTTTATTTCAGCAGGTGTCGTATTTTGTAATTTGAGGTTTTTCCTATTAAATACAAATATGTACACTAGGCAGCATTTGAAAAATAATTTTCATCAAAGTACCTACTCAGAAAAGTGTTCATGTGGTGAGAGAACAGTGGCTGCAGGACGAGGTAGATACCAAGAGTGATCTTTGTCATCGAACGGTCTTAGTCTAAAGTTTCTTTGCCTCTGATTTATCTGCCTGGCTGCAACCTGATTCCTGGATCCGTGTAATGATCTTCCGTGATGAGATAATGCTCGACCTCCAAGTATGCGCGCCTGAACTCGTCCCGATGTGGATTCTTCACTGTGGGGTGGTAATGTTTGATTACGTCCAGATCATCGGTTGCTTACGGAACGTGACCTGCCAGTACTTGACGATGGACCACTTCTTGACGATGACGGCCCTGGTTCTGGTTCAGGAAACTCCAGCTCTAGCTGTGGAACAACCGTTTCGGGATTAGAATCCGTTTGAGCTTGAGCCTCCATTTCCTCGTCTGAATTAGCCTGTGATGGCACCGTGGTTGCATCAAGCTGAAGCTCCTCTATGGCAGAATCTTCAAAGCCTGAATTGCACCCATCTCCAATGATGTATTGTACCAAATCAGACGTTAGTGGCTCTGTAAAACACAAAAACTGCATGTTAGGCTAAAAATCGTATTAACAAAGACCCTCCTGACCCGCACGATCGTGTTTCATAATTTTCGAAGAACCTTGTTCATTTATTATTTAATATAATCAAAAAAATCTATTTTATTCTTTAATTTAATGATATTTTAGAACGAAAAACACATTTTTATCCAAATAAATATCAATATTAGTGCAAATAAAAATCACTTACTTTGAGCTCCTCCCACCGTCAAGTACGCGTCCATAATTGTCACTCCACTGTCCCCGAACTGAACCTCGCACCCACGAGCGCTATTTTGCTAGGTGAATAAAAGGAAACACACGATCTATCGAGCTCGTTTTCGGGCAGCAAAAACGATTTTCTATTACGCTAGAATTTTTCAAAGTCGAACGCATCATTGTATAATTCTGTGCTGAAAGGGTTAAAGTCAATTATACCAAATCTGGTGAACTCGTGTTATAAATGTCGCTCGTACTTCAGATTAATCAGAAAATGAAAACGATAATAAATCCGTAAAATCCTTACCAGTTCAGATAAAACGTAAAATACATAAAAAATAATTAGGTAATTTGATTTATATTAATTTTCTTTTTTTTATTCCCTTATGTTCAATTTAGATTAAGTTAACAGGGATTTCAAGTTCTAATGTAAACTTATGGCTTAGGTATAGTAATTATTAGGTTGTAGTCTATCTTAATCATTTATTGTAATGTCCACATCGATACCTAAACTAGATTATTTTTGTTTCTCAAACTTTCTCATCACTTAATCCGTAATGATCAATCTTATCGGGGGGCTGTTATAATATATTTGTTGCTAAGGCTAATGCAAAGTAAACTGCTGACCTAGCTTCAGTTGTTTACTTCATTATTGCTAGGTATTGTGACATCAAATAAAACTAACTAATTTAGCATTTCCGGCGATGTGCCATTTAGATCGGATTTGGACGTCGACGTGGACTCATTTTTTAATGTAATTTTTAATTGAATGAATTAAAGACACAGTATCTCTAAAAAGTGTTTAATTAAGAAGTCTCCTACATCCCACCCCGTAACAGTACGTTAACCTCAAGCCGCGCGCCGCCGCCGCCGTGGCTGCGCATGACCCGACCAAGACACAGTCACACAACACAGTGGAAGACAGTGGCATAATACGCTACCCCCACGCGCCCTTAGCCTTAGTCGTCCGGCATTTGGCGATCTGCGCATACGTGTCGCTTGCACCCGCGTTTCCGCTATCGTGTCGCGATAACTATTTTGAGAAAAATGAGCTTTCGGTATACTGACGCTCAGTACACAGAAATGGTACGAATACTAGCAGTGTGTGGCGATAATGTGTCCTTGCCAGTGAGGCGGTACGAGGAACAATTCGGGATTCATTTCTCTTGGAACACCATGCTTGGCGCCAAACAACGGTTAAGGGACTATGGTCAGTTCCCGACCTCTGACCGCCGTTGATAGAGGAGTGACCCACACCCGGACAGCAGTGCAAGAAGGGATTCTAGAATACATTGCCAATAATCCCGAGAGCAGCACAACACAGGCTGGCAGATTATTCAACGTCAGTCAAAGTTTCGCTTGGCTTCGCACGTTACGGAATGATGGTCAATATCCATACCATTTCCGCCGCGCTCAGGAGTTGTGCGAAAATGACCAGGCATAACGAATTGAGTTTTGTCAGTGGTGGCTGTGGGTGGCTGAATAATCGACCGATGAGTGTACCTTTACACGTCGCGGTCTGTACAACATACACAATAGTCACCACTGAGCTCACGAAAAACCACACCTGGCACGCTCAGATTCATTCCAGCACCGTTTTTCGGTGAATGTGTGGGCAGGCATTGTAAATAACTGTGTAATAGGAATAGGATCCGTTTACTTACCGAGATTAAATTGCAGAAGTTATTAAAATTTTCTTACTTCTACATTACCCGAAATGTTAGACGAGCTGCAGCTGCACATTTACCAGGGCCATCTCTATTATCAGCACGATGGAGTCCCCGCGCACTGTTCATCGGCCACAAGCCTAACAATTTTTTCTCCTCCATATTTAAACTTTTTAAGCAGTGATAGATGCAGGATGCTATTTCGTTGGAGCTTTTTGGTGCCTTATCCTCAGTCCACACATAGGAGAAGACATTTTCACGTGATTTTGTCTTTGAGTTGCCCACAACAATTGTAAAATTATAAATGTATAGCTGCCTCGAATAATATGTTGATTGTCTGGTACACTGGGCATAGGTAGATTTTTTTGACAATCAAATGAAAGGATAAAATATATTTATATATTCGGATAATGCGCGTGTGCGTCCGCCGCTCGTTCATTCCGCAAGAAAAAGGATTCACGAAGTGATTTACAGACGTACAGTCTGTCAAGAAAGTCATGAAAAGGATTTTGAAGGAACTAAAATTCTTCTTCGCTCGCAAGTCGCAACCCTAAATAAGTACCGTAGGTGTCAGTTTGGGTACAACGATGTGTTTATTTTACTATTCTGTGTAGATTTTTTGTGATAAAAAAATGTTTTCGGCATTAATATATTAAAAATAAACAAGAGAATGTACAAGTGGCGCCCTCAATCCTTTTCATGACTTTCTTGACAGACTATAATTGATGTCGGTTACATAATTGTTAATATAAATTTTATTTCTTTATTTCATTACATAGTTTTAACGGAGTCAGATTTTTCAATATAACTCAACCCCAATCAAGCCCGAACATTTGGAATAATTCCAGTCGACGATCAGCTCCTAAAGAGAATAATATTTTATCAATTTCATCGTGCCTTTGTTCACGGTGAAAAATATATACCTACACTTTTTCTTCTACAAGCGTCATCGAAACGGCGACTCCGCGGGGTTCCCAAAGCTTCAACTGTTTTGGGACTGTGAGGTTTGCTTTTATTGAATAAAGCCCACACCTTGGTTATGGACAATTTTTACAATAATCCCTTGCTGTTTATTTATTTATACTTTATGCACTAAGTACAGAGGCGGACTTAATGCCGTAGGCATTTTCTACCAGTCAACCTAAGGGTGATGCAGAGAAAAAAGTATGGTAGGTGCACGGACAAGATAATTATACTAAAAAAGTAAATTATGCATAGTTACTTATAACTATTTATACATAAATTTTTATATAATATACACTACGTATTATATATACACTACTACTACTGTTTCGAACTCTGAAAGCCCAGAAGATGGACACGATGGACATTTTTCGTCGCAGACGTAGAAAAAATGTTTCGTGTAATGTGATTTTGAACTTTCTTATCACTCCCATTGTTCCTTAGATAAGATACGAAAGCGAAAGAAAATAACAAAACTAAGGCAAAAACGTTTCAAAAATTGATTATGATTCTCGTTCTTCTTTCATTAAATCAGTTATGTTGGTGTAGGTAGTCCGTTTTCTCGTTGGCAAAAAAACACTGTACATACTACTACAAACAAACATACTAGATATTTTTGTGATTTTTCACACCTACTGTTACGGGTGCAGTGTTCAAAAATACTATAGTAAAACACGTTTCTTATTTTGAGTAACAATCGCACAGTGGTTTTATTTGACGATCTTTATGGTTAAGGTGCTGCCCCCTAGTAAAGAACGCACTACCCGGTACATCATTTCCTGCCATACCAATTAACTTTGACTTTACTACATCCGCCGTAATAGCAATACCGGAATGTTCGATCGCCATGATCATTGGAATGTATTTTTCAGGTAATCCCGCTAACTTCAAGCAACCGATCCACTCGTCATTCACCTTAAATCCGGTTCCCGATCATTTCTGTCCGGTCTCAATAATTTGCGTTACGTAACTAGTCATCGACTCGCAATTATCAAGACGAATTGATATTAAACTACGTAATAATGTTATTCTTCTTGAGAACCCAGAATCATCAAACATTTGAATTCTTTGTTATTGCGGCATCTTTTATGTGAACATACAATGGCGTAGGCGTACAATATAATAGATGTTTATATTAGTTTTATATTCCATCACATAATTTTAATTTAAACTTGTTAATTTTAATTATTATTATATTTTTTTAGTTTAGTGCTTGCGGCACACCTAATAAAAATATGTTTATGTATATGGGGCATGCGGTGCTAACCTATAAGAAATTGGTACACTAACCTTACATTTTGGTAGATACTCGTATTACTTAAACGATTTACAGTGTAAACAATTGTTGGTTGGCCAATAAAGGAAAATAAATAAATGGCGGATCAATATTGTTCGCAACTTTTAATGTCATTATTGAAACAAAAGTATCTGATATTATCGGCTCGTAACATAGTTCAAAAGAGTGTGCAGCACAGCAATGCAATAAGTGTTTCAAAGTTAATCCGCGAAATACTGCGCCCTTCATGACTGATTTACCGGCTTGTAGAGTCCAAGAGGCTAAAGCGTTTTGTCACACTGGCATGGACTACGCGGGACCTCTGCAAATAGTGCCGTACCGTTGCCGTGGAGTTCACAGCCTAAAGCTTATTTATCTATGTTTGCCTGTCTTGTACACCTTGAATTAGCATCAGACTTGAGTACCGAATCATTTTTAAATGCTTTAAAACGTTTTATATCGCTACGCGGTCCCGTGGCGGTTCTTTATTCGGATAATGGTACGAATTTTATCGGAGCGAAGTCGTATCTCGATGCAATGTATCAGTTATTAGATTCTGAGGAATATAAAGATAAATTCGATAGTTAACGTGGCTAGTGATGATCGCATCGAAATTAAATTTTTTCCTCCTCTGAGTCCTCATTTAAATGGGATCTCGGAAAGTAATGTCCAGAGTGTTATAACTCTTTTTTTTTTAAATGTTGGAAATCAGTTGTGAACATTCGAGGAAACGGTTCTCGCTCAAATCGAGTAATTCCACTTTGCCCCACCAAGCCCGCCACCCTGGTGTGGCAAAGTGGACTGCCTAAAATTTTGCAGTGGAATATGCCCCACTATTCTGATTTGATGGGGCAGATAACACTAGCATAAACACTTTGTGGATTCTGCCCCACTAGGGTTGGCACCTCAGGATTTGTGTATGAAGGTTAACATGTATTTTTACATTTGTTTGTAAAAAAAATAAATGTAACCACTGACGTTAGGATTTGACAAGTCTGAGACAAGCAAACGTAAATCTAAATACATCAAAATGGTTATTTAAACAGTGTATTAAGGTCCTACTTTTGTAAAAAACTGTCACATATTAAATCTTCCTGGATTTAAATCAATACATTATATAGTTTTGCTGTATTTATTCAATTTAGTCTGACATAGCTGTGACATTTGCTATTTGTATTCCATTTACGTTCCGATCCATCCGTTGCAAACATTAAATGATTTAAAAATATATTTAGATGTTTGCCCAGAAATTGATACATTATCACTGTTGATAACTATTAAATAACAAAAAACGAAGAGAATAATGTACGAGAACACTATTACTAAAGGGATAATTTAAATAATAATTATTAAAAGAAATCGTAAATACTATATTACTAGTATCGAAACGTAACGTAACCACAGATTGTGAAAGAATGCGTTCAGAAACGCTTTATGAGAGTTATAGTTTTATGTTAATTTATTAAGTCTAGTTATTAAGTCTTGTGATATGTACTTGTATTATTGTCATATTATTATTTTTTATCTTTAAATAAATCAAATACTTATTAAATAATAAAAAAATGCGTTGAAATGCATTCGAAAGTAATAAAAATATCGGAAGGATTTAAGTTTAAAAAAAAATCTATATCATTTTATCCCGGCTTCGAAAAAGTAAATAAATACTTGTAATTATAAGCTCATAAAATTAGCTACGAGTCGTATGGTTACATCACTAATTACGCCGCGAACACAAATGTCAAAATAGGTCTATTATTTTGAGGTCCTTTACGTACAAACATCATGGCTTCATTTGTTTGTTAGTATTTTTTTATTTAATCTGAGATTAAAACATGCTGTTGGAGTAAAAATGACTAAACCGGTTATGGTTCACCACTGCCTCGCCCACCGCGACTTATCGGTTGTCCTTGTCTGACATTTTTTGTTTCATTCTGTTTGTTTACAAAATAGACGGACATTTGCATTTGTGGAGTGGTGGTGAGTGGTATTGAGTTTATTGTAAGTATTTTCGTATTTATTTTTCATGGATGCTGATGATTTGTGTAGATTTTTTTTAATAAGATATTTTTTGTGTTTTTCAGCTTTACAAAAATGGCAGAAGACTCTGTAGCAGGAAGTTCTAGTGGGCAAACTGGCCTTGAATTTATAAATGATGGAAAATGTATTATTAGAGCTGGGCATCAATACTATTTCAAAAGAAAGTACAAAAATGCATCTGAAATTTGGGAATGCAAAAACAGAAGGAGACAAAAGTGCAATGGGTCGATTGTAGTGAAAGTAAGTCCCTACTTATTAGTAATTATTTTTACTGACTCACTTTTAGTAATACGGGTCTAATACAATTTAAAATAATAATAATACATATACATATAATATTACTTGAAGTTGTGCTATGTTATAAATATTTTCTAATACCTACATTTTTTTTGTTTTCAGGGAAATATACTTTTAAACGAAAAACCTCACCAATGTCAACCTGATTTTGACCGAAACAAAGTGACAAAATTAATGCAGAAAATAAAGAGAGAAATCACTTCAGCAGACGTACCAAGCATTCCAGCAACATACGACAAAAATGTAGCTTCCTTATATTTAGAAAGTAGCAACAGCAATATTGTGAGTAAAATTCCTCCATTTTGTAAAGTAAAGTCTGCATTGTATAAATACAGAAACAAAAATGCTAATGTAAAAAAAATATATTACAATACATTATCAGAAATAGAAGTTCCTGAAAAATTTCATTCTTTTTTACTTGCCAAGTATATTGACGAAGATATTTCTATTTTAATATTTTGTTCAGAGCAAGCTAAGAATTTGATGAAAACCTGCAAACATTTTTTTGCCGATGGCACTTTTAAAAGTTGCCCACAACCGTTCATACAATTGTATTCGTTGCATGCTGATTTGGGTAGCTCCCAACAAACAACAAATATTGTGCCATTAGTATATGCTCTTATGAGTACTAAATCAACCAAAGCTTACACCGCTCTCTTTTCTGTAATAAAATCACAGATTCCGGATTGGCAACCACATACTTTTCAGTCGGATTTTGAGGCAGCGGCTATGACTGGTTTTAAAAATGTCTTTAAATCAGCATCAATCAAAGGGTGCTTTTTTCATTTTTGTAAAGCAATTTGGAAAAAGGGGAAAGGGTTAGGGTTGGCAAAATCTAAATATTTGCGAAAACAAGTAGCGCTTAGCGCAGTCTTACCCTTATTATCAGAAGAAAAGATTTTGGAAGGTTGGTTTTACATAGCCGCACAAAGCCCAGATGACGAAAAAAGTAAAGAATTTAGAAAATATATGCTGCGCAATTGGCTGAAAGATGACTTTTTAAAAGTGTGGTGCGTATTTGGGGCAAAACACCGCACAACTAATGCCCTCGAAAGTTGGCATAATAAACTTAACAAAAAAATTCTCAAAAAAAGCCCCAGTTTATTAAGACTTCTTAATGTCTTATACGAAGACATAACGCTTTCAATAGTTAAATCTATGCAGAACCAACCTTCCAAGCTACGCCTTGATAAATATATACAAAACGATCAGAATATACAAGATGCCCAAATGGAGCTCATAAACGGCGACATTACGGTTGGACATTTTTTGGAAAAACTAAGATAGTTTTTCCAAGAAATCTATTTTAGTTTTTCCAAAAAATGTGAACTAAACAAATACAAAATCTATGATTTTAGATGATTTTAATTCTTATAAATAGTCAGTACTCAAACTAATATAGTGGCTGTTTGTTATGATAATTATTTTGTCAACAGTCAGTATTTACCTACTTTCGTTAGGATGTTTCTTATTTGTATTAATAAGACTTTTTGCTATGTAAAATTTTATCATTCTATAATTTTAGTTTTTGTTTTTTAGCCGGAAGTAATTTCGTGGCTGTTTTTTTTGCATATAAATTGTTTTTATTCATAAGGTAATACATAAGACTGTTTTATACCATGTCGATCAATCTGTGATTCTATAATCTGTGACTATAATCTGTGATTCTATTTTTTGTAACAAGTAATTTAGTGGCTGTTTGTATGTATATAGTTTAAATTTATTTTTATTATTTATAACGTAATCAGTAAGAAAATACCTATATCTACACAAACCATACAAAATGATGACGAATCTGTGATTTTGAATAGTTATGTAGTAAATATGTTTCGTTTTAAGAACATATCATAAGAACAAATCATTGTTTAATTTCTGATTATCAAGATTTATCTTAGTAAGATTTTAATTGTAAATAGTATACCAAATGATGACGAAACTGTGATTTTGAATAGTTATGTAGTAAATATGTTTCGTTTTAAGAACATATCATAAGAACAAATCATTGTTTAATTTGTGATTATCAAGATTTATCTTAGTTAGTAAGATTTTATTTGTAAAAGGTATACCAAATGATGAAGAATCTGTGATTTTGAATAGTTATGTAGTAAATATGTTTCGTTTTAATAACATATCATAAGAACAAATTATTGTTTAATTTCTGATTTATAAGGTTTATCTTAGTAAAATTTTATTTGTAAAAGGTAATTAATCTGTGATTTATAAACCGATTCCTTCCAGAAATAAATAGTACATTAAAATTATTTATTTATTTTTTACTTTTATTTAAACCACTTCGCTACGTATTAAATCTAAGCTTCCAGCACTAATAACGTTTTACTTACAGATATAGGTATACATTTTTTTTTTTTACAAACAAATGTAAAAATACATGTTAACCTTCATACACAAATCCTGAGGTGCCAACCCTAGTGGGGCAGAATCCACAAAGTGTTTATGCTAGTGTTATCTGCCCCATCAAATCAGAATAGTGGGGCATATTCCACTGCAAAATTTTAGGCAGTCCACTTTGCCACACCAGGGTGGCGGGCTTGGTGGGGCAAAGTGGAATTACTCCTCAAATCGAGGCCATTCTCAATTCACGTCCTCTTTTTGTGTTCAGTAGTGATCCATCAGAGACACTAGCTCAGAATCCCTCCCACTTTTTCGTAATGACACTGTTCTAATAAGAATATTGTCAAGCAGATAAATTGAATGAAATAACACCCTTCTTAGAATAATCATAACCTTACAAGTCTAAGATCCGTCGAGGTATTACAATTCTGCCACTTCTAGTGGTTGTAGGTTCTTGAGGCCTCATGTTAATATTATTGTTCAGCATGGGGGCTACAATCATATGGAGAGAATTTTGTTCAGATGTGATAGTTCTGTTCTCAATATCCATAGGCATAGGTTCATCATGGTTATTAACAACAGTTGTGTCATTTCCACTAAACTTTGTAAAATATCTTTTCATTTGAGAAGTGTTTCGCCTTAAGAGCTTGATGTTATCCTCTTTATTTATGATGTATGAACGAGGCACCTTGGATTTACAGATTATTCTAGCTTTGGTCCTTTCTTTTTCTTCCCTAAATACATTATCTCCAGGCACATAATCTGTGACCTTCTTTCTAGCAGTCTTATCATAGGCTTTCTTACAATTAGATTGCCTTAACACCAGTTTATTATATTATGTATCTTGCTGCACTTTAGGTTTTAACATGTTTAAATTACATGGCATTATTTAATCGAGATGTGGAGTGTAAGATCATCTATACGTAGTAGGGCCTCCTGCGTGGATTTGTCCCTAATCGTTTGTATAATGTGATCCCTCATTATTTCATTTTCCATTTCTTTATACTAACATGATTTTATAAGGTGTCTACACTTCGTCTAGTAAACATCGAAAGGTTCGTCTAGCTGTTTACGCTCATTAAATTTAAAGCGTTCCAAGACATTGGTTCGAAGATTGATATAGGCTGAAATTTTATCAATTACATGTTTATACTATATCTTATATCTTTCTCGGCAATCGGAAATGTAGAAACAGTTTTTGCCGCTTCTGGCTCCATCATATTTAGCAACAATGATTGTCTTACCGCGTCTGAAATTTTATCTTTGCCTGTTACTTTAAAGTAATCCTCGAAACTAGCCAGCCAAAACTTCCATTCCGATGCTGCATTCTCTTTCGAGATATCCAAGTTTGGTGGGAGTTTAACAGGGACATTTTCGTCCTCCATGTTGACGAACAGTGCAAACTTGTAAACTTAAGTTTGATTTTGAAAGAAAACTTGTTATATTACTAACATATGTTACAGTATATTGTGATCTTAGGTAATTTCTAAATCTATGGTTCCAAAAATATACTTTATCTATGCTATCTGTGTACTCATGACTGGAACAACATAATATATACTTCAGCAACTGCGCCATGTTCTAATATTTAAGAATATTGTCTGTGTGTATAAATAACACTTAGAATCAAACACTTTAATAAACTTTTAGCCTGATTAATTGTCATGGATAGTAAGGTGACCTTACTATCCATGACAATTAATCAAATACATTTTTAGATCTTCCAATGTCTAATGAGTGTGATGCAGATGGGATTATTGTCACCATAAAAGCGATACTTGCTAAATTCAATATACCTCTACAAAATTTAATGGGCATCGGAACAGACAATGCTTCGGTAATGACCGGAGTTAATAACGGTGTACATGCTAAATTGAAAAGAGAATTGCCGAATCTGGTTTTGGTGCGCTGCATATGCCATTCTCTTCAATTGGCAGTATCAGCAGTAACAAAGCAGTTTTACGCAGAAATTCGAATTTATTATTAAAGAAACATAATTATTATGACTGGTTCAGCCGTTCTTCGTCGAGGCAAGCTACCTATAAAGAACTATACAAACTTATCAATGACGGTCATGATCCTTTGAAAATTATCTTGTCAAACTAGGTGGCTATCTATAGAGTCTGCAGTTGCACGCATTTACACACAATGGTTGGAGCTGAAAACACACTTTAATTTGGCCAAATTAAAAGAAAGATGTTACACAGGAGAATTGCTGCATGGAATGTATTCAGATGATGTGAATTATGCGTACATTGCATTTATGTATCCACTTCTCACTGACGTTAACAAAAGGGTTAATAAATTATTTGAATCAAAAGACAGATCATTCAAAACTTTATGACGAATTTACAAATTTTATTGATACACTTGTTGCGATAATAATATTGCCTAACCAGAAGGTAGATATTTTGACGCAAAATATTCAAGATTTTTATTATTTATGTATTCTTTTAATCAATTTGAGTGTGTTCCATGAGTCCCTGCCTATTATATTTTGTGAGTCTATATCAACTATATGGAATAAGAGGTTATAAGTTTGACCCTTATGACTTACTCGTAGAGTGCACTGGCCCATAGTGGTTATTGACTGACCACTGTATGTAGATAGACCCTTAATAGGGCAAAGGGCAATTGCTTGCCACCTCAGCTTTTTGACCATAGAGCAAGAGTCGTTATATGTACACTTTCTTTTATTCAATATTTATAATGCGTGAAGACCCTTAAAACTTTTATTAGTACTGGCAATTACGCTAACTGTCAAAGTTTGCGAAGTACCAACATTAAAAAAAAATAGCGAAGAATTTTGAAAATCGGAGGTGTTTGGCGGAAATAAATTGAAATTTTGTTCTAACATGATTCTGGTAAGTGGTTTTGTGATATTTGGTAAAACAATTGATTATATTACCCTGTATGACCCGTAGAATTAATTTTGGAAATGAAACTTGAACTAATTAGAAAATCGTCGTAAACTCGGTGGTAAAATTCTTACCTTTGCCCGGTTACATCAACATAGTAGTATTTGGTGGTAATATAGTTACCGTTACGCATTACCGTGCTTATTATTTCAGAAGAATGTCGAAGAAAACGAAGTTATCTGACAGTTCTATCGCCAGTATTCTAGAAGATAATCTCTCCGCTATTGAAAGTAGCGACGAAAGTGTTTCGGAAGAACCACTTTTGGGCGATTGTGTACTGGATTACGACGATGAAATTTCGCGAGGTCTTTCAAGAATATTTGGTGAAGAGCCTGAGTTGGAGACGAGAGGATTAGAGAATTTTCAAAACCCTCCCGGGCCACGTGTTTCGGTAGAATATCAAGAAAGCATTGAACCAGTCACTGAAGAACCGCTGAGGGAAGTAAGTACGCGTAATGAATATGATTCGGGCGTCTATTTTGGCGCTCTTTCTGAACCAAGCTACCCGACTCCAGCTCAGTCTGACTTAGCGCAGCCTAATGATGCGGCGAGCACAAACACAGTAAGTAGACCTATTCGTGTGGCACAAAACTGGTCAGATAAGATTCCAAAGCATAGTATACCAAAGTTTGATAAACGGTTGACTGTAAACATGCGCGTCACGAACAAACAAACATTTATGCGGCACAAAGGCAAACGCTTCACTGGAGTCCAACATTTGTAGCTGAAATGCGTGCATATCTTGGTATCTTGATAATGATGGGTCTGCACCCCTTACCTGATGTCAATCTGTATTGGTCAACTGATACTTTTTACAGAAATCCTGCTATTGCCCAAACTTTCACTCAAAAGAGATTCAAAAAACTGACTGAAAACATTCACTTGAATGATAATACCAAAGAACCCGCAAGAGATACGCCAGACCATGATAGGCTTTATAAAATACGTCCTATGATAACAAAACTAAACGAAGTATTCCAGACTCAATGTTCTCAATCAAGCACCCAATCGGTGGACGAAAGCATGGTAAAGTTCAAGGGTAAAAGCACACTAAAACAATACATGCCGAAAAAACCCATAAAGAGGGGTTATAAGGTATGGGCCCGGTGTGATGCTAAGACCGGATACATGTATGTCTTCGATATCTATATCGGTAAAGCAGACGAAAATGCATCAAGTGAGGAAGGCTTAGGATATAATGTCATAATGAAACTATGTCAAGGTGTTCCCCGCAATACTCTTGTAGCTTTCGATAACTTCTTCACTGGCATTCCACTAATGAATGATTTGCTGATAAAGAAAGGAATATATGCCGTCGGTACCGTGCGTTTGAACCGAAAAGGCTTACCAGAAAAGTTGTTGCCCAAAAACAAACTCAAGAAGGAAAAACTTGAAAAGCACGAGTTCATGTATAAAACCAAAGCTTCCGTTTCAGCTATACAGTGGATGGATACTCAACTGGTGAATATTTTGACAACAGCACACAACCCAAAATCTGTGTCTACGGTCAAACGAACACAGAAGGATGGTTCAAAGAAAGATATTACTATCCCTTCTGCTATTGCCGAATATACTGTGAACATGGGAGGTGTGGATCATTTTGATCACTTCCGTGCCTCGTATCCAATCGGCCGAAAATCGAGACGCAACTGGTTGCGCTTATTTTATTTCATGTTTGATGCAGCTATCATCAACGCGTACATAGCCTACATACAAATTCACAAGCAAACGGTTCACACACATCGAGAGTAACATAATAACACAAAACCTTGTTTTTCAATCATTTTTATTTCTGCCCTATTAAGGGTTAAGTGTACTTTTTGTAATCAAGTCACGTGAAACATTCAATTTATTGAATGTCTTACTTGACAAGACATTTGTGTCTGCGCCCGTGTCTAACAGAAAGTTTATATGCACACTATTAATTGACAAATTTGCTCTCCATGAGTCTGATTGAAGGTTATTAATATGGATTGATCCCATAAAAAGGGAGTTGTTTGACTGATCAGAATCTAATTCAATATGTTGTACCTGCTTGCTACGATATACAACTGCAAAGTGATTGTATTTTCCACATTTCTTGCATTTGACTCCATTGGCTGGATACTTGACCACAGCGGTAGCATGTGTCTTGTTGGGTACTGCTTGGTTGTCTGGAGCTGCTTTGCTGTATGAAGCTGCTCTGCTGTCTGGAGCGGTTTGATTGTCCGGAGCTGCTTGGCTGTTGTTGGCTTGACTGGAGTTCCTGTCTTCCTGCATGTATCTGGCCTACTTAGGCTGAGTCTTCTAATGTCTTGGCTTGAATCTTAGTAGTTTCAATGTATCTGGCCAGCCGTACGGCTTCCTCAAGTGTTTTCGGCTTTTTGACTAGGATCCTTTCTTTTATGTAATGATTCTTGGAGTTGAGGTTCCAACTAAAAATGTCTTTGATAAGGCTATCTTCTAAGTCGTTGAATTCACACTGTCTACTGATGTTTTTTAAATCAGTG
The DNA here is from genome assembly GCA_932294325.1 of Allophyes oxyacanthae. Taxonomy (NCBI): domain Eukaryota; kingdom Metazoa; phylum Arthropoda; class Insecta; order Lepidoptera; family Noctuidae; genus Allophyes; species Allophyes oxyacanthae. The sequence goes on from OW028629.1 coordinate 12,000,557, forward strand.
ACGAAGTCATCGATACTTTCCTCTGCGCCCTGACGCCTATTGAACAGCTTGTGCCGTACCATTGTAACGTTCGTTTGAGGCGTAAAATGATTTGTAAACTTCGTGACTAGATCGTTGAACGTTATAACGTCGATGTCCACGTTGAACGAGTAAAATATGATTAGGGAATCTGCTCCTATGAAGTGTAACAAAATGGCTTCCTTCCGACTGTCTTTTACATTTTCAAGGTTATTAGCCCGCAGGTAGATTTTCAATTGTGTTATCCAGTTTTTCCACGTCACAGGAATGTTATTATTCCTTAGATCTAGCTGTCTCAGATGTCCTGGGCTGACGGACAATCAGGGTTGCCGACGAAAGGGACGGTGCGCCATCTTGGCATTGTGAAACGGACGGCTTTTTGTCTTCAGGCTTGCCTTCTTCGTTTTCGTCTTCTGACACTATGTTATATCTCGTCTCTTGAGGTCGGTAGTACTTTTAATAAAACTCTTTATACGAAAGACTATTTTAATTAGGTATAGATAGAAAGACAATGGATATACAGGGTGTCCCAGGAAACCTGTACCAGCGAAGATCTGTGGTCAGGGGACACTAATACTCATCGATTGAACCCCCATGTATGTTCTACGATATTTTGTAGTTTTCGAGAAATTAATTATTTTGTAATATTTTCTGATTTTTCAAAATTGTAGGCGGTTTTAGTTATAACTTTTTCTGAGTGGCGTTTCTTTGAGATTTTTCTTGTCAGTATTATGGCTAGAATGTGTGTTCACCTGTTAAAAACACAAAACAACCAAATTCTAACTACTAGTAGCTCAGAATATGATCACAAGATAAAAAATTCTGTTTCGGAGAAATATTACACTTGATTTCAACTGTAAAATAAAAATACTTACACCTGACTGAATGATTTGTCAATAATTTTAAAAACTTTATGAATTCCTTAGGTCTCAAAACAACACAAAAAAGTTGGTACTTTACGGGACATGTTTTCGAGAAAACATGGTTCAAAGTTGATAAGGTCAAAAATAGTGAAATTTATTTCATGCATTTGAAATGACTTTTCTTACATTTTTGCAATTGATATGGAGAATACTTGGATGTTAGGTAAAAAGACTTACAATAGTGCAATTAAATTCTACTAATCATTATAATTTTTTCACTTTTATTGTGATAAATAAAACAACAGAAATATCTCGAATACCGAATCATTTACTAAATGGTTTTTACATTAAATGCTCAAAGTGCCTGCCACATGCCTCAATACATAGACGGCACCGTGGCATAAAAAATCTGCACAAATCTCGAAAAGCGTGCTCTTTTTGAAAGAAAAGAAAAAGAAAGAAAAAGTTTTTATTTTTATGCCCAGTATGACGCACAAAACTTAAATAAACTTACACCAAGATCACTTAGTACCAAAAATCTTGAGATTTTTGTCTTATCTCTGCTTGTGCTGCCGTTAATTTTTAATTAATTCCTCCAATGTCCAAAATGTCGATTGGCCGTGGGGCCCCAATCACCTGGCGTCCAAGGCACAAGGATACCACACGTTAAAAAAAAAAGTTAGATTAGTTTTGGCGGGCTCGAAATGGAGTAAAAATGACATAAGCGAAGCCTACGTTTCTCTCACTATAATTTAAACTTGCATTTGCTGTATTTTATTGGATTTTTTGTACTTGGTTTGTGTTTTGGACTTTCGATTTGCATTTCTGATTTGGACATTTTAAGAAACTGGAAAAATAACTTGGCACGTTTCCTGGACTCGATATTCTGCGTGTTTACAATGCCATACTCTCAACAGGATTATGCAGAAATGCACTATTATTACGGCTATGCACGAGGAAATGCCGGACATGCTGCGAGATTGTACCGGGAAATGATAATAGGCAGAGGAGGACGTCAACCAGCTACTTATCCAGACCGACATATTTTTCTACGCGTGCACAACTCCTACATGGAAGGCCGCTTACCCGGATCGAGCGGTCATCGTGGTGAAGGTGTACCGGCAGATCCTGACCGTGTTGACGTTGTTCTAGAAGAGGTTGCAAGGGACTCCTCTACGAGTACAAGAGCAATTGAACGACGCACAGGAATTCCTCGCACGAGTGTGAACAGAATACTGCGCAACGAGGGATATCACCCGTATCACATCAGAAAAGTACAAGATTTGGTTAATACTGACTACCAACGTCGGATCGAATTTTGTGAAGACATGATCAGGAGGGCAAGAGCAAACCCTGATTTTTTCGATTGTATTTTGTGGACGGACGAGTCAACATTTTCTCGCAGCGGTATCTTCAACATGCACAATTATCATTCATGGGCGATTGCAAACCCAAAATTGGTTCGGCGTCATAACTTCCAACATCAGTTTAGTGTAAATTTGTGGACAGGCGTCGTAGGCAGAGAACTGATAGGCCCAGGGGAATTGCCACCACGACTAAACGGAGAAACATTTTTAAATTTTCTGGAAAATGGTTTTGTGGAGGCCATCGCAGATTCTGATGTCAACTTGTTATTACGCCGGAACATGTTCTTTCAATGCTATGGAAAGAAAGAAAGAAAGAAAAATACTTTATTAGCACAACAAAAAATAAATAAAACCAATAACAAAGAAAACATATAAAATAAAAAGTTGTTGTGCCAAAAGGCCGCAGCTCAGCATAATGTCAGGAGGCAGTGATACTGGCCACCTGACGCTGGTTTTCAGCTGCAACCCACGAGTGCCATACGCTCGAAACTATCAATATTATATTATAATAGGCATACTTACTAATATATATAAATTCTAATTACATACATAAGAGCATTATAATAATCAATAAAGTCCCCATATACTTAATACGACAAGAATCAAATACCGACACCAAACCGGTCGTCGCGTCACAACTCACAGGCCAGTTATGTTTATGCATTACATTGATAACGCTTATATCCCCATCTCTTTCGTGGCATCTGTTCGTCGCGCCCGCGCATTCCACCCCGGCCGGCTCAGTAACAACATGCAACGGCGCGTGCCACTGCACAGCATCACTGCAGTCCGCACTCGCCATTGAATGTGAGCGATAAATAACAGCACGATAACAATTATGTAACGGACCATAACGTTATACTACATGTTGGGAGATGAGACACTGACTAGTGCCTGTAGCGGCATCGTGAATCGTGATACTATCCCGTGCAACATATCAATAACCTTTGTGCCACCGCGCCGCCGACCGGACAACCAACTCACCCGTGGCAGCGAATGCAAGCCATTCTCTTAAGGTAATCACTTGTCATTTATACTTCTCCAGTAGTTTCAATATCAGACAAATGCAAACCCGCACCTGCGGGTACCTACAATAAGCTATATTTAGTGCTTAAAACCTTTCAGGCTTCCTAATGCTGCGCGGTATGTACCTATACACGGACGGACACTGGACAGCGCGGCGCCAGGTGTCACGACACCGTTGCCGTTACCCTATGCACGAGAATCGTGGATTCGCCAGAAACTATTCGTCCAAAGCTTATGGGCCACAACCATGGAGGTACGCACAACCCATAAAGTTACCTCCTAATTACGTAGACATAAGACCAAGCACGGAGCTATGCAATTTAATTTTCTGCATTTTTCCAGGCTATGGGGCTATGGGGCTCCTTGTCACTACGCAAGACAAGTCAGAGATCACTTAAACAACCGATTTCCAGGAAGGTGGATTGGCCGTGGGGCCCCAATCGCCTGGCCTCCGAGATCCCCTGATTTAAACCCAGTTGATTTTTTTATCTGGGGATAATTATTATAAGGAATTGGTATATCACAGAGAAATTTCAACATTGGAGGATTTAAAAACAAAATTAACGGCAGCACAAGCAGATATAAGACAAAAAGAGCACGCTTTTCGAGATTTGCGCAGAAATTTTTTGCGACGGTGCCGGCTATGTATTGAGGCAGGTGGCAGGCACTTTGAGCATTTAATGTAAAAACCATTTAGTAAATGATTCGGTATTCGAGATATTTCTGTTGTTTTATTTATCACAATAAAAGTGAAAAGTTATAATGATTAGTAGAATTTAATTGCACTATTGTAAGTCTTTTTACTTAACATCCAAGTATTCTCCATATCAATCGCAAAAATATAAGAAAAGTCATTTCAAATGCATGAAATAAATTTCTATTTTTGACCTTATCAACTTTGAACTATGTTTTCTCGAAAACATGTCCCGTAAAGTACCAACTTTTTTGTGTTGTTTTGGGACCTAAGGAATTCATAAAGTTTTTAAAATTATTGACAAATCATTCAGTCAGGTGTAAGTATTTTTATTTTACAGTTGAAATCAAGTGTAATATTTCTCCGAAACAGAATTTTTTATCTTGTGATCATATTCTGAGCTACTAGTAGTTAGAATTTGGTTGTTTTGTGTTTTTAACAGGTGAACACACATTCTAGCCATAATACTGACAAGAAAAATCTCAAAGAAACGCCACTCAGAAAAAGTTATAACTAAAACCGCCTACAATTTTGAAAAATCAGAAAATATTACAAAATAATTAATTTCTCGAAAACTACAAAATATCGTAGAACATACATGGGGGTTCAATCGATGAGTATTAGTGTCCCCTGACCACAGACCTTCGCTGGTACAGGTTTCCTGGGACACCTGTATAATTACATCACGACTAGACCAGAGTGCGTGCGCATAGACCAATCACGATGACATAGAGTACAGTGTTGCTATATGTAATAATTTTGTTCATAAGAAATGTTATTTGGGTTACAGATTCGAATCATCTCATGTGTCAACGATGAAAGAAAAAGGACTTCCACCGAATGAAGAAGAAATAATACGTAATAGGTGTATCCAGTTCATTGTACATTTGATTGATGAACTGAAAAAAAGATTGCCCGAGAACTTGAAACTCATGAAAAATATTAAAAGAATCAGTGTAGAACACGCACTATCTCACAATAAAGAGCTGATAGCTGACCTGATGTTGCATTTTAATAAAAAGCAAAAAGATTTTGCGAAAGTTGACGAGCAGTGGCGTCAAATCCATTTACTCAGTTGGAAAAATCCAAGTTGAAAAAATACAGATTTCAAGATTTAGCCACATTTGCTTTATCTTTATTAGTTTTACCTCATTCTATCTAACGCTGACGTAGAGCGATTATATAGCATGATGAACGTTGTCAAGACCAAACACAGAAACCGAATGAAGTTAGATTTGCTATCTTCAATTCTCACAGTCCGTGCTGGTTTAAAACGCGAAGGAAAATGCTGCAATAACTACATTTTACCCAATAGCGTAGTACAAAAAATTATGACCAAGGAAATTTATTCTGCAAAAACAGAAATCATAGAAGAAGCCGATTCTTCCTTAGATGATTACCTTTAACATTTTTTTTTTGTATTTATCAAAAATAAACTATAATTTTATAATAAAAAACACAATGTTGTTGTTTAATTTTCAAATAATATTTAGGTATTATCTCTGTCTGGCATAATATTTTAGTGGTTTGAGGGATCGCCAAATTTAGTGGTTTTCTGGTGGGTTACGATACCACAATTTGTGGTTTCGTTAAAATAAAGTTGGCAACACTGGTAAGGTGTAGAGTTGGGACACACAATTAGTGATGTGTCACTTCCAATAGACACCATTGAAATCTCTGCTTCCTGAGGACTTGTCAGATGGAAAGGTCACTCTTCGTCAACGTAAACGTATTGTCGATCATTTAGTGCAGTCGTTTTGGAAAAGGTGACTCATACGGATCCCATTCTAGTGGGCACTGTTGTTTTGTTAAAATCTGATAATAGTGTCCGTCTGGACTGGCCCTTAGGCGTCATTGATCCGGGAAAAGATGGTGTCATCTGAACTGTAGATGTCCGTACTAAATCGGGAATCTACCATAGACCTTTAGTAAAGGTTTTTCCTCTTCCTACACAATAAATAAACCTAAATATTATACAGTTCACAAAATGTCGTAATTTTAGATTAATTATTTAATTTCTGTTTAAATGCGTTAATGCTAAAATAATAATAATAAAAGTAAATTAATTTGCTAACCTGTTAATTTGAAGGATTTCATCCTGTCAGACCCGGGGGGATGTTTAGGCAGATTATAAGTAGGCAGATTTCTGTAGGTAATCATTTTTTATATTTAATTATCTTCATTTATAATAATTTAATTATCTTCATTTTCTTGATTTAATAATGATTTTTTAGTAAGTGTATTTAAAAGCTACTTTCTTTTTTAGTTTCCTTGTTTTATCTTGAAGTCTCTTCACATCTTTTTATTCAAACTATATATGAGATGATCAATGGGCGTTTCATTTTTCGTTTTCTTGGTGTTAAATCTGCGTATTGTTCTTCAGGTCTCTTATAATTTTGTTCATCTAAACTCTGAAAGTTATAAATACAATTTTATAATTGCTTCATTAAAAATTACCTTGCTTATAGAAAGTTTATTCTCTACATCTGCTGATGGAGAATGTTGATCTTGGGTATTAGTTAAATCTGCTGATGGCTCCTGCAAAATTATCTTATTTATATTATTTAAAAGTAGTAACCAGTAAGTAGGTACTAAACACACTGAATACATAAAAATGAAGATACTGATTATTTCTGTTGGAAATATTGTTTTTGACATTACTTTTATCTTGGTAATAATCTCGAAAACGCTATTAAAATGCTCACGTTTGTCCTCCTTATCAGCCATTTTCTTTAGAATTAATTGTTTTAATAAAGTGGCTTTTCTTGCCGGGGATCTTACTATCGTAGGTACGTTTTAGAGTCTCCCAAATTTCATGTGCTGTTTTACAATTCTTTACCTGTCGGAATTCCGACGGCGATATTAGCAATAACAGCTCAGACCGTGCCATTAGCTCTGTTCCCGTATGCTTTTCTTTTTCATCTTTGGATGATCGAAACTTACCAGAGGCATATTTCCATAAGCTATTTTTTATTAGAATTGCTTGTGCTTGTAGGCACCATGTATCGTAGTTGTTTTTGTTTAGCAGTTCGATGCGATAATTATTATTCGATGTCGCCATCTTTAAATTACGCTTTACAAACCACGCTCTGCTACCATTTTTTTGGAAATAACAATATTGTTCTGTGAAAATAACTCAGCTAGCTACACATAATAAAACTGAATTTTTATTAAAACGTATAGCGACATTTGGGAGAAAAAATCGACAATCAAAACAATAAAAACGAAACAAAGTGAAACCACAAACAAAACGTTTGATGAGGTTGTGCTACTGCTGTACCGACAATTTCGTTTAAAATCCTGTAAATCATAAATATTTATTACAAATACATAATTATGATCCGCCGAATAGTGATTTTACCCGAATAACCGAATACTATTCAATAATATTAAAACATGGCGCAGTCATCGAAATCTTATTAAATTTGAGTATTCGGACCTTATAAATACATAGAAACGATGGAAGCCAATTCTGTGATGTTGCCTCCGAACTTTGATTTAAGATCTCCGACGGCGGCTTCAGATAGGCGATTTTGGAAGTATCGTTTTGAAGAATATTTGGTTGCCGTAGGCCAAGATGAAGCCACGGACAAAATCAAACTATCTCTGATAAGAAACATGTTGGGGCCGGATTCGACAAAAGTAAATCTAACAGTTAAATTGACAAAGGCCGAATAATCGGTTTACAATAGCGTCATGGCCGCTATCGAAAAGTATGTTAGACCTAGAACAAATGAAGTATTTGAAAGATTTCGGTTCAATGAGAGAAAACAAGAAGAAAAAATGCAGTGTTAAATAAATCGATTAAAATAGCTAAAATATATCTTTCTGTTAAGTGTGTGGTGGATACGGGTAATGACATAAATTTAATCTCACACGATTTGTTTATGATGTTATTATTGATAAATCATCATAAATAACACTTCCCCTCACACTTTACCTAAGCTAAGCAATTTACTTAAACAATTACCTATACTTATACAATGCAAAGAAAAGAAGAAATTAACTAACAAATCTCCCACTATTACTTTACATGTCTCAAACAAAGATCATTAACAAAACCACAATGTTTCTGACCACCCAGAGGCTTAGTCAATACATCTGCTACCATATACTCTGTAGGTAAATATTCAGTAACTACATTATAAGTCTTAACTATTTCCTTTACAAAATGGTATCTTAAATCTATGTGCTTTGTTTTCTTATGACTGTACTCTATATCAAGTAATCTCAAGGCACTTTGATTATCGCAATAGATCTTACACTTAAATTGTCTTTCAAAAATTTCATTCATGAAGTTTCTGACAAAACAAATTTCTTTACAAGCATCGCCTAGTGCTAAGTATTCCGCCTCAGTGGACGACAAGGCGACACAGCGCTGTTTGCGTGCCTCCCAATTTACTGTAGAGCTACCTACTCTAACTACAAAGCCACTCTAAGACTTCCTATCAGAAGTGTCACCAGCCCAATCTGCATCAGCATACACAGACACATTTAAGTTACCACATAAATATCGCAAAACTCGCTTTGCAGCCAGCCAGTGATCCTTCGTGAATCCAGTACAAAATTGACTCAAATATGACAAAGCATAAGAAATATCGGGTCTACTGCATACTGACAAATACATAAGACAACCTATAAGTTCGCGATATGGGTATACATTTTCAGATAAACACTCTTTATCATTAAGAGGCTTTACTAACTTAGTATTTACTTCCATAGGAGTTGTTATCTTTTTACAATCCGTCATGCCAAAGCGAGCTAGTAACTTATGCACATACTCAGCCTGACTTAAAATTAATATTCCCTGCTTTCTATGTCTAACAATTTTCATACCCAAACAGTTACGCAAATCTCCTAGCTGCTTACAACTAAATTCAGATTTTAACAAATTACATAAATTATCTTTTTCTTTACTACAATTCCAAAAGATATAAAAGTCATCAACATACAAAGCAATTATAGTTATATGTTTACTTGACCTTTTTGTGTAAATACATGGCTCACATTTACTCTGTTTGTACTCATTATTACATAAGAAAGTATGAACTTTATTGTTCCATACACGGCTCGCCTGTTTGAGACCGTAAATACTTTTATTTAATGAACAAACCCTATTAGCGTCACCAATAAAACCTAAAGGCTGCTCCATGTATATGCGCTCGGTGAGGTCTCCATGTAAGAAGGCAGTTGTTACATCTACATACTCTATATTTAAATCTAATTCATTTGCTACACAGAATAACAAACGCATAGTAGAATGACGCACTACAGGCGAAAAAGTTTCACTGTAATTTATGCCTTGCCTTTTAGAAAACCCACGAGCCACTAAACGCGCTTTGTATCGCGTACTATCGCCATTATCTGTAAAATCATTTTTAAGTTTATACACCCATTTACATTTTATCACATTTTGATCACATGGTCTGTCTACCAAAGTCCATACCTTTTTACTTATGAGGGAGTCATATTCAGACTGCATGGCATCCTGCCACTGATCCTTGTGAGGGCTAGACATGGCCTCGGTGTAAGACTGAGGCTCATCATAAACAAAATTATTTACCAAAAATGAACCATCAGACATATCATAATCGTCATAGGGTAAACCATACTATTGTTGGCACCCCCCCAGTGATTGGCACTCTGATATAAAAATCCAGATAATAAGAGACAATTTCTGTTAATTTACGGCTGCAATACCTTATTGGGTAGAATATCTAATCTTCTATAGTGGCAACACTGCTGTCAGCCATTTTTATTTCACAGCTGTTTGTGAGTTTTAACGGAAATCAAGAGGTCGTGATCGTGTTGATTTTATAGTAAAAAGTGTAGTGCTGGAGGATAGAAGTGCACGTGAAAAAGTGATTTTTGTGTAAGTTTCTACGCCAATTTATATTTGATATTGTTAAATTAGGGTATATCTTGCTATTTTTATTGTTTTCAGTGTTGAAAAATAAGCGTACAACCATTGGCATTGGTGCCAATCACTGTATTTTTTTTTTGTATAGTGGTACAGTGATTGGCACGGATGCCAATGATTGTACTTTTTTTTTTTGGTGGCATGTGTATGTATTTGTTGTTTAAATTACATTTTCATCAAAATAGACCATATTGGGTTGCTAAATAAGTTTGATTTCGCTTCTATTCGAATTCTTGGCACTGCCAATCATTATATATTTTTTGTTGTGCCAATGACTATATCCACCTAAGGTTTCCTCTTCTTTTCATCACTTTCAGGTACTTAGATGGCTTTAAGATGCCGAAGGTTACGGTTGGATAAAAATATTCAAAAGCATATACAGAAGAAGATGTAGAAAAAGCCTTGCAAGCCATAAAAAATGGAATGGGTAAGAAAACTGTTGCAAATAAATTTAATATCCCACGGGCAACTTTGCAGTTTCGCCTATCCAACTTATTTGTTAAAAGTCGACCTGGTCCAGATACAGTTCTGACTGATGCAGAAGAAAAAGAGGTAGTTAAATGGATAATTTCAGCTTGTAGGAAAGGATTTCCACGGCGTAAAGAGGACGTCATAAAGAGTGTCAAACTGTATTTGGACGAAAATCCCAGACCAAACAGTTTTATAGATAATACACCAGGCGATGGATGGTATAAATTATTTTTGAAGAGGCATCCTGAGCTTTCTATACGAACATCAGAGGCTGTAACTTCAGCAAGCTCAAAATTGACAGAGAAGCAAATTAGAAATTGGTTTAAACAAGTAGAAGAATATCTGAAAGAAAATGATCTTTTTAATATTTTGAGTGATCCATCCAGAGTTTACAATGGGGATGAAACTAATTTTATTTTATGCCCAAAGAATACTAAAGTTATCACTTTAAGGGGAACCAAAAATGTGTATGAGGTAGATCACGCTCAGTCTAAATCGTGTGTTACCGTAATGTTTACATTTTCGGCGGATGGTGTAACAACACCTCCTATGATTATTTACCCCTTAAAGAGAATGCGACCTGAGATTCAAAAGTCTGTGCCTAGCGAGTGGGGCATTGGCTTGTCAGATAATGGATGGATGAAGGCCGAGCTTTTCATTCAGTACATACAGAATGTTCTGCATCCAGCGCTAATGAAGAGGAATATCACTTTTCCAGTAATTCTTTTTTTGGATGGGCATAAAAGCCACACAACACTTCAGCTTACTCAACTTTGTCAAAATCTTGGTATAATACTTATAGCTCTATACCCTAACGCGACCCGGATTTTGCAACCAGCAGACGTAGCGGCGTTTCGCCCAATGAAAGTTATGTGGCGTAAAGCAGTCCTGGAATGGCGTACAGATAACTTAACGAAATCCTTACTAAAAACAGATGTTGCTCCTATATTAGAGAAGCTTTTACCCAAATTAAACAAGACGACGTTAAAGAACGGTTTTGAAGCTTGTGGTTTATGCCCATTTAATCCAGATCAAGTGGACTATACAAAATGTTTAATGCCCTCTAAACCAGTACAAGAAATTTTGGATGACAACTGTTCTACAAGTCTTAACTATCAGACATTTGAAGAAATTGTTGGACCACAGCTAGTCCGAAAGATGAAGAATCAGATGGTAGGTAAATCAATAGAAGCTAAAAAGCTTTATGACTTGTATAAATATCTCGTACCAAAAATTTCAACACAAGAACCACAACAAGATACAACTTCAATGGAACTAATACAACACAAGGACAGGAGCAATTTAAATGAACAAAACAACGATGGTTCAGAAGATTTGAACACAATGGCAGCCTTTAATGAATTAACGACAATGCCAACAGAAGTAGAACTTTTGCTAAATGAACCAGAACTGTCCCATGAACCTCAATCCGAAGACACTGGCATATCTAAAGCAAACACGATGGTTGTCGATTATTCAGAAACCTCAGGACACGAAATAGGTGGAGAGCATGTTGAACTTCAGAATCAGGTGGTTGAAGAATTACCTTTAGAATCCTGTATAATCTATTCATCAATAAACGATTCAATACCAGAAGCTGCACAAACGGTTGACGTTATTTCCGAATTTCAAAGAGAAAACCAGTCAATAACGCCAATAAATTTAATACCTATTCCATCCACCAGTCGTCAAAGTGTAGAGCTGATTGGTGGAACATGGGTACTGGTGGATGATATGCCAACCGCAGTCCCTACAAAGGCACAAAATATAAACGATTTTTTAAAGTTACCAAAGACTCCAATTAAAACTCAGAAAGCTGGTACAGAACATCGCTCTTTTGTTTTGACTAGTAAAGATTGGGAAGCTGTAGAACTACAAAAACAACAAAAAAAGATGAAAGAGATACAAGAAAAGGAGAACAAACGAATAGAAAGACTAGAGAAAGCCAAAGAGAAACAATTACTCAAGGAAAAAAAACAAGCTGAAACTATACAGAAAAAGAACAAAGCCAAAGATTTAAAGTTAATTAAGAAAAGTAAACCAAACTCTGATAGTATCAAACCCAAAATTGTAATCCAATCAAACGTCTTGATTAAACCTGCAAATAGAATCTCAAGTGATATTGAAAAAGAAAGAGGATATACAAGGGAATTAAAAATAGAACCTATGAGCGAAGTTAAACCTGCAAATATTACTACCCTAAAGGAAATAAAAAACAGACCAATTTTAGATGCAGCTGAAACTGAAAATGAAAGAAGCTTTAAAGAATCGGAACAAGTAATGGTCAAAAAAGCATTAAAGAAAGGACCTATTTTAGATGAACCTGTAAATTTCAGAGTATCAAGGGAAACCAGAAAAGATAAGCTAAAAGTTAAAGAAAATAGATTGAGACCAATGACAAATGAAGAACTATTAAAAGTATTAGAAGATGATTAGGTAGGGGAGTTTATTAATGGACCATGGATGGGATAAATTATTTATGTACGTACCTAGGTTCGCTTTTTTTCGCTACAGCAAGGTGTGCCTACATTAGTAAATATGTAGTGCCAATGGTTATACCAAACTCGCTGTGTCAATAATTATACTTCAGTGCCAATGATTGTGCAATAACATAGAATTAAGTTTAATGTTACTTTTTAAGCAATAAAGCTATTTTTTTTAATACTAATGTGTTTCATTATAATTTATACGTTTATATACCTTACTAGAGGTCGCGCGGTGCGCGGGCCGCGAGCGGCCCGCGGGGTGGTCTTAGGTGGAGCTTGTACCTTGCCAAATATTTCGAAATGGTGAGCGTACCCGAAAAATGGCAACCTAGCAAGGAGTATAATAATAAATAAAAAATACTGGCAGGTTATAAACAAAAAAAAAACACCAAAAAATTCAAGACAAAAGCATCAAGACAAAAGACATCAATTTTCTTTCCGAAGAAGAAGAAGAAAATTCCATATAATTCCATATTCCATATATATAAATTCCATATAATAATGATAATAAACTGCAAAATTGTTATCATGTAAGTATTTTTAATAATTTATTTTATCTCCCCAATGTAAATAAGGCAAGTCGGACTTCGGATAAAATGGCAAAGACCAATCTCATGACAAATAGCACAGCGCATAGAATCGATATAGAAGGTGTGGCGATTGAATATGACCATGAATACCTACATCCACAGATTTGTCTGTGCCTACATCTATCTCGGCTAAATAAACCTGGATGAGTGGAAGAAGGAAGGAGAGGCCTTTGTCCTGCAACTTTATTCCTTGCCAATTTACAAAATTAATGAATATAAAAGATTTTGTTTTTTATATCTACTGTCAAGTTTATATTCCTTTCATATTTTTATTTACATAGAAAAAGTGGAGGGTGGAGAGGGCGCGGCCGCGGGTGCGGGCGAGGTCGCGGGCGAGGGAGCGGGCGCGGGCGAGGTCGCGGGCGAGGTCGCGGGCGAGGGAGCGGGCGCGTGCGCGATTCGCGCCACATTCCCACGGCGCCGCCCGCAGTACCCGTGCCCCCCACGCCGGCCGCGGTACCCGCGCCCCCCACGCCGGCCGCGGTACCCGCGCCCCCCACGCCGGCCGCGGTACCCGCGCCCCCCACGCCGGCCGCGGTACCCGCGCCCCCCACGCCGGCCGCGGTACCCGCGCCCCCCACGCCGCCGCCCGGGCCCGCACCGCTCCAAGATGGCTTTGATGTGAGGGCCTTTACACATATCACAGTAGTGGCAGCGTGTAATAATGTATAAAAATAAGACATTGTTTATTTGTATGTATAATATATAATATAATAAAACAAAGGATATTATTAATAATAATAAGAGGAGGGGCTCGTAGCTACATAGCTACCGCGCAGATCAGTCGATCAGCGAGGTTAAGCTGCGGTTGCCGCGGTCAGTCCCTGGATGGGTGACCATTTCTTCGAACAACGAGACCCCTCCGTGCCTCGGATAGCACGTTAAGCAGTTGGTCCCGGTTGTCATACGAATATCTTTGACAGTCGTTACGGGAGTCAGCAACCCAAAAAGTCTGACAACCGGTCTAACCTTAGGGTATCAGTGTCTCCCAGTAATTGTGTGTTGGAGGTCAGAAGCCCAATTCTCGTAATTAATTTATAATATGACTGAAAGTTGACCGAACTGAGATTATATTATGAATTGACAAAAAGTCACGTATTCTACTCCTCTTAAAGTTCAGTCCGATTTCAGTATGATTTGGATTCAATCTTCTTACAAACTCATTTCAATCTCATTTTTGACGTTTGTGTATAGACGAGAGTGTCAATTTTATTATCTGTGTCGGTTCAAAATGTTAGCAGAATACCGATTTGCCTTTTATTCAACTTTCGATCTCATTACAATATAATGTCACGTTTGACGTTGTTTGTGAGGGTAGGAGAATACCATTTCTGACATTTATGACATTGATAGTAGATCGGAATGAGATCCGAACTATATTTTGAACATTTTTAATTACGAGAATTGGGCCTCAGATGGCAGTTGCTCCGTATAAAATACTGTTACTCAGCCGCATCTGGTTAGACTGAAGCCGACCCCAACGTGGTTGGGATAAAGGCCAGGCAGATGATGATATTAAATAATAAATAAAATATTAATAATAATATTATGATGATCATAAGTTCATTATTCATTATTTATCCCACAGATGGACTTGGACGAAGAAGAATATTTAAAAAAAATAAATATGTATTAAAATATTTAGTCTTTCATTTTCTTCAATGAGTATTTAGGTATCTGGTTTACATGAAATTAGTAGGTAGTCTGAGTAGGCTCTTAAGTAACCACATAAGATGCTGGACTATATAGTTCCAGCATCTTATGTGGTTACTTAAGAGCCTACTCAGAACTGAGATTGGTTTATTAATACGGCCCTTAGTTACTATTATTATTGAGTGTGAGTGTGTGAGACTCATCCATTGAGACCTAATATGATACCCATCTCGGACCTGGGACTAGACACTCCTAAAGAGTACCACCAAGACCTTCACTTGACTGCCAGGAGTGTTCTTGAGCGATGTATAGGTGTTTTAACTTAGTAAAGTAAGGTGAAATAAAAATTAATAACAATTAACCGATTCGTTGCGATGCCTAATTTCACTAACTTCTAGCCGTGGCGTCGAACAAAAATAACGTGACACTGATCAGTGCCCAACGCCATACGATTAAATGACACTCATCTGTGTCTTCAGCCATGCGGAAAAGAAAACAGTGTTTTGACATTTTTTTACGTATTCAAAGCTCGAATACTTTTAGTTTACATGTGAAATCTAACGTGAACGGTCAGGCACGTTGTTTTAAGCGATAAAAAGTGGCGAAACAAGTGTATTTGTGGAAATGGAAGGTAAGTGACTTATTTAATATAGATGTGCTCAACCTTTCAACTTATTTTGCATTTCCTAGTAATTTGATTGATTATGAGGTATTAAAGGTGCACCTAGAGTCTCGACATTTCATAAGTGCCTGTATCTGGTTTACATGAAATAAAGATCTATTCTATTCTAAATTGGGTCTAAAAATTTTTGCATAACAAATTTCAATTGTTTATAATTAAACTACGCAAATAAAAACTGCTAAGTTAGATTAAATAGTAATAATAATGATAGTAGTACTAATATATAATTATTTTATATGATTATTTGATACTAGCCGATGCCCGCGGTTCCACCCGCGTAGAATTTGTTTCCCGTTGTCCCACAGGAACCTATAATCGGAATAAAAGGTAGCCTATGTGCTATTCCAGACCAAGACTTATCACCTGTGCTAAATTTCATTGAAATCCATTCAGTAGTTTTTGTGTGAAAAAACAAAAACATCCAAACATTCTCACGGATACACAACAAATGTGAAAATTATTATTGTCAGAAAAAAATAATATTTGGCAAGATACTGATAATGTTTATTTATTGTTTAAGAATTACAGCGAAAAAGAAAGTACATTCCCGATACAGAAAATGAAACTCAATGCGACGATGACGAAGAGATAGTACAGAATTCACAACGCTGGGAAGACTCAGAAAACTGGGAACAGGAATTTATACCAAACCAAAAAACATGTAAGGATACTTCAACGTACACAAAAAAAGAAATGGTGGACAGTGCAACATGCACAGAAAGAGATGATGGCCCGACTATATTGGACGTCCATGGATGTAAATATTTTGGCCAGTTGGTTTCAAATGAATTATTGCGCTTTAAACCATATGAAAGAAATATAAAGATGCAGAAAATATTAGATATAATAAAAAAGTAATTTTAATATCAAATAAAGACCGGACAAAAGTTAAATAAAACCAAATTTTAATTCAATTACAATTTTAATTTTAACCAAATTTTGACTTAGATGATAATATTTATTAAAAATCATTACATCAGATCCGATTAACTAACATAGAATTTCAATATTTGTGAAATTCTCTGAAACAATCATTAAGGCACAGGCCTGGGAATCCAGGGCAATCGGGACAGCCAGTTATAACAGATACCCTTTTTTTAGTTTTTGTGTAACAAACTCTGCATCTTTTTCTTAGGGTATTATTACTTCTCTTTGGTAAATTGGCGGGTAAATGTATTTTTGACTGTGATAGAGGACGAGAAAGTTCTGATACATTGGGCATTGGTAACAATTCTTGCATTACACTCTTTATAAATTTATATAATGAAGTTTTATTTGTAGTGTTTTTTGCGTTGAAAAGTAAATAACCATTCACCAAACATATTTGGATTATGTGTATTATGACTTTTTTGTACCAGCGCAGGGTCTTGTGCTCACAGCAATAATAGCTTAGCATCTGATCATGTCGATCTATTGCCCGCATATATTTATTATACTTTATTTGTACGGCCGGCTTATATTTTATTGTGCGTACACGGCGACTAGTAGTCCCTTTATAATTACTTTTGTGTTCAGTACTTATAAATAATACTTCCCGTTTATCTTGCCATTTGGTGACGACAATTTTTTTATTGTTTTGTAATATACACGATTCACCAGGCTTTAATTTGCACATTTTTAATTCTCTTGGATTTCCTATACGGTTTGGCCTTAGGGTACCAGTCACATACGTGTTTTTGCCTATTAACTCATCAGCCAACCCTACGCTGGTATAAAAATTGTCCAAATACAAAGCATGCCCTTTGTCAAAATATTTTTGCATGAGCAGATGCACCACTTTTTTAACGTGGTTTCTACCTCCTACTTGTACGTCTTGGGATCCTGCATACATGTGAATTTTTAAAATTATACCGTTGGCGTCGGCTAAAATGTACAGCTTAATGCCGTATCTATGGGCTTTGCCTTTGATATATTGACGAAAATATAGTCTCCCTTTCCACAAAATAAGAGATTCGTCAATTGTCAACTCTCTCAATGGGTAATATACGGCGTCAACTGTCTCATTGAACAAATCGATCAAAGATTTTATTTTAAATATACTCTCCGTCCTTTCGATATCTTGTACGTTCAAAGCTCTTAAAATTAAAAAAAACCTATCCCTAGACATAAATAGGCGTGGACTAAGACGGAAAAAATAATGAGTGGACCAATAGTCCACCATTCTGTTCAGCTTTATGGTGCCCATTAGTAATATTATGCCAATAAAAGTTTTTAATTCGGCGACACTTAGATCGGTCCACTTGCTAAAGCGAGAACGTGCAGTTGTCGCTTTAGCAACAACTGCAACTGTTGTTCTACTTTCAATTTGTTACCGTACTTGTTTGTACATTTTAATATTAAATTTAAAAAGCGGGCATTCATAAATAAAAAAAAAAAATCCAAAGGACTTTGGACCTCTGCGTCATGTGGCTGCAATATACTACTTGTCCCCGTAAATGGTATCTGTAACATCTGACTGGGATTACCCGGAAACCAGCCAGTTGTTTCTTCTAAAGACTCTTCCTCTGGATCTTCGTTCTGTTCATTGGCGTGAGAATCGACAATGTTTGCATCCTCGTTCGCACTTGCATCGCTTAACTCATTTAAGAGTTCTTCGTTATTCCCGGTTAGAATTCCATACAGTTCTTCGTCTTCATATAACTGTAAGCCTGGAATGTCATATAACTGCTCACTTTCTTGAGGAGACATCATTCGTTCCAATTCCACGCTTACGGGATCTATGGCCGATGATGTACCCGGAATTGGCGAACTTGGAATATCCATATATGGATTCTGATGGTACATGCCAGATGATGGTCCAGGAACTGGCGCACTTAGAAAAGGATCTACGCTAAATAATGGTTCAGGTTCCGGAGAACTCGAAGAATGGTATTCCATTTTCTTCAAACTGCAAAAGAATGAAAACTCTATTGGAAACGAAAATAAAAGAGACACGTATTTTTGGTCGTGTTTTTCATTGTGTTGTCTATTTTAATTTGTAAAAAGTACACCAAAAGAGGTTTATGGAGGTTTTAACAGTTATTTTAATATTACAGACAGACACTCCAATGTTATTTATTTGTATAGAGTAATAGACGTATAGATTATATTTAGTAATAATACTTATTTAGTTACATAATATTTATCAGTAGATCTACAATAAAATGATTTGATTTGAAAAAACTCATCATTTTATGACTAGTACGATAAGCTTATGTTATGGGATCTAGACAACCGATAAATATACATATTTACTATTTTCTTTTATAAATATACAGCCTTGGCCAAAAGTATTGAGCACCTTACAAATTTCGCTCGTTCACGGAAAGTATGGGAGTAAATCAAATCTATTGTTGAAGAATTCTTTTGTCGGCCATCTACAAAGGTTTAAACAATGACCCACGCCGCACAGCTAGCAATAAAACACCTGGGTGCAATAAAATGTGTTTTTTACAATTTTTGTATTTATTTATCAGTTCGCTACCATCGCTCGTTGTGAACACATCCAGTGATCTAGTGCGCCTTTTGTATTTTATTTCAGAAGTTTTAAGTGTTATTGTTGCAATATGCCAAAACAAAACGAACTTTCTTTAGAAAAACGTGTGCAGATACAGCTTCTGTATGAGCAAGGGAAATCACAAGTAGAGATTTCTAAAACTGTGAAATGTTCGCGCCGATCCGTGCAATATGCTATTCAGCGATTCTCTACTACCGGATCACATGAAAATAGACCGAGAACCGGGCGCAAACGCATCACCACAGACCGTCAAGATCGTCAGTTACTGAGAGAGTCGTTAAGAAATAGGAAAAAAACATCTTCAGAGCTCGCTGCTGAGTTGTCGGAACAAATTAAGAAGCCAAAAAGAATTTCTGCCGTAATTAAGGCAAAGGGTGGACCCACAAAATATTAATTTTCTATTAATAAATAGTAAAATAAACCCATATAAAACGTTTTGTTTTATTTCTATTTGATACTCCGCATAAAACTGAAAGATATCATGGGTGCTCAATACTTTTGGCCAAGGCTGTATATATATTATAGATAATGACAGCCAGACACAGAATAAACAATTGTGCTCATCATACAAAGTTTGACCTGCATGGGAATCGAACCCACCTCACTAACTACTAGACCAACAGGCCCGTCAATTAGCAACAATAACTTATGTATAAAAAAGAATCTTACTTGAAGTTCACGGCAAGTAGAGATGTGTGCACAGGCTGAAGTCGCACGGAGTCCAGTTCAAAGCCACAATTGTCACAACGCAAAATCAGAGTCCACTTTACACAGCCAAAATCGTCACAAATGCAAAACCAAAATCGATAAAAACACGAGAGTCCAGTAAACAAGCGAAAGTCATCGGTAAGGTAAATAACAAGAAAAGTAAGCACGTCTGATAACTAAGGATAGTAAACCAGAAGTAATTCAAAAAACAAGATGCGCGAAAGAAAAAAATTTATACCACGTGTTGTTACAATAAACAATGGACGGTCCCGGCCGCTCCTAGACCGACCGTCCATTGTCTGTTTCCATTTTTTTGTAAGTCTATACAATTTTATCCAAAATAAACCTTTAATTTAGAGTGAATACAGTCCTTTTTCGAAGCGCTTTTGGCAAATGCAATTTTGTGTCGTAGCATCATGCATGAGCATGACATGACTCATATTAGCCACAACCATATTGATACGCGTAGTTTAAAATAGCGTGGTACGACGCACGGTGATATTTTTTATGTAAGTAGGTACCTACCATATTTCGAGACATAAAATTTACCCACTATCGATACCCAAATGTGATTACGACGTATATGCATATTTCTTTATAGATAAGGATTAGAGAGTTGTAATTAAAAGAGGAGAAGAAACATCTCTATATAAATACTTTTATTGTTTAAATTTTATCTTTATTTAGAGCGGGTGTAAAATTTTATAGAATACAAGCTAAAGACAACCGCAGCAAAGTGATTTAGCTGCTTTACTGTAATACTAGTTCCTCATATAGTACCAAATTTCAGTGCCCATAGCAATTGTGGGTGATTTGGTTGTAGACAATTTACTGAAACAATAAAAGTTAAATCAAGACCAAGAATACAAAGTGGCAGTCCACATTACTGAAGAATACAAACAAATGTCTTAAAACCATCATGAGAACCACATCAAATAGCAAAAAATTACATTTAAGTTATTGGTCCCTAATAATTTTATTATATCTATTCATTATTTTTAATTGAAAGTAGAGATTTTATTATGACAGTCATATTGATAAAAACACAACTGATTATTTTTGACCCCCGACACAAAAGAGGGATGTTATAAGTTTAACGTGTCTGTCTGTGGTATCGTAGCTCCCAAACGGATGAACCGATTTTCGTTTAGTTTTTTTTGTGTCAGATGATAATTTTTTATGAAAAGTATTTGTATTACCTTTTGGGTACACCTGTCTAAGTCTGAACAATTGCAGCGAGCTTGAACATGTTTATAAATCAGCCTATACCCGCTTTTCTTCAATACAGAGCGGGCAGGCCCTTCTGCGTGAATCTCGGCACAGGCACGCTCTTTAGACCTAACTCGTCCAAGAGATGATGATGCTCCAAAAACAACTTGTACATCTGTGGCGCTCATTCATTTCCTAAAAAACGAATTCCAATTAAACTGACGGTCATCATTCGTAAAAGATGCCTAAGCTCTTACGTAGGTACCCCAACTAACTACTTTAACTACATTTTGCATTTCTTTTTCTAACGATTTACTAATAAATTTGTATTACTAATAAAATAGATAAGAGTTAGTTTCCATGCCACCCAAGAGGTATAACTCCGACTCATTTTTTTTTACGTGGTGTCACAATATTGTTTTCAAGGTATTTTGATACTAATACTATACCTAAAAAGCAATATTGTTATAGTCCACGATCTACGTTCTCTTAGTAACTATAAGCTTTTTACTTTATCATTAATGAAATGAGTACATTTATCTAAAAATGAAAATTCACTACATTTATGTTGAAGATCATCTTAGAATGCCAATCATTGTACTGTTTACCCTACCTCATCGGTCTTCGAGTGTTACGTACAGGTCGCTGTCTTAAAACAGGAATATTGGAGATTGCCTGCTCATGGACATTGAGCGGCTCAGCAACACCAGCGGTTGGCGACATGAGGTCCTCGTCACTGCCAGACGACTCCTCGACACTTTGATATGGAGATTCATCCCTTGGAGACATAAATGATTCATTAGTATTTTCATAAATTAAATTATCATTATTCGTGTCATTTCCATAAACATTATTATCACTAGCATTTTCATTTAATACATTATCAGGAACAGCACAAACAATAACTTCGTTTTGACTAGAATTCAAATTGCTATCACTATTCTTACCGCTAGTTTCAATAACTATAGGGGGACTAACATTAACAACCTCTTCTTGAACATCAGATGTTGTAGTTGTACATTTTAGTGGAAATATATTTTCAAAGAAGGTAACATTTCTTGAAATTATTATTTTATTACTTGTGGGGTCAAACAACCTGTAACCTTTTGACTGCTCAGAATAACCAAGAAAAATACAGTGTTTTGACTTGAGATCAAGCTTGTCTCGTTTACTTCTATCTATCAATGACAACGCTTTGCAGCCAAACACGCGTAGATGGCTCAGATCAATTTTACTATCTGACCAATATTTCCTCAGGAATCTTACCAGGCACAGCTGAGCTCGGAGACCTGTTCTTCAAATAAATTGCTGTAGACACAGCCTCTCCCCAGAACTCTTTACCCAGGCCAGAGACCCGCAGCATACAGCGTGTTCTCTCAATCAAGGTTCGGTTGAGTCTTTCTGAAACCCCATTCTGCTGTGGACTATATGGCACAGTAGTCTCATGTGCAATCCCCGCCTGTTGCAAAAAATCTTCAAAAATACGACTACTCTACTCTCCACCATTATCAGTCCGTAGCCTCATAATCACATAGCCTGTCTGTTTTTCTACTGTAGCCTTAAATATCTTAAATTTAGAAAATACCTCAGACTTACTTCTTAACAAGTATCCAAACGCTTTTCTACTAAAGTCATCGGTGAAGGTCAGCAGGTATCTGGCTCCTCCTATGCTGTTAACCGGCATGGGCCCACATAAGTCGGAATGGATGAGCTCCAATATCTGTCCAGCACGTCTTGCTCCAGTTTTAGGAAACATAGTCACAGCTTGCTTCCCCTCAACACATGACAGACAGCTTTTCACAGCCACATCATGTTCAGTCTGAAACAGAACACCAGAAACCAGATCTTTTAGAGCACACATACCTCCAAAACTCAAGTGTCCCAAACGCTTGTGCCACACCTCTGTTGACACCAAAACAACAGCATCATTTTCATGATCACCGTCCTGCAGAACCTCTGCATAGGCCGGTTGAGCCACCACTGCCATCACTGGAGTATCCTCATGCTCCACCTGTGAAGCAGAATTAATAACAGCCCTACTAGGCCTCACCACACCTGAATGATCTAGTTTAAAAATACCTCTACTTTTAGTAGCAGATAAGAGCGACTTGTCACCCCGAAGAATATGACATTTTTTACTCCCAAAACTAACAGAAAGTGACTTCTCACATAATTTACTAACTGAAACTAAATTGGTTGAGAGTCCAGGTATGTACATAACATCTGTTAGAGTAACAATGCCATTCTTTACCTTAAATGTGACATCACCGTGCCCTATACATTGCAGGCTTTCATTATTTGCTACAGCAACTTTTATTACACCATTGCTCGCTCTAAAATTATCTATAGCTTCTATATAATTGCACATATGGCCAGTGGCACCAGAATCAACAATCCAGTTGTGGCATTCCTTACTAATTAACGTCCGATCGATCAGACCGTTACATGCTGGGTGGTAGGCGGTGGTTTTCCGGTGTTTGAATCCGACTATTTTGGCAAGATATTGGAACAGTGCGGACTCAAACTGTCGTCCTCGATCTGTTACAATATCCGTAGGGCAGCCAAAGCGGGAAATCCAGCCGGTCAATAAGGCCTTGCCCACTGTTTCAGCAGTAATATTTTCAATTGGCACCACTTCAGGCCACCTGGTAAATCGATCTATGGCCGTCAAGCAGTACCGGTATCCCTGTGATGGAGGGAGTGGACCTATAAGGTCAATGTGCACAAAGGTAAATCTAGCGCGGGGTAAATCGAATGTGCCCAATGGTGATGACACATGGCGATTTACCTTTGCGCGTTGACAACTCAGACATTTTCGTGACCATTCTCGACAGTCCTTACGGACTCCGGGCCAAACATATCGCTGAGCAACTAATTTAGCAGATGCGTTTGCCCCAGGATGGCTAAGGCTATGAAGGCTCTCAAAAACTTGTCTTCGAAATGGTTTGGGCACGAAAGGTCTAGGAGTAGCTGTACTCACATCACAGAGTAACTCGACGGAGCTGCCGTCGATTTTGATCTTCTTTAGTCGAAGTGATGATTCTGACTTCAGAAGCTGCAGCAGTTCTGGGTCAGAGGCTTGGGATTTGGCGAGAATCTCAAAGTCGACTGGAGTTTGCAGTTCACTGACCCGAGACAAAGTATCGGCGACGATATTGTCTTTGCCTGAAATATGCTGTATGTCAGTCGTGAACTGCGAAATAAAGTCGAGATGTCTATACTGACGGGGAGAACAGTTATGTTTTCTCTCATGAAAAGCATATACTAGTGGCTTATGGTCTGTATAGACGGTGAAGTGTCTCGCCTCCAGCATATGGCGGAAGTATTTTATGCCTTCATAAATCGCGAGGAGCTCGCGATCGTATGGCGAATACTTCTGCTGAGTCGGGCTCAACTTGCGCGAGAAGAAAGCAAGTGGTTGCCACATATCCTCCTTGTACTGCTGCAAAACTGCGCCCATTGCCAGATCAGACGCATCTGTAACTAGGGCGAGATTAACCTGATAGTCAGGATGTGCAAGCAATACGGCATTGCAGAGGCTATTTTTGCACTGATTAAAGGCAGTGAGTGCCTCGCCTGATATTTCG
This sequence comes from Allophyes oxyacanthae, assembly GCA_932294325.1. Classification (NCBI taxonomy): domain Eukaryota; kingdom Metazoa; phylum Arthropoda; class Insecta; order Lepidoptera; family Noctuidae; genus Allophyes; species Allophyes oxyacanthae. The sequence goes on from OW028629.1 coordinate 12,025,327, forward strand.
ACGGGATGTGAGCCTTTAACTGAGCCAGTTAGTAGGGCGTTAAGGGGACCTTGAAATTTTGCGGCTTGTGGAATAAACCGCCTGTAAAAGTTCAACATCCCTAAGAAGCGCCTTAGCTCCTTAACGGTTTTAGGCGTTGGGAAATCCTTGATGACTTCCACCTTAGATTCCAAGGGCTTGGTTCCAGCGGCAGAGATGCGGTAACCTAAAAAAGTTACTTCGGCAGCGCCAAACACACACTTCGACGTGTTGACGACGATGCCATATTTCTGCATCCTGGAGAAAAGCTGATGAAGGTGGTACTCGTGCTGTTCCTGGTTGGACGAGAAAACAAGAAAATCGTCTAAATAGCAATAACAGAAATCGAGCCCACGTGTCATTTCATCGACGAATCTCTGAAAAGTTTGACCCGCATTTCTAAGTCCGAAGGTCATATACGGAAATTCGTACAGACCGAAAGGAGTCGTTATTGCGGTCTTCGGAATATCGTCTTCGCTGACAGGTATCTGATTGTAGGCTTTTACTAAATCAATGGTCGAAAAGATCTTGCAACCAGCTATGCTATGGGTAAGATCGTGCACATGTTTAATGGGATACCTGTCAGGAATAGTCCTCGAATTGAGTAGCCTGTAGTCGCCGCAGGGACGCCAGCTGTTGTCCTTCTTCGGCGCTAAATGTAGGGGCGAAGACCAAGGGCTCTCGGATGGACGAGCTGTTCCGTTAGTAAGCATGACGTCAAATTCCTGCTTTGCGATCTGCAGTTTATCTGGAGCTAGCCTGCGAGGGGAACAAGAAATGGGTGGGCCAGGTGTGGTGCGAATATGGTGTACAGTGTGGTGTGTAGGTCTGCGTGGCGTACCAGCGGGTCGCGTAATTTCTGGGAATTTATTTAAAATTAAATGGTACTTTGAATCCCCAGTCGAGACCTTGACTGAACAAGTAGAAGACGACTTTGCTACGGAAGCTACTACAGACAATGTAGTTGTCTTATCTACTAAGCGCTTATGGCGGATGTCGACAAGCAAATCATAAAAGCTTAAAAAATCTACACCTATTATAGGTTTAGTAACATCAGCCACTATAAACCGCCATGGAAAGTTACGGCGCAAACCTAAATCTAAATTAAGCTGTAAGTAACCATAAGTGTCAATTGCAGTACCGTTAGCAGCCGACAACTGATAATTCGACTTAGCACGCTGTTCACGAAGCACATAACGCGGAAACACACACAAATCACTACCAGTGTCCACAAGGAATTGAGCCTTTGACTTATGATCGGTGACGAAGAGGCGACCAGGAAATGTTGGACAGTCGTCAGCCTCCATTACCGACTGCCTTTGGGGTTTCCCGACTTCTGGTAGTCACATGGCTTAATGCACTTGTGAGCATTGGCTCCGTACTTCGAGTGATAGAAGCAGAGAGGGTGCTTCCGGTGACTGGACTCGGATCGACGACGCTGATGTTCACTCGAGCGAGATTGTGAGCGAGGTCTCCTGGTTAGCTGCGTAGTGAGGTCTCTCATAGCTTTCTTCAGCTCAGCAATCTCGCTAGCCATCTCTTGCATGCTAGGGCCAGGCGCGGATGATGCAGAAACTTGAGCTGGGATCACGATGTCCTGAACCCTATCTGCCAGGTCTGCTAACGCCTCGAGAGAACCATGTGGCTGTGACGCTAGAAGAGTCTGGATGTTGCTCGGTAGACGGCTACTCCAAATCGTCCGGAGGAAGTCTTCAGGGACCGTCGGTCCAGCTAAACTCTGAAGATGTCGCAGGAACTGCGAGGGCTTGCGGTCTCCTAATTCCTCGTGCATGAGAAGCTGTTTGGTCTTTTTCTCATGTGACGCAGACAGTCGCTTGATGAGCTCGTGCTTCAGCTTCTCAAATTTATTTTGGGACGGAGGAGAAAGAAAAATGTCTCGCACTTGCTTTGCGTACTGGTGGTCGAGGTTGCCGATGACGTAATTAAATTTAGTCGCATCGCTGGTAATATTGGCGTTCGCAAATTGAGCCTCCACTTGCGCGAACCAAACCTCGGGATCATCTGGCCAAAACGGCGGTATCCGTACGCCGATACGACAAATGTCGGATGAGTCGTCAATGGAAACGCACTTTGCGCGGCGAAGTTGTTTTTGACGAGAGCGGGTACTACCGAACGATTTTGCCGAATCACTGCTACTACTCATGGTGCTACTGTGCTTGGCCTATTCCTGATGAATACTGGCGTCCTTTACAGGATTCTGGCCACAGGTTAATCAAGCCTTCCTGGCGTTTTCTTAAGAGGGGTCACCAGTTTAGTGGTATACACTAAGTTATTGTGTTCGGGTAAGCACGGTGAGTATTAATAAAAGATGTTCTGTTTACTCACGATTATAATAGTCCCACAAACACAGAAGAGATACAGAAGGAAGGAAGGCACAATATAGTTCAGCACAGCACATAAAGAGTTAGAAATAAAAGCACAGAGAGAGAAAGTCTTAGCAGATAGTTCATACGTAACGACAGTGATATTAGCGTAACTAATAGCAAGCGATAAGCGAGCAGATTAGCTTATTAATTAATGCATACGAGTTGCATAGGCTTCGCGTTGCAATAGCAAAATCTGGACTGAGGTCAAGTAAGGTGAACGAGCGCGCGCTGCGCCCGCGCTCCCACTCCGCTCCATACGGTATAAACGATGACGTTCATACGTCACAGCTACGCATGCGATGCGCGACTCCACTGCATCGCGTTGATAGTGTTAGTGTGATGACTATGGATGAAGTTTATAGGAATAAATATTATTATGTTTTATCTGTGTAATAATATCGAATAAGTTATTATTATTTATATGTAAATAATAATAGAATAGAATAAATGTAAATATTAAATGTGTAAGTGTAAATATATAGATAAGTGTGTATTGTATAATGTTGTTAGTGGACATTGTGTTAATTTAGTGAATAGTTAATTAGTAAGGAATGCCACACAGTCATTACTACTAAAGTCATTACAAGTAAATGCTACCAATACTTCATGTTTTTCAGAGTCTCCATGTTTCTTGTTATCACGTTTCAACTTGTAACATTTGCTTTTTATATGTCCGGGCTTCTTGCAATAATGACAGACTACTTTGGCTTGTTTAGTCATAAGAGCGGAGTCTCCGGGACTCTGGTCGCTTGTGACCCTACGATGTTCTTCTTGAAGCAACCTTGTCCTGATGAGCTCACTGCTCAAGCCACCAGTGATGTTCACTGACTCTAGACTTGATACTAGGACGTCAAAGTCGGCTGGTAATCCACTCAGCAGAAGTTCGGCCACCTCTGCATCTTCTGTACTGCGGCCAATATCAGCTAACTGGTGCACAAGTGACATCACGCTTTCTATATATGCATTCATGTTGGCATAATCGCTGTACTGAGAGCGATGCAACTTCCGCAAAAGCATCACGCGCCTATAAAATCCTTTATCTTCAAAAATAGTGGATAAATTGTGCCATGCCTGCCTAGCACTAGTAGCAGTTCTCACATACTGCAAGCAGGTGGATTTTACTGCGAGACAGATGCGTGCTAATGCTTTCTGTTCTTTGACAAGATCGGCTTCCTGAGACGTACCTTGCACATAATCCCAAAGGCCTTCCAACGTTAGGCACATCTTCATGTAGAATTTCCAGTTTTGATAATTGATTACCCCGTCGAGTTTTTCAAATTGGTAAAGGTGATTATTCTTATTTCCATCAGAAGCGCCTGCTGCGTCGGCCATTTTGTGGAGCACGACCACGCCACGTTGTTCTATGCCGTGTCGAAAAAATAACCTCAAAATCAGTAGCACAATATATTTTGCGAATTGCGATTAGCGAAGAAAGAGCTTATATCAAAATAAACCACCAAGCACAAATGATTCAATCCGTTCAAAAAAAAACCAGCAACCCTTTCTTGACGACCAATCTTAAAACACGAGGTACGCAGTTGTCCTGGGCCAATAACCTATTAGATTGGTCGGGGTGCCGGCGATTGATTTAAACACGGAGTATCACTTTAATAAAGTTTATTCGCCAAACATTTGCAAGCGTAAGCACGTATTTTAGAATTGTTAATATTATAATAAAACAGAGCAATGCGTATGAGCAACGATTCAAGTTGACAGATTTGGGCAGAGAGAACCGGAAGGAAACGGATCGATGCCAACGAGACAGCGACAAGTAAAGGGTGGCCATTCAATATAAAGATGGGCATACATCATAAATAACAGTTATCAGATGTGAATTGTGTGCCTGAGAAGTTAGCATTAAGTGGGTTAGGATTGAGTCGGGTGTTTTTTTAGTAAGTTTATTTCTAAATTCATTATTAAAGTATCTTTTCATGTGGGGCCAAAAGGTGTTATTCCCTATCCCATGATTCTAGGTCAAATGTTTTTAGTAAATACAGTAATACTGATTGACAAGGATATAGTTTCAGTAACATTGGAAAAATAAAAATAGGATAGATTAAGAAAAGCCAAATGAATTAATGATCCTTTAAAAAAAATAAAGCCTCATTGTTATGACAGTTCATACTTACAATGTTTACTTTCTAGTGTTAATAAATATGAGTTATATATTTATACAATAAAAGGAATATAATCAGCTATGTTTTTACCATCATATTGCTCAATGTCAATAAGTGGTAATTTTTAAAAATGAAAGTTATATTTGGGCTTCTTTACTTCTTTTGATTTGTGGTTATTAACTTGTTAATCAAGGATAGATATGCTGGTGCTGTACTTACGTTCATATTCTTCAGGATCTTCGTCGGTCTAGGAACAATATCTCCTTATTATATTTTTCGTAATCTTTAAATATCTCTATAAGCCTACTACGCCTTTCCCGGAGCATTTCAATGGACGCAGTTTGAACGTCAGGCGAATTACAAAACTTTTCAACCCTGGTGAGGCTTGCTTTCACATAACCCCGATCGCTTACTAACTGCTTTAATTTTTCTGCCGTCAACATCTTGTACTATTACTTATAAACACAGAAAACTTAAGACATAATAATACGAAGAATATACACTCGAGAGCAATGAATCCGGGTCACCAGAAGAGTAAACCTTAATATCTCGGAAACTAAGAATGTTAGCTTGTTCAAATAAAAAGTATTTTATAGACCTATTTAATACTACTTAAATAATACGATTCGAGAGCTGATCATTGCGTTGATAGAGGAATGCGAGAATATTCCCCAACTTCGGCTCAGAAACTTTGTGCCGTATACCGAATCGCATGACATCTGTATTAACAATACACGGAGGTAATACAAAGTATTAAAATGTGAGAAAATGATATATTTGAAAAAAATTGAAATTTAAAAAAAAACTTGCATTAAAATTTTCGCATTTTTAATTTATGTATTTTTAATAAGTAAAACAAATGATAACTAAGTTCTTTTATTAATTTTATTTGAGTGGTATTAAATGGTCTATGAAATGCTTTTTATTTGAATAAGGTAACATTTTTAGTTTCCGAGATATTAAGGTTTATTAATGACCCGGATTCATTGCTCTCGAGTGTAGATAATTTTTGAAAATACAACAGTGATTAAATATCGTTAATGCAACAAGTATTACGTACTGGGAGTAATACGTAGTAACACTTAGTAGATATCTATGTAACTTTATCATAGTGTATAGCAAAATGGCGGTGTATGCAATGCACAATACAAAAGTTGAATAGGAGTTTATACACGCTTGAGTCGCTTGATGTCTGAGTCTACTTTCTACTGAATAGAATGCCTCAAAGTATCTAAGTACTTCAAAATATTATTATAATGCTCAGTTGCCTTAATTAAGTACCTTATAAGCAAATACATAGATGGTGATGGTTCACTTTGGTAATAATTACCTCGATCTCTGATTGATCTCTTTGTTATTTTAATTAGGTATAAGATTTATATATTTATGTTCTCCTATTTTGATTGTTTGTTTTTTGAAAGAATATATAATTTGTTAGAAGAATATTACAGGTTGTGTTCTAAAATATATTTTATATAAATACCTAACTGAATAGGTAATTATTACTTTGACCTTTTATTTGTTGTAAAGATTTTTTTATTCTAAATGATTGTTTCTGAAAAATACCTAGTTTTGATTTTGTTATCAGGTGTGTGATTATGTATTCTATAGTTACTTTTTTTTTAAATAAAAGAATAAAGTAAACTCTTAATAAAACATATTTTTTTCATTATGATCCTTAATATAATCTTAATGCTGATAATTGGTTACTTTTATGCCGATAAATGGCAACATGTGTGCCAACAAATGGAGGTTAGCTCATTTTCAGTCTCATTCAAATTCTGTTTGATCATCAATAAAATTCTTAAAAAAATCTCTATGAATATATTTATTATTAAACAAGACATCTTATTAACAAAATAATTGTAGTGACATTGTTCGTTATTAATATAAAATATCTATTTGAAGTCCGATTATCTCTTAAAGGCCGATAATTGGGTACTTTACCCTATATAACATCTTTTATGACTGTAGAAAAATTATTTAAGCTTACATGAATTTCTCCTAAACCAGAGCTCTCTAATTTCATTTCTCTATCAGCACTATTAATCTGTACCTATCTTACGTTTCTTAAAGTTACTTTATAGTCTAAGATCCCTCAACGACCTTCACCGAGATGTTTATTTAATTAAACATATTTTATATTTAATTTAATATGTCAATAAATATATTGCATAGGTATGGGTTGTCTAACAAATTTCAGTCCAGGATATGATTAATTAATAATTTAAAAAAATATTTTTTTATTCTTTGCACCGGTCTGATTATTGAATAAAAATTAAATGAAAATAAAGATTATTTCATTATGAACACGGTGGTATAGGGTTGCCTGCGAAAAATCAGTCCCGAATTCCGGTTGTCGAATTTTGAAAAGTGAAAACTGATGCGAGTGAAGATGTGCGACATTTTTTTTTTTCAAAGCCGCTTTTTAATCCTGTTAATATATATATTTTTGAAATGTGCTAATTATGCCCTTTCATTTGATACCCTACACGAAATCATTAAACAATAAATTTTTTTGAAGGACTTGTGTCCAGGCCATGTACTGTTAGAAAAATAAACTAGATGCCACTTTTTCAATTAGGAACGTCATCTTAATGACGTCTCTCTGTCTATTGCTGTTCTTCCAAACTGTAAGCCTTATATTAAATCATATTTGATCCGTTTATATATCTTTCTTTTCTCGCCCAATCCAACAGGTTATGGGCCCAGAGTGCATTCTGATCGTACACTCTGCAGTTATTTTTATTATTCGCGAGTCAGATAGATTATCGTTTATTTCGAGTTTGAAAATTTTTTGCTCCTAAGATGTCGGACAATGTAAGTAGTTTAGCCGGCTCATTAATTTCGATTGAAAAACTACGCGGTATGGAAAACTACGCTACATGGAAGTTCATGACTAAAATGATCCTCATACACGAGGATTTATGGGATGCGGTTCAGGTCGAAACAAAAGAAACGGAAAAGAAACAGAATAAGGCGCTAGCACGTATTTGTCTTTTATTAAAACCGAACGTACTGAACCATGTTCGGAATGCAAAGACAGCATGCGAGGCATGGCATAACTTGGAGAATGCTTACGAAGATAAAGGTCTGTGCAGACGACTGGGACTTCTTTGCTCCCTATTTGCAATAAAGTTGGACGCATTTCCTGATATGGAGGCATATCTGTCAAGGATCGGCGATATCTCGCAACAATTACAGGATATTGGTGCCGCCTTGGAAGATGATTTTCTGGCAATAATTATGCTGAGTGGTCTACCAGCTGATTATGACCCGCTTATTATGGCCATCGAAAACTCCAATTTGAAGCTCACAACCGACTCGGTGAGGTCAAAATTGTCTCAGGAATACCAGCGGAGGGACGACAAAACTGTAGAAACTGGTACGGCACTAACAGCAAAAAGGAAAGAAAAATTATTTCGTTGCTACAGATGTAAGAAGCCGGGACACAGAATAAAAGATTGCCAGAAGAAAAGCAGTGATGGTGTTAAGAAAGAGAAACACCCAGATAATTCTTTATTGGCAGCAGCATTATCAGTAAGTGTTAGTAGTGATATTTGGTGTGTTGACTCTGGGGCAACTAGCCATATGTGTAATAACAAAAATATTTTACACGATTATGAAGAGGATACACCAGTTGCCATAATTGTTGCAAATGGACAAACTCTGTGGACTGCTGGTCATGGTAATGTTAAAATATATTTGCAGAATAGATTAAAAACTATTGGCAATGTAATGTATGTACCTAATTTATCAACGAATTTACTCTCAGTAAGTTCAATGACACAAAAAGGTTTTAAAGTAACATTTCAGGATAGTTTATGTCAAATATATGACAAGAAAGAGGTTGTAGCTACTGCTAGTTGTAAAAATGGTGTTTATGTACTAAATATCGGTAAATTGTTATCAACTTCAGTAGAAAAGCCGGGTGTTCGTGTGGATTTGCCAAGTTTGTGTAACCAGGTGAAAGAGGTAGCTGCAGCTGTGTCACAACCTGTGTCTAAGGAGACACAGGCGGTGTGGCACAAACGGCTAGGACACCTTAATGCACGCAGTATGCAACTATTAAAAGGTATGAATATTGGTATTGATTTTGATAGTTCTACTTTCGTATCATGTGTTTCGTGCATTCAGGGTAAACAGACGAGGTTGCCTTTCCCACAAAAAACCATGAGTCGTGCAAAAGCAGTTCTAGGGCTTGTACACATGGACCTATGTGGTCCTATGCCCAAAAATTCAATTAACGGAGCTAGATATTTTTTATCATTGATAGATGATTTCTCAAGGAAAACATTTGTTTATTTTTTAAAAACTAAAGATCAAACTTTTAAGAAATTTACTGAGTTTGAGGCTTTGGTTGAAAATGAAACTGGTAAGAAAATAAAAATGTTGCGTAGTGATAATGGTACTGAATATGTAAATACATGCTTTCAAGAGTTCTTGAAGAAGAATGGAATCCGCCATCAAACTACAGTGCCGCACACACCACAACAAAATGGTGTAGCTGAACGGGCCAACCGCACCATTGTGGAGAAGGCCAGGTGCATGCTGATTGATGCGGGTCTGGACCAGAGCTTCTGGGCAGAGGCAGTGAACACCTCTGTTTATTTAAAGAACAGGAGTCCTACGAAGGCAGTAAGAGGTACCACACCTGAAGAAAAATGGTCAAATAAAAAGGTAAATTTAACTCACCTTAAGACCTTTGGCTGTTTAGGTTACGTATTCATAGAAAATAGAAAGAAATTTGATTCGAAATCTAAAAAATGCATATTTGTAGGATATTGCGAAGAGACTAAAGGTTATAGGCTCATAGATCCTATAAACATAAAAAATGTTATTAAAGCTAGAAATGTAACATTTTTGGAAAATGAATTCTATAATTCAAATGAAAGTTTGAAGAATTCCGATCATGCGTTGTTTCCAATCGGTACCAATCAGCTTGATCAAAGTCAGACTTTAATTCAGTCTGACCAGTCATGTTCCCCTAACTTAAATTCAGATGATGAAACCGGATCACCAAGTAACGCTGGATCTGATGAATTATTTAGGCAAGGGGACGTGAGAGAGAGTATCATTTCTGTCAGTAGTAGTGAAACGGATGATCCCCGTGATGAATCTTATATTCCAGACGAAGAATCATCCTACGACTCACTCGAGTACAGTGACACCGTGCAACTGGCCATGCAGTCGCTGTACATGGCTGAGGCAGACTTTGCTGATGGTGAGCCCCAGACAGTGAAGGAGGCTCTGGAGGGACCTGAATCGAAGATGTGGAAAGATGCAATGCATGATGAGTACCAATCTTTTATTATCAATAAATGCTGGACTTACCAGATGTACAAAAGCCTGTAAAGAGTAAGTGGGTATTCAAGAAAAAGAAAGGGTTGGATGGAAAGGTTTTGAGATTCAAAGCTCGGTTGGTAGCCAAAGGCTATACACAGAGATATGGAGTGAACTATTTTGAAACCTTCTCACCTGTAGTCAGGTATTCAACCATCAGGACTCTACTTGCTCTGGCTGCTGAACATAGTATGGAGGTAGATCATCTTGATGTTAAGACTGCGTTTTTAAATGGAGATTTATCAGAAACTATTTTCATGGAACAGCCGGAGGCTTTTCGTGATGAGAAAGCTCCAAATAAAGTATATCGCCTTAACAAAGCAATTTATGGTCTAAAGCAAGCATCTAAAAGTTGGTATGAGAAAATAAACAAAGTATTAGTACAAAAATTAGGTTTTCAGAAATTTTTGTCTGAACCTTGCGTTTTCATGAAGAGACATGATCAAGGTATGACCATCATAGGTCTGTATGTCGACGATATAATCTGTTTCTCAAACAATAAAGAAGAAAAGCTTAAAATTAAGCAACAACTGATGACGGTTTTTGACATGAAAGATCTAGGGCCAGCACATCACATGTTAGGGATGAGATTGTGCAGAAAGGGCGAAGGATTCACATTAGATCAATCTAGTTATATTAAAAACGTCTTACAACGGTTTAACATGTCAGATTGTAAGCTATCAGCTACTCCAATGGGATGTGGACTAAAATTGGTGAAAGCTGAATGTAAAAAGGAAAAATTACAATTCAGAGAATTAATTGGTTGCTTAATGTTTATAGCAGTATGTACGAGGCCAGATATCTCCCATGCGGTGAGTGTTCTCAGTCAGTTCAATGAATGTCACGATGAGACTCATTGGAAAGCCGCAAAGCGCGTGCTGCGCTATCTAAAAGGTACGTCGAATCATTGTCTTACTTATGAAAAGGGTGGATTGACTGTCAGCGCTTATGTTGATGCAGATTGGGGTTCTAGTGAACTAGACCGCAGGTCATTCACTGGCTTTATTTTCAAGGTTGGCAAATCCACAGTATCTTGGCAAAGTAGGAAACAAAAGACGGTAGCACTTTCCAGCACGGAGGCTGAGTACATGGCCCTCTCAGACGCTTGCAAAGAGGCCTTATTTATAAGAACCTTATTTGAGTGTTTAAATACTTATTATAAGATTGAGATGTATAACGATAATCAATCTGCGCAAAAACTAAGTTCTAATCCTATGTATCACTCTAGAACGAAGCATATTGATGTGAGACATCACTTTATACGAGACATTATAAATAAAGATATTATTAATGTAAAGTACATATCAACCAATGATATGGTTGCAGATATACTAACAAAGCCTCTTCCTAAAGATAAAACTGTCAAGTTAGTTAATGAACTAGGTTTGTCTTTTAATGTACAACATATTTTTAATATTGTTATGTTTGTTATTATGGTTCATAGTTATGCACCTAACTAGGTACTTTATTTTAATTTTGTATAATTAAAATAAGCAAATGTAAGGAACTTATGTTCAGTAAAAAGTGCATTAGTTTAAGGGCCAGTGTTAGAAAAATAAACTAGATGCCACTTTTTCAATTAGGAACGTCATCTTAATGACGTCTCTCTGTCTATTGCTCTTCTTCCAAACTGTAAGCCTTATATTAAATCATATTTGATCCGTTTATATATCTTTCTTTTCTCGCCCAATCCAACATGTACATATTTTCAATAACAAAAAATAAGAAAATGTGCATCATTTTAAAATTGAAAAATTTAATTGAAGCAATTGAAATTAAGTACTACTATTTATTTTTGAAAAAAATGGCATAAAAGTGTTTTTTGTGTGATTCGGATTATACTAAAAAAAAGGCAAAATAAAATAAAAGGCTTCGACTCCAACTCCATACCACCATGCTGGATATCATTAACTCAGAAAATATTACGAACTATTTTTGTAAATTCCATGTGGGTTAATGCAACGGATCCATTATGCGAGAAACTTCAGCCTGAGAACTGCGGTCGGTTCTTAGATGAATATTTAAAACCAGTAGGATTCATTTAGACCAGGGTCGATAATTTTTGTAACCAAAAAAAATAATAGTAGGAAAAGGAAAATTGGAAAAGGAGGAGAATATTATAAAAATGAAAGGAAAAATAATTTACGGGCGATCTGAGGTCGGGAAGGGGAAGAGGGGGGGGGGGGGTTAAGGGTAAAAAACGATTTTTCTCGATTTCCGGCAAAACTAAAATCAATCTCTTATGAAGAAGTGTCTAAGCTTAGTATGCTTAGTTCTTCTATGAAATTCGTATGGGGGGTCCTCTGAAAGCTTTATAGCTGATTCATTGTCAACATAAACAGTTGGTATTTCTTTCATATCAGTAATTTCTTCCAAGACTCTTTTTAGCCAAATTGTTTCACGGGCAGTTTCTGTTAGAGCTACCAGTTCGGCTTCTGTAGAGGAAATAGCAACCGAGTGCTGTTTCTGGCTCTTCCATAAAATAGGACCTGAGGAAATAAGAACCATTCCAGATGTAGAGTGGCCTGTTCTAGAATCTCCGCCATGATCGGCATCGCTGTAACCAATCAGCCTCATGTCCTCCCGGCGTTTATTGTAAACGAGTCCTTTATTTATTGTACCTTTAAGATATCTGAAGATTCGTTTAACACTCATCACATCCATTTTAGTAGGATTTGCAATACTCACTGCGTAACATATATCTGGTCTTGTGGCGACCATTAAATAGGCTAAAGCTCCTACAGCTTGGCGGTATGGAAAACTTGTGTCATCGAGCTCGTTTCCTTCTTCCTTACTCATTTTTACAATTCGAGATGGAGCAGATTTACAATTAGCCATTTCATATCTGTTTAAAACCTTCTTGGTGTATGCTTTTTGGTCTATAGTTATAGCACCATCTTTGGTTTTAAATAATGGGAAAATATGGGAGGCGTCAATTTCATGGATTAGCGCAAAGTTTGTTACGAAGTCGATCGCAAGGCAAAAATCATTTGCGTTTATTTTTTGATATCGCGGATATAGCGATGAATAATGTGCATGAGGTTTACGTCAAGTTGCATGGTGCTGAACGAGTAGAATGACCTTTGTTGAGTAGCCTCGAGTTTCGGCAACACGTAGCTAGAAACTTGATAAATGATTTCACCTGCAGACAACGGTCGAGGCCCAGCATTGTGTGACAAAAGCAAAGAACCGCATCGGTGTAAAGTTGTAAAGGTGTAAAGTTTACACCGATGCGGTTCTTTCGGGTATTACACTGTAAACCCTATTTGAGGGGTGCCAAACCACTACGTTGTAAGTACCACACGAACTCAAATACGTTTTATTGCAGCAACACGTTGTATGTGCCGGCGTTTACTTGCACTCTTGAAGTACAAGCTCAGTGAGCCCCCCACTATCAATATTGTGAAACAGAAAGTCATAACGTTGTAAGTGCATGTGCCTTGCAAATGTCAGTTTATTCAAAATGGCCGATGAAGGAGGTGCGTCAATGTCGGGATCATAGAAAAAACGGGTTTTAAATAAAGCTAAATGGAAAAAAACAGTAAGAAAAGTTAATACGAACGTTAACGTTAATAACGAAAATATTAAGCCATATTAATACACACACTATCTCGATGTTTTGTTGTTACCTGCTACACTACTCAAGTTAATATTGATGTCTATTATGCAGAGAACAATATTTCGTGCTTATTATGTTTTTTTTACTTGGTTCTAGGTATCATGTAAATGCCAGTTTTCTTGTACTTGTTTGACCTTGGATTGCCGTAAAAAGCTATTTCGGGACTTCTGGAATCTAGGCAATTATAATGAACAGCAGATTAACTAAAACATCTGATCCGGATTTGCCTAATAAACCGAAGGAGACACGGCAGTTATGATGAGGCAACCAAGAGTCGGCGACAACGCACATTCAAATACGTTCTTCTAATCAGAGGCATTTCTGAAGTTCAGGTAACAGATAATTATACTCCATTCGAAATAACATTAGAAATTTAAATAACTCCATTTACACTTTATTCAACCGATTTTGACTTCTACTACGTTGGTGACATAACAAATTACAGCTGCAGTAAACATTTGTTATTCTAAATACGTTCCTTTTTGCTTTTAATGCCATCCTTATGCGTACGGAATAGCAGTCAAAATCGGTTGAATACACTGTAAAAGGGTTTGTTATTAAGCATTTTAGGACCTTTACTTTTTTAAATATATATTAATGATCTCCCTGGCAGTATAAATCATCCATGCACTCTATTTGCTGATGACATTTCAATTATTATTACACGAGACCCTATGATAAATTATAATGATGAAATTAATCGTACAGTTGAAAAAATAATCCAATGGATGGAAAACAATAATTTAAAAGCAAATATTGAAAAAACTAAATATGTAGAGTTCTATAATAGGCATAAAATAAAAAGTAATTTAAATATTGTATACAAAGGTGGAACACTAACTGAAGCCAATGATATTACTTTTCTAGGTTTAAACCTTGACAATCAATGTTCATGGAGGATTCATACTGATAAAGTCACCATTAAAATAAATAAATTCGCGTATGCACTATGGCGACTTACGCAAATATGTAACGAAAAGATAGCTCTCCAAGCCTACCACAGGTATGTCGCCTCCCAACTACGATATGCTATACTTCTATGGGGCAATTCAGTTCATATAAACAGAGTGTTCATATCACAAAAACAATGCATTCGTGCACTATGTAATGTACCACCACTAACTTCATGTAAAACATTATTCCCTAAATTAAAAATCTTAACAGTACCATGTATATATGAGTGTTGTATTTTTGTTAAAAAAAACATCCAAATTTATTTATAAAATATGGAGCGCATTGTGGATTCTATACAAGATATCCAACAAGGTTACTATTACCGAATATAAAAAGCCATTATTACCATAGTAATAGCTACCCAATGACCATTAGAATATTTAATAAATTACCGGAAACTGTAAGGAACCTGCCACTAAAAATATTCAAACGTAAATTATATTCATGGTTAATCGAAAAATGTTTCTACTCCGTAAAAGATTTACTAAATGCACGTAATTCATAGTCTATAAAATGACTATGATCTCATTCATTTAATACAGAAGTTATGTGTTATTTAAGTTCCTCACTATATTTAAAATTTTATTTACAATACCTTTTATTATTAGTCTTTAATTTTAAAATAAATACTATGTAATTTTTAAGCCTATTTTGCATACCATTTTAAATGGTCAAATATGTGGCAACTTATCTGTATGTAATAATAACTGTACAAACCCATATTTCATGCAAATAAAGAACATTCTGATTCTGATTTAAAAGCATGGTTTACAAGCGTTTGCAATATCTACTTAAGTACCTAACCTTCTTTTATAACAAAACTAACAAAAAACATATTCTATGTATAACAAGTAAGTACATTAAAGTATATAAAAAAAGAAAGATCAAACAATATGATTATGTACCTACAAAATAAAAGTAATCAATCAGACACGGGTATCAAACATAACTTTGAAGTTGGATGCTTAAGTGTGGAACCCTTACAGCGAATAGTAACCACACGTGTGATATTGTCCTTTCCAGGGTGCAACTCTACTATTCGACCGTATAGCCATTTAGGCGGAGGTAAATTAACCTCTTTGTTAAGTACGATATCGAGGAAATTAAAAGAGGAATTGGTATCTGATGTGGACGTATCACAAAAATTATCGGACAGTGAAGCTAGAAGTGATGGCTAACCAGATTATCCACCTCCAGATGAAATACAAAATTCGGACACCAAAGAGTCCGACGTCAATGTAGTAGGTGGTCGAAATGTGAAGTCAAGTGTGTTTGGTTTTCGCGACAACAAGGTTTTAGTTTCACATGTCCCAAAGGCAGGAAATAATGTTCTACTGATAAGTATTATGCACAATGATGCTACAATGGATGCCGAAACTAAAAAACTGGAAATAATTATCAGCTACAATGAGACCAAGTAGGGTGGATGGACTATCTTGGAGGTACTCCGGGACAAGTTCTTCATACACACGGGTTTTAATTATGTTTAAATTTCTTTGTTTCTTTCACAGTTCACACTCGGGAAGAAAATTGGAGATATTGCCCCATTTTGTTTGATGAGGTTGCACTTGAGGCTGGTATACCTTATAATCAAAATAAGGACATGATAGATGGTTGTGTGGAGTTGGGTTCAAAAACTAACGACTTTGCAGACGATGCTCTAGTTTTTATGCTGAGAGGAACAATTCAAATGTGGCAACAATCTGCCGCTTTTTATTTTTGTAAAAGTGCAACATTAGCCATACACTGTATGGCTAAAATGAATGAATCGAAATGTTTCTAAGAGCGGTGCGAGACAAATTATATTTAAAGTTTTTCAAGAGTGTATGGCCGAATTTCAAGCTGGTACGAGCAAAGACGATGTTTACGGTCGAACAGCAAAGTTAACCGGTACGTAAATATATTTTAATGTTAAACACAGTAAAGGAAATATTAATCTCTTGACAATCTTCTGTTTTTAAGTAAAATTTATCTATTTTTATCATTGTTTACATTTCGTTGAGGTTATGATATTTACCTACGATTTATTATACTACCACTCAACGGTTTTGATCCTTTTGTGTTATTTATTTAGTTTATATTAAGGTATTTGTTATTTAACATAATATGTCTTTATTGATTTTAGGTGTTTCCGAAAGCACAATTCGGCGCGTAGTGGACGAAGGCATGAAGAATGGAGGTAAATTTGTAACGCCTGGAAAACACAGAAAAGGCCGACCTACAAAACACATCGATGATTTCGACCTATGTGCCATTCGTCAGAAAGTACAGTTTTTCTACACAGTGCAGAAAGAAGTACCAACATTAAGAAAACTTTTGGCAGTGGTGAAAGAAGATTTAAATTTTGATGGCAGCCATGAACTCCTTCGAAAATTTTTAATTTCAATTGGCTTTAAATATAAGAAATGCCAATCAAATAGACTAGCTCTAATAGAAAAACTAGCAATTGCTTCAACTCTCTATAATGATATAGACCGCTTTGTCATCTCAGTTAGCGATGATAGTTCAAGTGAATCTGAAGAGTCAGAAGTGGATGAATTTAATTATGCAGGAGGTTCAGGCAACATTTCGGGTGTCAAATACCTCGACTCTGATTATTTGGATTCTGATTAATAAAGAAATATCTAGTAAACATTTTTTTTTTATTGTATTGATTGAATGAAAATTGAATGCAGCAATCATTTGCTACGTAATTACTGTTCAAAATTAAAAAAATTAACAAAAAAAACTGAAAACAAATTTGGTTTGGTTCCAGTAAGATTACGGAAACTTCTGGATTTAAATATCTTGCGCCTACGAAAGGCCATAAAAGAGGCCGTCGATCACACATCAAAATTAACAGATATGACAATGGTGCAAAAATTAGATAATTTAAAACAAGATTTGCTGAATAGTCCATGCCATGTATTTGGTGACCATGAAAACTGCAAGCCTTATTTTTGTAGTAAAGGAGCAAGTGGTGAAAATTCAGTCCCCGAAATGAAGAAATGTGGCTTGTGGTATGAAATTTATTCAATTTTGAGCCTTATTGTGACAAATGTGGAAAGTGTCCTATTGGCACAAACAAACAATATTGCAGAGCAATTTAATTCAACCATCGCAAAATTTATTGGAGGAAAAAGGGTAAATTATTGTCTGCGCGGTGCCTACGAAACGCGGTGCTATGCAGCAGCGGCTAAACAAAATACTGGCAATTTAGTCAAAACCCTGGCAAAGAACACTGAAATAGCGAATAAATATTTAAAGCGTCATGCATCAAAAAATAAAAGGAAAGCAGATACAATTAGAAGTATAAAACGAATAAAAAGAAATGCCGCACTCGCAGACGAGCATTATGGAAATTTGGAGAAAGAAGCAGATCTGGACAATAATGTCTTTGAAAAAAAAAAAGAAGACTTTACAAGAGTTGAACAAAAGTGCATGTACTATAAGTGAAATCCAAAAGAAGACCATTGGGCAAGGAACAAATCAAGAATGGCTAAAGCACAGAAAAATTAGATTGACTGCGTCATTTTTTGGTCAAGTTTGCAAGTTAAAACCAACGACATCTTGCAAGAACCTAATAAAACAAATATTATACAGCACATTTAAAGGAAATGATGCTACAAGGTATGGTAACCAGAATGAACCCATAGCACTAAAAGATGCTGAAAAGCTTTTAGGGCTTCATATCGAGTCATGTGGCTTGTTTATTGACAAAAAACGTCCTTATCTCGGAGCAAGCCCAGATGGTTTGATAGGTGATGACGCAATAATTGAAATAAAGTGTCCATCAAGCGCAGCAAATTTATCACCGGCAGAAGCGATAAAGGAAAAAAAAAATGTACAAAAGATGGCGATGATTTAAATCAAATCAAATTAGATTAAGTTAGATTAAAATAAAATAATGACACACGAAACGCTCAAAGAGATAGTGAGACAATGACTGATCATGAACATGATATGACCATAGAAGAACCTTCTACTTCATTGAATACGAGCAGTGAAAATGAACACACGTCCATACAGAAACAACTATACAGAGAGATATCCAAGTTGCCTAAAACCAAAAGTACTTCCTCAACTACGAGCACCGATTTTAAATCTATAATAAGAGTAGAGATGTGTGTATTCGGAACTGCTGGGGGTTGGTCGGGAGAAATTTCTATCGGCAGCTTACTGATATTTACTGTCTGTGGTACCTAACAGTGTTGAGCGTGCTTTTTCTTCAGTAGGCTATTTATGTAACAAGCTGAGAAGTTCGCCGTCTGATTCAACATTGAATGCGCTTTCCTTTTTGCGATCTCACTTTCAAAATAAAATAAAATAAAACGTTTAAAATTCATAAAGTATTAAAACTTTTTGTATTCTTGTGTTATTTACATACTTTTACATTTTTTTACTATGTTTTTCAGATAATTTTCAATAAATAAGGACAATAAACACTGATTTGAAAATAAAATACACGTATTTTATTAGTTTTATTAATTTTATAATTGAACTTGCGTTCAATACCGGATTACCGGTATTGATACCGGGATAACGGTATTGACTTTTTCAATACCGGAATTGATACCGGTATTGAAAAAATCCGGTATTTGAAAGCCCTAGGTACAACTGGTGTGGCATATTCACTGTAATCTACTTTGACTAAAACCCCATTTTTTTCTAAATTGTCAATCTCTTTTGCAATTCTATCTTTGAGTGCAAATGGAACAGGTCGAGCACGAAAAAATATTGGTTTGGAATCGGGTTTTAGATGCAATGAAACTGGTTACCCCTTAATTTCACCAACACTTGTGTCATCAAACAAAGCACTATACGAGTATTTCTCAAAAAGCTTTTGTAGGGAGGTCGAACGGAATGTCATTACGTGACGACACATGGCTTGTGTCATAACATCCCTGAAGGCTTTAAACGCATTGTAAGTTTGTATCCATTCTCTATCCAGGAGTGGGTGTTGATTCCCAGAAATTACATATAATTTTACTTTGTGTGCATCCTTTCCGATGGCAGCTGTGACATTGGCAACACCTAAAACATTTAAAAATTGGTTAGAGTAAGTACACAGTCTGACTTTGGTTGGCATCAGTTTGTCTTTGCATATCTTTTTGTATTCAGTTTCATTTATGACAGATACTGCTGACCCACTATCACATTCCATGAGTACCTCAGAATTTTCGATGTTAGTCTTAATCCAGAACTTGTTTGAATGACTGTCTTCCCTTCAATTATTAACATATACTATTTCCTCCATTTGGGTGCCCTCATTAATTACTGCATCTACGGCATTCACCTTTTTCATTTTCATACACATCTTTTTTAAATGGCCAATTTTCTGACAATAGTTGCACTTATTATTTAAATATGGACAATTGTTGGCATAATGATTTTCACCACAGCGAAAGCAAACTATGTAATAGAAATAGAAATTTATTCGCAGGAACATGTGTTACAAAAGTTCTTATAATAGTATGCAGTACAATGTATTCCGCCTTTTCAAAAGCATGCAAATATTAGGTGCCACAATTATGGTAAACGTGGGCAAGTGAGTCCACAACAGAATCAATTAAATTCAAATCAAATACAGTAAAAATCAGAATCAGTAGAAATCAGAAATGAGTCAAAATTATAAACTAAATACCATTATGAAAATACAATATACAAATCAAAATCAAATGTCAAGAGGTAGGTAAAGGAGCAAAATGTGATTTGTGTGAGGAGCAATATGTGATTTGACTTATTATTGGTAACTGGAACAGCTTTTGTAGTAACTGTGGCTGAAACCGGAGATGGTGAGAATTCTTTCTTCTTTTTTGAAGTGATAGCCAGTACATCTTGTGGTTTTGTGCGGGCTGTGTTGGCTCCCTCTGCAAGTGTGCTTTCCATGCTTGTAGCGATGTCAATTGCTTTTTCTAGAGTTAAACCATGGACTTCCAATAATCTGTCCTTGATTCTTTGCGATGCGATGCCATAAACTAATTGATTTCTCAGAGCTTTTGGTAAGAATGCACCAAAGTTACAGGACGCGGTCATCTTTTGTAGTGACGCAACATAATCCCTTATTAGTGCGCCTGCCTTTTGATGGCGGTGATGAAATTTGAAGTATTCGGCTATTTTCAGTGGTGCCGGGTCCAAATGTGTTCTGGCCTGTTTGGCGAAACTAAATCGCATATTGTTTCGTGCAAGTCGGCTCCAATGTAGTGAAGTAGGTATGTGTTCTTTCTTGTATCAACTGTAACATTGTAGATGGAAAGGCTCCTTCTAGTCGTTTAACCCATCTCTCAAACGTGTTCTTAGGTTCTTAGAATTCGAAAAACTTAGATGGGAAGCTAACATATTTTATAGGATCCGTGATTTTGGACGGTGGACATGTACAGTCTCGGTCATTAATGCAGTAGCAGTCTCACAAAGCAATAGATTAACACTAATGAGTTGACTTACGACCTTCTTTACGAGTTTCTATACTCGATATCGTGTTCATACTATAGAAACTCACACACACGCACTGTTGTCTGCAACCACAACCGATTGTATTTCATAATTTCAATCGTCTTAGAATATGGCATGCTAGCGTAGCGGGTAAGGTGCTGTGGTAGGTGTATTGAAACAAAGGTATGCGGTGGGTTCGAATCTCACGTGAGGTTATAGTTTTTTTAAAGTTTTATGAAATATTCTTAAGTCTTAAGGCATTTATTCATTAAGTTTAACATAGTGGTTCGATAATAATAACAAGCCTACCGAGTTGTCTTGTTCAATTATAAATTGTAAAGTAAGTAGGTAGACAACAAAATTTTTAATAAGTTATTTCGATTTCTGTAAGGTAGACAGATGCAGTTACGACTCAGTCATTTAGATCGAATAGAACTTTGTTGGAAGTTATTGTTGGTTAGTGATTTGTGGTTAAATCTATTATACCAGTGTTGTGGATAAACTTTTCAAAATACAGGCAATAGTGTTATTATCGAAGCGAGAGCGAATACCTATTATTGCTCTGCCTAAAAGTGGACGTTATAAATAAAACACAAATATCGAATGAAATCGGACTGACTGTGAGTAATTTATATATTTTATTAAACATAAAACTAAATCAAAGATTAATGAGTGTATTATTGATCATGATCAATAATAGTTATGTTCTTCTAATAATAGTTTAGTTTATGTTCAAATAAAACAAAAGAAAAAGATAAATCATTTCTAAGTTTATTTATTTAGATTATTGAATGATGAATAAGAATTCTAATAATTATATTCTTAATATTGTTTTGTTTCTTTAATTATTAGATATATTATAAGTATAATTATATATTTTTAATTATATATTAATATATAATATATACTTATATATAACCTATTTCTATACATTATAATATAATGTATAGAAACGGACTTTCTTCACAAGTTTTAAAATCCCGGTGTATTATCCCGACCCCGGCGCCCTAGACCCTCAGGGAAAAGGAAGTTAGGTTATATAATATAAGTATTTAATGTTATTTTGTTTCTTAATTATTATAATATAATAAATTAGAAACAAAATAATATTAAATATAGAATATATAATAATAATAGTAATCAGTTTTAGTATTTTGCTTATAGATGTTTAATAGTATTTCTTTTTATTGTTCTAGAAAAATACTATGAGTCGATGGGTTAAGAGATACCTATGAGGAAGAAAGTAGCCTTGGTAGTCGAGAGCGAAGTGGAAGGCCGGGCAGCGACGACACATGATGAACGAATATGAAACATCAAACAAGTGGTTTTATACCAACTAAATATTTTGCAGAAGTATTCGACACGTCATTACTAACTGTTCGCCATGCACTCCACGCTGAAGGTGTGCATCACCGAAGACCAGCTTTTTGATAGAAAATCAAGGACGTTTCGCAAGAGAATATTTATACTTACTTCAACTGAGACAATTAACTACTATATTTTCAAATGAAAAAAATATTCTATCTAGCCAAAAGGGAAAACTTCATTATGGTGTAAGGATAACACACGTTATAGTGAATAATTTATGTGAAAGTATTATATGTGTCGTATTGCGTGCAGTGTCTGTTTTATTTTTTATTTTTTACTGTTTAAAGGTTAAGTTAATTTTTATTTTATTTCTCTCTCGTGTGTTGTCACTGTCCGTGCTGAATAAATGTGTTTTCTTTCTTTCTTTTCTTTAGATATGAGAAAATATAAGAGGAACGTAAATATGTTTTAATCTTGTGCTCAATGTGTCGACACTTACTTGACTGTATCGAGAACAATGGAGATCATACTAAATGTTGAAAATTTGCAAGTGCTTTACCCCTTATTAAACACTTCATTTTTATTCACTCATTGTCATTTTCATATCAAAGAAAAGAGATAACAATAAACTCAACCATGAGTTTATTAGTAAACGATGGAGGGGTAAAAGATTTAAGTTGTAATTGCCGGCCATATTAAAGTTAGTCGGTAGTTAAAGAATTAATAGATTGAGGTTTAGTTTCAATCTTCTTTTCGTCAAGAAAACGAATACTAAGCTTACCTCAATAACTAATAAGTGTTACTGTAAGAATTATTATTGTAATTAAAACAAATAAACGTATTTTGTCGTAGGATTATTATTGTAATTAAAACAAATAAACGTATATTGTTATAATTCTTTTTATTTTTCTTAATTTTGCAATAATGACCTAGAAAATAATCACTTACTTTATAGTATTAAATCATTAAGCGAATCCATCAATTGGGCATTTTTGCGAAAAAGTGTACCCATAATGAAAATAAGCTTTGAATTTCAAAGTGTGTAATTTATTGGAATTTTAAGCTGTTTTTGCTTCTAAATATATTAAACTATAAGGATAATACAATAGATTGAGTTACTGTTTTCTTTTAATAGTATTTTAATCAAGTTTTGTGAGAAATAAACTCAATTTTCTGTCAGTTACGTTACACAAACGTTACGGAGATTTTTGATGTTTACTAAGTAAATATAACAATTTAAATACCAAAATCGCATTTATTGGGTATAATCTGCGTAAATGTAAAAAATACACAGAAGAAATACAACATTTTGTAACTAAGTCTTCAAAATAATGCGTATTTTATTACATTTTGTTACGTTAGGAGCTAATCAGGCTGTTAATTTTTCGCGTAACTCTTATAGTTTTGTCTAATTTAAATAAATTTAGTATTAAAAAAAGGTAATCAATATTTATAGCTAAATTATAAACTATACAACAATATTAACATTCAATATTTTCTAAAAATCAACAATATTCGTAAAGAAAATCTGGGACAATTGACCGCATGACAGATTTGTAACATAACTGACATAGTAAGGTTGAGATCACACTCGGTCAATTTTATAAAGTTAATCATCAATGTCGCCGACATCGTTCTCAAATACAGTAAAATCATTTTTTTCAATTTCTTCTTCATTTCCTGTTTCATGCAAAATATCGAGGATCCTATATCCATTAATTCATTTGTTTCTCCTGATATTTTGCAGCATTTGTCTTTGTCATTTTTCTCTGGCTTAACTAATATGGAATCATCATTTTGGGGTTCTTCTGTTCTCCTTCCTTTTTAAACTATCTATAGAAAAAATGTAGGTAGGTACCTTTTTCCAAAATTATAAAAAGCTTGGTGTGTCACTATCTTTTAGCTGTCAGTTACGTTACATTCGTTGTCAGCCATATACGTTACACTGCAAATTGTAACGTAACTGACGTAACAACATATGACTACTCGACTCAAAAAATTATTTTAGAATTTTAGTTTAACATTTAGTACTCAAATTTATACATATCTGTATTCTGCAAAAAACTCGGCTAAATTCTTGAAGAAAGGCAACAACGAAGCACTTGTAACTTTTGTATTATAGCGTAACAAACCCTGACATAAAATTTGCCTAAAAACCGTTAGTAATATCCGCTTCGAAGATTTTGTCGATTAGACATTTATCTGACAGCAAAATGACTTTGCATTTGCTTGTTTATGGTCATAATGTGTCCAATTTTGTGATTATGTAAAAATTATAGGGTAAAATGTTCAAGTTTCTCGTAACTATCGTAACTTAGCCTGACATGTCAGGCGTCATTCATATTTAATGAAAATTTCAAATTAATTTAAAAATTAGTAAATAATATTATTATTAATATATTTTGCATTATTTAGAAAGATAATAGGTCATTTTATATTACAAAAATCTAAACAACGTTAGGTCTTATGAGGAAAAATCGAACAATAGCCTCATAAACGAGATGAACGTTTTTGGGACAGTATGAAAACGAAAATATCTCAGTTTTGAAATTTGATTTAAAGCTATAAATATTTATTATTTCTCTATATTCTTTGTTACAAATACATGGGACATTATTAAAGTTTACTTTTATATCCATAATTTTAATCATAGGGGTACAGACTGGGTTAAAAAAAATAAAAATACTCTGGGACATCATAATTTCACCTAGGTACACTTTTTCGCAAAAATGCCCAATTAATAAAAAAGAAAAAAAGAAATACAATGTTTTGTCAAGGATTCGAACCCACACGCCTCGTAAATCGAAATCCTACGCATAACGCATGCAGCTATTGGTGCTTATTGCAATTTCTTGAATTATAGAATTACAACAGTGGAATGGACCGTCCAAGGTCATTCATACTGACAAGCGAAACAGACGTATTCTTTCTTTCGTTTTATTTAACTTCTGAGTGTGTGTGGTGACGTCTCATTACGTTGTGTGCGTTGAGTCATCACTCACACAAACAGCTCGTACGCCCCGTAGCATGCGATTATGAACTCTAACATGCCACTGGACTTTTGTCCCCTTACTGTACGTAGTAAGTAGTCTGTGGTGATGAAAATATTTGTAGCGTAGATACAAATATTTCTAGATCTCACCACGGAACAATTTCATAAGCTTGAGCGACTGCAATTTTTTTGTATAAGATTTACATTTGGGTTACGCAAATATGATCATGTTTCAGAATTCCGTTTAAAGCTCAAATGGCTTCCTATTTGTCTTTGGCGGAATGCTCATGTATTATGCTGAGCTGCGGCCTTTTGGCACAATAACTCATTTTATGTTTTCTTTGTTATTTGTTTTATTTATTATTTGTCCTAATAAACTCTTTTTCTTTCTTTCATATTCTTTCCTTACTATACAATGTATTATATAATCCCTCTACTACTACTATTATATAAAAAAAACTTCGTGTTCCTTGGTGACACTCACACACGTTACCTAAGGTCTTCAGAAAACCTAAAGCTGGGAATGCCAATGCATTCCACAACTTTTTTCACAAATTCTTCACGGTTCAAGCCGCTTGTGGAATGCATTGCCTTTGACTATTAGACGTGCTCTGTTACCGACACAGGTGCATCTCTAAAATCGGGCAGCGTGGCATCGCGTCACCATATAAGGTCACGCGAGTTTTGATTGGCAGACAGCTGCAGAAACTCGCGACCTTTATATGGTGCGCGATAATGCGGTTGGTCGAGGCGCGGCCAGAGGGCCGGGGTCGCGGCGGGGGGACGGTGGAAGGGCACCGAATAAAACCCACCGCACTCTCGCCGCGGGTCAGTTGTGGTCGGTTGTCATCAGTTGTCGTCAGTTGATAAGCTAGCTGCTATATTACCTAACTAATATGTGCAATGCACATTGTGAATTAATTGTTTGTAGTTTGTAATGCTGTAGTAATTATTATAAAGTGTAGTTACCGGCAGTTGTGTATGTAAAGTCATTCATCATTCATTCATTCATTGTTGTAAAAAAACGTTGCCCCTCACTAGGATTTCTCCTATATCGAGGGTACAGTTTACAAACATACATGTCACATGCACACACCACCCAGACCCGAAACAACTATCAGTAGATCATACAAATACTTGCTCCGTGCGGGGATCGAACCCGCGGCACGTAGCGCAGAAGGCTAATCGCTTAGCCACTGCGCCAACCGTGTAACAAAGTTGTAACAAACATATTGTAAAAAGGTTAAAATAAATTAATGTTCAGCAATATTTAGTTTGAAATTATTTGAGAGCGTGTAAACATCGGGTCATAAGAAGAACCGAGTAATATTGCCTATATTGGTGCGCCACATGCTCAGTCATTGCCAGTATTTAAGACGTAGACAGAGAAGTCTCTGTCTACGATTTAAGAGGATGGTGAAGGAACATTACTCGTCACTATAATTGTACTACATGTTCGGGTGATAAGGTCGAGATTTGGTTATTTGGTTTTCGTAAATGAAAGAACGTGTGTTGTACTCAACGATCTATTGGACACTAAATGCAACGAACCTAGCAATGAGAAATATTGTTACATATTACAAAACTATAGCTATAAACTGACTAAACATACCGCCCACCAAAGGGCTATAGACCCTTTCAAATAATAATAACAATAGACAACTACTACAATACAATGCAATATAACATAATGAGTAATTAAACTTGTACAATATAAATTTTTAGTTAAATGCTACATAAGCTACACAGGTGAGACATCCGTTAATGTATTGCTTCAGCAAACTCTTACATTCAACAATCCAGTATTTACTCATCAGGTAAGTAATCATCATTTTTATTCCACCGTGCATGGTTTTCAAATGAGCATCAGCCAGTACCAATGAAACAAGACGGTTTCTCTTGCCCAGTATCACGGGATGTTTCACGTTCTCATCGGCGTCTGCGTTTCTCAATCTACCGCCCACCATGAGTATATTTTGGCCATCAATGAATGGGTTGAGTGTCTTCAAAATGCTAGTGGATCTCACAGATTTGTTATCTTTGACTCTTCGTACTCGTTTTAAACAAATATCTAAAGCCTTTTGTAGTTCTTCTGTTTCTATTTCATGTTCTAGCCTCTTTGAATCCCTTTTCAGATTCAAAAATCTTTTACAATATGCTAATACTCTCAATAGCTCTGTGAGTGAATTGAATTCTTCATGACGTCACTTGCGAAGCATACTCTATGCATACGCCATCTCATAATTATGCTTCGCATATCTTCTTGGAGAACTGGTCCAGTCATGAGCTCATCAAATGCCCTTGCAAGAAGCGTCGAATACGACTCTAATTTTGGTTGTTTCTTTATCTCTTCGAATTATGGCGTGATGTGGTAAGTTAACACAACGGTTGTTCATTTCATCTTCTGGAACTTCTTCCATATGACCCATTGCTAAATATTCTTCTCATACTTTGTCGTATTCTTCTTTTAATTCAGGTGTTCTTTGCAATCTTCTTTCCTGCTGAATTAAACGCTTCATCGAAATTTCTCTTGAGTTCCCATTCGGTGCTACAGGATTATTAATACGAAATGGGAGTCTCACAACGTATTTTCCGTTACTATTTCTTGTATAATTATCTTCATAATGTTTTTCGCATTGAGTTTCCTCTTTTGTGTATTTTCTCTTTGATTCTGGTTCTATCTCCCAAAGGGTTTTTAAGAAGTCTTCCGCTATGAACTGGTGATGCATAACGACAACTGACTCTTGTTCTTGTGATTTATCTTCTATCTTTCCGAATAAAATCCAGCCAAGGTTTGTTTTATGAGCACACGGAGACCCTGGCGGACCTTTGATTAGTTTGTTTTGTACTATTAGCGCGTACACATCGACACCCAAGAGCAAATCAATAGACCCTGGCTTGAAATAGTTTGGATCAGCCAGGACTAGCCCGTCTAGGTGAGGCCAATTGTTAGTGTTGATTGTATGGGATGGTATTTTGGTAGTCAGTTGTTTTGACATAACATATGTTCTAACTTCCATATTGAAAGCTTCACATCTCGACTTGACGTTGATCTGAACTACTTGTTTGATTTCTTCTCTCGTTGATCCCACACCGATGACTGTACCCCTGATTGGATACCGTTTGGCCTTGAGTAGTTGTGCAGCTCGCTCACTTATGAAGCTCGCTTGTGAGCCTTGATCAATTAACGCTCGCAGCGTAATCGTGTAGTTATTTATCTTCACTTCTCACTTGTACGACTGCTGTTGATAGCAATGCTGTGCTTTGTTTAGTGGAAACATGTGATGCCACCACTGTAATATCTTCTTCTTCAATCTTCTCCACGTTTGTATGTGCTACTTCAGGTTGTTTTGTTTGTTTGTTCTCAATATTGCCTGTAGTAGTACTTGTACTTGCGGTATTCTCCCTTTTTTCGTGAAGAAGCGAATGATGCCGCCTTTTGCATAATTGACAGCATACTGGTATGCGACACTGCCTTACAGAGTGTCCAGGTGCAAGGCAGTTGTAACACAGATTGTTCGTTTTGCTAAACTCACTTCGTTGAACTGGTGAATATTTCCCAAACTCCTTACAATGGCTAAGCGTGTGATTTTCTTTGCTCATAAGACATTTCTTACTGTTTTCAACGTTAGTGGCAATATGAAACGACTTTCGCATGTAAACAGGATTCGACTTTTGTTTTGTTGGTTCTGTAAGTTCCAACGTATGGAAACGGCTTTCTAGGAACTTGCGAAAAATATCAAGCGAGGGGAGACTGTCAGAGTCCTCGTAGTTGTTACTCACATATTCTTCCCATTCTTTATGCGTCTCACAGTCTAATTTCTGCACTATCACGAATATTATCATAGGATCCCAGTTTACAGTATTCACTTTCATATTGTTGAGGTGATGTAAACATTCGAATGTCGTGTCTAATAAATTCTTAATCAGACTTGAATTGTTTGAACTCATTTTCTTTTGGGAAAAAAACCTCTTCATGACAGCGTTGATGTTTATTCGTTTGTTACCGTACCTTCTTTGTAATATGTTCCATGCCTGTGCATAATTAGCATCTGTCACTTGTAGATGTTTTAATAATGATGCAGCTTCTCCAGTAAGACTCGTTTTTAAATAATGCAATTTCTGTACATTATTAAGGATCCAATTTATGACAAAAGTTAAATTTTAGTGCTAAATGTTCTTTAAACAATAAATTAGTGTTCGTAACAACAACACAACATTTATTCACAATCACTGACATTCAATGTTGAGTTTGAGTGCACCTTTCGTCAACAATAGTGAACTACTTTTAAAAAAACAAGAACTTGAACACCGTTAAGAAAATTATTTTTAAAATTAACCTTTGGACTCCAAATAATATTCAACAACTAGCGCCACTACGGTACAAATAATGGTGAATAGACGAACCAAAAAATGTTGCTACTAGACGCCAGAGGGCGTTTATGCAACGGTTGGTGATACCACAGTAAAAATATTTTTTGTATTTGGTAGAAAAATTATTAACTTTGGAAATTGCGAAGGAAATTACACTTTTTATATATATGTCTGATAAAAACAGTGAAGAACGATACGTCTTCAATAAAATTAATCAGTATAGCGCTTTAAAGTGAAAAGGCTTAAAATGAACTTCCTTGATAATATTACCTTCCGCCGTACTAGAACAAAGTCTGACTCAATCCTAAACGATAGTAACATAGTAACTGCACAAACGCTGAATGAAACGGCCAATAGTGTACCGGAATTGTCGGACGACGAAGATGATGAACTTATTAAAAAATTACGAGAACAAATTATGAACCTTACGACAGAATTACAGAGCGCTCACTCAGAAATTGAAGCTCTGTCCTTAGTAAATACTAACCTGAAGAGTTTGAATGAGGACCTGATTAAAAAAAATGATATTTACAAGAAAGTTACTAATAGTCCAGCTAAACTTAAGTCATCTGCCAAAAAAAAGAACGTAAATAATAGCACAAAAATAAAATATACTAGACAGACTCAAATGGAAACACCTGAGAACAAAAAAACAAACGAACCAACTCCAACAAAACAAAATAGAACCAAGTTACAGCAAAACGGTGTGGATCGCAATAAAATTTGTATCCTAAGCACTAACAATAAGAATAAACTACGCTACATTGCAGAAAATACACTAGATAAGTGCTATCTCTGTCATTACATCACACCACATGGAAATATGCAACATCTATTAAGTGGGATAAATCTAAAGCTATCAAACTTCACCTTACAGGACTACTGTATAATACTGCTGGGTGAGGAGGACTTCAAATTGACAAATAGATACTTGGACTGTGTCTTGCATATTAGACAAGTATTGCAAGAAATTACGCACACAAACATTATTATCTGCACTCCGACATACAAGTTCTTTAATAACAACTACCTCTTCAATTCGAGAGTGGAAACCTTCAATAACTTATTATACCTAGACATACTTTCTCATGAACACGCTTATTTCTTGGACAGCAATAAAAATTTAAGCTATGATGACACAATGTTTGACAGACTTACTGGTATGATAAATAACTCTGGACTACAATCTATCTTCAAGGATATACACAGTATGATCATGTTACGAGTAATACGATTAAACGCAACACAATGTTCCGAAGAGTATAAAATGAGTTCCTCATCGCCTGGCATACAATGTAAGGAAAAGGATCCACCAACAAATAACTCTGAGTTTTTTCTTTTATAAACATTATACACCAAAATATTGCCGGCCTTCTAAATAAATCAGACCTGTTAACAATACATATTCAAGAGTTATTGCAAAAACAAATTGATATTGAAATAATATGCCTCACAGAGCATTTCGTCATTTCTGGTCAAGAAAAACTGATCAAGATACCAAACTTTATAGTGGCAGCGTGCTACTCAAGAAATGAGCGAAGGCGAGGAGGTTCGTGCATCTTAATAAAAACTCATCATGAATACAAGGAACTATGTGATGTAATGAGACTTTCAATAGCAGGAGTTTTTGAATGCTGTGCGATAGAATTGACTAAGCATAAACTAATAATTGTATGTATTTATAGGCCACCCTACATGTCCAATATTAATGTCTTTTACGAGATTCTAGATTCCGTATTAAAACAATTGTGCAATAAGACAAATTCAAAGGTAGTATTATGCGGAGACTTTAACATAGACATCTTAAAACGAAATAGATTCACCTTGGACTTTGAATTTCTACTTCTAAACTACAACCTTAAATTGGAAATAAGGTAACCAACGAGACCAAGAAGCAAAACTTGTTTGGATAATTTTGCTCATAACTCAAATCTGAAATGTACTAGTGAGGTGATTGATCTTGGTATATCTGATCACTCAGCTCAAATACTCAAAATTCAAGTCAGTAAGACCTGCAAATTAAGCTATTGGCGCACTCAAAAGCGGGACTTTTCAAAGGAAAATTTAGTTAAATTTAAAAATCATTTGAATAGTTTGTCTTTTTCTGAAGTTTACAGTGAGGATAACCCTAATAAAGCATATGATGACTTTTTAGAAAAATTTCGACTCCTTTACGACCAGTGTTTTCCAACCAAATGGCTTAAAATTCGATCAGAACCAAAAATTTAATGGATTTCTAAAGGCACCAAAAATTTAATGGATTTCTAAAGGCATTAGACTTTGTAGTAGAAAGCAAAGAAAGTTACTATGGAAATATAGATTGAATCCTTCATGCGAAAATAAAAATACATTTAAGACATACTCACAAAGATTCAAAAAATTTATTAAACTCACTCAAAGGGCACAGAATAATTACATTATTAACAGCGCTCAAAATAAATCCAAGGCATCGTGGCAAATCATTAACAATAACAAATATATTAAAGAGCCTATCTTAAAAATAATAAACCAAAATGTAATGATTAAGGATCCTAAAGAAATAGCCACATCTTTTAATGACTTCTTCATTGATCAAGTACAAAGTGTATCAACTAAAACATCTGATGGAAATGTGGGCCTAGACAATAATCTTAATTCAATGTTTATGTCACCAATAGTCTCAGAAGACATAATTAGAGTAGTTAAAACCCTTAAAAATACAAACAGTCATGGTTATGATCGTATTACCACCAGTGTTGTTAAATTCGTCAGTGATGTCATAGCTTTACCTTTGACTCACATTATGAACATCAGTGTTGCATCTGGTATATTCCCTAATAGTTTGAAAACAGTCGTAATAAAACCTATACATAAAAAGAATAACAAAGAAGATATGTCTAATTATAGACCAGTGGCTTTAATCCCTATACTATCTAAGGTATTTGAAAAGATTATTTACGAATCAATATATAGTTTTTTGAATAAACATAGTATATTATGCAGTGAACAAATGGGGTTTAGAAAAAATAAAAATATTAATATGGCAATATACAGTCTCATAAGTAATGTAATGATAAGTGTGGACAGTAAGGTTCCTATATGTGCTATATATACTGACATGACTAAGGCATTCGATTACGTAAAACATGACGTCCTCTTAAAAAAACTCTACACCTATGGTATAAGGGGAAATATCCTAGATCTAATAAGCTCATACCTCAGCGGTCGAATGCAGTACACAGAAATGTCTAGGATACTCGTATGTCTAAAAACTAAATGCGAACTTAGATACGAGTCGGGCAGTAGAGAGGTCAAATACGGTGTACCACAAGGTAGTGTTTTGGGGCCTTTATTATTCCTCCTATATATAAATGATTTACCACGCCAAACGCAACAACCTATGGTACTGTTTGCTGACGATAGTACCGCAATCGTAAAATGTACTGACAAAAGATACTACGAAACTGAGATTAATGACACATTAAAAACTATTATAAATTGGCTTAACATAAACAACTTAGTTATAAATCTAAAAAAAACAAAAGTAATGCATTTCTACCAAAGAATACGCGCTGATAACATAAATGTCAGTTATAATGGTCAAAACGTGGACACAGCTAATACTACGAAATTTCTAGGCATCCTAATTGACAACCAATTGACTTGGAAACCACATGCTGATGACGTTTGTAAAAAATTGGGCAAATCAGCTTATATACTTTATAACCTATCGCATAAAGTGAACAAAAATACACTTCTAGTAGCTTATCATGGCATAGTTGCGTCAATATTAAGGTTTGGAGTAATATTTTGGGGCAATTGTAGTGAAAGGGAGAGGATTTTCAGGGCCCAAAAATGCTGCATAAGATCTATGTCGAATCTTAAAACTACAGATAGTTGTGAGCCTGTGTTTAGGTCTCTGAAAGTACTGACCTTCCCGTGTTTGTACATATTGGAAGTGGCAGTTTTCGTTAGGACAAATTTGCATTTATTTCAGTCACTCATCGACACTAGAACACGTCCAGGGCCTATGAGACTCCAATACAAAAATTTGTTACATACAGGCAATTACAAAACGGCACTGTTAAGGAAAAATATTATGCCAATGGGACCTATCATATACAATAAAATACCTCACAAACTTAAAGAACATCCAATAAGAATATTTAAAACTGAGATAACTGCATTACTATCTGAAAGATGTTACTATTCCATAAAAGACTTTTTAAATGATAATAATTTATAATATGACCGATGATTGCGAATTTTGACATTTGATATACATAATATTATATAATTACGTAACATGATATAATATCGTTACCTGGCTTAATTAGTTTAATTCTTTTGTTTATTTTTAGTTGACATGTCTCGTGTTTATAACAAATAATGATAATAATTTTGTAATATAATAATTAATTTTTCAATATTATAATGTGATAATTTTGCATGCCGTAAGGTAGAATGTAGTGGAACTTACCTATTTATGTACAACATCTTATACCTGTACCTACATTGAAGGCAAATAAAATGATTCTGATTCTGATTCTGATTCCATTGTTGTGCACGAGTGTATTAAATAGGTCATGGAACGATAACCACTCTTCATATTGTCCACTGTAGGTAGGTAATTGTTATTTTGGGTAACACTACACGCGGTTGTTGACAATCACTAGGTACTGGTAACGAAACACTGCCCCTTTGTTCTGGCACTAATAAATCCTTCAAATCAGTTATCAGGCTGAGGTATAATTCTTCATGCTCATAAAATTCCTCCTTTGCGATGTACGGTATTTGATCCCTTTTTTCCCTCGGTGTGCTGCGTATTATTTCCCCATAGGCTTGTTTATAGTCGCCCCAATAATCTTCTATACATTTAAGGCGCGCTTCGATGTAATTTCGCGTTAATCTTCCTTTTGGGCACTTTTTCAAGTTGATTTGCGTCTTCTTCAACGCGTGCGCAATGTTTTCAATTGTATTTAAAGCTTCTTCCATCTCTGTAGCTATTGTGAACACGATATAACTATATTATGAATAACTTTAATCGTCACACGTCTATCAATCCTTTGTTCTCAGGAGGCCGGCAAGGCAGGTAACTGTCGCTGGTATCCGGTTCGATTATGGACCATATTTCGCCATAGGGTCGAGATTTGGTTATTTGGTTTTCGTAAATGAAAGAACGTGTGTTGTACTCAACGATCTATTGGACACTAAATGCAACGAACCTAGCAATGAGAAATATTGTTACATATTACATAACTATAGCTATAAACTGACTAAACACTACACTTTAAAAAAAAACTCTCTGTGATAATTATATGTATTTATAATGTATTTGTGCTATATTAACTCATATGTATTTTATTTTTATTTTGAAGTTTAATTATTTATTTCAACATAACATTTATGTGCACCACAGTAGCACCCTATAACTTGTT
The DNA here is from genome assembly GCA_932294325.1 of Allophyes oxyacanthae. Taxonomy (NCBI): domain Eukaryota; kingdom Metazoa; phylum Arthropoda; class Insecta; order Lepidoptera; family Noctuidae; genus Allophyes; species Allophyes oxyacanthae. Next base: position 12,060,267 of record OW028629.1, read on the forward strand.
TGTCACTTTATTCCATCCAATGGTTGCCTAGAAGAAATCGCTTTATGCGATAAGGCCGCCCATTGTACTTTAATATTGTAATCTCCTTACTTACAAAATTGTTATATTCATGTGTAGGTACAATAAAGTATAAAATATATAAATAAATAAATACACTCAATACCTCGTCGCCTCCTCCTCGCCTTCGCGACAGAATCTGCAAATTGTGGTGTCACTAAGGCCCATTTTTTTCAGGTGCTTGTTTAGTTTGCAATGCCCAGTAAGGGTTCTTGTCAAGATCCTAATACGGCTCCTGTTCATGGAGAGCGCTTGCTCCGTAAACTTTCTGTTGTAGCCCGTGAGAAGCGCTTTGGAGTGTACTCGGCCTGAGGACTTTTCCCAGAGCTTAGTACTCTGTTTATATCCCCAGGACCTGAGATAGGTAGAGGTTGTACACTTTGGGATTCCACAAATGGGTTCAGGGCCTATTGTGGTGCTTTCTGATCCAGCTCTTGCCAGCTCATCGGCAGTTTCATTGCCACCGATGCCACTGTGTCCAGGTACCCATCCTATCGCTACCGAGTTCGATGTTCCTAGTATGTTCAGCAGCTGGACACATTCCTTAATGAGTTTGGAGTTAATCTCCTCTGAGTTGAGAGCTTTTATTACAGCTTGGCTATCAGAGAAGATGAAGACGTGCCTGTTTAAGTAGGCTGTTTGCAGACTCTCACAAACACATCCAATGATCGCGAGTAGTTCTGCTTGAAATACAGTGGCGTATTGCCTTAGGTTAGCGAATCTCCGCACTCTTGGTTGTCCTCCGTGGAATCTAGCTCCTGCTAGACCCTCTTTCTTTGATCCATCGGTGAACCTAACGACCAAAGGCCATACACATTTATGTCTGCTGATGGAGTCCATGGAAACATAGAAATGCAGATAAAAAAGCAAGATGCTGTTTATCAATTCGAGGACTACAAGAATGTTATATCAGGTTGTAGATCCAATGTTGAAGTTCTCGAAGTCAAAAAGTCTTATCAGTGGGTAAAAAAGAAACGTGCGCCACGACGTAATGATGAGTTTGGCCCCTGCATAACTTCTTACTCAATTCCTTAGTGGAAGTGAAATTTATAAATGGGTGCCGCAATATGTTTTACAAATATGATATTGACCAGCCTTACATGGAGCTCGACTTTCTAATGAAAAAATTTAACCCTAGTTCATTGCCTTTAATGAATAACTCTGCGAGAGGTATAAAAGAAAGCAAAAACGAAGGTATTATTTCGACATTGCTCCCACTTATGCCTATGAATAGAAGAGAATTTTGGCAACTTCTACCGACGGATAATAGTTCTCTGGATCTAGTTAGTGGTGGTCAATTAGTAGGGATGATTGTTTTGTTTTTTATAAATACATTATTATTCTGATGGATTGTTTTATTTCAAAAAACTCTTACTAGGTTTATGAAATTGTAGTGTTTATTTTATAATTCACTGCGAACAAATTAAAACCTAATAAAGTACGTTGCTAGGATTTTAAATTGCTTCAGTAACATACTTTGACTTCATAAAACCATTTATTCTTAAGGAACTGCACTCTTAGGCCCGTATTAATAAACCAATCTCAGTTTTGAGTAGGCTCTTAAGTAACCACATAAGATGCTGGACTATATAATAAACAAAACTTGAGCTGGTACTTAAGTGTCCGCTATCAGCTGAGTAAGGTCCGTATTAATAAACTAAACTCAGTTCTCAAGAGCTATATTGAGGTATGTATTAAAAGGTGCATTCCCGTTCGTCCCACTGACTTCGTCCCCGTAGTGGGACGATCGGGAATTTACAAAAATAATATTAAATTTGTTCCCGATCGTCCCATTCATGATTTTAGGGGGACGAACGGGAATAATTTATTAATTATCTTTTAGGCCTCTTGGTCCCACCAATTAATTTCAGACTGGTTGTTTTCATGGTAAAAAAAAACAAATTTTAAAATAAAAATCAGTCATTTATTAAGGAATAAAAATCACAGTTAATATCACAGAATCAACTTTACGTACCTAGGTATCAAAATACACATACACTGAAACATTAAAACAAAATAAAATTCTCCATAAAACTAAAAAATATGATTAAAAAAACAGTCAGCTTCTTAAATCAGCTTCTTTTTGAAAAAAGAAAACGTCCTAATTATTACAAAGTCACACAGTTTGCTTATGTAGGTATACAGTGGCACATTTTTGCGTTAAACATTATATAAGTGAGCAAGACAGTGAACTCGTTAATTTTACACATAAATAGCGTCAATAAACAATAAACTATAACAAAATCATAATATTGTTGAGTGCAGTCGATTCGTGACTTAAGAGCGTGAATGTATTTAAGCGGGAATTATGGAGGTTGAAAATATTATTGCTGAAATATACTACTACGATGTATTTGAGTATTATGACGATATTTTACGGTCACTGCAATATCGTTTACCGAAAGTTTATATAAGAGATGCCACAAACCCTTTTGAGTTACCATTACAATCCTTTAAAAAACGTTATAGATTTAGCCAGGAGTCAGTGTTATACATAGTGTCTTTATTATGCAATCAATTAATGAAGACTGATAATAGAGGCCTTCCAGTTGCTCCAGAAATAGCTGTGTTATTAACTCTAAGGTTCTATGCTACAGCATCCTTTCAGGTAAGCTTTTCATCTCTATTTCATAGGTCCCGTATAGATAAGTCATACATTTAACACACTTGATTACCTAAATTACAATAGGTACCTACTTAATGCGATAATAATGGGACAAAACTTTTCAGATTGTTTGTGGAGATTTAGTATGTTTATCCCAGTCTACAATATCAAATATTGTAACGAAAGTTTCGAAACTGCTTGCACTGTTACACACCACGTATATTAAAATACCCCGAGGAGGCCAGGCTAATGCAAATAGAGAACTATTTAAAGAATTGGGCAAACATGGACGCTGGCCCGGGCTTCCAGATGTGGATGGAGCCATTGACTGTACCCATGTCAAAATTGTAAGCACACCAGGGTGCCAGCATCATGAAGCTTATCGGAATCGAAAATCCTATTTTTCCATTAATGTTCAGGTAAGGCAGGTCAAAATAATTCTTGTCTATGTTTAAAAAAAATATACAGTGATAAATATACAGGTGCCATATTATAATAGATTAATGTTAATGCAGAAACCAAGGCATGTTTTAAAAATTTAAAGTATGCCATGGCTTCTGCATTTATAATTTTATAACACAATTCCCTTATAGCGGTTATTGGTAGATACCTGTTTGTAAATCATTTCCTTTTTTCAGGTTGTTGTAGGTCCACACACAGACATTTTGAATATTGTGGCTAGATGGGCTGGTAGCACCCATGACTCCAGGATGTTCCAAATGTCCTCAGTATACATGAAGTATACTCAAGGTGTACTGGATGGAAGACTTGTAGGTGACAGTGGTTATCCTACCTTACCATTTGTCTTAACACCAATAAGACCGACACCACAAGAACCTGCATCACTACGGTATAACCGAGCACAAATAAAAACTATAAATATTGTTGAGAGGACTTTTGGGATTTGGAAACGTAGGTTTCCTTGTCTGTCGAAAGGCCTTGGTAATAAACTACAAACTGTGTCAAACATTATTGTAGATTGTGCAGTGTTGCACAATTTGTCATTAATTTTAAATGATAATATTCCATTTGATTTTGATACACCCCAAAATCAAGAGGAAGGTGACTATATTAGCTTGATACCTAGCACTACTTCTGGGTTTACCCTTAGAAACTCAATAATAGAAAATTATTTTCAATTAAATTTACATCTATCAACTGTACCTATGTCAAGATGTAAATTTCTTATTCTTATTAAATTCTTATAACATGCTATTATGATAGCTATCATTATTATTGTTTTGTTATAGTGTCGTATATACTTTCATATTATGCATTTAGTAAAAAGCTTTTATTTTGATATTACAAAATTAATTAATTAATTAATTATAATTATATAATTAATTATAATTTTAATTTGAATGATAATATGTACCTAATGTCATACCTAAAAATATTTTGCTGTGCCCTAGCAGGGTTCATGTCAGAAACTCTATACTACCCATGTAACATCCTGTATACAACATGAATGCAATAAATAAATAAACAAACAGACACTTCCTATTTGTATAGATATCGATTTTACTAATATCGTAGAGATAGTTTAAGTTAATTAATTAATTCATTTAATAATGATATATAAATTGTAATTAAACAGATAACTCAAGCTAAGATGGATATTTAAATTACAAGCTAAGATTTTTTTTTACCAAAAACAATAAATTACTTTGCAGTCTTTAATGTTTTACCACATTTTGCTTGATATACTTAATAATTTCATCTACAGAAACAGGAAAAATAGTATAATAATATTCTAATTCTGTTAAAATTTTAGTTCTTTATGGGATTTTATTCAGTTAATATTACATTGTTGTTAACAATAAAAATACGTATAATGAATGATACAAAATAGTTCGTTCATTATGCCGTATCCGCTATCAAGATCAGGATCTCAGATGACGTAATTTGAGACGTTGCACTTGAGGGCGATATCGTTTGAGATGCTGTTGATATGTGTTTATTATATAGCGACGATCTTAAGATGCTGACCTCGCCTTGAGAGCCTATCAGCTGATATCGCACTCGAGAGCTAAATTGAGATCGGTTTATTAATACGGCCCTTACACACAATAAACAGTATAAACACAATATTAATACTGTTTCACTTGTGGCGCATATACGTCTCTTCCTTTATTATCTCTCCATAACACACTTCACGGCTACCCTGCCATGCGCCGAGCGCCGAGGTGTATACTTGCTGCGTATCAAATAGCGAGCGAATCTTGCGATTCAGCAGATTCCTGTGTGCCTCTGCGCACAAAGTTCAATGGGTATATTAATCAAGTTATGAAACCCACTATGACTTCGGCGTTCATTGGTGTAACTTGTATAAGTTGTATAGTACAACGACTGCAAAATGGGCAAATCTTATTCAAAAACCCAGGAAAAGGAGGTGATAATTAGACAAAATTCTTCGGAAGGACATAAAACTGCGGTTGAATCTCATATCCAGATACTCGTAAACAATATATTGTTGGCATCGGCTTTGGCGATTTTTGTCCTTGCTGTCATCGTTATAGTATTGAAGAAGATAAAGGTAAACTCTGGTCTGCAAAGTGGATAGAAAAACATGTGGAGTCCCAATTTATTAGAAGAATGCGTTTACGATTGTCGGGAAGGCGAGAACGTGAAGAAGGAAATGAAAATGTGTGATGTGAGTTCTGATAAGTACACCCTTATTAAGTGTCCAGTGTATGTTGTTTTTGTTGGGAGGTCAGCGTGGATCGACGATTCTCGTTGATTAAAAACAGCTGGATTACTTTCCATATATTTAATCATAAATATTGGGTAAGAAATACAGTGATTATTTGAATAAAATATGATTTAAATTGTAAGCTGAACGGGCAAGCGATACAATCATGGACGAGCACATAGACAGATTCAAATGACAATAACAGACAGTAGCATAGAGTAATAAAAACATTCCCAATATGCAGATTATAAATATGAACATACGTTCAATTACTTTTTAACAGTTTTTTCAGTAAGATTCAGGTAATTTCGTAAAGGTATGCTGTATTGCGTAATCTAACGGAACTTTGAAGGAGCAATTAATAAATACAAATATTGTTGTACTTCAGTGAAGACACTTGTGACTTGCGGATTTTATTATTAAAGATTTTCAATGCACCCCTACAAATTGTAATGTCGTAGTTTAGTTTTTATATCTTAATTTTACCTAATTATAGCGGAATGTTACAGTGGATAAATTTTGGGCATAAAGTATTTATTTAAGTACCTACTACCTAGTATATTTTAATGCAAGTAAGTTTTGAATTCGCATTTGAAAAATGAATACGACAAAATAATAATGAACAACTTAACAGTAAGTTTAGATTCTGAGTTTTACAATGAAGTAAGGAGCGCTAGGGCAAACACTTCTGAAGAATCTGTTCAGATAGCGATCGAGGAAGATAGAGTAATTCGTACAGTAGAGAGCGCAAACCTAACATCGGTGAACGTTCTAATGACAATATTAATACACAAAATTTTAATAAAACTCGAGATCAAAATAAAACTTTCTCTAATCGTGAAAATCCTTCTTTGTTTTTTTTTTTTATAACATTTCCCCTCACTAGGATTTCTCCTGTATCGAGGGTACAGTTTACAAACATACATGTCACATGCACACACAACCAGACCCGAAACAACTATTTGTAGATCATACAAATATTTGTTCCGTGCGGGGATCGAACCCGCGGCACGTGGCGCAGAAAGCTAATTGCTTAACCACTGCGCCAACCGTGTCGTCAAACTTCGAACTTCGACCGCGATCCTTTCGTAGGTATTGTAGTTACTGTAAACTGGCAGGTCATACGATCGAATTTTGTAGGAAAAAGGCGTACAATGAAAGTGAAAACCAACGCCCAGTCCTTAATGTCAATTATAATGATTTAAATGAGATTCCGGGAGCTGTGTCCGAGCAGTCGACTTTCGAGGGTCATGTGGAGAACTATATGAACCTGTTCGTAGATCAATAACCGTTATAATGTCGGTTGCATACAGAATAAACTTTTATTCGTAAAATTTAAAGTTGGTGACACAATGATTAAGCTTTTAGTGGACACTGGAGCATCCATTTATTTGCATCATTAAACCAGAAACTTTAAAAATTATAGAAAACTACGAATTATTTAAAAAAGAAATTACTATTAAAGGAATAGGTAGCGAAACCTTTAAGGTCTCGGAATATGATCATTTTATGGTCTTCAATAAATATAAACGTAAATATTATATCGCTGAAGTAGATATTCCCTATGAATATTAGATTTAGATTTCTTGACAAGATTTAAAGCATGTATTAATATGTTTGAGCTCGACGCAGCTTTTGTATAAAAATGTATTAATTTTATCGTATTTCATTTTTGACCCTCGTACTCATCAATGATGATAATCTGCCTCCACTTAAATGGAAGCTGGGCAGAATCATTCAAATATTTCCTGGAATTGATGGCATTTCAAGAGTAGCAGATCTTCAAACTACATCAGGCGTCATACGTAGAACCAGTGGCGTAGCGTAGTGCAGGCGGGGGGGGGGGGGGGGGGGGGGCACTTTTTAGGGGGCGGCAAATTTTTACAGTACTTAAATAATAAAATATATTATTTACTGCAAAATTTTAATGCTCAAGTTCAGCGGCACAAAGATACATTGAATGTTTAAAAAGTTTTTTTTTTTTTTTTTTTTTACCTTTTGTTTTATGTTAAATTTTATGTTTTAGTTGATAGGTATGTACTTATAACATCGCTTTGGAGTATTTATTCTGTTAGATGTTGTAATGTTATAAATAAATAAATATTTTGTAAATATTTGAACCATTTCATATTTTTAACGCAACTATAAATTCAGACCGATTGAAAAGATTGTTTAATGTTAAAATCAATTGCTGATAAGCATTTTAGTACTGATTGTAAGTTTTATTCAATTACCTAACTAATAAGATTCTGTACTTGAATATGTCGTTTTTCCACCCACTTTCTTTTGAGTTAAGCGCGCGTGTACCTACTGTGTAGGAGGATTGGTTTAAAATATTAAATTGAGTGTAAAATCTGTAAAACTGTACCTACTAAACAATAATAAAAGTTGTGTGGTCTTTAGTGTTGTGTAATTTATTAATGCCAATGATGGACGAACCTGCTGAGTCCCCCGCCGAGTCAGATACATTTCTTGTATTCATTATTCTGTATATTATATACATTGGAAATTACAATTCCAATACTAAAAGCAAACCAAGTAAACGTAGAGGAATTCATATAAATCAAAGAACAAATAAATTTCCCGAAAGACATAAAAAAAACTATGAATTAATTAGGACACCAAATATGAATATAGACGAAAAAAACAATATTTTAAATATATGTAAACAATTTAACGATGTTTTCCACATAGAAGAGATACTTTGACATTCTAAAAAGAAGTAAAATACAGAATAGAAACGGGAGAATCGCCCCCTAACTATACTAAAAACTATAGGTATACGCACCTATAGTTTTTCGTGGAAAAGCACTGGATGTATTGATTGAAAATGGATATATTGACTTTAACAAAGATACCGTATTTCATGAATTTACATTAATTTCAAGCTATGTCACTTCGCAAAAAATAACGGAATGGAATAATTTAAAAGTTTCCACAGAAACTCGTTGGCTGGAAGTATTCAAACACTTTCGCACCAACAATCTTCGACATGAGAATTTTTGTATTTTGATTGAGTATATTTTATGTCTACCTGGTACAAATGCTCCAGTAGAAAGTCTTTTCTCTAATTAATAAATTGTGGACGTCTGAAAAAAACACTTACAGGTTCCAATTCTGAAAGCGATGTTAATAACTAAGGTTAACATAAAAAAGACGTGCCAAGAATTTTATTCTTATTTAAAATCATCACCAACTTTATTAAAGCTTTGTTCCTCTGACAAATACAAACATAATGTTTTATGGTTTTATCATAAGTCAAGTGAAACTAGACACATACGCGCTAAGTGCCCTTTTAATACTACTCCCAAAAGAGCACATTTCAGATGATTGAAGTTACATTACAGCAGAAATAAATATTTTGGAGGAAAACTCGTCACAAATTAATGAATTTATGAACTAAATGCTCCAACAATGGTTAAATTTAATAGTGACGATTGGATTGATCTTTGGTGTGTGAATAAAGTACTCCATCGCACTAATAACGTGACTGAATCCTGGAACGAACGTCTGAAAAATATGGTCAATAAAAAGCAGTCGTCAATACTAAAGCTCTTAAAAGTACTAAAGAAAGACTGCAATTATGTCTATGTATGTATGCAATATATGAAAAACTTTTATAATATTTTCCATCAGAAATAGAAAACTTAAATAGAATTTATTTTATAGAAAATTAAATGATGTAACCATCTTTGTAGATCCTTATACACAGGATAGAACATACTACCTGTTAACGCTTGTAACACCTCCACATTCCCGACTAATGTCTTAATACCCCAACCTTAAAAAAAAAATAAGTTCCACCGACTGCTGCGAGAGGCGCAGTAGTCGCCCCCGCTCCGCCGAGAAGAAAAGTATAGCCGCCATCACGCGCTCCCAAAACTTTCAAGGATAAAACTCATTTATAACAGCAAGAAACTAAACAAAACTAATAACCAGAGACTTACTGCAGTGGTTACTATCGTTTGTAGTGGTGATCATAATAATTGCGTGTATTTGTATGCGCGAAGCAGCGACGCCGGCCGGTGAGTACCTACATCTAGATAAAAATTCCTTTTTTACCCGTGTTGCTAAGCAAACGGCCACTGGCTTATGGTTACCCACACAACACCATTAAAGTTACACGACTATCTTTGTTTTAATAGATCAAATAATTCTGATCCTGAAAACATACTCAATTTCTATAAATCGGTAATTAACTTAAAATTAAAACTATTCGAAGACAATAATACAAATAAAATTCACACTCACTTACCAAAAATAACATCTGACGACCGCGAATACGACCGAGATATCGCAAAACAAATATTTTCTTATGGTTTTCACGAAAATGATAGAATATCTTTTGAGTTTTGCGAATTAACTAACCAAATTGTTACTCCACCTGAGGAACAAAGACAAAAAATTATATCTTATCATCATGACTCACGTTTCGTAGCCCATAAAGGAATAGACGAAACGTAAAGATGTAAAGGATTATGTAAAAACTTGCGACACTCGTCAACTTAATAAAATAGATCTCAGAAATTGGTCACAGCCATATTTAATAATTACTACAGCAAAAATTCCATATACCTATAGAATTTGCTATAAGTATCTCAGTAATGGCATAGAATAATTCGAAGAATTCTTCAACAAGCTATAGGGGAAGCCCGGACAAAAAGCATAGTGCGGGTAAGAAGAATAACTGTTATTTCCAAAATTCTATAATAGATGGCGTTACTATACTTTCTAAAGTCATGCCACGTGCGACCGGCGACGCCATGACAGTGCAACCAAAACAATACGCGAGTGGATCTGTTGTGGAGGAAAAAAAAACGACATCACAAGTAGTGGCTTTCCTGGAAATCATATTCAGCAGTGCGAATTGAGCCAGCATTTTCTCAAAGAAAAATAAAGAAAAGGAATTACAGTCCACTGTGAAAGACATTGATTCACGACAAATTTTGGCAAGAAGCAATTTAAAAACTCCAAGAGATAAAATTCATTGATAAATATACTAGAGGGCTTACTGTACTTAATATAAGAAACTGGCTTGTAACACTTAAAAGTTTTAAGAGACTGGAAATTTTTTGAAGAAAAAATATTAAAATCATGCCCCCTAGATATTTTAATACCGATGGTACTTATAGAAAATTTCTTTGTAAAGGTTAGGGCGTATAATTCAAGGAATAATAACCTAGATTGCCACAGTTTCACAAATACCTTAATAACAGGTTTCATTAAATCCATTATATTTTTATAATAATTATGAAGATGAATCCTGTTATCAGTTGATTAACATGAAATCACTGTTCGAACTAAATGAAAAATATGTTTGTCCATATTAAGACAGTAAGTTACAGTCAGTTAGTCCTAACAATAAACCCATTAACCTTAACACTGGCGAGACGTGAACGCTTGAATATTCATGCAAGAGCTTACACTAAAGACACTGGCTGCTAAAGAGGTGCACTTTGCTCCACGTACAGCTGGGAGAATCACTGTAGACTGTGCAGTTTTACACAATATGTGTATTAATAAAGACTTGGATACTTCCAACCTCTCACAAGAAGACACTGACAATGAACTTGCAGGCTAGCCTTCGTCATTGCCCTTATCAGCAGTAGCAAGCCAACCGTCTACTGCTACCCTAAACCAAGGTCGAAGAGCAAGGGATGCTTTAATTCAATCTCTTGAGCAAACTAGGTGGGGATACGCTAATATTATAGATATGAACTTTGTCCGTCTGTGTGACGGCCTGTCACGTACATACGTCTGTTTTAATAACACATAACAGGAAGTGCAACCTGGATCTTTGGCCGAACAAGTTACTTCAACTCAACCTACTCCTGCCAACTCTCCGTTGCCGGAACGCGCCAACTCTCCTTTGCGGTGGTACGACCAACTCAAATGTTACAAGTCCGATGACCCCGAGACGACCATGATGATAGAATGTTGTTACTTACGACAATGTTTTACGAGAAACTCCGTGGCATCCGCTATTGGGTGAAGATAAGGGTTCATTTTTACTCTCCGCGGACATCGTTACAGTTATGTCTATATAGGCTATAGTATACACGGAACGATTCTGTAAAATATTCCATCGAGAGGATTTTCGTTTTAACCAAATGACCGCTCATTTAACACTGTAAAGTTTTGAAACAAAAACATAGGTATTATTTGCCTATGGAAGTGTGTGAAATGATATGCAACGCCCACAGGAAATTTACATTATCAATGGTAGAAACTGATGACTTTCTCAACCTCAGAGAAAGAGAAAAACGATGAGGCGACTTTTGTCGGAGGTTAAAGTTCAACCAGGAATCAATAAAATTATATTTGAGAAAATTCAAAAAACTACCAGTGTCATAGACAAAGAAGTTCGAATTTGTACGTAAATTTTGAGGAAATGTCTATTACGCCTAACATAAATTACGACCCGAAAAATTATCGTTTGAAAGGCTTCACTGATTATGGCAAAAATTGTATAGTTGACCATGTAGCTTCATGGTGAAGGGAATTCGAAGGAATTATAAGAAGCCAGTCGCATATTATTTTACAAGCAACATGCTTCAACACGAGTTAAAACAAGTTATTAAAGATGTTGCAGTGCATGTCCAAAACAGTGGACTCATAATACTATGTACGGTATGAGATCAGGGTGCAGTTAATGTACGTTCTGTTAATGAATTAATTTAAGAAACAAAAGAAAATTATTTGAGATGGGAAAAACCATGGCAGAGATAATATATTTGATCTGAATAAGAAAAAAATCATACCAATTTATGATGTGCCCCATCTAGTAAAAGGGCTTCGAAACAATCTGCTTACCAAAGACATGAAATACCAGCATGAAAATAAAGAATATTTATTCAAGTGAGACTATTTACAAATGCAGCGGACAAATTGCATGGAGAATTGCGATTGGCACAAAAGTTAACACCGGACAAAATAAAAAAATGCGGGTGAAGACTGCAACACAGATGTTCAGCCACGGTGTAGCTGTTGCTGCTGAGCACCTTACCGCGAGGGGAAATCTTTCATAAGATTGTAAACAAATGATCCCTATGAACCTAATGTTAGACAACTTGTTCGATTCCTTGAATTGTAATTCATTTACTGAATGTAATGGCTAAATTTATAAAGGGGCTGCAAAGATAAACTCACCCCACCGTCATCTTTTAGAATACTTTTAGAAATGAAAAAATAAGACACGAATGTTCGTTTAGTGGAAAAACTGTGCCATCAGTCATTAATTTTACTAAACCTTTTGAGGGCATGGAAGCACTTTGGAAAATTTTGTCACAAAAATATTGCATAGATGCATTTTTCACAAGAAATTGTAATCCACCACAGAAAGACCATATCTAAAATTACTTCTAAGGATACATAAAGTATTTCACCTAGGATTAGAGTGAAACCACGGGCAACAGCTAGTTGTAGTTAAATCTGTATAATCTGTTTACCTTAGTATCGTAATACAGATTATGGAAAAGAAAAAGGCAGCAATGAAACTGGACCGGGACATGGAAAATGGAAGTGAAATTAAGAACACTGGTATAATTCATGTATTTTGGATGATTTGCTTTGGAATAGCAGTATTATCCACTAAAATAACTGCAAATAATTTGACAGGCTATGAGTTATCTCGGCTTGCCTAGGATAAGAATGTACTAGGCCGATAAAATACGAATTCCTATGATTACTGATAAAATAACAAGAGACGGTTTTTTGAAACTAAGATCTATCTAACCTGAAATTAGTCAATGATCTAGAAGTGGATGAAGTATTCAAGAAAAATAAATTTTGGAAAGTCTACCCTTTGATTGAAACAGTTCGAAGAGCTTGTTTAGATACCCCCAGACCTCAAGATGTAAGTATAGATGAGCAAATGATACCTCCTGGGGCCAAGTTTCTATGAGACAATTTATCAGGGGCAAACCAAATCCATGTGGCCTCAAAAACTTTTTGTGCACTGCGCCAGATTCTGTGCCCTTAGATTTTTTTGAAGAAGATGCAAGCTCAGAAATCACATTAATACTAAATTACAGGAGGTTATCCTAAAAATATTATTATTTCTTTTTATGTAATTTCCTATTGAGTTTTTAATTGAAGTTTCAGTTTGATTATTACAGTTTATTTTTAATATATCTACATAGTGGTCCCTGCTAACAAGAATAATATAAAAGTGGTCCCTGACCAAGAAAAGGTTAAGAACCCCTTCTTTAACCCATAAGTGCAAAGATTATGAAAATTGATAACATGAGTTTATATGGCCGTAACTTTTGAACGTAGGATATTTATTGAAGAATAAAGTTTCTGAACGTTTCGTAGTCTGTTATCCTTCAATATATCAAACAGAAAAAAAAATACTTCTACGGGATTGGTCGAAATCTGACATTTCTGACTGAACTTCTTAGTGTCGACAAAGTTAACGTTTTCAAAGTTTTCATCCAAATAAATCTATAAAAAAATAACGTTTTCTGCCTACAAAAAAAATATATATTTAGAAAAGTAAGGTTTTTTATTATGATACAATTCCTATATTCTTCTACTAACTTTTGATAAAGGGCACTAATTTTGCTTTTGAACTTCATTATCAAAAAGGATAATGTAAGCATTCCCGCAAAAAAATATATATATTTGTATATTAGTATTTTTTTCTCTTTGGTTGTGGTTTTGCATGGTTTTTATGTACTTTTAGATTAGCAAGCCTGGTCATAGACTTCTTCTTCTTCTTTCTATATGGCAATCGAGCCGATGTCGACTATTCTGCCAGAAAATCGAATAGAATAACTCTTATGACAGCTGGAAAATGGGGATGTGTCAGAGGATGAAGGTGATATTGACGAGGATACCATTGACTACTACGATAATGTAGGTGAGTTGGTTGCAGACCTTGAAGATATTGGACAAATAGTAGAAGAAGGACCAGAAGTCAATGAAATTGACACGGAATCTGGGGCTCCAGTTTTACCAGATGGTTTTCCTGAAAATCCTGCTGTCAATTACACGAACGCTCGTAATTTAGTATGGAAAAAAAAGGATATGGCTATGGTTAGCCAAGCTTTTGAATTTAGAGGTATTACTGATTACTCTGTAAAATACTTTTTTGAAAACAGTCTACTAGAAGTAATCGTCGAAGAGAGTAATAAATACGCCACACAAAAAAATCCTAATTTTTCTGACCCACTTACATTACTGGAGCTTCGAAAATATATGGGCATCCTAATATAATATACTTCTGTATATCATTATCCAACTATAAGATCTTAATGGTCAAGTAATGTGCGATTTTATCCAATAGCAGACACTATGACAGTAAACAGATTTGAAAAAAATCGACAAATACTTCATTTCAATGATAATAATTTACATCTACCTCCTGAGCATAATAAGCATGACCGTCTACATAAAATAAGACCAATAGTAGATCACCTCAATCTTCGATTCAAGTCTGTTCCATTTGATCACCGTCTGTCATTAGATGAACAGATGTTCCACAAAACTTCTAGCGCAGTTGACTGTCCTGCCCCGGGCCCATCAGTGGAAAATGTTTGACCAGCACCTGGCCCAGTATTTTCACCAGTCCCTGGCACATCACGTTAAGTTGATTCAGCAGTCCTAGAGACTGCTGAATCAACTTGACGTCTTGATATTGTGTCGAAACTAATTAAGTTGCCAGAGAAAACCAATACCCACAATACGAGACAAAGTAGCAAGAAGCAGCATGCCACGATTTTGACATCGACACCAATAAAAGAAAACCTAATAGAAAAAGAAAATAAGAAAAAGAAAACACTCTGCCCACCCAAAGAAAAAAATAGGAGAAAGGGAAAAAATATAACTAAGGGCAAGGGCCAAGGAAAGAAGATGAAAGTGCCGAAGAAGGGGACCGAAAGAGTAAAGAGGAAGGTTCTTCAGGCATTATACGATACCTCTGTATCAGAAGATGATGCTGACGACGCAGGAAATATAATATATGCTTAATCTGCAACGAATTCGGCAGAAATAATGAGGTTTGGTACAGGTGTACCTCATGTGGTTTATGGGCTCACGCAGATTGTACTGGGTGGGAGTCTGCCAAGGGTTATGTTTGCGATTTGTGTTAGATTTTTGTATGATCCTCATTGCCCTCAATTACCCGTACCTCAGTGCAATGGGAGTCAAAACAGTTATTTATTTGTACTTTTATATTTCCCAAAGATGATTATTCATGTGATGATTACTGATCTCAAATAATAGCTAATTAAGTAAATTTTGTTATGAGGCGGTTGCAATAAAGATTTTGTTCATTTAAATTTTTGTATTCTAATCCTTGCTTAAGTGGCCCCCATTACCCCTTTCTACCCTAAGCCGAGGCGCTCCCCGCGTCTCCTCAACATCACGTCGGGTCTTTTTCTTTTTGTTGTAGATAGGATATATTTCTTGTAAGTTTTTAGTTGTTTGTTGTATTTAGAGGTATTCTCTTTTTATTGTTTTTGCAAAATGTCCCGAATGGCAAGGCGTTATCAGGGAGTACGAGCTGGACAAATGTTTAACATACTGAAAGGTTTTCTAACCCAGGTAACTTGTTGTATTACCTACCAGTGAGTTGTGATTTCGGTGTTAGTAAATTTTAGAATTGATTCTAGATTCTGATATATTTTCAGATACACTAGTTCAAGTGACACCAGAAATCAGAACATTAAGCTGAAGTAATGAATGCCAAATAACAAAGCAGAGATGTAAGATTACTAACCCGTATTCACTTTCAAACATTCCAAAGCGTAACTGTTTCATAACTCAACGACGACGTTTTTTACGCTGCCACCTACAATTACAGTAGGTATACTATGGAAAACGAAAGAATATTAATATTTTCAATGATGTTCGTTTTGTTGATAGAGGGCGTAGTTTATCAATGTCCGCTCACACTTACGATGATACCAAAGACTACAGTAACAAACGATGCTCCTCAGTTCCACCTTAATTTTTCTGTAATTACCAGTATACTTATTACATACTAGAGTCAAAGTCAAAGATTTTTTTATTTCAACTGGGCCTTTGCAGGCACTTTCAAAACGTCCTGATTGTAGGTGCATGAATCTGAGCCTACCTATTAACATAATAGGCGAAACGTGTTCCTATGCTGATGACTATTCCTGCAATGATAGTGACTTCCTGATCATGATAAAGAGTCGAACAATTCTAGTCCAATGTTACATTTAGATGAACAATCGCCAAACTAAACGTGACCCGGATAAATTAAAAAATAAGAAACTTCGTATGGTAGGAGAGGAATATTTGGGATACACAAAGCCAAAGAACAGAAAACTAAGACAAGATAAAATAAGACCTGCTAGAATTTTTTTGTTAATGTTTTTGTCTCTGCATCACCCTAAGGTCGTCTGGCAGAGAATGCCTTAGGCATTAAGACCGCCTTTGTACATATTTGTATAAACATATTTAATATTTTTTTTATTTTTAGTGAATCTGAATTACACTAACTAATTTGTCTAAATATGGGTAGACCTACTAAACGTGCTGCTCATATGAGACAGCGCCGTTTAAATGAAACAAACGAAGTCAAGGAGAAACGCCTATCTCAACAGAGGAAATCTATCTACCTCGAGGACAATTTCAAAAGAGACTTGCGGAGAGCACAAATATAGACTTTCGAAAATGCAGCTTTACATGAAAAATGTTTTGAACAGGGAAAATATCGAAAAACGTAGTCACCGTCTCGGCTTAATCAACGATCGTCTATCCAAAGAGACAGAGGAGCAACATGCAAACCGTCTCGGCTTAATCCACGATCGTCTATCTAATGAGACGGAGGAGCAACGTGCCCACCGTCTCGGATTAATCCGCGATCGTCTATCTAATGAGACGGAGGAGCAACGTGCCCACCGTCTCGGATTAATCCGCGATCGTCTATCTAATGAGACGGAGGAGCAACGTGCCCACCGTCTCGGCTTAATCCACAATCGTCTATCTAATGAGACGGAGGAGCAACGTGCCCACCGTCTCGGCTTAATCCGCGATCGTCTATCTAATGAGACGGAGGAGCAACGTGCCCACCGTCTCGGCTTAATCCGCGATCGTCTATCTAATGAGACGGAGGAGCCACGTGCCCACCGTCTCGGGTTAATCCGCGACCGTCTATCTAATGAGACGGAGGAGCAACGTGCCCACCGTCTCGGCTTAATCCGCGATCGTCTATCTAATGAGACGGAGGAGCAACGTGTCCACCGTCTCGGCTTAATCCGCGATCGTCTATCTAATGAGACGGAGGAGCAACGTGCCCACCGACTCGGATTGATCCACGATCGTCTATCTAATGAGACGGAGGAGCAACGTGCCCACCGACTCGGATTGATCTACGATCATCTATCTAATGAGACGGAGGAGCAACGTGCCCACCGACTCGGATTGATTCACGATCGCTTATCAAACGAAACACCTGAAATTCGTTCACTTCGACTTAGTAGAATGCGACAAGTCAGTCATGTTTGTAGGGATTTCGCAAATGAACAATCTTTTGAAGCGGCTATTAATATTTTCGCTGATGTACCATGTGCCGTTTGCAAAAGAACTCTTTATCTACAACAGCGTTCCAATTTACGAGCAGGTTTATATAAAACGCTATTACCTGAAGAACTGATTACTTTAGGTACAATAACTACCTGCACTAGCTGTTACAATAATATTAGAAAAGGGAAAATTCCAGCAACTGCATATTGGAATAAAATGATGCCTGCAGAAGTACCGCCTGAATTAGCCAATTTGACAAGCGTTGAAGAACGGTTTTTAAGTCGGAGTTCTAAAGTAATGCAATTAGAACGCTTGCGTCATGTTGCAATGCAGCAACGAACGTAAGCACATTGCAATTTGATTACAGACAGTTAGAAATTCTGCCACAGATCGCATCCTTACCATAATCAGAACTTAACCAAACTCTCATCAAACTACCTTTGAAGTACATCCTTTCCAATAAATAAATAAAATAAAAAAGAATTATCGAAATCGGTTAAGCTGTTAAGTTTTGTAAGAAAATTATTTTACACTTAGTTTTTTGATGTCGGTAATTTTTTATTTAAGTTTTTTTTTTTCTATTTTGAGTGGCATAAACAATACATAAACATGCGATTACAGCAATCTCGAGTGATATGCTGTTATTCATTCAAGAGTTCCATTGTCCATTGTTGTTGCTCCGAAGGTCTTCATCAGATCTTCACCAAATTTAAATGGGGCCACTTCGAGAGTATACCCTTTCAAACAAAAAAAGAATCATCGAAATCGGTTGGCGTGATATTGAGTTATTCGTCCATTTGTCGCGCACATACTTAATGTAAAGGGATATGCCCATTCGTTAAGGAGGTTTTGGCCAAGTGGCGTCCATAAATACAGCAAATCATAGGCATTAGGGTTGACATCATAGATACAAAATCAACCACAATTTTTTACATAGAACTTGGACAGAATTTTAAAATTGTATGAAAAAAATTCAAGGTTCATATAAAACAAACATGGAGTTGACTGGCTAGCCAGTGTCGTCGTGGTAAGCCGGTACGGAATCCAATGTAAAGCCAAGGTTGTCATCGCCATAATACTAATCAAAGTCATCGGATAGAAAATAGCAAAACCGTGTAGGAAAAATCACAATCACAAAGCACAACAAACAACCCGCAACAAACAAAATGTTAACTGTCAACACAGACTGTCAATTTCAATTATCATTGACGTAGTGATGGCGATTCGGCATCGATTTCTCAAAAACCGATGTTATAGAGCTATGAATCGATATTTTTAATAAACTTGAACCAGCACTGCATAGATTTCGGAAGACAATCAATAGACATTTATTTTACCTATTCTATAGAAATTAAACGTTGTAATATAGGAAGCGAAACAAAAGAAAAAAGTTTTTCAGAAGATCATTTAGTTCTCGATTTATTTGATTTCGATTTTTTGTGACATTTACCATCACTACTTTTATAAGATTGACATAACGTGCGGCAATGAAGATTGCATCACATGCATAATTGATTGAATGTCTTTTTAATATAAGTTTTTAATTCCCGAGTGCTACAAACAAATAAATAATAACAATATTTTAGTTACTAAATAAGATATTTTTTTGTATTTTTCACATTGGTGTAACGAACCTGCCTACCTACTGGCCAAGAGTGGGCATTTGCCTTTAAGACATATGGTTTTCTGGATGGATTTCATGGATCCCATTATCAGAACTGGACCAAATTAAAATGGGACCATTCGGGAAGCACCAGCTTTCAAACAAAAAAAGAATCATCAAAATCGGTTCACGCAGTCGAGAGTTATGAGGTAACAAAAAAAATAAAGAAAAAAACATACGCCTCGAATTGAGAACCTCCTCCTTTTTTTTGAAGTCAGTTAAAAAGATGAACTAGAACCAGCGCAAACTGTATGTAGTCGGACTTGTAAACCGTAAGGGTACGACACGCAAAACAAGTGATCAGGGATCGAGACGTGAAGGTACATTCGATTAGTTTTTGGCAATGAACGAAGGCCTAAACCTACAGGTTTGCAGAACAACATTTTTAAATACTTTGTGTCTGGGACCCTCGGTGCGCGAGTCCTACTCGCACTTGGCCGGTTTTTGTTTCATTGAATGACAATATCTACTACTGTTTAAAATGTTTTTAAGAGATAACAATGACGATGACACAAACACAGCAAAACATTTCACGACTGACCTAACCACAAAAATCTACCCGAAAAAACCACAGCGAATACATTTTCAAATATTTTTTTATCAAAACGAGAAACTTCGAATAGATATAAATACTGTCAATACCTATGGTGTAAAAACCAATTTTGTAAAATATCTCAAAAAACAATTTCGTACGGTCGTACGTACCATAATAATTTAGACGTTCGCACCAAACCACAAACACAATTTAAATATGACAAATAATAAACATGTAACACCATTGAAACATGACGCTGGCAGAATAGTCGAAATCGGCTCAGTTGCCATATAAGAGAAAAAAAAATAACATCCTTCAAATTGGCGATAAACTAAGAAAGATAAAGAACAAAAATAAAAGAAGAAGCATCACGCGAGCCTAGTGTGGATTAGCGGAATTCACCAGTCTTCGAATTTTTCGTTCTAGAAAATACCGTTGAGTTTTTATGTTTTCCTTCACCGTCACTTCTGATGAGTAATGCGCACATTGGTGCGCGCACACCTTGCTTCAAACCTACAACTCGGTAAATCAGGGCCACGAATACTAGGCTACCACAGCCATAATGATCTATTAGCATAAACAATAAAATGTTATTATAATGTTTTCTATTATAAAAAATAAGGTTTGAAAAACTAGCTTTTTAGGTTAACAAAACGCCAGGTAATGGTTGTAAATAACAACGATACGAAAAGAACATATTTATTTACAAAATGAGATACTTTTACAAAATCATTTTACATATCCACATAACTTTTATATAAACGGCAGAGCGTATTTTAATAATACAAAATTTAACTCAATAAAATACTTAAGTAATGGCAGTGTTTACAACTTAAAATCTAAGTACAGCCAATTGTATTCTTAC
Source organism: Allophyes oxyacanthae (assembly GCA_932294325.1). Classification (NCBI taxonomy): domain Eukaryota; kingdom Metazoa; phylum Arthropoda; class Insecta; order Lepidoptera; family Noctuidae; genus Allophyes; species Allophyes oxyacanthae. Next base: position 12,081,182 of record OW028629.1, read on the forward strand.
ATTCATAAGCATATACAGAGTGAAATTATGAACATCAGACAAATAATGAGAAATTTTATAAATAATAATCATTCACAGAATGCGTACGTAACCATCAATAAATACAGAACTAAGAGTTCTCTACCATATACTACAAAATAAAAAAATATTGCCACACAATAAAGATGGTAGGAATTAAAATCATTTATTTTTTGATTACCCGATATGTACACTTATTCATAAAAAGATAAAACGTCAAATAAAGGAAGAAAAGAGCAAGGAAATCATCGTCGGGCGCATCTTGGGCAGTCAGCCTTGATACCACAATTGCTCAATGGCTTATCTTATACGCCATGAGCTATTCCCTTGAGATAACTCGTGCCGACTCTACAAAGGAAGAACTAACCCAAATTTACCTTTGCGAAGGTACAAGGTTTTACGATATTTTATCTTTTAATGAATAAGTTTACATATGAATCAAAACGAGTCAAATTTCACACGTGTAAGAAATATTATCCAAAAAATAATTAAATTACATTTCGGCATATTATAAGGTCCTACCTTTCTAGTCCTAAATCCTTTAGGGGTTTTTGTTCTAATCATTATGAACATATTAATATTAATAAGAAATCAGAAGAGCCCCTTTTAAGCCCCTTATGGGTCCAAACCAGAAACCGCGAAATCTGCTGGTCTATCCTTTTAGCGAATAATATTGAATTATTTGTATGGAACTGAACATCAGCTTTTTTTGCGATTTCAGCATTCGTCCCGTAGTAAAAGTTGTTCATAATGATGAGCACAATAAACCCCTTAAAGGGATCGAGACTAGAAAGTTAGGACCATGTATAGTTATAGTTCCAGAGTGGATTAAAAAAAACTACAAATATATAGTTACAGCTGAAATTTTAGATTTAGAACACACATAACAGTCAGCAAGACGGTTCATTCGGAATGTTTTATAGAACATATATAGAACATAAACATTTTGTTTATCCATACTAAACAAATCTTAATAGACGACGGTATCATTGTATACCATTTATTTTAAAAGTAATATATTAATTCAGTCTATTACAGCCGACTGAGAAAGGCTTCTTTTCTGAATGAGAAATATTAAGGCCTTAAACCGTATTGATATAGGTGCCCACTAGGTCGTTTTTTTTTGTGTCCTAATATAAATCATAATTATGTTTGGCAGAAAGATTTTTCGCATAATTTTTTAATTGCCATACTTGTTTGTGGTTTCATCGGAGTCAAACACGATCACAGTAGGTTAAAATCCGAACATGTATACACACAAATTAAATTCGGCCAAATACTGTAATTGTGCCGATTAGCTTATTCGGCTACACTTTATGCGAAATGATATTATGTATGACAATTAGAAGATTATGAAACTACAAAATATGACTTATTATTTTTATATTCGGGCCAATATGTTTATAAATATATTTGCCTATTTTTATTTACGTCCCATAGAATCTATGTGTAATATAATAAAAAGCTTACGTCCTTCTTTAGATTGAATGAATTTGTATGTGAATCACATACACATTTAAACGGCAAAACAATGCACGAATAATTACACCATAATTACGGTAAATAAAAAACACATTTATCACAAAAACACATCACTTTCTAAAATACAAGCTACATTATATAATATACAAAACCATTCAAATATTAGTTGAAGATACATTTTAATTGAGTAAGATAGTTCGAGCACGTTCTGAATTTCACCCTGTATAATAAATACTAATATCAAATCTCATTACTAAAGGCAAGGACTATAGCAGGGATGGCGAACCTTTCTACAGTCAACGACAGGTCGACATGGCAATTTTATAGTCATTGTCAATACACAACTACAGCAACAACGTGAGCGAGATCGAAATCGATAAACACGGTCGATGCGGACTCGTGCAGAGGGCTAATTCACGTAATTTTAAGACGCGCCGATCGTATTGCAGTGTCGCTGGAACTTGACGCGAGCGTATCTCACTGAAGCTCAGAGGATACCAAATGGCAGAATAGTCGACATCGGCTCAATTGCCATACCGAAAGAAGAAGAAAAAGATTACCAAATGTGTTGTTTTGATCAATATTTTATTGCAACTGCGCGGCAACTGCACTTCTTTAGTTACGTGAATTAGCCTACAGGACTAAGACTAAGATGGCGCGGGCGCATTGCGGCGACCCCCCCTCCCCCCCTACGACTCACCACATACCCTGATTGCCATGTCGACCTGTCTTTCACTGTACATTTACGTGCGAATGCTTTCAACGGTATCTTTTCTATGGCCGTAACGTGCCAATAACGAGCAATTTTAGAGTATTGAGAAAAATCTTTAAAATCATTGATCTCAATGAATGCCGTGCTTACTATTTCTTGTCGCGTGCCATAGGTTTGCCACCCCTAGGCTATAGTATAGCAAATAGGCGCCGTACAGTCGGTGTAGTGAAAGCTAAAAGTATTTTTATTAACTTGTGATTGACTTAAACTTAGTTTGTTCATAATTATTATGTGATGTTGACGTAGTAGTCACTGATACAATAAATTAATCCATCCCGATTAATATTATGGAAAACTTATTGAAAATTTTCATGTTTCGCTTGTTTTGTCACAGCAAATTTTGTAAAAATTATAAACAATTGCACTCAAATATGGCATAGACAGTCACTTTTGTTGCAATTTTATACTATCAGCGTCCATTACACAGGCTGCACATATTAATATAAACAATGTTATTAATTGACCTACTACTATACAATGGACAGCGGGTCTAGAACAATATTCACGATAAATGTGTCCCGAGTCAACCTATATAAGCGTATATTAAAAAAAAAAAAAAATTATAACGTCCTAATTCAAACCGTATCGTCATTAGTAAACAGCTTAATTTTACTTGCGACAATTTATCAGCCAATTTTTTCACAATACAGTACGGCATTATTGACGTGTATTCTGTCGGTTGACTAAACAAAGACTGGCGCGCGATTGGAACTATTTTTTCGTTTTGGAACTCTTTTAGCTCGGACACTTTTGAGCGCGGGCCTAATGTCCACTGTAGTAGTAGGTCGATGATGTTTTTTAACTAAATTCGACGATTGCAATTTGCACACAACTTATTTGCGATTCTTTAAAATATACCGAAAAAAGAGACCAAAATAATACGATTTTAGTTCGTAAGCAAACTTTACACCAAATATTTTCATAATAAACTAGATCTAAGCATAAAAGGATTAAATTTCAGTCCATTTTACATAAAAAAATCACTGCCGAGAATGGAATAGTGGTCTAGAAAAAATAGACACTATAAACTCTCACGTTTTTATGAATTCCTACAAAATGCCTTAAAGGGAAAATTCTCCAGTACCTTTTAAACATTCTAACTTACACAACTCACCAACCGGCCGTCACAATCAGTGTTGCCAGAAAAATTAAAACAAACTTGAATAATAAATTATCTAGGATTAATAAAAATTAAAAACGAACGAAAAAATAATTACTTTTAATTTATATTTGTCAGGCTCAAAACCAGTCAGTAAATAAATCAGTAATTAAATAAAATCTATTTCGTTCAAAATTTAAATAATTCACAATTAACGTTCTCTTTAAATCAGCACGTATAGGTGTTTTTTTAAACGATGCATTACACTAATGTTTCTCCTATATCGTGTGTACGGGAATCTTTACATACCGTCCGTAACGTAGAAATCAAATCTTAGGACCATAGCAAACTAGCTACTTTTTGCAGCAGAATCGCTCTTTTTCGCGTTCTTTATACCCTTTTTGTAAGCAAAAGGCAGCCGACGAACGCGAAAACGCGCTATTCCGCTGCAAAAAGTAGCTATAACCATTAACCAAGCTTAGCCACTGCATCAATCAAGACACACCTGGCAACACTGATAGCGACCGTTCAAAAACATCCTCAAAAATCGTATTGTCTACATAATCCTACGTATAACTACCGTCAGTCTTAGGTCAGTGCGATGCATCTGCGATTTCGATATACGTTTGCTCTTTTTGGTCACGAAAAAATTTTGACAGCCGTTGTTTTTGTATATCATTGTAGCTTTTATTTGTCAATTTTACTTCCTCTAAAAGTTTATGCACTGCTTTATTGTTAGGCGACACTTTGTCTGCTTGTTTTAAGTCCATGAGAGCATCGTCGTAGTTTTTAAGGGCGAAATTCGCTTGCCCACGCCTGTATAGGGCTTTTTCATTTCTCTCATCTATTTCTAGTACCTGACAACAAGAAGACATTGTTAATCTTGTAATAGTTTATGGAAACGCACTGCGAGGTAAAACGAAGTCTACACAGCAGTAACAAATTAATTATTAACATATAAGGTCTTACCTACCTGCGGTCTGTTTATTACCTTTCAGGACTAAGCGTCTGAACCAATCTTGATAAAATTTGACAAAGAAATAGGATCATGAGGAAGGCCATAGAATTCAGAAATCTCAGCATCCGAAATCCACGCAGATGGAGTCGCGAACACAGCCACCATAAATAAGTTACTTACCGATGTGCAGTATTGAACAGTAGATCTATAGTCTTCTAACTTCATGAAGCACGCGGCCAAATTAAGATTACATTGTAATACATAAGTTGTTCTAATTTCTTGTACTGTGAACAAAGAGTATATTGTTAGGGTACTAGAATAGTTTGCGCGTGATAAGAAACAACGTAGCTACGTGACTAATTTGCTATCGATTCTTTTTATAATTTTGTGTTGGTATTTAGAATCATACGATAAAAAACCCCCAACTCCAACTAGAAAAAGAACTGTAACTTTTGAACGGCTGAACAGATTTTCATAAAACATAGCTAAGAACCATCCAGATTAAAATAGCTTTCAATTTAAAAAAACTGCATTGAAATCGGTCCATCCATTTTAGAGCTACGATGCCGCAGACAGCTCTACTGTTTTTTTATTTAAGGTGTTACCTTTCTTTTCCCGATCTGTAAGAGGTTATTCGTACTCATCATTATGAGCAACTTTTACTATGGAATCAAAACAGAAAACGCGAAAAAAAATCTGCTGTTCCATACATTTAGTCGAGTAATATTGAATTATTTTTATGGAACAGCAATTTTTATTTGTTCCTATATTAGGTCCCGTAGTAAACGTTGTTCTTAATAAGCACACGGCATTTTAAGCTTAACATAACTTTGAAAAGCGTTTAAACATTCGTTTTTAGTTTTTGAAGCCGATTTTTCTTTTTTAATGATTGTTTAATTTATTTGTCCATTTTTTGTGGAATAAATAATTACGCAAGACCAAGACGATAGCAAAATGCTTGTCGCGAATGTTTTGCTGTTATCAGTTGAGGAGTTCCCTTTCCACATTTCGTACTCCTTGATCGGATCTTAATCAATTTTTTATCGGACCACCTCGGGATCTACCTAAATAGAATACAGTTTAAACCATCCAAATCAGCTAAGCTATTTCCGAGAATTCGGTGTACATAACATACATTTTTTTTAAACGCGTCGAATACATAACCTCCTTTTTTGGGGTCGATTAAAAAGGAATAGATAAGTTAATATACCCAAATCTATTTTCGACACGAGACAAGTTACCCTACAAATCAAGGCCAGACGAATAAAATATCTATACAATAAGCTTCGTTAACCTAAGTATACAAGACGATCTAGGGCACCCAGATTCGCTAAATATGGGTCAATGTTCTACGTCATTAGACTTTTATTTTATAGTATTTCTAGATATTCATTGATTCGCAGATCACGCGTGTATAGTTAGTGGTTACTAACATTTATTTTGGGATCACAATGTGGTTTGATTGACATAATAACAGAATTAAAGTAATAACTTGATTTCATCTTAACAAGTTCTCTTTGTTAACTCGAGTCCCAGACAGTATTATTTTTATCTTTTACTTTCAAATCAAAACTGCCGACACGCTTTAAATCGGGTTATATAGATTTGGAAGCTATTGAATCAGTTTTTTTCTTTTTTCTACTGAATCAATTTCAGCCATTTTTAACCCCCAACAAACAAGAGGGGTGTTATAAAGTTTGTAGTCTGTGTATCTGTCTGTAGCATCCTAGCTTCAAAACGGATGGAGCGATTTCAATGCTAGTTTAAACGGGTATCATCTTAGCTATATTTCATGAAAATCTATTCAGCCGTTCAAAAGTTGCAGCTCTTTTTCTAGTTGGAGTCGGGGGTTTTTGACGGTTAGGTTATTAATATAGGAAATAATTAAAAAGAAATATATTACAATGATCCCTTCGATGAATAGTCGAAGCAAACGAAAATGAAACGTAAGCCAAGACAAAATGGCTTTTTGTCGTGTGCGACTGTGTGCATGCGTAAATCTGAAATGTGTTCATACTATTCACCCACAATGAGTATAACAAATTTATTAAATCTTAACTAATATGTATTATGTTTGTTTGTTTGTAATGGATAAACTCAAAAACTACAGGACCGATTTAAACAATTCTTTCACCAGCAGAACGTTATAGTTATCATAGCGCAACATCACTACATAGTATAAAACAAAGTCGCTTCCCGCTGTCTGTCCCTCTTTAAAAACTGCGCAACGGATTTTGATGCGGTTTTTTTTAATAGATAGAGTGACTCAAGAGGAAGGTTTATATTTTCTGGGGGGTTAATTAAATCTGCTAACGTAATAGTTGAACGGAATATCTAAGAGAAGTAAGGATCTCAATAACTCACATTGTTCCTTCGTGTCGGGGTCCTTGACTTCTTCTATCCTATAAAACGCATGTTCCAAATACCTGAGGCACTTGCGGTATTTCCTAGCAGCGGCCTTGTATCGACTCTCGCCGAAGTGACAGTTGCCTGCACTCTTCACGTCCCTTACTGATGATACTAATTGTTCTACCTGCAATCAAATAATCTATACAAATAAATAAAATTGAAGTGTCTGCTTGTAATGTCAAAATAACAGCTATTTACTAAATGTATATGAAAGTATACAGGGTGTAAGTGACATCGTAACGAAAACTCATACCATGGATTCAGAACATGATACTGAATCAGTCAGCGTTAGAATTCTGCGTCGGTCTTATCAAAAATTTTAATTTTTTGTTTGCAGATTTTTTAGTTAAGTATAAAAAATATTATAGTTAAAAAAAACTATAGAACACGCTTGAGTCATCCAAATTGAACGTGTATGCAAAATTTCAGCTCAATCGGAAACTGGGAAGTGAGTCAAATTTAAGTTCCAAGATTTTCTTACATAGTTAGTTACTGGTGAAGCTAATAAAAGCGTGTTAAAAACTGCGAGCAAAACCTTAAATTTTTTGAAAAGACCGATCCAAATTTCTTTCGCTTATTTGCCCAATATCATTTACTGAATCCATGGTATAAGTTTTCTTCGCGATGTCACTTACACCCTGTATACGGTACTTATAACAAAAATCAATTTACTGGACTACTTACAGTAACATTTTCATCACTGTAGTCTTCGGGGTACTCGGGCAGTTGGTCGGTTGTGCCGTCTCGACAGCACATGTCCCAATCACTGGTTATAATCTCCCCACAGTCTTGGATCACGCAATCCTGTGGAATAAACAAAAAAATATCATTCAATGCCTGAACAGGGAACTCTTAAAGCAGGACAGAAATTAAACTGCCCAGAAATTTCCAGTATGAGCTCACCTCGCACTGTATAGGCTTTTCGTACAATGAAAGGTCAGCTTATACTGGAAATGTCTGGGCAGTTCAATTTCTGCTCTTGCTATAAAAGTTTGTAGTAAGCCCCCAGGGCTCCTAAAAATCATTTCTGAATAGGAACTCTTGCATCAATGTGGCAAGAAGGTTGATAATCACTTAGTTTGCCCTATTGATCCGACAAATATTTAATTTCATTTAATTCATCATCATCATTCATTCATTTTGATTTTTAATCCCAGTCAAAAAAGAGGGATTTTATAAGCTTGTAGTGTGGATCTGTGTATCTGTCAATGGCATCGTAGCTCCTAGACGGATTGACCGATTTCAATACAGTTTTCTTTTCATTAAAAGCTAGTTTAATCGGGTAGCTATGTTTCATGGATATCCTGCCAGCCGTTCATAAGTTACAGCTCTTTTTCTAGTTGGAATCGGGGGTTTTTGACAGTTAGGTTATCATTGACTAATATGCCTAAAGTCATTACTATAATTTTTATGTGTTGTTTTCCTATTAGTTATATCTGCGCATAATGTAGTTCATGCACTGCTTTTCCTTAAGTAATGGGGAGCTTAGATTTAAGTTTGATATGTAAAATTGCATGTAGCATTGTACTCGAGGCGCAAAATTGATAAATAAAAAAGAATATTTCCGTAAAATTAAAGACGAAATATTTAAAAAGCGAATGATAGCACTACAGTCATCCGAAATTGGACCTCATTAGAATACAAAAAATACAATGAACGTCGACGATACTCATCACGCTTGCCATACAAGATGACGATAAGACATCAACACAACACTACTAACAATGAACAACGTCGACCTTTTTCCTAAGAAAAAAGTCAGAAGCTTATCTGGGGAATTTGGACGATGAGCAATACCATAGATAAGAATAGAATAGAATAGATCTTTATTTCATGTAAACCAAATACAGGCACTTATGAAATGTCGAGACTCTAGGTGCATGGTTCCAAATAGTAGATCAACCAGCAAGAACCAGCAAGAAACTCCATGGTAACTCTTTTCAAATAAATAACACTGGCCGACAAATAAAAACTTTTTTTTTGGTGCGGTTAAAATTCGTTTAGATATTGTTTTTGAACATGTGTCTGATGACGTACCTACAACAGTCATACTTGTATCAGCTCTAATTTAACAATTACCCACAATTTTAAAATTTCGTTACTTCGACTACAACTAAGTGTCACAAGTTTTATATTTTCTACAATTTCGTTGTTTTTGCGCTATGGCGAGCTCATCAAGATGTTTCTTGACAAATCCAGATGCATTTCGTTATATTTGCGGCGAATATACCTATGAGGAATGACGAAAACCCTTAACAGATTCGTGAAAAAAGAATATTTCACTCACTTCAACTTAAGTTTTGAGCATCAAGACAAACCTTGGGTGCCTCATTTTGTGTGTAAAACATGCAGTGGACATTTAAGACAATGGAAAAATTGCAAAAGAAGGTGTATGAAGTTCGGAATACCGATGATTTGGAGAGAACAACCAAATCACTTCGACGACTTTTATTTCTGTTTGGTTAAGATCGTCGGCATAAATCGTAAAAATCGAAGCAACCTTTAGTCCCCCGAGATAAGATCATTTTACCTACTATTACTATCTACATATACTATCTACATATGAAACTTGGAGTCATGAAACAATTTGTAAAACCATTAGACAAATCGGGTTCATGCTTTCAGTCCATCACAAGGGCATTTCCAGCTTTAAGTACAGAAAAACTAAAAACTGGAATATTTGACGGTCCTCAGATAAGACAGTTAGTTAAAGATGATAACTTCGCAAAGTCTGTGAACGAAACGGAACTTCCAGCGTGGAAATCATTTATTTTGGGTGATTAAATTTTTTCTTGGTAATCATCTGACAGAAAATTGTGAAATTCTTGTAAAACAAATTCTTTTATCTTTTCAAAACTTGGGATGTAATATGAGCATCAAAGTTCATTACCGACACATCCATTTGGACTGCTTCCCACATAACCTGGGTGACTTAAGTGAAGAACAAGAAAAGCGGTCTCATCAAGATATGAAAGTCATGGAGCATCAGTACCAGGGTAGATGGGACACTCACATGATGGCTGATTACTGCTGGGCTCATATGAGAGACAATCCAAAGGAAAAATATACAAAAAAATAAATCAAGAGAATTTTTATGTATTCTGAATATTAAAAAATGGATTTTTTCATACAAATCATTTTTTTTTAATAACTCCAAAACTAGAGCTGATCCAAAAAAACTAAATGCATAATTGAAATCAGTGAATTAGGTACTCTTTAAATCAGGTCTTAAAATTACGGCACCAAATATTGTGTCGGCCAGTGTAATAGATTACAATTTGTATCAGTACAATGTTGTGGTAAGAACTGCGAGAATAATGCAATTCAATGCGAATACAAATAAGACTGGGATAATAATGAATTGCCTCTAAATAAGATTGCCATGGCAGTTACGAGCTGACCAGTTCCGACAGACGGCACCCGTTCACGAGCATGACGCATGTGTCAGCCTCGCCAAGCTCGACCACAATGATGGGAACTCAACGACCCGACACACAACGCCACCATCAGCGAGACATTTTAGTGAGCATGACAGACTCATAGCACCAGACAACATGTAGGAATATAATAAAGATAAGAAAAAAAAGTTTTGTATAAAAAGTGACGTTTACCAACATACCACCGTGGGGCGGCAATTTTCTCCGTCGCCGTAGCGCTGTATCTCTTGCACGATACCGAGACCGGCAAGCACTTCGCCGAACACGACGTTAGTGCCATCTAGGTGTGGGCACTGCACTGTGGTGATGCAGAACTGGGAGCCGTTCGTGCCAGGACGGCCGCTGTTCGCCATGCTTAGGACCCCTGGGTCGTGCTAAGGGAACAATAAATCAAAACAAATCAAAATTTATTTATTTAGGACAACAAAAGATCCATTATGTTAGTAAGAAGAATAACTTATAATTAGTGATATCTGGGGATATAAAGGAGATAAAGATCTTACTAACCTCTGCATAGTATAAAACAAAATCGCTTTCCGCGCCTGTCTGTATATCCGCTAACTAGTACTAAACCACACAACTGATTTAGATACGGTTTTCACCATCAGTTAGACAATTTTTCACGGAAGGTTTAGATGTATAGTACTTTCATATTTTATTTAAGAATAGTAAAGAAATTGCACCCGTGCGAAGACGGGGACGGGTCGCTAGTTAAAAATGATCTAACTGGTAGTGAAAACCGCATCAAAATCCGTTGTGTGATTTGGGAGGAGTTAGCGGATATACAGACAGACAGACGCGGAAAGCGGTTTTATTTTATTTTATACTGTGTAGAGAAGAGATACTACAAAATTACAAAAGACAATATTGTGTGTCCCAAAATATTTGTTTTATACCTTTAATCTAAAATTTTCATCTTCAAATACGGGCCCATATATGCTCTCGCCGCCGCTACCATCACCGTTGATAATATCACCGCCTTGGATCATGAACTGAGTGATAGCTGAAAACAAATTCATAATTGTACATACCCTTAATTTAAAAATAATTAGAAAAAATAAAATAAGAGTCGCTCTGCTCACCATTCTACAACTTTAAATAAGGAACCTATAAATATAATAGCTCATGTTCCTAATTGGATCAAAAATATGGTGCAGTCGATTTTTTTTCTCAAGATTTCTATGTTGGTCTCATAAAGGTCTCATAGCAAGTTGTAAAAAATGAAAAACAGATTATGAGCTAAAAAAATAATCTGGTAATTGAAAATTAAGGCAGTGGCAATGAGGCATATAAAATCACTGATCTTCATAGAATCAAAGTAACATGCTAAGAATAATAGATTCTTAAGAAGGGAGGCTTAGGTCCTGTTTCTCCATGTCAAAGTAAGTAAGTTACAATAGAATGGGAATGGGAGTGGGGATATAATAAAGGGTAAATAATATTATAGTTAAAAAAAAAACTAAAGAAAACGCTTTTGTCATCCAAACTAAACGTATATGCAAAATTTCAGCTCAATCGGAAACCGGGAAGTGGGTCCAATTTAACTTCCAAGATTTTTTTACATAGGTATTTAGTTACAGGTGAAGCTAATAAAAGCGTTTTAAAAAAGATGTATAATGATGATTGATGATTCTTAATTACCTTTGTGAAACCTCACACCTTTAAAATGTAAAGGTTTGCCATTACCCCCCACCCCCTTCTCCCCCGTACATAACGCACGAAAATTTTCTGCTGTTTTAGGAACTACATCACTCCTTAACTTTATGACTATTCTCCCAGCTGAAACAAAACAAAAACAGTATTTTAGAGTTTTGTAACTATATCCATGTGTTTGTTGTCCACAAAATACCTACCATTTGGTTTTCATGCAGTTATTTCTGAACCAAAATATATTCTGTCCCAACAAACTAAAATAGATTATTCATATACCATTTTATGAATGAAACAATAAAAACAAAGCAGACAGTTACAAATTGATGCATGTTATGCAATTTATTCTAGATTATGCTCCACAATGGTCAATTACTACGTCATACCGTCGGCAACCTGACCTTGGTTCAATGAATAGCCTGTAGGTGAATAAATCATGCCATGGCCTGCATTTACACCTGCGCTGTTGCGTATGTGTCCCGCCATATTTCTTATTTGACCTCGTTTTTTTAAATCAAATTCAGAACTTTGTAGCTTTTCACAGATATATAAATATGATAGTTTAAAAAAAAACTAAAGAAAACGCTTTTGTCATCCAAACTAAACGTGTATGCAAAATTTCAGCTCAATCGAAAACCGGGAAGTGGGTCAAATTTAACTTCCAAGATTTTTTTACATAGTTACAGGTGAAGCTAATAAAAGCGTTTTAATAAAACACTCCCACTTCTACCAAATATAAATAGCTCAAGTCATTTTGAAATCTGTCTAGTAGTTTATGCTCCTACAATTTTTATCTATTGTATGTATCGGGTCATTCCTGGATCTACTGAACCGATTATAAATATTCTTCCACTAGAACAGAAACTGACTTGCCTTAAGTGATAAAGTATTTTATTTTGATAAAAATAAAACGCGCGGTTTAAATCTCTAGGAAAGCTACACAATATTAAACGCTACGAGCGCACGGGAAGAGCCGCCCGAGTGGCGAGACATATAATATGAACCCCTGACCTGATGCACCCCGACAATCAGCGCCGCTATGAACCTTGTCGCTAGCAAATCTTTACAACGTGCATATTCATGCGAAATTATCATATTTATAAGAGCTCGTGCCGACGCGATAAAAGAGAGATGAAGCGATAGCTTTCAGAATAGGAGAATAGTTTTAAAAGAAAAACATAATAAAAAAATAGCAAGGAATATTATTTCTTACTGTGTCAATGACAGAAAAATATTATAATAAACTGTGAAAATTTGATTTATTAGTAGATTAGGGGAATTAATGTGAATCGTTTTTTTTAATAAAATAATACGGAAGTTTTGTTACTTTTGTTAAGACTTTACTGTTGGTAATACCTGTCTATATTTATATAATGGATATTCTTCAATATCATTATAATTTTCTTGTTTATAAGAAGAATTGAACCAAATTAATAATTACTTTCAAAGTATGTACTTACTAAAAAACTTACTTTAAGTATTTGTTTTTTATAAATTAGGTGATGATTATATTACAATAATTATTACTGAATATATACTCCCTGAAATGAAACAAGTAGGAACAAACAATTGAACAATAAATAATTCATCAACTATTTAGTAATTATTGCAATTAAATCGTTCAATTTAATATTAAAGTAATAATTATGTATAATTGCTATTCAGCTGTTCATAAAAAAAACATTATATTTTTACCACACAAGACAGTCCTTTGAATTTTTCATGAGAACTACCTTTAAATCATACATAAACACAACTAAGTACTCTTTGCATTTCCAAGGTTACTGCAGTTATCTATGTAATTATTCACATAGTAACATGAAAATTATAGCCACATGTCATAATACTTCCTTATATTCAATGTTTTTACTTCGTAGTACATGTTTATTATTAAAATAATAGATACAAGAGCTGGACTCTTGAAGTAAGTGGCATGAATATGACAGAAACAAAAGAAGTTTGTAAAGAAATTAGTACAGAGTACATAACAAACTCTTATAGCAGGGCTGAAATTGACTGCCCAGAAATTTCCAGAATAAGCTGACCTTCCATTGTACGAAAAGCCTATACAGTCCGTGGTCAGCTCATACTGGAAATGTCTGGGCAGTTCAATTTCAGCCCTCCTATAAGTGTTTGTAGTAAGCCCCCTAAGTCTAAGCCTATTAGAGAATGCCACATTTTACAATCCTTACATTCCCCTTTTGCATCTTATGTCTGTAGGTGGTCAGCAATGTATCATTATGACCAACACACATGATTCTTATCCTGCAATAACTTTATGAATGTGTGAGTGCTTGCAGTTAACTCAAAATAAAAATAAAGAGACATGGAACTTTAGAATAAAGATTGGCATTAGTATGTACGAGAAATTGGCTCAAACATATCAGTTAAAATTGATCAGATGATACCTAGTAGATCACGCGATTTTCGTGTAAATCATTTTTTATTGTATGTATGTCTTTGAATAGACATATTCATGAAATACCAATAGGTGTGCTAGCTATTTTTCTGTAACATGCCGTTTTACCAGCACATAGTGTAGAATAGAATAGAATAGAATAGATCTTTATTTCATGTAAACCAGATACAGGCACTTATGAAATGTCGAGACTCTAGGTGCACGGTTCCAAATAGTAGATCCTATGGAGAAGAACCGGTAAGACTTCAGAGAGGGTGTTTACAACCGGTGTGTTGTAAACACCCTCGAAACGAACAAACATTTGTCAAATTTTACGGCGTGTATCAAACTTTTTGAGCATCCGACGCTCGCAGACGCTCATGGAGTTTCACAAACATAATTATTTGTTCGTGTTTCTAAAATAACAATGACGAGTCGCCGCTTATAGAATTCATCATACCAACCCGTAAATATCGCACTGTTGAACATTTTCCTAGTAACCGCCAACCGGTACAATGAGGGGTCTTATAGATACTGCCATGCCATTAACACCACGCTTGGCTCAGATGATATGTTTACAAAAATATCCATGCATTGTTATACGAGACTATCCCGAGCCGGACCAAAGTAGACATGAGAAAATCTTATTGTTTGCGGGCGCCGGCGAACGTTCACAGCATGAAATAAACCATAAAGGCAAAACAAACATACCTTGTTCTCCGTCAATAGAAATGTCCAAATAAACTAGCGGATTTCTTTGTGCCAGGGATTCGGGATTCATATTATTGATCAACATCGAGCAGGCTAAATTGAGCAATCGACACTAAAATACTGTTGACAATCAACAATTTAATTACTAACATGAACAATGTGCACATTAGTGCTTACGAAATTGACAATTGAGCATTTAAATTAAAATATTTTTATCAAGAAATAACACGATTCTTCATACGAACCGAACGCAAAGATCGAACGATTGAGTTGACAAATTGACAATTTATTGTCGTTGTCTCGTTGACCGAACAAAATGCGAGCGAAGCGGCCAGTGTTGCCAGCTCTGGTTACAGTATTATTACCACTCAAGTCGCTTGATCGTTTCTGAAGCTCCTTTAGATTTATGTTGAGCTTCAAAAAATTCTAATACCACTGCTTTAGTCCAATAGTTTTATGTGCTTGAGTCATAAGCGGCTTAATCTTTTCTGTAGCCTTTCATGAATAAAGGTAAGTACTGAGCGGAACAAGTTGCAATCTACAATCGCAATTCGCAATCGAAAAGAAACGCCAAGAAAAAAGATGTGGGGTCAAATCAACCGTGAAATCGTGAAATAAAATATCAGCTATTTCAGACATTTAGTCCAGTATTATTGAATTATTTGTATGGAGCAGCAGATTTTTTTCACTATAAACAAAATTTCATGTTTAAAATTATGTTGCGCCATGCAATTTTGCTGCCGCGTAGTGCATTAGGTCTAATACGATTTCATATAAACAATATTTGACATTTTGGCCACATCACGCTCCGCGGGTCTACCGCGTAACTAAAATGGTAATGAACATCGACACTGGTAATAAACTTCAATACGGTCCAATTTCATTATTTGTAATTTTTTACAATGTAACTCTAACTTTAGTCTCTCACGATCACGATCGTATTATTATTTATTACCAGAGTCGATGTTCATTACCATTTTAGTCACTCGGTAGAGCCTCCGCAAGCTGCAGTGCAGTTCCGCTCAGTGCAGTTTTACCTTAGACTGCATCAATGGTCGTAAATTTTGTAAATTCCTGTTTGATATATGAGTAATTTTTGATGAAGCTCACAGTACCTAGTTTATATATTAAATCTATGATCAAACTGCTTGTGAACTAGGTTCGTGTGATGAAAGCAATGACCAAAGAAGCAGCCAAAACCGTTCAACGGACGACCGGCTGCGTCCGATATTCTACTTTCCATAGGTATATAATATATACATAATATAATAATATATAATATTATTTCTTATGTGTGATGACTGATGTGTGTGTGAGCCAAGGATTCTTTAGTCATTCATTATGCGTATTCAACATCACCCTCATTTGATGACCCGCATGGCATCAAATATTTGCTATGCTGGCAACATTTACACAAAGTGTCAGAGCAACACGGTTTAGTAATAATTACAAGTCAAGCATCAAAACATATCTTTATCTCTGTTCTGTGCCATACGTGTGCTATACTGCTATTCTGCTGTCAATTAGATGTTAAATATTCTAGTTATTCATAACTTGAACCGTAGAGATTAATTCACACGTATGTTTGCGGGAGATATTGTAATGAATTTATTCGAAAATTCGTGAAATACGCGTGAGTAATCTTAAAAATCGCTATAATCTCATGTATTTTAACGTAATACATGTTCATATTGGTGTTTTAAAGCTTAAATTATCAGTTTTCCTAGTAATTGAAACAGGTTTAGTACAACTCGAATTTGGCTATCACTGATAGGATTAATGGTTGTCTTCTTTCAGCTACAAAATGTCTTCTTCCGCAATATACATCTTGGATGTGAAGGGTAAAGTCCTCATTTCGAGGAACTACCGCGGCGATGTCGACTTGGGCATCATAGACAAATTCATGCCATTGCTGATGGAGAAGGAAGAGGAGGGTATGCTTACACCACTCTTACAGACTAGTGAGTGCACCTTCGCCTACATCAAGACCAACAACCTGTACATAGTGTCCACCACCAAGAAGAATGCAAACATTGCTCTTATATTTGTATTCCTGTACAAAACTGTTGAAGTCATGACTGAGTACTTCAAAGAATTGGAGGAAGAGAGTATTCGGGACAATTTTGTGGTTATATACGAGTTGCTAGACGAACTAATTGACTTCGGCTACCCACAAACAACTGACAGCAAGATACTGCAAGAGTACATAACCCAAGAAGGTCATAAACTGGAAATGCAGCCGCGTATACCTATGGCAGTAACTAATGCAGTATCTTGGAGGTCAGAAGGCATAAAATATAGGAAGAATGAAGTGTTCTTGGATGTCATCGAGTCTGTGAACCTGTTGGCTAATTGTAATGGTAATGTCTTAAGAAGTGAGATTGTTGGAGCCATTAAAATGAGAGTGTACTTATCTGGTATGCCTGAATTACGTCTTGGATTAAATGATAAGGTCCTGTTTGAGAGCACTGGTAGAGGGAAATCAAAGTCTGTTGAGCTTGAAGATGTGAAATTTCATCAGTGTGTCAGATTGTCTCGTTTTGAGAATGACAGAACAATTTCATTTATTCCTCCTGATGGAGAGTTTGAACTGATGTCATACAGGTTGAACACCCATGTCAAGCCACTGATTTGGATTGAGTCTGTTATTGAACGTCATGCCCACTCTCGTGTTGAGTACATGATTAAGGCAAAATCGCAGTTCAAGAGGCGTTCTACTGCAAACAATGTTGAGATTATTATTCCCGTCCCAGCTGATGCTGATTCTCCGAAATTTAAAACTACTATTGGCAGTGTAAAATACACCCCTGAACAGAATGCTATCACTTGGTCCATTAAGTCATTCCCCGGAGGCAAAGAGTACTTAATGAGGGCTCATTTTGGGCTACCATCCGTGGAATGTGAAGAGATTGATGGGAAACCGCCAATCCAAGTCAAATTTGAAATCCCATACTTTACAACATCTGGCATTCAAGTGAGATACTTGAAGATTATTGAAAAGAGTGGGTATCAAGCTTTGCCTTGGGTGCGGTATATAACCCAGAATGGAGACTATCAATTAAGAACTAACTAATCATCTATTATACATTCCATAGATATAAGAAGCACCATATTATGTTATTTACAAGTTGTCTATTTTGCATTAATAATTATAGGTATTAAAAAGTAATTATGTAGTATTATGTATTTGTTTTGACTACAATAAATTAATATTCTTCAAGCTATGTTTCGCTTTTATATTTTATTACCTTGATTTTATGATATCAAACCAATGACGTAAGAAGCCTCTCTTACGAGAAGGACCTGGCATGACTACAAAACAACGTGAATACTATGTAGTCTGTGGTGTAAAACAAAAGCTATCGAGACATCTAAATGGCGGCTTAGTGTAGTGATGCACCCGTATGCCATTCGATATGTTTGTCGATATGCTGTCAGAAATGTTGATATAGGTCGCTCTCAAAGGACAATCTAAGGCAACGTCCAACCAAATAATATCTTACCCCAACAGGCAGTGGGACAATATAAAGGCTTAAAATAATAATTATCCCAACATAGGTTCCAACTTAGAAAGCTCTCGTAACGTTTTTTTATAGCTTTAACTTAGTAACAGAGGATATTACAGGTACGTATAGAGATCGGCAAACATCTAATAAGGTGACCTTTAGTCTCTTTTGTCCTTCTCTCTCACGACAGTTTATGTGCGCGAACGGGCGCGAACTTTCCCACACCACGCCGCTTTTTGCTCAAGGTATTTGCCGGTTAACGTTCGGCGTCGCAGGGGACAGTGAAGTTTATCAGTATTAGTGTATAATCTATGGTGAAGTTATTCCGTACTATTCGGGAACAACTTTGCAATCGAATATTTATTTTTTTGTTGTTGTTAGAACTGTTTATATAATATAGGTAGTAGGTACTAAGTAATATTCAAGGAAAAGGAAAGGGATAGGGGTAGGACAGGATGTAAAAGTAGATACTTCCGAAGGCTATACAACAATTTCTTCCTTGCGGAAATTGAACCCATACGAGACTAATATTAGGCATCACGTAACAAGGCAAATGAAACAAGCTAATAATATTAATCCTTTTTTTATTAATTTATAAACCATACAATTTTACATTTTTAAATATTATTCACTAGGGGATAACGTAGTGTCTTACGGCACGGGCGCTATGTTATGCGCATTCAGAATTCTAGTCTAAACCCTCTCTCTGAGCTCCGGATTCATGCTCGCCCAAGACGTGAACACCTTTATCCCCGAGGGGAATATTTTACTATTCACACCTGCGAGACAATAAAAACAATAATATTAGAAACGAAGTCTTAATATCTCCTTTATTCATTATTAAAACAATAAGAAAATAAAATAATATTAAAATTAAAATAATAAAAAAGTAGAGTATCGACAATAAAAAATGCATGAGCGGACAACACTACCTCCATATCAACAACAAATAATTTTCACGAAATATACTGAAAAACGTGATGAAATCATAGGCAAAACGTTAAATTCATGTAGCTATATTGCCAAGCTTTCTCAATTATGCATAAACTTATTAGAATTGTGTCTATTGGGACATATTTTCATAATAATAAAGTACGTACCGGTGCAATGTTATGTTTGGTCGATTTCCGCTTCTTTTAATGCCGCACCCAATAATACCACAGTTCGGCATATTGTTTATAAAGTCACACTAGATTATGGAAATATTATTAAATTACGTACAAAAATAAAGCGCGTTGACAGCTGATGTACCCACAGACTACTGAGAGATACTACGTATCAGACGGTCATGTCCCATACATCGGCACTATACCGTTGCAAACATAGCTTTTGGCTTATGTTTTTTTAGTATCAAGTGTAATAGCCGCTTTGGCGGGAAATTTGAAAACATATTTATTTTGATCGTAGACGGTTAGCGATAGGTAGGTAATTCTGGGAAACATGATTTTATGGAATGGAGAAAGGGAAGTGTATCAAAATTGTTTTCTCCGTCTACGATTTTGATACATTCCCTTTTTCCATTCCATAAAATCATGTTTCCCAGAATTACCTACCGCTAAACTCAAGTAGTAGTAGCAGTAGTAGGTAGGTATTAATAGTAATCAAATCAAATCAAATCAATTTATTTGCGTAAAATGCGGTATAAAAGATCGTACAATAAATCATATTTTAGTGCAGACACATTCCGCCATTTATAATGGCATGCAAATATATAATAATACAGTACATTATAATTATCAATTATTAGACAATCTTAGAACTAAAATGACAAACTTTTAAAATTTCAAAATTTCAAAACACTAACCAGTTTTTATGAGATACAGTAGTGATGACCAAAGGAGTGAAATTACTCATAAATATGAACCTTTACTATGAAAATAACTGAATTTGCGATACGGTGATTTTATTTCGCAAAATCACGAATTGCTCCATGGAAGAGTTTCTTTATAACTGAAGTTACATGCGTTGAACTTTGAGTTGAACTTGTATCCAAAGAGCCTGAAATAAAACCATAGTGTTAGGTATTAATAAATTATTTTGAATAAACTAAAAGGTGCTTATTTAATAGGGAAATGTTGGGTATTAATGAGAGCTAAAATGAAACTATTCAACACATGCAGTAAGTAAATAGACAGCACATAGGTCTCTGTAAATTCAGCCCGCAGCATCTTAGCACTCAGACTCCATTTAAAGATGATGATAATTATCTCAAATTTGAATTGTATATCTTAGGACACTGATTGATTATTGATAAGGAATGTCTATGAGTGCACTTTATAGTTCTACTTCCAATGGTTAAAAACAACAGATTTTCTATTGTATAATTTACACTGCTTGATAGGTTAGTTTCAAAGATACATGCCTGAATTTGATATTCCAACACACTGAAGATGCGGAATAATTGTGGTCTGAGCGAAGCTGCCTCCAATATGTATGATCACCGCTGTACGATGGCAGTTAATTTTGTTCTGAAGATTAAAAATAGATATGTTTTAATACATTATTTTATTTAATGTCATAATAAAATAGACTGAATAGATGTTATTTCATAACATAAGTTCTTACCTGATTCAAAGCTGAAATTCTTTGATGGGTTTCCAGATAAAATTTCAGAGTCAGTAAACAAAGTAGGACATGCACCAAATCGTAGATGTTTATGACATACAAATACTTTGTTATACAAATTGTCCATCCTAGATACTCAAAGTGTCCATCCTATTAAGCTCTTCATATTTTATTAATTTATACACTACGGTGTATCACTGATCTCGAAATTCCTTTCTCAAAGGAAATCTATGTAATTTAACGTCCTGTTGTTGGCTATCACATTTAGGAACACAACACTTGCGAAACATTATGTTTCACGGTAGATGTACATGAAATTACTGAATATATGGATTATAAAATGTGCAGAAATTAATCGACGCAGACACTTCACATCCTTCATATCAACACGATAAACAATAAAAAATACGATAAACAAAAAATATAACAAAGTACTCTGTGACGATAAACAGGTGATAAACAGTAATGGCCGCTGTTTACAATATGGCTGCCTGCTAATCCGCCAACGGAGGTGAAGACGGGGGTGAGGGAGGGGTACTGAAGTCGAAAGCTATGTTTGCACCACAGATAATGTATAAGTTCGTACGGTTATGATTTTTGTTTGGAACATTGCCGGGCGTCGTGGATGTACCTGACATAGCGTCTGACAGGTGAGAAATCATAATGGCGGACCGCCAGCTTCTTTTCCGTCCGTTTCCTATAGATAATGTTAAACATGACAAGTCCTTTGGTTTCCTAACGTCACTGTATCAAACACCCTCTTTGCGTCGCGCATTCGGGTAATAAGAGAGATATTCTAGTATTATTGTGTAGTTCAACTCTACATGAACTCCAGAATGTTTAAACTAGTCTTTGCAGTTTCAAACATGGGTTTCAAATAATTCCTTGGCCTACATTTTATTATACCACCCAAATAAAATGTAATAATTTTCGAATTCTATTAAAAATATGAATCATTGTTCTATAATAATTAATATAACGTAAATTATCCATTAATATCTTATCTAGATTCTAGTCGGTGACATCAAGCTCGATATTAATTATTTCTGAACGATAATACTTTTTTTCTAATTCAATTTGAAGTGGTTTTTAAACGTTACTATTACTGTCAAGTGTCAGTTCTAAAAGTTTTGATTCACTGCAAAGCCCGCGAATGTTTGTTTTTCTAAAATAATGAGTAGATTAATTAATCAAATATTTCATAAATTTTTAAATAAATTACGAAACACTAATCATAGATTTTATAGTGATATACTCCCTTCCAGCGAAGTTG
Organism: Allophyes oxyacanthae; assembly: GCA_932294325.1. Taxonomy (NCBI): domain Eukaryota; kingdom Metazoa; phylum Arthropoda; class Insecta; order Lepidoptera; family Noctuidae; genus Allophyes; species Allophyes oxyacanthae. The sequence continues at coordinate 12,103,460 of OW028629.1, forward strand.
TGATAATTAAGAAGAATAATAAAAATGTTAACCTCAAAAATGAAAAAGTTTCAGAAGCAAATAATATTCAGAATAATTCTAAAGAATTCAGAGTTAATGAGGTCAACATACAGATGATTTCTAAAAACATTTACGAGCAGCTATTTAAAAGTCCTAGTCATAGTGTAGATCCTCAGGTTATAAAAAGGTAAACAATGTAATTTTTACTGTAACTTTCGTGAGTGTTAATATTCATATTTAAGATTTTATGTTTTTATTAACCTGGATTATTCAGGAATGCTACTACTAGTCAGTGATTTTGGAATTAAATACGTACCTAAATAAAAACAGAAAATCATAATTTAAAGTTATTTTGTCCATATAAATCTTTATCTGCCCTCTGCAAATTTACCGTCTAATCATTACCCTAGAATCGTCTATGTACCTATAACTTATCCATTACCTAACATTATTGATTTGATGATGTATTAACCTTGTAAATCACTAAGCAGCATGGTAAAGTATGGACATAATAAACAACAATTTCCATGCAAAATTAATTCGATCATGGGCAGGAATCGAACCTGCAACCTTCTGGTTCAGTACACCTGCCGCTCTCACCATCTCGGTATCTGACTGAAGTTTGTTTCCTATTCAAGATAGAATTTTTCTTTCCACAAAAATTGTTGACTTAAGCTCGCTTCATAGGTGTAATGCATTTTATCCAATACAACTACTTAATACATAATTAGTTAAAAACATTTTCTACCTTCCAGTTGTCAAGACAATCTTCTCAAGCACGGCATAGACTACAAGAAATGCAGCCATCTACCAGATGTAGAGTTAAAACTGCCCGAATTAGAAGGAAGTAATGTTTTGGAACATTTCTATAATATCGGAGAGAAACAATGTGCGCCATACAGAGACTTATTAATAAAGCTGGCTAGCTGTCAGCTACCAACATTGCCAAAGGTATACATTTAAATTAAATTTGTCTAGTTTTGGAGGCAGCAGGCTCAGCATGGATTCTCCACCATTCTCAATCACATTAAATGTCAAAATTGTGAAAAAATTTGATGTTTTCATGGATTTTGACAATTAATGGTTGCTGTGGTACTTTCTGGGTGACAAATCCAGCCTCATGCCATCCGTCATCCGTCCTTATCCTATAATACAGGCTGTAATAATCTACATGTTACATATTGTATCATATTAGCAGTTAGTATCACCATTCTCTTAGCCATACCCACTCTATCCTATTTTTCTAATCCGTTTTACATTACAAAAATGTTATTAACCTGCTTGTACAAATTGATTGTGATTAGATGATAAATATATTATGGACATTAAAATTGTCTCATTAATATAAAGAGAAAAGGTTAGATGTATGTTTGCTTGTAATGGATAAAATTAAAAACTATTGGACAAATTTTAAAAATTCTTTCACCAGCATAGTGCTATTATTATTACTGAGTAACATAGGCTATAATTTATAAAGATATCACATGGGCGAAGCCGCTGGCGGAAGCCAGTATTATATAATGTACTATCCAAACTACATTCAGGTGTACAATAAAGTTTATATAAATAATACTTTAATATAAATGTTTATTGTAGAAATGGTCCAAGGCACCTGGGTGGACGAAATACTCAGATGAAACTCAAAAGCGTGTACCATGTCCACCGGATGATGCCCTGGTCTTTGATGTGGAAGTGCTCATGTCTTCGGGCAAGAGGCCCATGTTGGCTTGTGCGGTATCCACAGATGCATGGTATGCTTATTACAACAATATTATATATGCATGGTTACATATTGGTATTGGTATTGGTAACGCGGGCGAGTTTCCGCAACTCCACGTCTATGCGCGTATTTTGCGTAAGGGTGGGACTAGATTGTTTTATTTTAGCCAACCCAGCTCCTCGTGGAAGGCCAGCAGACATTTGATGTTGCGGCAATCTCCCGGAGAGTACTCAGGTTACCGAAGTACATGGTCCTGTAAGTGGCGATTTCTGGGCAGTTTAGCATGGTTACATATTAAGTTATACATTTTCAGTATAAGCTGATCTCTCATTGTACGGTAAGGTAATACAATGTGAGGTCAGCTTGTTATGTAGCCATGTGTACAGTTATACAAAGAGATAAGTATACACAATCACGAGATATCGATAAAATTTTCTCAGGGTAAGCATTCAAGTGAAATATTATTTATTTAATTTATTATTTTGAAAGTAGTAGGTGTTTTAGAAAAGAAATATCTAGAGGCTGTCTGATAATAAATGGATAAGCCTGAAAAGCTTATAGCAGAGCTTATGGCCGTACCCATAGTTTCATCATCACCAGCCAATTAAAGACCTAACTGTTGGCTTCTTTTCTGAAAGAGGGACTGAGCCATAACCACGGAATATAAAACACAAGAGGACAGGGCAAGTAGGCGGAGCGAGTGTGCCTTAATATGCGGAGTTACGCAAACTTCATAATATTTTGTTCTTAAGAGTTGCGTTATTCCAGTCTTTTTTCTTTAAATGTAAGAAGGCCTTTTTGATCTGTGAAAGTTGTGAATGTAGATGAAAGTCTTATTTAGCGTCACCAGTTCTCATAGAAAGAAATATAAATGCCCTTTCCTCTTATCTTTAATATTCCGTGCCCATAATGTAATATGCATGTCCAGCGAGTAATTGGTGAATTTCATAAGTTTTCGCCTTTTTTAAAACGCTTTTATTAGCTTCACTTGTAACTATGTAAAAAAATCTTGGAAGTTAAATTTGACCCACTTCCCGGTTTCCGATTGAGCTCAAATTTTGCATACACGTTTAGTTTGGATGACAAAAGCGTTTTCTTTAGTTTTTTTTTGAATTATAGTTTTAATATAACTTCCTCTAGAAAATATTTTGCTCTAAAACAATTAATATGTTTCATTGTTCTCTATATTTTCTCTGAAAGATCGACTTCTTCTCTTCGTAGGTATGGCTGGATAAGTGAACCACTAGCAAATGGAGATCCACATAAAGTGTATGAGAACATGAACTATGATGACTTGATACCACTGGAGACTGACGGCGTGAAGCCTTGTGGAGATCTGAGCAGGCCCAGGGTTGTGATCGGCCATAATGTGTCCTTTGACAGAGCCAAGATTAAAGAACAGTACTGGTTGAATAGGACAGGTGGGTTTATAAATATAAATATTAACACATCATTGTGCTTGTGCCTGTATTCGGCCAAGTGTTAGGCTGAGACGTACAAAAATACATCTCAGTCTCCCCGGGGGGAGGGGGGAAGCATCACGTCCCTTTAAAACGTTTTTTATTTTTTTATTTATTTATTTAGATCATGGAAAACTTACAGCTAATTTAACTTAAATAACAACAATTTAGTCAATAGAAAGCCAACCTACCTACCTGCCTGCTACCTTTATTGTTTTTGTTTCCAGAATGAAACGTTTTGTTAAGTATAAAAGTACGTTGGAGTCTCATTTCCTAAGTACGCAACTAAACCTATTCGTCTTATTACAAAAGATGGTTTAAAGCAAGTCTTGTAAAACTCAGGTTTTATGATAGCCCCGTCTCTTTTTGTCATATGATGTTACAAAGTGACAGATCTATTTAAAACCTCAGTTTTACTAGACTTGATTTAAAGTTCAACCATCTTTTGTAATAAGGGGGATTATGACAGAGTTTGTTTTTGCCGAAATTACTTTAGTATTTTTAACTTTTATTTTTATTTACATTTTTAGTCAAACAATAGATATTTGGTGAGCATAAATTCATTTGCCGCACATTTGATGGTAAAAAATTATTTTGGCGATTGTTTACTTTATGCCCTTTACTTGTAGGTGTGCGTTTCATGGATACGATGTCGATGCACACATGCGTGAGCGGCGTCACCAGCTACCAGCGCACAGTCCTGAAGGCCAAGAACAAGGAGCCACATCCCTCCGACGATGACTGGAAGGAGATCAGTTCACTCAACAATCTTAGTGAGGTATGATATCTTATGTAATAGGCGAATTGTGTGCGAATGATATTCTCTAACTATTCATTCGTATGATAGGCTCGGTGGATCATGGATATGTATGGAAGTGATGATAAGATGAATTACATTTTTTTTTTTTTTCATTCTTTGTATATTTATTTTCACTTAAACTGGCGCTTACTAAGTAAAATCTTATATTAATGACGTTCTGTGGTGTATCCTGCATTAGGCTTACACCAGCATCCTAACCATGGAATTCAGCACCATGTCAATTTATATAGCTCATTTATTTATTGCCGAAAAACCTGATTGAACTATTAATAGTACCATTATGTACCAGTTTTGACTGATCGTCACTTGATTCACTGATTACGCCATTTTGTGAAAATCCGCTAATTTTTTTTTCAGATAAGTCTGTCACTCACTGAATTGTTTTCCTATTGTAAACGAATTGGCAGTGATAGCCTAGCGGTTGAACGCATGCCTTCCATGCAGGATGATCTGAGTTTGATCCCGGCCCGCATCTCTGAGTTTTAGAATTTATGTGCGGATCAGAATTTGATTATCACTTGCGTTAACGGTGAAGGAAAACATCGTGAGGAAACCTGCATATCTGATAGCGCCTCATAAAGTTCTCGAAGGTGTGTGTAGTCCGCCAACCCGCACTAGGCCGGCATGGTGGACTAAGGCCTAACCTTTCTCATCAGTGAAGAGGCCCGTGCCCAGCAGTGGGACAGTAATGGGCTGGATTTATTATTATTTTATTTATAAACGAACTGACTGTTTGACGACACGTTTGACGCAGTGGCTATATGATTAGATTTCTACGGTACATGCTGCGGGTTCGATCCCCGCACGGAACAAATATTTGTATTATCTACAGATAGTTGTTCCGGGTCTGGGTGTGTGTGCATGTGACATGAATGTTTGTAAACTGTACTCTCGATACAGGAGAAATTCGATGATTCTTTTTTTTTTCTTCTTTTTTTTAAAACGTTGCCCCAACGTTTTAAAAAAAAGAAGAAATAAAAAAGAATTTCTGTTATTTTTGTCAGGTCCACAATCTATACTGCGGCACGCTCATAGACAAGCAAACCAGAGACATATTCGTGGAAGGCACGATGCAAGATGTCCACGACAACTTCCAAGCTCTCATGGAGTACTGTGCGCATGATGTGGTGGCTACTCACGAAGTGTTGAGGGAACTGCTGCCGTTGTTCTTACAGAGGTTCCCGCACCCTGTCACCTTGGCTGGCATGCTGGAGTTAGGTAAGATTTAATTGTGGGTCACTGAGTTAAATTAACTCTGCTGCTGCAATTATAAGTGCCTGTATCTGGTTTACATGAAATAAAGATCGATTCTATTCTATTCATGCCAGACCAAAGGGTTGGTGGCTGTAGAGCCAACGACTAACTCCCGTCACCGTTCTGGAGTATTTTTTAACCCCCGACAAAAAACAGGGGTGTTATAAGTTTATAATGTGTATCTGTGTATCCGTTTGTAGCATCGTAGCTCCAAAATGGATGGACGGATGTCAATGCAGTTTTTTTAATTGAAAGCTAGTTTAATCGGGTATCATCTTAGCTATGTTTCATGAAAATCTGTTCAACCGTTCAAAAGTTACAGCTCTTTTTCTAGTTGAAGTCGGGGGTTGCTGACGGTTAGGTTATTTCCTTTGTTAATAGCAATAAAAGTATATTTTTATTCACAGGGTCTGCATACTTACCAGTCAACTCCAACTGGCTACAATATGTTGATTCAGCAGAAACGGTATTCGAAGACTTGAAATTAGAATCTCGACAGCTACTATCACTAAAAGCCGACGAAGCCTGTCAGATGATGGCCGACGGTTCTTACAAGAACGATCTGTGGATGTGGGACCAAGACTGGTCGGTACAAAAGCTGAAGCTAAAAAAACAAACGAAGAAAAAGAAAAAAGTTCAAATAGAACTAGAGAAAGAAAACACTGTATTGGAACCAGCCAGTGATTTTGAAAATAGAATGCCCGTTAAAAAATCTGAACCAGCCAATGAGAATTCAAAACAAGATTTGAAAAGCTTCCAAGTTTTAAATGAAGAATACATACAATTTTTAGAGAATAGTAACACTGATAAACACATAAAAAATGTAGAAGAATTAAGTAAAGAATTTGAACATTTGTTTGAGTTAGGCGAACTGTTGCCGGTAAGAAGGCCGTACTTGGCCGGATACCCGGCGTGGTACAGGAAACTTTGTACGAAGCCTGGAAAAGAGCCGGATTGGACCCCTGGAGCCAATAATGTTACTACAAGCATGCAAGTAAGTTTTTTTTTTTGATCTGATAATAATTAGTATTACTCACTACTAGAGCTCTAGTGTAACTTTCTTTTAAGGCAAGGTTATTCTGCCCTCGGAAAGCAAAAAGGCACAACTTACATTTTTTTAAATTGAGTTTGTACTTGTATACTGTATTCCTTTTTTTACCGATATCGAATATTAACAAAACTAAATTTAAAAAAAAAATACTTGTGCCTTTTTGCTTTCCGAGGACAGTATAGTACTTTTTGATTTATTTGAACCTCTGTAAATTTAAATAATGTTAATATTGCGTAAAAACATCATTTCGGCGGGCAGACGTTTGACGGTTGATGTCGGACAGTTGTATATGTGTTCGATACAATATTATTTTTCCTTGCGCGATGCAGGCCTCGTAATCTGATTAGTCGAATTCATATTTATGCGCCACTGTAGTTGGCTTGCTGTCTTGCTAAGTAGTTATTCTATGTGGTTATGTGTTATATTATATTAATGTTTGTTTTTTTTAAATTTTGTGGTGCCTTAATTTTGCATCCAAATAAATTGTTCCTTTATTTTTTTTTAAGAAAACGTTGCCCCTCACTAGTATTTCTCCTGTATCGAGGGTACAGTTTACAAACATACAAGTCACATGCACACACAACCAGACCCGATAGATATGTGCCGATAGGTGTCGCTACACTATTAATAAGATAATTTGATGGTGAATCTTTGTTCTAGATAACACCAAAGCTCCTCCGTCTATCCTGGGAAGGTTACCCCCTCCACTACATCCAATCAGAAGGCTGGGGCTTCTTAGTCCCATTCAGCAGACAACGCAGTGAAGACGCAGAGGAACCGCTCGTGCCTCTAGAACAATTGTTGGAAGCTTGTCCTCTGACGTTCTGTAAGGAGAGCGAGTTCCAACAAGATGTGTATACGCTGACTAAGACTGTTGAGGTAATTGTTATGGTTCATTTAAGTTCATTTTTAACCCCCGACAAAAAAGAGGGGTGTTATAAGTTTGTAGTGTGTATCTGTGTATTTATCATGGAGCTTCTTGCCGGTTCTTCTCCATAGGACATACTTGTGGAGGAACGAGGTATGGTGTTCCTCCATTGAAAAGGGAGAATCCTCCGACCAGGCGAGGTGATATTGCCTGGCGGGCCGAAGCCCGACAGTTGATGTCGGACAGTTGTATATATGCTAGATACGAATATCTTTTTCCTTGCGCGATGCAGGATTCGTAATCTAGTAGTAGTTCTTCTATGTTGCGATAGATGTCGCTACATACTATTTGGAACCGCACACCTAGAGTCTCGACATTTCAATGCCTGTATCTGGTTTACATGAAATAAAGATCTATTCTATTCTACAGGAAGATTTAGGCAGACGTGCTTACTACGCCAGGAAGAAAATCGACCAACAAGCGGCTGCAAATCAGTACCACGGACTGGGAGTATGGTCCGGTATACAGGTTCAAGGTACGTAGTTAAAGCAAGGCTTCAGAACTTCACACCAATTTAAATAAAAAGATTTTATTTTTTGTTATATTAATTTTATACCTACAACTTTATAATTCCAATATTTTTGTTTGCCAAGAAGTCGTATTTTATTTTGTAACCTTTTCCCCTCGCTGCAATTTCTCCTGTATCGAGGGTACAGTTTACAAACATACAACTCACACACACCCAGACCCGAAACAAGTATCTGTGGATACAAATATTTGTTCCAAGTGGCCGAACCCTGCGGCACGTAGCGCAGAAAGCTAATCGCTTAGCCAGTGCGCCAACCGTGTCGACCAGTTAATTTTTAATTAAAAATAAATATAGTAAATTTATTTCTCAAACAGGTTACTAGAAGGTATCATTTATGAGCACAATTTATTAAAGAATTATAAATTATCAAACTATTGCTCGTGGTGAATTCAAAAAGTAGTTTGAAAATACTAAAAATATAAAAAACATACATAACAAAATATTTATTTTATCGCTCGGAACCACTTTTAAAATGAAATCTATCCCAATTGTCTCAGAGTGTGTAATTAAACATAATGTTTATTGTTACATCCAGCAATCAAGAGATATTTTTAATACTAACGGTGCAATTAATGATCTTCGTTGTCCTATCTAAATGAAAGCCATTCCGATTGCGAGAGTCCTACGCAAGGGCAGGTTTGGGCAAGACGTTTGCTGTGTTATTGAGCTTTGAAGGATGTCCAAAACTGCAGGCAATACAAAATTGTTTTACTTTTTAGATTGTTGCCATTTTCTTCGCTTACCGCATAAGGACGGGCCTAAATACAAAGTGGGCAATCCACTAGCTAAGGATTTCTTGGACATGTTCAGTCAAAACGTGCTGACGGCGCAAGGGAATGTAGCTGAGAAGGTGAATATAATAAAAATAGCGCAAAAGAACTGCTTGAATTATATTTAGGGTTAATTTTTCAACCGCCAGATAACTTTATCCGCGTGAATAAATTTGAATTTTTGACATTTTTCAAGATTAATTATAGGGAAGAATGTTTTATACAATCTGTCTGTATAAAATCTTTTTTTCAAATTTACAGGTATATATTTGTATTAATTTCTTGATAATTACATTTAATAATAATAAAACTAACTAATAATTATATACAATCATAAAATATACCTAAACTTAAATATGTACACTAATAATTATTGTTAAATAAATAAATCATAAAATAAAATAAATATAAAACTGAGTACCTAGGCGTCAAAGTACTCCTCCTCCTCGCTGTCAATTGGCAGCGTGCCCAGAAGACTGGCAGCATTGCCATGTTGAATGGCAATGCTTATTCTTTGACCAAAGAATAGGCCAGCCCTCGGGTCACGCGTAGCGTCGACCAACCGTTTTGCAATGTCTCTGAAGAGGAGACATGCATTCGGTCCCCATGGCCCGAGCGTTTCGACACCAAACGGCTCAAATATATAACTACCGATAAGGTTATTATATTTGCGCCGTTTGAGTGTCTCTGCGGCTGCAGCTGCAGCGCCAGCACAGCCTGCCGAGCCAGGCAAATCAATAAAATCTTATTTTTTGATAATATTGATTAGGTGTTAACATTCGGGCGTATGATGTCGTACTGGCGCAACAACAGGGAGCGCATACTGAGCCAGCAGGTGGTGTGGCTGCCGGCCGAGCTGCTGCCTGCAGCGCTGCGCGGCTCTGTGCGGCAGTACGGCGCCATAGTGCCGCAGGTGGTGGTCTGCGGCACACTCACTAGGCGGTGAGTGTACACAACACAACAGGGAGTGAGCCAGCAGGTGGTGTGGCTGCCGGCCGAGCTGCTGCCTGCAGCGCTGCGCGGCTCTGTGCGGCAGTACGGCGCCATAGTGCCGCAGGTGGTGGTCTGCGGCACACTCACTAGGCGGTGAGTGTACACAACACAACAGGGAGTGAGCCAGCAGGTGGTGTGGCTGCCGGCCGAGCTGCTGCCTGCAGCGCTGCGCGGCTCTGTGCGGCAGTACGGCGCCATAGTGCCGCAGGTGGTGGTCTGCGGCACACTCACTAGGCGGTGAGTGTACACAACACAACAGGGAGTGAGCCAGCAGGTGGTGTGGCTGCCGGCCGAGCTGCTGCCTGCAGCGCTGCGCGGCTCTGTGCGGCAGTACGGCGCCATAGTGCCGCAGGTGGTGGTCTGCGGCACACTCACTAGGCGGTGAGTGTACACAACACAACAGGGAGTGAGCCAGCAGGTGGTGTGGCTGCCGGCCGAGCTGCTGCCTGCAGCGCTGCGCGGCTCTGTGCGGCAGTACGGCGCCATAGTGCCGCAGGTGGTGGTCTGCGGCACACTCACTAGGCGGTGAGTGTACACAACACAACAGGGAGTGAGCCAGCATAAAAGTTTATCAAGTTTTTTGTTTAGAACGAATTTTTTGGAAGATAGGTAAAATCTGACAAAAATTGCCCCCCTAGCCTAGCCTAGCCTAGTTATCCTATAGTCCCCTTTTACGGCATCCAAGGAGAAAAAGAGGCGGTCAATATTATGTCCTGAACTTTTATATTGAGGTATTTACTTCGGTTCGCGATTAGGAAACTTGTTTCTTTCGTGTGTCAGAGCCAGCGAGCCAACATGGATGACAGCCAGCAACGCTCACAAGGAGCGCGTGGGATCAGAGCTGCGTGCTATGGTGCAGGCGCCGCCCGGACACAAGTTTGTGGGCGCTGACGTCGACTCACAGGTAAACCTGAGGCCTCATTAGTGCGTTGCGTTGCGTCGTCGCAACGGATCAACGCATTGTATGCCACACCTGCGTTGCGACGACGTACGACGTCGTACCGCAAGAGGGCGAAGCACGCCATCGCAGCGCAGATTCTCAGTGTGGATTTCAGTCTTCATTCGACAATGGATTGGATCAAACGTGTTCTAAAATTGATCGTGTTAAAAATGTCGTGTACGCACATCTAGTTTGCCCCTCAAGCAGTGGAACACAGTCCGTCAACGCACTGGACCTCCGACAGCGCAGCGCATCACCCTCCCCGCGGTTCGTCTCTCATCCGTCGATCCGTTGAGACGTCGCGTGCGACGACGCAACGCATAATGTGGCATGTCACTAAATATATGCTATGAGACAGCTATGAGAACCAATGATTCCATTCTGAAGGAGCTCAACATCACCAAGCGACTTTCCACAGTTTGCCAGGAGCGTGCCCTCGGTTTTTTCGGACATATAATGCGGTCATCTAGGCATAGTCTGGAAAAACTTATGATAGTGGGCCGGCTGGACGGTAAACGCACTCAAGGCAGAGCGCCGATAAGATGGTCGGATGTAATAAGGAGGGTTGGTGGAGGCAGCATGCACAAGGCGGTCCACGCAACGGAAGACCGCATGGCTTGGAGGCGCGTTGTATGTGGTCGCGATCCTCATCAGTGAGGGAACGATGAAGAAGAAGACTAAATATATATATAAAACGACGCAGTGTTGACAACAAATCAAAGAATTTATACCCAGCGTTACGACAAAATTTTCAAATCATGCCGTCTGATGCTTATATGTATAAAGAAAGAAGTGTCCTTTACTTAGCTTGTTTGTCTTTTATTTCTAAAATCTCCTTTTCCTCTTCTAGGAGTTATGGATAGCGGCCTTATTAGGGGATAGTACGTTTGGTCTTTGCGGAGGAAGCGCGTTCGGCTGGGCAGTGTTAGCAGGCGACAAGAGTCGTAAGACTGACCTACACTCGCTTACTGCCACCGCAGCAGCTGTATCAAGGGACCATGCCAAAGTTATTAATTACGCTAGGATCTATGGTAAGAATCATACAACTATTACGAGACCATTTTGACACTATTGAGACACGATTGAAAAAGCAGAAATAAGGCCCTGCACTTTTAGAGATCTATGCGAGGCCACTGACAATGCTATTCACGTGTTCAAGTACCGGTAAAAAATATATTTGAATATAGTATCGAAATCTATAAGAATAAAATATTATAGTTTAAAAAAACTATAGAACACGCTTTAGTCATCCAAACTGAACGTGTATGCAAAATTTCAGCTGAATCAGAAACCGGGAAGTGGGTTAAATTTAACTTCCAAGATTTTCTTACATAGTTACAGGCGAAGCTAATATAAACGTGTTAAAAAGAACAAGAAAGTACTTCTTCATTACAGGTGCTGGTCAGAACTTCGCGGAGCGTCTTCTAAAGCAGTTCAATCCTACCATGACGATGTCTGAAGCTAAGAGCAAAGCGGCTAAGATGTTCTCGTCTACTAAGGGCAGGCGGGTATATCGACTCAAGAAGCAGTACATGGAAGGGTTTATGGAGGAAGATCTGGATGAACAGGTAACACTGTTGTTATAATACACGGTTGGCGCAGCGGCTAAGCAATTAGCTTTCTGCGCTACGTGCCGCGGGTTCGATCCCCGCACGGAACAAATATTTGTATGATCTACAGATAGTTGTTTCGGGTCGGGTTGTGTGTGCATGTGACATGTATGTTTGTAAACTGTACCCTCGATACAGGAGAAATCCTAGTGAGGGGCATCGTTCTTTTAAAAAATAAAAATAAAAACATCTACGCTACGTGCCGCGGGTTCGATCCCCGCACGGAGCAATTCGATGCCTTCCACGTAAGTTGTTGTATCTCCAAAAATGCAATTTTACAGGAGAGCGTTTTGAATATACAAATGTGAATAAAAGGTCCATTTTTCATTTTATCATACAACATTATACATCTCATAAAGCTTATTAATGACGTATTATATTTTATCTTCCTAATGTATTCAATAATGACTGTATTTTATCTTTGACATGTTTCCTAATTTATCCAATAGTGTAATTTTATTTGATGATGATGACTCTTAATGTTTGTACGCTGGAAACGGCAGAATATTATTGACATTTTAATATTTTAACAACTTTGTAACAATATTCCGACACATAAATATATTACTTACTTACTTACTAAGCCTTGAAAAACCTTTTTATAATTTTTTTAATTAAAAATTCCGATTTTATGTTTTTTTTTAAATAAAATTTTTTTTTAAACATAATATCGGAATTTTGTGGCTAACAACAACTTAGGTACGTGGAACGTACATCGAATTATTTGTATGATCCACAGATAGTTGTTCCGGGTCTGGGTGTGTGTGCATGTGACATATATGTTTGTAAACTGTACCCACGATACAGGAGAAATCCTAGAGGGGCAAAGTTTTAAAATAAAATGTTAAAAAAAATTGGTGATTACTCCCAATCTCCCAATCACTGTTCCCTAATTCTGTTATTATTATTTGCTACTTAACATTATTGAAAAAAAAATCGTGTTACTTATTTCAGGTGGTAGAGATGACTAGCTACCAAGCAATGCGACTAGCTAAGATGAGTGGAAAGAGAGTTGAAGACATGTTTGAGAGACCGAAGTGGATCGGAGGAACCGAGTCAGACATGTTCAACAAGTTAGAAGAAATCGCTGGTAAGTACACTCAGTGTTAGATACACTGGAGCAGCTAAGTTGTCTAGATTGAGCGAAAAATCTTAAGATACGTTTTGATTATGATAAATACGACAGCGTATCCTGTTATGAAAACGTCTATAAGCGAGAAAGAATATTATGTTAAGAACTGTAAGACTGTCTCGCTTTACCATCGGCAACAGTTTCGGTGACCTTGAAATAGCCAATCATAACTCAATTTGTGCCTCGGCCCCCGTCTTTTAGCGATTGTATTATTCAAACAAAATTTTCATAATAAGATGTCTATTGAGCTCGTTTCCTTGATAAAAATACACCTTGATATATATATACTTAACAGTATATTATATTTTGCAATGTTCAGGGTTCATGTACTTAAGCTGACAATTAAATATATTGAAAAATGTGTGAAGTGCATGGGAGCAAATAAATAAATAAATAAAATTTTCTACAGATTCCGAGGGACCTGCAACAGCGTTCCTATCAGGTCGCTTATCTCGAGCACTAGAGCATTCCCAAGGCCGCTGGGGCGGGACCAGACTCAACTGGGCCGTACAGAGCGCCGCCGCAGACTTCTTGCATCTCATGCTCGTCAGCATGGCACATCTCGCGCCACACGCGAGGTATACTTTATTATTATGAGCCTATAATGTCCACCGCAGGGCAAAGGCCTCCCTCCCCTCTTTCCATTTCTCACGGTCAGTTGCGATCTGGGGCCAATCCTTTATGTAAATGTCCAGCTCATCCCGCCATCTCCTTTTGGGCCTGCCGCGCTGTCGTTTCCTGCCGTTCGGGACCCACTCTGTGGTTACTTTAGCCCATAGCTCCTCCGACATGCGGCAGATGTGGCCAGCCCAATTCCACTTCAATTTGGCAGCTGTTGGGCCTACGTCAGCAATTTGTGTTTTGGAACGTAAGGTATACTTACTGAAAAATATCATCTGATCCGGGGCCCTATTCTGCTATTTCAATCGTGGCAGAACGGTCTCATAATTGTTGATTTTTACAATGTCGTTCAATTGATTTTGACTTCTATTGCATAGGTAATAGTAGTCAAAATCTTGAGAACGACATTTAATAACTAGAAAATAACCGATAACTAAAAATAAAATAAATTCAGCCCATTACTGTCCCACTGCTGGGCACGGTCCTCTTCTCAGAATGAAAAGGTTTAGGCCTTAGTCTACCACGCTGGCCTGGTGCGGGTTGGCGGACTACACACACCTTCGAGAACTTTATGAGGCCCTTTCAGATGTGCAGGTTTCCTCGCGATGATTTTCCTTCACCGTTAACGCAAGTGATAATTAAATTGCGATCCGCACATAAATTCTAAAACTCAGAGGTGCGGGCCGGATTCGATCTCAGACCCTCCTGCATGGAAGGCAAGCGTTCAACCGCTAGGCTATCACTGGTACAAATATATTTACTATATAAAATCTATAAGCTATTTGAACGAATTTACATTAAAAACTTTATTAAACTTTTTTTTTATATCGCCTTTTCACACTATGTTACTTTTTGTTTTTCTACCCACAGGTTCTGTCTCAGCTTCCACGACGAAGTCAGATATTTAGTATCGGATGAACATAAATATGAGACTGCGTTGGCACTACAAATAACCAACCTACTTACAAGAGCATTTTGTTCACAAAGGTAATTATTATTTAATAACGGCTACTTTTAATTACTAGTGCAGTAGTGGATTTACCAGCAGGCTGAGTAGGCTGGAGCCTAGGGCGGCAAATTTGGGGCCAAAATTTATGCTTACCTTACCCCGCCTTATTATCATTTTCCTTTTATTAGCTCAGATATATCCCCAAAAACTATTTCTTGTCCAATCTTAACTGAATCGTTGGGTTGTAAAAATAATCTCGGCACTGACACATCGATCCTCTAGTTCACAATCATACTAATTACGGGAAAAAGGTGGTGTAATTAGAACTATAGTTCACAAGTCATAAAGTTACAATTTTCACAAAAAAAAATGTAATTAATATGATTGTGATGTTCTAGGGTATCGAATTGTAGAGGTAGCGGTCGGTAGGGGCGGCAAAATTCAAATAGCAAACTGGCAGCAAATGTAAATCCGCCACTGTACCAGTGTCAGTAGATTTCTTCCGTATAACTACTATACATAAGAGATCATCTCTCTAACCTAATCTAATCATCTATGCTTCTTCTATTTCAGGGTCGGAATAAATGATCTACCACTATCAGTAGCGTTTTTCACATCAGTAGAAGTTGATCAAGTGTTAAGAAAAGAATGTGATTTAAGTTGTACAACACCATCCAATCCTCATGGATTGGAGAAAGGCTATGGGATACCAAATGGGGAATCTTTGAATATTTTTGATGTGATAGACAAGTGTAAATTGAATAAATAATTGTGATAAATGTATGCTTTTATTTTTTGGAAGACCGATGTATTCTATCCGATCTAGAAGTATTGCAAGCTATTGCAAGTGAAGGATTACAGGAGATATTGATAGATCATGCATGGCCAGCAGTGATCGCTTATAGGCTGATTATGGTAGGCAACTTGCAGACAGATCACAGGGGTTTATCTTAGAACATTTTATTTCGTCGTTCGTCTCTATGGCTCAATTAAAGCTTTTGACAGCTACCTCAACCCCCCCGACTCATACTTCACCCTTTTGATGCCAGTACGATTTATGACGTCACAAAAGTCTATGGAACGATCGTGACGTCAGTTTAACGTCATTCTGCCCGCCTACCCCTGCGGTCCGAATTGCGATAAAAGTGCTAATATCGCGAATCCGACCAAATTTAATAGTCACAAAATATAAGGGCTATTGAGGAATAATAATGCTTGTGGCTTTGGTCGGGTTCGCGATAATATTACTTAAACTTTTAGCGCAATTCGGACCGCAGGGTACGACGCCGTCAACCGCCATTGCAGTTCAAAGTGTATAATTAAATAAATAGCTTTTTATGCATTACTCTCAATTTATGTAATATTCCTTGCAAAGCCGCAAATTTGTACAATATATGCTGTGTTGTGGGTTGTGAGCTTGTTGTGAGAGAAGACGAAAGGACGTCGCGTTTTTCAAAATACCAAAATCAGAGACGGGACTCCTGGATCAAACTTTGTACATCAAGTTGGAACATTACGGAATTTGAGTCCCCAAGATCTTGAAAGGTACCTACTTCGTGTGTGCAGAACATTTTGACGAGAAAAGTTTTACAGTGTGCTATTTAAAAACTCGTCTTCATCAAAATGCAGTTCCAAACTTATTTATTATGTGAAATAACGAACGGAATGCCTGATGGAATTGGTAAGTACCCGCTCTTATTATTTTATAAAAAAATGCTAAGCACAAATGCGAAAACGCATTCTTTAATTATTGTTGTTGTTATAGTTGAATCATTGCATTCCACTAACGGTCAATGCATTTGTATGGGTAGACTGATTTTTGATCTAATTCTATAATTGTTAACAAAACATTAACATTTTCTTGATTCCGACCTATGTATACTCTTAACCCTTTGAATTTCCCCTAAGATGACCCACTGACCGAATTTCTATTCTGAGAAATCTTTATATAATTTGAATAATTAACTATAGCTACATAAATGTATTGTTTCAGTAAATGTGAAAGTATCCTTGGATCATGACTAAACTAGAAAGAGGAAGCAACATGATCATTCCTACTGTAAAGTTAAAAATGAAGAAAAACAAATGCAGCCCCAAACTGGTATGTAAAATATAGATTTGAATCATTTTGAATTATATAATTTCTAGGCTACAGCATTACTTCAGCTTTACATGTTATGAAAGTATGTACCTATGGTATGCAACCACCGTCCCCAAAAAATCTTCTATCAAATTCCATGAAGTAGTTACAAAAGTTTTAAGTGAATACATGTGTTTTAGATATATAAGGTGTCATTATTTTATACTGCTTAGTCATAGAACAGAAAAAGAATTATGCCAAAACATAGCCAGTTTTATACATTCTTATGTAATATTATTATGAGCCCGTAATGTCCCACTGCAGGGCAAAGGCCTCCCTTCCCTCTTTCCATTTCTCTTCCATGTAATATTATTGAAATAAAAAAACAAAACTATTTTTATTTTCAGAATTTAATCCCATGCCTTTAACTTCCAAGCACACAGTTCCATCTATTGAAGATTCCCCAACAACAGGTAAACAGAAACTTCAATTATTGAAGCTCATTAATCAGCCTTCTTATTCTTTTTCTTTTTTTATGTTCTCACTGCTGGGACACAAGGCCTCCTCTCAGAGAGAGGAAGTTGGACTTGTAATAGCTTGATTACATGAAACAAGTTCATATATGCCTCAATTCTACATGTTTATATGAACCGAACTCTCAGCCTAGTGTTCTTACTTGGCACTGTACTCATTACATACATTGAACCCATAAGTCTACTACTAGGCTACCACTGCTCCAGAAAGAAATCACAAAACAATATACCTATTTTCTTTTTTCAGATTTCTTACCTTCATCCACTGACTGAAGTTCATAAGGAAACCACTGGCAACAATACACCTATAGCAAGAGGTAGGACCAATGATTTATTTACTTTATTATGTGTGGGTCATAAATGATCCATTCACACAATACTTGGGTATGTGTTAAACTAGAAAAATTCTTGTACATAAGATGGATGTACTATAGTGTCATATGCGAATATTAATAATTGGAATAATCAATAAACTGATATAGAACTTAGTTAACATGGTGGTTATGGCTGATGGCTGCACGGACAAAAAATCATGATGTTTTGACCTAAAATAGAGAAAAGGGCAAGAGGATGATGATTTTCACATAATTGTTCCATAATTATAATAAATAGGTACTTCTTATTCTTGTCTTATAAAAGTTGTTTTTTTCTTCTTGCAGCTCATTATGCTGATGGCAATGCAGTCAGCAAAACACTGAAGAACACAGCAGAAATCGTGTTTTTTTTTGGATGTAGTTTATAGGCTTTTATTAAATATAAAACAAAGTTAAAAAATTATAAATGAGTCTTTTCTTTGTATAGTATTATTCCTGAAATAATATTTCACTTAAAACATCAGGGAGCTACCTCAAAATTATGAACCCAAAGGGGGGGGGGGGTTTATTCAAATATATTAATGAAGCTTAAAAGGCTTGATTTCAAATCAGTACGTCGAATTCGCAGAATTTTCTAAAAAAGTAAACATTTGTCAAAGTCTATAAAAGAGGTCCACAGATAACCAAAATGTTCGATTTTTTGTTCGGGAGTGCTCCGTCTGATGCGTTAGCATCCCTATATAGTTTGTGAGACAGATTTTCCTCGAAATCTAATCTAATATTCTATAGAGAAAATATTCGATTTTTTGTACCTATGTTTGTTTTTAATAGATAAACAAGAAACTGCTGGACCAATTTTAAAAATTCTTTTACCAGCAGAATGCTATGTTATCACTGAGTAACGGCTATAATTTGTAAAGATATCACGCGGGGAAGCCGCTGGCGGAAGCTAGTGGGAAATAAAACCATTATTGTTGTCTATGCCATTACTAATCAGCTTTGTTCGATTTCATTTGTGTGTATGCGTAAAAAGGAACGTATCTAATGTCACTGTCAATTTGCAAAAACGTCAAAAATAGCAAAAATGTAGCCTTCTCAGTCTACGCAAAAATGTCACATGGTTCGTTCCAGCCCAAATGGATCTATTTATTTAGCATGAGCTATACTAGTTTTAATTGTAGATAGTATCAAGGATTTAATCGCTGGAGCTAAGCCAAGTGAACATAGTTCAGTATAAAATTTAAAACCATAATTAATTCAAATAATTGTCCTTCAGTATCTTTGAGTACCTACTCAAAGTTCAGTATGTAAAAAAATACTGTATGATTTTAAAATCTTCGCAGAGAATATTTATTCCATGCTTGAAATGTTTAGAATATTTATAACTTGAAACACTCCTCCTAACCTATACGAACGTGCGATCCTCGCAAAAATCAACAAATTTAATTTAAATCATAAAAGTTTCTTCTATTTAATCTTATTAAATTCATGTTAATAATTAGCAAACATGTCTAAAGTTAATAAAAGGAAACATGTGATGAACGAAACTTTGTGGGACGACTATGAGTTGCCGAAAGAGAATCAAAGTATCGTAAAAGTTTTGAAAAGCAAAGGAAATAACTTACACGAGGTGAGAATATAAAGGATTATACGGACAGAGTGCTATCTACTGTTATTTGCTTCATCATATCAGTCACAGGAGCCAGGGTTTCACTGCTGGATATGGGCCTTTTTCATAGAATAGTTTGAAAAATACACTATGAAACTTCACAAGCAACTATGTTTGCTTTCATAATTAGATAAATAGCACCTATGCCAACTACAACACGTCCCATTTAAGTTTGCCATTGTGGAGACAGTTGAAGTTAAAGAAAAAGGGAATAATATGAAAACTAAACCATGTTAGATTATTTATTGTGGTCAATTTGATAGAGAAATTGACTATTGTTTGTTTACATTGTCCACAAATTCTATTGGAATGTACTTAAATTTCTCACAGCGTCAGCAGCAATCCTGATAGATGTGTTATACATATTATGATGATTTTTTTTTTAGGTTTGTACTCCAACTGGTGAAGAATATCTAGCATCAATGCCGACAAAATTCAGAAAAAATATTTGGGTGAAACGAGGTGATTATGTACTCGTAGAACCCATAGCCGAAGGTGATAAAGTGAAGGCTGAAATAGTGAAAATAATGAACAAAGACTCAATTAAATACTATAAAGAGAATAATGTGTGGCCTAAAGAGTTTGAGGACAGTAAAAAAGAAATAAATGCAGATGATGATGAGTTGTTTGTGAATACTAATAGGAAAGCTGTGTTAAATTATCAAAATGAAAGTGACTTGGATGATACAACCAGTGATAGTGATGAAAAAAGTGATAATTAATTAACAATTAAAATTATCGGGATTTTATGTATACCAGCCTACATTTTTGGGCTCTACACTTAGATTAGTAAAAATTATTGTTTTTATAATAACATGATTTTTGCTACATGTCATGTTCAAGCTAAAAGTGTTAAAAGCCTTTATTCTCCAATTGTTATGAGCCATACTTATAATTATTAACTTTATGTAATAAATGTTTGTTGCTTACCAATGGGACAGCATGGAAAAGTATTTATTTGTAACTCAAAATAAATTTTATGGAATGAACGAGTCTAAATCTCTGCTATGCTGTGACGGGCATGAGCATGCTGTGGCATGCATAAACCAATATGACATTTATGTTCTCAGTCCATTCTTGGTTTATTTTGAGATATAAGTAAATACTTTTTCGTGCCATTCCTTTGGTGAGCACTGGCCATTACTTGGCTTATATTTTATTCAAAGGTTGTAAAATTGAGACTGTTATTATAATGCAATAGTTAAATACTTATATGTTCATAACATTTCCTTCTTTCAAATGCAGATGAACTGTATTGAATTTTTGTCAAAACAATTATGTAACTAATTGGTTTTAAAGTACAGGAACTTTTGCATTTTACAATATTATTTCAATATATTTGGATGGGACCATTTCAAAGTATTTTACTTGTAGTTAGTTACCAGTTCGTTATCCAACACAAAATTCGAGCAGTAAGTATTTAATGTATATAATTATGAATCTTTTATTTAAAATGATGTGTAGCATTTAAAAACATTATTAGGTAGGTATGATTTAGTATTTATTTGAATACACAACAAGAAAACATAATATCTTATGAATACTTACTCAATAATTTATATAAAAGATCACAATCATTCTAATAAAGTAAAATCTCAGTCTCATTCCAACACTGACTGGCTTTAATTATGTTTCAATTTGAGCTCATAACAAAATTATATTGGTCTTTGTTATAAACTTTCCTTTTCCCAATGTTATCAAAGCCTGCTTTCAGAAGAAATTTATATACATTTTTATAACTAAGTAGGTACATTGATAGTGTCACATAAAAATACGAAAATATCTGGTGGTTTGTTAATTCTATTCAATTTTGCAGTAAATAATGTTTTACCATTTTCTAGATCAATGCTATCATCAGCCCCAGTATGTTATATTTTCAGTACACTCTGTATAATATTAAGTAACAATAATAATGCATTCCCATATACATCTACCTATTAATAATTTGATCAGTAACATTACACCATTGCCCTATAATAATCAATCATTCCCCATATTTTTTTCAAAATTAAGTGCATTGTAAAATTGCAAGTCTGTGAGCAACATTAAATAACTTCAACAGAAACTTTTGTTCTCTTTTCAATTTTTGGTTATTTGGTACATAAACTATGGAAAGATAGAAAGAAAATTGTATTATGTACTTGTTCATATTTCTTCATCTAGCATATTTAAGAACAGTGGTTACATACATAGATACACTACATATCAATCTTTATGGGGCTCTGTATATAGCTACACACCACCTACTCGCTCCTCTTTAACATACATCTGATTCTAACCAGCTGATACTTATGCATTCTGCGCATCTGTATAAGGCTACATTCAGACTGGCTATAAAGATATGATATAATATTTAGGTACTCAGAATAGATCATAATGGGCTCTAAGAAATGCATTAGGAATTTTTTATTACAAAATATCTCAACCTATTTGGAGATACTTAATTTTCAAGTATAATACATTTTTAGACTGCTTATTTAATATCTGCATCTATATTATCATCAGTCATTATGTATTCATAAATCCTTTTAATCAGTTCCACTGATTTAACTTTGGCCCAGCCCTCAGTTTTAGTTATCAGCTTTGCTTGACCATCCTTGATGAACTCCAGGGTCAATTGTTTCAAAACATTGGCAGAGTGGAGATCAGCCAGTTGTAAAGTTTCTATTGCATTTTCAACTGTCAGTTTCTTGTGCAAAGCTTCCTCACAGAGATTCTTCAGTCTGCTGAGCTGATAATAGTCAGCAGCGGCTAACAACTTCTCTGGTATATCATCTACCCTCGGAGCTTTATCACTGTATATAAAAGTCAAGACTTCTCTCAAAACTTCTGACTCAAGTGGAGATTCAACAACATTGGTATAACATTCAGTAGTATTATGCTCAAAATGTGCCTTCAGCACAGCACTCCGACTTGCTAAAACTGCCTTGTGAACTTTGTATTCAATTTGCTCTGCAGATTTCATTGTCACATCAGAAAACAAGCCATTGTTGAGTAAGTTTTCGAAATCATTACTCAGTTGTGCCTCAGGGATGTTGGAGCGATCAACTTTTATGTCATTGGTGACCATAAATTGGAATTTTAATCGGAGACTTCCATCACTTAGCAAGAATATGTCTCTGCCGTCGTAACTGGCTATGTCTCGCTTAAACAAAGTAGCCAAGTACTGCCACTTATTCGCCTGGACAGTATGATACTCCTTTATGACTATTGAACGCTCTTCAAACCGCTTCAAGCATATGGTCAGAATTGACTTCAGGAACACAGGAGTAGGTGACAAATAGTAAATTTCAATTATATCATTATCCCTGCCCAAGAACTGCATTTTCAATTGAAATCGTGATTCCGATAAATCAGCTGGATCTTTAGATTTTTCTGTTCGAAATTCACGGGTAGTTTTATTTTCTAAAAGTACGATAAAATTTGGCACAGTCCATATTATAGTATTAATTTTAGTCTGTCCCTCGGTGCGGGTTGTGTAATTTATACTAGACATTTTTCGTAATATTATTATTAGTGCAAACCCGGAGACAAATTATTTATTTATTTACAATGCCAGACACCAGTCAAAACACAAATCGATTTTTGGATGAAATGTCACTGTCAAAATGTAAAATCGAAGAATCGACCAATCACAATAGAGTTGTAGTGATGTTCTAATTAATTTACATAAGTTTAGCACATTGAAATCGACTAAAAAGGATCTTAAAAAGTTGATTGACATCCATGGTAGTTTACAAAGCTTATTTTATGCACGGTGCGTGAATAGTATTCATATTTACTTAGTACAAAGAAATATTATGATTTATTTATTTAACAATAATTATTAGTGTACATATTTAAGTTTATATTTTATGATTGTATATAATTATTAGTTAGTTTTATTATTATTATTAAATAAAATTATAAGTGAAAAAAAAAAAAAAAAAAAAAAAACTATATAATAAAACATACGCGTCGAATTGAGAAAAAAAAAAAAAAAAAAAAAAAATAATATTGCTTGTGATTGCTTGATTATGTGAATAAACTTAAATTATTATTTCAATCACAATAAAGTTCTCTCACACTCACCGACTTATTTATTGAACAACACACAGCCACCCTCCAGTCGACATTGTTTAAAAGGGTTTAAAGAGCACACTTCGTAAACGCAACTGTTTTTTTTTACGCGACCGACGTCGATATTTTCGCTTTTGGAGTTTTCTTTCCATTGTTTTGGATAAAGAATTTATTTGTCAATCCGATTTCGCTATCTAATCTATAATGTACGTGTGATCGTAAAATAATCGTGTTGATAAAATATCAGTGATTTGTCGTAATGGAATAAACGTTCGGTTCATCAAAGCGTAACAGTGAGAGGTGAAGATTATTAAGAAATTCTTATTTTTTCTTGCGACAAATGTTATTTGGTGCTCGTTATGGAGGATTATAAGTTTCTATTTAAAGTAGTGTTAGTAGGAAATGCGGGGGTTGGTAAAACATGTTTAGTGCGTCGTTTTACTCAAGGTCTCTTCCCACCTGGGCAGGGAGCCACAATAGGTGTTGATTTTATGATCAAAACTGTGGAAGTTGACGGTGAGAAAGTGAAGGTGAGTTAGTTTAGCGCTTTTACATTTTAGGTATCCCTATTGCATCATTTTTTATGCTAAAATAGGTGTTTTAACATTATGTTTTTGTTGTGAGACCTTGTATTATAATTAGTATCCTTGAATAAAATATCATGCAACAACAATATTATGAATCTGAATTCTTCAGTGAAATACATGATTTAACACAACCAATACTGACAGGATTGAGTTATTATTTGGAGTCTTTAGTGAAGGTGAAAGTTACTGAAATTTATTTGGAAAAATCACAAAAAGACAATCACAATTATTAGGCAATAGCACTTATTTGTAGTTACAATGATTTATTTATCAATTTTTTTTGTGAGAATATGTTACCTAAATATTACCTCTTACTTACAAGTAGTTGTTCCTGGTAAGGGTGGGGCATTTTTTGTTTTTTGTTATGAATTAATTTATTTACTCAAATAAGGGTGGAACTGGTGATATTTAGGTACATAAATATTAACCATAGCTGGTATGTGAACAAAATTACAATGCATTTTCTTTTGGTGAACATAAAAAAACACTCTAAAGTCTACTCTAAATACAATTTTCAGTTGCAAATATGGGACACAGCAGGCCAGGAGAGGTTCCGTTCAATAACCCAAAGCTACTACAGGTCTGCCCATGCTCTCATCCTGGTGTATGACATATCTTGCCAGCCGACATTTGACTGCCTGCCTGACTGGCTCAGGGAAATTGAGGAGTATGCCAACAATAAGGTTCTTAGGATATTAGTTGGTTAGTACAATTTATTTCAATATTAGTAAAATGCCTGAAAAAACCGTACTAACTAAAGTGCTAGTGTGTTTACTTGGTAGATGTAGAGATAAATTATACCTTTTATACTTATAAGGGATAGTGATCCTTAGTTCCTTTTTTTTACTAACCTATAGTTTCCCATTGTAGGGCAAAGGGTCAGTGGGTCATCTTAGGGGAAGGCCTCCCTTCCCTCTTTCCACTTTTCCCATTCTATGGAAATTTGGGGCCAGTCCTTTAGAGTAGGAGTCCAGCTCATGATCTCCTTCTGAGCCTGCAGCGTTGATATTGCCTGCCATATGGGACCTACTGTGTGGTTATTTTTGCCCACAGCTTCTCCAGCTTACGGTAGATGTTACTAGACCAGTACCATTTTAATTTGGCAGCTATGTGGCCTGTCTTAGTTCACTTTAAATATCTTAGCTCTCTAATGTTTGTAGTTTTTAATCTAAGTAGTGGTCTCTTTTCACCGTATCCGATAGGGGTGCAAGTTAAGAGCTTCCACGAGTGACGAATTCTGTGTTTATCTGGCTCACCCTGAGCAGTCAGCCTCGATACCACCAACGCAAACTGGCTAATACCAGTTTCTACTACGGCATGAACGATCACCATGTGATAGCTTGTGCCGACACGACGAAGAGTAATACTGTGTCGATGACAGCGACCAAGATTAGTTCTGATTCCTATCAAGAGCTCTTTGAGGACTAGCAAAGCATTTTTACACCCACCCTGTTATTAAAGGGATTTTTTAATTTTTGGCCTTTTAGTGTTAATTAGCTATCAAACATTTATGGCTTTTATAAACTATCATTAAACGTTTAAATTTATCACTTTATCCTTTGCTATCCTACAGGGAATGAAAGTGTCATATTTAATTATCATAATGATTAAAAAGAGAAAGTACATTACCTTGCCAGGCCTAGTACGACCGCGACACCACAGTACAATTGGGGGCATGACCTCATACAGGAACTGGTAGTAATTGATTCATTTGACCTTAATTCCCGTACCAAATCTGGAACCGATAAATATTATGGGGCCCATTACGCCTAAGAACATGGTGTTTAAGCAGTATTTAAACATTTATCATGCTTATTTCTAATTATTTCGCTAGGTATTTCTCAAAGATGTTCAAAGACATTTATTCTAACGTATTTTGTGTTTGAATCTTGAATCGACATCATCGACATCTTTTTGACTACTTCATTATGTACTTCATGGTGTGTTGGACATGAGTACGTTCACGGCTCTTTTCGTGCAACCCGAACTGTAGAGTATCCTCAAATTGATCCCAATCTTACGTGACCCACTGGCTGCAAATTGCGGGTTGCATGCAGCCAAAAGATAAACTAGACAAACCAGTGAGAAGTAAAGGACTTAGTTTATGAGAGAGATCTCGCTCTAGTCGGTTCCTAGTTTCTCGTTGGTGACAGTTGAAATGCATAAAGCCCATAATACCATAAAACTACAAAATTACAGGTAATAAAACGGATAGAGAAGACCGGGAGATTCCGAGGCATATTGGCGAGGACTTCTCGCAGCGTCACGGCATGTACTTCCTGGAGACGTCAGCGAAGGAAGCCGAGAATGTCGAGCGATTGTTCATGGAGATCGCTGTTGAACTTATGGAGGTAAGCATCTCCTTAGTCTTATTGATTTTGTTATAAGAGCCCCTGAGTATAATTATTATTTCCTGTTAATTTTTGTTACGTAAACACCCAGTTCGTAAATTATATATTTCTTCTGAGGGAAAATAAAACCCGCGGTTCTACCTCTTATAATACGTCAGATTATTACCACCTCGTAGCACTTGCCTGTACGTGTTGGTCGCAATAAATTGAAACCTTGATGCCTCACCTGTATCCCTGTGAGTCAGTGGAATTCCCGATGTCATGAGATAAATGAGACAGATGAAAAAAGTATATTTTCCTTAAAATTGTAAGGCTTTATTTGCATGACAGTCCATTATTCATTATACAATCAAAATAAATGTCTTCCTACATACAGGGAAGTTTGCGATGGAATCGCTACGAAATATTGAAATGATACATAAGTCAACCGAAATAAAAATGACTCATTGTGGGATTTTAATAAGAAACAAGACATAATTTGCTATTGCTTTGTAGTTGTTAATGTCCTTGACAAATACCTCAATTATTTCCGGTTGCGGTGGCCGGGGAAAATTATCCTACAGTGGATTTTGTATCTGCTGTCTGCAATAATCGTTTAAATGCTGGTGATTAGAAATTACTTATAAATTCAATTCAATTTATCGAACAAACAGAAAATCAGATGTCAACATCATATCATACAGCTGCTTATACTTCTGTCGAATAATATTGTCAAAACACATATCAATACTAAAAACTATGTAAATATCTATTCTTTTGTACTCGCATTGTTGTTCAAATACATGTGTCGTACGAAAATTAAATACATTTTAATAAGATATGAACTATCTGTCAGTTAGTATAGTTTTACTGACAATTCACGTACTGAAACAACTGAGTAAACCTTAAGTACATATTAGGTAGTGTCTATTCAACTTATGAGATCATTATCTCAGCTTACGACAGTCCACCCACCCACTCTCCATTTAAGCGGTAGGTAATGCTAATCTCTCACCATTTTTAAATACCGAATAGGTACTTAAACGCATTTTAACATTAAGGCGCTCATTGGCTTATTGGGATTGGACTGATATGCTGTCGCTACTGTCGATCTTAATGTGAAAATTGCTTAAAAATAAAATGCATTTGAGTATTCGGCGGTAATTATCATAGATTTCCTTTCTCCTGAAGTTTTCCTAGACAGATTACACTGTGCAATTTCCATGTGTTTCTTCACACCACCCTCACAACTATTTCTGTACATTCCAGCAAGCTAAATGCAAGGAGCTACCGAAATACGACGGCAGCTTAGGACCAATCAACGGCAAGACGACGTCGGTCGGCGATAGCTCATGTTGCCTACGTTCGTAAACTTAACGAATTTATCTCATTACTAGCTCTAAATGTGTTGCGGTGTTTTTAGAAAGAGATTTTTTACCGATTCAGTTGCTGTCTCACGCTTAGGGGTCAGACACACCAATGCGAAATCTCAACGCATGACGTCACTATTTCCATTGATGCCGATTTTGATTTGATGTTTTAGATTTTGGCATTCGGTGTTCAGATTGCATCGGAGTGTTACTCATTGCCTAATGTCCTTTCACAATAGCAACTGAATCGGGTAGTATTTTTTCTTATTAATATGGCAAGGGATTTCTTTTCTAGTGATTACGTTGTTTATTACAGGGGATTATTTTTCATTATGGAATTACTTGTATGCAGAAAGCGCCAGGCAATTACCTTTGTTTATAATTAGGTGGTTTTAAATGGTTTTGCTTGGAGAGATTGCCAACGAAGATTATTATTTAGATTTTTAGTGTCAAATGCTATAATTTTCACTTTTATGTAAGAAAGTACATATGATTGAATACATAGTTTACCACTGTTCACGATAGTGACGAAAAGGAATTGAAATTTGTTGTTAACGAAATACCTACCTAACGAGTTTTAGTGTTATTTTACGGGATTTGATTATTATTTGTTAGTAAAATTTTTTTGTAATTTTATGTTCTTGCCAACGAATGAATGACTGATAAAAAATTATTTCTATATTTTGTTTTAGTATCGATCGTAATTCCTTTTCAAAAACACCGCAGCATACGAAACGTGTATTTCATAGTACGGAGGTCATTCCACTCGCTTTTAAGTGCTGTGCTGTTGACACAATGTCATGACGTTGTCATTGTCATATTGTCATTCGTCGTTCACATAACATTCGTGTCAATTCGTAGATGTAGTGTATCGGTACCATTATATTGCATATCAAGTATCAATATTGTATTTATAGTGTAAAATTGAGACCAAACATAGGTTTACTTGTTTCAATGTACATACATACATAACTACATAAGGTCGACAGGCGAGACTAGCGAAATCTGCAACGCAACCAATAAATTTAATTGAAGATGTTAAAAATAAGAGATCCTCTCTAAACACGCTAACTGTTTTTGATTACATAACAACGTTGTAATGAGCCTTGCTTCAACGTCTAATTACATAACATCTAATCCCAATTAAAATTAATTATGACTAGCAATTGACTATGTGAACTGCAAAAAAGGAGACGAGTTGAGAAAACAGAACAGACATAATTTATTTAATATATATTATGTGTACCTAATTGTACATTTGGTATACAATTGTCAATTATTTACACATTATTATTATTTGTTTGAAGAGGTAGGGTACTAAGCCCCTTTGTCACTACGACCTGCGAAGATCTATTGTGACGCCTCTATTTACACATACCTACATCTAAATTGACAAATTATCTACTTATTTCTGAAAGATACATATTACTTCCAATTCTGTAAAGGAACAAAGAAAAATATGAAATTAAATTATTGCTGTCTTTCTCAACAAAAAAGGGACGATTTTTTTTAAGGATAGGTAATAAGTTGAATTAAAGTTTTGAAACCTCAGCAATGTCGGTTTTAAACAATTTTTAATAATAGTTTTGTCTCATTCTTGTTTTTCTGTAAGTAAAGGATAGCAATATTCTAAAGATTTAGCCGATGTCAAAAATCTTTGCAGTGATGTGCACAAATGATTGCGATAATTTTAGGCGATTATAAATCGATACATATCTATTGACTACTAATTGCTGTGTAAATCAATTTACCTTTATCATCAGATATCTCGTGAAGTGCGGTAGCGTGACGTTAATTGGATTAAATATAGAATATGGACACGTAAAGGTGTAATTAGTATTCATTACACGTAATAAATCAATAGTGATTCGCTCGTCTTCGCTGAAGTGTTGGAACCTTTGATTAAAGAAACAAAGGTCGGAACAGTCATGACATTGTCTCAATGCAAAAAAGTTATACAATTTTGCTGTTTGCAATTTTTGTTATTATAAAATTTAGTAGGTATATGCCCTGAATTACATGTAAAAAATGTTTTTAAATATTCCTACACATGTGTAGTTGTAGGATTCTTGGTACCTACCTATATAATTTGCATTACAAAGATAAATAAAAAATCTGCTAAATGTGTTTCGAATTACGAATAGAGATTTTCGTTTAGAATGTGACAATGTTATTTGTGCACATTGTACGGAACCAACTTTCTGACAATTTGTATAAGTATGGTATAAAACTTGTAGAAAAAGTTTGTCTAAACATTTGAAATCGAAAGTTCTGATTAAAATGATTAAATAGATGACAGAGAGAACATTTCTATAGCAGATATAATATTAATGGCAAAATAAGAGTTCCTTGTTTGTTAGGTAACCCTAAAACTATAACAGTTTGCTTGAGGTAGGTACGTTTAAAATAGTTAACAAGCAGTATTTACGTTGTACTTATTATTCTTTATTTCGAGTATTATTAAATCTTTATTCAAGTTTTAAAAACATTTTTACATATTATTGGGGGTTTATTAGATCGCCTCTCGGAATGGTTAACTAGATAATGTAGGTAATAATCTTACTGAAATACTATTTTGTAGAAAATTGACTAGAATTTAGTGTTCACTAATGTTTAAACTAGTAGATAAAACTGAAAGGCAATCACAGGAATTATAGAACCAGAGACTGTTTTCACTAGGACAATATGCATATTTGAGTGAAACTGAAGTGAAGGGACAAAATAATGAAATAAATGTAGGCTGACACTAAGGTTGGGCCTATAATTCTCGTAGTAATAGGTAGTCTTTCTAAGCTCAGCTTGGACTGATCCTTCAAATTAAAAATGATAGGATTAAAGAGTCTTTGCATACGACATTTTAGCACGCAGTCGACACGCATCAGTCACATCTAAAACGCGCTGCGAATGCGATGCAGTCGCGCCTGTACTTTTTAATGAGCCGTTTGCAGCCAATGTCATTGTTTGCAGCGCTGTCGATGTGCGAATTGCGATTCACGATCGAGTATCGACTGCGCGCGAAAATGTCGCGTGCAAATGCAAAGTCTCTTATGTAATGACGGAAAAAGTGTTGAAAGGAGTAA
This sequence comes from Allophyes oxyacanthae, assembly GCA_932294325.1. Taxonomy (NCBI): domain Eukaryota; kingdom Metazoa; phylum Arthropoda; class Insecta; order Lepidoptera; family Noctuidae; genus Allophyes; species Allophyes oxyacanthae. The sequence continues at coordinate 12,134,259 of OW028629.1, forward strand.
ATAATTTTGATAGTAATAGGGCCAATTTTGTGTTAAAGTCCTCATAACTAAGCAACTACCAGTGAGTGGGGGTAATAATTGTACCCAAGGTACTTATCTCATATTTTTTACTGACATGAAAAAGGTACATCGAACGTACAATGTTTCGAAATATAGATCATCATGTAAAATAGTATAATTTACAGCTGTTTTTTTTTGTAAAAAATGTTTTTATTTTATTTTAAATTTTGTAATCATTTTGCTACTACTTAATTAAGCTACATAATAGTGTTTTAGTAAATTGTTAATTTTAACTTAGTGTTAAAGTATATTTATTATTTTCTTGTTTTAGGTGCCTATTTTGGAATTTATATGTTATCTTTTTTTTACATAACATCACACTAACTATAATGCACTATATGTGAATTGTTTTGAGTGATTTTTATAAATAGTTAAATATTTCATGTTGTTCGTAATTTTGTGCAATATAAAGTTTATTTTGTCGGCCACACTTGCCATGTTGACGAAGCTAATGTTTAGAACTACATATATTTTAAATAATGTTATAAATTGCGTACTTTTTATGCTTTTTTATAATGTTGAATGTCAGATACAATATAAAGTGGGTTTGTGGCTGGTTGCACTATTAGTGGATCTGAAATATCTAATTGAATAAAATGTTCCCCATATTCATCGATAATATTGAAATTAATCCTCACCAAAGAAATTGAATTATTGTAATACTCGGATTATAATAAATGATCACTTTGGATATATATTTTTGTTTTTTTTTCTTGTATCTATGAGAGAATATTGAGACCGCTGATTGGGACTTACGATCTTTTCACACACACTCACGCACACACACACACACACACACACACAAACACACACGGTTTCCCTATAAACGGTAACGTGACGATTCAGTAATTTAGGCAACCGTGTACGTGTAAACGGCTGCTGTTTATATGGAAACCGTGTGTGTGTGTGTGAAAAGGGCCTAAATCCTGAAAGAGCAATATGTACCTACATAATTTCTAGTATTTCCAAACGCATTTTATCTGCACGCGATGCATAAGCTGGCTGATATAGCTCTGACGGTGACTTCTGCTGACCATTCTGATGACCGATAGATGGCATTATTGAAATACTTAGGATTTCGCTACAGGTCTGTAATAAAATCCCATGTTTAAATCGAAGTGCCTACCTACCTAACTAGCCAGCGAGCGTCGAAACTCGAGAAAGAGCACTATCAAGAGTATTTAACCACTACGTTTAGAGCACCAATAACCCATATAGGGAATAATAATCCTCAGGAATAAGGAAGAGGCATCTTTTTTGAGAGTAACTTGCCCGGCGGTGTCTGACTCAAGTGCAGATTCTGTTGAACTAGAAATACATTTATCCTACCCATTTAAGCCATAAACAGGATGGAAATTAGAACCATTGCAAAGTGCCAAGTGGGAAAACGTTCTTAGAACACGGTGCATAATTTTTGAAGAAATTTTGACTTCTATTCACAGGTTTTGAAAATAAAATGTACACTCAGTCATCAGCGAGGAAAAGGCAATACGGCAATACAGATTTTTTTTTTGCATGATGTTGCCAAGGCACGAAGTTAAATATGGCAGTGGAGCTATCACTCTCCACGAGTGTAATATTTTGTGTTCGATTATTTTTAATAACAGCTTCATCAAAAGATCAAAACCGATCAAAACTGACCAAATATTGTTTATTATCTATAAAAATGTTTTATAGCGTAATTTTTTTGCGTAAAATGGAATGTACTGACTATAGTGTTGTACCATTAGGCAAAAATTCAGGGAGAAATATCGACTCAAGTAATAATAATTTAGAGTACCTACAAATACATGCATAATTACGAATGAAATGAAAAAATACGACCACAATTCATAATATAGCTGCTTGTTACAAAACATAGCAATCGATTATATTTATACTCGAGTAGGTAATCGGTAAATAACTATCTGTCATCGGTTGACATCGACTATCATGTTTATATTATTTATCGATCCACTACCCTAATGTCGCTTTGAAATGGCCGACGTTTAGGGGGAGTGTCTAGCGGAAATCGAATTTCTGAGTAATTTTTACCAGATAAGGTGAGTATTTGACCATTTAATATTATTGTAACGATAACGAAAACAATATAAAACACGAGTGGACCCCAAAACTCAGTCTTATTATCGGTTGCATGCGTTTCCGGTGCGACAGCCGGCCGAGTTATTCAAAACAAAAGGTGTTTTTACGATATTTTGTATTTTTCCATTCAGGTATTTATGGTGTTCTGTTACAACTTAGTAAGATATGTAAACAAATAGACAGTGTCCAATATAAAATACGTATTTTCTGTCACAATTCCTCTTTATGATAATGGGTAAAGAAATACTGTATCTTTGGATGTAGCCTGGTTTTTTCTAATTAGAAATGCAATTAGTGTATGTGTAATGTTTATTGTTACTTAAAACTACCGTTAAGTAGTTTACATACCGTTTTCGGAGTAATAAAAAGAATTTTTTAGTAAAATATAAGTTTATAAAAATTGTTTCAGACCAAGACACTTCCACATACATTCCAAATTTAAAAGACTGAGAAACTTTTTTTTAAAAGTGGATAATCATGGCTTGGCGTTTCAAAGCCTCGAAGTATAAAAATGCGGCACCAATTGTCCCTAAGCCGGAGGCATGCATTAGAGATATTTGTGTTGGATCATATCAGACTTATGGGAATAACATTTGTGCGTCTGCGGCCTTCATGGCCTTTAATTGGGAGCATGTTGGGTCGAGCATGGCTGTGCTGCCGCTTGATGACTGTGGGAGGAAGAGTAAGACAATGCCTTTGCTTTATGCGCACTCTGATACCATAACGGACATGGAATTCTCACCGTTCCATGATGGATTGCTACTGACTGGATCACAAGATTCTTTGGTAAGTGTTCATAATCATTATCATAATGTTAGGACAAAAATTTATATTGCAGTGCAAAGGATGAGTTTGCAGAAGACAGTGCTTTAAAAAAAAATGTTGAGACCATAAATTATCATCCATGGAACCTCAGTGGGACTGACTGGTATAGCATTTTTGTATCAAATTCATTTATTATTAACAAAAAATTTAAGATGTTTCATATCATTATGGTTAAAATCCTCATTATAATTAATTAATGTACTTTCTGTCTAAGCACTAAAATTAAGATCTATGACTAATGTTATATTATCTGCAACAGTGGCATTCACAGACATTACCTACAGGGTAGGCACAAACAACTTGGTGTCGTATTTTCAAGTTAAATGATGTTCGTGACTCGCCACCTCACCCTAAAACTTAAATTAACTGATATTACAGACATGTTATCGTTTGTATTACCTATTACTTAATTTATAACGGTAGGCAGTGTCTTTTTGTCTTTATGAGTGCATGCCACAGATCTGCAAATATTGTGAGCAAAGTAAATTATGCATTATCATGTGTTTTCAAGCCCCCCAACCAAATAAGTTGCTTTGGGTGTGTATTTTCTGAGTATCAATATAACTTTTGCTTGAACTCTAACATCATGAATGCTGTACAGAATCTATATTAAAATTATCAGCATGCAAGCAAAAAAAAATTCTCATCCCATTGTGTGTTATGGTGCCGATAATACCATGGGACATCCCACACCTGTCGAATCAAATATCACATCAAAGTTGGAGAAAAATACTGTATAAGAAATTAAGATAAAAATTTGGCTCGATGATATGTAAGCACGGTATCTGTGCACACATTAACATAGACCTTCTTGCTCACTGAGGCATGGAAACTAGATTTTGACTTTCCACAGCAATATTTTAGCTATTATGACTTCAGATTTCTATTAATGTGTTAAACTGCACTATGATTAAGTATATAACATGCACACTTATCTGTAGTGGGGTGAGCAGAGTTACAAGTTGTATCTGATGAGGCTAATTGTAATTTGTTACTTACAGTGTCTTCTTAAATACATTCATTGCTTTGCTATGCCAATATAATGAAGTTTTTATAGTTATTAATGTGTATTGAGCTCTGGCCTTATGTGACCTTTAGACATTCATTTTGGTAAAGTTCAATCCCTGACGTTGGATTGACGACTGACGGATATTTTGCGATCCAATTTATCAATCCATCAAACTGTATATTACACTAGGCTTTCCTAAACAATGGGTCGCTATTGCTACCCACTGTTGGGACACAAACTAATATTGGGTGGGCCCGAAGAATATATAATAAGTATTATACTTTGGGGAAGAAATGTTAAAGTTGGACATAATTAAATGAGATACATCATTTTTTTTTGTTTTCTTTTGCATATTTTTCAAGTTAGTCGTGGTTTGAATTACTGTGAACCACTACAATCTGATATCAATCTAGCCAAGACCACGGATTAAATAGATGCCAGTTGATGGTCTAATGGCTTTATTGACAACACTTGAACTTCATGGTTAGCAACCACGCTTGCAACCACTAGACCAGCGAGGTTGTTGACCCATTAGAGTCTAGAAACAGTAGCTATGTGTAGTTTCTGTTGCACACTTTGATAGGACTAAACTAAGGGTGTTTGTCTCTTTCTGTTTCTATAGAAAAAGAAAGGGATAGATGCGTTTAGCAGTGGCGAAGGGTGAAAATTTTCAAAGGGGAAGCCATCTCAAAATAGCCCTCCAAAAATAGCACATTCATCAATTGATGCTGTAAGATAAAAATAGTCTGTCCCGGTTGTCATAAGGATACCTATGACAGTTGTTATGGGAGTCAGCTGCCCAAAAAGTCTGACAACCAGTCTAACCTTAGGGCAGGGGTCGCCAAATGGCGGACCGCGGTCCGCATCCGGACCGCCGACCCATTTTGTGCGGACCGCGAGAACACAGCAACTTGCGTGCGGAGTGCGTAATTTAATAAAAATGTATCCCCCGCATTATCTTTGTTGACGTCAATTCGAAAACGTACGTTATTTCCGTAATTACATTTGTTAAATATTTTTTTCTATAAAATGTTGTGCGGACCGCAATGGTCATTTCATTTCTTAAAACGGACCCCGAGCGAAACTAATTGGTGACCCCTGCTGTAGTTCATATCAGTGGCGTGCGCAGACAAAAAAAGACACTGCGCTAATAAATTAAGTATTAAATAATACCAACGTTAATATGTCTGTAATATCAGTTAGTTGAAGTCTTAGGGAGAGGTGGTCAATCACAAACATCATTTAATTTGTCAATACGACACTAAGGGCCAAGTTCACCGACAATATGACAGACGATTAAGATAAAATCAGTTGTTTACAGTGAATTTTTGTACTAATAAACGGCTGATTTCAGTTTAAACATCTGTTATGTCGTCAGTGAACATGGCCCTAAGTTGTTTTCGCCTACCCTATAAGAAATGTCTGTGCACGCCACTAGTTCATAAAACCACTTGGAAAAAATAATAAAATGATTGCTGCTAAAAATCATAAAATATAAAATGATAGTATTACATATGATGAAAGTCTATTTCAGTAAAAATTGATAAAATAATGCAAGTACGATAAAAATTCAAACTTATCATACGGAACTTGTCCTTTAGATAAAACGTTTGTCGTGTTATTTGATTCAACTGACGATGCAATGTTGACGTAATCATCACGTCTGAGATACGTGAACTGGGGCCTTACTACGAACTGTTATAGCAGGGCTGCAATTGAACTGCCCAGAAATTTTGTATAGGCTTTTCGTACAATGAAAGGTCAGCTTATTCTGGAAATATCTGGGCAGTTCAATTTCTACCCTACTATAAGGCTGACATTCAGAGACGACAGAAACGAGTCTAAGCGTGAACTTACGCTTCCATCTGTCAAACTTACGAACAAATTGTGACAGATGGAAGCGTAAGTTCACGCTTAGACTCGTTTCTGTCGTCTCTGAATGTCAGCCTAAGAGCTGGTAGTAAGCCCCCTGGTAGGCCAGGGATGGTGAACCATTGGCATGCGTGCCATCGATAGCAAGTGACACGGAATACTGGGCACAGCATTAATTGAGGTCAAGAATTTTAATTATTTTTTCCACTACTCTAAATTTGCTTTACGTTTACTGCGTTTACGGCACGTTACGTTACGGTCACAGTAAGTAAAGGCATCTTTGAAAAAAAACACTTGGATGTAGAAAGGTTCGCCATTCCTGTGGTAGCCTCTCGCACCACCTAGAGTTCGTCGATATAAGGATGTGTAATACTTGACAATTATAACTAAACTTGTCACTAGGGTTGCCACCTTTTTTTGAGCAAATAAAGTATACCTACTTACTTTTGTAAGGTAAAAGAATGAAGTACCTACATGTAAAATTAAAGTATTATTTATTCGACTTGTTATGTTTTTCCATGTTGTTGCTTTTAGAAACATCTACGAATTAATACTTGTTATTGGTGAACAGCATGTTTACAATCTATGCCTAAGTTATGATATACATAAATAATTCATTTTGTATTAAGTTTCCGAACAGGTTACACTTACACATAAAAAATCGCTTAAACACTTTTGTTTCATTAAGTAAACAATAAAATAAAGTGTTGAAAAATCAAAATTAGTATAATAAATTATTTTTCATCCCACCATCTCGGAAAGAGTATTTTTAATCTTCAATATCTGAGTGGAAAAGCCGTTTTTATTCTCTAGAGGATAAAGTAAATTTTCATCCCACCATCTCGGAAAGAGTATTTTTAATCTTCAATATCTGAGTGGAAAAGCCATTTTTATTCTCTAGAGGATAAAGTAAATTGAATTTAGAACATCGTGTGCACTAAGTTTGTGAATTAAACGTTTTTTTTTTGCATTTAGTCATTTCCTCGCTGAGGTGGAATGAAAAGTTACGTGTTGCACTCGAGTGCAAAGATTTTTCACCTCGTGCTCTTTTGATTCCCTCGCTAACGCTCAGGATTCTAAAATTGAATCACTCGCTGCGCTCGTGATTCAATTTTAGAATCCTTCGCTTGCTCGGTCATCAAAATTGAACACGCGGTTAAAAAGCAACTTTGCACTCTTGTATAACAAATAACTATTCACGGACTAACTACGTGACTTTGTGCGAAGCGGGAGCAGTTTGCATGTAGATGCATTTATAGATAAACTAGCGATCCGTCCCCGGCTTCGCACGGGTGCAATTTCTCTACTATCCTTACATTAAATATTAAAGTATTACACATTTAAACCTTCGTGAAAAATTATCTAACTGATGGTGAAAACCGCATCAAAATCCGTTGCGTGGTTTAGGAGGAGTTAGCGGATATACGGACAGACAGACGCGGAAAGCGATTTTATTTTATACTTTAAATAATATATACAGGGTGGTGACGACATTACGACAATAAATGAAACCACGTATTTGGTATCACGTGCTGAAGCCGTGCACAAAAAATCAACGATTTTCACGCATATAATTTTTGCATAATATTTTACTCTACTCTCATTCGTCTAGGTGAAGGAGCATCAAAGTAGAAACTTATGTCATCTTTATCTATTCTTTACGTGTAAATAATGATTATTTTGGTAAGAACAAGACAGAAACTTTTCAAATTTCACTTAGAGATCGTGATATGTGTAAAATTAAGAATATTTTAATTAGTTCCTGTGGCTAAACTATTGATTGGATTTGATAGATATTTTGTGTACGGTCACAGAACGTGATACCAAATACGTGGTTTCATTTATTGTTGTAACGTCGTCACCACCCTGTATAGAGATGGTACACTAGTGAAATACGGTCCTCAGAAGCAAATCGATAAGCGTGGTTCGTCATTAGTTCTCGGTAAAAGTATCGATAAAGAAACGAAAAATTGGTGAAATGTTATGTTATCAATTCGTTTATTATGTTTTCTTGAATCATTCTTGCATAATTTTACAGAACAATTCACAATTTTTACGGTTAAAAACTACGTTTTTCATTCCGGGGACCTACTCGACTCGCGATCGTACGAAATATTTTTTTTATTTTTTTTTAAAGTCACCAGTTTCTCTCCTGTATCGAGGGTACAGTTTACAAACATATATGTCACATGCACACACACCCAGACCCGAAACAACTATCTGTAGATCATATAAATAATTGGTCCGTGCGAGGATCGAACCCGCGACCCGTAGCGTAGAAAGCTAATCGCGTAGACACTGCGCCAACCGTGTCGTTATACTATGAACGCGGAGTTCGTGTCGCGACTGCGTTGTTCGTACTCGTACCTACTCACGGTTCATAATCCTGTAGGATTTTTGTAGACTTATCTTGGCTGGGTTTTTAAATTTAAATTGTAATAATTACCCGTATCTAATTATAAATGTCGTAGGGACATGATAAAACAAGGTAATTTATGTACCTATTGTTTAAAAAAAAAAAATAGCTCTCTGTATTACATAAATATTACCACAAGCATATTCCCCCTTATTACAAAACATGTCTGGTTTAAACCAGGTATACGAAAACCCAGGTTTGAAATATATCTAATCCATCACTTTCTAAAAAAGTCTTATAACAAATTTATTAAATATATTCATTATTCAGGTTTTATGAGTTTCTAACGTCTTATAATAAAAAGAGACGGGGCTATCTTAAAACCTGGGTTTTACAGGAAAAAAATAAATGTCCATAAATATTACATTATGAAAATTGAAAATCAATTTATAACTATCTTTTTTAGGTAAAAATATGGAACATCCCGCCAGAAGGTCTGAAGGAGTCTCTCTCCACTCCCGAATGCACGTTATCGCAGAAACAGCGGCGCGTCGAGAACGTTGGCTTTCATCCCGTGGCTGACGGGCTGATTCACGTGGCATCGGGCCATGAGCTCGCGCTGTGGGACCTTACCAAGCAGAAGGAGGCCTTCGGTAAGTCATTGTATTGAGAAATGAAGCCGGGCTTCCACTGCGAAAGGGTGAGCAAGTAATAGCCAAGCAGAACTGAGTCCAATTAGCTAAAATAGGTTTTATCTTTCATTAACCTAATTTTAGTTTCAACCACCTTTATGTTTTACCTTCCACTGCAAAAGAAAAAGAGAAAGCGAGGAATTAACGTATTAGCGTAACTATGTAATTTTTGATTGCTAGTCGAACGGAGTCCGTACGGACACCACTACGTTTGCTGAAGCGGAACGAGTTCGTTAACTATTTTTACTCGTTCAGTCCTCTCCGCTAGACGCTAGGCTGAGTATTTCCATGCATCTCAATCTGGCTTATATTCATAGAAATCTAATATCATTTACTCTTGACTCCTTCCACAGTAAACAGAGACCATGCAGAAGTCATACAATCAACTTCTTGGAAGAAGGATGGCAAGCTTCTCGCAACTTCGTGCAAGGATAAGAAGGTTCGCATCATAGACCCGCGCGCGTCCACGGCGGTGGCTGACATCGCCAACAGCCACCAGAACATCAAGGACAGCAGGATCGTGTGGCTTGGAGACCAGGACAGGATATTGACTACTGGTAAGACGCTTTCGGTGGATGGATTGGAATTGGATAAGTTTAGGTAATTGTTATAACTTGAGTAGAAATAATATGGATTATTATCGATGCGATATATTGTGCTGTTCATTGATAGCAATATGATTAAAATTGTTAATTATCATTCGCAAATTCGAATTAAATATCTGAAGCCCAATTTTCGTAATTAATTTATAATATGACTGAACTGGGATTATAAATTATTCATTGACAAAAAATCGGTATTCAACTCCTCTTAAAGTTCAGTCCGATTTTAGCATGATTTGATTTCAATCTTCTTACAGACTCATTTCAAATCTCAAGAATTTTTCACGTTTATGTATGGACGGGGATACTAATTTTATTATCTGTGTTGGTTCAAAATGTTAGCAGAATACTGATTTGGCTTCAATCAACTTTCGACCTCATTACAATATAATTTCACGTTTGAAGTTGTTTGTTAGTTTAGGAGAATACCAATTTATGACATTGATATTAGATCGGAACTATATTTTGAATATTTGTAATTACGAGAATTGGGTTTCTGAGGTGTGACAAAAAGCCAAATAGTGTGATAGTGATTTTGTTTTAATAATATTATTGTGTATTGCAGTTTACTAGATTACCTAAATCAATAGGAATTTTGATACATCCTGGCTTTTGTTATTTATATAAAATAAATAATTATTTTCTCATCAGGTTTCGACTCAAACCGCCTCCGTCAAATAATGATCCGTGACATCCGCAACCTGTCCCAAACGCAGAAGACGTTAGAGCTGGACTGTTCCACTGGCATCCTGATGCCGCTGTTCGATGCCGACACCAACATGCTGTTCCTGGCCGGGAAGGGAGACACCACTATTCTGTACTTAGAGCTCACTGATAGAGAGCCTTATCTTATTGAGGGGCTCAGACATTCTGGTGAGTTTTATTAATCTTCTTTACATAGTATAAAATAAAGTCGCTTTCCGCGTCTGTCTGTCTGTATATCCGCTAACTTCTCCTAAACCACGCAACGTATTTTGATGTGGATTTCACCATAATTTTGAGCATTTCTTGTAGAAGGTTTATATGTATAATACTTTCATATTTAATGTAAGGATCGTAGAGAAATTGCATCCGAGCGAAGCCGGGGACGGGTCGCTAGTATTATACAAAACGTTCCCTCAAAAATCAAATCATTTATACTCCGTTTGAAATAAGATTAGACATGTTTAACAAACCCTTTTACAGTGTATTCAACCGATTTTGACTTCTATTCCGTACGCATAAGGATGGCATTAAAAGCAAAAACGTATTTACGATAACAAATGTTTACTGCAGCTGTAATTTGTCATGTCACCAACGTAATAGAAGTCAAAATCGGTTGAATAAAGTGTAAATGGAGTTATTTAAATTTCTAATGTTATTTCGAACGGAGTATAGAATCAAATCAAATAATTTATTCGCCTCAAGATATCGTACATTATGTTATCGTATGTTACATTATAGTAAGTATTAGATACATAAGCCCGTCATATCTTGCCTTTTAGTAGGCATGCGAAAATACAACATAACACTACATAACACAGGACAAACATTTCCTTAACCTAATTAAATTGTTAATAAAGTATCTAGATTTATAAGGAAATGTAATAACTTGTATTGTTTATTTTGGTAATAAATGTTTTTTATTATTATTATTGATACAATACAATTATACACATCCATTTTTTACGGACATTTCGCGATGTGGATGTTCATAGAAACCACAACGTGTTTTGAGCAGTTTTATCGCTTAATCAGCGATTTCGGTCTTTGAGTTTAACAGATGTACAATCATATTCAATTATTATCAATGTCGCTATTGGATATAAATCTCAAACTATGCAAGGACCTTGGAATGACTTAAACATGTAAAGATATCGCTTATTGATTTACCTGACATATGGTCGTTAATAGCCCATAACACTAACATTGTTAAATACCCTTGTATGTACTAAATAAATCTAAATTGAGTTTTCGCGTCTGTAATAAAGACTTAACTGATATTACAGACATTTTAACATTTATGTATTACTTAATATTTTTTTGTTTAGGGTAGGCATTGTCTTTTTGTCTTAATGGAGTGCACGCCAGTGATATGGTACTCGCAAATCTTTATGAGCCCTCTGAACTCTCTCACTCTCTCCCTCTAGCACTTATAATAGTACGCTTATTATATGTGCTAGATGGAGAGAGAGATAGATTTCAGAGCTCAGTTCAGGGCTCATAAAGATTTGCAAGTACTATACGCGGTATTTAACCATGTTAGTTACGCTGTATGGGGCTACTGGTAGCTGGAGGCTTTGTCTTCTAATTAAAATGTTCTTATATTCTAGGTGAACAAACGAAAGGCGCCTGCCTTGTCCCGAAGCGTGCTCTTCGCGTGATGGAAGGCGAAGTGAACAGAGTATTACAACTTGCTGGCTCCTCCGTCGTGCCCATCATGTACCAGGTCCCGAGGAAGGTATGTTATTTTATTTATAATTATTTATTTGGTTCATCAATAATTGTTTATAGATGTGTGCGCCGATGTCCGTGGCGGCGTCATCGGCGCGGCGTGGATAGTGAAAATCTCATTAAAAACAAAATATTGCACTTATTCGCCAAACGACTGTTACGGACGAAGTTATCGGCAAAACCGCGCTTTTTAAATTATGGTCATATAAAAAAGGTATTTAATTTAATTTGCGTAAACAAATACGTCGAAATAAACCAATAAGCATATATTTAGACATTTCTAGTGTTTAGTTTACTAGTATATGTCTGCATTGTATCTAAAACAACCGTATCCGTCCGACCATCCACGCCGATGACGCCAAAGCTGGCATCGGCGCACACGTCTATTTATTTACACCAAAAATTGTTTTTTTTTTTTTGATTGTTATCATCGATAGTTATCGCAATCCCTTGTTAGAAGGCGTGGGATAAAAAAATTTTTTGACTGATTCACTGTATGTTTACTTGACCAGAGTTACCGCGACTACCACGCGGACTTGTACCCCGACACCTCGGGGTGCGTGACGTACCTGAGCGCCCCGATGTGGCTCGACCACGTGGACCACCCCGTGCCCAACATATCTTTGCACCCCGACGCTAATAATGGCTCACAGGTACGTCATTACACGTTGTGGCTGAAGTACATGATGGTTCATTTTAGTTGAATTTTAACGTCCGTTTGAAACGACTATGGATTCTGTGAGGCATTCACAGCTACTGTGTACGTATTTACAACGTACAATTTTGGTGCTGAAATGTTTGGTTTGCGTGCTATAAAAATTGTGCGTTATTTGATGGTGTCGTACCCTAAACCTTACGTGCACGTCAGTGGCGTGCCTAGGGGTTGACTATAAGGCATGCCCGACAAACCTACTGGACTATAATATATTATGTGTGCGTGTCTTAAAATATGAGTTCCTTTCATAGTCAGTTTATTTCACTCAATTTAACGACATCTAGCGACTACTACGGTTTTATAGATTTGTTGTACCTAGTTTACATGAATTGATAATAGATGGCAGTATAATACATTTACGCCATCTAATTAAATCATTATAAAAATATAAATAAAGATATTTAGTTGAAACCGAATTCATAACAAATAGAAAAGGCACCTACCCAGTTCACTTTTAAAGTTTCTACCTTTCCGACTGCTTCAATGATTTAACTTTAACCTCACTTATAGAACCCGGTTAAATTTAAGCATTTGAATGACAACTATACACACATCTTTGGGATTATTATATTGTTAAACACAGCGGGTTATTTCTCTTAAAATCACGGTGAAAATGTAATCTACTAATAAGAGCAACAGCTGAACACTTTATAAACCATCACAAAGAACAAACAATTAATACGTTTGTTTCCGCAGTCATTTTCTTCATCACAACATAAATGTTATATCTCTAAATCACGGCAAATACTACACAAAAATAACGATATGAAATTGCAACATCAATATTTCGTTCAAAACAAAAATACATCTGAAGTATGCAACAAAACGTCAAGCCAAATAATTCCTGCGCATTTATAGCTACGTTCACACAGGCATGCAGGCATGCGTTCCAGTACAAATTGCGACATAGCTATATAAGTATATGTCATAAATTTTGTTCTGCGTTAGAGCGGGACGGTAGGGAAAAATGACGTCAGCCAAAGCCCGGCTTCATAGACTAATAAAGGCGTAGTGCGAGCGTGATGCATGACTGTCTGTACTCTTTTCGTTCGAAATATTCTTATTGGGTGAATATTTTGTTGGTGAGTCGCGACATTTGGCGCGCAAAATTTAAAATGTTATTTTATTACGCGAATGATTATGTTTGTTTCGTATTAGGGCATGCCGGGCTTTTGGGCTTGTATGGAGGTACCGCCACTGGTGCACGTCTAGTAGGTATTGGGCCCTTTCATATTACTCGATAATGACTCCGACACGATATTGACGGAGAAATCGGTGAATATACATTAAAAAAATAGATACAGTCGAACATAGAACCTCCTCCTTTTTTAAAGTCGGTTAATAAATAGAGATGACAATTTAGGGCTGATTTTTCAATAGCCAAATAATGTTTGATCCATCGAATAAATTTGACAGTTGACAGATTTTGTATAGAAAACCTGTCAAAAGATCAAATTTATTCCCTCTGATAAAGTTATCTGGCGATTGAAAAATCAGCCCTTAGTTAAATAACATTTAATCATCGTTTATTAGTACCGATGTCTGTATCGGTGTAGTGTCGGTGTTAGTATCGTCTAATTTGAAGACGCCTATCGTATTTCACTAATTACCCTTCGTCAATGATGGTCTTAGACACCATTTTTTCAGATGCATTTATTTATTTATTTATTTATTTAATGCTTTTCATACAAATATGTACAAAGGCGGTCTTAATGCCAAAGGCATTCTCTGCCAGACAACCTTAGGGTGATGCAGAGACAAAACATGGTAGATGCACTAGTCATTAATATTAGGTGAGGATAATAATATACCTACTTATGTAAAACCTAAGCAATTCAATACACATATACCTACTTACATTACAATATATAATTACCTACACTATTAGATACATCACGATTTACGATTTTGTTCATTGTTTAACTTTGAAGAATCCATACAATAAGTACGGAAATGGATGTTGAAATACTAATATGAGCTATTTTGTGCATGAGCCATTAGATTTAAAGCTAGGCTTGGTATTACTATGAATAATTCTCAAATAATTTGTTTTCATTATGTTTTTTTTAAGTGTGCTTTTTATTAGATTTTGGGGTATGAGGCGTTACTGCATGATGATGAGGACATACGTAACATTTTCTGTTATTAAAAAAGGGGGTCAATGATGAGTATTGATTGCTTCCTCCCCGACTCCTATAACTAACAATCCAAGGAGGTTTGTTTGTAAGGCCGCCTTTGGCAGACAGTTTGTGATCCAAGTATAATGGTTTTGGTAAAATATAGCCATAAAAGTTACAGCAGATTGAGCCTATTAAAATAATATTATGTTCAAATCACATTGTGATTTTGAGAGGAACAAAACCATTTACTGGACTAACAAAGATAAGGGGAAAAGATAAAATTGTGGACCATAATCATAGACTATTATTGTCACTGAGAGCCTTTTTCCTGTCAAGCGGAGTTGCGTCCTGTTTGTCTGGCCTGTATATAATCTATAGGGTCTGGCCCGCATGCGTGGCACACGCAGGGCAGGATGCGCATGTATGCAAACGATACGGGCGGCACGCATATTAGTAAATAGCGTTTAAATATCGGGAATTCAATTCAACAACGAATCACGAGAGATGTTCGGGCCATAAGTGACAATAATGGTGAAGTTGCAAACCGTGAAAGTTAAAAGCATATTAATTTTGTTTTATGAAGGTTATGTGGTTTATGGAGTAACATTTGGTTGATGTAGATTACTCTTAATTCTGCATGGTCAATTATTATTAAGGTTTTTAATAAAAATAAATATTCTTCATGATTGGAACAGCTAGTGGTTTCTTTTATTTTTTCAAAATTAACCCATGGTTTTTTTGACGTATTTTTATAGTGTTGTGAATGTGGTTGATTTTTTTATTTATATGTAGTGTAGTACGAGGTGATTTTAGAAGCTTGTTATTCAGTGATTTTTGGTGTTATTTTCAGTTTATTTAGTTTTGTGTGGTGCTTGTATTGGTTAACACGCGGGTGTATAGGGGTAACGTAAGTATGTATTGTAATTTTTCATTAATTTCCTTTTACTCGCCATTTTATTGCAAATTGATTAGTAATTCTCCTTTTAGATTCACCGCGGTAATTTAGAAGCAATGGTAAAAGCTATATTAGCGATGCCACCACCCAAAAAGACTGACTCGAAAAAACCTGTGACACCTCAAATCGAAGAACCAGTGAAAACTGTAGCTAAGATTCAGCCTCCCTCAGAACCGATAGACGAAGACCGTATCGACTTCGTGAACGTAAAAGACCTGATCAAAGGTATGGAAAAACAGAAGACTCCCAAAGTAGATTATCAGAAAGAAACGAACGGTTTCACAAAGAAGATTACTGATAATGGCCACGATAATTGTAACGACAAGAAGACTGATGAACCAGATAACAATGAACCCGATGTTGTTCCCCAAAAGACTGAAAAGACCGAAAAGACCACAGAAAAGACCGAGAAGACCATAGAGAAAACGGATAGTACTGAGTCAACAGAATGCTCTTTATCGAGAAGTAATAGTCTGATCAACGGTGTTCCCGTGCAAGTCCCGAAACCTATGCCTAGGTCTTCTATTTCGGAGGCAGGGTCCATGGATGAGCATTCGGAGGCTCCTAAACCTAAGCCCAGAACTACTACTGTCCCTGTGTCCGGTTATAAGGTATTTGAGGATTTTGATTTAAAGTGTCTAGAAGCTTTGCTCAGTGATTATAGTCGGCACTAAACTTCTTGGTCGTTCTGAACACTAGGCGTCTGTCTGCACCATGCTATCAGCTATCATGCTATTTGTTTCGTGTGATCGATCTCTCACTCGTCACTGAGTTCAGTGCATCCAAGAAGTTTTCCAAATACTGTTAACGGCCAACCACTTAACTGAGACAGTCGGTGCCTGAGCTTATGAAGAAGTTGCGCGGTGCGGGAGGAGTGTGACGCGAGATGTCAGTCACAGGCTCATGATACGCACCATAATGCTTAGCTTAGCCAATAGTAGGCGTGTGTCACACCTCCCCCCGCATCGCGCAACTACCCCAACTTCAGACATCAACCGTCTGAGTTACAGTGCCACAAACTTATCTGACCCGGTCATGGCGTCGCTGCCGTCGCTTTTACCAATGTCATCTCCGTACAAAAATGACGTTTAGATGTAATTTCTGTTCCGTAGCGACGTTAATTCCAATTTTGGTCACCGGGTCAGATAAGTTTGTGGTACTATAAGCGGTTGGCCTATAGGTGTTTTGTTTCGTTGCTATAAATTCCGCGGCGCCGTGTTGACAATTATTATTGATAATAGTGTGCCTCTCGTTTACATGTATTTTATTTTACTGATTATTTTGATATACGTATAGTGCATGTGTTTTTGTATTATGATTTTAATTTTGTAACGCTAAATATATTTTGGTTGCGTTTTGTTCTGTATATTGGAGATGTTTTATTTTGTTGTGTTTTTTATTAGGAGTTATGCTTAAATGCAATCTTTCTTGTAGTATTTTGTATATTTTTTTAAGGAATTTATTGTGGTGACCATATTTATATGACTTTCTATGAGATATTACTTTTTATTACTCTCATTACGCCCAGACTTGCGTTGTTTTTTTAATATGTCATGTCCAGTGATCGGCACCCCTACCGCGTAACTAAAATTGTATGAACATCGACATCGGTATTAAACTTCAATACGATAGTGAGAGCCTAAACTTTGAACTAGCTTGTAAAAAAATTACCTATCATATAGGTGGGACACTTATCTTCATGATCGGTAAAAAAAATACAAGTTAGCTCAAAGTTTAGGCTCTCACGATCGTATTGAAGTTTAATACCGATGTCGATGTTCATACAATTTTAGTTACGCGGTAGACCCGCGGAATAGGTTGGGCTAATTTACATAGAGTTGACGACAAGGTAAATATAAAGTGGTTAATACCACCACAATTTTATGTATATATTTTTATCGAATCCCGGGATCTCGAGTATTCGAGCGTCGGCATGCTATTTGGAATTCCGTCATTATTTGCAACTTTTTTAATGCGAAACCTGGATTCACTATAAAATAAATAAAAACATTGTGGATTTAAACACTTGTTTAACTTATCGTTTTCTGTAGTTTTGGCCTATCTATATCGATCACTGGTCATGTCATAAATAGATAAATAAATCCAGCCCATTACTGTCCCACTGCTGGGCACGGGCCTCTCAGAATGAGAAGGCTTAGGCCTTAATCCACCACGCTGGCCTAGTGCGGGTTGGCGGACTACACACACCATCGAGAACTTTATGAGGCCCTCTCAGGTGTGCAGGTTTCCTCACGATGTTTTTCCTTCACCGTTATCGCAAGTGATAATTAAATTCTAGGTCATGTCATATGTACAATAAAATAAAACCCGTAGTTTTGATATGAGGGGATGAAAAAATGTGAATTTATTTTAAAATCTATATCCAATAGCCTCGCCTTGGACCGAAGCCGTTCTCAGCAGCTACTGGCAACGAGGATTTCTCTTTCGACAAAGTCTTCTCTGTTCCCGCCGTGCCTGGACTAACTAAATCTGATTCAGGTGAGTTATAGACTTAAAGGTTAACTAGCGAACCGCTCCCGGCTTCGCACGAGTGCAATTTCTCTAATGTCGTTAATGTAAGGATGTCTGTAAGTGTTATACATAATATAAACCTTCCGGAAGAAATGCTCAAAATGATGGTGAAAACCGCATCAAAATCTGTTGTATAGTTACGAAGTAGTTAGCGAACAAACAGGCACGCGGCGGGCGAATTTATATTTAACCTCCCGACAAAAAAGAGGGGTGTTATAAGTTTGTAGTGTGTATCTGTGCATCTGTGTATCTGTGTGTTTGTCTGTGGCATCGTAGCTCCTAAACGGATGGACCGATTTCTATGTAGTTTTTTTTTAATTGAAAGCTAATTGTTTAATCGGGTATCATCTAAGCTATGTTTTATGAAAATCTGTTCAGCCGTTCAAAAGTTCCAGCTCTTTTTCTAATTGGAGTCGGGGGTTTGACTTTGACTTTGACACTTTGACTTTGAGGCTATCACTGCCTTATGAACAGGGGGGCTAAAAAGGCCGCTTTAGATGAATTACAATATGATTCATATTACGAATGTCAAAATATTATCTACTTAATTGATGACACTTATCATCCGCATAAGGTTCATAATCAGTAAACATTTGGTTGACAGTTACTATGCAGATCAGTAGATGAATTGCTTAATGTGGCCTTCTTAGGCCCCCAGATAGTACAATATTTGTAAATCTTTTTAGCATCATCGCCAGTATCCGGTCAGCCGACCACTCCTACTGCGACGTCCACGCCAATGGCCTCTAAAGAGGGCAGCGAAGAGAAAGACAAGTCGCTCTCGCCGACCAGCGATGTCGAAATCGCGCCTAACAAAGGTATGTTTAGTCTAGATAGTTTAGGGGCTATGTCTAGTCATCTTGTAACTGCCATAACAATCTTATTCACAGGCTCATTCTAGACTCGGAAGCCCTAAGCACTTAAGTCAACTTAAGTGGTTTATATCGCCGCTTGATTTGTTGATATGACTTAGGTTATATGGTACAGTCGATTATTGCGACTGAATGAAGTGACAATGATTTACGTGCTTATTCCAGTCGACGGATAATACATAAAAAAACATGGATGCTGTGACTCTTTAAAACTTTGCGCAAAAATTGACTTAAGTACTTTTGGCCGCCGCATCTAGCATTATTATCTTATTCTTATTTTTATTGACATTAAACTACATTATTCTCGCAGCTCTTACCACGACATGTACTAATCAAGATTGTAATCTATTATTTTAAAAGAGTTTCGGAGTTTCTTTGCCGGTTCTTCTCCATAGGATCTACTATTTGGAAGCGTGCACCTGGAGTCGCGACATTTCATAAGTGCCTGTATCTGGTTTACATGAAATAAAGGTCTATTCTATTCTATGTCACCGTACAAGAAATACATGTTTAGCGTAGTTATATCGGTTGGCCTTATTATGGGATGCCTCACTTGTGTTACTAGATACTTTAGAGATTGAATTTTTGAGCTCTATAAGGGATGCTTCAACCTGTGGCAAGAAACTTAATATTTTTCCAGTGTAATGTTTTGCACGTTAAGCTAAGTTAACATTATATAAGAGATATAATTTAGATATTTGCGCCAATACTATAGTATAGACCAGGGGTCGGCAACCTGCGGCTCTTTGGATGTGCAGCTGCGGCTCTAGTCCCATACGCAAATCACTAGGTGGTCCTGGCATTACTTGCCAAATAGACGAAAGTTCGTGGAAAAATAAAAACAAATTGTGGCTCTTTAAAAACTTTGAATTTTGTAAATTGTAATTTTTGACTCTTCCGACTCAAAAGGTTGCCGACCCCTGCTATAGACTAATTTCCTGCCCCAGAAGAAGAAGAGTCTTTTATCTTTAGCCTCGATCTTCCAAATGACCATAAAAGGTGACCGGCGGCGCCTTGATTACGTTACTTTACGTTACGTAATTTTTTTGTATTTTTTATAATTGCTTTTTCGACCAACAATTAAACAAAATTAAAAAAATACAAAAAAAATGTCGCTTAGATCAAAAAGTCTTTCAACCGTTGATAAATAAATAAATAATAAATTATGTTGTGTACAGAAGAGTACACGAACGGCAAGTCGGACACAAGTTTAGAGGAGGAGGTGAATTCTTCCGACTCCGGCTACCGACCGAAGACGCCCAGTACTGCCGAACGCAGGAAGATGTTCGAAACCACAGAGTAAGTTATTTTGCATTGACTTGTTCTACTATCGGTTAAGAATTTCGATTATTCACCGAAATGCCTTTATTTTGATATTTTCGTGTTGCTGCATCGTGTCAACCGCTTTTTCTCTTTTTTTTTTGAACCCCCGACGATAAAGAGGGTTGTTATAAGTTTGTAGTGTGTATCTATGTGTCTGTCTATGGCATCGTAGCTCTAACACTGATAGAACGATTTCAATGCGGATTTTTTTAATTGAAAGCTAGTTTAGTGGGATGGTTCTTAGCTATGTTTCATGAACATCTGTTCAGCTATTCAAAAGATACAGCTCTTTTTCTAGTAGGGTTTTTGACTGATAGGTTATACTCACGTGGGTCGTTGACTTCATCATCATCCTACCTCTTTCCGAATAGGTAATGAAGATGCATTTGGAGTACCTACTATAAATTCGATGATCATATTTTTATTTCAGAGCCGCGCAATCGATAGCGGATCGTCGTCGCGCGTACGAATCACGATCTATCAGTGTGGCTGTTGAATCCGACACGCCACCTTCGCCGGCGCCGCTCAGGTTTATTTAAATAATATTAAATTTATTTAAATTATGTTACGTTTAATTAAAAAAGAAAACATCTTGTTAGATGTTAGACTCTTCGTGTAAAATTTTAATGCTACAAGCAAGTATATTATTGTCCGCGTACACACGACAGTATATATTTTCAAAACTTCTTTTAAAAATAAAATAATGTCCCCATAGAGCAAAATATCCTATCTACAATATTTAAAGTACTTTCATAATAATCACACTAAGTATAATTTTTTCACTAAAATTCTTGGAAGGCAAATAAATCTAATTCAATAATAATAAAATTAAATAATAATTAATTATTTAATTTAATATTTTTGTGTTTTAATAACCACACCGAGTGTTCGAGTGAGACCAAGTCATTTATGCTGCCTTTTATCAACAAGGTTCAGTTCAGCAATACATTTGTTACAGGCGGCGAGATTCATTGAAGTCACGTAAGAGTCCGGACCGCGAAGACAAACGGGCTTCGGTTCCAAACGTCACTACTAAGAGAACGTCCACTGTATTTGGTGAGTGTATTGATAACATAGTGCTGATTATGTTGCACATCGCACTAAAACTGTGAGTGACAGAAAGAGACGGGGCTATCTTAAAATCTGGGTTTTGCTTGCTTGAAACTAGGGAATTAGTTTCGTTTGTAAATAACAGAATCAGCACCAATATTAATATGGGAAAACCAGTAGTTTGAACTGTCGATCCAATTAGATATTTATGAAAGTGATCGTAGATTTATTTCAGTGTGCATGACCAAGTTATAATATTGAATGGTAATATTAGATTCGCTTACACACGTTCACTGCTGGATATAGGTCTCTTAACATGATATTCATTTTGCAGGCAAGGTGTCCAAATTCCGTCATCTGAAAGGAACGCCAGGCCACAAGTCGACTCAGGTCGAGAACATCAAGAATATTAGCAGACAAATATCTGGCGAATGCAACGGTTTTTATGGTGAGTTATTATGGTAGTTACTCAAGTATTTAAGAGTTCCTCCTTAGCGCACTCGATACAAATGAAGATTGATCATCGAAATTCGATCGCAATTTTAGCTGTCTGCACTCCTTCTCCATATAAACTTTAACTGTGCCAAATCTCACATTCGTCCGTGCGCACAACATGCGTAATAAGAAGTACAACTGTTACAATTTCCGATTGTTTCTCGTTTCCTAGCAAACGGCGTCCGCTGCGCAGTCCCCCTAAGCGGGGGCGGAGGGCGAGTGGGCATCGTGGAGCTGCCGCTGGGGGCCACACGCGTGTCGCGCGCCCCCCCCGCGCACCCCAGCAGCACGCGCGTGCCGGCGCTGCTGCACCCCGCGCCGCTGCAGGACTGGGCCTGGGACCCGCGCTGCGCCGCGCGCCTGCTCGTGGCCTGCGACGACGGGCTCGTGCGCGAGTGGCGCGTGCCCGACGCCGGTGAGTTACGCACCCAGCAGCACGCGCGTGCCGGCGCTGCTGCACCCCGCGCCGCTGCAGGACTGGGCCTGGGACCCGCGCTGCGCCGCGCGCCTGCTCGTGGCCTGCGACGACGGGCTCGTGCGCGAGTGGCGCGTGCCCGACGCCGGTGAGTTACGCACCCAGCAGCACGCGCGTGCCGGCGCTGCTGCACCCCGCGCCGCTGCAGGACTGGGCCTGGGACCCGCGCTGCGCCGCGCGCCTGCTCGTGGCCTGCGACGACGGGCTCGTGCGCGAGTGGCGCGTGCCCGACGCCGGTGAGTTACGCACCCAGCAGCACGCGCGTGCCGGCGCTGCTGCACCCCGCGCCGCTGCAGGACTGGGCCTGGGACCCGCGCTGCGCCGCGCGCCTGCTCGTGGCCTGCGACGACGGGCTCGTGCGCGAGTGGCGCGTGCCCGACGCCGGTGAGGCAATGGCTACTAGTGATATCAATGAAAAAAATATGCAACAATTACTAAGACCTATTTTCCACTTAGCAGCTAGTTGCTAGTGGCTGGTCGCGCGCGATTCCTGTTTATTCAAATAAGCCATATTATAGTACCATTACACGACCGCGGTTCGAAAATCGCCTGCAAAATAACACGCGATGGATATCCGCGCGCGACTCAACATCTACATCATAATTACTACACAATGCCTACAAACGCGGCCAGCCGGAAGCTCTGAATGACCAGCGCTACTTTGTCTGTGCGCAGCGTGTCGCGCGCCCACCCGCGACTAGCCGCTTAGTGGAGAACAGGTCTTAAACTAATATTAAAAGATGGCACCCAGTGCCGCGCGCCCTTATTGCATTCGTGCGCTTTAAAAACACAATACCCGAACACCTGCAAACGTGCTTAATTGTTCTGCAGGCCTACAAGAGTCAACGAACGAGCCGGCCCGCACATTCTCCGCCCACCCCGACAAGATCTACATCATCCGCTTCCACCCGACCGCCGCCGACGTACTCACTACGGCCGCACACGACTTGAGCGTCAAGATATGGGACTTGAGTGAACAGAACCCCGTAGCCGCCATCACGCTCACCGGACACACTGATCAGATATTCGCGTTAGACTGGTCGCCCTGCGGAGAATATCTCGCTACTGTTTGTAGGGACGGACTTATCAGGGTAAGCTTTTCTTTATGAATGGGTAGCTTACAAAGTATTGATCACCACAAGTCTCCACTTATTGTCTCTGTCCCTGCGGTCCAAATTGCGCTAAAAGTGATAATATCGCGAATCCGACCAAAGTCACAAGTATTATTATTACTCAATAGCCCTTATATTTTGTGACTATAAAATTTGGTCGGATTCGCGATATTATCACTTTTAGCGCAATTCGGACCGCAGGGTGTGTCTCGCAGTTTAGTTGAATTAGCACCACCTATTCTGCACCCCTACCGCGTAACTAAAATTGTATGAACATCGACATCGGTATTAAACTTCAATATGATAGTGAGAGCCTAAACTTTGAGCTAACTTGTAAAAAAAATACCTATCATATAGTTGGGACACTTATCTTCATGATCGGTAAAAAAAATACAAGTTAGCTCAAAGTTTAGGCCCTCACGATCGTATTGAAGTTTAATACCGATGTCGATGTTCATACAATTTTAGTTACGCGGTAGACCCGCTGATCACTGGTTATTATAGTCCGCGTGGAACTAGTTGGCCGCGCCTTAGGTATGTGAGGTGGGCCGGAGGGGGGGGGGGGGGGGGGGGGGCGCTTGCCATTACTCAGTACGGCGCGCTGTCATCAACAGGCACCTCGCCGCCGTCACCCCCGCCCCACCTAAGGCGCGGACTATAATACGCATAGAAATAATACAGGCCTAGAAGAGTAACAATTTTTTGACATATAATTGAACTGTAACGCGTTAGCGTGACTTTTCTATCTAATATGCAGCGTAATGAGTTAAAAAGAGACAGATATATAAAATCTCGGCACTCGTCGAATAGAACAGAATCATTATGTAGCCGTATTACGATATCAATGAAGATAAAGATAAAATTTATTCAAAATTACTTATGGTAAAAAACACAATAATATAAATCATAATAATAACATACCAATATCAATGGTCACCAGTCTGGTCACCAATTCCTAAGGAAAATCGCTAAGTCCTTTAGTTATGATATTTCAAAAACCGGCTTCATTTGGACTTGAATGACAAGTCGATTACAGCTAGCTGTCTCTTTCAATCTTATAAGCGAGTGTATTTGATAAAATAGTACCACTACATTTGAAAAGTTCAATTAATAGCTACTCTTGTAGGTTTATCATACTTGTATATATATATCGTACAATACGTGCCGCTGCAGGTGTACAAGCCGCGCTCGTCGGGCGCGGCGTGCGCGCGCGGCGCGGGGCCGGCGGGCGGGCGCGGCGCGCGCGTGCTGTGGGCGCTCAGCGGCACGCATCTCGTGGTCACCGGCTTCGACAAGTGAGTGCCACTCATCGATAACTTCATTACTAACAAGGAATCAATATTGATGCACTACGCACGAAACTGGAATAGATATTCTATATTTAAGAGCCCCTTCACACTAGCGTTTTTCCAGCGTACACGTTCGATAAACGTATCATCACTTTGTATTATTTACAATAATTAATCAAATATAGGCATCTGGGGGCACAGCAGTGCCCCAGCCAAGTCTCGAGCAAAACGGGCACGGCCGTACCATCTTTTCTCGATGCGATTCGCGGCTGTTTCGCCCCCCCTATATCTTCGACGTGGACAAAGCTACGAGTTTAGGTTTTCGGTGAATAATAGTAGGCATTAGAACAAGCTTAAGTTCGAAATTACATGCCAATTCAATTAATAGTTTAGGAGTTACGGTCGATCAAAGTTACACCATTTTGTCACTCACTGACTCACTGACCGATCATCAAAAATCTAAGGTACTTCTAGCAGACTTAGAAACTTCAAATTTTGCACCAAGATAGGTCATTAGCCACATATCAAGGAATAATTATAAAAACATTAAAAAATAATATACCATAGAAAACTCGTCTGTTACTATTGTGGAGGAACGAGGTATGGTGTTCCTCCATTGAAAAGGGAGGATCTTCCGACCAGGCGAGGTGATATTGCCTGGCGGGCCAAAGCCCGACGGTTGATGTCGGACAGTTGTATATATGCTAGACACGATATTCTTTTTCCTTGCGCGATGCAGGCCTCGTAATCTGATTGGTCAATTCATATATTCGCGCCACTGTAGTTAGCTTTTGCTGCCTTACTACTTAGTTATTCTATGTGGCGATCTTAGATTATGTAAACCCTAGATGAAGTGACAGTGTAACCACTTTTAAATCGGTGTTTAATTTGTGCATGTGTGTGTGAATGTTACCAGATTGAACCCTATTTTCCCATAAATAAAACTGAGATGTATCGAATAGTTTATTTTTTAATATTCATCAATTTTATGCATTATAAACTTAAAAAAAAAAGTAAAAACTGACTTCAGAAACTAAAAAGTATAAAATAATTTTCTTAAAACTTATCAGCTTCTGAAGTCGGGGCCTTTAAAATTCTTCAATGTAGCTAGCTTGATAGTGGCACTGACTTCAGAAGCTGATAAGTTTTTTAAGAAAATTATTTTATACCTTTTAGTTTCTGAAGTCAGTTTTTACTTTTTACTTTTCCAGGCTCTTCAACCTATATGTTATTGACCTCATAGTCGATCTTAGCAGCATGAGTGTTCGATGTCGGGTTGGTGGTGTTTGTATTAACAGCTTTAACTACGCAGACGACATGGCGCTGCTGGGCCCAACTGCAGGATCCATTGGAGAGCTGTTGAAAGTATAGACAATTAAGTTTTTGCATAAGATATTGTTAAGAGACATACCAACCTTGCCTCTTTTGTAAAAGATAATATTAGTCTATGATTGTCTTTTAGACCTAGTTACTATGAGTTACTGTTCTTGTTATTTTATGTCTGTCAAGTTTGAAATATGTACTGAATAAAATTTCATTTTATTCTTGAAGATAATCTAATTGTTTATCTTATTACTGAATACACAGTTAATCGCATGTGGAGCGTTTACTTGCTTCACAGATATATTTTTCATGACCGGGATAAAATCGATTTAAAAGGAAAATAATCTATAAAATTGAAAAACAACTGAATTTTGTTAACAATTCTGACTAAGGTTCATAGGTTTTTATTTAATAGAAAATTCGAAAGTCAATTCAGATTTCCCGTATTTTTGGGTATTTCAAAGGCCATAAACTGAGCACACTGAATGACTTTTGATTTAGAGGTTATGGAATCAATTATTACCTATTATTTCTTATTAATTGGTAATATCGACATAATTGAATTGTATTAGTAATTTTATGTGTATAACGGACATTCACCTAATCACAAACAAAGCAATTTTAGCGTATAATTACAGTAAAACGTACCTGTGAAACGTAACATTACCGGCAGCACTTTTTGTTCGGTTTTTGCATCCAAAGACACTGCAGACCACCATGTTCACATTGATAATATCAAATTATGATTACACTATCAGAAGAACACCCACAACAAGTAATTCAGGCTGTTAAAATTAATTAAATAATAACTTTTGATAGAATAACAACAACCCGACGTCAATTTTGGTTGCAAAATGTCTAAATGACAAATGTGCTCATAACAAAAAAGTTGTTACCGACGTTCATTATAGTCTTTCTCGCTCTTTCTACAGACTAATCTATAGGTTCGCCACCCTCTCACACTAACGATGTGTGCGTGTCGCTTGATCTTTAGGTTTAAATAATCTAAGGTGGCGATAGATGTCGCTACACTATAAAATAAAGTTACTACAAGTGGTTCTAATAATTTGTTATTTGCAGGGTGTCAGAGCGTCAAATCTTG
Source organism: Allophyes oxyacanthae (assembly GCA_932294325.1). NCBI lineage: Eukaryota > Metazoa > Arthropoda > Insecta > Lepidoptera > Noctuidae > Allophyes > Allophyes oxyacanthae. The sequence goes on from OW028629.1 coordinate 12,161,553, forward strand.
TTGTACAAGGCGAGCGACCTGTCCGCGCCCGTGTGCACCGTGGGGCTGGACGTGTCGCCCGCTATACTACAGATACACCTCGATCATGACTCCGGCACGCTGTTCCTTACGGGACGGGTAAGTAACACACATGAGGGTCTAAAAAGGCCGCTTTATATGAATCATAATATATTATGATTCATATTACAAATCAAAATGTCCACTTAATTGTTGCCTCTTATTATCATACGCGTAAGGTTCATATTCAGCAATCATCTGTTTGACATTTACCATGGAGATTTGTAGGTGAATTGCTAAATGTGGCTTTTTTAGGCCCCATGGAGTCTGAAAGAGTATATGACGTCGAAAGAGAGTTCGGCGGAGAGCGGTTCACGGGCTATTTGTATTAAGCGACATTTATTTCTGGTAATAACAGCTTTATAAAAAGACTAGATTGAAGAAGAACTAGACTAAATTGTGCGGATTTTGTAAAGGAAAAACACACATAGGTCACTTTTTCGTAAAAATGTTGATACTTTTTTTAAAATGATAAGTAATTATTATTTCCGTAAATGAAACTTTGAAATTTTCTCCTGTAAAGTTCTAAAAATGTCGCTTAATGCAAATAGCCCGTGAACCCTCGATATTAATAAGTGAAAAGAAAACTTTGTACCCCTTTTTAAGCATAATGCGCGCACGGCGGAGTGTGATATCATAGTTAAATTTTATATGGAGAAGGAGTGAGTGCAGAAAGTTAAAAAATTACGGTCGAATTTCGACCACTTGGCGACGTCTAGTAATAATAAATTCGTCGTGTGTAGGGCGACTCGACCATCTACTGCTACGAAGTGACGAGCGAGGCGCCGCACCTGTGCGCGCTGTCGCACCACCGCTCGCCCACGCTGCACCAGGGGATCGCCTTCCTGCAGAAGAACCTCGTCAGCGTTGAGAAGGTATGATAAAACCCAACCAAACTTTATTAAGATAGTGCAGGATCTGATATTGAACCTAGATGTAAATAAAATAAAAATATGTTACAGGTGGAATTTGCACGGGCTTTACGACTGACTAATGGTACCATCGAGCCGTTATCATTCACTGTACCCAGAATAAAGGTACGTACGAGTATATGTATCACTTTAAAAAATAATATGTAGTGCGCAAAATTTGCAGAGTGATTCAGTGTCCGTTTCCAAATACAACCGCAGCAATAAAATTCACTCCAAAACAAAATAAAAATTTGATTTTGTATGGCTTGCGCTAGTAAATTATGAGTGTCCCCCATACTAAGTCGAATTTTCGTTTTGTTTTAAAGTGTACCTCAATACTACGGTTGCATTTAGGAACAGAGAATAAATCACAAAAAAATATGCGCATTACATAAAAAAATATCCTGTATTGTTGCGACATTGTGAGGACTAAAAACGCAGTAACTAAGGCGAATAACAAATCCGCACTGCGGTGCGCCATTGAATCTTATACCGCTCTGTAAGTAATCCGTCGAGCGGTATTGTGCAGAGTACGCTTGACGCGCACTGCCGCGGCAAACGGCGGCGCATCGCGAAGTGTGTTCCTCGCCTAAATAGATCACGTGGTTTCAATACTTAGTTATTTTCTGTTCATCATCTGCCTGGCCTGTATCCCAACTACGTTGGGGTCGGCTCCCAGTCTAACCAGATGCGGCTGAGTAACAATATTTTATACAGAAGGTATTCGTATGACAACCGGAACCAACTGCTTAACGTGCTATCTGAGGCACGGAGGGGTTTCGATGTTCGAAGAAATGGTCACCCATCTAGTGACTGACCGCGGCAACCGCAGCTTAACCTCGCTGATCGACTGATCTGCGCGGTAGCTATGTAGCTACGAGCCCCTCACGTAGTTATTTTCTGTTGTGTGAAGAAATTTCTTGTAGCTGACTTCCGTGTACCGGTTATAAAGTAATATGATTGGTACAGAGCGAGTTGTTCCAAGACGACCTGTTCCCTCCGACGCTGGTGACGTGGGAGCCGTGGCTGAGCGGCAAGCAGTGGCTCGCCGGCGACAGCGTCACGCCGCGCCTGAGCAGTCTGCAGCCGCCCGGCATGGAACCATGTGAGTGCACCTTTATAAATTAAAGAAAATAAAATAAAACCAGCCCATTACTATCCCACTGTTAGGCACGGGCTTCTTCTCAGAATGAGAAGGGTTAGGCCTAAGTCCACTACGCTGGATAAACCGTTTATCCGTGACCATGGCGCTTGCAACAGTGCCGAAATATCGAGAACTCAAAACAAGATGTAAACATGGTAAATACCCCGTTTTGAACTCTAATACTAATGTTAGTGACAATGACAGTTAAAAAAAAATGTATACACGCTGAAATTTAAATGGTTGTTTTCCCGTAGCGAAATGGTTTTGTCTATGTAATACAATCGTTTCGTAGTTATATAAAATATTAGAAACAAAAACTGGCATATTTAACATTGTGAAAAACTAAACTCGAAAGCAATCACGAACCAAGTCATACCTCCCGATATCTACGGCCGAACGACGGGCGGGGCGTTAGGTTCGAAGGCGGCTCCGATTGATAATGTTGCGCGCGGGCTAGTTTATGCCGTATAACTACACGCGAGAGCTTATTTTATTTTAAACATTTAATAAATCGGTCTTTGCTTTGTCGGATTCTTGTATTTTTGCGTGCAAACTTATCACAACGTGCGAGAGCTTATTTTACTTTGAACATTTATAAATCGGTCTTTCCTTTGTCGGCTTCGCGGTGATTTTTTGTATTGTTCCGTGGAAACTATTTTATGCCGTATCACTACGTGCGAGAGTTTATTTTGGTTTGAACATTTGTGCATCGCTTTTCTTTGTCGGTGGTGACGTAGTACCTAGTACCTACAAGTTACGTCTAGTGTTACTATTGTTACTCACTTTTTCGAGTTGATGAATATTTTTTTTATTTTTTTAAAACAAAAACATCGTTATTTTTTTACTTTACCTCTATGCTTCGAAAGTACTCCTTAAGGCAAGTCGTTCTGCCGCGGGAAAACAACCAATTAAATTTCAGCGTGTATAATCAATCAATGTCAATAGTCAAAACAAAATATGCTATTTTTTTAGCAAAAAACGCTCCCTATCCCTTTTCTTCGTTGTATTTTGGTTTTAAACCAGTGGCTTGTGTACTTAGGCTATACAGGGCGGCCTCCGAGAGATTTCCTTTCTGCCAAAATATATTGGTTTCAAAAAAAAAAAACTGTCGATTTTAAGGGGTAAGTCCCATAGTAAAAGTTGTTCATAAAATGCCCTCTGAAAATTTTGCTACCTTTTAAAAAATAACCCCTTAATTATACTGGTTTCTTTAATAATAAAAATGTAATTTAGTTTTTTTAGATACCTATACATTTTGACAGTTGTCAGTAATGCATTCTCTCGGCGGCCGCACTTATAGTGCCACAAACTTATCTGACCCGGTGACCAAAATTGGAAATAACGTCGCTACGGAACAAAAATGACATCAAAGTGTCATTTTTGTACGGAGATGACATTGGTAAAAGCGACGGAAGCGACGCCACGACCGGGTAAGATAAGTTTGAGGCACTATAGTAGTTATATTGTTACAATAACCTGTCGTGTTAGTGTCGGCGCACACGGCGTCGCCGGTGACGCGCGAGGTCCGCGACAAGCTGGCGCAGAAGCCGAAGCCCGACCTCATCAAGTCGCACGTGCCGCAGGACACCAAGGCCAAGGAGGACAGTGTGAGTACAGTAATCTACATCTATACTTCTATATCTACACTAATATTATAAAGAGAAGATTTGTATTTTTGTTTGTAATTGATAAACTCAAAAACTACAGAACTGATTTTGAAAATTAATTCACCGGTAGAATGCTCTATTATCACTGAAATAGGCAATATTTTGTTTTTAAAAAAAATGGTATCACTACAAATACTTCAATAATGTAACCCCTATTAATATTACAAAGAGGTAAAAGAAAATTGTTTGTATGTAGTCGCTGTACTCAAAAAAGAAAGCTATTATATACCTACCATTTCTGTAGCAATACATCTTTTTCGCAGATAATGAAATCCATCAGCGCCAAAGTCCAAATTAACATGAAACTGGAACAAGACAGCATGGAAGGCGTGGACGAGGCCGAATGGGAACAGTGAGAGGTAACCCGACTAAATCAAGTGCAATTGAACAACCCTAGCTTGTAGTTATTTAGAGGCTCCCGTAATCGGTCGTGTTATACGTACTGTACTGACCGTAGCGAGGTTTTGATGATACGGATAAAGAAAAAGTGAATAAGAAATTTTAGATTTTGTTAGTTTTCATGTTGGAAGTGAAAATTTTACAGTACAAGTCGTTGGTTTATGGATCAAATTTTGAAATAATAATGGTAAAGGTTAAATAAAATTATACAAGTGAATAATGAATAATGATGAACTAAAATCAAGAACAATAAATTACAAGTATATCCTTCAAACTTGCTTGATTTCTCAATCGATTTTGACAGTCGATAATTTCGCTTGATAACAATCTATATCAAATCGATTTTACAATGAGAGAAATTCCAATAAAGAAACTCTTGTGTTGTTACTAGATATTAATTGAGAAATACTGAAGAGGAAAACAAACAATTTTTTTTAGTAAAGAGTTTTCACATACTTTTTCCAATTTACTGTACAAAACCACTCTACAAGAAGAGCAGGAAACTCAAGTTACCTGCTCTTCTCTACTCAAGTAGATATTAGATTTGACCGTAAAAAACCCTGTAAAACCGAGTAATTTTGGGTAGATTGTTGTCGAGCAAAATTATTAAATATAAAAGAATAAAAAATCCAGCCCATTACTGTCCTACTGCTGGGCACGGGCTTCTCAGAATGAGAAGGGTTAGACCTTAGTCCACCACGCTGGCCTAGTGCGGGTTGGCGGACTACACAAACCATCGAGAACTTTATGTAGGTAGCCTTCCCAGATGTGCAGGTTTTCCTCACGATGTTTTCCTTCACCATTAACGCACGTGATAATCAAATTATGATCTGCACATATATTTATATGAAAAGACAGTAAAAAATTATTCGATCATATTTTAGACACGTTAACAATAGGAATGATTTTACTGACATAACAGCTTCGATTTGCTACTGTGAATTTTATAAAAGAAAAATCAAATACCACTGGATTTGAAGTTGAACAGTTGCGTTTGCAACGACAGATCAATGTCACTAACAACTTCTAACTTAAAAATTTCAACAGCTAAACATCTTAAAGGTTTCTGCTCACTATCCGTCCCATACTATGACCGTAACAGGAGCGTGGCGATAAAAAAACAATGTTTCATATAGATTTGTATGAGGCACAACGCCTTCTTAGGCTGTCCCGACAAGGTTCCGACACAAGCCGTGCCACGACTGGCGCCCTGATTACGTAAGAAAAGTCTGACAGCCACAGCGGCCAACAAACAATGCATCCCTTTCTCGCTTATAGATGTTTTCATAAGAGGATACGGAATAGGACGTTTATTTGCGACAGCAACTGTCATATTTATCATACGTAACCGTCATTTCTAAATAAATATCTAGCATGTTCAACTGATTTCATCGCTCCAAACACCGGTCAATGGTCTAATATTTCAGTTTTTTTTTAATTACTTACCACAGTGTCTTTTCATCCTTGAAGTTGGCAGAATCATCGAATAACGATGGAGCCATTATCATAAATTGGAATTGGAAATAAATATCTACTTTATTGGTATGATTTAAGAGTCCAATTTAGTGTGGTATTTTTTTGCCTGATACGCTTCTCTTACTGTCATAGTATGATATGGATAGTTGGTAAACAACTTTATACGTATCATTAAAACCGCTAAAAGATAGTCCCTCGCAAAATAAAATAAACTTTTTATACCTAACAGTAAACTTGGGATTTCTAAGCATTTTATAGAAATTTTCCCTAGGTATCAAACCGTTTTTACATTTTAATCTTAGATATCAGATAGTCGTGGTAATGTAGTATACTAGAATAATACGTCGGCACATAAGTCCAATGTGTACTGAAAATAGAATAAGTCCATTGTCAGTATAAGGGTTGAAGAACACATATCGCTCCGGCAACGGATCAACACCGCCTCACCGACTCGCCGTTAACCTGGCCAGTCACTTGTTTTTGCCGATACTGTGCTGATAAGTCTGCGTTACAGTATGGAGTTTAATACAAATACCGAACCCCTCGAGTTGAGGCGATGCTGATCTGTTGCCGGGGCGATAAGTGTGCTTTAACCTTTAATTTTTTGAAATTGGAAATAAGTTTCGTCATTACAAAAGTCGTAAATTATCGTCTACAACCTTGTCCATCTATGTTTGGGGTCGGTTCCTAGTTCAACCTACCTTCGCAACCAAATTATTGGGAATCTTTAGGATGATTTCATTAATAAATTAATAAAAAAAAAGAAATATGCCTGTATAAACCGTATAGCTTCATATTATGAGAAAGTTATAAATTAATTGATCCATCAATAATGTACAAAGATCTAAAATCCATATCCCAATGATCTATTTAATTTTTTTTTAAAAGGAAGTAGCAATAGATTATGTGGAGGAACGAGGTATTGTGTTGCTAATAGTTTTTCTATGTGGCGATAGATGTCGCTACAACTAAAACACAATTAAAACAACATTCCTTGTATTACGGCAGTTATTTCCAAATTCAAACGTATTTAAAAAATATATTTAATGCCTACGGCCAGTCACTTTTTCATCGCCGCACTGCTAATAATTTGCTGTCAAACGCTAATCGTGATCTCATCAATGTTCGACCAAAACTGACCCAACCATGCTCAGAATGCTCACTATATCGCGTTTTTATTGACCCTGTATTGTTGTAATAAGGACTTTAAAACAATATACATTTTTCAAATAAAAATGATAGAATTATATAAACGCTCGAGTGCTCGATTTTCGATTTTTAAATTGGCACTTAGTTAGTTGACTTTTGTCTGTATACTAATCATATCGATACTTTGGTATCGATTGTAATCTATCGATTTATTTCGATTATCGCATAAAAGTTTTTATTAAACAAATAGGCGTCAGCGCAACATTCCTACATATTGCCATACAAATGCATTTATTTATATTGCGTATACTTTATATATGAAATAACAAGAAAATTTTAATTATACGTATGATTTGTATCTAATACTTGTATGTAAGGATGTGTAGGGTTCTCATACTTATTAGGGAATTGACATTTTATAATGTAACCGATATTACTCTATAGTCACCATAAATATTTGCTAGAAAAGTTACTAACTTGTAGTCATTGTAAAACGTGTTCAATATACAGCATTTTAGTAAAAAAAATATGTCTTAAAATATCTTCTATTCTATACATTTAGTCAAGGAATATTGAATTATTTGTATGGAACAACAGTATTTTTTTCGTGATTTTAGGTTTGCACTCATGGTAAAAGTTGATCATTATGAACAGCTTTTACAATAACCGGGATCGGGGCTAGAAATGTTGGATCTAGTATATCAGATCAAACCATTATTTTCTTGTAATAATGGTATAAAAAAAGTGGTATTTGCAAAAGATTCCTTGCTATGATAAAACGGATGGATACTTTTATTTACTATTTTAATACATGACAATTTAGGCGCACGGTTTGCAGTGATTACTAAGTTAGTATAGAAACACATCGAAAACGGGGAATGTCCAAAAAAAGCCAAAAATTTTGCATAATAAACGATATTGACAATCCTGTCCAAAACCTAACAAAGAATGAAGATACACTACTCCAGCGGGTACTGGATTAAAGTACCCCCCTTTATTCAAATAGACAGTTCATTTGGTTTTAATAGTTCTCAAATGTGCCGATTGAGTGAACAGCAGGGCCGTATCGCGGCCAAATTACCTAGAAAAATCTAAATTCTTATGTCACATGAATCTTGTAAATTAATAATCTTCGTCAAAACGATGGAGCCATAATCCTAAAATCTGAAACTAAAAATAAAAGTATAAAACTGAGCACCTAGGCGTCAAAGTACTCCTCTTCATCGCTGTCAATTGGTAGCATGCCCAGACGACTGGCAGCATTGCCACGTTGAATGGCAATGCTTATTCTTTGACCAAAGACCAGGCTAGCCCTCGGGTCACTCGTAGCGTTGACTAACCGTTTTGCAATATCTTTGAAAAGCAGACATGCATTTGGACCCCATGACCCGAGCGTTTCGACGCCAAATGGCTCAATTACATGGACCCTGATAAGCAGAAAAGATCCAACCAATTTTTTTTGTAACTCATCAAACATATAATTATACACAAAAGATTTTCCTTATTTATATGTTATGGCCTATTACATTTTAAATAGGCACTGTATCATACGATTTTTTTATTCTTTGCCTAACGTTAAACTGCCTTTACTCAAAAATATAAAACATGGCTGGATCTTTTCAGCTTAACAGGGTCCTTATAATCTTCTATTGTAACCAACAATGCAACCAACTCAATGCTGCAACATCATCAGTCTATATCCTGTCATGTCGGCATGACATGACAGGATATAGACATGTGATAGCTCATGAGCTATCACATTAGTATCACTCATGCCGTTGTGGAACGATTAGCTAGTCAGCAATTATGGTATCGACACTATAGCTGAGACCTATAGACTTTGCTTTGGGAGTTTTTTGACTTAGACGGTCTTTACGTATGCTCAGCAGAATTTCAGCATGTTATGACTAGAAATTCCAAATCGAAGTATAAGCTTAGCAAAGGCAGAGCTAAGTCAAAGTACGCACTATCTCAGTCTGACTGCCTGATCAGTCTAATATTACTACTGCAGGGATTTAGGGCTACTATCTGGGAGAGGGAATGGGCCCTGATACACTAAGTGGGCCCAGTGAGGATTGGTGGGTTGCAGTGAACTAGAATTCCTATAAAACGAAATAAACAAGTACGATTTTGTACGAACCGGGGCAGAAGAAGATCCCTGTCTTCGATGTGTTTCTAATGTTAGTCTTTGTAGAAAACTAAATATCTGTAACGAATGAAAGCGCGACTTAGTACCGCTAGTTGATGCCATAAACACATCACGTTTTGCTCAAAACGCCAAAGACTATGTTTTTCTTGTCAATGTGTTGAAATTGTATAAGTTTATGTTTATTTTGAATTTGAAAGCTTATTAAATATCAGACGTGGAGACTTAGTAACTGTTACAGCGAACTTAATAGTTCGTCAGCAGTCAAATGTATTTAAAATTCTGTAAAAGTTGCTGGGACAACCACGCCGCACCCCTATGTCAGTTTTGTTAAGGGATCTGTCTTTTGCAAGTGACAGAGAAGTCTAGATAGCTAGATTTTGTACCTAGTATTAAAATGGAATCTCATTTTCAAATTATGTATTAAAATATTCCCATTCAAAATTGAACTTTAAAGTCATGTATTTAAAAGTTAGAGCGCATCAATAGGCCTACAAGAGCGAGTATGACGTACGAAGCATTTTTTCTTGCTCGCACCTACCAAGTGTGAGCGAGACAAGTCAGGAGTGTCATACTCAAGCTTTCGTATTTTACTTAAATATTTACGAATAGGTGTAATTTTATTCACTAGTCAAAAAATATATATACTTTAAATGGGGAGATTCTTAAAAATATATTCAAAATGTATTACTTTATGATTAATTTATAATTAAGATTTCTATGTATATTTTTAGTTTAGATTTTAAGCGGTTTGTTGTCGGTGCGGTTTTGATATAAATACTATTCTCTATCAAGTTCACAATAAATTACCAAAGAAACTAATATTCTTGGCTGGGCAAAAGTAAACCTTAGCATCCTTATAATTGTACTAGTCTGAAGGTGTCAAGAATAATTATTGCTCATAATCTGTACGTGGTAACAAATCATAGCCTAAAATTGCTCACAAAAGAGGGCAAAAATCCGATTTCAGTTTCAATTACTCAGAACATTTTTCGCTCAAGTAGATCATCAGCATATTAGTTTCCCTATTAGTGGGCCTCGGATGTACTCTCTGAGAAAAAAAGTGTGCCGAAATACACCACACGGGCCCAGGGTAGATTGTTAGACTTCAATCCGTCGATATTTTGGTCCAAATACTGAGATAAAGTTTATTTTATAACAAAGCATCACCGATAGTAAACAAACGCTTTATAACTACTGCACATGTATTCATATCAAATAAAATAAATCACCATTATTATCGTTTGTTCGTAAGTATGCACCTTTGGTAAACAAAATATTAAAAAGCACAATATACGCAGGAGACAATGCAAGTTTGGTTTCTTGTAGAAAAGGGTGTGGTCTCAGTAAAAGCGGGCGCATGAACGAAGCGAGAAATATGAAGAGCCTATCTGCGAATTAAAAATCTCTTAGCTTCCGTAAATAAATGTGACACGCGTTATACCTAGCCGGAACCATCAAATGAGAGATCAAGTATATATTATTTTACTTAAAAATACTTACCTCCTTATTAATAAAGGATAATTATTGCTATCTCTATTCATTGGCATACAAATGACAAAGAGAGATATAATTTAATCAGTGTTTAAAATAACAAGTATTTATTAGTAAGAGGTTAAAAATGGAAGTTAAAAGTAATATCATTAAACACTTTTTGCCATCGGATACTGGTTTTCTTTGCATAGGTACAATCGGCAATTTTTCTGGTTGACTATCATAAGGCTAAAATCGTTTGCGCCCGGCGTCCAAACGCAGAATTAATACCTCTAAGCGGGCCGCAATCGATCAAAGCATTTTGTTTGCGAAATGTATCACTGCAAAGTATTATGACTGACCCGTGTTTATATTTTACTCTTGAATTTAAAGTTTACAATTTGAGTAATTTAACCAAATACATTTACATGATAGTAACATTTTTTTATATGGGTAAGTAATTTAATTATATTTATTTACCTGTAAATCATTTATTTTTCATGTTATGCTTTTTTTATACTTTATTATTCGATTTTTTATGACTGTTAATATCATTTGTTCGTTTTCGTACTCGCTCTTATACTGACCACACCTTATCTGTGTCAAACCTTTTCATTCATTCTACATTGTTTGAGAGATTGAAATCAAACGTAACATTTGACGGTTTCTTATTATTCAAGTTTCTTTGGTTCCAGCAATATTTATGTGTTCAATAAGTTGGGTTTAAAATATTTGCTAACTTTTCTACTCAACTTTGTTATCAAGACAGATAAATGAGTATAATTTTATAACACAAGTTGGGAACAATAGCTTAAAAGTAAAGTTTTTAATGCTGTTTAATTTGTCTGTTTTCAGCCATGTTTTATGGAATGAGAATAAAATACTACTTTACGTAATAAGAAATCGTCAAATTAATTGAAATAAAGCACAAACTTTTACCAGCATTTTGCTCTCTTAATCATTTCCGCACCAAAGTTGTGAAATGACAATAAATTAATTTCGAAACCTTTCTTGTCACCTTTCGAATTGTTTCGTCCAAATCGATTATGTATTTAATACTTACGTAAAATTGCTACAAAATTTGGAATCTAGTGCCAATGTTCCCTTTTTGTTTGATATTGTAAAATCGGCGTTATAATTCTTTAATCCTTTCCCTAATTTTTCTTGTTCGATAAAATTGATCGAGTGAAAAGTATCATGTAAACTTTTTTATATCGATACTCTAACAGATGACATTTATAATTGGCGCCAAAATATCTGTCAATTTTATCGAAGGAGGTTATATTTACCTAATGTAATATAATGATCGCTGACGATACCCTCATTGTGTGAGTGCGTGTAATTTTTGTATTTTTGGATGTTGTAAACCTACAGATATCCTAGCGTTAAGGCTCAATATTTGGAGATATTTTTATTATTTTGCATTTTTTTATTAAACTCTTGCTAAATTATTGATGTTTTATTTCATAAACACCTTTTTTAATTAATTTTTTTCCACACCTGCCAAATTATATTAAACAGGTTCCATTACGACACTAAAAAGAATTGCGGCACGAAAGCCACTTCTGTGAAATTTTGTTTCGATCTGCAGTATTTTTCTAAAAAACAAGTAAGTACCTAAGACATTCACGGAGGACAACCAAGGGTGCAGAAATTTGCTAACCTTGGGCAATACGCCACTGTATTTCAAGCAGAACTACTCGCCATCATTATAGGCTGTGTTCGTGAGAGTCTGCAAAAAGCCTACCTAAACAGGCACATCTTTATCTTCTCTGATAGTCAAGCTGTAATTAAAGCCCTTAACTCAGAGGAGATCAACTCTAAACTCATCAAGGAGTGTGTCCAGTTGCTGAACTTACTAGGAACATCGAACTCGGTAGCGATAGGATGGGTACCTGGACACAGTGGCATCGGTGGTAATGAAACTGCCGATGAGCTAGCAAGAGCTGGAGCGGAAAGCACTACAATGGGCCCTGAACCCATTTGTGGAATTCCTAAGTGCACAACCTCCACCTACCTCAGGTCCTGGGGCTATAAACAGAGTATCAAGCTCTGGGAAAAGTCCTCAGGCCAAGCACACTCCAAAGCGCTTCTCACAGGCTTCAACAGAAAGTTTACGGAACAAGCGCTTTCCATGAACAGGAGCCGAATTAGGATCTTGACAAGAACCCTCACTGGGCACTGCAAACTAAACAAGCATCTACAAAAAATGGGCCTTAGTGACACCACAATTTGCAGATTCTGTCGCGAGAAGGATGAGACGCCCATACATATCCTATGCGAGTGTGACGTAGTACACCACACTAGAAGCCAGCACCTGGGGGGCCACCTAATCTCACCAGATGAGATTAAATCCCTCCACCCCAAGAATATAGTCAATTTTATTATTGACTTACGGCTAGAGGGAGTGCTGTAATAATACAAGAGGAGTCACAATAGATCTTCGCAGGTCGCAGTGACACAACTAAGAAGTTACATCCATGTACCTGATCTAACAACCAATGGCAGTCGCTAGCTAGCAGTCGTTAGTGTAAAAAGATCAATGTATACAACAGTAGGTACTTACCTACTAATAAACAGTCGTGGTCTTGAAGTTGCACTCAGTTCGGAAGTGATCGGGTTCGGAAGAGATTAATTGCGTAGAATCATCCAGCTACATCAAAATACCTTATTTTCTTGCCGGGGAAACTGCAGAGGACTTGTTGTGTAACTCGACCTTTATCAATTAATTCTTGCTCGCAGACACGAAGAGCTATAAAACATCACACGCAATTTAGTTCCGGGAATCAAACGTATAGGTATCTCTATAAACGTTCAGCACGTAGGTATGGCGATTAGGTTAAATTGAGACGTAAACTGTGGGGCAAGCGACGATCTGTAAGCGTGAAAGGATCCAAGACAAGCCCCGACGTTGAGTCGAAAGAGCGTGGTACAGTTCACGAAGTTAAGAACTATCTACCAAGTAACAACTCTCTGAAGTTAGCCATACTTGCGCGATCGTCACCGATTCCAAGCGGTCTCGGCCCGTGCGTCCGTCGCTAACTGTTGAGACCTAAAAAGCAACTACAGCGCAGCCATTTGTTGCGTACTTCAGAGAGGCAGTTATAATATACGTATAGTTCTCGCAAATCTTTATGAGCCCTGAACTCTCTCTCTTTCTCTCCCTCTAGCACCTATAATAAGCGTACTATTAGGTACTAGAGGGAGAGAGTTCAGAGGGCTCATAAAGATTTGCGCGTACTATGTAGTCTGTTTATAAATTGTCTTCACATGACTGTTGAAAAGAACACTGAAAAGCAATCATACAAAAAATAAAAACATCTTTGAAGGAAGGCAAAAAAGCTTGTGGTTAACCTGATGGTAAACGATCATCCCCGCACCTGACCAACCTAATGATTAGCAACACGTCCGTTGCTGATCGAAGCATAAAAATGGCTTAGAATGCTTTGTTACAAAAGATGATTTTAAGCAAGTCCAGTAGGTAAAACCCAGGTTTAAAATATATCCGTCACTTTTTAACCTCGTATAACAAAAAGAGACGGAGCTATCTTAAAACCTGGGTTTTGAATACTCCTTCTTTTGTAATAAGTCAGTGTTTCGGTAATTTTGCTGGCTGTTCCTACCCTTCACCCGGAACACAACGACGCTTACGCATAGTTATTATGACTGATGAAATAAGACTGGGAGCTTACTACGAGCCCTTATAGCAGGGCAGAAAACTGAACTGCCCAGACATTTCCAGTATGAGCTGACCTTTCATTGAACGAAAAGCCTATAAAATGCGAGGTCAGCTCATACTGGAAATGTCTGGGCAGTTTAATTTCTGCCTGCTAAATAAGAATTCGTAGTAAATCCCCTGTAATACAGCTTCAATCGAGCTCGTGACATAGAACTCTAATACTAATACCCTAACAAACATCCAAGTCACACCATAAACAACCTTGGTACACGGAACTGTTGTCAACCCATGTCGTGCGGCGTCGATTGATGGAGCAGTTTAATCCCAGGAGCGACGGGTCAGGAGCAATCAGACCGGCCTCGTCACTCTGTCACGTCATCTGATGAACATGTGTGTTACGACAAGGATGGTGTAGGTTGCATCACCCTGTAGGTACTATGGTTTTCCTTGTCATAGGAAACGGATGGAAAAGTGGCTCTACCTATCTATAAAGCTCAGCCATGTACTTGTTGGACCTTACATAAAGGGTAACGAAATCGCGTAGCACTGTACTGAAAGACTATTTATAGTCTCGATATTTCATAGGTAAGTGCCTGTATCTGGTTTACATGAAATAAAGATCTATTCTATTCTAAATAATTGGCTGAAAACTAAGCTGTTTATCTCAAGGTTGATATAAAGTTAAATTATCGGAACTTCTAATCGAATAGGTATATATTCTACCTCACAAAGGCGGGTGAGCCAACTGAATTTGAACCTTATGCCATTGTAACAAAAGCCACATCAACCGCCTTCGTGAGATTGAATAACTATACCTACTTTAAGAGTCTCTCCAAGCTTACCTACTCTATATAGAACTAATTATGGCAACACTGTAAACAATATATACCTATCTAATTATGATAATCTGTACAACGTTGTCAATGTCATACAATATCGTAAAAAAAATTATACTTAGTGATTAGTATGCGGTTATGATGCCATAATAATATTTATTCTTACGGAGTTAGTTGTTCTACGAAGAATGCTCTCATTTTGTTTACACCTCACGCGGCACAGACAATTTTTTAGGTGTTTCAATAATTTTGTAATTTTATTTCTCTATCCTTGTGTCCTTTGTGCAAAACATAAATTTATTTTCTTTCTTTCTTTCTAATGCTGAATTTTGCCACCTGTGTGCCTACAACTTAGCAATCTTTCCCCACGACTATTCCAAAAACATATCTAATTACAAAAAAAAAAGAGCCACCAAAATCAAGTATGGTACCTACCTACCTACTAACAAACTCGATGTAAAGTTACTCTCGCCCGATAAAATTCAAAGGTAACTTTATCTTAAGAATGCGCTGAAAAAAAGGTCCAGTAAAAAAGCTTTTCAAAGAACTGTTAGTTGACTGATGGTAGCCATCTGTTGGGTAGGCGTGAGTGGTAGTTGATCGCCACACCATTTTTCAGGCTCACTTATCTTCAAGCTTTTCCGGTTTGGGTGAGCAGAATGCCAAGCGAAACACTTACAAGTGATAGAGTGCATTGGTAGCACACTTATCTATAGATTTTCGGGTACAAAGCAATTTAGCTCTTTGACTTTTATTTTCTTTCCATGTATGTAAAAGGGAGCGAGCCTTCTCCCATCTATCGGGCACAATTTCCAAACTCTGAGCTGCTAATAAGAATTTCCTAACAGAAAACCCTAATAATATCTACTTTGCCCGACTTGGAATTTGTTTTTATTATCGTTAGGTACTAACTTAAAATTGTTACTAATTCGAAATTAAAATTGTTCGAAATTCATTTACTTTACTTTATTCATACATTATTATTATAATAAGTAACAGACGAGGTTGGGAATAAACCAGGAGGCATCTTACTAACAGATATCAACCCTCAACCAATCCTTATGTAGTAACTATTAGATATAAATTAATGGTTTTATTCGTGAATTACAACTAAACTTAAATATGTAGGTAGACAGCCTAATTAGTATTAATTAGGTACATAAAACATTAAGTAAAAATACAAATATAAAACTGAGCACCTAGGCGTCAAAGTAGGTAATACTCCTCATCGCTGTCAATTGGTAGCGAGGCCATAAGACTGACAGCATTGCCACGTTGAATGGCAATGCTTATTCTTTGACCAAAGAATAGGCCAGCCGTCAATCTGATATGATTATCTGTGCCTCAACCTTCAAAAAACTTTAGGTACAGAGGTACAGTGTCAAAGCATTTGAGTGGAACAAAGGTCATTAATCGAAGGCGCCTCCGCGTTACGAGACAGATATTACTTCCCTTAGTATCCAAGTTATTTAATCTAAGTAACGTACGCCGTAACTTTGGGGCTCAACTTATTTGTAACGGCGTACGTGAGAAACCTTACGGGGCACAGGTAGAGGTTTGCTGAATACCTACATGGCGAATTGGGACAAAAAGTTTAATAGTAAATTCGAACCCATGTCAACAATAGTACATCTTCCTGAAAGAAAGGGGGGAGGCGGGGGGATGTTGGTGATGATATAAAATAAAATAAAATAAAAAGCCTCTTTATTCTACCATAAACCTTGAAACATTTTCTAAGATATTATTTCGCGTAGTTACATTTCAATAAAATTAATTAATTTCCGTTTACCTTATGATTTGAATACATTTTATAATTATAATTCTATTATGATTTGAATAATATTATTGACATGCGATTTAAATTATTTGTTTATGGAAGTCGCCTCTGCGGCGTAGGCCTCCCCCAATTTCTTCCATTTTTCCCTATCTCTGGCTTGTCTTCTCCAGTCTGGTCCACATCTTTCTTTAAATATATCCTCCCATCGCTTTCGCGGCCTTCCTTTCTTCCTTTTCCCATCTCTAGGTACCCACTCTACGATTCTCTTTGTCCATCTTTCGTTTTCCATTCTACAAATGTGTCCAGCCCAGTTCCATTTCAAACTTCTTGTTCTCAGTACTATGTCGGTTATTTTAGTTTTTCTTCTAATATCCTCGTTGGTAATTTTATCGGATAATTTGATACCCAACATGCTTCTCTCCATTTTTCTTTGCTGTACTTCGAGTTTGTGTTCGTCTTTTTTCCGCAGGGACCATGTTTGGCATCCATATGTAAGGCATGGAAGGATCGCTATTTCATACAATTTACTTTTCAAATTTATGTTTATATTATTGTTCTTCATGATTTCTTTAAAACTCCAGTACTTGTTCCATGAAATTGCTATTCTCCTATTGATTTCACTTTCCGTTTGGTCTTGGAATGTAATAGATTGTCCCAAATAAATGTATTCTTTAACATATTCTATTGCCTGTCCATCTACGGTTATTGTAATTTCTGATGCATTTGTTAAAATCTTCGTTTTCGTAGCATTCATTGTCAACCCTACCTTCTTACTTTCTTTTATAAGTTCTCGCAACATGTTCTCTAATTGAACTGATTCTTCCGAGAACACAACTATGTCGTCTGCGAAGCGTAGGTGGCTTAACTTTTCGCCGTCTATTTTCACGCCTTTATTTTCCCAATCTAGGTTTCTGAATATTGGTGATGATATATAAGAACAAACTTTCAGCAAGCAAGAATGAAAATTATATGGCCAGCATTATCAACATCAGTCTTGTTCTGCAATCAATGAACCTTTTGCCAAGCCTGGCGGTTATGACAATATTCCACCAGTTCAAGACTGTCTGATGGAGTGGTTATTTAGAGTGGCACATAATATGTTTACCAATGGGCGTGTGCTGATATGAACATGATGCTTTTTTATATTATAGGGGGCAAATGAGCTTGCGGTTCACTTAATGGTAAGTGATCACCATGAACATACGCAACATCAGAGGAGTCACCGATGCGTTGCCGACCTTTTAGGATGGTGTTAGGAAAAAGGGAGGGAAAGGAGAAGGAAGGGGCCTAAGGTAGGAATTGGGTCTCCGGCACTCCACACTCACCTAACGAAACGCAACAGTATGCATACTGCTAATTAACGTCGATATTCTGTGGGAGGATAGTACTTCCCCGGTCGTGGCGACCTATTCATGCTGGCACGCTGGCACGCCATCGAGACACTACTACACTAAAAAGCTACAGCAGCAGTTTGGCAGTTAACTTTTCAGAATAAAAAAAGATTAAACTGTCTAGGTAGTTGCCTAGTTACGTAGGCATACGGTGATTTTTCACACCCAAAGAGAGCAGCGATGCGCGATGAAAAATGCAAAAATCTAGGAACTGGGTCGCGTCGCGCATCAAAGGTTCCTAAACGACCTACCGGGGGCAACACTGTGGTGTTTATGAGGTCGGGCCGGTAGAAACGCGGTAGGTATCAGGGTTTTTTTTAACAGGAACAGGCAGAGATCTCACGTGGCCTACACAATTTGGTAAGGTCTCGATTATAAAGTAACAATTAAATGTTTTTATTCCCCTAGTTGAACGAAACCTTTGGTATGATGGGTGTCATGTCGCGATTACCTACTAAGATTTTGGCTTCTACCAGTGGAAGGTATCGAACTGGCATGAGTTCAAATCCATTGCATTATAGACGTCTATACCCACTGCTAGTAGTTACTACCACAAATAACAATGGAATGTTTGAGTGATGATTTTTTTATATCAATGACTACATTCTCCAAAACGGATGTACCAATTTCAATGTAGTTTTTAATTTAAAGCTAGTTAAATCGGAAATCATCTTAGCTATGTTTCATGAAAATCTGTGCAGCCGTTCAAAAGTTACAGCTCTTTTTCTAGTTGGAGCGGGGGTTGTCGACGGTTAGGTTAGATTAAATGATGTTAGAAAGTGACGGACATATTTAAAACCTGGGTTTTACTAGACTTGCAGGAAACATCATTTGTAATAAGGGGAAGGTGTCCCCGCATATTTAGTAACCACCACCAAACCTCTGGTGAATACCAAACAAGATACCTATTGAGATTAAAACCGCTCTTAATTTAATATAATTGTATTTGCTTTCGCCAATTCGCTAAGTGTTCCTCTGTAATGGTCGTGTTTAACAATTAGAATATTTCCCGAGGTTTCTGTGCGTATTTCTAAAGAAGCAGCTGTTTTATCTGCCATATTCAGATTAAAATGCCTTTATTTAGGGATAATGTGAGTTTGTGGAGAGATAATTCTGAAAGTGTCATCTATCACGTTGGAAATGATCTATCGACATGAAGTTTATGCTTCAGGCGACGCGCCAGACTGTCAATTAGTTAAGTATTTCCAAAAGAATGTATCTACCTACCTACCAGAAATTATATTATTATATTAGAAAAAACAAGAGGAAGAGCCATTGACGTTTCTTTCTACGAGAACTGTAAGCTAATTCACGTAACTAAAGACGTGCAGTTGCCGCGCAGTTGCAGTAAAATTTTGATCAAAACAACATATTTAGTATTGTCTTACCTACAGTGAGATATACGCTCGCGTCAAGTTCGAGCGTCACTGCAATATGATCGGCGCGTCATAAAATTACGTGGATTACCCAAGAATTACCCCTCTGGTGTTGATAATGTCATACATTCACAACTGTCACACATTCAATGTTCACAAATGCCTTTTTAACTTGGAACAAAGAAGCCTCCTAAAAAAAATCTGAATGGAATAATACGAATCTAAAAAATAAGCTATTATGAAGTTTGCGTAACTCCGCATAGTTATGGCACACTCGTTCCGCCCACTTGCCCTTCCGTCTTGTGTTTTATATTCTATGGTCCTATACTACGTTTTAACGGTTGCTTTTTCTGCTGCATTCAATGTACGGTTATGGTAAATTACGTTGACTCATAGCCCATTTGAACAGTACAATAATTAATCCCAATTCGACTCTCACCGCTGTCCACGCTTTGTTTACTATAACATGTGCAGGTAGCGTATCGTTTCTATTATTCGAAGCCACGCGCTGCGTCCGAGGGTGGGACAGAAGTGGGATGGAGTTGTTATACCACTTAAAATATTTACAAAGTAAGAGGCTCTTCTCTTCCCGATATATCTCTAAAAATCACGAACGCCCACCAATGAGTAAGATTCATGACTTATGCCCATTATTCGTCACCACGGGTCTAACGGTGAAGAAAACACATTGTGGAGAAAAGGGATATTGGAAGTGTCCAAGAAACAAAAAATTCAAACCCTCGTATATTAACCAAAAAAAACCACTTATTAAATATGGGATAAATCAAGTCTAGTCACATCCAAGTTTTGAATAATGTATGTATTACTAATCGTCGAAAACCCCCGACTCTAACTAGAAAAAGAGCTGTAACTTTTAAATGAACTGAAAAGATTTTTATTAAACATTTATTTTATTTATTTATTATTTATCATAGCTAAGATGAGACTCGAAAATACTAGCTTTCAATTTAAAAAAATTGCATTGAAAGCGGTCCTTCCGTTTTGGAGCTACGTTGCCACAGACAGATACACAGATACACACTACAAACTTATAACACCCCAATTTTTTGTTGGGGGTTAAAAAGAGACCAACGAGACTATCTTAAAACCTGGGTTTACAAGACTTGCTTTATTTAAGCAATCTTTTCTAATAAAACAGAAAGATTTGTGACATCCATTGATACTGGGCCCGTATGGTACCAATCCCTCTCTCGGCCTGAGGCCTAAGTGGAAACCTTAATAGATTGATGAATTGATGATGAATTCGTAATTGATTTGTTTTTATTAATGGCGCTCACGACAAGTAATGTTAATTCGTCTACGAATCATCATTCAAATGGATGGAATTTTTTTATCTATTTATCACATATTATTGAACAAGCAAGCATTTATTTATAGATCTGTTTACTCTACAACTTTATTGATATCCCAATTGAACTTGGTCTGAACTGCAATTAATACAAGAAAAACAACTAATAGACTTCTAGTGTAAAAAAGTCCATATCATGTCGGTTCATTTGTTTGTAGAACAGTATTGTCACAAATACACAATATAAGAATATCACTCAGAAGGCCCATATGTATCAGACAAATAAGGTATTCTGTTTATAAAATATTGAAGTCTGTATCGGCCCCCTGATTACGTATGATAAATATGACAGTTGCTGTCGCAAATAAACGTCCTATTCCGTATCCTCTTATGAAAACGTCCATAAGCGAGAAAGGGATGCATTGTTTATTGGTCGCTGTGGCTGTCAGATTTTTCTTACGTAATCAAGGCGCGGGTCTAAATCACGTAAAATAATTTAAAGATACGATTTACGTAGTAAATATTAAATCTGTGGTACAGTACCTTATGTCTTAATGTTTAAATGAATTGCACCGACCGCAGCCATGGTCACAGGCAGACTGTGGTGGTGGAGCGTTAACTTCGCGGAGGTTTCTTCACCTACCCTCACTTGGTCTTGATGTTTATCATTTATAACGTCGGTACTTCAGTCTTCCTATTAGCGTACGTTCCGTTTCAGAACTGCAAGTTAAAAAAATTATATTATAAATTGTTCATTATTATACTATGTTAAATGATTTGAACATTTGTTTATTGGCAGACGGGTAGCTGATCTGATCCCAGTATGTGTTATAATTAGAATCTAAGAGTACTCTACAGTCTATTCTCTGACAGCTTTTAGAGGCCTAAGTGTGAATGCCTAATTAGTCTTGCTGTCGAAAGCTTGGCTGCCGAGGATCCTGGGTTTACAATTTCCGAGTCGATCAAAGTCTTATTGGACTTTTACCCGACTGTGCGACGCATAGGAGTAATGAGTGAGGAGGGTATAATGTGTTTATACACATTGAGCTGAGTATCCTTTATCAAAAATTAAAACATGCAGTCGGAAGCATCTACGAAGTAACGAACGCCGTAAAACATGCCTCCGACTGCATGTTATAATTTTTGATAAAGTATAATCGGTTTTCTTTTTATCTTGTTTCCATCTTTGTAGTGAGTTTTTTTGCAGACGGGTTTTATGTTTTTTTATTTTATTAATTTTGTTAGATAATTCAGCTCCGAGTTTAGAACTGTGCTCGGTCGAGGGCAATTACCGCATCAATGAATATGTGGGTGTACACTGCAGTGGCGAAGGGTGACAATTTTAAAAGGGGAAACCGTCTCAAAAAAGCCTTCCAAAAAAAGCACATTCACCAATTGACGCTACAAGACAAAAATCCATACAGTCTCTTGTGATCTATAAGAGCTCAACCTAACGGATAACATGCCTTTGTTATCCGTTGAATGAGTAAATAATATAATATTATGTTGGTCTATGTATTAACCAATCCTAAAGGGAAGCCGATGGGAATCGGGTTGTATGGACTCTTTGCCACTGGTACACTGTACAGCCTTACAGCTTAGTCTAACCCTTCAGGGAATGTAGGTAATGTATAAAGTGAGCCTTCTGTATGTATCTTTATAGTGGTAACGTTGTAATTTGGTATTTAAAAGGTAAACTGTGGGTAGCAATACACATTGTGAGTCCTGATTGTATCGGGAGCGCGCGTTATTTTTATTGTTTAGATATCTCTATTCTTTTTTACGCCAATGTGAAAATGTGACACGAACCTTTGGATTTATTGTATTCAGCTTTGAGGTGAGGATTTTACATTCAAGACATTATAACATTTATAACAGCTGGTTTTAAACTTTTTTGTTTTGAGCTGAAATTACATTCACACAAGACAAAGTTAAATCATGTTTTAAAGTTGTTACATTTTTCAAAAGACGAGCCTATGTTTACATCTTACATGCAACTGTAAATATACCTACCCATGTTTAAGAAATTATTTTTTCTATTCTAAGTATTCTATAAGTACAACCTGATCTATAAACTCGCGAAATAGAGACCCTATTCTCGTGCAGCTTTCTTCAGGTATTTCCTGATTGTGTTACTATAGTGTAACTAGTTTTTACCTTTTCGGTTATATTTCCCAAATTGTTGATACTTAAATAAAATGTATCGCTATTATTTATACAAAAACCTGGCGTTTTGAAAAGGATAAAATTAATGGCGGTCACACGCGCCGGCTATGGTTCACAGAGCACCAACAAAAGACCTCCATTGAGCGGCGCTTTCATTGACACAGTATTCAAATGTGCTGCTGTGGGATTATGTGTGTGTCATCTAACATACTATTAACATAAGCGTCGCAAAATAGTCGTGCTGCGTGCCGGTTTCTGCCGCAAACTCTTCGCAAAAATAACCTAACCATCAAAAACCCTCGACTCCAACTAGAAAAAGAGCTGTAACTTTTGAACGGCTGAACAGATTTCCATGACACATAGCTTAGACTGCTTTGAAATCGGTCTATCCATTTTGGAGCAATGATGCCACAGACAGATAGACAGATACACACTACAAACTAAACTAAACAACCTAAAATAAAAAATAAAAAATCATATAAATTATTAAACAAATAAATAAAACCAATAACTGTTTACCAATTTTCAATTTTCTATCACTCTCATCCCGATGCCATGGATGCCACATCTAGTTACATTTCTCACTTTAAGTCCGTGTTTGCTTGGTTGGTGATGCATTACTAGTTTTTTATTATTGCTTACCCTCTTTGTTTTATATAAAATAACTTGACACAGTTTCTATACGCTCGTTACAATAATGTTTATTTGTAAACATAGTTTCTCAGTAAGTGAATTATTGTTAATTCTTAATGAGAAATAATAAAGATCTTAAACCATAAACTTATAACATCCCTCTTTTTTGTCGGGGGTTAAGAAGACACTGCGGTAATTATTAAAAAATAACTGAAAACTCAACCCCTTGACCGGTGTTTGAAGATCTGCATGCTTGAAAGCCTTTAGTTTTCCGAAACTAGAAAGAAACCTAATATTTCAGAATACTTAGTTATCCATCTTTTAAGTTTCATAAGTTACCACAGCGTGTGTGAGCGACATAAATCGACTAAATATACAAACATACTTACCTACATTGTCATACATCAGGCTCGTATCTCAAACTTTTTAATGTTGTGACTCCCGTAAACCAAAAAAATACACTTCACTACAACTACACTAC
Source organism: Allophyes oxyacanthae (assembly GCA_932294325.1). NCBI lineage: Eukaryota > Metazoa > Arthropoda > Insecta > Lepidoptera > Noctuidae > Allophyes > Allophyes oxyacanthae. The sequence goes on from OW028629.1 coordinate 12,185,623, forward strand.
ACAATTATACATATCGTCCCCATTCTGGGAACAATGTTATTAAATAATACGATTTATTAATCAATTATTAATAAGACGTGTTACAAGAATTTGTTTTCCTGCTGCATGCGATTCTGAATGTAGATAATTGTGTTCGCAATCCCCACTTGAGAAACAATTAATCAGGGCATGTTTCACGTTTCCCAAATAAATAAGTCTTGCATAAAAGTTCTTCAAAGAAACATTAAAGAAATAATGGTTAAAATATCTTAAATAATATATTTCTCAAAGCTGTCGTTTCCGCAAGCCGGAAACGCGCTCAGTACAAGAGCATTTCTGTTTAGCTAGAAACGTTGAAAAATATACAAAATAAAATAAATGCAGCTTCCAAAATTATTATATTTTAAGTAAGTAGTTGAACTTCATCTGTTTTATTTACTTAGCAAGTCCAATTTTTTGAACGAATTAATTAGACGTTGTCCCACGAAAAAAGATTATTTCTCTTGATTTTCAATTAACTATTATTACTAGAGGTCGCCATGTGGTCGAAATTCAACCGTAATTTTAGCTTTCTGCACTCCTTCTCCATATAAACTTTAACTACACCAAATCTCACACTCCTCCGTGTGCGCATGTTGTAAAAGGGGTACAAAGTTTTCCCTACACGTGTTAATACATAATAATTCACGTATATAGATAATTATAATCAATATTGTTAAACGGAAAATCCCAGTTAGATATTGCTCTGTGGTCACCCATCGGTTTGTCTAGCGTGGTGTCTATTGTTTTTTTACGATAGGGATCGGCTGTGGCCTGCATTAGGCGTAATGGACCCATGACGTCAAAATCAGCGATTGCTCTTGCACAAAATTAATTAGGCTGCTATGTTAGGGCCCATCCACATTCGATACTTTTAGCAGCAGACTCGCGAGTTTTCGCGTTCGTTATCCACTTTTTGTAAGCAAAAGGCAGCCGACGCTTATAACATTTACCGTCTACCTACTACTTACTGTTGGGCAAAATAATTAAATAAAAAAAAGAGAATAAATAAAATACAAACACCTCTTAATTCCGAGATAAACAAAGAGATGAAACTTACAAACAAATGAATCATAGAGAGAAAACAAAAACTATTATCAACAAAGTTACTAAGATCGTGTTCCACAGATTGCTAACTTAAGATTTACTGTGTAATATCTATTCTGGGCGGTGAATAAAAGAAAAAGTTACTTTTATAAAGAATGGTGACGACCACTACTTTGTTTCTATTGTCTAGGTACTACGGGGGTGCGTGGAAATAACATTCCCAAATGATGATACATAAGTACATTCACCGCACTCGGGCAGTTAATCCCGTAACTTGATGGAAATACTAGGAAGCGGTAAATGGTGGGTTTTGAGGTTCTGTCATATGTGATATGTTGACGTCAATTCGATTCAATGCGGTTTCGGTTTTTTTTGGTATGGCCATTTATTCCATTGCAGTTAGCGTGGGCACTTGGGCAGGCTCTATGACAGGGTTGTGCATTTTCAAGCATATTGCTACGCAGACCATACATTCTCAAAGCTACTTTGAAGTTTTACTTTTTATTTAATTCTCTTACTGTAATGTAGGTACTTAGATATATAAGTATGATGTCGGTAGATGAATATCGCCGTGTAAAAAGTAGTTCGATTATAGCTGTACTGTTGGACGCTCGAGTTTCATTTATCTCTTCCAAATATTACAGTGGCGACGAGGATTATCTAATTCGAACAATTACGCGCGTGTTTGTGCATATTAGTGTTAATATCGCGAGTATACAAACTCAAAATAAGATGTCGATAGGTAAAATAAAGGAATTCGACGTAAAGTCCGGCACGTGGTCAGTGTATGTGGACCGGTTAGAAATGTACTTTAAAGTGAATAAAATCGCCGAGGACACTAAATTACCTACCCTGATAGCCGTCATGGGGGACGAATCGTATGAATTACTGTGTAATCTAGCGAGTCCACGGAAACCAGCGGAGTTGATGTATGACAGAGCAGTCGAACTATTACGTCAGCATCTGGAACCAACGCCGTCGGTACACGCAGAACGTTACCGGTTTAGACAGCGGAGACAGGCTAGCGAGGAAAACGTAGCCGCATACGTAGCAGAGCTCAAGAAACTCGCTCGACATTGTAAGTTCAAAGACGGATTGAATGAGAATTTGCGTGATCAGTTCGTCTGCGGCTTGCGGAGTGACATAATTCGCCAACGGTTATTCGCGGAGGCCGACACGATATCGTATACGGACGCAGTAAGGTTGGCGAGTTCCTTAGAGGCGGCGGAACGGGATGCAGCCGCGGTGGAGTCGAAGGCGCTGGTAAACAGCGGGGGTGACGCAACGGGAAGCGGGGCATTGCCTGTGCAGGCAGTGCACACGCTTCGCAGCAGCGGAGAGGGCGGAGGGGCCGGACGGCAAGCGCCGCGAGGCGCTCGTCCTACGCGGGGCGGTATGCGAGCGGGGACCGCGCGGCACGGCTCCGCGCACAGCTCGCGGCCGCAAGCTGGCGGCGCCAGCGCAGATGGTGGTAGCCGACGGTTCAACTGTACGGGTTGCGGGGCAACGGAACATAGTTATTCTGGCTGCCGGTTCCGTAACTACGTGTGCAGCGGCTGCAGACGGCCGGGACACCTGCGACGCGTATGCCCAGACAGGCCGGCGAACGCGGCCGGAGGGGCCGGTTTCAGGCGTTCGGCAATGTACCACGGGGATGCGAGGGAAGACCTACCATATGAGGAGATTTCACCAGAAGAGGATTTCCATCACCTATGCTTGAACAACTACCGACCGGTAAAGTTGCCCATATGTATTGATAAAGTTACTATTTCGATGGAGGTTGATACCGGTACAGCGGTATCGTGCATTAGCGAGGAAATGTATAAAAAGTGTTTTAGTGCTCATAAGTTGGAACTTAGTGAACTAGTATTAAATTTTTATGACGGCTCAAAAATTAAACCCCTAGGAATGATCAAACCGATTGTAGTTTACGGGGATTGTAGTAAACAACTGGAATTATTTGTAATAGGGGGAGGTACTACTTCATTGCTTGGCCGTCAGTGGTTATCAGAATTAAAAATAAAGATTCCAACGTTTAGCGGCTGTAATAATGTAAATTGGAAAGAAGTTAATATGTCTAATGAAATTAACGAACTTTTAAACAGGTATAAGGAGTTATTCAGCGGGGGGTTAGGCCGGTACACTGGAGGCAAGGCAACGCTACGCGTGCGTGAGGGGGCGACGCCGGTGTTTCACCGCGCGCGACCTGTGCCGTACGCGCTGCTCGGCCGGCTCGACGCCGCGCTGGACGACATGCTGCGCGACGGCGTCATTGAGGCCGTGGACTGCTCCGACTGGGCCTCGCCACTGGTACCGGTAAATAAACCCGACGGATCGCTGAGAATCTGTGCTGATTATAAAGCGACTGTGAACCCTATCTTACTTACTGATCGCTATCCATTGCCTAGAATCGAGGATTTAATAGTTAAACTTAGCGGAGCTACCTACTTTTCTAAAATTGATTTATCACAAGCGTACAACCAAATCGAATTGGACGATTCTAAGGAAATTACTGTGATAAATACACATAGGGGTCTTTATAGGTATAATAGGCTAGTTTATGGTTTATCGTCGAGTCCGGGGATTTTTCAACGAATTATGTGCAATTTGTTAAAGGGAATTTCTAACGTGGAAATTTTTCTTGATGACGTCATAATAGGGGGGAAAAATAAACGAGAACATTTAGAAGCACTAGAAGAGGTTTTTGTTAGATTACAGGGTTATGGTTTAAAATTAAAAAGTAATAAATGTGTGTTCCTAGTAAAAGAAGTACAATATTTGGGATACGTCATTAGCAACGAGGGCATTAAAACAGATCCGTCCAAGGTGGAGGCCATAATTAATATTCCCCGTCCGTCAAATATAACTGAGTTAAGGTCATTTTTAGGAATCGTAAATTTCTATGGAAAATTTGTTAGAAATATGAGTAGTAAGTTAGTACCACTTTATGAATTATTAAAGAAAGGTAAACAATGGGGTTGGTCGACTGAATGCGAAAGATCTTTCGTAGAAATTAAAAACGTTTTAGCAGGGGCCCAAGTATTGGCGCATTACGAACCTAGGAAATCATTAATTTTGACATGTGATGCAAGCGCACGCGGAGTAGGTGGGGTACTCACACAGCTTAGCGAACGGGGTGAGCGTCCGGTAGCCTACGCGTCACGCACTCTCACAGAAGCAGAAAAAAATTACTCGCAAATACATAGGGAGGCGCTAGCGATTATATTTTGTGTGAATAAATTTCATCAATATCTATATGGCCGTAATTTCATCCTACGTACGGATCATAAGCCGTTAGTGTCAATATTCGGTCCGAATACAGGAATACCGACTATGGTGGCGAGCAGAATGCAAAGATGGGCGATTATTTTATCAGCTTACTCATTTACGATTGAGTACGTACGCACCGATCACAATGGAGCGGACGGGTTTTCAAGGTTACCGCTAGCGCCGAGTAAATCAACAGCTACGGCCGTACAGCCGGAACAAACACATTTGCACTTTGTGCAACAGTCTTTATTGTTAGACTATAATACTATTAAATGTCAAACAATACGAGATGGAGAATTGTCAAAAATATTGAGTTATATTAGAGATGGTTGGCCTAGTGAATGTGATCTTAGAAACTTAAAACCTTACTTTAATAGGAGAAAGGAACTTTACGAAGAATTGGGATGCATAATGTGGGGACATAGGCTAGTCGTACCGGAAGCATGTAGGAGTAAAGTTTTATTAATGTTACATGAACCTCACATGGGTATAGTAAAATCAAAGGCTTTAGCACGAAGCTATGTCTGGTGGCCGGGGGTCGATGAAGCTGTGGAGCACATGTGTCGGGGATGCGAAGTGTGTGCGGCTCAGGCGGATGCGCCACCTCGGCAGTCGCCGCGCATGTGGCCCTGGCCAAACCGACCCTGGAGTCGGATACATATCGACTACATGGGGCCTATAGGCGGTAGAACGTACCTAGTCGTAGTGGATGCCACCTCCAAATGGTTGGAGGTATTTAATGTTTCAAGCACTACAGCAATTAGTCTCATAGATAGATTATCTGAGTTATTTAGTAGATGGGGTTTGCCTAAACAAATAATTAGTGATAATGGTACTCAGTTCGCGTCAAAAGAATTTCAAGAATTCACAAAAATTAACGGGATCGAACACATCTTTACAGCTCCTTATCACCCCGCTTCAAATGGATTAGCAGAAAACGCAGTTAAACTTTTAAAAAGGGTTATTAAAAAGGCTATGACAGAAAAACAAAATATAGATAGGGCAATGTGGACATATTTACTGCATTATAGGAACGTAGAACATTCCACAACCGGGGAAAGCCCAGCTATGATCTTATTAGGCAGGCGTATACGTACTCGGCTGGACACTATCAAACCAGATAGGGAAATTAAGGTACATCGAGCACAACAACGACAGACTGAATATGTGGACGGGGCGAATAGGTGTATTGGGGGAGAGGGGGATGATGTATGGTATCGACAATTTTTAAAAGCAGAGAGATGGATTCCTGGTCGAGTAGTAGACTGTCTAGGTCCTAGCAACTACCGAGTCAAGGGTCAAAATGGGGAAACCGTGCATAGGCACATAGATCAGTTACGTAGGAGAACAGGTGGGAGATTATCCCTTGTATCTGGTGGGCCTAGTATTACGGAGCGATCAGACACAGATTCTCAGACGACAGGTCGGGAGGTTGACGGCTGTGGTGAGCGGGCTCAGGCGGAGGGGTCGGCGGAGGGGTCGCCGAAGCGGTGCTGGTCGCCGGGAGGGGCAGCAGAGCCGGCTCAGCCGATTGATTCAGCTGTAGACGCTCAGGCTTCAACGGGAGATCAGGTTGCCTTGCCTCAAGTGTCACCGATTCCACAGCGTGCTGTTAGGCAATGTAGGCTTAATAAGACTTGTAATTATAAGGTTTAGAATAAATAAGTATTGTTTGTAAGATAAGTTAGCTGATAAGCATTATGTATTAATTAAGTAGAGAGGAGTGTAATGTAGGTACTTAGATATATAAGTATGATGTCGGTAGATGAATATCGCCGTGTAAAAAGTAGTTCGATTATAGCTGTACTGTTGGACGCTCGAGTTTCATTTATCTCTTCCAAATATTACACTTACGTATCTGTTTTTGTTGTTTAAAAAATTTCGTTATCTTTTATTTGTCTCTTGTGTTGTCACTGTGTCTGTGCTGAATAAAAGTATTTTCTTTCTTTCTTTCTTTTATTTTACTTTCCTTTCTAAATTGGTTTGTTTACACTCCCTTCAATTTAACTATAGTCTAACTTTATGATTTGTTGTATTACCTTGCATTGTAAGCTTTATACACTTAATTTCCATGGAAGAGTACTGATTTCTAAGATACAGGTGTTTCACCTAGTTTGGAAGTCAGGAGTTAATGTAGTTTTGGCAGCCTACTATCCTACACTATTTGTATTCTATTTCATAATGGTATAACTGTATTAGGCTATATTCTATTTAGTCCAAATAAACGTTATTCTTATTCTTCTTTTTAACTCGTGTGGAATTACCAGTGGCGTCATGGCGTGCAGTGCACAGACATTTCTTACAGGGTATGCAAAAACAACTTAGTATAGGGTTTTATTTTTTTCGTGTTGATGAATATAATTTATCCGTAATATAAAATATCTACAGACATTATTTTATTTTATATATTATTAGGTCCTGCCTGTTATCTACAAATCTGGTTGATTGTTATTAGTTTTAAGTTTGTGTTAATTTTAAACATTGTATGTAAGCAAGTAAGCAATTTGTTTATGTTCAAAGGTGTAAACCTATCTTATGGAGGATATTGTTATTTTATAAATTCTTAGGTTAGCATTATATAAGTTTCTTTGTAACATTAGGTAACAAGTGAAGGACATAATTTTGCACAAAATGTCCTTGGTGGGCGGAATGTTCAACCATCTTTGGTAAAAGGCCACAAAAAAGGTAAAGAAAATAAATGAATTGATACTTTGTCATCTAAGAGAAAAAGTGGAGTTTTATTTTCAAGAAAGGTGTTTTAAAGTTTTTTTACAATGATATTCTACACCTTCATAATTATGATACAAAAATTATTATTTATTATGATAATATACTCGTCAAAACAAAATAAGGGCCACTTGCAAATTTCGACATTATGGGCGATTTAATGACCATTAACTATATCCATGTGGTAAATTGTACAGCGTTGTATTGTCTTAAGTGTTTGCGAACACTTTAACAGCATTCCGACTGAAAAACCGTTAAAATGGGTAGATTTTATCAATTTTTTTGAAACCAATTAATTTTACCTTGTTTTTAACGTGAACTTTAGGCTCATTTAACATTTGTATTGTACTGAGAAGAGTTAAGTGTGTCGAGTTAGTGCCTACATCGGTATTTTAAGAACGTAATTCCACAGGTTCGACTTCAAATAGACTTGACTACACCGACCAGGACCATAACACTCATCCAAGAAGGCTATTCGTAGCGATCTGTAGTTTTACAGCCGAGATTTTCGCAGCGAGCGATTCAGAATGCCTGGAATTGCTTTTATGAGATCCAAAATTTTGTCAGAAGTCAGGAATTAGGCAGAGCCAGAGGAACCACCGCTCAGGAAGACCGCTACATAGACTAACATGCACGCAGAGAGAGCACCGTCACTTCCCGCTCTTTGCAAACCCGCTTGTGCCTGACCACAAGCACGTGACTTAGTGACCAAACAATTAGAAACCAGTTTAATGAAGACCAGCAATTGTCCAGGAGTCAAGTGGTGTGAATTCCATAGACCAGTATTCATCATGCAAATCAATAAACATCCGCAAGGCAACAATTGGACTGTAGCGTAAGTGACTGAAGCACATTGCTTTTTACAGATGAGAGCAAAGTAAAAGTTTTTAGTGTTGACCGTTGCATAAGGGTGTGCAGATGAAAAGGGAGCAATTTGCAGAAGCCTGCATCCACAACAGTGATCGATTTGGGGAGCCCAATATTATGGTGTGGGGAAGCATAAGCCAAACTGGAAGAACTGAGCCTATAATTCTGAACCAGGGTACAGTAACATCTTAATGATACATCCAGGAGGTCATAAGACTCTATGTGGTGCCATTTGCATAGCAAGTGGGTGCAGGTTTCAAGCTGTTGCACGGCAATGCACGCGCTTATACTGTTAGAGCCACCAGAGAGACACTAGAAGAGGCTTGTATACAAGTGTTGCCGAGGCCAGCGAACAGTTCGGGCTTGAAAACAATTGAAAACATGTGGGATCTGTTGAAAAAAAAAAATGAGACTCAGATTGATCACTGGACAATGAAAGACAGCCCTTAAACGTCCTAAAATCGTGCTAGTAACAAATCTCTCAAGAAACAATGCGCCATCTGATAGAAAATGCCCTCTAGGCTTCAAGAATATGTTCAGAAAAGAGGAGGTTACACCAGATATTGATTCAAAAAGGAAGAAGAATAAACGCCCTGGAATTTCATTTTTAATTGCATTTTTAGTCCAAGTGTTTTTTTTGCTGAAATTGCACTTTTTCTCGAAAATGTTGTAAAATTGTTTTTCTTTCCTGTGGATTGTGTAAAATTTAAGCCCATTTCATTAGAAACAAATCATTGCAATGAATTTTACAACTTAGAAACCTAGGAACCTCATAATTTGGCCAGAAGATCAATAATATAAGGTGGCCCTTATTTTGTTTTGACGAGTATATATATGTTTATATTATTTAATTATGAATAAATAGAAATCAATCACTTGCGGAGTGCGTCTTGAGCAGCCCGGCGCGGGCGGCGAGCGTCCCCAACGTCAGGATTTTAAGTAATATAATAAAATTCAATAAGTTTCTGATATCTTATGCATACATAAATCAATCACTTACAATATATTCAATATTATATATATACCTATATATTATTATAGGCAAAAACAACTTAGTATTGTATTTTCAAATTAAATGATGTTTGTCCACCTCGCCCTAAGACTTAAATTAACTGATATTACAAATATGTTATCGTTTGTATTACTTAATTTATAAGGGTAGGTAGAATGTTTTTGTCTTCATGGAGTGATTGCTCTGGGAAATAACTAAAACAATTTCCTCTAAAAGAAAATTGAAGAAAAATAAGTTCCTTTCAGCTGCACAGTTTTCAATGCGCTAAGTGCACTTCTAATTCCGCTGATAGCGTTTAATATTTAATGAGAGTACGTCGCGTGACATTATCGATCTTACTACAAACGCGCCCCAGTTCCGTTCATAAGCTTTCCGCTCGTCGAGCCTTGGCCCGTATTTACCCACAACTTTTTTCCATTCGTTCGTAACTTTATTTTTAACCGGCAAACGGCGATGTGATGTGTTCAGTTTTAAAATAAAAAAAGTGAATGCCGATAAATGTATTCGATTTGTTCCAATTTTTATTCGTGTTTGGCTAAGTGAACAGGTATATTGGAAAAATATATTTCTTTGCTAGTTTTTTTATATGAGTTGTAAATGAAAAGTGGAATCTCGTGTCTATTGTAATACGAATCTAAAATTGAAGCTAAAAAGCTCTGACGATAAGCTTTAATTTGTTATTGGCTGAGAATTTCTAAACAAAATATTTCTTCTATTTACGGCTTAGTAGATTTTTATATACTTCCAGTGTTGTTGATCCCGTCAGCAAGAAAAGTTTCAGTGATATTCTTTGACTAGGTCACTTAGATAAACACTGCTCTACTAGCTTCACTTTGGTCAGCATTCTGCGCTTTGGTATAAGAATTGACGACCTCATCGCTCTCCGTGGGTGTTTTAGATATAAGCCTTTTATCAGAATTATTGGTAGCAAGATCTATCTTTGTATTAAAAATAACTTTGTCTGTTCTTTCACCTCAATGATCATCCATTTTGCAAAAGAGTTTGATGATTCATGGTTTAGTCTTACATGTTTCTATTTTGTTACAGATACAGTCATGATTCTCTTGATCTTTGTCCTCGCCGTCACTGCGGCGTCAGTCGTCGACGTGGAAGTAGAAGAACCTTGTCCATCATGCCTGTTACTGAATACCACGTGCTACAATGTCTCCTACCTCTTCGACCTTCAAGCACCCTTCAGAAAAGAAGTCGTAATACACAAAATGGGTCTACACAGATCTAAAAATACCTTGTTCTTCAGTTTTGAACCCATGATTGAAGACGTAGAATATTACAAGACAGGGTTTGTGAATTTAGAGGACCACAATATATCTGGAATCATCACGGGCGGCCAGATACTTAATTTCGGTACTTTTGATATAGATCAAGACAACAACATGATTTACTTTGGAGGTAATGACGGAATTTTTGTTTTAGACACGAATTCAAACAAGATGTCCTCTTACAGCAGTCGAGGGGATACTATATCGAATTTATTTTACAAAAACCACGTTTATTTCGTCAAATACGAAGACAAAGGTATTATTGTTAAAACAGGTGATTATTTTAAAACTATTCTAGAGTATTGGCCGGTAAAAAAGTTTGTAGTTACTAAAAATGATATTGTTGTATTCTTGAGCAAATTCGGCTTGTTTGTTAGTAAAGGTGACATGGTACACCGTGTTTCAAAAAACGCTTATTTTAGAGGAATAACTATTGATTTAGATGGGACAGTGTACGCGTGGTGGATAGATGGAATTTACAAAGTTGTTTTAACAAAGAATGTGCAAGAATCTGAAGTGGTTAGAGTTGCTAAGTTGCCATCTATTGGTGCTATGACTTTTGATAATGATAACAATATTCTCTTCACTTCTGAGCAATCTTTGTATATTATGATGCAAACGAAACACAGTTGTGGTGTCGTAAAGGTCGTAGATCAGAAGTGGTAACTTAATTTCTGATTGTAGTATAGTATGCGCATGCGACGACGTGCTTACAATATTGAACAATTAAAATTAAATTGTTTGGCAAGCTTCATTTTATCGTTCACGGTTGTCTAGAAAACAAATTAGTTTAATTTCAATTATAATATTTTTATTATTATTTGTGTGTAATTAACGACTTTTAAATTCATGTCGTAGATTTAATTTCCGAATCATGTTCAAGCTGTACAAGAAGGCTTTACCAAAAACTTACTTTAAATAGTTTTAATTTAAATTTAAGATTTTAGGACAAAGTACCTGTGATTTTGTTAGTAGATTTAGGAAACAATTATATTAAATTTAATATTTTACTTATTTATCTTAAAAACGTGAATTAATCAAGTTGATTTATATTACTAAAATTATTAAGTGATGATATTTTAAACAACATGTGTATTATTTTACCATTAGAATACGTAATACGTTAACATGCGCATTAATTAGATAATCTGAAGATTATCGGGTACGATCCGTTAAAGAGCGAAATTTTACTTAAAGTAGCAGGTATCTGCACTTTATTTGGTTATTTAAGTATACTTCACCATTAAATATCATGAAACCATGAAATTTGTAATAAAACCAATTGATTTGATTATTAATTTAAAGGTTTTATTTTAGCAAAATAATACTGCTTTGAGATTGATTGCTGATTTTATTAAAATACATTGTTTTTCACACTCCAACGGATACAGCCTGGTAATCTGCAGATTAATTAGTTAATCTGCACTCTAACTGATTTACGCACATTAACGGTAACATATTTACTTTCTTAAATATATTGGTATTACTGCTGATAATAAAACCCACCTTAAAATAGATAGTTAAAGCTGTTGTATCAATGTTTATTTAAGATTAATGTGTATTTAAAATACTTATAAAATTTATGTTAAATAATAAATTAATATATTGAACTATAGTTACTGATTAATTAGTTTTATTTATTTTATTTAGATAGTTAATTGAACCAAAATTACTAACTCATTTATGAATATTAAAGATACTCGGAATGCAGGCTGAAAGTATATTATGTGTAAAATTATAATATACTCAAAACTTACTAACGGCCTTATTAATAAAACAAGTATAAATTAAAGTAAATAGGTATATTTTATAAAAAAATAAAATTTTGTAAGAAAAAAAGAAAACAAGACAGCATCGATCATCTTTCACTAAAGTAATATCAAGCTTATACGTCAAAAAATTATGGTTAAAATGCTGTATGAAGATAATAGTAAGGGTGTTAGTATATAACGAGTATATAAGAATACATAGGTACGAACTGACCTAATCTAATATTATAACTAACTACTACTATTATGACCTAATATAAATTAAACTTAAAAAAAAGTAAAAACCCACTTCAAAAAGCTAAAAAGCATAAAATAATTTTCTTAAAAAACTTAACAGCTTCTGAAGTCAGTGCCACAACACACACAAATTAATATTTTATGCTTTTTAGTTTTTTGAAGTCGGTTTTTACTTTCTAAAGTTTATTTTATTTTTCTATTTTGAGTGGCAAAAAAAAGAGGTATTACATGGCATACCGGGCACAGCTAGTAAAATAATGAAAATGATGAATCTCTGTTTAATAACATAATACTTTAAACCTTGTCTAATAAACACAGACGGAGTGTCCGTTACACGCGTGATCCAACATTCTGGGATAATTTCTACAATTGCCGAGGTCAGGGTGAGATGGGTTACCGTAAGCCGCTATTATAGGAACGATGCCGTCAATACGTCGTGCGAAACAATTAACACAATTGACTCAAGGTCAAGGATACAACTGATTACACGACGAATTGGAATCCCCGAAAAATGGGATTTCATTAAATACGCCGCAATTTTTTTATTACAAGACTTTTTTTAATATCATGCTCTGCTTTTCTTTCTAGATAAGTCTTACGAGTATAATAGGACTAAATCTGAACTCGAGAAAATAAAGTATCGACTGATCCATACATTTTTTTTTTTTTTTTTTTTTTTTTTTTTAGCGTGGTAAAATCATCAAATGAGTCCTCCCACCCCGGGCAGGGCGGGAGGGACTGTCAGACTTGTACTGACTAAAATCCACGGTGTTCCTTCAATAGCCCTTTACGTTCCGGGGTCACGGTAATGAGATAAGTCCCGCGACCCCGGCAGGCTTCGGCCCTCTACAGGGGGGGGGCCCGTCATCTTGCTGACGTTCTTTGAGGCGCGCGTGGAACACAACGCGCCGTCGACCCGGGCATGGTCCATGGTCGGACAGCGAGTTGCCCTTTACTCGCTGTCCGCATGCCCGCGCCTACGGTGGCCGGAGATCGTCGGCCGGCGCCCGACGCCGTGGGCGACCACCACTGCGGCTGGGCTGGAGGGAGGACGCCATCCTCTCCCTCAAGCGGCCCGCCTCCTCCTTCGATAGCATGACTGCTTCGCAGAAGGAGGCGACCGCTTCCCGATCCATACATTTAGCCAATGAATTAGATACTATAAAAGGTAGGGAAATCAAGGGAACCATAATATTTTCTAGGACTTAGGACATAACCGTGTTAGTAACCACTTTTGTATGGAACTACTGTTTTTTTTTCTCATTTTCAGACTTGGTTCCTTATTAAAAGTTGCGGCAGGAACAGAGTATGCCTTTATTTTTATTATGGAAATCGAAAATTTGTGGTGTAGTACAAGTTATGGTTACTGGAAGTACTAGGAGGTTATAAATAAAGAAGAACCATGGCTACTGCATAGATCATCGATTGATTTGCAAGGCCAAATAACTTTGCCCTCGTTACTTGAAGTCTAGTATATTCTCAAGGTTCTTAGAAAGAGCCGGTTCCGACTTTCCTGCGTGTATACTACAACGTGAAATAAAAATTGAACAACCATATTTATATAGATAATTAATCTAACCATGACACTGAAAATCTTTTCCCATGGAATTTTATTTTATTTTAATGGGTTCACCAACAATTGTTAACACTTCAATCATGATATTATACTAGGACAGTTTAAAATGTAATTTATGAGATTTGGCATAGTTAAAGTTTACATGGAGAAGGAGTGCCGAAAGCTAAAATTACGGTCGATTACGACCACTGTGTTTAGTAATAATTATGCGGCCTTCAAGTATACTAAAAGATTTATAAGAAAAAGAAGGACATACAGTTTATCAGCAAATAGCTATCCCACTGGAGTCATGAATCAACTAGCGGAAATATATTGTTGTGGACATAGTAGGCGTCGGTAGTAGCATGCCCTAAGGATGACGTCATAGTCCATGAATGAAGAAATAATATAGGATTTATCAGCTGGATCGAATCCCACGCAAGATGTAGGAACCAATTGAGGAGATGATACACATGAAACGTTGTTTAGGCCGATTGTAGGTTAAGTTTACGCGAATTAATGCACAGTAAAAAACGAATCCTTTTCCTATCCTTTACGCACTAGTGCGAATCTCCTATTTTCATCCCTTTCCCTTTCTTATATCTCACTCCGCCGGGGACCAATCACAGGCCTCGCTGCGCCGTCGCCCCCGCCCTCTTTTGAGTTGGAGAGGGCAGTTTAGAAAAAATGGACGATAAAGTAATGTCGCGCGCGCGCACGTAATAATAAATTTATTGGTTTTCGTGAGAAATATGAACTGAAACTATCTATAAAGTGTTTCTAAAGCCGTCAGAAGTGTTTTGCAAAGTGTTGTGAAAAGGGAGGCCTCCCACATCAAGATCCACGTGTCTACGATCAAAGGTGAGATTCCTTACTCTTTTCTTTTCCATGTGCTCCTTTAGTTTTTTACTGTGCCGGCAAAATATAAAATAAATCTAGATCAAAGACTAATTCCGAACCAGCGCGCAGTCATTTTGGTCCTATCGATCGCGAATTATCTAGGATTAGTCGAGATAGATTTCATAGTTTTGTAGGGCAGACGCCATATTGTGAAAAATGACTAAGGACGCTAATGAACGTTGTTTGCAACGGTTGCAGAACAAACTTTCTGCCTTATTTGGTCGAGTACAGTCTATTTATGATTCCATCGCTAATATCGAAAATGATCCCGATAAAATCGAAAATTTCTTGTCGGATTCTTACATGATAGACACGCTTCGTAATGATTTTTTAACGGCGATCGAGGAAAGAAATACTATTCAATTGTCCAACGCCGAAGCCCCTGTACCTAATTACAGTTCATTAATATCATTCGAGCAGTTGTATTCTAAGATTAAATACAAATCGCATCAATTGCAAAAGTCGCAAATGGCTGATAATAGTCGCGACAATCAGGGTCCCATAGTCAAGCGGGAGAAACCTTACCTAAAGTTACCGCGATTAGAACTCTGTTCATTTAGCGGAGACAGCGAAACTTGGCCAATTTTTTATGAAACCTTTAAGTCAGTCATTCACGAAAATCCCGACCTTACTGAGAGCGAAAAAATTCAATACCTAATCGGTAAATTAAAAGGCAAAGCCCTTAGCATTTGTCAGGGTATTTTACCTACTGCCGAAAATTACACGGTTATTTGGAATGCGTTGTTGAATAAATACAATGACAAAAGAGTGCTAGCCGCTACGTATTTGGATAAAATAATTAATTTGCCTAATGTGAAGGAAAATTCCCCCACTCAATTGGAGGAGTTTATTGATAAATTCTCATCTCTTCACTCCGCGTTAAAACAATTAAATCTCGATAGTCTCGAAGACTTTTTATTTGTGCATATTGCGTGTAAAAAAGTGGGATTGGAAACTGTTAAATCCTTCGAACTTAAATATGAGTCAAATAAAATAGCGAGTTGCTCGGACTTCATTAATTTCGTACGTAATCAATCCCATATTTTACAACGCGCACATAATGTCGCGAGTACCTCTAACTCAACAAATACGAAAGCGGGCAGTACTCAGCCACGTAAAAATAATAATACGTCGCATTCAGTAGGATCGGGAGCGCGCGCGTCGACTAATAATAATAATTACAACGTTAAAACATTTGTAAATGTGCACGAGCACGGTAAATGTTTATGTTGTGGGAAGAGTGATCATTCTCAATTGCCCCAATGTCCAAAATTTCTTTCAATGATCCCTAATGATCGATATAAATTAATAAAAACTAATAAAATGTGCGTGAATTGTTTAAATAACAATCACATAATTGTGAATTGCAAAAATACAAGTCGTTGCAGCGAATGTAATCGTAGTCACCATAGCTTGCTTCACTTTCCGAATGGTAAAGTAGGATCGGGAAATAACTCTGCGGGCCAGAATGCCACCACGGCAATAGGAGCGGGGGAGGAGGCGGAGGCGCACCGCGCGCCCGCGTCCAGCCCCGCGGCCTGCGCCCCCGCCGCCTCAGCCAGCCCGCCTGCCGCGGCCGTGTCGCTGTGTGCCGTCGGCGAGTGCGCCGCTGCGCCTAGGGTAGCGAGTTCGAATCCCGCGACTTCTGTATTACTAGGCACTGCGCAGTGTAATGCGGTAGATGCCGACGGAAATATTTTTGTGTTGCGTGCTCTTGTGGATAGTGCGTCTCAAAAGGACCTTATTACGACTGAATGTTGCAAACGATTAAATTTAATATTACATGAGCCGCAGAGTAAATATGTGTCAGGTGTTGGTGACGTTACTAATCCTATTGAAGGAGTTACCTGCCTTACCATTCGGTCTCGCTTCGATGATTCGGTTAGGTTCACTATTCAGCCTGTGGTCGTCAATCGTATCACACACGAATTACCTACCGCGAAGATAGACACGGCGCGCCTGGATTATTTAAATAATATTCCATTGGCGGATTGTAATTATTACACTCCCGCGAATATTGACCTCATATTGGGGACGGATGTGTTCGCTCGAATACTATGTCCGAATTCAATATCTCGCGCGGCAGGCGAACCTGTCGCGATTGAAACCTTATTAGGTTACGTAATAGTCGGACAGGCCCCGGTCGTTAACCCCGTGTGCAATATAGTTCGTTCGTATTGTACTACTGAGGAATCTTTGGAAAATTGCATGAATCGATTTTTCGAATTGGAAGAGGTACCCAATGTGCCCAATTGCCAAACTAAAGACGAACAAGCTTGCGAGCAATATTATTGTGACACCACCCGTCGGGAATCGAACGGACGTTACATTGTCTCGCTGCCTTTTAAATGCGATCCGTCCGCGTTGGGAGAATCAATGCGTGCGGCTGAGCGTAGGTACTTATCTCTAGAGCGCCGGTTGTTATTAAATCCTGCAATTAAGGAAGAATATGACAACGTGTTTAAAGATTACTTACAGAAAAATTACATGCGTCCCGTCGGTACTATTACTGAGATAGGCAGTACTAATGACCAATACGTAATACCTCATCACGCGGTGGTCCGCCAAGACAAAAGTACGACAAAATTACGCGTAGTTTTAAATGCTAGTAGTCAAACCAGTACCGGGAAATCGTTAAATGATATATTACACACCGGCCCAAATTTACAAAATGACTTATTTCAAATTATATTAAAATTTAGATTGTTACCAGTGGCAATAAGTGCCGACATACGACAAATGTATTTACGTGTTTTAATGAATGAGAATGACACTAAATTCTTAAGACTGTTGTATAGGTTCGATATTACTGATCCGATAACAGTTTTCGAGATGTCACGCGTGGCGTTTGGTTTGTGCTGTAGTACCTACCTAAGCATACGCACGGTGCGTCAACTCGCCGACGATGAGCGCGAGCGTTTTCCAAATGCTGCTTCGGTAGCGGAGAAGGACCTGTATATGGATGACGTAGCTACCAGCTGTTCGTCCGTAGCTGAGGGTGTCGACCTCTCAAATCAGCTGATCGAATTATTTGCGGCTGGAGGGTTCGAGCTAGTAAAATTCTCTAGTAACTCACCTGAAGTGATGTCAGGTATTCCCGCGTCTCATCGGATTACTGAGGCGGTTGAATTCAGTCCGGACAATCACCTAAAAATACTTGGTTTGCTTTGGATACCGGCTGATGACGTTTTCACATTCAGCGTTAATACACAGTCTCGCGATTGCACTAAACGGAATATTCTCTCAACTATTGCCCGTTTATGGGACTTGATGGGATTCGTAGCCCCGGTAACTCTCATGTCGAAATTAATAATAAAATCCTTATGGGAAAATAATATAGGGTGGGACGAAGTACCCCCTCCTAATATAGTTTCTTTGTGGCAAACGATTGAATCGGAATTACCACTATTTCAAAATATTAGATTGCCGCGGCACATAGGCGTGAATGGCGACTGCATAGTCACAATAGTAGGCTTCGCGGACGCTTCAGAGCGCGCTTATGGTGGTGTGGTATATTTACATGTACATTTTCGGAATGAAAATCGTTCCGTATTTAATTTAGTATGCGCTAAATCACGAGTAGCGCCTTCTAAAACTGTAATTACTCTTGCACGAATGGAGTTATGCGCTAATTTAATATTAGCTCGATTAATGCGTGTGGTCATTGACGCCTATGCTGGCCGATGTCAAATATCTAATATTTACGCTTTCACGGATAGCACGGTAGCACTTGCTTGGATTCATTCATGCCCTACTAGATGGCAGACATTTGTCGCTAATAGGATCTCTAAAATTCAAAATGAATTAGATCCGCGACACTTCCATTATATTAGTGGCAAAGAAAATCCAGCGGATTGCCTTTCGAGAGGACTCACTCCTGCTCAATTGCTCGAGCATCCGCTCTGGTTCAATGGGCCTCCGTTCGTAAAATTACCTGTTGCCGAATGGCCACTGCATCGTTTTGATCCTTCCTCCGTAGAAGACGTAGTACCTGAAATAAAGGTCAATGTCCTAGCCGCTACTATTAGTACACCTGATACGGTGCCTGTATTCTATGAGCTCGCTACCAAAATGTCCTCGTGGTCTAAACTGCTACGAGTAGTTGTCTACGTGCTCCGGTTTCTAGGAAAACTGCCTCGGAAATTTGCTGTTTCACACTTACATAAAGCTGAAGAGTACGTCATAAAAGATTTGCAGAAAATGCACTTTGCTAGCGAGATCAAGAATGCCCTGTCAGGAAATAAATTATCTCCAGCCTTCCTAAAGCTCAATGCTTTTATGAAGGACGGTGTACTACGAGTAGGCGGCCGTTTAAATAATGCGGATTTAGATTACGACAGCCAGCACCCATTGCTTCTCCCGCGCAAAGATCACATAGTAAATTTATTAATAGACTATTATCACCGAAAATATCTGCACACCGGTCCCCAACTTTTAATGTCATTATTGAGACAAAAGTATTGGATATTATCGGCTCGTAACATAGTTCGAAAGCGTGTGCAGCAATGCAATACGTGTTTCAAAGTTAATCCGCGAAATACTGCGCCCTTTATGGCTGATTTACCGGCTTGTAGAGTCCAAGAGGCTAAAGCGTTTTGCCACACTGGCATGGACTACGCGGGACCTCTGCATATAGTGCCGTACCGTCGCCGTGGAGTTCACAGCATAAAAGCATATTTATGTCTGTTTGTCTGCCTTGTCACCAAGGCAGTACACCTTGAATTAGCATCGGACTTGAGTACCGAATCATTTTTAAGTGCTTTAAAACGTTTTATATCGCGACGTGGTCCCGTGGCGGTTCTTTATTCGGATAATGGTACGAACTTTATCGGAGCGAAATCGTATCTCGATGCAATGTATCAGTTGTTAGATTCTGAAGAATATAAAGACAAATTCGCTAACGTGGCACGCGATAATCGCATTGAAATGAAATTTTTTCCTCCTCTGAGTCCTCATTTCAATGGGATTTCAGAGAGTAATGTTAAGAGTGTTAAAACTCACCTCAAAAAAATTGTGGGAAATCAATTGTTGACATTCGAGGAAATGACCACGGTTCTCGCTCAAATCGAGGCCATTCTTAATTCCCGTCCTCTTTCTGTATTGAGTAGTGATCCATCCGAGCCACTAGCCCTGACTCCTTCACATTTTCTCGTAATGACTCCACTGAAATCTCTTCCTTCTGAGGACTTGTCCGATGGAAAGGTCACTCTTCTCGAACGTAAACGAGTTGTTGATCATTTGGTGCAGTCGTTTTGGAAAAGGTGGAAAGTTGAATATTTAAATACATTACAAGTCCGTAGTAAATGGCTGACTCATACTGATCCCATTCTAGTAGGCACTGTTGTCTTGTTGAAATCTGACAATAGTGCCTGTCTGGACTGGCCCTTAGGCGTTATAGAAAATACCTATCCGGGAAAGGATGGTGTCATCCGAACTGTAGATGTCCGCACTAAATCGGGAATCTACCGGAGACCTTTAGTGAAGGTTTTTCCTCTGCCTACTCAATAAATAAACATAATATTATACAGTCCACAAAATATCTTAGCTTTTTTAGATTTATTGTTTAATTTAATTTCTGTTTAATGCGTAAATGCAAAATAATAACATTGAAGGTAAATTTTAATAACTTGTTAATTTGAAGGATTTCATCCTGTCAAACCCGGGGGGATGTTTAGGCCGATTGTAGGTTAAGTTTACGCGAATTAATGCACAGTAAAAAACGAATCCTTTTCCTATCCTTTACGCACTAGTGCGAATCTCCTATTTTCATCCCTTTCCCTTTCTTATATCTCACTCCGCCGGGGACCAATCACAGGCCTCGCTGCGCCGTCGCCCCCGCCCTCTTTTGAGTTGGAGAGGGCAGTTTAGAAAAAATGGACGATAAAGTAATGTCGCGCGCGCGCACGTAATAATAAATTTATTGGTTTTCGTGAGAAATATGAACTGAAACTATCTATAAAGTGTTTCTAAAGCCGTCAGAAGTGTTTTGCAAAGTGTTGTGAAAAGGGAGGCCTCCCACATCAAGATCCACGTGTCTACGATCAAAGGTGAGATTCCTTACTCTTTTCTTTTCCATGTGCTCCTTTAGTTTTTTACTGTGCCGGCAAAATATAAAATAAATCTAGATCAAAGACTAATTCCGAACCAGCGCGCAGTCAAACGTAAAATACTTTTTGTAGCGAATAAAGTGGTCGTGAAAAAAAATTCGACTAAAGCAGAAATAGATTATGTTTGTTGCTTTTAAAATGGTCACCTTAAATATTTTTCAATATTTAAATATTTCTAAAGCTGTTAAACGTATTTTGTAAGCGTTTCAAAAAGGGGTCGGTCGGTACTACAATTTTTTTTTTAAATCGCAGCTTTTCGTGATAATTTTGTGGATCGGAAGAGGACATCAATACAAACATTATATGTCCGAAAACAAATATCCAAAAGCTTCTCACGGTTCGGAGGATTCGAGACCTCCAAACATCTCGAAAACGTGACACTTTAGGGGAGTTTGTCAAGTACATTTTTATTTGTATTCCCCTATATCGATTGTTATAATATTCACGAGAGGCCGATTTAAGCTTAGTTTGTTAAAAAAGTTAGAACTCCTTTTAGACGCACTATCACACTAAGAGCATTCCAGGAAGTGTTGTTGGTGACATTACTTATGTAATGTCTCCAACAAACTACATTGTAAATATTCCTAAGTTAAAGAGATGCGAAAACTACAGCGAATGGTGTTTCGCGGCAGAGAAAATGCTAATCCTTGAAGGCATGACGCGTTGTGTAAAACCAAAACCAGGAAAGGACACAGTAGCTGCAGATGACGAAAAAACGAAAGCAAAATTGATCATGTTATGACCAATTTTTGTTTTTGTCTCTTTGCATAGTGCTCAAAGAAAAAAAACATAAAAATAATATAAATATCACGGCTATCATACCCCTATTCGATTTAATCCATACTTCCAGGGACACCCTGTATATTAATACGTGAAGAGAAAACTTTATACTTACCCCTTTCTAAGTATATTGGGCGCACGTAGGATTGTGAGATTTGGCATAGTTTAACTTTATAAGGAGAAGGAGCGCAGAAAGCTAAAATTGCGGTCGAATTTCGACCACTGGGCGACCACGAGTAGTGAGTAGGTACTATTAATTACTCAAGCCATATAATCCTTATCGTAAAGATAATGTTTCCTATTCAGTCAATTAAGAAAATAAGTTAAAAATAGCCGCGCCAACGTTTTTCTATCGGTGCAAAGTAATTAACCCTCGTTGAGACGAGACGGTACTAAATAAAACAGATAGTACATATTATATAAAATATGGGCATGAGATATGTAGCTAAGATTCATGTGTGGGAAAAAAAAAAATATGACCAAATCTATCTATTTCTGTTTTTAAGAAATGTGTCAAAGACATTACCTTGTCAATTACCTTTCTTCTTTACAATGATTGTCCATTACAATATATATATACATAATTCCTGTATATAAGTATTTGTTTTTATATATTTAGATAGGTATTTATTCGTACGGTATATGTAGTTCATTGTATTTGTTATCTATGTAGTTTATTTCATAGGTATTTAGTTATTGGTTTAGTTTAGTATACCATAAGTTTAAGTAGTCTAAAGTAGTTACTTTGTAATTTTTACACACTGTGTCTACGTGTCTATCATCCTTATTTCCAATCGCGGGACTACTGGAAGATTTTTTTTTAGAAATAAGTAGGTCCATTGTGCTCATTTGTCTGTAACATTTTTATTACCATGTTTCCTTGTGTGTACATAAATAAATAAATGATTTAAAGAAAGATACAAAACTAGTAAAATTTACTGTTCCATACAAATAATTCAATATTACTCGACCAAATGTATGGAACAACCGATTCTTTTTCGCCGATTTTTGTTCATAATGATGAGTACAATAATCCCATGAAGGGATCGGGACTAGAAAGGTAAGGCCTTATTAATGGTGGTTTTTTCGAATGGAACTAAATTGCAGGCCTTGCTCGATCCACTGCGACATGTGTCGAAGATTTCATGGAATTTCCCGCATAAATTATTTAGCGGTGGAATGTTCGGCTGTCAGAGTGAAATAACGCTATATGACAGCTTATCGCCAGAGAGAGAGCAAACATAACGGACTGCCTGTCACTTTGTCGAGTCCCGCATGAGATAAAATGTCTTGTTTGATCGTGCCTGAAACAAAAGTAATTAAATGTTCAAGTTGTTCAGAGAAAGTTATGTTCGTTTGACTAAAGAATCAATTATCAAGTATTTTGCATAAATAAATAAAATTTATCGGTCGAAGATCTTGTTGATTCTTTCAGCGCTTTGTAACTTCTTAAGTGTTTGGTGTAGCAGCTTTAGCAAACTTTATGGAAAATTATTTTGATAGAATAAGCTATTTTGTGGAAAGGTACCATTTATGTGTTAATTGGAAGTCTTGTAAGTTGACTTTAATTCTCTGGTAAACGCCGGAATTTTTAGGTTTTTATAAGTTTTCATGTATCTGTTTTATGTACGTTATGATTTATTTGATTTAAAAAAAAAAAGAATCATCAAAATCGGTTCACGCAGTCGAGAGATATGAGGTAACAAACATAAAAAACAAAAAAAAACATACGCGTCGAATTGAGAACCTCCTCCTTTTTTTGAAGTCGGTTAATAAGTCAGATGTCATCTGCTCTGTGGTGCCTGGCCACGATACGGTTATTTATATGTTCCTAATTGTTTTCAAAAGATATAAAAATATAAATGCCTTTACTGTTTACCCAGGTCAGAGGCAATCGCTCAGTATAGCAAGAAACCGCCAAATCGTTACCTACCGTTAGTTCAGTAAGTCACTACCCTTGAATTGGGAACAGATCACCGAACAACTACGTTTTCTTACCATACAGAAGAATACAGCTACTGCCCCCAATCAAAAAGTCGCTTTTTAATACATCCACGGAGGGTAAATTGTGGCCTATTCTTTAGCAGTGCTTATGCATATTCTTAATCGCTTGCAGATCCCGCAACGAAATAGATAACCTAACCGTCAAAAATCCCCGACTCTAACTAGAACAAAAATATAACAGGTCTTTTGCGTCAGGGATTAAAAAGAGCTGTAACTTAGGAACGGCAAAACAAATTTTCATGAAACATAGCTAAGATGATACCCAATTAAACTAGCTTTCAAATAAAAAAAACTGCATTGAAATCGGTCCATCCGTTTTGGAGCTACGATGCCACGGACAGATACGCAGATACACACTACAAACTTATAACACCCTTTTTTTTTGTCGGGGTTTAAAAACAACAAGATTATGAACAAACAATACGACAACTCCTCATTATAGGTACAAAAGTTGTACAATTGTCTGTTGAATCGAACTAAACTGATCCAAACAAAACAATCAATGGACACTCGGTTCGCTTTTAATAAAAAAGTTAGAGCATCGGCTCCGGCCGGGGATTGAACAGGTGTGTTTGACGTTCAATGTTTTTTACACGTCACCTCGTAAGCTCTGACACATACTATACTAGGTCAGGGCGAGCGCAACAAAATCTATTTTCTCCAGTTCTGTATTCCATTAAAAATATTCTAAGTTTTAATATTCTATTGCTCAAGATCAATAGAAAAGTTAAAAGGTTTAGTGTGCTGTGTGTGCAGATTTATTTATTAACTTAGTTTATTGAATAAACTTTTAAAAGCGCCTTTTGAATGGCAAAATAAATTAATATAGATTTAAGTTATTGAAGAGGCGACAGTTCGTGAAAGCCTAGGATAACAACAACATTATTATAAGTTATTCCTCTGATTAAGCCCTTCGTGGAGTTTCATGCCGGTTCTTCTCCATAGGGCCAACGACCACCAACAGGACAACCAACTTTTCAAACGTTTCAAAAGTGTCTAATATTTGTTCTTTTTCAAATAAAAACATTTAAATTCTATTCTCATAAATTAAAGTTCAAAGTTCTTTATTGCATTTTAAATTAAAGTTCAAAGTTCTTTATTTCAGTCATGTAATAACTATGTATAGGCTGGACTAGGGGAATGAGTGGCATACCATCAACATGCAAGTCAAATTATCAGCTAGTTATGTAGGTATGTTTTATTTGGCCATTGGAAAATTGATGCCTAAAGTGTGAAGTTACGATTCTCCGGCTAGCCATGTCTCCCGAAAACCCAGTTTACTTCGCAAGAGGAAAATACGAAAATATTTTCTGGAATGACCCGGAATCGGGGCGATCTAAGGACTGTGTTTGACGTTTGATGTTTCAACTTGTGCCCAACAAGTTTGAGAACACTTCGTTTAGCTGCTAGACATTTTGGTAGTGTTTGGTGCGAGTGATGGAAACTGAACTGAATCTGAATTTTCGTGAAATATGGTTTCAGAAAATAATATAAGGTCCAACCTTTCTAGTTCCGATCCCTTTAAAGCAGTGGTTCCCAACCTTTTTTTGACCAGAGACCACTAGGACTTTTTTGTTCGGTGCAGAGACTACAAGGTTCAAAATATAAATTATGATAAAATTAAAATAAACTGCATTCGTAACTTTATCTTAAAAAATAAACTGAGAATGACATTTGTATATTTTTTATAAAATTGAAATTCAATTTGATTATTGAGACGCTGGCGTAAATATTTATTTATTCTGGGTTTATAACTTTGTTTCGCGGACCTCAATTTAGTTCTCACGGACCACTGATGGTCCGTGGACCACCGGTTGGGAACCGCTGCTTTAAAGGGTCATTATGATGAAACTTTATTATGGGACCAAAAAAAATCTGCTGTTCCATACAAATAATTCAATATTACTCGACTAAATTTATGGAACTGTTGATTTTCTTGTCGCGATTTTAGGGTTAATTTCTTAGTAAAAGTTCTACTACTAGTTATAACCCCTAAAGGGATCGAGACTAGACAGGTATGATCTTGTATAGTGATTCCTGGCTTTGCCATGTACTCTTTGGATATAGCTCGAGGTCACCAAATAAAGATGTTTATGCTACTTTCAACTAGCTATCATTCTCTTGCATTTGCAACTTTAAATTCAAAAAGTTTTATTACCACAATGATTTTAATAAATAGAGATTTGGGGCCTTTTTCCTGTCACGCGGATTTGTGCCCGCGTGCGTGTCTGGCCTGTTTAATCTATTGGGTCTGGCACGCATGCGTGAGTTAGCGCGCTGCGGGCCACACGGAGGACAGGAGGTGCATGTATCAAACGATAGCATGCGGGGGCAAGCATGCTGGTCAGACAGGCATGTGAGCGCAAATCCGTATAACAGGAAAATCACCCTAATTACATATTACTGCCACATTGTTCTGGTGGTGGCAAGTGCGACTGCTGAGTGTGGGATACTGGGTTCTATTCTCGGGTCGGGCAACGTATTATAAGGTTGTAAAACCATACAGAAATGTATAGAAATTGTGAGTAGCAGCGCGGAGTTTGAAATTGTGCTGGGTAGATGGCAATAGGACCGTGCCCTTTTATAAAACACATGGGACTCAATAACGGCATCCGCGAAATGTGGGTTTAAAACAGTAGAAAGGAAGAATCAAGGAAAACAAAATGTTTGTCACGAAACAAGTCACACTAATGATATAATAATAATAATGATTTATTTTCAGATAATACAGATCCATATTTTGTTAGTATACAAACACTTAAACACAAAACTAATGTTAGTACTTACGCTAGAACAACACAAAATATTCACGCAACTGTGGTATGCAGGCGTATCCAATGTTCCAGTATGGGGCTATCCCACCTGTCTGCTATAGTGCACAGAATGCTGTTGGGACTGTCGCGCACCCTACGCAGTATGGAGGCGCACCTTTTGCGCATGATGGCATGGAATCCATCAGTTCTCGCCTCAGCGAACATTCCGGAGGCGCTGCAACATCTCGGCAGCCCCATCAGCATCCTGAATGCATTATTATATTGAACGCGCAGAGCGTTGTATGCCCTCTGTGTATAGTCAACCCATAGGCTGCATGTGTAAAAGGACTGGCAGTAAGCTTTAAAAAGCGTCGCCTTCACCTGCTTCGTACACCGTAACCTACGGGCCAACATATTGCATCGGACAGTCAACGCCCTACGCTCACGTTCAACATCTAAATTGTCACTTAGGTCTTCGGTGACCCAGTGGCCCAGATACTTGAAGTTTGTGACTTGCTGTAGAGGAATTCCACACAGTTTAACCTGTGGCACATTAGGATAGAATTTAGTGCCGGCTTTAAATATAAGTAATTCACTCTTCTTAGCGTTATACCTGAGCCCATGGGCCTCCACATATCCTTCACACACATGAAGCAGCTTCATCATTGCAGCTATCGATGGACTCAGCAACACCATATCGTCTGCGTAACTAATATTGTTCACGCATACGCCGTCCACGTGACAGCCGATATATGTGCTGCTGAGTTCAACGATCAACTGGTTAATGTACAGGCTGAAGAGTCGGGGTGATGTCAGGCCGCCCTGTCTCACCCCGCACTCCAGCCTGTACACATCCGAGAACGAACCTGCCCACCTAACACAGTTTGTTTGGTTATTATACCAATATCTTAGTATATACTCCTCGAGATCTAAGAAGTCCCTTTTGACAGATTTAAAGAACGATAGAATGTAACTTAACAATGTTAATAATAGGCTGTGAATAAAAACCATTTTGAATAGACACTTGATAATAATTATGAAATTATTATAAATTTTTGAGATACGTATAAATTAGCATGGTATTTAATTTTATAAGTATTGTTTTAGCATCGAAATATTTTTAAAATGCATGTTTATGTACTGCCGAAATATCATAAAAATGGTTACGTTCTCAATCAATTATTTTTTAAATAAAGGGATGTGATCACTAGAATCGTTAAAATCGTTTGAAATATCAGTATAAAATTACGTAGTATTAAAAACTCTTTAAAGGCTGTATGACACGTACATTATATTAATATGATTAATTTAATTTCTCTATGATCACAATTTGCTTGACATCGCCAGTATTGACAATGACATCTGTGCAGTTTTTCGCGATTTTTCCGACTAATTGTTCATTCTCTCTATTTCTCGGATACCTCTGTTTTTGTGATCTGGCTTTGATTTTGGACTGTTCCCGCTTTTAAGTTGACTTGGCTTGCTATACTTGGATTCTAATAATACTGTGATTTCGGCCGTCCGTTACAATTTTTTTTTTCAAATTGTCTATGTGTGTCTGATTTCGTATTGTGAATACTAAATCGCGCAACTTGGTTTGGAAACTATGTGAGTACTTCGAACGTGAATCAATAACTGGTGGACCATTATTACCGGTACAAGTGGATAAATAATTTTGGCATGAAATTATGAATATTTTTTATTATTCTGTGAAGATACCTACAGAAATGAGGTTTCATATTAAATTCGGTGCCTACTACATCAATAAATTGCTTATCAGATGAATTTCTCGATTTTTTATGCATAGTTTTAAACGATCATATACTCTTAGAATTCTAAATCGATTTATTATATAAATCGATATTTTTGGTTACCGATTTATATGCTTCACATCCCAAATTAACTCAAATGATATATGTCAAAAGTGGCTTTTTAGATCTCGAGGACTATAGTTACTACCTCATCAGCCACATCAGTATCATTGATTAGCTTCTGCCACAGCAAATCATATGACACTAGATCGAACGCTTTGGATAAGTCTAGGAAACACGCATTAACAGGCGTTTTCCTAAACATATAATAAAAAGAGTACAGATGCATATAGGTACAGAAAATATTTTGTTCCATAAGGTGGCAACATTGCAAAATTAAAGGTAGGTTACTCTACCTAACCCTCTGGGGAAGACAGGCGAGATGCCATGTTATGTTATTTAATTACATATTTCGGTGGCCTACTTCCACGAACTGAATGTTGGAACTTAAAGTTAGTTTAAACTTTAACATTGAACACTCAATAAGTTCTCGTTTCCACTTCCCAGTAGACTTAGTTTAAAGACAAACATAGGCATTTGTAAGGAAGTTAAAAGTCTAATAAAGTCTATCACGTTATAATATACCTACAGTCTTCTCAAAGAGACATGAGCTTTGAATCTGTGTGAGTGGCCGCTGAAAGAAACTACTTATTTGGCTCAATTCACACCGAGATGGAGGCGACCAGCAGCGAAGTAGCAAGCAATTTCAGTGCCACAAATTATGCAGCATTTTAAACGTTATCTTCATTATTGAAGACATAGTATCACTTGAGGGGAATCAAAGGGTTGCGCGGCCATCAGCGGCAGCGGCGCCGGTGCGTTACTGTATGTGGCGCCGTGGGTGGGCGCGGGCGCCGCATTACCTCCGGTCTTCCCTCACAGCGTCGCCTGCGCCTGTACCAATTCACAAAGGCTCGAGGCTCCGCGGCGCCCGCGCGGCTGCAAGCCAGTCCACGCGGCTGCGGCTCAAGGTGTCCATGCCTGCCGCCGTAGACGCTGCTGGCTGCTGCCATGCCGTTTGAATAATTGAACCTTATTTGTCGAGCCAATTTACGTAACGCGTCTGCACGTGTTACGTAAATTGGCTTGTACGTGCGTCACGTAACGTGTGCAGACGTGCCTTCAAGCATACGCAAACCTTATGTCGTGTTTCGAGCACTGTACCTTTCGCTTGTCACTCGCACCGAAGTTCACTGAATACTTGACAAGTTGACCCATTTACCGAAAACGTAGTGACGTGCCTTCGTGTACTTCAGTCGCATGCGTGAAAATAACATGTCCTTTTCATATTTGTTGTCCCTCCTAAGACAATAATATAGAAGAAATAATAGAAAAACTTCGAGCTTATCAGTTACGATAAACTTAGTGCAAGATAGTTGAGGATTTTATCTAGTTAACTAAGTTACTTAGTTTTTTTTTCTGATTGTTATTTCTGCTTCCTGAACTAAACGGAAGGCCATCCGTGTCTCCACGTAAGGCTTTAGTAATGCATAATGGATCTTAATCTGGCTTTGATCATTTAGGGACATGCTTACAGGTCATCTCGAAATTATAGCTGGTTTGAGGTAGAATAGAACAGAAAACATTTATTCGACACATGATATAGTTGACAGCAGATAAAAAATTTAAATAGAAACATAAAGAAACGAATATAACAAACACGAACAAAAAATAAACAAGACATGTTACTGCATTGACGAGCATGTCCATATCGAAAGGGTTACCAGCTCAGCATTTGCAGGGTGTGGAACACCCAGCGCTGATTTTCAGTTGGCACTCCTGCAGTGAGTCACGGGTAGAGGTAAATAAAATCATACTATATAATCAGAATAGAATAGAATCTCACTTTTTTCACGTAAACCAGATACAGGCATTTATGAAACGTCGAGACTCGAGACTTTAGGTGCGCGGTTCCAAATTGTAGGTCCTATGGAGAAGAGCCGGCAAGAAACTCCATGGAAACTCTTTTACAATAATATATTACAATCTTGATTAGTACAATGTTGCGAGAATAATATAATTTAATGTGATTAATGTGAATAAATAGAAGAATACGATAATAATGATTTGCCTCTGAATAAGATTGCCATGGCAGTTACAAGCTGACCAGTCCCGACAGACGATAGTGACTCTCACTACAAGTTTACAAACGCAACAATCGATCAACAGATCTACAGAAATTCATCAAAACCATTCTGAAACTAAGTCGAAAAACGGACATAAAATAAGCGTACAACGCTGTCTTTCAAAAATGCACTGTGTGTAAAAAATATTTACCTACGTGAAATCCTCATTACGCGCACAAAATTTATGCACAGTGTAACAAAATTTCTAATAAAAAAGATCCAAACATACATTTTGAGAACTATCGCTTCACTCGTCGAGTTGTTGTAACAGGTCATGTCAATTTCCTAGCTCTTCAATACTTTGGGAAATAGCCAATATTTTTGGAGTCCACAATAAAAGCAGTCAGCTCTACCACTGATGGAAAACGTATGCAAGTGTTGTTTTTTCATACTTCGTAGGTCGAAAATCGGCGAGCTAGCGGCTAATATGAGTTTTGTTCGTTTTGCTTTCGGGAATCTCACTTTATATTGCTATAAGTTTACTGTTTCGCAGAATTCATAGAAATTTCGAGATCAAAGGAATATGATCTGTTTTAAAGGTACTGTTTTGTTTGCCTTTTCAGTAGGTATATTATTATCGCAACGTATAGAATTTTTGAAATTCGTTTTGCATTTTCGAATTCATTTTTGAGATATGGAGGCAAAAGGTTGCCGACCCCTGACCTATTGCATTGGAAGACTTTGTTCTGTCTGTACGTTTTTTTTTTAAATACACTGTCAAATTTTGCATATTGAACGTGTGTTGATGGCCTTCAAATTAGGCACTTTTATGGAATTTTGGGAGGTCCTACAGGAAGTGCCTGATCAAAAATAGCTTTAGCTTTTTAATATCGAGATATCATATAAATAAAACTAATGCGCTAGTATCAAAATATAGAGAACACATTTGTATGGACAAAACGACGAGCACGTTTCCCCTTAACTTAACAAGCAAAAAATAATTATAAGAGGATCTCTTAAAAACGAGAGAAAAAATACAGTCTAAGAAAATATGAAACGAACTTTAGATGTGAATTTCTTCTTTATTTTTCTAACAATGTTTAATGAGGTCATAGGATCACCGCCAAAAATGGAGGTTCGAGTATGTATTTATAATATTCACGAGAATTTAATAATAATAGCGGTATTATTACAGCTAAGAAGAAATATATGGCTTTCGTTAACTAATGGAGCTTTAGGCCCAAGTTCACCGACAACATATCAGACGATTAGAGCATAATCAGCCGTTAAAACATCAATTTTTGTATAAGTAATCAGCCGATTTCATTTTAAACAACTGTTATATTGTCGGTGAACACAGCCCTTAGAATAATAACGTAGGTAACGTAGGTATTGAAAGATAATCTTAAACATGCTTCCAACTAAATACTGAGGGAACAAACGTAAATATGTATGCGTAAGTGGCATGCGACAAATGGCTGGTGATACGCACACATATGTATCTATGTTTTTACGATCGACTTAGGTCAAATTCACCATCAACATAAATAGACTATCAGAGAAAAATTTGCCGTTTAATGAATGAATGAATACATGAATTTTTGTGAGGACCGATTTCAATTTAAACATCGGTTATTTTGTCGATGAACTTGGCCCTTAGAAATTTATGTCAGTATTGATTTGCGTCACTTTGCGTCCGCGTAGTAGGCTTCTATGCGTTATTATTCTGAGGCAACAGCTTTATAGTATTCCTTCTAATCGATTGTTTTCTATAAATAAAGAGGAAACACTTGTACCTATTGTATTTTTTACAATTAAATAGTTTAATATTATTAATCCTCCTTCATCATCATATCATTAGAAATACCTCCAAAAAAGTCAGTAGATACAATCAAACTAATAACAAAACAAAATAGTTTTACATTACAGAATTTTCTATTCGCCTTTCAGGACAACTTTTACAGAAAAATGTTCATTAGTTCTTTTATAAATAAAGACTAAAATGGCTTGCGTTTGCTACGAGTTCACACAATACAGTGCTAAGGGTCCAACTACATATTTTCGGAGTACGCCACAATAGCGTATTTGGCTGGTTCATGCGAGTCACGCGCTTTGGCGAAAGGAATTCATTTGTTACGAAAAAGTTGTACGATTGTACGATGCGGAGGTATGGAAGCTGTTTTTGTAGATGTGTTTGTTAAATGCTGTCAAATGTAGAAAGATTTTTTCGTACGTATGTTGTTGGTAAAACTTAGTGTATCATAGTGGTATGGTTTAATACTTATACAAAAGATTTAACGAATTCGTTAAAAGTAGATAATTTTGTTTCTTAATTTTTCTTAGTACTTCATTTTTTTATAAACTTGTAACATGGTAAGTAGTTAGTATGTTTTAATTACTTTCTGTTATAATGGTGTTCTATAACGGAATATAGCTATAATAATAGAGGAGGGGGGCAGACCTACACTGAAAACAGCTAGAAATAAACAAGTTATTGTTATTTACAACCGAGTACTTGATTCGGATGGAGGCTGAATACTTAACATATCTACACAGAAATAACGTACCGGTTAGAAATAAACAAGTTATTGCTATTTACAACCGAATAACTTGGTTCGGATAGAGCCTTTAAAGTTTTTTTCCGTGTGTTACCTATTCGAAACCACACGCCAAGTCGTACCTTGCCTTATCATATAATTTTCATTCATTCTCTTACACAGTAAAAATATAAGCAAAAGTTGAAGAATGCCTCTCACTTTGTTTTCAGTGACTGAAAGTACAATTTTTCAGTGTTTTATCCTCAAAGTTCAGTCGCGCGAACTAATTTATGTTTTTTGCGTGCATATTGTTTGAAGCGAGGAGTTTATGGAGTGGGGAAGCGAAGGTCGCGGGTAGGCTGTATGTTCAATTCGGAGGAACTTGGTGTATCTTTGACATACCGCGCACTGCGGTAAAATGCTGTGCGTTTTTTTTCTGCAGAATCTGTGATGTACTACAAAGAAAGCTAGCGCGCTCTACGAAAAAAACTCGCTTACCAAACGAAAGCAGCACCTAAACTATTCGTTGCGGTGAAAAAAAAACGCATCGCGATTCAACGCAACGCAGTGCGTGTTAGCCCTTATACAGTAATATATCTATCTTTAGAAAGCGTATTACATATACACCTAGACTGCCCGTTACCTATTTCTTTTCCATCTTATGTCCATTCAAAGGTTGTCTGGAACAAAGGGCTAATTCACGTAATTTCATGACGCGCCAATCATATTGCAATGACGCTCGAACTTGACGCGAGCGTATCTCACTGAAGCTACGAGAATATCAAATGTGTTTTGATCAAAATGTTACTGCAACTGCGCGGCAACTGCACTTCTTTAGTTACGTGAATTAGCCTTCAGATCGCTGTGCGCGATAAGACCGCCCATTGTATGTGATTTTCAATCCTGTTTTTTAACCCCCGACAAAAAAGAGGGGTGTTATAAGTTTAACGTCTCTCTGTGTATCTGTCTGTGGTATCGTAGCTCCCAAACGGATGAACCGATTTTCGTTTAGTTTTTTTTGTGTCATAGATAATTTTATCCCGAGTGTTCTTAGCTATGTTTCATGAAAATCTGTTCAGCCGTTCAAAAGTTACAGCTCTTTTTCTAGTTGGAGTCGGGGGTTTTTAACGGTTATGATCAAAATTTTACTGCAACTGCGCGGCAACTAAACTTCTTTAGTAACGTGAATTAGCATTATCGCTGTGCGCGATAAAACCGCCCGTTGTACATTAGCGTATGTGAATCTCAATCCTTTTTTTATTAGCTGGTATACAATAAAGAGTATAAATAAATACATATTGTAAAAGATCAGCAGTGCTGAAATCCATAGGCCCATTCTGAACAGCAAGTCGGGGGTTTCTATTAATACAGTATTTATCTACCATCCGTAGCCAACTTATTGTTCTATGTAAATGAAGTAAGACAAATTACTAAAATGAAATAGAAATTCCATGCAAAGAAATCTAGAATACCATATGATGGTATCATTTAGAATTTAAGTAATTGCCCGTCCCGACTATAATTTACCAGAAATTTGAGTTTTAAGTACTCCGAACTGACAATGAAATAAAATAGATTAGTTTTATTCACAACATCAAAAAATGTAAACAAATGTATTATCGATACGAGTATGTTTGACGTTTTAACAATAATAACTTACATTTAAGTATTTAAGTACGGACGCCCTTTGGCTAGGTGGAGCAATGATCTTCGCAGTGTGGCTGGTAACAACTGGATGAGTATAGCCGAGGATTGAGCCAGATGGCGTGCGATTGGAGAGGCCTTTGTCCAGCAGTGGACTGCGACAGGCTGATGATGATAATGTTCCTTAAACTGTGTTAAATAAATAAATTTCCTTTGCTTTCTTCCTGGTAATAAACTTTGGGTCTTATGCAAACCTTTTCCATTTATAGGACAGTATTTTTATCCCGTGACCGTGCTTGAGTATTTCCTAACAAAAAATCCAATCACATTATTTCGTACCTGAAACTCGATCTCAAGACCTCACGCTTGGCAGTCGCAGTTATATACGACCACTAGACCAAAAGTAGTTACGTCCTGTGTTTGTTGGAGACTTAGAAAACAGTTTTTTTTTTTTTTTTTTTTTTATCGTGTTAAAATCATCAAATGAGTCCTCCCACCCCGGGCAGGGCGGAAGGGACTGTCAGACTTGTACTGACTAAAATCCACGGTGTTCCTTCAATAGCCCTTTACGTTCCGGGGTCACGGTAATGAGATAAGTCCCGCAACCCCGGCAGGCTTCGGCCCTCTACAGGGGGGGGCCCGTCATCTTGCTGACGTTCTTTGAGGCGCGCGTAAACACAACGCGCCGTCGACCCGGGCATGGTCCATGGTCGGACAGCGAGTTGCCCTTTACTCGCTGTCCGCAACTAGAATACAGACTTAGGATATTTTTTTATGTAGTGCGCAAAATTTGCAGAGTGATTCAATGTCCGTTCTCAAATGCAACCGCAGTACTAAAATTCACTGCAAAACAAAATAAAAATTAAATTTTGTATGGCTTGCGCTAGTAAATTATGCGTGTCCCCGATACTAAGTCGAATTTTCGTTTTATCCCAGTACAGCGGTTGCTTTTAAGAACTTACAAATTATGCGCACTACATAAAACATATCCTGTAAAGAGTATAGAGAGTAAACTATATTACCTTGTGCGAAGCGTAAGCAGTTTGGATATAAGTGTACTTATATATTTTAATATGTTGTACACCAGTGACTTACCACGCGTCGTCGTACAAAAAAAATGTCGATAGGAGTTGTTCGTCATTAGTTCTTGGTAAAAGTATCGAAAAATTGGTGAAATATGTTAACAATCCGTTTATTATGTTTTCTTGAATCATTCTTACATAATTTTATAGAACAATTTATCATTTTTACTGCAAAAAACAGCGTTTTTCGCAACGGGAACCTAGCGACTAGCGATCATCGGTCGAACTATGAACGGGAATTTCGTGTCGCGGCTGTTTTGTTCATACGCGTGCTCATGGTTCATAAGTACTCCTGAAGGATCGCTCTATACTATACTCTAGGTCGCGGGACTTATCTCATTACTGTGACCCCGGAACGTAAAGGGCTATTGAAGGAACACCGTGGATTTTAGTCAGTACAAGTCTGACAGTCCCTCCCGCCCTGCCCGGGGTGGGAGGACTCATTTGATGATTTTACCACGCTAAAAAAAAAAAAAAAAAACTTTATGGTTAGACAGAGTAAAAAGAGCCTATTATAGTCGAAATGTGAAAAATAAATGCGATAAAAATTCTAAACGGCGATATTTTCCAAGATACTTGGAGCCGGTCGTTTGTATGAATTACTGGTTTTTGTTGTTGTTATAATAAATAAATGGTATCAGAGGTTGGGAGAGAATGATTCATTGTAGCAATTTTGAGTTAAAGAGGACAAAGTAGAAATGATTAATGTTGAACACTGAATAGTTTTGATTGGGATGACGTCATCAATGTACTTTTATTTGGGGTACACTAAACCCTCAAGGGACGATACCTAACTCCAGCGTACTTAGGCCCTAGTGTAAGAGCACTAAGAGGCCCATGTTTAAGAATAATACTTTGAGAACACACGGTAGGTTAACCAGGAGAGTTTTTCCACGTATTAGGAGACAAATGTATATCTACAGACATCGAGCGTGGCAGACAAAATAATATTATTCTATACAGCAGGGGTCAGCAAGTAATTTTAAATGGGGTCCGGATAGTGTTGAAACTTTTTATCGAGGTCCAGAAAAATGAAAAAACATGTGGCACGCTTGGTTTTCATACAGATCGCGGTACTTGCGGAATCTAGTAAATCTATATTTGTGGTGTTTACCTACTAGTGCTACACTAACTAATCAATTTAGATTCTACGTGACAGATATATAAAAAATATTAAAATTGAATAGGTAGATAGGTAATTTAACAATATTTGGCGGTCCAAGTTCCGACCTTTCGCGGTCCGGATATGGACCACGGTCCGCCTGTTGCCGAACGATGCTATACAGTGTGTATTAACGTATTTATATCTATCGTAATACGGTCGCGCAGACGCCGACAGACACGGGTCGTGCCCGGCCAGTATTTTCGGTAAGAATATTTTGTCTGCGCGGTTCATGTCTTTACGTGTCTATGGCTACTTGCCGGGCAGTGTAAATAGAGTATCGGGACCGTGTAGACGTGTTTTGTTTTCTTTTTGCCGATTGTGTGTGTCAATTGGTGTTTGTCGATCTATGACACGGCACACTTCTGTCACGTTAGAAGTAAATAAATGGTTTCTGTCGGTGTCTGCCACTGTACGTGTCTGAAACGCTCTGTGTCTGTAGATATAAACATACCTTAACACGTGTCGCTAGAGATGTCATTGTTGAAGATCAAAACTTTTCACGGTGAGTCACAGGTAAAGCTGAGTTCAAAGCTTGCTTGGGTTCAACAACCTTTATAATATCTTGTATGTATTAGAAAACTCCAGCTGTATTTGTAGAGCGAATAATTTACCATTTTCTCTCAGACAAAACGCAGAAATTCAATAGCATAAATATGAGGTTTACCACCTGTAGTCATAAATTATAGCATTGTAGAGAAATTTTCTTCTAGTAATTTTTAAAATATTATGTTTTTCTTAAGGTTGTCACACACGGGGCAGATAATTTATTTGTATCTAGCCGCATATCTTACGATGTCGCTCTTCATAGAAATCAATTGGCGTATACATGGCTCAGATAATATAATTATATTTTATTGTTAAGTATTTGCAGATAATGAGCGATATTGACCGATTCTGTCCTATATAATCAAATCAAATCAAATCAGTTTATTTGCTTAAAATACGGTATAAAAGATGGTACATTATATTATAACTTAGTGCAAACACATTCCGCCATATAATAATGGCATGCAAATATAATAAAAGAATACATTAAAATTATAAATTATTAGATAATCAATTGGATTTAAATTAAATATTAAATGTAATTATATTAATTAATATAGGTAGTAAAATACTCTAGTAAACAAATATCATCTTATAGAGTTTACAATGCAATCCTATAATGGTAGGAATGACATGAATATTTTTTTAAATATTCCTCAATTGAGTAGAAGCTCTCAGATATTAACCATTTCCGCAATATGATACAGAACTTTTTATAGGGTAGATCAACAATCCATTTTGGCAACGAATTATAAATAAGAGGCGCCATACGCATACATAAAAATACGTGATACATACCCATACATACCCATATACAATACATACATATACAATACATACCCATACATAAAAATACGTGAAGGCGCAGATACTGGAAGATAGAAGAATAGAATAGATCTTTATTTCATGTAAACCATACACAGGCACTTACGAAATGTCGACACTCTAGATGCGCGATTCCAAATAGTAGGTCCTATGGAGAAGGACCGGAAAGAAATTCCGTGGACACTCTTTTAAAATAATAGATTACAATCTTGATTAGTAAAATGTTATGGAAAAAGCTGCGAGAATTATGTAATTTAATGTGAATAAAAGATAAAAAAAAATATTATCTGCCCGTGTGTGACCACCTTTCCTCCTAGTAGCTTGGTTTGTTAATAATAAATTCACAATACATTCACTATACAGCCCATGGGTGTTGTAAAGGCGATTAAGAATTATATCGGTTGCAGAAGCATAAATTGTCTCTCTGTATCGTAATTAGATCCTATCACGATCATCAATCTATCTATCAAGCGTACAGATGGATTATACCTACCTATAGTTAACCATCCTAACCCATTATAGCAGTATATACGGAACAGGGAACTATTCAACAATGAAAGTATACGATATTAATTATTGAT
The DNA here is from genome assembly GCA_932294325.1 of Allophyes oxyacanthae. Lineage (NCBI taxonomy): Eukaryota > Metazoa > Arthropoda > Insecta > Lepidoptera > Noctuidae > Allophyes > Allophyes oxyacanthae. Next base: position 12,224,206 of record OW028629.1, read on the forward strand.
TATTATAATATAAGGGACTTTTTCCTGTCGTGCGGATTTGCGTGTCTGATCCGCATGCGTACCGCCTGCTTCCTATCGTTTCAGCCGCAGCGCGCTACCTCCCGCATGCGGGCTAGACCCTATAGGTTATACAGGTCAGACACTCATACGGGTATAAAACCGCGCGACAGGAAAAAGGGCCTTAAGATCGTATACCTATAATTAAAACGAACCGATTGATAAATAACCAAACATATAAAATGTTAGAATTCGCACCAAAAATTTTCGTTGACGTTTCAAGCCATAGATAATTAATTTTAGTAGTATTTCAAGCAAGCGAAATGATAAATGACGTCACAGGACGCGTTCATTACACGTTAATAATAATGTAAGGCAGACAACACTTGACAAATTAGCACTATTGTGTACTCGAAATGAATTAATTACTGGCTTATTACGTTCCGGATCTTACAGATGTTTGCCTCTTAATAATTTATAATATAATAAAGTATGTGTAATTAAAATGTTCGAGATGTAAAATAGAATTTTGAAATAGGAACTTTCCTCATTAAAAAAAACTGCCTACTGTAAGTAAGTGAACATGTAAATCATTCGACGATGAAATATTAGATTTAGAGCCAAGACGAGCGACAAAAGACTAATTTAAAAAAATCGTGGCGAAAAAACCTTTGATTAATGAACTCGGCTTAAAGTCTTAATAAGATAACATCTATCTAAAAAATAAATCAAAATCAAAATCTAAATAAATCTTTTTTATTTTTTATCTTATTTTTAATATCTGTAAAATTACTGTAGCTTTCATTGCATTTAATATTATATTTCCACTCGTCTAGTAACGTACCTTACTATCATGCTGTGCGATTACGCTAGGGTTTCAATCTGATCTAAACCTACATAGAATTACATTCATACTAATCAATTGTTACCTGTTGTAATTGCCTAATAAATAAATAAATAAATATCTGTGATAATTTTTTAATAAAGAATAGAGAAGTAAAAAGAAATTATTCACAGAATTCAGAAGCTTTAAAAACGGTAAACAAATAGTTACGTGTGCAGGCGGATACAAAAAATGGACGTTGCGGACCTAACGTTTCAAATACATTTTGATACGAATCCTGTGTCAGAAATGTGGAAACCCGAATTCAAATGGAATTTCTTGAACAACTCCGTTTTCAAGCATGCAGGTTTTAACATTTGAATCCAGCTTTTAGTACATTTTATTTGGCATCGGTGTATCTCGAAAACCCTCTGACTACACTAGTTACTACCCCGTCATTCCTTTCCCGGGATTTTTCAACATGTCCGACCTATCGCGCGGATTTCATTAACGATTGTACAAGAATTCGTGAATCACGTAACAACGGGGTTCGAGCTTAATTCCCGGGCCCGGGGCGCGGGACTGCCAGCCTTCAGGATTTGGCACGAACAAAGTTAGATGGAACAGTGTTGGATTGTAGTTTAACACTAAATACAATATATACATAATGTGAATTATCTACATTGTTCCAATGTGATGTTGGATCTTCATGTCCCTAGAATTGTAGGCCTTTTGAATAATGCGGATGTCATGTTTGTTATAATTAGGGTTGCTAGATACAGGATTATCATTTCCTGGATAGTTCTGGGATATCGCTAGTGTATTTTTTTTAGTATATTGGGAAAACTATTAAGCGAAAAAGTTGACAGTTCCCAGTTTCTATCTTTCAACTTCGCGCTCCTCGAAGAGTACCACGCAAGCCCATCACGCCACTCTATCCGCCACAGAGAAGGACGGTTCTAGGTGCTAATTCTCCCTACGCAAGGTTGTGTAAGATTGTTAATAGCTGCAGCGATATCATCGATTTACACTTTGATTCTCTATCGAATCTAAAGGTAAAAATTCTCCACTGCCTATCAGATCTAGAATAACCTCTGTTTTATTCACTTTAGTTTAATTTAATTCTTTATTAATTATAATTTAATATAATGCTTATGGTATATAGTTTTAGTTAGCTTACAGTTCCTGTTCTTTTTTTACTGGTGCATGTTGTGTTTACCAATTATTGTTACACTGTTTTTTAGTATTTTTATAAGTGTTTGCTCTAATAATGTTGGTGTAAACAATTGTTGGTAAACCAAATAAAAAAAAAATATATATAAAAGATCTTGTGGTTCTCCTGATGGTAAGTTTTTTAGAGGGAAAAGAAAAATGAAAATTACTGTCATACTTAATATTATTCGGAAGCGGTATATATAGCCGAAAGGGGTTTATTGTACTCATCATTATGAACAACTTTTAATATGGGACCAAAAATGAAATCGCGTTAAAAATACCTGGTGTTCCATACAAATAATTCAATATTACTCGACTAAATGTATGGAACAGCAGATTTTTTTTTCACGGTTGGTCCCACTTTTGTTGTTCATAATCATGAGTACATTAACCCCCTTTCGGCTTTATATTCTTGTTGAAAGAAAGAAGAAAGAAAGATTTACAATTTTATTCCGTACGGGATGATGACGACTAACTGTGTATATTTTGGGTTAGACTATTAAACTAAGATTTTTGAATCTGGCAACTGTAAAGAGGCTCTTTAAAGTTGCCAGATTCAAAAATCCTTCTCTCAAGTGAGTGATGCAGTAAAACTGTTGCAATGGGGTAAAAAACTGCCTTTTGCTCACTTCAGATGTCGCTACTGTCGGTTGTTCCAGAAATTTGACAGATAGCTGTCAACTTTCATACTATTTTTATAAACAATCGAATTGTTATAAGAATAATTAATAAAATGACGCTTTGAGCAGCCGTTGGTTGCAAAAATCCGGGAGTCCATAATATTCCCTAAATAAGCCAAAAGAGGAAAACTATGGGAAAAGGCCCTTCGAAAGAAAAATTCGAAGACTAGTAATAAGTAGAGGTTAAGTGCTATCCATTTTAAACCTGAGGAATATTTGGGGAGAAATTCTTACACTAGTTTTATAAAACAAACATTCATCATCACTTCAATGCTCCCTTTTTATTTTAGGCACCGCTATCAACGTATTACAGTGTATATTTTTATTATTTCATAACTAAACTTCTATACTCGTACAGAAATCTTCCTTTGGGCGGTACTTGACACCTGAAACAACATGTATGTCGAATTTAATCCAAAATATAGCCAATCCACAAGGAAAGATGAAAAAATCATAATTAAATAGCATTCTTACCTTTCTGCAAACTGTTGAATGTGGCGTTAAGACAGCGTTGGGAGATTTGTGCTGGCATTTACATCCCTGAACTTATGCAGTGCCGGAATGTTGACAGTCTCATCCTCAAGCACGTCTTCAACACCAATGAGATTATTTCGATCGTAGGCCTCTAACCACCAACGAAAAAATAGGGCTTTACAAAAAGAACACAATATAACCTCCAAACTTGTTTATATAATTATATCTATTTACCGTGCAATTTATGCTGCTTTTTTAGCAATGCCAGAGGCATTCCTCTTTATTAGCTCGTCTTTTAATTGTATTACACTCCACGTAGAATACATTTTACTAGTATAATATGGTTCTAAGTAGGACACCAAACAACAACAAAAAACAATATGGCGGTTCTCAGGAACAACCGATAGTGGCGCCATCTGCGATGAGCTTTCAGTTTTTAACCTCATTATTCACTACAAGTTGACCAGTCTGCAGGTCTCGGGAGATCTAGATTTATGGCTGTGTTTCAGTCTGATTCGCTCTCAACATGGCGCGAATAAATCTAAATGGTTGACGGTAGATTGTCCGTCACGACTTTACCTTTGAAAATATACTAAATATAAATAAATATATTAATACGCGAAGAGAAAACTTTGTACCCCTTTTTAAGCATATTGTGCGCACGGAGGAGTATAAGATTTGGCATAGTTAAAGTTTTTTTTTTAAAACGTTGCCCCTCACTACGAAATAATGACGACGACGACTTTATATGGAGAAGGAGTACAGAAAGCTAAAATTTATATATATTTATTATTTATTTATTTATATATCTATATTATAACGGTCGAATTTCGACCACTGGGCGACCACAAATAATTATTAATGTCTATGGTTCACTATACTAAGGGTACGATTAGATTTTATGGAAACACCACACTGCACTTCATTGCATTACAATTATTCGACTGAATGTCACAGTTCACTAGATATTTACTAATAGACAAACAATAACAATAATGCATTTGATTATATCACTTGCCCACAGCATGTAAGTGTGAATTTCGTTAGTATATAGTACATAGCAGCAGTATCAGAGGGTAGTACGGCATTAAATTATCTCATTCCATTATATACAAAGTTAGTAAGTTCACCCACTTACTTTGATTACAGCGAGCTACGAAATTTGAGCGTAGAGATTTTCATGCAGATTTGATAATGTTACTAAAATATAGCTATCTAGTTATCTGAAACACCAACAATCTATTAAAGTACTACAATTAAAGTTATGCGCGTCGGCAATCTTCGGAAATACGAATAATAATTAATAAGTACTTAATATGAAAAAATAAATAATATAGACAGTGATAGTGGGATGGTGTAATAATATCAAGATTTTTTTTTTTAATTTAATTGTAAAATTATTTAAAAATATCAAAAAGCATGTTAAAAATTGAATAAAGGTCAAGAATAATAAAATAATATCACGTGACTGACTGACGAGGCGTGGATGGTTGGACATTGGTTGCCTATTCGTACTAATTCGGAAACGCGAAGATTGCCGAAGCGTACTTTAATCGTAGAACTGTAAAATACTGATATTCAGCCGCATTTGGACTGGGTGCCGACCCCAACGTAGCTGGGAAAAGGCTAAGCAGATGATGATGATCATAACATAATATTTTTACACATAAAATTTATAATGGGGAAAAACAAAAGTACAATCTGTAAAATCACTGGTCTTTTCACAATACATTTACATTAATAATAGTATTTGTAGTTAGTTTTATCAAGTTCGTCCCACCATCTCTTTCGTGGTCTGCCGCGTCGCCTTCTCGTCATATCAGGGCTCCACTTAGTGGTTACCTTGGCCCACAGCACATCAGGCATCCGGCAGATATGGCCAGCCCAATCCCACTTGAACTTTGCAGCCTTATGGAGGCCTTTGCCCAGCAGTGGGATGATGTAAGCTAACAGTAACAGTATTTGTTGTTTAATTAATAGACATAGTTATCTTATAAATAGGTTTTTATAAACATTCACCATGAGATCGTAGGTTTAAATCCCGCTCGTGTCAAAAAAAAAACAAGTTTTCTTTGTAGTAGGTATTTCTGCCTTTGTACTTGTCTACTTTTCGAGAAGGATATCGGGAAGCTTAAAGAAAAGATGTTTTCCATCTATAATTTGGCCTCAGTTTGGCTCAACAACACTACTTTGTTTTAAACAATATTGGCATGCCCACCAATCTCTCAAATATATGTATGTACAGAATTTATCATGGCCCACACATCTGGAAGGTAAACATCATAAGGAAACCCTCACGTCAATAATATATTGTAGCTAGCCAACGGCTTAAGGGGATTACCTGACCCAACGACCTTGAAATGCCAGAGAGGGATAGCAGCATATTATGAGGTTAAGTGCCTGCAAAGGCCCAGTTGAAATAAAAATCTTTGACTTTGAGGAAATCCTCACGTGAGCACATTAGACAACAATAGAGGGCCGCAAGTGTATAATCAACCAAAAATAGGGTTTTTATTATTAGTTATTTCCAAATGAATTAAAAAAAAAAAAAAAAAAAAAGTAGACTTTATAGTTATTTTTGGTGTAGCATTTGTAAAAATAATGACCCGTTATAGAGAGAATTGTCAATTTAAGTAGTAAACGGCCTTATTATTTATTTTTTATTAGAAAAGATTAGCCTTTTTTATCCCCCGACAAAGGGAAAAAGAGGGAGGGTGTTATAAGTTTGTATTATCTGTGTATCAGTCTGCAAGCGAATTAAAAAGCGAATATTGAAAGCGAATTTAATAGGAAATATAATATTTTAGCTATGTTTTATGAAACACTGTTTAGCCGTCCTTTTACAACTCTTTTTCTGGGGGTATCTCTGGGGGTAGTTGGGGGTATTTGACGGATGAATTTGATTATTATTTAAAAGAATCAATACAATTGTTTCGGGATGTCCTTATTGAGTATAAAATTATATTTTTTATATGGGTAATGCACTCAAGGATCCGTCAACAAACTTTTTTAATATACCTACTGTATTTGAGCCAGGTAATCCCCTTAACCTGTCTTGAAAACACTTTGTGGAAATAAGAGTTACGGTATCGAAATCCATTCAGAAGTGGCCCAGACTATCAGTATTTTCAAATTATTTCCACGATATTTTCACGTTTATCAAAATACTCTATTGTACACTGTTAAAATTCGACACAGGAATTAACTATATTTAATAAATATAAATTGTTGTGACGATGAAATGTAATTTGATTTAAGAAAATGGCTGTATGAATTGTTTTTGGTAATATATAAATAAATTAATGTGGTAAGTATACAGGGTGTAAGGTACATCGTAACGAAAACTGATACCATGGATTTAGTACATGAATCTGAACACCTCAGCATAAAAATAAGGCACAGGTCTTTTCAAAAAAATTACGATTTTGTTCACAGTTTTTATAACTACCTAAAAAATCTGCAAACAAAATCGTAATTTTTTTGAAAAGACCTACGCATTATTCTTACTCTGAGGTGTCCAGAATCATGTACTGAATCCATGGTATCAGTTTTCGTTACGATGTCACTTACACCCTGTATAATAATTGAATTATTTGTATAGCTGGTGGTTTTTTTTGTTGATTGACATGATGTTATACCCAAAATAAATTTTAAAATATTGATAATAGATCAAACTTCTTCGTTTTCCGTAGCATGACAAACGATAGACTATATTATATTTCCCAAAATAATAAAATTTCAAAGGTAAGGTAATATAATGAAACGATAACGCAGATCTTAGCTATCCTAACCGTACTCGTAACTCGATGCGTGTGGCCATAAATCAGAGGGCGATGAAAGTGCCCGAATATTGCGGCCGAGCTATATGACGACGTGGAGCTAACGTGGTAGGCAGCATTATAAATTAGAGTATACGTTGAAGCTCTGGCTGCTAATAGTAAGAATAGAATAGAATAGAAAAGTTGCTATTTCAAATAAACGAAATATTAGGCACTTTTGAAACGACAAAAACTCTAGGAGCACGGCTTCAAAAAATTTGATCCTATGGAGCAGAACCGGAAATAAACTCTGTTCGTCGGAAATAAACTTTAATTTTAGTTGGATTTTAGTGGCAACACTATGAAAAGCTTCAGTTTATAAGATTCTATCCAAGATGGTCGAATTTGTGATTATTATAACTTTATAATCTTATCGATTAAAGTGATTTCTACAAATTCACACAATTTTATTTATGTTACTGCCACGAACATAAATTTGGTTCGGATACCGGGAGTGACGGTATACGGGTACTCTTTTAAAATAAAGTATACAATACAATACACTTTATTGCACACCAGTAATAGAAGAAAAGATACAGTAATTAGAAAAAGAAATGTACAAAGGGCGGTCTTATCGCACGTGGCGATTTCTACCAGACAACCTTAGGATGGACAGACCTACAGGGTGACTGGTTGAACGAGGGAAACATTGAAGGAAACAGTACCCACTGTACTCATCATTATGAACAACTTATACTATGGGAACAAACCTGAAATCGCGAAAAAAGAAACTGCTGTTCCGTACATTTAGTCCAGTAACTAAGAAGTTTTATTAATTTTATTTGAGTATCATTAAATAGGTCTATAAAATATTTTTAATTTCAATAAGCTATCATTCTTAGTTTCCGAGAAATTAAGGTTTAATAAGTTGGTGACCCGGATTTGTTTGCCTCCGAGTGTATTTCTACCCAACTACAAATTAGTATCAGTAGTTTGTTCCTGGTATAGCTGTTGAACAACTTGAACAAGTTAATATTTCATGGAAACAGATCCAAATATTATTTTATTACTCGTAGATGAGTGAATACGAAAACAAATTAAAAGCTTGACTAAATACATTTAGTGGAATTTGTTGGCAATTAAACTTTTCGGATCGATTACTTTCCGCTGTCTAACTTCGAATACTAAATAGATTCGGTCAGGGGTTACCAGATGTCGGTTTTTTCCGTACCAGGGTTGCCAAATTTTTCGTACTTTCAAAACTTAAGCTCATAAAAGAGTTAAGATATTGACAAATTCTTTATAATAAATAAATAAATAAAATAATTAATCTTGGTAGTCTAGCTAGATATGGTAAAGATGAACAACTTAGCAAAAAGAGAGCCTGTTTTATGCTAGAACAATTTTCTACTTCCCATACTTAATGGTACGCGTACGATCAGCTAGCTGAGTTTGTATTATGTGAAGTCGAACCATTTTTTCGCGGTGATAAAATATTTCTTTCGCAGAGTTGTTCATTACCATGAGTAGATACAATCATTCATTAACGTATCCTAAATGACTTAAATTTCACCGTGTATGTAGATACGATAACATGGCGCGCCCCTCCAAAATACAAAATTATTGAAAGTATTTGTGAAACTATTTACAAAACGCCACCAAGAATTGTGCACAACGCATGTGTGCGTACAGAGACGGCCGTCAAACAAAAAAAAATTCAAGGATTTGGTGCTCGGTAAAGAGATGTGACTAGAAAATTGGAGGGGCGCGCCATGTTATCGTAGTTTATCCATTTACAATACTTTGCAGTGATACATTCGCAAACAAAATGCTTTGAACGAATGCGGCCCGCTTAGAGTTAGTAGTAACTCTGCGTTTGGGCGCCGGACGCAAACGATTTTAGCCTCAAGGATGGTCGACCGGAAATTTTGCCGATTTTACTAAGGCTGTGATACTGCTTAGATTTTCACCGCATTCCCTGTAAATTATTTCATAATACTTGATGATATGAAGTACGAGTACGTAGGTAGTCCGCCTACACCGAGGGTTGGTAAATTACTGACGTACCTAAATATTATTACTCTCGGAGAAGCCTCAGGGATTCCTAAAGCCTAGTTTTTGTTAAATATTATAGTTCTCGACGCTTTGCACCATCGACCATTAGTAGGTTGCTGATCTGTGGACGTGGGTTTGAGTGCCGTTTCAGGATAAAAAATATATTTTCCTTCCCGCCTTCCATGCAGGAAGGTCTGAGTACAAACTCGGCCCGTACCTGTGACTTTTCGGATTCATGAGCGGAATCGAATTTGATTATCATTTGCGATAGCAGTTAAGAAAAACACCGTCAGGAAACCTGCACATCTGACAGGGCCTCATAAAGCCCTCATCCTTTTCCAAAAATTGTCCTCTCGTCCCATCCCGTCGTCTACCGAATTTTCTTTTTCAAAAATTGCGCATTGTACGACACCACTTAGAACTATGACCCAACAGTACCTGCTTAGTTATGTTATAATTTCTTATAATAAGTCACACAATATTCGTATTTAAGTTTTAAACCGTCATTAGCACAGGGCCGGATTTGGGCCCATTGCGTTCCATTCACTGTTTTATTTATTCACCAACGCCCGCCCCTACGTAAAATATTACGGTAAAAATATTTATTTATTCATTCATTTATTAATAAGTTGAATGTGTATGCTATTGTTCAGAATCAGTGTGAATAACGGCTCTATATCTATGTTTTCGAATCTTACCTATAAGTATGCCATTTAGTTTGTTGCAAATTTTTTTCTGTACAAAATTGCTAATTGTCTGTATCACAGAAAAGATAACATTAAATATAGATAAATAATATAATGAATACGGCTACTACTATAAGTAAAAATAACATAATAATTATTTATTTCGGTATCGTGTAACACTAACAATAATTCACAACTTTAATTCATATCTGCCAAACAAAATCCTCGTTAGAGCCCACACCTGAGAACTATCACAACAATCCGAACACTAAGATTTATCACTAACACTTCTTCGGCCTTTATTGGACCTCAAATTCGCCATAAAATATTTCTTCGCCGAAAGTAAAGCACAAAGAGGAAGTTTCCAAACATTACGGCTTCGGGGCCACAATTCACTGGGGCTATTGAGGGCAGGCGCGGTCCGGCTATCCGTAGGTCTATAATAGCATCAACAAAACAATAACTTCATTCATTACAGGCATAACGCTGTGCGTGGGACGGTGATTATTTCGCTTTATTGTGAAGCCAAGCGCGCCGCTACTGTTGGTCGTCGATTTAGTTGATTTGTGAGTGAGTTGTTCCATGTGGTGGGTTTTTGGTGACATTTTAAACCTTTTTAACACCCTTTTATTAGCTTCACCTGTAACTAACTAACTGTTTAAGAAAATCTTGCAAGTAAAATTTGACCCACTTCCCGGTTTCCGATTGAGCTGAAATTTAGCATACATGTTCAGTTTGGATAACTAAAGCGTGTTCTATAGTTTTTTATAAACTATAATATTTATATTTAAACGACTGTCTCCGAAATAGCTACGGTACCACATGATCCATTTTGCGTAGTTGCCGTAGTTTTACAATTACGGCAACCTGCTTCGTGAGTTATCTGCCTTTGGGCGATATTAGTATAGAACCATTAAAAACAGACATACGGGGACGTTTCGATTACTGCGTAGGCGTCGTAGTTCAGCAATGCGATATGTTCTATCAACCCTTAATTACGTTTTCAAACGTTTGCATATTTAATTTGTGTGTATTGTAAATTTTATAATTTCTACTTTGGCGACCCATAATCGAACAAAATGAATAGTGTTTAACGCGTTGTTTGTATTTGTGATAATACGACACCGTTTTCCTATTCCAATATACGTATGTATTTGTTTATTTATATTATAATATAGGCCGCCCATTGTACTATTTACTCATGTTTGTGCAAGTTTTATGTGTATATTTGTTTTACTGGTGTACAATAAAGAATATATAAATAAATAAATAAATAAATAATATATGCTTTATTTTTTATGTGTTAATATTTCTTCTGCATTTGTTACCTATTTATGTACATTATGCTATATTTGTTGATCTTGTATGTATTAATTTATGTTTTTAAATACATAGGCACAGACTACCTAATTCCATTTTATCCATGACTTTTTGTCCATCCAAAGGTTGTCTAGAAAAGGTCGCTTTAAGCGATAAGACCACCCATTGTGCATTGTTTTGTATTACACTGATGTTATTGTATGTTTTTTTTTATGTTGGTGTGCAATAAAGCATATTTCTATTCAATACTTGAAATATTTGCACTATTCAGTAATTCTACTTATTTCACCCACATTCATAAGGTCGAACAAATAGTAGCGCCCAAATATCGTTTGCCCACAAACCACCCACATAGTGCTGCATTAAAATCGCATTACGATGTGGATACTTTATATCGACATTTGTTAGTGCACTCGCGCGACAGTACGAATATGTTCATTTGATTCCAATACATTTTTACTTTTATAGCAAATTGCTATCCGACTGCAGCAGTGCGCGGTTGTAAAAATGAACTTTATTTGTTAAAATATATGCTCGTATTGTTAAGAGAAGTGGAATATTTTTAACTTGTTGTTGTTATTTTTTATTATTGAATGTATCAATATGACAAGTGTTGGTAGAATTCGTATTTTACAGATGTAAAATAAACCCATTACATGGTAGTAGTAAGTGTCATGATTATGTAACCTATAAGCATCACATAATTGATTCCACCAAGTTAATACCTACTTTTATAATGCTCAAAAATAATCAGTTTATCATGATGCACAACAATTCTTCAAATATCGTATCTTTATATTAAATATCTTAACAAAGAAACAGCCCAATTTTTTTTAAGTACATAAATAAATAAAACTTTTTGACCTTAATCACATTACACGAAAAGAAAACAAATTCATTCGAAAAGTACGACACAAAAATAATTCCACGATAAAACAAGGAGAAATGAAGGGTGCAATGAATTATTCATAAATTCTAAACGAGAAATCAAAGACCGCCGATGAATATAATTTATCTTTTTCTAAATTCGTCCCTGTGAGATGACGAATTACAAACTTTTATGTTTGCATTTCCAAATTCTATCAAATGTTTGTATATTTAAGTCTACGGGATGTGTTTATAAGTTCTTCTGATTAAGTAAATAGGTACCCATTTTAGATAACTGCTTTTAAATTAAATGGAACCGAAAATAAGTTAAAGAATACATAGTAGGTATTATAACTGGTACGTTCGGAATTTTTCAAGTAAGTACCTACTTATTTAAGTTACTTCGCTTAAAGCCACTGTGATAAAGATTCATTCTTAGACTTTGTATGTATTTTGTAAAACTTAAATAACGTAGCGAGCTTTTCTCGTAAACATCCTAAATGTGCTATTAGGCTGACTACACTCGATAAGCTCTGAAAGGCTCGTTCGTGTAGTATGTAGTAAGTATAAGCGTTTGTAATTTAGTGATATGAGCGACTTTATAAAATGAAGACCAGCGGAATAAGCACAAACAGTGCGTATCATATTAATATAAATATTTTTGAAGACATTCATTTTTAGTATCTTTGAAGGAGTAGACAAAGGATGAATTTTACATCCACTGTTCGCCAATAACAGAACCTATGAGGCCGCATGCGCATAGCCAAGTCATGCCTATTTATTGCCATGTATCGGGTATAATTAAGGAAAGAGAATCCATGGAGTTTCTTGCCGGTATCTTCTCCAGGACCAACCCATTTAGAACCGTGCAACTAGAATCACAACATTTTTAAAGTGCCTGCAAAGGTCTACTTGAAATAAACAAATTATGACTTTGACTTTGAATTCCAATCCCTGGGCTACTGATGAGATATCCCGAAAACTTTGCCTTAACTTGGGAATCGAACCTAAGACCAGAGATAGGCTGCGTATGCGTACACTAAACCAATGGAGCATTAAACCAGTACTAATATAAGCTTTATAATTTCACTGCAGCATCCGTAGCATGACTATTTCTATTTATATTCTTCCAAGAATAGACAAAAGTCTTTCTATTCAACTCGATATCTAAGACTACGTAGACAACCATAAAATATTCTTTCCATTGCAACGGAAAGTAGTTAGTGATGTAGTTATTCTACCAAATCCTACCGAAGAGTAGAAATATTTCTAAAATCTATTAATTTGTAGACAAAACCCGTTTATATGTGGGCATGGTACGCCTGCTGGTAGTAGGTACTCATAAAGACTCATGTAGAGGCGAATCTGTTAACGCTATAACTTATTTTTTACTTTTATATCATCACGCCTTTCGTATCAAAAGTAGGCAGAATTGAAAGCGGGTAAACCAATTGAAATCTACTAATAATTTCTTAACAAAAGTGTGGAACACTTTGTCCAACCTGGTTACGAATCTAAGACCCAACGATTGGTAGCCATGCGACCTAAATCAGAACCAAAACCTAGCTTTATTTTGGCACAAGCTTACCCGATACTATACACTTCATTCCGAGATTATCACAGAAATAAACTAGCTCCTGTATCGCATAATATATAGCTAATACCATTATTGGGGCTTAAAATACGGTGGGTAAGCAACAAATCTGAGCTTAGCATCGCTCCGGCGCGTGGGACCGCGAATCCCCACAAATTTGCACCCATTATGCCTGATACGGGATTTGCCTCGATGCTAAATCCTCGCATTTTGGGATTGCGAAACAACAAATCCTGGGTGACGTATCTTAATATCTGTAGCTAATTTTAAATGGATTTGATTATTATGTTTTCTTTGGAATTCAAGGAATGATTGAAATGTAGGCCAAATTAACTTCGATTTTCAGTGAGGTATACCTACGTGATTTCAGTTTCAGTAACACCATCAAATACTGAATAGATAATACATACCTAATAGGTATTAGGTACCAAGTTTAGAAGTTGCAAGTTTAATTTTGCCAGACAACAGCTGTCGAATTTTAATGATGGCAAAAGTTGTTTAGTTTTCCAACGAATTAAACTTGCACTGCCAATCTGTGTTCGTGCAGAAGAATGCAGAGAGCTACCAAATTTTAATGATTACGTACGAAGTTTTTTACAGTAATTATTAAACTCGGGAGCAAGATATTTGAAAAAAACAAAAAAAACATAAGATTACCTTTTTTAAAAACAAATCTAGGGTTTCAACATCATAGGCTCCAATTCTGAGAAATCTATTATGATCGCAATTTAATCGGACCTTAATTGAGCGGAGAGGTCACAATTCAAGCCATTATCGTGTTGAAATACTGCAAGATATAGTGATAGATTATACAGAACTCAAATTATTATTTTATCCATTTGTTTTTAACATAGCATTTACCGTATTAATCACTTATTGTAGACATCACAGCACAGCAGTATTTTCCCATAAATTAATACAAACGTGGTAAAACAGGCATTTCAATAATTCAAATATTTAATAACGTACGACATTCGTTTTAAAACTCGTAAATTATTCTCCGATAAAATTAATATTCCTTCTTACGAGTACCTATGTTTCGTATTCGGAACTTGGCAACCGAGTTGGCAAATCAATTAAAAGTTCAATTTCGAATAATTATGAAGTCTATTAATAACTCACAGTTTCACCGAGTATTTTCGTATAAGAGTTTTTACAGGGTTTTCAAACCCCGGAAAACGCATTTCTGTTTTTCAAATATACTATATAGACTTCATACAAAATACAATACAATACACTTTATTGCACACCAGAAAGAGAAGAAAATATACAAAAAATAGAAAAATAGATGTACAAAGGGCGGTCTTACCGCACTTGGCGATTTCTGCCAGTGACCTTGAGATGGACAGATTTGCAGGTTAAAAGAGAGGGGTAGTTCCCGATATAACAACAATCATAGTAGTTAGGTAGGATCATTAATACCCTGAAGTTTTGTATTGTAGCGACATCTAACAATACTACATGAAATAACTACGTAGCAATGTAGCAAGCTAATATACAGTTCGAATTCGACCAATCAGATTACTAAGCCTGCATCATACATGTAAAAAGATTATCGTATCCAGATATACAACAGTCCAACATCAACCGTCGGGCTTCGGTCCCCCAGGAAATATCACCTCGCATGGTAGAAGTATCCTCCCTCCCTTTACAATGGACGAACACCAGACCTCGTTTCTCCACAGTTTTTAGGAAAAAAGTGTTGATATTTTTGCCACTATTGCTTAAATGTTGCCACGCATGTTCCATGTATTATCACATCTTATGGTCGCTTAACTTCAGGCGAGCTTTAGTCTTGACTATTAAGATTAAAAAGAAGAAATTGTATTTAAGGAAAATGGTGGACGTCCTTCAACTGTCTACTCGGACGTAAAAATGCATATACCTAGGTTTAGTACCTAATTAGTGTCACAGTTTTACCGCTATCTACGGCACTTTTAACTCATTCCACGAAACTAGAAATGTATACTGTAATTTTCTATTTCCAGTTAAATTGTTTCTACTGTATTTATATCTATCTATAACTACAAGTCTGTGGGTAAACTTCATAAATAACAAATTATTGTCTTTTCAAATACTCGGAAATAGTGTTGGCGAAGGACACATAGGCATAGTAAATTATCTATTTGGAAATCGTCACGTATCGCTGGCTATCCATCGATTAGAAAGAAAGAAAAAAGTATTTATTTGACACAGCACAAAAACAATTTTAAAGATTTTTTTTTAATTTTTGAGATTTAAGATTTTTATGAGATTTTAAGAGTTTTTTTTTTTAGAATTTTATGTTTTTTTTTTTGATTTGCCTCCTATATATAATTATGTACATATACCTAAATTAATATTGTACCGCTATATCCGTTGGTATTTCACATAGCAAGCCTTTACCAAAGCACGACCGAAAAATACAAAAAAAACCAAAAAGCATAAACCACATTACATTCAGCCATTTAAAGTTGACAGCCTTAAAAAATAAAACACGCAAAAGCCAAAATCTCGGCGTGCGAATAAAAAACGTTGCCAAGTAAAAAACTCGGGCAAAGTAAAAAAAGGCAGTAAATTGCAACATAAATTACGTAAAGGAATCTGAAATACAGCCGTAGAGGTGCGCCGTTCATCACAATTAGGAGTCTTGGAACGAGAACATTTGTGGAAACGGTTTCTTTGTTAACAGGTTTTGATTTTGTTGGGATAAGTAAAGATGCGAAACAAAGTGTAGGTGTTATTTCAAACCTGGCGGAGATTTTTACAACAACAAAGTAAATAATTGGTTGCGTTCAAAGGATATAGAACGGACAATCGATTTTTTGTATGGGTTTCTTTACACTGTCAATACCGTATCGTGATCTTAGGATCGTGATATTATAAAGTACTGCGATACTGCCAATAACATCATTTTTTTTTATACTTCACAAACACAGACATCCAGACCAGAAACAACTATCTGTAGATCATACAAAATATACAAAATTCTTCTCCATAGGACCTAAGTACTATTTGTAACCGCACACCGAGAGTCTCGACATTTCATAAGTTCCTGTATTTGGTTTACATGAAATAAATATCAGTTCTATGCTATTCTATTCTAATGAAATCCTCTCTTCGTATACATTTATTTTTATTTTTTAATGTTATGTTATTCCATCCTATTGCAAAGATCCGGAATTACGATCACTTCCATTGAACGGCGAAACGTTCACAGAACAACAATAGTTGGTACGATACTCATCGATCCTGGCTGTCTACCTCAAGAGAGCTACACGCGGTTCGTATTTGTCGTTGCAC
The DNA here is from genome assembly GCA_932294325.1 of Allophyes oxyacanthae. NCBI lineage: Eukaryota > Metazoa > Arthropoda > Insecta > Lepidoptera > Noctuidae > Allophyes > Allophyes oxyacanthae. The sequence goes on from OW028629.1 coordinate 12,240,957, forward strand.
TGCCTCTGCCAATTATCCCAACTATCTGGAGATGTTCGACATTCGACCATTCATAAATTGGACGAATACCGAATATCCTTCGTAGAGCTTCGATTTATTGAAGTTGAGGATTGGATTTTGCTCGTAGTGTTTTGATCGAGAATTGTTGGTATACAGGATATTTTTTTATATAGTGGCATAATTTGTAGAGTGATTCAGTCTCTGTTCCTAAATACAACCGCAGTATTGGGATACACTTTAAAACAAAACCAAAATTCGACTTATTATGGGGGACACGCATAATTTACTAGCGCTAGCCATAGTAGCCATACAAAATCATTTTTTTTATTTTGTTAATACTGCGGTTGCATTTGGGAAAGGACACTAAATAACTGCAAATTTTGCGCACTACATAAAAAAAATATCCTGTATATTGTGTATATGTTGGTATATATTTACGTATATAATTATATTGTGTAGTAGGTATTTACAGTGTATTTAAAGTTTATTTCGTTTTCCATGATGGTGCGTACACCCCATGAAATGTTAATCATCAGTTGTGTAATGCAAACTAAATTCGAGTGTTTAGCGGCCGTAGAATGTTTTTAATAGGTAATGTACGCTGTGTACCAGTATTTTCAAGTATTTTTCATCCATTTGACTTCCAAAACGCAAATACTGGGAGATACCGATGGCGAACGGTTGTTAGTCTTCCGGGTTGACTGCTTAACGTGCTCCAGGAGTCACGGTTTTTTAAATGTCCATATACTATGTATTTATGATAAATTCGTTTGACTTTGGGGCCATATTGGACAAGAGTTTCAGCTGACAAAGTTCAATGGAGAGAGGAGAATAAAAAAAAAAAAACTAAGTATTATACTTCATAATTGATTTAAATAAATGATGTAACCCATTGTATAAATGGCTATTATTGCTAATATTATAATTAATTTATTACTATGTATTGCAAGCTCTGCCTCTTTTATCATTTTCTTTTTAAATATTTTTTCTTAAAATCTTCTTTGTTTTTGTTTCTGTCATATTGTGTGACAAATCTTTCAGCTTTTCATACAGTTCACACACCCATCCCATACACTGTGTTTCAATACATTAATATTAAAGGCACACGTTTCAATACATCAATGGATCTCAAGCTTCATAATCCACGTATTATTTCCATAAAAATAAACCATTATGATTGGGCACGGCATAGATTATAAATTCATTTATGTTTTTATTTTGTGTTTCGGTCGGTCGGTATATTCATTGTCTTGTTGCTGCTGTAGCAAATATTTGATATGGATACTGCTATTTCTAATGTATGTGTGTCGTGTTTTTGCAGAAATAAATATGTTTTCTTTCTTTCTTTCATTAAACATAAAACTTTTAGCTTGTCATACAGTCCATACACCCTTCCATACACTATGTTTCACTACACCAATTTATCTCAAGCTTCATAATCCACGTAAAATAAGTACCTATTGCAGCTTTCCTAGACAGTTTGATGTAACCCTGCACTGCAGCCTGAACATTCGGCGCAATTAATAAAACGAACCCGTACATTTGGATTATCCTTCTCGCTTACGAGACCCGATTTATCGACACGAGTTTAGAATCGAACCCAGCTTGAAGTCTAGACTTGAGTTCCAGTGGGAGATAGGTTCTTGGAAGTTAGTCAAAACTTTTGAGGATTCGAAAGTCTCACAGTAGAAAATGTTCATACTGATAGCGATAACTACTGCTTGTGCATATTACAAAATATGGATCTGTATTATCTGAAAAATAAATCATTATTATTATTATATCAGGCGTTGAATTCTACCATTGAAATACTGCATATCCTTAAGATACTACAATGATACTACTAGATCTATAAAGATTGCTACACTGGTCAGTCATCGTTAGTCATGGTTTTTGATTTAGCCGGACATGTTCGGCTTTTTACGGTTTTTTTTTGTCCGGCCAAATATCTACGTGTGCGGCCTGTCCGGCTTTTATGAGGCTTTTTGTCTAAGACGTGCGCCTGCAGATCGAGCGAAGCAATACGGAATATCGGATTAATTTATACTTACTTCATAAACAAAAAGAATACGTTACCGAGGTTTTTTTATTAAAAAGATATGTCCTAACTCCCATGGCAAAAAGTATTTATGCTGCTTTAAAAAAGTTACTTAAGCTTGGCTCTTAAAAAATATATGTCCGGCTTTTAGGGCGAAATGTCCGGCATAATATAGCGCTGAGTTTGGCTTTTGTATTTTACCCTAGCCATGGGGGAACATTTTTGGTGCAATCTCCACGCTTGTCAAATAGATAGATGATCGTATTTTGATGTTATTAGCACAGAATACAGCACTGCAGCATTAAAATGTTGCAACATAATGCTGTGATAGGCCTATTCTGGCGTCGGTCGTATGGTTTAATGTTTGAATATTTTTGTGTTATTAGTGTGATAATTTTGTGTCCTTTGTTTTATATTATTAACTGTGCGTGTTCTTTCTTTCAGACGACTACCGCGAATTCATCCATGGATTTAGGAAGAGGAGATTTGGGAAAAAGAAGCTAAAATTGCCTACCTTCTTCCTTATGAATCACGAGGAAGGACATAGGCTACATTTTTAATTATGTGTCATTATGCACACTATTTGTTTGTCAAACATCAAGATCGGTTCAGCCGTTTAGTCATGAAGAAGTAACAAACAGTTAGAAAGAGTTTTTTTCGCATTTATAATATTAGTAAGGATGAAGAATTTTATGAACTACGATCAGCTACGCTTTTAAAAGAGCTTTTAAAAACTGAGAGCTTCATGAAAGTTCAATCTATAAAGCTTAAAGAAACTGTTAAATGGAGTCATCTCTTGCACTCCAAACTTCGTTCCATTCAGGCATCTCTTTCTATGGAACATCAGCTTTACACCTGTATGTGGGTCGAACCTACAGCTAAGGCCGTCGATACATTTACGACTAAACCTCGGCGGGTATAAATCTTAACTTAGTACCAATTTTAGGTTCCGTAGTAAAAGTCGGGTGGAAAATACTATTTCCATTTCGGAGAGTGGAATAGATAGTTGGTTTTTAAATTTAGAATAATGTGTTGAAAGACGCTTCACGGTGGATTTTTATTGTTGAAATTGATTTAATGGTTTTATATTTATTTTATTTTATGATTTATTTATTTAACAATAATTATTAGTGTACATATTTAAGTTTATATTTTATGATTGTATATAATTATTAGTTAGTTTTATTATTAAAGTAATTTAAAAAATTCCTTTAATGGTTAATTAATATAACTATTGGATCAGTTAAACTAACATTATCAGTTAATCAGCCGGCAAACATGCTTAACGCCATTTCTTCTATACAAAGATATCAATAAAATACCTACCTGAACAAACTTTCACACATAATCCAGGCTAAGAAAGAAACTAGTAAAAAAGAAATTGAAAAAAAGAACTGAAAATAAAAAAAAAGAGTGAAAATACACTGAAAACGTTTGGTAACTTAAGGTAAAACTTAGCTGCGCGGTAACTAGGTTAATATTGAGTACTTACGCTTGCGAGTGAGTGTACTTACGCATAAAAATGGATGAGTCTATTCTTAGAGAGTAAAGGCATGAACTTTATTAATTTTTACGATGAACTTTATTTATTTTTATCAACCTGTACGAGACCTAAAATGGCCCCCAACTGCTGAGATGGGGGCCATTTTAGGTCTAATACTGCGACATTTGGAAAATGTCACAGCGACGGTTTAAGATATTGAACAAATGAATAGTCCTCTAATAACTTTAATTTATGGTTAAATACGGTTTGACAGATTTTTGTATCTTAGTAATAACAATAAACATACACATGATAGGCTTTGTTAACCTCCAGATAAATAAACAAACCGCCAAAAACCCCCGACTTCAACTAGAAAAAGAGTTGTAACTTTTGAAAGGGTGAACAAAAGCTAACTTTCAATTTAAAAAAACTGCAATGAAATCGGTACATCCGTTTTGGAGTTACTATACACAGATACACACTGCAGACTGATAACACCCCTCTTTTTTGACGGGGGTTAAAAATATATATTTTTGTCGCCCAATTCTGTCGATACCTACTGAAAATGTAGGAGTGGGTTACAGGTCCAAAGTATATTCCTAAATTCTTGTGACCATAAACCATTAGCTGACCATTTATAACATTACGAATATTCGGCCATAAAAGTAACTGCAATAAAACTAACAGCGATCGGTGCAACTGGGCCAAAGTGATTCAAAGTCGTCCGCGTGTCGCCTGCCTTTTAAATAAGTACCTATTGGGAATTCGCAAACACTTTAAATAGGTTTAAATGTGGTTTTGGCTGTTCAGCCCAGTTCGACTTTATTCTTAGTTTATACCGGTTAAAAAATTAAACCACATGTTGGTGGTTTATTAGTTTTTATTTTTATATACGATTTGTAACTAAATAGCTACAGCGCAGATAAATCGATCAGCGATAACCTCGCTATAGCTGCGGCTGCCGCGGTCAGTCCCTGGATGGATGATCGTTTTTTCGTACATCGAGACCCCTCCATGCCTGGGATAGCACGTTTAGCAGTTGGTCCTGGTTGTCATACGAATACCTATGACAGTCGTTACGGAAGTCAGCAACTCAAAAAGTCTGACAAGTGGTCTAACCTTAGGGTATCAGTGTCTCCCAGTAATTGGGTGGCGGAGGTCAGATGGCAATCGCTCCGTATAAAATACTGATATTTAGCCGAATCTGGTTAGACTGGGAGCCGACCCCAATGTAGTTGGGATAGGTATAGGGCTATAGGCCAGGCAGATGATGATACGATTTGTAACACCCATGCCTACTTATGACTGAATCGAACATACCCATATCGGGCGATGCAATAAGAATATTTAGAAAAAGTTCAAAAAGCTAATATTAAATGTTTGGCCGAGTCTGTTGCTGTCCAAAGTTGCTTCTCCCAATTAATTCTTCTATACCTAGATCTTAGTGCCCAACCAAAATATCGAGTAGGTACTGTTAGCAGCAGAATCGTTCATTTTCGCGTTCGATATTCACTTTTGGTAAGTAATATGCAGCCGACGAACGCGAAAACACGCGATTCTGTTGCTAAAAGTATCGAGTGTGAACGGACGCTTGTAACGTGTAATTATAACTTCTAAAATATAATATTTAATCAATTTTCATATTACGCAGACACCATTCCTCATCGTAAAGAGAAAATAGTATTGTATAAAAGAATGAAAGAAAAATATTTTATTTCAGCAATAATACGACTGCAAGTACATTATACCATAGCAGTCCTCCGAACTAAACATTGGCTACACTAGCAATATGTAGTACAATCACTGAACTGAATAATGTCATTGCCTACCTATACCGACTGCAACACAAATTAACACAACACACACAACACAAAAATCTTACACGGGTTTATGTGTGAATGTATTTGAGACTTAGTTGGCTAGAATATACAGATACTGTGACTCCAGTAAGCTAGGATCTGCAGTGGTAGTAGGGAACCGAGCTACGTTTAAAGTCCCAATTTAGATACGCGGTACTTAGTGGTACTACATTTATTGACTTTCGCTAAAACCAATATTCAAAAGGCACACGTATAGGTATGGGTCCTGGCGATCTTGAAGAAGGTACATTTTATTCGACATCTCAAACAAAGAAAATGATAACTTAAAGAAAATATAATGTTGGTCAGTGTATACAGTGTGTAAAAATTGGGATATGAAGGCTCACCAATAAATCTGCAGATTCGAGGCGTAAGGCAGAAACGGCCGCTTAAAATGAACTGTCATATTAGATGTTTTTATTTAATATTTTTTTTGTTTTGGTTAACATGGCCTTTAATCTAGTTAGAATGATTCTTATCAATTAGTGTCAATACGTCATCAAATCACGGCAATCAATAGGAATAGTAAAAAAATCTCTATAGGTAAGTAATAAAGTCAAATCCACAGCAACTATACCTACTCGTCGAAAAACAATTGAACCTTGTCACGGCTGTTTTTATACTGGTTTGGCTTACAATTCTACTATAAACGGTTTAAGAAGGCCTGCGACAGGGTTCGAGTTACTTTATCACTAAACGCACACCCCGTGACCTGCAGCCCAGAACCTTAAGGTCAAAGGTCAGATTGAAGATAAATAGATCAACTTGAAATGTCCGAACTTAGAAAACAAAACTGAGGAAGAGTGCTTATCTTTCCACGGAGCAAATAGAATAAGGAAAATGTTCTATTGTTACACTAAGATAGTTACTGCTGATAAATATTTGAGGGGCCCGTGGCTGGCTACCAGGACCGAGCAATCAAGAATTTAAGTGACGTAACCGCGATTGCATTGGTGTACCGCTGGTTGGATGTCAAGGTCGCGTTTATTTTGGTAATGTTCATCGATGAATTAAGAAAGAAAGAAAAGAAAAAGGACAAGAATAATTTTATTCCGTACGGGATAATGACGGCGCAACATTCACAATAAATGAAACACAAAAAGAGTAACAGGCCAAAATTCTAATAAAAAAAATTGCTTCTTAATGATATCAACTGTATAGCTAGTACATAAATTAATTTTAAATGGCCGTTTTTGTCATAATTATATGTAGCAAAAAAATGAATTTGTATTTTAGGGCGAAGCCGTTTCGACGTTTCGTGTTATTAAGATAGTAAGCGTTTTGACGTATGCTGTAAGTTCACTATTAATGAATAAATAAACAAATTGAATTGAATTGACAAGTTAGTCTACTTATAAAACATCTGTATCTTACGTAAGTTCTCTATCATTATTTCTCTGCTTATTACAAAGAGGCATTGAAACTAAATCGCAACAAAAGCACCTCGTTACGGTATTTGTTTTACTCCGTTTTTCCTTGCAGCTGCACTTGAGTGATTTTATAGAATTCTTCTCTTTTAAAAGTACCGGGATAATGTCCTCATTAAATGCAGTATTTTATGTCCTTTGCGTACTGAACTCAAGATTCAAACTTGTCTATGGATAATAACGTTGTGTAACTGGTTGTGTGATGTCTGTTTGTTCGACAGTTTTTTTATTATTACATTAATTTGATGCAAAAAAGACGTTTGAAAGAAATACTATTTCTGTCTCGAAAGTAAGATTGTTTGTAGACGGAAAAAACGACTTTGCAGGCCCCATCCAAACCAGGTACTCGGTTGTAAATAGCAGTAACTTGTTTATTGTTTGTTGTTACGTTATTTCTGTGTAGATAATTATGTTAACTTTGTAGAGTCCATCCAAACCAAGTACTCGGTTATAATTAGCAATAACTTGTTTAGTTCTAGCCGTTACGATTTTTCAGTATAGCATCTTTATGGCTACACTGGACACCAAGGACAATTTTGACGCAATTTGATAGAAAAGTAACTTAAAACTAGGAAAAGGAAACCTCTTTTCAAATTCCTATTTTTTTGTCGAATCACCCTTTGATTTTAAGTGTAGAACATCGCGATTATGATAGCATGAACAAAACACATACTTATACAAAAGGGTTCAATTAGCGTCCTACGTGGCGGGTGTAAGACGATAAATCACTCGTTCTATCTCCACTAAATTCAGCGGAGGTGGTGAGAGGGAATAAAACTAGTAAGAATAGGTACAAAACAAATGCCCGTACCGGTGATATATGGCCTGCGATAATGTATAAATGTGTGGTCTTAGCGTGCTTTCACACCTGGCGTATCCTTTCGCGTGCTGTTCTTTTACAGTCAACAATTTTGACCGAGCGTCTACGTGCATTTATAGCGATTACGCGCGTAGATATCGCCGCGACAACGAACAACGAACATCCTCCCCGACCCTCGCTCATGCCAGCCCGTGCTAAGCCAGTAGTATTAAACATAATAACCTAATAATAATATAAAGCATAACCAGACACAGCATGCCGTCTCTTGTTGCCCCTTTAGCGACGCCCTCAGCCAATGTCCTACTATGGTACGCCCTTAGCTGCGCTGTTTTTATAATTATCTTTTATATAAAGTTGCAGGCCCTCCAGGCCTCACTAGAAGATCGGTCAAACAGAAAAGACTCCATGAGCCAACTGTGAGAGACATTCAACAGTAAGACAACGAAAATAGCTACGCGTCTACGTGCGTAGCAACTACATTGCAGCGTCTGCAACACAGACTCAACGACAGCTTACGGACACGTAAGTCGCGATATTCTGTAGAAATCGTCGTGTATGAAAGCACACTTAAACTTATGAATTATGTAGGTTCTTATGTATAAATATGTACCTTGAATCTCCTGTAAATGCATAGAATTTTACAGTAGGTACCTACCTATAAAACCTATTGATAAATTAGCATGGTATTTTATCGTGTCCGGAAATTGTTCTACATGAGTTTCGTATTGAAAGAAAGTACATACAACATGAAGTACATGAGGTATAGAAAACAATCGTTTGGAAGACATAGAGAGCCAAGATGTTTTTTAGGTTAAAATTTACCTACGATTACCGATTTCATGGGCGATTTGTCAAGTTGTCTCTGTCATATATAGAAAGAAATTGATTAATTGATTGCTAAACGTATTTAGTTTAATTTAAATAATCGTTGTGGAAGTCGCCCTAAGATTAGATCCTAATGTTTAAAGGCTATGTTTTTTCTCCCCGGGGATATAATGTTCGATTGACTCTGTTTGCGGCTTCCAAACAAAGTCTCTATTTATAAATATTTATAAACCACACTCTAATTAATACCCAAGGGAAAACAATAGTTCAGGTAGGTAACTAGTGAGCGTTCAGAGCTTAATTCCAGCAATTCCACGTTACTTTAGTTCAATGCGGACGATTGCCGATTGGCAATGAGCCGGCCTGTTCTCGCGGGGTTCCTCGATGTACGGTATTTCCCAGCCGTCGTCACTGCGAGCGCTTTGGTGTTCCCATGTTCTAGGACTCAGATGGGACATTTTTTTATCGAATACGTGTCAGATTCCCGTATGGCCAGACAAATAAATGAATAGATAATAGAGTATTTTACGCTTAGCCATCACCTACTCAACAGCCAGTAGATTCTCGTAGCGATCTCCTTATTTTCTAGCCATTGGTACTGTGATGTTGCCATATTCAAGAACTCATTCTGGACACGATTAAGATTCGTTCTTCAAATTACGATTTAAGCTTTCTTCCAACCACTATAGTGATAGTTTCCAGTACGGAGAGACACAACTCCATATTCCTAGATTGCATCAAGATTAGACTAATGTGCCCATTTTTTTGGCAGTATACGTTTATAAAATATTCCAGAAAAAAGACTGATAGTCAAATAGTTGGATTCCCGGATTTTCATCCTCTGAATCCGTAAGTTACAGTCACCCGACCCATTGGTTACACGAGCGATGCATCCGTATCCGTTCGCATGGATAAAACATTCAAATGTATGGAGAGCAACCCTCCCAATACATAGAATAGATAGGAAATGGAGTGATTAATGATTATGTGTTAAATTTTCAGACGGTCCATTTAATTTTGTCGGTCCGATTTGCACAAACGTTGTAGTGACACCATGAGACGGTAAATGTGAAGGTGAAATTTGAATCTGCGAGCCCGGTCGCGGTAGCTTGGTTGGTAAGAGCGGTTGGTGTACTGTACCAGAAGATCGCACCGAATCCTGCACGGGGTTAATTTTTTCTGTCAACAAAAAAAATATTGTGTTGAAAGTTACTAATCACAAATATCTGTCGAACGAGAAGCCTGCGCTTATCCAATAAAAGACTTTCTGTACACAGGTATTTGAGATTTGTGTCTGTAAATAACAGGTTTTTTGTAGAAAGTATTCAATGAGTTCGATTATTTTAAGAGGGGTAGAGGGACTTTCCGCTCACAATTGAATCTGCCCGACTGGGGAAAGTACCTCCGCCTTGCAAAATATCGTAGCCAAATAATTCCGCTTTTTTGCAGTGTTGTGTTCGTAACGGTGAGCAAGTTCGCCAGTGCTATTTGGGGAAGCGTTGTGTTGGCAGTAGGGGTACATTCTAATGCCGCGCGCGCGTGTGATAGCCTTAGTGTTGCAAGCGTCTATAGGTTACAGTAACCACCTACCATCAGGCGGGCCGTATGCTGGTATGCCACCTTAGTTATATAAAAAAAAAATAGAAGAAAAGTTATGTATTGGCACTCCATTAATATTATGGTACTCTGTGTTCCTGTTCGATAGCTATCAAACGTATGGAGTTCGTTCATAGTTTGTCCAAATAGATCGTAATGTTTGAAGAAGTTCAATTTCCATTAGATGTTAGCTTGATTAGTAATGCGGTTTGGTTTGGGTCGGGCTTTTGGGCTATTTTCTTCAACAAGTAAGTACTAGCAACACAAATGAGACTTTTGTTCGATACAGTAGTGGATACGATTTTGATGATTCACTTCATAAGTAAAATAAGAAGTACTACTACTAAAAACAACTCTGTTTAAGGCATATTGTCAGACATTTTATAGTTGCAGCCTATGGGTCAGATACAGGCGCAGGTCACTCGATGTTCTGCGCGTCCATATATAGGTAAGGATGAGGTTTAAGGATGCTGATGGGCTGTCCTGTCCCGCTTTAACAGTGTATCAGGAATATTTACTGAGGTTTCTGTAGATGGCTTCAAAGCAATTTTAAGAAAAAGAATAGTCTCCCTGGTGGCTGCACTATACTTGGCAACACAAATATTTTCATTTTTTTAAATGCTCTAGTTTTTCGCCATCAAATCTCTATAAAAACCAGATAAAGTCGTTTTGTTCGGAGTTATTCGATGCACAGAGAGGCGCAAGCACGCATATCAAATAAAATTTTATCTTTTCCGCACGTGAATTTTTCCGTTAGTATTTGTAGGAATTTTTGGTTTTCAAACAAATAGATCGACTTGATCCGAGAATTTTCAAGTCCATTGTTTGTTCGTTTCTAACATCTGATACAACTTTGAAACATGCAACCATTTCTGTAGTGCAACATTGTATGTTGGATGTTGAGCGAACACAATCCAGAGTGATAGAATAAATATTATTAAACTATAATATTAATTCTACCACTCTGGATTGTATTCCAACTGTTGTAGTTGTGGATTGCGTGTGTATTCGTTTTTTTAAACAAAAAAAACTAAAGAAAACGCTTTTGTCATCCAAACTAAACGTGTATGCAAAATTTCAGCTCAATCGGAAACCGAGAAGTGGGTCAAATTTAACTTCCAAGATTTTTTTACATAGTTACAAGTGAAGCTAATAAAAGCGTTTTAAAAAGGACAATACTGAGAACAATATTACAGTTCAACGCGTCAAAATTAGGAACAAGACCATCGAGCCCGAGAATAGCAAACGCCTTCTTGCCAAAAACTTCAACGACTATAGTTATTTGTTATACAAGAGTGCAAAGTTGCTTTTTAACCGCGTGTTCAATTTTGATGACCGAGCAAGCGAAGGATTCTAAAATTGAATCACGAGCGCAGCGAGTGATTCAAAATTAGAATCCTGAGCGTTAGCGAGGGAATCAAAAGAGCACGAGGTGAAAAATCTTTGCACTCGAGTGCAACACGTAACTTTTCATTCCACCTCAGCGAGGAAATGACTAAATGCAAAAAAAAAACGTTTAATTCACAAACTTAGTGCACACGATGTTCTAAATTCAATTTACTTTATCCTCTAGAGAATAAAAACGGCTTTTCCACTCAGATATTGAAGATTAAAAATACTCTTTCCGAGATGGTGGGATGAAAATTTACTTTATCCTCTAGAGAATAAAAACGGCTTTTCCATTCAGATATTGAAGATTAAAAATACTCTTTCCGAGATGGTGGGATGAAAAATATATTATTCTTCAGCAACTATACTGTTTGATTTATATTAAAGTGGCAAGTGAATTCCAATCACACATAATAGTGCCACCAACTTATCTGACCCGCTGCCTAATCACGATGCACGCTCGTAATCGGAATCGACTCAATTTTGACACTACAACAGTGTTCATTGCCTTGCTCAAATTGTAGGCGTAGTGGTTTTAAAAGCATACCGCGCAATGTAGTTTGTTGGACTGTCAAAATTGAATCGATTCCGATTGCGAGTGTGTATCGTGATTACCCTGCCGGTCGTGGTGTCGCTACCGTCGCTTTTACCAATGTCATCTCCCTACAAAAATGACATAGTGAAAACATTTTTGTTCCGTAGCGACGTTAGTTCCAATTTTGGTCACCGGGTCAGATAAGTTTGTGGCACTATAACATACATCATACATACATTTTTTCTACTTAACTTTGCACTGTTGCCAACTTAAGAAAAAATTCTTCTCTGTTTAAGTACTCTCTCTTCGTCTCCTTATTCTTTTTCTTATTACCAAGAAGCAATGCACCGCTGACTATGTAGCAAGAGCCTGTTTCTTGATCCTGTACTTATGTTGCAGGCATGCTATTAGGATTTGGAATTGAGCACAGTTAACGGTAATAGGTACCCTTATAACATCACCTCAATATCGTCATAGGCGATAATACAGGCACGTTATTTATGTACACAGTTACACACATACACAGTCATGACAAAGAAAGTAATATTATCAAAGTCTTAGTAGTAGTTATAGTAGTATTGCTTATTTCTAAAGAAATATCTGCCAGCAGACCATATTATACACAGCTTTATTAAATACCTTAGAGTATAAAAGTATAGAGTGATCCTACAGGAGTATGAACCGCGACCACAGGTATGAACTCAGCGTTCATAGTTCGAACGACCGCGAGTCGAGTAAGTTTCCGGAGTGATAAACGTAGTTTGTAGACGTAAAACTGATGTATTGGTCTGTAAAATTATATAAGAATGATTAAAGAAAACAATAAACGAATTGTTATCATAATGTTTTACCAATTTTTCGTTTCTTTATCGATATCTACTTTTATCGAGAACTAATGACGAACGACTCTTATCGATATTACTTCGTACGACGGTAAGTCATTAGTGACCACACTGAGCCTGCCACGCATCGCACAAACTATCCGAAGCCTGATACCGTCGATTATTGTTGTTGTACTTCTTTGTTGTTTATATCTTATCCTTTCTGTGTGCGTAGTAATTTATTGATTCTTTATTTTATTTTAATGTGTGTTGGTTTTTGTGATGTCTAATAAATGTATTTTCTTTTTTAGTGTACAATATATCCATTAAAGAATCTACATGCAAACTGCTCACGCTTTGTAAAAGGTAATGTAGTTAAGGTTATCACTCTATACTTTTTATACTCTAAGTTAAATGCTCAATTACTGTTCCAACTTCATAAGAAATTTTTCGTACGTACAATTTTTTTCCATCATTTTCTCTCATATGAGTTGAAAGTATTAAAGCATGATAGATATGAGTACGTGCCGACGACGTCTCGTTTCTGGCGGATATTGAAGACTGCGTCAAATTACCGCGTCTTAAATTTATATTCTTGTCTTGTATTTCATAATACCATCCATTTTTACGGTAGCCATTGCCATTGATGTTTATAGATATGCTCAGAGGACTCTTATGCGAATGTAAATGTACTCTATTTGCAAAATAAATATTGTCATCTCGTATGTCATTCGTCTTAAATAATACATAACCTAACCGTCAAACCCCCCGACTCCAACTAGAAAAAGAGCTGTAACTTTTGAACGGCTGAACAGATTTTCATGAAACTTAGCTAAGATGATACCCTATTAAACTAGCTTTCAATTAAAGAAACTGCATTGAAATTGGTCCATCCGTTTTGGAGCTTCAATGCCACAGACAGATACACATATACACAGATACACACTACAAACTTATAACAACCTTCTTTTTTCGCGGGTTAAAAATACTAGGGACGATCGAGTAATAATAATAATAATAAATCAAATATCTTGACTTGGCTCACGAGGTTGTCGACATGTGGGATGTGGACTCAGCAGTCATAGTGCCGATCGTCGTTACGGCCAATGGCTTAATAGCCAAGAGCCTCGACCAACATCTTATGAGGCTCTCGTTGGGAGGTTGGATCAAGGGCTTGATACAGAAAGCGGTACTCCTCGACATGGCACGCATTGTGAGGAGGTTCCTTTCTCTGCAGCCCTAGCCGCCGGTGGCTTGGACCCTGTTCCCGATGCCGGTGGCCTACTACTTTTTTATATTTTTAAATGTTTTTTTTTTTTTTTTTTTTTTTTTTTATTTACTTGTAAAATTATTTAAAAATATAAAAGAATGTATAAAAATTTGAATAAAGGTCATAATAATAGGACTTAAGTAATACCAGAATAAATAGGCGCGGTTACAGACAAGTTTCCTGAAATGAATTTTCCTGAATGTACTGAGGAAATTAAGGAATTAATTAATTAATTAAGGACACTGGGCAAATTCGTATGGGAAGTGGTCTATGGACCAATAGCGTTGTGGTTATGGTATTTGTGTTGGGACACCTCAACTATACCCTTGTGCAAAGGGGCATCAAAATCGGCCCCGGCAGTTTTGAGAAAAATTATACTTTTAGAATAGTAAGATTTTAGTACATTTTTTGTTTGAAAAATGTTATAGTCGGGTTTTTCTGAGTTTATATAAATGTATTATGTGTCATTAATGTGCTTTACTGCTAGACGAAGTCTTAGCTACCTCAATTCCTCAATTTCTGTATTGTTCGTACAGATTTTAAGGTATTTTTCAGATACGTAGGTTTCATGCAGGTTTTCTAGGTTTATAGGTGGTTTAGGTTTCTAGGTAGCCTTCCTTAAAATATTAAAATTACCATAAAATAAGAAATATTCAGGAGAACTACTTTCAACATTAGATCACAAGATAGAAAAATAGTATAGAGGTGTGTTAAGTTATGTAGGTATACTTCTGCAGATAATGCTAACTTTAAAAATGTGTTACAAACATTTTTTTTAATAATATTATTATATCGCGTAGCGTATTATTATATATCTACGCCTGAATTGACGGCCGAGTAATATTGAAAAGAAGAAGCGAAACAGAGTATTTACGAAGTGTTTTTGTGTTTTTCCTTTTTACCCTACTGCGCGACGCAAAGGAGGGTAATGTGTTCATTAGCTTATGTATTTGTTCGCTCTAGAAACCAAACGCGTAGGCCAATTTTGACGATTCTTACGTTAATCGATTTGTCTAAAGACATAAAAGTAATCAAAATTCAATATGGCGACTACCAAAGAAAGAAAAAGAAAGAAAGAAAAATCATTTATTTGCCACAAAAACAAGACACACTAGAATGACAGACACAGGTAATAAGAAGAGGACAGGTGTATAGACAGAGAAGACATTATTTTAGGATGGCAACAGTGTAAAATTGAATAGAAAAAATAATAATTTAAAAGAATTAAAAAAAAAAAAAATGTGGATATATTGCACCGACTGCGCATCAACTATTCACCAGACACCATATTGTGAAAAATAAAAAAATGAATGAATGAATGCTAGTTAAATCGGGTATCATCTTAACTATATTTCATGAAAATCTATTTAGCCGTTCAAAAGTTACAGCTCTTTTTCTAGTTGGAGTCGGGGGTTTTTGACTGTTAGGTTAAATATTTTACAATTGACAAATTATGATCTTATCTATGATAATGGAATTTAGAAATTCAGCTGGACGTAATATTGTTTCTTCATATCTAGACAGGTTTACAGGCTAGACAGGCTATCTACTATATTGATAATATACTATATTATATATTGCAGACAAATAAAATGAACTAACCTCACACGGAACCACACTAATTCGTAAACGGTTAGCTACTTTCATATTGTATTCAAATAAATAACTTGTTATTAATCTTCTTTGGTGGGTTCTTTGCACAGAACGGTGGCAGATCAAACAAACGACACCAGCAAATCACTATCGAGCCGTATTGAAATCGTAAGACAAAATCGGTATTCCATTTAAACTCTGACGGCATCGGTAAAACACACGAAAGCGCTAAGTAATAACGAGAATCTGATAGGCTCTTATCAGATTTTTCAAACGCTGGTATGGAAAAAATCCTTTTTTAATTTGACATTTAATATACAAATATATTCTAACAATGGTTTTACAAAGCTATTATGTATATATAAACTCAGAATAAACGATTACAATTTTTTCAAACAAAAAATGTAGTAAAATCTTAATATGCTAAAAGTATAATTTTCTCAAAACTGCCGGGGCCGATTTTGATGCCCTTTTGCACAAAGGTATAGTAGAGGTGTCCCAACACAAATACCATTACCGCATCGCTATTGGTCGATAGACCACTTTCGCCCAGTCTCCTTTCTAACTTGTGAATAAATTCTTTTTCACTAAGCTAAAAAGAACCAATGGTTCTATTTCCAGAGCGTTCCATCAAGTAGGTAAACAAAAAGGTCTCGATCTTATAATTGAACAATAAAACTCTGAGCCTCCATTAAAAGCGAAAGCCAATAAAATTTGACTGGCCTGATCCTGCCGAGATTGACGTGTTGCCTGCAAGCAACTTCCACGGTACTATTATTTACAAACGTCATTTCTATGGTTTTTATTTTAACTCAGTCAATAATATTAAGTTATACGGATTCACTCTTTTCTGGGTCAAAAACTTCAAGTATTTGGGTCACTGGGTTGCAGATAACCTCTGCGATGATATGAATTTCGTAGGGCGCTGTCAGTTAGATGCAATATGCTGGCTCGCAGGTTTCCAGGTTGTTCTTAGCCAGCTAGTTACCTTATTGAGAGCGTATCATCAGTCTATCTACATATGCAGCCTGTGGGTCAGGTATACGCGTGAGGCGCAGGAGACGCGCATAACTTGAATAAAACAGCGGATCCAAGATAATACTTCGTGTACCACCAGACACATTAAACAAATGATAAATTAACGCTAATATAAACAGATGACTGAAATTACACCTAGGTTGAATCTTGCCAGTCGTAGTGTTCGGCCATAGAGAAATATCTAGTGTCCTAGAGTTGTTACAGATTAACAAACAATCAGTCTTGTCGTTGATTTATTGTATGGCAACCACAGATAAATAATACGTAAAGGTGATTCACCACACACGGAAAGCGTCGGATCTACGGGTCCAGTAGATTAATGGGTACAGGGAACTGTTGAGACTGCCTCGTTTCCATAGTAGGTACCTCAGGGATGTTCACTGAGGCTCGGCATCGATGACATTTATGCAATCATGCCAAAAAGCATTGCATCCCTGTTGCATCGAGTGCGAAGTAGTACCAACAGTCTACTGAACATTGTGGCCCAAGATCTCGAGAGTGAGATCACTGGTTGACTGTTTAAAAACCAGCAGCAATGCTCGACTCAGTTAAAATATATCAACTTTTTTTTATTCTATGGATAATTGGCGTTCAAAATAAAGGAATTATTATACCCACCCTCTGAACTTATTGGTGATGTCTATCAAAACTTAGTACTAGCAACCGGCACGCAGATGTGAAAAGATGCATGAAATGTTTACGCACGTGGCATTCTATAGTTTGCTACCTACTCTCATGGGAAAAATATGGGGATACTTGTATATGTAAGAAGAATACGGTACGGAAGGTACAAAAATGAGCCAATTTATTCGAAACAGACAATAAAATAGGTAAGTAAGAGTGAGTTAAGTAGCTCGGCATAAAATCATAATACTTTCCATAATTCAGGCAGCAAAAACCCAATCTTACTCACAACCGAGGCTCATAAATACACAGAAATATATTAAAAAATATAACCAGTACTAAAACGTACAAGAACCACATCTGTCCGCCTACCCGCATACACGTCCGTGCTTGAAGGGAATTTAATTAAAAATAAACATTTATAATACGCGGCCCATTCGTTTCTCTGTTATTCGACCGCGAACACGACAGTGCGAAATTAAACACCCAAGCTCCATTTTAGATATTACTGTGCAGTTTTTAGTAAGCAAGGATGAGACTTTTTGTGAACTGTGGATAATAAACAAGCTTTTAGATGTATCAGGACATTGTGAAAGTGCCTGTAAAAGCCCAGTTGAAATAAAAGACTATGATTTTGTTCCCTACTCTTCAACCTCTTTAATTTGATACCCATATTAACAGGGTTGACAAAATATACACCATCCGCCATCTTGTGGCGGCAGCCATTTTAAAAATATTACTATATTAAGTATTGCATTGTCATCAAAACTAAAAGTGTAGGTATGTAAAATTCCAACAAAATCGGTTGGGTGGAAATGGTTCAAAATTCAGTTGCAAGATTTGACCTAAACAAACAAACATACATACATACATACATTACAAGTAAAATAAAAGCTTGTAATAAAAATAGACACTCTGTCTAATCCTGTAGGCATCGTAAGCTGCCTACTAAACACGCCTGTCAAATTGCTCGATTTTTGACGACCGACACAAATTGATTCCATGTATTGGGTACTGACAAGCCTTTTTCATAGATTGACAAATAGCTTGGAGGATTGACAAAATTAATCATCAATAGCTGTAAGCAGGCACCAACACGTTCTACAGACATATTTTTGACCGTCTGTGATTTAAAATCCGTCAAAATGCATCGTGATGCTATATAGTAGCTGCCCAACAGCTGACGCCCAATAAATTGAACGCTATTAGCTGTAGGGTATCCAAGAGTTCATATAAATTAGATAAACCGTTAATCTATGGGGCACCTAAAACCAAACAAAGTAAGAACCCTCATTTGGCTCGACGTAGCTACGCCCATGGGAGTAGATAACGACTCCACTGTACGTGCAATAAATTTATATATAGATACATAATAAAGGTACCTACGTTGATTTGAGTGATACTTTGTTGAACAAATGTGTCATCATCTACCATGTTTTTAACCGCCGACAAAAAATAGGGGTGTTATAAATTTATAGTGTTTATCTGTGGATCTGTGACTGTGTATCTGTGGATCTGTGACTGTGTATCTGTGTATCTGTGGATCTGTGTATCTGTCTGTGGCATCGTAGCTCCAAAACGGATGGACCAATTTTAATGCAGTTTTAACAGCTTTTATTAGCTTCACCTGTAACTAACTATGTAAGAAAATCTTGGAAGTTAAATTTGACCCACTTCCCGGTTTCTGATTGAGCTGGAATTTTGCATACACGTTCAGTTTGGATGACTAAAACATAATCTATAGTTTTTTTAAACTAATATTTTATTTTAAAATTGAAAGCTAGTTTTTGCAGGTATCATCTTAGCTATGTTTCATGAAAATCTGTTCCGCCGTTCAAAAGTTACAGCTCTTTTTTTAGTTGGAGTCGGGGGATTTTGACGGTTAGGTTATTATGTATGTCTTTGCATCACCTTAAGGTTGTCTGGCAGAGAATGCCTTGAACATTAAGACGGCCTTTGTATATATTTGTATGAAAAGCATTAAATAAATATATGTGTAGGTTACTGACAGATTTCATTAGCGCTCCTGACAATGTAAGTAATTTCACAGTATGACGTTTCAATACATTTTGACGTGTAGAAATGTCAAAATACTGTAGAATTAATTTGAGTATACTGATAGTGACAGACTGACAGACGGCTTGTCGATTGACTGAGTTGCAAAACGTGCAAATCTGATAACTATATACGTACACACGGCTACATATATAAGTATAATTTATGTCGCAGCGATATTGTCAAACCAGTTATATTAGATATAATTTCAGTAGTGAAATTATAATATCACTGGTTTCACATTATAATGTCATTGAATTGAGCCCGTTAAATTGTGAGAAATGGAGGCGGTTGACAAAGTTTCGTGAAATTATTATTTCACTAGTGAAATTATAATATTTTTTCGCGATTACGGGGTTGATTCCATAGATAGTTGTACAGTTTGAAGTTCTGATCCCCCTTAACGCATTTCTGATAGGTACACGTTGTATATTCTACATCCACTATATCAAATCGTTAGGTATATAACTTTAGAACGTAACGCCATCTTGCGTTTTCCAGAATACAGCCGCGTTCCGTATCGTGTAATAAAACGAGTATTAATGATTGTTTTAGAGTTGCTCGTAAATTTTACTGTTGTACCAAAACGTCTGTATCCAACATACGCGTATAGAGACAATTCCTTTTATGGAGATACCTACCTATACTTTTTTTAATATTTTCCAACTTGACGACCTAAATTAAGCACTGGCGTTATCGCATGGCGAGGTGTTCACGCTGGCATGACTATGTGCGTTTATGGTACTTGTTGCGACCTCTGCGCACAACCAACCTCTTTTATTCGGAGATTCCTTCTTTTATAATTACTTTTTTTCGTTTATTTTCTTCTTTCTTCATATATTCGTTGCGTTGTAAAAAATAAACGATGTGATAAATTTAATACAGTTTATTTAATTCGACAATAAGAAAAACGCGTCCAGCTCAAAAACAGTACTAATAAATAATAAATCCAGCCTATTACTGTCCCAGTTTTGGGCACGGCTTTCTTCTCAAAATGAGAAGAGTTAGGTTTAAGTTCACCACGCTGGCTTAGTACGGGTCGGTGAACTACACACACCATCGAGAACATTATGAGACCCTCACAGATGTGCAGGTTTCCTCATGATGTTTTCCTTCACCATTAACGCAACTGATAATCAAATTCTGATTTGCTCATAAATTCTAAAGTCAGAGGGCTCGGTTCGAAATCAGACCTTCAGGCATTGAAGGCAAGCGTTCAACCGCTAGGCTATCACAAATGCAAATTGTTTGTTTATGGTATTGTAGAACATTATGGTACTGTGTTGAAGAACCTTTAAGAAGTCCAGTTGCGTTCATACGAACTAGCTGGATAGCCAGCGGCCTTCCAAACAGAATGAACGTTTGAATTTTGACATATTAGATAGATGAAATAGATCTTTATTTCATGTAAACCAAATACAGGCACTTATGAAATGTGGAGACTCTAGGTGCGATTCCAAATAGTAGGTCCTATGGAGAAGAACCAGCAAGAAAATCCAATTAACAATGGTTGTTTAGAAAGTGTCATTTATGGTGCTAAGAACAACAATTACGATCACGAATCCGAATGCCAAATGTGATTATTGTCATAGCACACCATAAAAGGCTCTCGTTGGGGGGCCCCCAGAGCCTTTTGGTACAGATATAGATACAGAAGGCTGATATGATTTCCAGAAGCAACATCTGTTCTTGTAACATTGACAAATTAACATCATAAACGTTCCAAAAAGGAATAACCGCCTGAAAAATTGAAAACAGAAGACGCAAATTGAAATTAAATCGGCATTTCCACAAAAAAAGATTATTCTTGTATAAAGCGAGAAACGTTTTTCCCTCAGCGCTTAAATATATCTTCGGGGGATGTATTATACGGGGTGCTTTATCTGCCGAACAGAGGATGGGTTAATTTATAACCTCACGGGCTACGGCGTAGCTCGTAGCTGTAGCCGCACGTGTAGACGCTCTACGGAGCTACGATGCGTACAACTTTATATGGTATACTTTATGAATTCATTGCCTATGAAATAGAGTTATCTCTATGATTTAGTGACTTAAGTTCACTTTGAGAGTATTAGTTTGATAGTGAGGTGTGGTATTAAGTTTCGGAATTAATACTATAATATGTATACTCACGTTCTATGTATACATCTTGCTCTTTAATATTTGATTTTCTTTGAGTAAGTCTTTGGCTGTGCAGTTTTTGGATAATTATAAGCCTCCCCTTCTTTTGTTCTGTGTCATAGAAGGCATCTGAGTGTGTAGTAGCTGAAATATAACGACAGAAAAATTTGTACTTTATTGAATCATAAAGTTAAATTATCTAAAAGGAGGCAAGAGCTTCTTTTTCACGTGAAAAATGAAGCTGGGACATAAAAGATAGTGCTTTTGATAAATTGAATAAAAAGAGTATGACAGGCCCAACGACGCCTTCCCCTTGGCAGGTGAACAGTGGAACGGTTAATTACTATGAAAATTATTCTCCCTTATAGGGGAGAAAAGGGGCGACGGGCCTTTACGTTTACATTTTAGGTGCTGAAAGGAAGTTTAGTTTAGAAGTGCTTACTGACTCGTTTTTGATTTTTTATTTCTTCATTGATTATAATCATATACTTATATCACTTAGCCCCCACCAATGAAAACTCAGGTTTATCTGTGGTGGGGCGATCACCATTTGAATATTATTATTATTGTGGCCTTAAATTTAATGTACCTATTTTTCATTTAAAAAGTAGAGCTCTTTCTCCTAAAGATACAATAAGTATAGATAAAAACAATTTTATTCGATACACAAAGAATTAAATCAAATCTCAAACTTTTTATAGACTTTCTTATTTAACCCGTTTCTCACTGAAAGAAAGAAAATAAAGAAAACAGTTTATTCTGGACTCGTCAGGAAGAAAAAAAAAAAAAAAAAAAAAAATTAAGCATCCTGGACGAGACCAAAAATGGCCCCCATCTCAGTATAATGCTGTGTTCATTATAATCTAGAAAGAATAGAAAGTTTTTTTTTTAAACCAAATATTAGATAGGTATCTTATTTCTGGAAGTTCCTATCAATTGAATAATAATGTTTTTATCTGTCTATTTTATGCTTATCACGTAGGTTCTCATCTTATACTTTTTATCAGTAAATTAATCCCTTTTTTTAATTAACGTCTTTTGAATTTCACTTCGTTAAGGTAGTTTAGATTTTCCGTATAGGGCCGAGGTTTCACTGTCAGCGGAAGTACATGATCAACTTCATCATCAGCTTGTAATTGGGCTGGCTAGACCAAGGAAGTACCATGGTTATTGTGGGATAAAATTGTGTGAGCGAAGATTACACCATAAGTTTCTCCCCCAATTTGTGGAGGGCACAAAACGTTGTTCATATTTTTTATCCCATACAGTGTCGGAAATTAAAAAGCATGCTTTTTTAAATTAGTGTCGAGCCTCCAGGGCCGTGACGTCATTACTATATTATCGGATTGACCTTTGTTTTTTTTTTTGTGTTTGTTGTTTTTTTCTAACCTAACCTAACCTAACGATTTTATTTGATATCCTCATCTTTACTGAATAATATGCCATACAAACGAGAGGGATCAGAAGATTCGTTTTTGAACTGAAGCGAATGGAACGCGACTTAACCTTAACAGATCGCGGCGACTGTCGCCATCTGACATTTGGGAGGTTATGTAATTATTCTATAGCTTACTTCGAGCACAACTTTGCAATTCCACAAATGCCATGAGGCACGCTCGATCGTATAATTACGTCACAAGTCATGATCGATGACACACTTATTATAAGTCATTTGTCTTCGTTTGGCTTTCTAACGACTTTAGTAACAAGAGTTGGTTAGAAGTATAAATAAATATACCTGCTTATATTAAGCCCTCACTTCGCGAAGGGTCAGATGGAGGTGTACTGTCGTACAACCACATTACCTCGATGCCGTTATTACGTCTGGGGAGAGTCTATCCCCCGAATACTCAAACACATCTCAAGTTTGAGTTGCCGTTAACTCTCGTGCTGTCACTGTCATTTTAAGGTGGACAGTAGAGACAGAATGACTTATAAAAACGTTTTAAAATTTCTTCTATAAAATCGGTTTCTGTCATACACAATCTCTCGTCCACCTTCATTTTTTTTAACACCCTTATTATTGAATTAAAATTTAGCCGGGTTGGGAGTAATCCTTAGTAATTAACGAAGATTTTTTTTAAACTCGATTTTTTGCCTTCTCTTTAATCAACGAATCGAATTTGGGTGATCTGATAAAAATCAGTAAAGGTCCTTTTGGTACATTCCTAGCTACCTATTTAAGCATGCTATGCAGACAGATAGGTATTTTTTCACTTCTGCGTATTAATTTTCCGACCTTCGAATCCCATAAATTTTTTAGATTTCAGCTGGTCCAGTTTTTGAAAAACACTTTCATGTGCCTGGCCTTTTTCTCAACTACGTTGGGGTCGGCTCCCAGTTTAACCGGATGGGCTGAATATCAGCATTTTACACGGAGCGACTGCCATCGCATCTCCGTCACCCAGTGCGCGTTCCAGTTACTGGGAGACACTGATACCCTACGTTTAGACCGGTTGTCAGATTCCTTGGGTTGCCGACTCCCGTAACCACTGTCATATTAGTATACCGGGACCAACTGCTTAACGCGCTTTCTGAGGCACGGAGGGATGAACGGAGATGTTAAAAGAAACGGTCACGGATCCAGGGACTGACCGCGGCAAGTGCAGTCTAATCTCGCTGATCGACTGATCTGTACGGTAGCTACGAGCCCCAGTTTTGGAAATATATTGATCGGGAAAAGTAAATTCGAGGGCAGATCTAAGTGATGAGATATTGTGTTAGCAAGACTACCAGAACCCTTAGTTAGTTGCATCAACTAAAAGTTAGTATTCCATACTGAATATTATATTTACAAATACATCCTTGGCGTTAACTTTCCATTTTTTTATTAAATTACCTACAACAACTATAAGGTAAAATTTATCTAGGTATTGGTAATTATTGTCACATATAGGACGAATTTTTAAAAAATTACAACGCAATTATTTTCTGGATGTGAAGCCTATTATCTCCAGTGACTCCCTAACGATGAGAAAATCTAAAGAATCCCCGTAGACACAATGACAGCTAGACAACAATAAGATAGACGTATAACCAGCTCAATAAAATAAGTCACAGCGCAAACCAAATACTAAGGTACTAGCGTAACATAAAATGTAATAGGTCGATCACACAGTGCCTCTGACATATTGATCACGTACGTTCGTAATGGCGCGTTAAGATCGCGATGGATTCCCGATGTCACGCTATTGCTTTTTGCCTTATATACATAAATATGTTTATATAGTACATAACCAAGGGAATATAACCTTTACGACTGTGTCCCCAGATGGGCTAAGTATATTTGTGCCATTAAACACCCAGGCTACCTACAACAATGACAATTTTTATAAAATTCTTTATTTGATGTTTCTATTAGGGTTGTAACAAAGCACTGCTTCCGCATCCGCCTCCGCAAATTTTCAAACGGATGTCTAACAGAGGTTTTGATTGCAGTAGAATATGTAAATAAATAAAGTAGCACGCGTGCAGTATGGGTCATGTGCATAAAAACTTAATTAAGTTCATTGATTAAATAAAATGGATTTGTATTTCATTGGATTTATTTAAATCAAGCTTTTAGTTCTTGATTTAATAAGAACCTAAACAAGGTTCGTATTTATATTCATTAAGAAAATATTAAGGTATACAATATTTTTATATATTTCATTCATCTTCGCCTCCGCTTCTGTTAAACCTCCGCATCAGCGGATGCCAAACCTTGAATCTCCGCTTCCGCTTCCGCATCCGCTAATACGTTTTCGTTACAACCCTTGTATGACAACCAGACTATTTTTTATCTATTCAATACAATGATACTTTTATTATCTATGGAGATATTATATCATTATAATGAAGGAGCTAAAAAAAAACATTCAAAAACAATTTTATTTGATTGTAAAATCCTATGACATCGTTAGTTACATCTGTTACCTATAAACAAAAAAAAGGCTTATCTAAAATTGGTTTTTTGTACAACAAAAACATAATTTCAGATTGCTTTTTCGCCTGCCAGAGTAATTAAGGTGCGATAATATTCCCAGTTTTTATAAAATAGTCTCATACAAAATTGCCTGGAGCCATGAAGCATGTAGGCTTTTCTGTATTTATTGTATGCAGAGTTTCATGCATACGTTCAAAAGGCCATTAGGTATGGATAGAAAGTATCTACTAGTAAAAATACTCGAAAAAATGCATCCGCCTCTCGTCTACTAAATATAAGATCCTAACAAAAGACTATTAGAATAGAATAGAATATAATTATTAGCTTAAAATGTAGGTAATATAATAATTGATGGTACAGTAACTTATTAAAGACCCAGATGAATTTTGCCGCAATGCGACGTGCAAAACGTATATTTAAAAAAACATTCTGCTTACTTTACCATGCAATGATCTTTTTTATCCTGTATTTTTTTTGTGTAAACATAAGCTTTTATTATGATTCAATTTTACAGTACAACCACAAAAAAAGTTATATCAAAATATTCCAAAAAATAACTTTTTAAAAACAGGCGCGAACTACACACAACATTTAATTAAAAAGAAAACTCTGTTTAGCCAACAGAGGGTTGCAATTAATAAAAGTTAATTTGCATTTTAGGTCAAGGAAATGCCTTAATGAAACAATTTTGGAGCGAAAACGCTTCTCGGCTGTACACCGCGTTTCCTAGAATGTAAGCACATAAATAAAATTATAATACATTAAATTTCATTATGGTAAATTCTGGAATACACGCCTTTTTCGTGTTAAATTGAGGCACAAAAGAACGGTGAATGTCCTAAGGTTTGGGTCCGTACTCATATGATAATAGGGCAAAATTATTATCAATATTTATTTATTTATGTACACACAAGGAAACATGGTAATAAAAATATCAATATCTTTTTTGGTGTTAAAAATAAGCATTTTCGAATTTTGCCGTTTGTATTTATAGTGCAAGAAATACAGACAACCAGACCCAAAGGTGTACGATTCCAAATAGTAGGTTTTATGTTCTTGTATAATGTATGGTTGATATTGAATAGTCAATTCATACTTTACTCTTCTCACTGCCATTTTTAATAGCCTTCTTGCCCATCTGTGGTTTGACTTATAAATATCAAATCACAAATTATGTGGAATTATATTATTGATGCGAAAAATCGCTGGTAGATAAATTATTACAACTAAAAGCAATGTATGTGGAAATAGAAATAGAAATGATTTATTTGTAAACATAGGTAATTAATTGTGATTCTGTATCCATCTGTCAGTACCTACTCATATTTTAAGCGAAATAATGAATCATTTCGCTTAAATTGTGTGATTTGTAAATAGCCTTAAATGGGTAAATAAACCTTCTTACTGCCTTTAAATTCATGTTTCCTGTACCTATACATAGAAAATACCTGTCCCAGTTCTTAAGGTAACTGATTAGAGGTAATGGCATACAAGCAAGGAGATTTAACACGTCATTAGTAGAGGCTTACTAGTTCAATGGAGAGAGATATTGAACAGGAAAACAGGATAAACCAACTAATGATGGAGGATAAAGATCTTATATTGTTAGTTCGAACCAAGCATAATAACTTACATTTTATATGTTAGACGAAGGCCTGCGGCACCGCTTGTTTAGGGTCATAGCACACTCGATACTATTAGCATCAGCGACTAGATTTTGCAACCGCATCGATACTGCATCGCGTTTTGGCGACTCACTGCGTTCGATTGTGTTTTTGAGATTGCATCGTAGCTGTATCGCGTTTTGGTGACTCACTGGGTTTGAGTGTGGTATCAAAATCGCGCATTTTTAGCGATTCTCTCGACACTGCATCGGCTGGCGGAGAGGTTAAGCGAAGAGGTGGGCGCGCGGGGTGGTAGCACGCGCTCGCTGCGACGGGCATTTGTATCGATTCGTCTGATGATTATTCTAATCATGCACCGAATAGTCAAAAAGCAAGGTAATGCTCACTAATTGATGACGGCTCAGTATACCCACATATTTTATTATTATTTTTCTATTTAATTTTACACTGTTGCCATCCTAAGAAAAATGTCTTCTCTGTCTATGCACCTATCCTTTTCTTATTACCTAGGTACTCGTATTTCTATCATTCTAGTGTGTCTTGTTCTTGTGGAAAATAAATGATTTTTCTTTCTTTCTTTCTTTAATAGTGCGTGGGGTTTAAAGCTCAGTCGCTGTGTCAAGCTTCCGAAAAGCGACTAAATCGCCGATCGCTGATGCTAAAAGTATTGAGTGCGCGCTGAACCTTAATAGTTTTCTGGGTTTAAGGTCCTTTTCCGACCAGTTACTACGCCACATAAGTGAATACAAACATTAATTTTTCTACAGAAAAATATGTAATTATACTGTTTCCGACTGGAGGTGAACTGATAACAGACATTTGCTATTTGCTAACTAGACTACGATCATCAATAGCTAATGGTAATTTAACAACACTCAAGTCATAATCCGCAGAAAGCAAAACATATTTCGCAAATACTCTCGTCTAATATTTCGGCCACATTTCGCTTACGATAAGCGAATACTGGCAAGTAAACAAGTCGCTTTTTATACGCTAATCTTGTCCCAAGTCCCAACCATATCTTCACTCCATTACAAAACGTGATAAAAAACCACCAAATGCACCGGGGGTTGATTATGTAGGATTTTTATGCTTAATAAATGTTAAATAAAATATTTTTTATCTTGTGCTTTTGTTGTTATACTTTATAACACTGTTGTGGAGTGTTGACGATGTTTTTTATATTTTATTTTATTTTTTGGTCCTTTTTGAAGTGCGCGTAAATATGCAGGCTTTACTGATGCTACAATAAGGTTCAAATGTTTAAGAGTCATTAAGATAAGTTGATATTTTAAAAGTATAACCATTGAGCTACTACACTGGATATTAGGCCCGCGCTCAAAAGTATCCGAGCCAAAAGAGTTCCAAAACGAAAAAAGGGTTCCAATCGCGCGCCAGTCTTTGTTTTGTCTATCTGCAGAATACACGTCAATAATTCTGTACTGTATTGTGAAAACATTGAATAGGCTGATAAATTGTCGCAAGTAAAATTAAGCTGTTTTCTAAATGATGATACGGTTTGAATTACTAATCAAACCATTGCAGCACGACGGCGATGCTCAAGCGCCTTTAAATTGAACGATTCACTGCCTCATTGGGCTAATGGTTCCAAGTGCAGATGCTGATCATAAGGTTCTGGGTTAGGTTCCTAGGTCGGGCAAAATGTTATTAGGTTTACTTATTAACAAACTTTTATTAGCCCGGAGCTTAGAAGCGTATATCTAACTGCATCGGCAAAATGTCAGTGTAAAACAGTGTAAAATGCAGTAAAGTGTATTGTATCGTATTGCATAGTTCTGCCTAACTTTTCGCGGAACACAGGCGTAATGTTATGTTATGGAAGGTTTTGCTCATCTCGTTCATATTTACGCGGTATATTTGGGGTGCAATGTTCAGCGTTGACGCTTACGGGCTGAAAACATGACCTGGTTAAAGAGCGCAAAATTTTATGAGCATATTAAGCATAATTTAATGTAGGTACACAGACACATAGGTTATGTATGTGTGCTTTAAGGGTCTATCCACACGATGCGTTGCTACGGCGACGCAGCGTCATCGTACGGCGACTACAGGAGAGTTGTTCTACTGCTCAGAAAACAGAGTGGTGCCGCTCCGGCGCCGAAACGTTGCAAATCCAGTAGGCTAATTTACGTAACTAAAGAAGTGCAGTTTCCGGGCATTTGCAGTAAAATTTTGATCAAAACAACACATTTGGTACTCTCTTAGCTTCAGTGAGATATCCTCGCGTCAAGTTCGGGCGTCACTGCAATATGATCTGCGCGTCATAAATTACGTGAATTAGGGCGCCGCGCCGCCGCCGCTACGCATAATGTGGACAAACCATTAGGGTATGCCTTAAAGCGATATTCACAAATCAATGCTTTGAATAAACTTGAAGCAACTTTAACTAAATTCAAACTTTAAGGTAGTGCGAATAAAGGGACGCGTCGCTCAAGGCAATATGTACGTGAGATTCAAAGATTATATATAGTTAGTATATAGATTTGCATGAAGTTATAGAATGGGCTCGTAGCTAGCTACAACGGCAACCGTACAGATTTTTCTAGGGTGATCCTTGGATGGGTCACCGTTCTTACCACATCCAGACCCCTCTGCATCTCGGAGAACCCGACAAGCAGTCGGTATTTTGTCTCAAATACCTATGTCAGTCTGACAAACCGAAATGAGTCATGAATCTGTACAGAGATACGTAAAACTTATCTTGGTTATGTTTTGTTTGAGGAAAACCCTGTTTTTTATATTTTAAACAAACAAAACAAATAACAACTTATCACAACATTTTCCCACTTCGCGTAACGTCAAGAATACCAGTGAAAACTGGTAACAACATACAGAATAGAATATAGCCGTCATAAAGACGGCTCATTCGGACGTGAGTGAATGCACGCGACCGCGCATCCTTATCGCACGCGGAATAAAAACGTGCGATGTGCCGCTTTAATGTTTGCCCCTTCCTTCGTCCGTTCGACTGTTATATTTTATAGTGTTGTGCTTTGTCGATATCGGTATTTGAGATATTTTAATATCTTATCGAGAAGGAGAAAAAACGTGGGTGCAGAGCATAATGTGGGATTATGAAAGAACGGAACGTAAGCGAGAGTTGGCAACACTGAGAGATGGCTGGTAACACAGTGTGTGCTTTTGGCTGCGAACAATGGACCATGTACGACGTTTCTTTGTTTTCTCTGTTGATTTTATTATTTCTATAATTTAAGTTGTAAAATTCAATAAATATTTCAATATTTCGGAGGACTTTTTCAATCCTACAAAAATATAAAATATCCGTCATAAAAACAGTTCAGATGGATGTGAGTGAATGAACGCGACCACGTATCGTTATCGCGCGCGGAACAAAA
Source organism: Allophyes oxyacanthae (assembly GCA_932294325.1). Classification (NCBI taxonomy): domain Eukaryota; kingdom Metazoa; phylum Arthropoda; class Insecta; order Lepidoptera; family Noctuidae; genus Allophyes; species Allophyes oxyacanthae. The sequence goes on from OW028629.1 coordinate 12,271,378, forward strand.
ACGCGTGACGTTTCGCTCCATACTTGGTTCGTTTGTTTGGCTGTAAATCTGTAAGGCCCTATAGTGATATTAGAAGATTTTCATGTTGACGCGGTGAATGGAAAATATAATTGAGGGAAAATGAGATTGTGATCGTAAGTATGATACGAGTATATGACAGCCAGAACCGAGCATAATATTTTGGTTGCTAATTACTTAACTATATGATTGAGTCACTCATTCACTGTGCTCTAATTTATTCACAGCTGTAGAAAGTTTATAGTTTTTAGACAAATTAAAATCTATATAATAATACGTGTAGAGATTTTTTTTTACCCCTTTTTAAGGATATTGCGCGCACGGAGGAGTGTGAGATTTGGCATAGTTAAAGTTTATGTGGAGAAGAAGGGCAGAAAGCTTAAATTACGGTGGAATTCTGACTTAGTAATTTAAAATACGCTGTTCAAAATAAGTTGGTTGAATTATTCTTTCCTACCAATATGCGATGTCTCATCTCTATTCGCAAACTTGTATAAGCAATTTATGTTTGCGCAGATATGGTTTCATAAAAGCAACTCTATTGGCTCTACATATTTCAGGATTAACGCCGTGGTGTGAATATTATTATAAATTATATCTGGTTCAGAACATTCTATGAAAATTGAAAAGCCGAGGTTGTAGTACTTAAAATTTTTTTGAACCTCTTTTATTCTAACTAGAGTAAATATTGCGCAAAAAAATAGTTTTCATCAAAATTTAACATACAGTCAGATGCTGTCTGAAGTCAAAAACGGGAATCATAATATAGGTTCGATAAAAAATATCACAGTAATAACACTAAATCTCTATTTAAAACGTGTACCTTGCTCAAAGATTCCAGCATGAAAACATGTAAAAGTTATATCAAAAGATAATCTTCATTAATTTTTAAATACGTCGCGTGGCCTGGATCTTATGTAGCTCTAAACACCTAGTCGCCATATATTAGCTCCGACGCGCCCAGGAAATGTATGGAACAGAAGCTTAATTCACGTAACTAAAGAAGTGCAGTTGCAGTAAAATTTTGATCAATACAACACATTTGGTATTATCTTAGCTTCAGTGAGATACGCTCGCGTCAAGTTCGAGCGTCACTGCAATATGATCGGCGCGTCATAAAGTTACGCCCTCAGATGCATACGTGGGCGTAATTTAGTTCTAGCTTAAATTCAGCAGGTAATTTTAGGCGTTGATATTATGCATAATTTTCAGACAGACATTCTCGTAGATGTTTATTTATCTCACCAAGTAAACAAAATCTTGCTGCAGTACAACAGTGCCGTGTGTTTATGTTGTCTCAGTACAAATAAACATAACAGTGCAAGCTTTAGCTGCTTCGCATCTGAATACAATTGTCAGCCATTTTGTCAACGTTACATAACTTGCGTGGGAAGATTTATTATTATTATTATTTATTTATTTTAATTCAATTACTCTCTACACTTACACATGACTCGTTTCAGATAAAGGATTCATTAAAGTGGGAAGTGCATAAAGAATTAATTAAAGTAGGTGTCGTAAAATGTGACTTTTTACGACACATACTATAATTAATTCTTTAATAAAGGATAATTATGTCAAGATGGCGGACAACGGCGTCTTTTTGTATGCAAATAGACTAAAAAAACGCAAGGGAAGAAATAAATAAGCTATTGCTATTGACAACTGAGTACTTGGTTGGGATGGAGCCTGTAAAGTTAACATATTTACACTGAAATAACGCAACGGCTAGAAATAAACAAGTTATTGGTATTTACAACCGAGTAACTTGGTTCGGAGCCTGCAAACTCATTTTTTCCGTGTATCAACTAATTACAACATTAATCTATTTACTTAAATACCCAAAATTAGTCCGAGTTGTCCACTATTATAAGATTTTCTCGAATAGAGTGGCATAAAAAATTTCAGTAAGGTGTTCAGATCGCATAGCGTCCTTGCAAAAAAACTCTGTATTCGAGAAAATCTCTTCATGTGAATAAGTCTTTAATCAGTGCGTCTAGCCTGTCATGACATACTGTGCCGATACGGGGACAATGGGCTGGTCCACAAAGTTTAAAGTTGCTAAACTAAGTCGGTAAGTTTCTTTGAAGGAAAAGATCTGACATGAGATAATCTGGAGATGAACCGGAGTCACCGACATAGCTTGCAGAATTAGCAAGTTGAAGTGGCAGTGTGCTGGCCATGTCTGTCGAAGGAATGATAGGAGCAGACGACTCCTTGAGTGAAGACCGCGAATTGGCAAACGTAGTGTGGGGACGCCCGGCCAGCCAGGTGGACCGGTGACCTGTACGTTAATCACGATACACGTACGTAATCAAAATCAATTTTCAATTTTAACAGTTCTACAGTGTACATTGCGCAGTATGCTTTAAAAATCACTTTGCTCGACAACTACAACAACGCAATGAACATTCTTGAACTGTCAAAATCGAAACGATTCCGATTACGAGCGTGTATCGTGATTACCTAGCTGAGCAGGGTAGCTGGGTCTATGCAGAAAGTGGAGAGACCGAGAGTTATGGCGCAACTTGGGAGAGGCCTATGTTCAGCAGTCAATTGCGATATTCTGAGTGAAGTCTTGGCTGTTAGAGTGGAAGAGCTTAACTTTTCAAGCACTAAAAAGAAACTCCTTTTTGAGAGAGGCCAATATCCAGCTACAACTATAATAAACCATCTTTTCAGAATTAATAGGACGACCTAAATTAAAAACTTTATCAATTAATTCTTAAACAAAATCTAATTTTTGCATCGCCTCGAACATTGACAGAAGTTTGGCTGTAACAAAAGATATAAACAAAAGACTGTTAATTGAGCTGCGTCAAAAAAACTTGGCCAAGTATTGAATGGGTGTATTGTGTCAAGTTATTGAAAGCTGCTTTTTGTAAGGCGCTACAAGAGAAAGCACTTGGTTCACGCCTGTTGTTCGGTCGGTATCGATTGGGTTATGAATGTACAATGTAAAATTCATGATAATAGGGTAGCGCGGTTGGTTTCCCTCAGAACCCGGAATAAAAGGCATATAATCTTTTTAAAGACATTTTCACAAGAATGTATCAAGAAAATAAAATAAACTTTAAAAAAAGTAAAAACCGACTTCAAAAAACTAAAAAGTATAGTGGAAAGAATAGCCAATCTTGCGCTAACAATAACACACTTCAACGGATCTCATTGACGTCAGAATGGTGGAAGCACAACGTTTCTTCACTAAAATAAGTAACGGCTAGAAATAAACAAGTAATTGCTATTTATAATCGAGTACTTTGTTCGTATAAAGCCTGCGAGTTCTTCACCTCAAATGCGATTTCAAATTTTAATAATTTTTCACCGAAACTTGACCACTACAATAGCATTGTCCATAGCCTTGCACAGAGGCTAATTCATGTAATTTTATGACGCGCCGATCATATTGCAATGACGCTCGAACTTGACGCGAGCGTATCTCACTGAAGCTAAGAGAATTCCAAATGTGTTGTTTTGATCAAAATTTGACTGCAACTGCGCGACAACTACACTTCATTAGTTACGTGAATTAACCTACGTGTCTTTAAAAATGTAGGTATTAGTACACAACGAGCAAGAAAAGAGATGAAGCAATGTCTGATGACTTCACCGTCACAATATTGTGTATGGTTGGAAGATCCCCATTAGGCTAAATTGCATCTGCAACTGCCGATTTGTGTTCAGATTCAGTTCAGAGGTTTCCAAATGGTGAAGACTATAAGCCAAAGTTAAAATTCAAAGTAATTTGTTTGCGTAAACGAAGAAGAAAGCCGCGTAGGCGACACTTCAGCTAGCATAAATTGAAACAATGCATTTACGTCGCTCTTGACTGTTTGACTGTAAATGTTTAAACATATCTAGTAATTTTGTGTGCCTGCGCGGTTTGCGTCTCCGTATATGCCTAGGCTAATGGCCCGATTTAAGGCACTTCGGTAAAGACAAAGGTCATATGTAAGGCAGCTGTAGGTCATCCTGTGCGACTTGACTCACCTCTCACAGCTCAGTGCAACAACTTTTAACAAACCATTAAGCTGCAAGTTTCAAGTGCGCCTTCACCACTAATTATAACTTTGTTAACACTGTTATATTATAGATAATAATATTTAGTTTGTTGTGTATTGTGGTAGTGAGGTTAGAATGTATCTCGAAAGTCTCGAGTCGCCCCTAAGCCATATTATAGTTGTATAGATGATGCTGCGTCAGTTGTTTGAGTGAACACTCAACAGCGCGGGGGTATGACTTGCCAGAGTAGTGATGGGCTGATAATTATAAAAGTCTAGCTGTTACCCGTGGTTTCAATCGGATTGCAGGATGAACTACTAATATTAATGTAGTGTGGAGAAATTTACAATTAATTCTGAACGTTTTCAGTATATTTATGGTTTCGAATTGGATTTTTTATAGATATTCCATACATATGTATTTCAAAATTCTGAGACCGCTATGAACTAAATGACTATTTAAGAGATATTATTAATTTTTTTCATTTCATTTGCTTATGTATAATAGTTCAATCCACGAGCTCTAAAAAGTGCCGCCGCGCATTTTATGAAAATCTTGTTTTGGAATTTTGGCTTTATATAAATAGATAAAAAAAAATTGAGAAAAGCGAGGCCGCTATATACTATATTAATAACTATTCTCCACCACTCATTATGTCGAAATTGTCGAAGTCTTTCAATTTCTCAGAATACGAACGCCAACGTTTGCCTTTTAACGCAGAAATCACGGTCAAGTGTAATAGGGCTCTTAAGCATAGTTGGGAATAGGCAAGCTAGCAAGATGATGACAAAGCGACTGAAATATGTAGTTACGTATAATTTCAAGGTCATTCGAATGTAACTTATATATAGAGAATAAACAAATAATATAGATGATAAGTGATAATATATAATTATATTATATTATATTTTCATAAGAGAAACCATTTTCAATTTTTCATATTATGAAAATTATTAAAGCGCTCCTCCTCTCTCCTACTTATTTAAACTTTTGCTGTGCCCGACAGGGTCCATAATTGTTTCTTTATTTTATACTTACCACCTGTATGACTGTGTACATTATGGATTGCAATAAAGAATTGAGAATTGAGAATTGAAACTTAAAAAGATTGAAAGTAATAAATGGTTATTGAGAGTTAAGAGAATACTTTATCACAAATTCAGTTCTCGTAATTCTCTACTTTCGCATTTACAATCGCGTTTGTCGCCGGTTACGAAGTGACTCGATAAGATACGGCTACCCATTCATGTTACGATTTTATTTTTATATTCATGTAAATAATCTGATTAACTTGTATGAGATCATTATTGGTCACAAATGCGACTGCTGAGGGCTAGGTCCTGGAATCGACACCTAGTTCAGGTTTATCATTGGATTTTTATTTATTTATAGAAAAGAATAGATATTTATTTCATGTAAATCGGGTAAAGGTACTTATGAAATGTCGAGACTCTAGGTGCGTGGTTACAAAATAGCAGGTCCTATGGAGAAGAATCGACAAGAAACTCTATGGAAACTTAAAAAAAATAGATTACAATCTTGATTAGTACAATTTTGTGGTAAGAGCTGCGAGAATAATGTAATTTAATTTGGAAAAATAATAAAAATAAGATAATAATGTTTTGCCTCCGAATAAGATTGCCATGGCAGTTACATGCTGACCAGTCATCCATTCACGAGTTTAATAAATCTATGTATACGTATACCAGTAAACATATAATAAAAGTTGCTTGTATATAAATTGTATAATGGGCGGCCTTTAGTAGTGTTGTGTTCCTTACGGTGAGCAAGGTCACCAGTGCTCCTTTGGGATGGGGGAGCGTCGTGTCGTACTGCCAACACGACGCTAGTAGTAGGGTCAGCAACGCGTGAATAATACCCCTGCTGGTGTTGCAAGTGTCTATAGGGTACGGCCTACGGGTACCGCTTACCATCAAGCGGGGCGTAAGTTTGTTTGCCATCCTTTAGTGTTATAAAAAAACATACCTACACAAAAAAAATCGCCACTTTACTCACGTGTCGTCTGTTCCAGAGCGAGCTTTATAAAAGTCTTAGAAACAAGTCGCCCTCATCGAATCGTTCTGTGAGCGGTTGATGTATATTTATTACACTGAGTAACGGTTGGCCAACCTTGGATAAAGGCAACCAACATTAGCAAATGAATATATTTTCACTTCTACATTCTATAAGGTGTTAATATTGAACTCTAAGAATTTTGGGAAGTTGTTCTACCCATCATTATGAACAAATTGTATTGGGACGAACCTTGAAATCGAGAAATAAAATCAGCAGTTCAATACAAATTATTCAATATTACTCGATTAAATGTATGGGACACCTGTTTTTTTTTCGCGATTTAAGTGTTTGACCCATAGTAAAAGTTCTTTATAATGCTGAGTACAAAAACTTCACGAAATTCTTAGAGTTAGAAATCTCGATAGAAAATGAACTTACGTAAATATAAGCAGACTATAGGGGTAAACATTTTCTAATAAAATTTTAACATATACGTTAAGGTCTATTTAACATAAAAATAAAATCTTAGATAAGACTGAACATAACAGTAAGTAAACAAAATTGCTACCAAGATAATAATATTTACATTTGTCTTTTACACATTTTAATAATATTTCGAACAACGTAACATAAAAATAAGTTAGCGTGAATATGGCCCGGGGCCTTTTTGCCAGGACAAATTCGTTACAAATATTCCTATTACAATTTAACGTATGCGAAATGGAATTTAGCGGTCTTAGGGTGGGTTGCACCAAGGGGCTACGTTATAGTTACTGTCAAAGTTAACTTTAACAGTAACATGACAATGACCATAAAATTTAACTATTTACTGTTGCACCGTCATGTAAAATGTAAAAGTTTGACAAGTGACAAGACGTTTTATATAGGTTATAATCGACGCGTCTGACAGTAGTTACAAATAGTTAACATTAACAATTATCAATAACCAGCGAAGCGTAGTTATCGGTTACAGTTAAAATTAGAAAGAAAAAAGAAAGAAAAATCATTTATTTGCCACAAAAACAAGACACACTAGATTGATAGACATAGGTAATTGGAAGAGGACAGGTGCATAGACAGAGAATACATTTTTCTTAGGATGGCAACAGTGTAAAATTGAGTAGAAAAAATAATAATTTAAAAGAATAAAAAAATATGACGAAATAATAATTATGACGTTAGCTAACAATAATTGTCAAATGGTGCAACAATTTTTTTGTTTAAACCGGTACATTAACTGAAGATTCGATGTTTGATATAGTTAAAGTAAGATGGTGCAACCCAGGCTTAGATTTTTTTATTTATACCGCGAGGGAACTCCGTAAGGACGCCGTACAATAAATTTTGTAAAAAGGGTTCCCCAAGGGGTCCTATTGGTTAGCAACGGCACCCGCTTGTTGCCAGATATTGATAAATTGCCGAAAAAGATGGTACCTTTCATCATTATATTTTTTTTGGAGGCGTCTTGGGGTTATTTTGAAGTTTGATGGAATTTTATAGACATTTTGGCGATTTATTAAAGTAAAACATTTTTTAAAGTTTAATTTCATTTTTGTGGCGTAATTGGGAGAAAGATGAATTAACATTGATTGGAGTCTTTCAGACATTATTATGTTGGCTCTTAATATTCCGGGTCTGGGTGTTTGTGTATGTGACATGTATGGTTTATAATCTCTTTCTACAATACCTACAGGAGAAATTCTACATGAGGGAAAAAGATTTTTTTAAATACTAAAAATTCATGCTAGCTTCGATTACCTTCTTATACACATAGACCAGATTTTTCAATGGCAAATTAAAAGTATATAGACGTTAATTTGAAATTAGAACAGTTTTTGTATGGACTTATCAAAAGAATTAATTTACAGTGGTTTATCCTTTGAGTATTTTATCTAGCTATAGAAAAATTGACCTAAATACAGTTTTACCATGAGATAGTCCACACCAACATAATCTATTATTAAAACCCAGAATTTTAAGTAACAAAAAAGTACGAATTGGCTCAATCCGCTCACACACACAAACTGCGAACAAACAAAGATTTTTTTCATCTCCCACCAGTGACAAATCTACCATTTCGGTTATAAAAAACAATAATCCTCGATTCAGTCATACACAGTGCTTTATAGGTTAATTTAGGCGAAAATCCAATTTCACTGGCAACCCTACGGACGAATAAATATTAAATACTGTTTAAACGAGGATTCTGAATGGTCCGCCATTGAAGGGATGTTCGTTCCTCATAAACTGTCCTTTAGAAAGAAATTTATCTGTACTGTTCACGTGTCCTCTTTTCATTTGTAGAAGAACCATTTGTGGTAGCCGTCTGTCGAGCCTGGTCAGCTTGTAACTGCCATGGCATTCTTATTCAAAGGCAAATCATTATTATTATCCTATTCTTCTTTATTTTTATTCACATTATATTCCATTATTCTCGCAGCTCTTTCCACAACATTGTACTAATCAAGATAGTAATCGTTTCCATGGAGTTTCTTGCCGGTTCTTCTCCATAGGACCCACTATTTGGAACCGTGTACCTAGAGTCTCGACATTTCATAAGTGCCTTTATTTGGTTTACTAAACATGAAATAAAGATCTATTCTATTCTGAGCTGATAAGTAAGTATATGCTGTATGATATTGGACGTTATAAGTAACTTCCAATATTGCACATTTATTGAGGCACTTTGTAGGCCTCCTCTCTCTTCCCGACTGTCAATCCCATATGGTGGTGGGGTCAGCCTTCTTTATATTTCGCTTCCACTTCGCTCTGTCTTTGACATCCGTGTCGGAGACTTTGCATGTCGCCATATCTCTGTGCACTACATCCATCCACCTGGTTTTAGGTCTCCCCCGAGATCTCCTACCAGGTAAGGACAGCTGCAGTGCCAGGTTGCCTACGTATCCGGCACTTTGTAGGCCTCCAAGAATAAAAAATAAATAAATCTAAAAGCACTTATTCAAATACATTGAGTATTATAAGAGAGATAACGGGACTTTCCGCTGAAAATTGACAAAGAAATGAGTGTCATGCCAAAAATAACTCGACTTCATCCAAAATTAAAGCAGTTTCACACTGCAAATTTACCACGTTCAAAGGGTCACGTGTCCATAATTATGAATTCCCGGACTAATATTCCCGGGATTTACAAATTCCCGCGCTGTATTGTTTGCGTTGGCCGGGATTGCGCGAACCCTTGTCAGGGTATTTCTTGACGTCCGTAGGTAAGATTAGGGGTAGTTTACAATAGTTTGATGAACTGCTTTTGTGTTAATTTGTAGTGGAAAGGAAATTATGTTGTGTTAAGGTACTTGGCTACTTTTGAAGTTGTTGTGTTTAAAAACATAACACTTACACAACATAATAATGTAATGCTAAAGCTATAATATGTAGAATAGAATTGAAAGAAAAGAATAAATATTATTCTATTCTACATTATGTTGTTTCGTGTAAGTAGAACAGTAATATATGTATTATCATTACCTACCAACGTCAAAAAAAAGAATAATTAATAACCGTCAATAACCCCCGACTCCAACTAGAAAAAGAGCTGTAAGTTTTAAACGGCTGAACAGATTTTCATGAAACATGGCTAAGAACACTCGAGATAAAATTATCTAAGACACAAAAAAAAACTAAACGAAAATCGGTTCATCGGTTTGGGAGCTACGATACCACAGACAGATACACAGATACACAGCGGACACGTTAAACTTATAACACCCCTCTTTTTTGTCGGGGGTTAAAAAGGAATTGAAGTGAAGATCGTAAGTCTTGTATTCATCGTATCTCGCTAGTATACGGCCAGTCGAAACGGTCTCTTCACAAAATATCAAAATTAATTTTATTTATGCAAAATTTCCCGCAAAACGTTCAGTCAAGAGGCTTCGTTTAAACCTGGGGTTTTTACCGCGGGATTAACACTACGGAATGTACCGAAATTGTGCTTGGTTCCTTAATTTATGCATTTCTCCGTTCATCCTAAGATAGCTTTATGGTAATGTTTGTGATTACCAAAAGCTTAATGGCTGTTCAGAGTCCGTTCAATATCCGAGTAGTCAATAGTGTAACCAGAGCTAAGGCATTTGGTGGTTGTCTCGTGTAGATCGCGTGAAAAATTCAAAGGTTGCGGCGGTACGGTAGAAATTATTTCATTTAGAAAATCCTGTTCGTTCATTGGTTGACTTGTCTTTGCTCGGTAGTAATCGCTGCAAGCTAAAAAACTTCTGCTGTTTCATAGAAATAATTCAATATTACTTGATTAGATGTATGGAACAGCAGATTTTTATTTTGCGATTTCAGAGTTAGTCTCTTAATAAAAGTTGTTCATAATTATGAGTACTATAACCCCATAAAAGGACCTCCGCTAAACTAGTAGACTTACGGTGTAAAATGGTTGACTGTGCGATTTTTCAGTATAATGCATCCTCATCTTCTTCCTTGATCACCGATATTCGCGAAACAAATGATTATGGCAATATTTCCGACGAACGTTCATCTTAGCAATCTCTCAGGAGACTTGTAACCTGTAAAAAGACCTCCGCTAAATGAAGTAGGACCTCATATAAGTAGGGAAAGCATCAAAAACATAGATAGATACAGGACACATAGTATAAAAGACGGTAGCAACTAATGTAAAGATTTACGAGGTGTCAAGGTGTCAGGCGGAGTTTAATTCTCGTAGTGCAGTACACCATTTAACTTGGCCCTAACTTGATAGTCTCGTAATTCCGAGAGCCAGTATTATGATAGCACTCGGCATTGACATTATGTCGTATACGATAACTTTGCGGAGTTTTTATTTGTATATGTTTCATGTACAGTGTACAAAGGCGGTATTAATGCCGTAGGCATTCTCTACCAGACAACCTTAGGGTGATGCAGAGAAAATGAATGTAGATGCACCAAACTCGAACTTAATTGAGAGGTGTGTAGAGTGTGGACATAATTATACTTATAAACAACTATATAAACATTAACTACATACCTATATATAATTATATAAATATATGTATTATATGCTTAATATACCACATATCGGTGTCGGTGAATTTGGGCCTTGGAGTGAGATTCGAATTGAGATGTGAAATGTTTGTACAGAATAGCTCCACAGGTCATGAAATAATCACATCTTTGACTGTCATTGACAACGAATATTTTTTTCAACTCACCACAAAAGCAACATGCCTTCAAACATAAGAATAGGGTCCTTCGCTAACGAATTCAAACCACGTGGCAATATAGTTAATTGAAACAGCGAGTGAAGCCGGGTGAGCAACAAGTGCGTAAATTAAGCCCCACTATAAATGCTTATCTGTGACGTCTTGAAGTATGGAATAGGATTTACTTATCGTAATGGCTTTTGTTTGTGGTGCAAACAGGAGTCAAAAGGCACTCGTAGTTGAAGTTATGAAGGATAATTCTGAACGTTGCAAAGGCGTAGTTATGTTGAATTTTCGTTATTTATTAAAGTGATGTTATACAGGTTGACTAGTTCAAACATTGGACATATTGAAGGAGGGTGATTGTACTCATCATTATGAACAACTTTTAGTATGGGACCAACCGCAAAAGCGCGAAAAAAAATTCTACTGATCCATACAAATAATTAAATATTTCTCGACTAACTGTATGGAATAGCTGATTTTTTTTCCCGGTTTCAGTTTTGGTTCCGTAATAAAAGTTGATTATAATGGTGAGTACAATACCCTCATCCAATATGTTCAATGTTTAACGAGTCACTTTTATACACGTAATACCTACATAAAAAATATTAAGCGGAACATCTTGCTGTAATTGATGATTAAACGAACTTACCAAATGAAGTTCTATTATATGCCCATGTGACGGTAAAATATAGAGAACTTTGTTATAAAAACAACTATGTACTATACCCATGCTTGCAAAGAAATAAATGATTTGATTTGATTAATACGAAGCACCTCGTCTGAAGAGATAAGTATCCCGAAAAAAAATATTATTCGCAACATGTACCTATAGTAACGCCTTGTTCCTACCGATCGATCACTGAGTATTTTTTTTTTTTAATATCTGGTCACCCCGTCCTCTTGGCAATACTGAGCCCCATTGTCATTTTGATTATAATAGTGATCAAATTAAAAAGCTGAAAAATAAATTAAAACGTGCTCGTAAACGAAATGAATCATCTTCTAGTGAAACCGATTCAAAAAGCTCCGGAGGTATGTACCAAAGTGACGTTATATACGAATTAATTAAATGTTTATCAGTATTTGATTATCACTTGCATTCACGGTGAAGGAAAACATCGTGAGGAAACCTGCACACCTGAGACGGCCTCATAAAGTTCTCGGTGGTGTGTGTAGTCCGCCAACCCGCACCAGGCCAGCGTGGTGGACCAAGGCCTAACCCTTCTCATTCTGAGAAGAGGCCCGTGCCCAGCAGTGGGACAGTAATGGGCTGAATTTATTTATTTTTGTCGTGGTATAATGCTTCATCTAGACCGATCTACTATCAAAGATCTATTTCTCGATCACCTAATTCAGCCAATTTTCCTATACCTAATACCTACATTATAACCGTGGCAAAATTATACTTCCCTAAAATGCTTTAGGGGGGACTTTCTGTACCCAAACTAGTTTATCTTTAGGTTATGACATGCTCTTTTCGGATGTGAGTTCATTTTCGAGCAGTGTAGTTCCGCACATAACAGTAACGTGTGAATTTTCTTAGGAAAGGAGAATGACACGCCCTTGAGAACGTTGGGCCTCAGATTGTGTAGGTCGTTATAGATATGAAATTGGTATGGTGTGATCAAGTATTATAAGAGTACTTAAGTACATTTCTTTTGTTTTTTTATGCAACTGCGTTGAAGAGAAATCTTCGTATTTATAACAGTGAGGTCAAGTATGGTATCAATGATAATATTATGTTAATGGTAAGCTTAAATAACCAAAAACAGTTTTGTTGTTTTTAGATGCCGTTGCCCCCCCTCTTGGAATTAATACTGTATTGTGGCCAATCGTGGGTGCATTTCCAAACACAAATCTTCACATACACAAACATAAACCCGAAACAACTATCTGTAGATCACACAAATATTTGTTCCGTGCGGGGATCGAACCCGAAGCACGTAGGACAGAAAGCTAATTACTTAACCACTGCGCCAACCGTTTGAAACGTCATACGTTTTTTAGATGTTTGGCACCGAATCATAGACAATAGTATGTTTCATTAAAATGTCAACGGTTTATTCATGTTTACCTATTTCTTAAATAATATAATTGGATTCTTGATTCCAATTGTTAATCTCTAAAATAAATAAGGCAAAAAAAAAAAGTATTTATTTTTGGTTAAGATTTTATTTCTGAAACAGATTAAGCCCAAAACCACCAACTATTGGTTGTTCTTGGCATAGAAGTGCAACTCTCTCAAAAGTAGATATAGGAGAGATTTGTTTAAAGCTATCGTGTAGTATATTCATGAATTATGTTTAACAAACTAAAATTGCCTACTAAAAACTTTTTAACTAAAACCTCGTAAAAACAAAATTATAATAACACCCACTGTTGTCCTAATCATATATTTATGGACTAATCCTTTCAATTACGTTTTGTTTGCGTTAAAATATTCAGCCATGTGATCAAACATGAGATTATAAAATTTTCATCGTTTGAGCTCCCACGGTATCCAGCTGTGGGTAGTAGAATACTGTGGTTTGACGTCAGAATGCTAGGTGACCAGAAGAGACAAGATTTTTATTTTCCGATGCAAATGCTGATTAGTATTACATTTCAGGTTGGATACAAACTTTGTGCAATGAATAGGCAATTTTTCTGATGAACTATCCTAAAATCGTTTGCGCCCGGCATCCAAAAGCAGAAGAAGACTAAGTGCACGGAATGAGTTAAAAGAATAAAACTTCAAGACCTAGTCGACCTAAACGTATGGGACAGCTAATAATTTTTCACGACTACGATGTTGGTCCCATAAAGAAAGTTGTTCAGTTTGATGGTCTGATCCACATCCTTAAATATGCCCACTCATTTCTGATACACGTTGTATAGCTATATTTATATATAATTATGTACTTTATACATAAGTAGGTACCTATGTGTAGGTGTTTATATTACATCTATATTTTATTACCTTATTTGTATAGTATAGTTTATGTTGGTTCTATTTTTGAATTTCAAATATGTATTTTTTTGTACCTTTTTCGATGTGATGTTTATAACCCAAAGGTTTACTGCCAGAAAATGGTTCATGGTATTAAGTCTTCATTATGTACTATTTCTGTACAATAAATAAGAAAGCTTTTTTCGCTTTCCAAATAAAGAAACACATTGTTACCAGTTGTAAAGCGATTAAGACACAGGTTGGCTTTGTTTCGTTTCTCTTCATTAGAGACCGAATCCAATTTACCTTCGTTCCCGATTGTTATTTTTAATTAACACCAATTATGCCCGTGCGGTTTTCTTCAGGTGTTCAAGAAATTCTTTAGTGGATTTGTAAGAATACCTGTTCTTTAATAGAGTTTCTTTGCTGGCTTAATATATTTTAAAAGTATGATATCTCTTAGCTAAGTTGCTAATGGGAGAGTGAAAAAACCGACCACATACCTAACGGCTAATATCTTTTTCGTTCCTAGTAGTTAGTTAAGGTCTCCATCTTTCATTCCGAGGGTAGAGAAATCTGGGTTTTTTAGAACATCATCATCATCTGCCTGGCCTTTATCCAAACTACGTTGGGGTCGGCTACCAGTCTAACCAGATGCGGTTGAATAACGGTACGGAGCGACTGCCATCTGACCTCCGCCACCCAATTACTGGGTTTCTTAGAAGAACATACTAAAACCACCAATCTATTCTATTCTATTCTATTCTATTCCACCAATCTGTTTGCTAAGCTTGGTGGTTAGCAGAAAGAAAGAAGAACAAAGACTTTCACAATAACTACAATACTGTTTATTTAGCATAATTAATAAATATATATAATATATGTAATGTTTACGTAAGTTTATATTGTATAAGAATATTATATCTACGATACCTCACAATTTTGTTATTTTTTTTGTTGCATCTACCTTCATTGTCTCTGCATCGAATTTCGAATTTAACACCACCGTCATATTATTGTAAACTTGATTTATGAAAAGAGCATCCATGGAGTTTCTTGCCGGTATCTTCTCCAGGACCAACCCACTTGGAACAGTGCACCTAGAATCACAACGTTTTGAAAGTGCCTGCAAAGGCTCAGTTGAAATAAAAATCTTTGACTTTGACTTTGCATCACAATAAAGTCAACTGGTACAGAATGCCTACGGCATTAACACAGGCTTGTAAAGTAAATAACAGTTCACTTCAGTTCAATTATAGGGCAAAGAACTGTGTTTACTTTTAAAAAGAGGCCATTGCCCCGAAACCATTTCTCAACCAGTCATTATCAAGCGAAACTTCTCACAAACAGCCTTCAACTTCAGATTCTTTTGCGCTAAAAATCCCTAATTCACCAATAAAGCAGGAAGAACCGAGATTTTTTAACGCGGCTCGTGGCTTGGTGAAAACCATAAATATGGTGCCTTCAGTTTCGTCGTATCAGAGTAATTAATCTTGTTTGAGAAATGGGTCCAAAGATGCAGGCCGATACTTTGATAAATAGATTTTTGCTTCTTACCAACTCGTTCGTACAGATTGACAAGGACCAAGATTAGAGGCTACTGGAAGAGATCTCATTTTTCTACTTAAAAATAAATAAATAAAAGTAAAAACCGACTTTCTAAAAACATAAAAATATAAAATAATTTTCTTGAAAAACTTAACAGTTTCTGAAGTCGGTGCCACTGCCAAGCTAGGTACATTGAAGAATTAAAGGATACCCCTTTCAAACAAAAATCATTTTCAAAACCGGTCTGTAATTGGCGGAGTAATCACGTAACAAACATCTAAAAAAAAAGAACATACAATCGAATTGAGAACCTCCTCTTTCTTTTCAGTAGGTTAAAAATACCTGCTACCACATTGGTCTTAGGCCACCAAAGTACACTGATGAAACTATACCTCTGCGGTCATTGTGAATAATGAATGATCGTCGGAAATATGGCCATCAGCATCGAGGTGCGCTTACGGACAAATTCTCGGTACGTATCTTGAGCCCATACTTACTTTAAGCGATTTTGGACCTTACTCCTGAGATAATATGACCACTCCGCTGAGCGCTCAAGTTATTTGCCGACAACTATACCGTGGTCGCAGTATGTCACTCATTGTCAACGCAAAAGAAAAGGGTGTCTATCTATCATTGGTAAATAATTAACTACAAATTATATAAGCTAATGTTTTCGCAACTCCGATATTTGCAATAGAAACAAATATTATGCATGTGCATGATAGAGATGTATGTATTATTTTATAAGCGCTATGTATAAGCTTGATAATTATTTCATGTACGTGTATTTTATAGTCGCCATAGAGCATGTTCCTATTATAAATATTGGCAAAATAACCTTTTTAAATAGACTTTTCTTGTAACCAGCATGAATATACATCTTTGTATTTTCGAATTTTTCCCTAAGTATGCGGGTCGCGGCGGGAAAAAAGCGGCGAGGCCAATTTCTTTGAATGATTACAGTTATTTTGCCCACACTATGAGTGCGTGGGAAATATCGGTATTTTAGTTTCTATCGACAGCGTAATATGGCTTTTTATTTCATCACCTTGGATAAAGATTTATTGTGTCATATTTAGAACGACGTATTTCAATTTCGTAGTTGAGTTCCGAGTTGAATTTGGGGAAGATATTGCTCGTCATCACCATGCTTTTTATTCGGTTAATTTAATAAGGTCTAATTTGAATGGTCGGATAAATTGATTATGTATGGTAATTGGTCTTATCAGAGAAACTTACCAGTGTTTACATACCCAGCTATTATTGAATAACCTAACCGTCAAAAACCCCCGACTCCAACTAGAAAAAGAGCTTTGAACGGCAGAACAGATTTTGAAGAAACATGGCTAAGATAATACCCGATTAAACTAGCTTTCAATTAAAAAAACTGCATTGGAATCGGTCCATCCGTTTTGGAGCTACAATTAGCGGTGAGGCGTATTTATCGTCACAGATAAAAATAACAGATATTTAAAGATAACAATTGTTTCTACCAATGCCAATTATGAAGAGTTGGTGGACTGTTAGTACATTACAACTTTCATACAAAAGGCTTGTAGGAAAAAGGTATGGACACATTCTGGGCAATAATAATAATCAGCCTAGAATGTTCACTAAGGAAAATTGGTACTCTTTTTGGACGCGCGAGTCCTTTAGATACGAATTCAATGATTGTATAGGTAGGTACCTACGAAATATTTATTTCTTTACATTTTTTCCTCCTGTATTTCAGAGATCGTCAATATTCAATATTTGATTTCCAAATAGAAAAACAAAGCCTAAACCAACACGTTCATCAATTCCATTCTACAAAAAAATTGTTTAAATATTTGTTATGTTTTGTTCCATCACAGTTACCACTCTACCAAACATTTTATACTTTTACGTTGCTAAAACAAAAGCAAAATTCAACTCAAACAATCGTGTCATGAATGTGTATACAATATTCACGGATGGCGGTCCACTAGGCTTTGCCTTGTGTCCCGAACCTGGCCTTCAATGGACGTCGCCTCAATAGGCCGAATAGATTTGATTTACGTATGTCAATAGCCGTTGTGTTGGACACGGTCCTTAGGGGTTAGATATGGGAATGTGATTGCAGATCTATTTTGGGATTGGTTATGTTTTTGAGATTACATCATGGCATTATACAAGGCCTTACCTTTCTAGTCCTGATCCTTTCTAAGGGACAAACCCGGAAATCGCAAAACTAAAATAGAATAGAATAGAATAGATCTTTATTTCATGTAGACCAGATACAGGCACTTATGAAATGTCGAGACTCTAGATGCACGGTTCCAAATAAATAGTAGATCTTATGGAGAAGAACCGGCAAGAAACTCCTTTCAAATAATAGATTACAATCTTTATTACTCAGACCAATAAAGAAGTACTTTATTAGTACAATATTGTGGTAAGAGCTGCGAAAATAATGCAATTCCATGTGAATACAAATAAGACTAGGATAATAATGATTTCCCTCTGAATAAGAATGCCATGGCAGTTCCAAACTGACCAGTTCCGATAGACGGCACCCGTTTACGAGCATGACGCAGATGTCAGCATCGCCAACCTCGACCTCAATGAAGGGAACTCAACGACCCATTTAAGATAAGCAGAGCACGACCTTAAACTTTTTGTAGTAATAAAAAAATAGTGGTGTATTTAGAACATTATTTTTAGAAACTGTGTACAATTAATTGAGTATTCCGGCTCATTCTTTAGGGAATAACAGGCGTGGAGCAGTCTAGAATTGTAACAGCCTATTAAGGGCGGCCACAGACAGCTGGAATGCCTCTCTGAATTATTCAGAGTCGGAATTCATAATTCGAATTCCGGCAAGATGCCTCACACATAAATCTTAATGTTTTTGATAAATCAGTAGTCTCATGTTTCTGGGCTCAGGCAAACGTCTTGGATGTGGAAGAGGAATTAATAATCATTGCACTACTTTTAAAATAGCTTTAAATAATAAAAAACAACGAAAAAAACGAAACGCAAACGAATACACTGGATTCAACCTTTTAATGTGAACAGAGTAAGGGAAAGTCAGTTATGGAGAGAAAATTATGACAGTATCCTGGCAGTTATTTTTTAATTTTTAATTAACGCTCAATATTAAATTTTCCGTATCAGATATCGCGCCAGATCATAATTTACAAGTGGCAACACGTCGAACCGTTACCGCTCGCAGTGTCAACTGAATTAATTCATAATCTGATTTCGGTGTGTGTGTGTTTGCGTGTTCAAATTTATAGAAAAAGAGCGTTATGAAATCATAATCTTAAATATTCCGATCCGGAATTCAGAACGCTCATCGGTGTCATTCTTACTGATCAATCTGAGAAAACCATCATCTGAAAATATCAGAATGTTTGTGGAGCTTAGAGTATTGTTGTGGAGCATAATTTAATAATATGCATTTCGGGGTGAATTCCGACTCTGAATTCAGAGTGGAATTCCGGATGTTGTGTGAGTCCAGCCTAAAAGGAATGAACTTTTTGCCGTCTCTCGAGTATAACCCCTGCCAATTCAGTCTAAAGATATTGATCAAAGGAATATTAATGATCTAAGACCTAAGTGTTTTGTTTGGCAAACTAGGGCAACAGACCGCCCAAGGTAAACTAAGTAATTTGTAAACAGGGTTAGTAGTCAGGCTGTTATTGATTACTGATAAATACTTTTTCTTTCTTTCTTTCTTTTTCTTTCTTCTTCTTTTCTTTCTGATTCATCTTTTATTATTTTGAGGATGTCTAAGTTGGGTCACTGTTTGTAGTGGATAATGAACTAATTTAGTTTTTTATTGCGAAAACGAATTGTTTAAACTCGGAACAAAAATTCATAGACAAATAAATATATGAGATTTTTTTGAATTTCGACTTCAAGCCGTCATCTGTCAGCTCCCTTTAAATCAAATCAAATATAGTTACAGGGCTATCCCTGTACCTATATTTGATTTGATTTTGATTTTCAATGAAAATGTCCGACAAAATTATTAACTTATAAACACGCGAATCAATGCACTTTACGGATTTGTGGTTGTGTGCGTGCGTTGCTAAATTTATGTATGTAAGCTGCCGCAGATGATATTATGGCTATAAAAAACGTTTTTGTCTAATCTTTTGGGGAATACAAACGTTATGTAAGGGTGGGTTGCACCAAGGGCTACGTTATTGTTACTGTCAAAGTTAACTTCAACAGTAACATTAACAATAACCACAGAATTTAACTATCTACTGTTGCACCGTCATGTAAAATGTAAAAGTTAAAGTTAAAAGTTTGACAAGTGACAAGACATTTTATATAGGTTATGTTCGACGCGTCTGACAGTAGTTACAGATAGTTAACATTAAAAATAACTAGCGAAGCGTGGGCGGTTAACGGTTATAGTTAAAATTATGACGTTAGCTAACAATTGTCAAATGGTGCAACTCAGTATCGGTACTTTAACTGAAGTTTCGATGTTTGTTATAGTTAAAGTAAGATGGTGCAACCCACCCTTAATCTATGTTAACATGGTTATAAATTCAACTTCAAACAACGACATCTAGTCAAAAAGATTTACGCGTTGTAAACATTTCAAGATTCGCAAATCTGTGCACTCATGCATAACAACCCTGAGAACAGAGCCGTCTAACAATGTTTGTTCCAAGTCTGAGTTAGTTCTTACGTAAGGCCATCTTAAGCCAAGACTTGGCTGGGACAAAAGCGGCACGGATGCGGTCCGGTCCTAGCCGCACATCCGGCAAAATGGCCGCTCTGTTGTGTTAAGCAAACTTGTTATTGAGATGCTTAGATTGCGTAATTGTAGTGTAAATTAAGGCCAATTATATTTGGAATGAAATAGTGCTTGTTGTTTTAATAATATTGTATGGAAAAGGCTTTCGACGAATAATTTATTTATTTGTCGCCGAAAGGGATTGAAATGTTACAGAAGTGGGTAGTTTAGAAATTTCAGGTAAGTACTTAGTGGGTGTGATAAAGGTTATGAAATAAAACCAACAATAAGGCTTTTTCACCACTGAAAGCACGTTATAATAGTCAGTCAATTGTCACAGTCAAAGATGGCACATCATTAACTCTGAATAACGGTTTCACAATAACTTTACATAGGGAAACACTACAAGAGGACATAAGCTAACAGTCCAGCACAATCAACGTCCGTTCACTCCGGCAACTCCCAACCAACCCTCTTACTGTCGCGGCGCACGCGTTCCCATATTAAATGTAGTGGGTAGGCGGGTATGACTATGATGTAAGATGGCGCCACAGTGTTGTTACTTCATAGCAAAACATTACTTTATTGTACACCTGGCTAGCACGGCAAACAAGGGGAGAGTGAAAATCGGAGACGAACACCATGTCTTTACCGATTTCTCTCGCGATTCTTCGTTTTGTCTTCTGGTAAGGAGACAAATGGTGAAAAACGGGTTTGGAAAATTGGGGAAGAAAATCATCACATTACTGTTTTATTTTTAGATTTTTCGTTTTGTCTTCTGGGAAAGAGGCAAAGGCCGGAGAAAACGAGTTAGTACACCCGCCGTACTAGCCCTGCTGTATAAAGTTTGTATAGTAGATTATAATAATAGGAATTATAGTACCATGGGCGGCCTTATCGCATCAAGCAATTTCTTCGAAGCAATCTTTGAATGGAATACAGTGACACAAACAAGTTAGGGCAGATTGTGGTGTACTTAACACTTACAGTGTCGGAAATTAAAAAGCATGCTTTTTAAAATTAGTGTCGAGCGCCCTCCAGGGGGCGTGACTCCGCGTGACGTCATTTATACGTAGATTGTATTAAATAAACGTATATAAAAAAAAACTCGTTTCAACGATAAACTTTATTGTAGTTTTGTTCTATTCTTGTACATAGGTGTCTACATTTGGGGATTTAAATTCTCCTCTCGCAGGTCTGCTGGAAGAGATTTATTTTGTGAAATAAGCAGTACTATTAAATAAATACACGAATTTGGTCGTGTGCATCAGTTGTATTTACCCAGAGGAAATGGTAAGAAACAATTGTAGAAATGAAGTCACCTGGTGAACATGTGCAGTCGTTTGAGAGTGGATGTCGCATTGCACTTACTGATATTTGAATGAAATTGAATTTAGTAGAGAGATACCTTTCAGTAGATCTAAGGCGTACATTGGTCTATTGCGTCTGGTAAAGGTTGCGAGGAGTATATAAATTCATTAAATATGTTTTATTCAAAAAGCTGTTTTCGGTATGGTTGGCCAAAATAGTGGTTTATTAATTTAAACAGAGTTTCCTATATAATAATAAATCCAGGCCATTTTTTTTATAATATACTTTTTCCCTCATTAGGATTTATCCTGTATCGAGGGTACAGTTTATAAACATACATTTCACAATTAGCACACACCCAGACCCGGAGCAATTATCTGTAGATTATGTAAATAATTGTTCCGTGCGGGGATCGAACCCGCTGCACATAGCGTAGAAAGCTAATCGCTTAGTCATTATTGTCCCACTACTGGGCACGGGCGTCTTCTCAGGATGAGAAGGGGTTAGGCCTTACTTAGGCCTAGGGTTGGCGGTCTACACACACCATCGAGAATTTATGGAGCCCTCTAGATGTGCAGGTTTCCTCACGATCTCATTATTCTGACTTAGCGTGCTTTTAGTAGTAAAGATTAACTAATACAAAATTGCGTACTTACAAAATTGTTATATTCAGGTGTACAATAAAGTATATAATAAATAAATAATAATAAGAGGAGGTATCAATTGTTTGATTTTATAAGTCATGTTAATAATAGTGAATTTTAGTTTAAAAAAACACGAAGGTCCATAATATTTTTCTCGAAATACCACCATACTAAATACTTAAATAAAAATTTATTCAAGAAACCGTTTCAACTTTAAAAGTATTTTCTATCTTTCCATTTAAAGTCTAGACAGACTACAAAGTGTATCTATTTAAATTCAAATCGCCAAGCACTTGTGTTATGGGCAGTTAGTGCTAAATTTTGTGATAACTGCTCGACCGTCGCGTTGGAAACATACGACAGAGTAATTAGAACGTTAACAAGATTCTATTTTGCACATTTTCTGTGAGAGTATTTTTCGTTTCGCTCGTGTATGAGAGTGTGGAGGAACGAGGTATGGTGTTCCTCCATTGAAAAGGGAGGATCCTCCGACCAGGCGAGGTGATATTGCCTGGCGGGCCGAAGCCCGACGGTTGATGTCGGACAGTTGTATATATGCTAGTTTACGAATATCTTTTTGCTTGCGCGATGCAGGATTCGTAATCTGGTAGTAGTTCTTCTATGTTGCGATAGATGTCGCTACATCACTCCCCCCCCAGACCGGAGGTCGATATTGATGAGTCTTGTAGTTGCTTGCCGGGGCCATTATGTTGCGATAGATGTCGCTACATGAGTTTCATTTATTTTGGATTAGTAACTACAAAATATAAAAAAAGGAACAACCGACTTCCAAAATATATTAAGTATTGTCATAACCTCATTTCACTGTTACCTTATTTGACTGAATTTATTCTTCTTAAGTGGATTGAAACTTATGTCATATTTTAATAAACACATAATTAATTAATTTAGTAGTTTTATTTCAAGTTATAATAATTGGCGACGAGAATATTTAACGAATTTACGCGAAGATATTATAAGAAGAAGAATATTAAAGAATAATATAATAATTGATAGTGAAGTTAGAGTCAGTACCTTCCACTAGTGAAAATTTTGTAGTGGATTTACCGAAAATGTCTTCAAACATCTATAACATCGAACCTTTCGATGGTCGAGATTTCGACACGTTTCAGACTCAATTGCAGTGTTTAATTACACTGAATGATGTTCCAGAAGAGAAAAAGGTTGCACTTTTGATTACAAAATTAACACCCAAGGTGTTTGAAAATCTTAATTATAAATGTGCTCCACTAAAGCCAACTAAAAAGAGTTTTTCAGAACTCCTAGCAATTTTGGAGGAAAGATATGCAAAATCAACTTCTGTAGCTTTAGATCGAGCAGAGTTCAGAAAGTGTAACCAGACTATTGAAGAAACAATTGAAGAATACATTATACGACTAAATAAAGCAGCTAAAAAGTGTAACTTTAAAGACTATGATGATCAGATAAAAGAAAAACTGATTGACGGAGTACATTCATCTTTAATTAAATTTGAGCTACTCAAGAATGGCAACAACGAACTGGATGAATTGATCACTTTAGCCAGAACTGTAGAGTCAGCATTGTTACATTCTAAGGTAAAAGTAATATCTAATGAGCAGATTTCAGACATGTTCAAAGTTAAGCAGAACAGTTCAATACTTCAACCACAATTCAGAAGAAAATCATTTACTACACCTAAAACTGAGTCGACAAAAAGTGGACCGGAAGGTAAATTGCTCAAGTGTTTTTGCTGTGGTAAGTCAAACCATCTTAAAAGTGAATGTAGCTTAAAAAACAAATATTGTTCAGAGTGTGGAGTACAAGGACATTTATTTAGGATGTGTCAGAAAACGCGCAAGGTAAATGTACTTGATGTAGATTCTAATTTAAATGAGGAGACTGATGATAATGAAATTAAACATTCAATTCAAGAATTGTTCCCAGAATGTGATGATTATTTTAATGTGTACAGTTATTCAACCACCAATAAAATTCCACCTTGTTTAATTAGAGGCTGTGTGAACAGTGTAAAGGACAATGAGTAATTCTGGACCAAACTCTCAACAGTGATGAAACCTATGCCATGTGAGAGCTTTTGGGGTATTATTTAATTCATTCTATGGCAGCCAAGTCGAAATCGAGCGCGAACATGGTGTTTTGGCACATTTTCAATACTGAAAACCTTGCTTTTGTTTTGCGACTACCGGCTCCTTATTTGACTCCAATATCAGCTTATTTGTGTCTAGGGTAGGGATTATCGATATTCATCGATGGTAGATTAGAGGGAAAACATCAATGATTGTAAATAAAAAAAAAAATAGTCCTCAAAAGTATCGACACATAGATGTTACCAACAGTTATAGAATGCGTGTCAATATATTTATTAGGAGCTACAAAAAAACTAACTACCTGTTTCAACCGCAAAATCGATGGGGTTCTTAAAAAAAACAAAACCTAACCAAACCTAACCTAACCTAGACTTTGTTTTTAGATTATGCCGAGAACTGATCCCTGTGGAACCTCGCAGGTTACCTCCCTCCGCTTGAAGCCACCGTCCTTGCCCACGTAGCGAATGTGCCTGTCGCGCAGAGGTCCGCTTAACCTAACCTAACCTAATTTTTTTTTTTTTTTTTTTTTTTTTTTGTTTTACGTGGTGAGAACCCATCATGGGCTGTCCTCCGCCTGGGGGGGGGCGAAGGGGTGTGCCGGACTCCTACCGGCTAAACTCACCACGGTGGTCCACTTCGGCACCTACAGGTGGGCTTCGGGTACTCTTAAAAGACCGCGCCGAAGCCCACCTCGGTGCCACGCCTATTAGGGCACTTCTCGGGGAGGGAGACTGTAAACAGGTCCCCCTCCCAGGCACGTCCCGGGGGAGACTGTAAAGTGGTCCCCCCGGTACCCTCGCTGTGCGGTGCACGGCGCGCAGGACCGACCAGTGCGCGCCGTCTTCTCGGGGGTCGCTTCGGTGAGAGCGCCACAGAGTCCCCACTCTGTGGGCCCGCGACCCCGGAGGCCCCCCGCCAGATTATGTCCAGCGGGGGGGTTAAGGCGTACGCGCCGAGGCGGTTGCTCCTCGGCGCCTTCTTCTCCGAGCGGGATCGGCCCTCTCTCGATCCCGCTCTGCGGTCTCTTTCTGGAGCATAACGGCTTCACAGAAAGAGACCACTGCCCTCCAATTTTCCTGGTCTGCCAGCATAGCCGATACTATGGCTGGCAGACGGAGATCCTGCCCGATCTGGTTGACCAGGATCTGCCGCTCCGCGTCCCACGCAGGGCACGCCTCGAGCGTGTGCTGTGCAGAATCCTGGCCACCTCCACAGTGGTGGCAATTTGCCGTGGCCTCGCGTCCGATCCTATTCAGGTATTCACCGAAGCAACCGTGCCCGGTGAACACCTGGGTAAGGCGGAAGGTGACGCACTCGCTCCTCCTGAGCCAGGCTCCGAAGTGCGGCAGAATGGCTTCGACAACACGCTTGTGCGCGAGCTGATGCTGTGAAAGCCGCTCGCGCCACAACTCGAGCGCGTGTCTACGTGCCCGCCGCTTCAGCCTTTCGAACGCCGCTGCCGGCGCGATCTCGCCGCCCTGGCGGATGGCGCGGATCCGGTGATACACCTTCGCGTCCGTGTCCGCCAGGATGTCGAACGGCGGAAATCGCGCCAGAAGAGTCGCCGCCTCGAACGATACCGTACGGTATCCTCGTGCGATCCGAATGGCCACTTTACGCTGCAGACCATGAATCTTAGTTCTGCAGCGTCGGACGCCAGATAGTCTAGCTGACCATACAGGCGCCCCGTAAAGGGCCACGGACCGCACGACACCCCCGTAGAGGCGGCGAACCTCCTCCCGAGGCCCCCCGAGATTGGGCAGCAGTCTGTGCAAAGCACCCACTACCCTCTCGATCCGGGGGACCAGGCGTTCGAAGTGCTCCTCGAAGCCCCAGCGACTGTCCAAGGTGAGCCCCAGGTACTTCATGTACCGGCCCACCTCGACCTGCGCGTCACCAACGCGTATGCGCGAGCTGGGTGGTTCCCTGCCACGTGGCAGTTTGTGGAACCATAGCGCCTCGGTTTTGTGAGGCGCTATCTCCAGACCCAGCCCGCGGATTTTGGCCACGACTATTGCCACCCCTTGCTCGGCAAGCCGGATGGTTCCCTCATAGGATTCCCCGCCGGCCAACACCAGTGTGTCGTCAGCATAGCAGACGATGCTGACGCCAGCGGGGAGATCGACACGCAGGACCGCGTCGTATGCGAGGTTCCACAAGAGGGGGCCAAGAACCGACCCCTGTGGAACCCCGCAGGTAATCCCCCTCCGTTTTATGCTACCGTCCCTGCCCACATAACGTATGTGC
This sequence comes from Allophyes oxyacanthae, assembly GCA_932294325.1. Classification (NCBI taxonomy): domain Eukaryota; kingdom Metazoa; phylum Arthropoda; class Insecta; order Lepidoptera; family Noctuidae; genus Allophyes; species Allophyes oxyacanthae. Next base: position 12,298,068 of record OW028629.1, read on the forward strand.
CTGTCGCGCAGATACTCCCCGACGATGCCGCGCAGGTACTGGGGGACCTGATGATATTCCAGGGCCCCCCGAATCGCCCCCCACGGTAGAGAGTTGAAGGCGTTGACTATGTCAAGGCTGACAGCCAACGCCACTCCCCCCCGCCGGGACACTACCTGCTCCGACAGCGAGCGGACGCGCAAGATCGCATCCACTGTAGAACGCCGCTGCCGGAAGCCAAACTGGCTATCGGCAAGGTCGGGACCTACACGCGACAGGTGCTCGACTAATCTTCGGGCAACTATTCTTTCGAATAGCTTCGAAGCCTCGTCGAGCAGGCAAATGGGACGATATGCAGAGGGAGAATCTGCGGCCCTGCCTTCCTTCCTGATGAGAACCAATCCGGCCTCCTTCCAGCCGGATGGGAACACGCTGTTACGGAGGCAGCCAGTGAACAGCCGCCTCAAGCGGTCCCCCACGACAGCCATCGCAAGCACCCACACGCGACCCGGGATGCCGTCCGGTCCGGGCGAACCTAACCTAACTAACCTAACCAAACCTAACATAACCTAACTTTTTTTTTTTGATTAGCGTGTTGTGCACCCATCATAGGGCTGTTCTCCGCCTGGAGGGGTGTGCCGAACTCCTCGGTTAGAGTCCGGCACACCCCTCCAGGCGGAGAACCTAAACCTAACCTAACCTAACCTAAACCTAACCTAACCTAACCTAAACCTAACCTAACCTAAACGTAACCTAACCTCTAAACAATATTATAATATTAATTAATAAATATTTGTAAATACGGAAACCGTTTTCATATGCAAAAATAAATCGAAATAAAAAAATATCTATGAATTCAAATACCGGGGAATCCCCATATATTCGAAGAATGTCGCCATAATAAAAAATGATCGTCTATTTAAGACCTTTCGAATGAGATATGTTTCAAATCTGTTGGAGGGTGGGGACGTTTCTTCCCATTGTCCTTTATAATAAAAAGTCAACCACGTGCGTTCCCGCAGAACGCCCCACAGGTCAGGCAAATTGTTTGGTTATAATAAACACTCAACCACGGGTATCCCTTCAGAACACCTTTCACATCACAACAAAGCCGTTTTAGACCACGTGCGTTCCCGCAGAACGCCCCACAGGCCAGGCAAGTCGTATTGAAGCTCAAAATATTCACTTTTGATTGCATTCACGTGCAAAGCCGCATGGTATGTCCGACATGTTATACTTTTGTCTGTGTCATACACGATCTTTTCAATGTAGCGTACACAGGTAGCGTATATGTAAATATGCGTAATAAAACAGGGCCTTACACCCTGTTACTATATCACTTTATTTATCTCAATGCCATAAGCAGGGAACAACAGGAAAAAATCACACTACGCGGCAAAATTCTCACTTTGATCACTCGAATCTGAATCAGTCATTTAAATACGTTTCTCGAGTTTTTTTAATAAATGTGATCTTTTTATTTCCTGTCCTGGCTTAATTTTTCCCGTTTTTATGTTAGTTTTCACTATTTTTCACACAAAGAACAAAAAATAGATGATTTCTCGATCAGAATTGGTGGTAGAGCATTGCCGCATATGTGTACAGATTTCAGAATTGGAGCTGCCCTAATTAATTAAATCTAAAAAGTAGCCACAGATAATAGGTTTGCCGAAAACATTTTACGCATTATACATGCTAAGACCAATACAACAAATATTTTATTTGATTACGTTACACTAAGAAATCTTAACAGACAACGAGTTGCCTTTGAAAAGCTTACCTTTGAAAAGCAACTCGTCTGTTAAGATGCTCATCTTCCTCAGTTGCAACTTCTTGATACTAACTGATGATGATTTAGTTGTTATTTCCCTTGGTTCATATCAGTTGAAACTTGTAAATCTATGATACAGTCTCTGAAACCTAGTACATAGTCAGCGAAATCTAGCACATACACCCAATTCACGCTAGTTGACTAGGAGTAGATATTTCGATGGGCCGATATTATTCTCCTCAAAAAAAATTTTTTTTATACATTCATTGATGTTTTCCCGCTAATCTACCATCGATGAATATCGATCATCCCTACCAGATAGACACAAATAAGCTAATATTAGAGTCAAATAAGGAGCCGGTATTCGCAAAACAAGCAAGTTTCTCAGTATTGAAAATGTGCCAAAACACCATGTTCGCGCTCGATTTCGACTTGGCTGCCATAGAATGAATTAAATAATACCCCAAAAGCTCTCAATTGGCATAGGTTTCATCACTGTTGAGAGTTTGGTCCAGATTCCATACAAATTTGCCCATGGTCCTTTGGTTTTTGAATTAGATACAGGCTCTGAAGCCACAACAATCTTATACAAAGATTATATATATAGTCAATATAATAAAATAAATAAATAAAAAAGCCGTTTATTCCATATTTCAAGGTTACATTTCAAATGTTGTTGGTATGGTATTAGTATGTTTACGCATATCGTTAGTATGGTTTGTCTTCGTTATTTGAAATATGGACCCCTTTTTGGGTAAAGGCCTCCTCCAGGTTTTTCCACAAATCCCTGTCCTTGCCTATATTTGTCCAGTCGTTTCCTAACACCTGGATAATGTCATCAGCCCACCGTCTTATAGGTCTACCTGCATTCCTCTTTCCCTGTGGACCTTTCCATCGTGTGGTTTCTATGGTCCATCTTTTATCTGTGTACCGTGTGATGTGTCCAGCCCACCTCCATTTTAGTCTGAGTGCATGTGTGAGAGCGTCAGTTAGTATTGTTTTTTGTCTAATATGTTTATTCTTTACTTTGTCTATTTTCCTGAGCTCCAGCATGCTCCTTTCCATAGCCGTTTGGGTACATTTAATTTTTTGTCTAATTTTATTGGTATAGACCCATGTCTGGCAGCCGTATAGTAAGCATGGTAAGAGACATGTATCAAATACTGTCTTTTTTAAATGCAAATGGTAGTTTCCTTTTAGAATTTCCTTCAGTGACCAGAATTTTTTCCACGTTATGTTGATTCTTCGTACTACTTCTTCTTCGTTGCTGGACTTATTGAATGATAACTGCTTGCCTAAATAGATATAACTGTTGGCATATTCGATACTGTTTCCTTTTATCACAATAGGTCTTTTTAGGTTGTTGGTCATTATCTTCGTTTTGCTCACATTCATTTCTAAACCAATTTTTGAGCTTTCATGGTCCAGTGATTTCATCATTTCCTCCAGATCCCTGGAAGTTTCGGCTATTATGACTATGTCGTCAGCGAATCTTAGATGGTTTAGGTATCGTCCATTGATTTGCACTCCTTTCCTAGACCAGTCCATTTTTAGAAATATACTTTCAAGCACTGCAATAAAGATCTTTGGCGACAAAGGGTCTCCTTGCCTAACTCCTCGTTCGATATTTATTTCGCTTCCTCTGACTTCTAGCTTAACCTTGCTCGTACTGTTTGTATAAATATATTTCAGGATGTTAATATATTTTTGATCCACTTTTGATAGTTGCAGTGCGTTCCAGATCGAACAGTGGCTGATGCTATCGAAGGCTTTGCTATAGTCTATGAAGGCCACGTACAGAGGTCTATTATACTCTCGATATTTTCCTATAATTTGTTCCAGGCTCTGTATGTGGTCCATTGTGCTGAATCCTGATCGGAAGCCTGCTTGTTCTTTTGGCTGGAGGTTATCAATGTCTTGTGTTATTCTTTTTAAAGTTATTGATGAAAACAGTTTATATGTACTTGCTAGAAGGCTTATGGGTCTATAGTTACCGATTTCCAGCGGGTTACCTTTTTTGAAAAGTAGAATTATATCCGAATTACACCATTGGCTTGGAACGTCAATTGGAAAGTCAATATTGAATATACAATTATTAAATTTAATAGAGAAAATGGAAAAAACTAATGTTAGTTTCAAAAATTATGACCAGACCACCACACAACCTTTAGGAGTGATTAAAAATATTGAAATGATGATTAAAAATATTAAACAAAATGTTGATTTATTTGTGGTTGAAAATAACAAACCTAGGCTTTTGGGGAGAGATATATTAAGTATATTTGGCATGTGGCCATTACAATTAAATTCAACTAAAATAATGGATGAGGATCCAATAAAAATGATTAAAGAGAACTGCAGTGAGGTTTTTAGTTCAGGTTGGGGGAATGTAAAAGGGGAACACATTTCATTAAAATTAAAGGAAAATTCACAACCTAAACGTTCACCTGTTAGGCAGGTCCCATTTGTTTTAAAAGAAAAAGTTAAACTTGAAATTAAAAGGTTACTAGAAAACAAGCGAATTGAGCCTGTCGAATATAGTGAATGGGGAACACCAATTGTGCCTATTTTAAAACCTGATGGTTCGGTTCGTCTATGTGGCGATCATAAAGTTACATTAAATCCACAATTATTAATTGTTGATCGTTTCCCTCTACCTCGAGTTGAAGATATTTCGAATAAATTAAAACATGCAGAATTTTATTGGGAATTAGACTTTACCGATTTACAGGCACCGTTGGATGAAGCGTCCCAAGATTTGACAGTTATTGTGACAGAAGTTGGTACTTTTAAATTTATATACTTACCTTTTAGTACAGGACCTGGCTCATTTCAAAGACTAATGTCACAGAAACTGGCTGATATTCCTAATGTGATTGTGTTTATTGATAACATTTACATGTGTGGAAAAACATTTGATGGAATGTACAAAACCCTAGAAGCGGTATTATCAAAATTGAAACAGTGTGAATTTAAAATTAAAGTAAAGAAATGCAATTTTTTTAGAAAACGTATTGATATATTTGGGTATAGAATTAATAAGCAAGGAGTTCAAGTAATTAAAGAAAATATAGAATCGATACTTGCTTTACCATCACCAGATAATTTGACAATGTTGCGATCATTTTTAGGTAAAATAAATTACTATGAAGATACTTAAAGGATCTAGCGACAATCTTGCATCCACTTTATGAATGTACTAAAAAAGGGAATCTTGTCTGGACTAATGAATGCCAAAAAGCTTTGGAAATAGTTAAAAAAAAAAAAAGGTCTAAGGCTTATACTTATAGAATTAGTGCCAGGGGCTACTTATTTCGTGGAGGTAGAAGGTCACCAGCGGAAAAGACATGCGAATCAAATCCATAAACTGTAATTTCTTAGTTCCTGATCTGATGTAGTTGGATATATTTTGAATTTTGTTTATTGATAAATAACTAAGCATAAGTAGTGAGTTTTGTTAAGCGGGGAAGAGTGTCATAACCTCATTTCACTGTTACCTTATTTGACTGAATTTATTCTTCTTAAGTGGATTGACAACTTATGTCATATTTTAATAAACACATAATTAATTAATTTATGTAGTTTTATTTCAAGTTATAATAAGTATAAAATAATTTTCTTACAAAATTTCACAGCTTCTGAAGTCAGTGCCTTTGCCAAGTTAAGGTGCATTGAAGAATAGGCCCCGACCTAATGGAGCTTTACCGGGTTTTCAGTGAGGCCTGAAGGGCTTCTAACGTAATTAAAAAGTGAGTTTAAGCGTAACGCAGCTAAGGGCGTCCCCTGGGACACGGGTCTTGGCTTAGGGAGTCACGGACCATAAGAGAGAGGCAACGTAGGACACTCATCTAATAGTCACTTGTACACTTCACCCATCATGCCCTTCACCATACCTGCCCCTCCTGAACACCTAACCTTGGGCAGCTCCCGATCCTATCACTATATCACCAACTGGTTAGCTTGTCATGCGGGAGGAGGAGAGCAGACCGACCAAGGGGTGAAATACACCGAAGAGTTGGTCCTCTCCCTGGTGCTTTAATTTCTGGCACCCTTCCAGACAGACAGCATAGAATCCGCACGCACAGCCATCGCAGGGCCCCGAACGGTAGAAAAGACTACTGAGCTACTCCATCAGGAGGTGCTGGCCATAACACTGGCTTCGTATATGACTCTGGCCAAGCCTGTGACATCGCAGAATGTCCCAGCATTTTCCAAGAGGTGCAAGGCCGCTCTATCGTCGCAAAGTATTGTGGATCTAGTGCCCCCCACCTCTTGGCCAAGCATCACAACGCTGGCGAGCTCATTTCACGCAGTCATCACAGGCAGGCCAGGACTTCGCACAGAAATAGTAGAAAAGATGCTAGAGATACAGAAGACGGGTGCAGGGGAGCCATCTTGTCGCAGATAAAACTTGTTTGGGAATTTTCTTCATTGAAAGCTGTACAATACATGGATCTGTTTATAAAATCCCATTGCAGAGCCCTGGAAATACCCGCCGTGTTAGACCAAGCAGTTTCTCTGCATGAAAGGTGGGAGTCTTCCAAAGCTGGTGACCCACAGCTGACATACAGCAGAGTAAAAGACCCCAACAGCCACCCCAACCTGAATCAAGCCCACTATCCAGACCTATATTACGCTGCTATCAGCTACGCGAAGGTGAATAAGCTTATAGGAGACAACTTCCAGGTGTCAAGCTCCCATCATTCTTCGCATACAGTCCTCATTGACAAGTACATCAGGAAAATGGCGGCAGCCGAACTGGGTGATCTCTCAGAAGAGGCTAAAACCAAACTAACAAAATTGGGTTACCCCACCAACACAGCAGGAAAAAGACACAACAGAAGGGACGACACAGATGAAAAGGAAGATGACGAACCCCCTAGCAGAAGAAGGAGGCGCCATCAAGAGTAGAAAAACCCCTTCACTACCTCCCTCAGTAAACAGCGGCACAGCAGCCACTTAATTATAAGGTATAAAAAAAAAAAGGGCAACGCTGATGGAGCAACAAGAGAGGGCTTGCTGTGTCTGTGTTGAATTATTATTATTAGGGACGCATACTCATACGCATATGACCCCACACGCATGTACGGCCTCATTCTAATTACCTATGTCTGTCATTCTAGTGTGTCTTGTTTTTGTGGCAAATAAATGATTTTTCTTTTTCTTTCTTTTGCACAAATCTATCGCCTCAGCACGGGCTGGCGCGAGCGAGGGTTGGGGAGGACCCAAATGGAGTGAGACGTCGCGACGGGCCTCGACGGCGAGGACGGTGTGATGTTCTGTCATGTGTGGTGTTTAAAGCTTTACGAGGTAGTTAGATTCGTGTGATTTCGTCGTCTGCGTACCTACGTGAGAGTATGTTTAGGCCGACGAATCATAGAGATCTGGGAAGGGGGATAGTGGGCCGGTAGGTACACAAAATCCAGCCGTATATTTCACCACGCTATCGCCGGACGGTCGTGTGGTAATAAAAAGTAACCGCAGCGATAAGTGCGATCCCCGCGCGCTACTTGCGTTATATATTCTGTAGTGAGACGTATCAACCTGTTGTTGAAACAGTTTTTTATTATTAAAAACATTATGGTTTTCAAGATATCTGCTTGTGCAATGTTTATCCAATATTGAATATGGGACATGAAGTTTATTGAATTTTGTCTCCGCATCGTTGTCTCCTAGTGAGTACGTTACGTAGGATATGTACTTATGGCCTAGTTCTAGAAATCCTTTATTATTATTATTTTTTCTACTCAATTTTACACTGTTGCCATCCTGAGACAAATGTCTTCTCTGTCTATGCGCCTGTGCTCTTCTTATTACCTATGTCTATCATTCTAGTGTGTCTTGTTTTTGTGGCAAACAATTGATTTCTTTCTTTTTTATTTCTCTTTTCTTTATTTTACAAATACTTAAAGATTCATCGACTATCAACAGTCTAGTGTAAAGGAAGCGATTAATTCCATTCTTATAAAATCCCAAGTTGTCTCTTACATTAGCCACAAAATGAAATAGGGATAGTATATTGTATCCGAAGCTGAGTAGGTCAGTGTCAATCATTCACCCGTATTGCTTTAAGGGATGAAAGTACTCATTAATATGAACCAATTTTTACTATGGGACAAAATGTGCAATCGCAAAAAAAAAAACTTTTGATCGAGCAAGGTAGTTTTTTTTAAAATGTAAAGATTGTTGATTTTTTTGTGATTTCAGGGTTGGTCTCATAATAAAAGTTGGTTCATATTGATAACTTTCACCCCTTAAAGCATTGCCGGTAAATTACAAGTAATCCTGTATCTCATTCAGAACTGAACCGGCCGAACTGCGCCATTTTGGTTTGAACCGACGCGCGGACACACGATACGATCGCGTTTTGTGTTGTTTTAGGCACTCCGGCCGCATGATGCGCTTAGACCTCAAAGCCAAATGCCCATACATAGTATAGATGTTTACGAACGGCAAGGTTTAAAGGTAAACCGGATCACAAAATGGCGGCGTTTATACCTCATTTACAAATTAACCGCTTCACTTGCCGTACTAAGTAGGTAATACGCGAACAAGTAATCCTGCATTCCAGCTAATTCACAAATTAGCCGGTACTAAGCAGGCAATGTGCGCTTTATCTAAGCTCAGCATTAGTTTATATACGAGTTAGCGTGCACTCCATTTTGTTGACGCTGTCCAAGCCTCGAGTCGTACATGAAATAATAATTATTTCTCTGCACTGCGAACAAACGAAGATTTTAATGCTGGAACTGCCAGACTTCTTTTAATTTTAGTTTTTGGTGTAAATCAATATTTGTCAGTTTCAAGTCACGAAAAAATTTGTAAAGAAATCTTTCATTAGACAGTGCATAATCAACAAGCTAAAGGACGAGTTTTATTCGATAGACGCTAGCTAGAGGTACTTATAGTAAGTACAATAGGTATAATTCAAGTGATCCTTCTAAATAAATAGATAATTATACTTAATAATTATGTAATGAAAAGAAAAAAAAGAAGTAATACAATATGCCATTAAGAATTAAACCATTTTATAAGCGAAGATCCCATAATGATCAACTATCAAGTTTGACAATAAAATAATGCTGACAAGAAGCTGAAAGTGACGATACTTAAGTACCTAAGTCCGGCGCATCCTGGACAGTGAGCCCTATTAAGAGCTTTATTGACAGGCTGAACTTTCCACTCAGATCGGTCCGGCGGAATCAGCCTCAATAGTGATTGCTGACTCACCGGTCGATGCAGATGCGTCGAGCATTGGTGCTACCAAATTGTATTTTGTAATGATGTTATCAAAGCGCATGCCATTTCTATCCCCATAACTCTGTGTCCTCATCCGTGCACAAGTGTAGTCGGCACAGGCGTAATGCATGTAATACTAACGCGTCCAACATTTGCATGCAAATAAGATGTTTGTCCACTTTTCGCTTGCATAACGTCGTATTTAATTTGTTACGGCTTGTCAGGCAGGTATGCAATTCCTGTGCTAATTAGAAATGGCATTTGTGTTATTTTAGGTTGACTACGTAATACAAGGCGACCCTCTGTTCTGCTGTGGGTGTCATAAAGGCAACCAAGGGAAATAATTTTGCACTTTCTTTTGATATAAAGGATGACTGGTTGTAATCTTTGTATATTGGTCTCAATTTGAAAAAAATCACGGGCACGAATTGCACGTTACTCTTCTGATAAAGAGAAGGATTAGGCCTTAGTCCACCACGCTGGCCTGGTGCGGGTTGGCGGACTACAAAACATGAGAACTTAAATGGAATCTTGTGAAGTGCGCAAGTTTCCTCACGATATTTTCCATCACCGTTAACGCGAGTGACAGTCAAATATTGATCCGATTTGAAAAGTCATGTTTGTAATTAGCCATCTCACCCTAAGACTTAAATTAACTGATATTTCAGACATGTTATCGTTTGTATTACTTAACACTCAATTTATTAGGGTAGGCAGTATCTTTTTGTCTATAAAGAGTACACACCACAGGGTGTAGGCCGGGTTGGACGTCAGACCCTCCTACATGGAAGGCAAATCACTGCTTATCTGGTATAGAGTAGCGCTGCTTCATAAATAAAGTATATTTTTCTTTTCCTAACCAGTTTTTATTTTCACAGTAGTTTTTTAATTCATAGTACATTATAAACTCCTCTTCTTTTCCAATTTCCACGAAGCTATATTCCTTGTAATCTAGTCTACCGTGCTTTATTACAGCCGGCTTCAGTGCAATATACGTCATCGTTCCACCGAGGTACCCACGTACCTGGCAAAATTAATTTCCTGCTACCCGATCGCTGTGACATGTTGTGACCAGACGCTGAATAATAGCAGGAATGGGGGAATAACGTTGTTATGTTGCTGTAAAGCTTTGAATATTGTTGTTTGCCTTTCTATTTGTATATATTTGCCATATTCTTTAGATAAGAATGAGCTTCGCAATTTTAACTTTGGAAAATAAGTTATCAATTCGATTTGAAGATTTCTAAGTTTTAATTCGTATCTGTTCTGTATTCGTTCCGAAAAAAATCTGCAGTTTATTTAATTGTGAGTCTGGTATTGGCCTCAATTAAATTCATAAGATAACACGAGATAAAATAATAGGAGAGAAAAATTCTGACTATATATTTCTGACTATATATTTTCTCAGGAAAATATCTGTGACGTCCTTGTAACTTTATTTTAATTCCTACACTTCAAAAAGGGGCGAATAAAAATGTTGATACAATTCACTCTCCATTAAAATAAATCGAAGCACTCTCAATCGATGGGGTACAAATTGTCCCCGGTGAAAGGTCGCCGACTCGAAGGGTTAACAATGAGGCGCCATTATTTCGTGTGAATTGAATTGGCATAGACGATTTAACTTGCTTAAGCTATGCGGATTTGTCGCTTCAATGACCTCCGGTCGATCGGACCCTTGGCTACAAAAAGCCGACTAGAATTTGTATAGCATTTACGAGGGTTAAATGATTTTTCTGTCAAATAAAAACGCGTGAGCCTTTGTTCTGCGGGGAACGCTGTTTTTAAATCGATACTCTTTTTTATCGAGACCGGAACAATCGGGAAGGTTATTAGATTTACATGAAAAAGGGAAACTTGTATGTAAGATCCTTCCACTCATATACGAAATATTTTAAGAGGTGTATGCATGGAAAGAAAGAAATGATGGATGGACTGTGTGAAGCATGACATGAATGTGAAGGAAGTGAAACCGGAAATGACGTCTGATAGAGATGAATGGAAGAAAATGAAATATTGTGCCGACCACAAATAAAATGGGATAAGGGCAGGAGACTGATGATGATGATGATCTATGGGTTGAATACTTATACATATTTGACGACACGGTTGGCACAGTGGCTAAGCGATTAGCTTTCTGTGCTACGTGCCGCGGGTTCGATCACCGCACGGAACAAATATCTGTATGAATATAATGTATGCAAGTGAGAGTTTTTTAAAATAAAAAAATGTACAGGATTATTGGTACTTAAATAATAGTGCTTTTAAGGGTTACTGTACTCATCATTCTAAACATCTTTTACTCTGGAACCAACCCTGAAATTGCGAAAGAAAAATCTGCTGTTCCATACATTTAAATCGAGTAATTATGATTTATATGGTTTTTTTTTTACAATTTCAGAGCGTACCAAATTGCCGAACTCGACAAGTTTCACGGCATTTCCGCACTTAGGGATAAGGGTAGTAATATTTAATTTAGTTAATTTATATTGCATTATTGAATAAATTAAAAAAAAAACAAATGACTATCAACAATTTAGCTTACCAATAATCCGATTTAACTCCCGCTGGAGCTAACCACAACATAAAGCTAACAAAAACAATTCACAGCACAATCAATAATCCCAATCAAATCCAACCAACCTGTTACTCCAACAGAAAATAGAAAAAAGAGTAAAATTATGATAAAACTGGGATCCTTCGACCGCCATTTATCAGGGGGGCTGTCAAAAATATCAACGTGCAAGTTTCCCTTAGTGGTTGGGAGGGACCCAAAGATTTATGTGTTGGCCCTCGGCAGCATCGTCCTAGATAGATACTCCTCTGGGGAGGAGTGACGAAATTATCAGAACTTCAATTGTTTGGTGAAGCGGCTGTTATAATTGGTGGATTGTTATTTTTTCTATTGTTTATTTCCTAGTATTTTTTTTGCCTGCAAATAGAAAAAACGAATATTGTCGATTTTCGCTCAATGTTAAAAATAATGACAAATGTCCTAAGTCAAACATTACTAAGGTTTCAGTCTTATTGGATTGTGTTTTCCTAATTAAAATCTAAAGATCTTACATATCCTCAATGCCTAAAAAGTTTATTGTTTTTATATAGATAGTAATATATTATATTATGTATTTATGTTGGTCTGTGTAGGTATAATCTTGGTGTAAAACCAGCTTTAATAATATACAAAGAGTATAGATATACATAAAACATTTTGTTACTCTAACTAAGCCGAGCACGAACAACTTGCGAAAAAGTATTCGAATCGTAAACGTCACCAATTTGTTAATGAATGCGCCTCTACAGTTACTGTAGGTAAAGTGAACTAATTTTACGAGCACGAACGATTTTACCTTACTTTTGTATGTAGTTATAAGTATGGCTTCAGATTCATAAAGTCCGCTGAAGTCTACTGCATATTTTTAAAATCATCGCTATAGTCCGCACGGTACTAGTTGGCCGCGCCTTAGGTGGGGACGGGGGTGAGGGCGGCGGGTTGCCTATTGTTGACAGCGCGTCGTACTGAGTAATGACAAAGCGCCTCCCCTTTCCACCGCTCACATACCTAAGGCGCGGCCAACTAGTTCCGCGCGGACTATAACTCAAAAATTTGCGTATAAGAAATAGAGCAAGCAGTCGTACTGCTGTACCCAATTGGTCTCAATAGCATCTCTATGGCATTTAGAATATCAGAATACAGTAGCACGCAGTAAAGTCAAGCGCCCGCTTAGCTGTCGATCTGTGGCCTCATTGTGGTGGCACCGCGGTTAGCTATCGATTTATAAGCAGCGGCTAAAGGGTTAATCAGAGCTTATGAAATAGTATTACTAACGACGATTTAATAATGTTCAATAGAATTTTGCCAAATCAAAATAGCTTGTCCAAGCCATCTTCCGGAGTTAACCCTAAGGAGGAAAAATTCACACTTTAGATTTGAGGATGAAAGCTAAAAAGCTTTCCTATGTGAAAAAATATTTGCAAAAAGAATGCTAGCATTCGTACTTTTTCCCATTATTATAATCTTTCAAACCAGCCTTTAATTTTTTTTAAACTTCGTAGATACTAAAGTTTTTATTTGTATTATAGGGGGCATAAGATCTTGCGGTTCACCTGATGGTAAGTGATCACCGCCCCCCATGAACATCCGCAACACCAGAGGAGTCACCGATGCGTTGACGACCTTTTAGGATGGTCTAAGCTCTTTTCTTGAAGTTCCCATGTTACATGAGCTTCATACAACAATATTTTGTCAAAAGGAATTAGAACGATTGGCAATCGCAGTCTGCTGTTTTTTTTGCGTACCTGACCATCTCACTGTGTCTGAAGATTGCAATTAATGTTCTTCTGTACTATACCCATCTATCTATACCCCATTTTTTTGGGGTCAGCGCAATATGTCTTTTGCTTCCATTCATCTCTATCAGACGTCATTTCCGGATTGACTTCCATCCTTCCTTCCTTTCCTTCGTTTGTACTATACATATACATTTATTTATGTATAGTACCTACATACTTACATAAACTTTTACTGGTCAGAAAAATCCTACAATCGACTTCAAACTTACTAACATGGGATACCTACACTAATATTTTGTCCATTCCCCTGGAGATCTGACAACTTGGAGGAATAAACTACGAAATGTTTTGCTGTTCCATATATTTCTCCATTTGATGCATTGTTTCCATGTATGCGAGCATATTCGATATCAATTTGGCAAGAAAACAGTGTCATCTGTGTAGCAATGCCGCAGTTGTAAATCAAACACATTATTTATCTTTTAAGGATGCTTCAGGAAGTGGAGGGTACAAGTTATGAACACTAGCGAGAGATACGTAGCGACATCTGCTACATGAAATAGCTACTAACAACATGGCAATACATTACACTAGCGCCGCCTATCAGAATATAGCGGCAATTCCGATCCTACATCGCACTATCCATTCTGAATCTTTCCTTTTCGTTAATTTCAAGTAACTATATTGTCATGAAACGAATATTGTCACGCGGGCAAAGCCGCGGGTACAGCTAATAGGCTATAAAGGGTATAAGTGACGTTTTAACGAAAACTGATACCATGGATTCAACAATATTATTAATAATTTTTACAACGTGGGCCGTATAGAGACTGATAGCAGAATGTTCGGTATTCGTAATATAATTATATTATCGTATATGTGCCGTGTGTGATATCTACAGATACTATAAGGTTTTATATCCAGGGGGCCTAAAAAGGCCACATTGAGCAATTCATCTACTAATCTGCATAGTAACTGTCAAACAGATGATTACTGAATATGCGGATGACATTAAGAGTCGTCAATTAAGAAGATATTTTGTAATTCGTAATATGAATCATATTGTGATTCATCTAAAGCGGCCTTTCATTTCATGTTAACCAGATACAGGCACACCATCTGCTTCACTCACCGCTTTCTCTCATTACTCGCATCTTTCCAGTAAGGGACGAAACACCTAAATCTTGCGGACAATAATGTTTCCAGATAAAAACGGGCCCGATAACGAGTGTTATACGGGCCCTCTAATGTACACAGAGGGCCGTTTTACAAACGTTTTGAATAATCACAATAGGTCCGGTTTTCTTCGCATTTAGGTTTCTTTTTGTTAAAAAAATGTTTCGGTTCGTTTGGTTATTTTCTCGTTACGTATGTTTGGGCTGTTTTCTGCTAAGAAAAGGTTATCTTTGGATGTGTGTTTGTTTTTCAGTAGGCGAGCATTCTGGGACTCACTCCCGAAGTTCAATTTGCTATCTACTAACAAGCTTGCCAATGGCCTTATTATGAGCTTTTATTACCGATTACTGCCTATCGCAAGATGATTCAAATTATTTATGATTTATGTACACACATACTCATGACAAAGAAAATAAGTAAAGATATTAAGTACAAAGGTACTGCTTATTTGTAAAGAAATTTCTGCCAGCAGACCTGCGACAGGAAAGAGTGAAAAGAAAACAAGACACAGTGTGTAACTACAGGAAACAAGGTAGGTAGATGATAAGGAGTTAACGATGAGGAATAAAATAAAATACATAAAAATAAAAACTAATACATATGATATTATTCTTCAAACTGGACTAAATAAATGCCTTTTTTTTGCTGTAATGATGTTTCTCCTTTTCCCGTCTTTAATACGCCAGTACGACCGTATACTCACTACACTGAGGTGAAATTGGTGACCGTGACTGCCGATGAAAGTTTGCAACAAATTTTATTGATAGCACTTCTGTCGTGTGCTGGGAGCTACGAGTATCACGTCGGAATTGCAAATGCCGTAGTGCTAAGATTAGCCAGTCCGCATGGTAGTTGCGATGCTGATACCACCGAAGACGTTCAACAAGCTGAACCAGCAAATACTGATCTCTTTGCGGTTCCTACAATGTTGATGATGAGCTTGAACAGTAAATGTAGTTTTGTTATACCTATGCATAATCATGTATAAATTAATGACAGTGAAATGATTCGACTTGCACTTCAAAACTATTACGACTCGAAGTCGTTGACCTTACTTAGTCTTTCAATTACTGCCTTTTTATTTTTACTAAAGATAAAATATTTATTCTTCCATTTTTCTTTCAAATGTTTAAAAAGATTTATCGCTGTAAGCTTATCTAACGAAGCATAGAATTTACTTTGCAAGTTATCTTAAATGCATTTTTAAAGATTTTTATGGGCACAAGAATGTTCTTGTATTTTATAATGTTTAGAAGGAGAATTGTATATTGTTTCCACTTAGTTAAATATAAAACTGGAGCTGTTACTCTGCAATACCTAACTGAATCCTCCAGGTTAGTTTCAAAGGTGTATTTGTCTCTTTATAAGTAGCTACGCATGGAAAGAGACAGATATACCTTTGAGTGGTCAAGGTCGGTTTCAGTTATAGAGTGATAGGTCCACTTTCATAATTATTTAACTTCATTATTCTGACTCATTTTGTTAAAGTATGTCCAGCTGTGGACGGCATCTGAGTATACTTTTAAGAAGGGTTACTAAACTGTAAAATCTCATGCTACACTCGACAAAAAATATTACTTTAAAAGAATACTAATAGAACAACATACTCAATCATTAATATAAATCAGATCTTTACCAAATCAAATAAATTGACACACCTAATGAAAATTCCCTCAATCTATTCATACACTTGCCTTCATTTACGCGAAGTTAAGACATCCAACCTCCCGATCCTCAACGACCTCAACACATCATCATCCGCGTTACGTAATCCGTGAATACTAATCAGCCAGCTTCCCGGGACAGATGTAACAAAATTAATATGTACCGTGGCTTGTGGATTTCCCCAGTGATGGCGTGTCAGATACACCTTATTAGACTCACGGGTAGGGTGACGAGGATTCGACTAAATGATCGTATAATCGACTAAATTATCGTGAAATTGACTAAAATATTTAAATAAATGAAAATCGATTAATTATTATGTCTGGTGAAAATCAATCAAAGTGTCAATATGTAAACTTTACAGGAGCCCATTTTAATGATTTTTTTTACGAAGAAATTATTATTTTTTCTAATGGAGATTTTTTTTGTAAAATGTAAATTCTAATAAATAATATTATGATTTAGATGCTACAATATCGATTTGGTGAAGTGTGTAATAATCTTGAAGTTTTGTGAATACTGATCAGCAAGTTCCCCGGGACAGATGTGTCGAAACGGGACGCACGTTGTGTTTTAGAGAGTAAGTTAATAAATAGTGTACAAGATATGATTTATTTCATTTCCCTCCCCACACAGTACTGAATATAAGAACACAACGCAAACAAATTGTCATCAATAAATTATCGTCAAGAAACGTCGTTTGTATGTATTCTCAATAAGTTTAAATGCAAACCCTAATGACATTTTACAAATAAGCACCAAAATTGTTGCACTACAAAACAGCGTAAACTTTACTACAGCTACACACCAGTACATATATAATTATACAGCTCTTGTACAGTGTAATTATACTTTACAAAATCTGGGGGTCATCTTGAGTATCTGCCATCGCCCTTTACCACGGCTTGTTAAAAAAACAATATAAATGTATCGTGGATTGTAAATTTCTCCAGTGCCGAAGGGCCAGATATAAATTACTTTATTAGGCGCACTGGAATGCCATGTCGGCTGTCATTCGACTAATGGCCAGCTGTTAGTCGACTAATGAAAGTAAATTGTTTGTGGTCCCTACAGAGGTAGAAAATGCGATACTTCACACCTAAACAATTTTTGTGGTAAGAAAAATTCGAGATGCAGGACTCGAACACGCGACCTTCTTGTTCAGTACACCAGCCTTTGCCAACGGAGCTACCGCGATCCCTGCTCACAGAATCTAATGTTTCCTCCGCATTTAATTGTCCTTTGGTGATGGTGGCGACACCATACGAACCTACCCAAGTACCTACACCATTGCTGTTATTAGGTCCCAGTGGCTGACATGAGTAAAAGAATAAGTACGCCTATATTCCCCGAAGATTTAGGCAGTAGTGTATTATTGTACAGGCACAATTCGCCGAGGAGTTGTCAAGTCCAATGTAATAGGGTCGCTTGGACTAATACTGTGAATCTCTTATGGAAAACCCAATAACCCAAATTCTAAAGACGAAACCAGGCCGTCACAGATTGTAACCACCATTTCAACGACTAATGACCTTGAACCACGACGTTTTGAAAGTGTCTGCAAAGGCCCAGTTGAAATAAAAATCTTTGACTTTGACTTTTTAATGCAATTTAATCAAACACAGTTTCACAAAACTACATTCAGAATATTACAGATAAAATGATAGAGAAAGAAAAACAGAAGAAAAATGCACATACTCAAATAAAACTAAAAACTAAAGTACTAATTGGGACTAAGGAATAAATTACACTCATTTAAACGCTTGTTAATCTAAAATCGCTTAAGCAAATTTCACATCGACTCTCAGCAATAGTTTGCTTTATCTCGTTTGTATTTCCATTTCGAACTATGTGAATGATTTGAATTTTTTTCCAAGTTAAAATGGCTCAATTTGTACGAGAAATTAAATGGTAAAACGTGTGTAATTTACATTGGCTTGCTACAATAACTCTGTTCATTCTGGTGTAGTAATCGATTTAGATTTGCGTCGAGGATGCGAATAATAAAAGGTATTTAGGCGATTATGATTTTCTTAGCCGAATTGATCGATTTTTAGGTAAATATAGTTCTTTTTTAAAAAGAAAATAATGTCGCATTTTGTATGCTTATATAACACCTTTATTTTTCAGATAATAATGTGTTTCCACGCATGTTGTAAAAATACTTGTGACAAATAAATCACGGTGTGTTGATTTTAGTTACTTACGACCAGTTCTCGACCAGGCTTTATTTTCAGAATCTGTCGGGATTATATTCATACGATTTATCTGCTCACACAATAGCTTTATGTGCTCAAGAGACTCTATTCATGAGGGGTTTACTCTGACTTAAGTTAGGTTTACTGGTAAATAAACAGCAAAGTTTCTTTACATTTGGTAACTTGTTTCTAAGAGTCCATCTTTTTGGGACTGGACCAAAAGTTAAATGGATACAATCTCATTACTTCAGTGCTTGCAATCTTTTGTATAGTTGCGTTTTAGCTACTGATAATAAGGTTACGGCAAAGCAAGTAAATCTTTATGATGGAAAATTTGTGGGATCGTGTTCAAAGGTTTCGGGCCAATTTGAGTCCACTTCCTGTCTTGTGATGGGTGTTGTAAGGGACTAAAGTGTCAAGAGCATGGGCAAACTTTAATAAAAAATCCTTTAAGCGTGGTAATCCCGATTATCAACCCTCGATCCCTTGTATTGGTCTATAAGGAAGCCAATGTTTAGCAGTGATGTTTACGGAATTATATGGTTGTATTATGTTTGCATTATACACAGGGATAGTGTATATGCGTTAAAAGATTAAGTATGTATATTTTAGTGACATTTATATAAAAATAAAACTGACAGAAGAGAAGATTTTAATTTGTGTTTTAAATTACAGTTCGACCACGTTATCCGTGAACAGAGTGATGGCGCTGTTGGCTAAGAAAAAGCATTTTTGACAAGACTTCAACTGTCAAATCGTATGAATTTGTTGTAGTTCCATTTTCTGCCACTTCACAGATAAGTTGGTAGTACTGTAAATAGTAGGTAGCAAGGAAACACATCATACAAGACAAATAAAAAAATAAAAAATAAAATAAAATGATGAATAAGTGACAAAATGGACTTCGACTCAGCATAATAGTTGGCAGCACAAGGCATGCTCAACTGCTGATATTTTGTCCAAACTAGTTAATTATATCGATACGTACAAATGCCGTAATAAAACAATAAAAAAAATACATCTAAGGATAGGGTAGTCGATTTAATCGACTATCTAGTCGAGTCACATCACTAGCAACACATCCGGGTACAGTTAACTGTAAAGGGGTATCGCGATGAACCGCAACCCTTTGAAAACCAAACGAACAGCGTCAAAATTAATTTGTTCACATTTAAATATGTTCCGGGAAGGTTTAGGTTGCACACAATTTTGTATATTAATTGAATTTTATGCAAATTATCGAAACGATAAAATATTTTAACGGTAAACGGTGGGTATTATCATATTTGAGGTTGAGGTTAATAAATTGATTAGTTAATTTGTCCGGGTGCACAGTGCGTTGTCAATGGTTTAGTAAGGCAATCATTTTTATAACATGAGGATAATTATGATGATGGATGATGTAAAAGTGACTTATAAATATTGATTGCAGATGTGTTTACCTAGCAGTATTTATTGTAGGGTATAACAACCACATCATAATTAAAAATCGTATGGCTTCCTACAAACAAACTCTTTGCTTATTATTTTTTTAATCTATTTTAAATTATTTTTATATTTTTACGTTTGTCATTGTGAGATGATTGTTAGTGACAGCAGCTTTGTTTTAGCCAATTTTCTTCCCATTAATTTACCATTATAGCAATAAACCATTTTTAAACATCTCAAACACGTTTTCATACTGGCCAATTATCGACCCCATACAATACCCTTGCCCCCCTCTGTAATTTCTTCTATGTCGTGGGTAAAGTTTACAAACATACATGCCACATGCACCCGTTACAAGAATCTGAAGGCTATAATTTTTTTGTTACGTTTGGAGATCGAACCCGCGGCACGTAGCGCAGAAAACAAATTCGCTTAGCCACTGCACCAACGTACGATATCGTAAAAGGTGACTAAAGTAATGATAATGTTAAGAGGATGGCCTGTAGCTGTCTCGTCCCATGCGCTTTTGATAAATGTTTTGAAGGTGCCTGTAAAGGCCCAGTTGAAATAAAAATCTTTGACTTTGATAACACATAGAGCCATCATCAATACCACCTATACGCCAAGCGTGACTCTTCATATAGTGGTTATTAGGAGGATTAGCAGTAGTAGATGTTTACCAGCTTATATAGAGAAAATTAAATCATAATCTGAGTATTTTACTCAGAGCGTCAGCGTTCCGCGACTGTCTGTCTATATATCCGCTAACGCCTCCTAAATCACGCAACGGATTTTGATGCGGTTTTCACTATCAATTTGAGCATTTCTTCCGGAAGGTATAATACTTTCATATTTAATGTAATAGAGAAATTGTACCCGTGTGTAGCCGGGGACGGGTCGCTAGTAGGCTATAATTTCAACATCAGGTCATCACTACACATCATCGAGAATTATTGGTGCACTTGCTAATAATCTTAAGACTAGATTATTATAGCAGAAAGTCCGTTAGACTGGCAAAATGCTTTGAGAAGAAAGTATTGTTAAAAACTTATTTTAAAAGAACCAATTTCTAGCTGCTGAACTGAGAACATTATCGGTATCGACATTCCAAGGTAGCTGGGAATCAATTGTGAGAAGTAGGTCACTGCGGTGCTAAGCGTTTATTCTCTGTAGCGATACTCGATAGGTCACACCTATATCTAGGGACGCGGTGACCTTCAATGCGGAGTGCTCCGTACCTGTAATACAAAGATTTTCTTACATCCGTAGATGTAAATTGGTGGTCGTCTTTGCTAGACGTAGGCTCGATTTAAATGCAGCCACGTGACTCGGCCAGGGCGTATGTTAATTAACTGTCACATTACAAGCGACTTTTTTTAAATAAGCATCCTTTCTGGCTCTATCTCATTCGAAGCCGAATTTTCGTAATTAATTTACACTTTGAATGAAAGTTGACCAAACTGAGATTATAATTATTATGAATTGACAAAAAATCGGTATTCTTTTTATTTCCTCATAAAGTTCAGTCAGTTTTCAGTATGATTTGAATTCAATCTTCTTACACACTCATTTCAATCAAAGGTGATTGGGCAAAATTAACCCAGAACCAACAGAAACAATTGATATGTCGGTTTTTTAGCCTTGATTTAACAAACAATTATATACAAAAAAAAAACCGTTATGTGCTGTCAATCGGGTAAAATCAAACTAAAACAAAAACTTATTTAGAAATAAAATTATTCTTAACACTAATAAAACCATAAAGAAATACATTAAAACTATTAAAATAAGCTATCGACACCATGACGCGCATACTGCGACCTATTGCAGCCATCCACTGGCTTTAGTGGCTTCCGCTGCGTTGTGATCTGTGCGCTCCAGTTATTTATGATTCATTTACGTCGACCTTTGCTTTGTTAATCGGACTCTGATATTCCTCTGGTGATTTGTTTGTGAACTGCTGACTTACCTACTCAGACTGTCAGGTGTTAGTGTTAATCGGTGTGTGGCATAACCGCTCTGTATTACGGCGACGACACTTAATATTACAAACAAATCGCGAGTTTGTCGAACATCTTTTTAGAAATATTACGCCACACATTTTTGAAGAAGGAGACTGTTTCATATTAGATAGGGGGTTCCGAGACGTACCTACTAGGAGATTTAGAGTCTTATGGATACGTTTCGCACATGCCACCAACGAGAAGATTAGGGTAACAACAATTAACTACTGAAGACGCTAATAAGTCTTGATTGGTGATAATATGCAGATGGGTCGTGGAAGCCGTAAATGGAAAATCCAAAAGAGACTTTTAAATATTTCGGCAGACATGACAGAGCACCAAAAATATAATGGTTGATTTTAAAATAGCAGCTGTTCTCATAGTCATCAACTCTTTCCAACAGTGACAGCGAGTATACAGAATCATTTATACAGATTATTAATGAAAACGTAAATAAATCTTATCATTTAGCAGAATATTTCGTACAAAATAACGTAAAGAGATAAAGGGCCACTTTTCAAGTGATGGAGGCTAATGACCCGACTTTCAATGATTTTCCGCAGATGACCAGACAGCAGATTGTTTTATTTGCCGTTGGGACTTACCGTCTCAAGATAGCTAGGTCATATTGTTAGGAGCACGTGCGACGAAGTGGAGTTTAAAGAATTGTACAAGCATCCAGTGTATAACTATAAATAACGTCTCTGGTGTTTTGGTACAGGCGAGAATCGAATCAAGACATGTTCGAACAAAAACTTATTATACTTATATTATGTGTAACCCATTTGAAAGCGGGCATAATGCGATAATAAACTACTATTGCTCTTGTATTCACGGTATGCGCACCCTGGGAAGCTGTTCTCATGTAATAAGTGTGTTATACTACTTAGGTTACGCTCAACATGTAGGCATAGAACAGCCTGCAGCACTTATGGACACGGTAATAGTCGATTTAGATAGTTAATTAATATTAAATAACCTAACCGTCAAAAACCTACTCCAACTAGAAAAAGAGCTGTAACTTTTGAACGGCGGAACAGATTTTAATGAAACATAGCTTAGATGATAACCGATTAAACTAGATTTCAATTTAAAAAAATTACACTGAGATCGGTCCATCCGTTTTGGAGCTACGATGCTATAGACAGATACACAGATACATAGATACACATATACACAGATCCACAGATACACACTACAAACTTATAACACCCCTCTTTGTTTGTCGGGGGTTAAATAAAACATTTAATGTTGTTTTTAGGGATGTGACATTGTACCTAAAAAATCGATTTTTCATTAATCGATTTATTTTTGTAGCATGAAAAATCGATTAATAAATAATCGAGTTTCCTTAAGAAAATAATCGATTTTGTTATATTAATCGATTTTTTTCCAATTTGTCAATTAAGATCAAAATAAACGCCATAATATTGACTCTCAACTACTTGTCGTCCTTTTAGTCGTAGACATTGTTAAAAACGAGACTTTTAATAACACCAAACACGAAAAACAATCAAAATAGTCGTTTAAAAATGAAGTTTCACCAACGAATATTAATGAATGACATATCAATCAAATGTCGGTAAAATAGTACAGTTCGTTGACTCCATCTAGTGAATGATTGATCAAATAAATCTACTAAACTGTTTCAAAAACACAGAAGGAATGCCATCATAGATGCACAGAGGGGGGGGAGCCCCCCCCAGATCCCAGGTTGCAGATGTAAAATCGATAATAATTGATTGAATGATTGATTAAAAAAAATCGATTATTAATCGATTATTCATAAAAATAAAAATAATCGATTAAAATCGATTTTTACTTTTAATAAATCGATTTTTAATCGATTATTTTTTCACATCCCTAGTTGTTTTGTTAACTACTGATAGGGCAAATAAAACTGCCTCATATCTCTCACCGTACAGAAGAATCAAACAAACAAATAATGAAAAATATATAAGGTTAACATGAGTGATATTATGGGATAGATTTTGTTTCTGTTGATGCTGGGTTTTTTTTGTATGAAATTTGCCCAATGTCCTTTTTGACGTTTAAGTATCCAATTTTATTAACAGTGTCGGTTCAAAATGTTAGCTGAATACCCATTCGGCTTGAATCAACTTTCGAGCTCATTACAATATAATTTCACGTTTGACGTTGTTTGTTAGTGTAGGAGGATACCATTTCTGATATTTATGACATTGATAATAGATCGGAACTATATTTTGAACATTTATATTTACGATAATTGGGCTTCTGATATTAAACTACAATGTGGTCGACGATGAAACGCGCTTGGCTAGAATAGAAGACACCATTTTAATCGTGAGTTGAAGACTCCTAGATTGAATTTATCGGGAAACAGACCGAGACATACAAAGAAAGTAGTGCAATTGACCGCTAAGTGGTCAAAATACTAAGAGCGAAGCCATGACATGTAACAAAAAATAAGAATAGCGTCGGCAGTCAGTGACAAGGTCCAGACAATGTCAAAAATAGCTGACCATTTTATAAAATTTTATATTATAAGACTTTATTAATCAAGTAAAACATGCAAGAATACTATATACTATACCAACTTATTGAAATTTTGTTTTTCCCCTCATTACGATTTCTCTTGTATTGAGGGTAGGTATTTTACAAACATACATCTCACATGCATCATACACACCCAGACCCGTAACAACTATCTGTAGATCATACAAATAATTGTACCGTGCAGGGATCGAACCCGCTACCTAATCACGATGCACGCTCGTAATCGGAATCGACTCAATTTTGACACTACAACAGTGTTCATTGCGTTGCTCAAATTGCAGTGCGTAGTGGTTTTAAAAGCTTACCGCGCAATGTACATAGTTTGTTGGACTGTACGTGTGTATCGTGATTACCCTGCCGGCCGCGGCACGTAGCATAACCGTGTCGTCAATCAATTATTTCAGAATAGAGTAATTTTATCGATTTGAAATGAAATGAAGTAATTTATTGGCATGAATTGTAGTATATTTCAGAGGTTGTGTTTGAAGAACAATAATCATTTTCTTTGATTAATTAATTTTAAAATTACGATATGTACCTTCTGCCACCGGCGTAAACTGCGTGCAGGTGAGACTGATTGCTTTTGGAAGCTGGATATTACACTCCAGACTCATTGGTGGTATACCTAATACTAATCATCATGACTCCACCATCTTGTTGGCCATCGAAGTGTCAATTACTGTAACACATCTGGCATCCCCCTCTAGGGATAGCAGAAGGGTATCGCGACACTAATTCAATCAATTTGCTGGATTGATACATCGTGTAACGTGGAACGTCTGCCGTAATGCTGCGGTTGGTCGCTACCCTTAGGGAAATTAGCATTACAAATGCGTCTATTCAATATACATAAATGTGTTTGTAGTTTCCATATTGATTGAAGGAAGTAAAATATACTGTTGGTATAAGTTAAGTAGGATTAATAGATAATTTAGCTATATTTGATGGCTATGTTAGAACATACCATTCCCTCTGTCAATCCATAAAATCCCTTGTATACGATTGTTGTGTATGCAGACATGTGCGAACGAACGAATGTTCTAGAATAATGTCTCATTTTTATCTGTACCATGAGCGTCATAAAAGTTACTATGTTCCAAGGATTAGCTCAGTAAAAATATACTGCGATAACCAATGAAACGCCAAACATGGTGATTGGATTAATAAATCATTATAATATTTTCTTATTCTTATTTTTTATTCACATTAAACTACATTATTCTCGCAGATTTTACCACTGTACTTATCAAGATTGTAATCTATTATTTTAAGAGTTTCTATGGAGATTCTTGCCTGTTCTTATCCATAGGACCTACTATTTGGAACCGCGCACCTAGAGTCTCAAAATTTCATAAGTGTCTGTATCTGGTTTACATGAAATAAAGATCTATTCTATTCTATTCTGTGGCAATATTCCCACTTCCGTTTATTGTAGCGGTAATATCATCTCCAGCAGTGGACGTTAATTATTGGCTGGTACTCATTAATTTATGGTAAAACAATAATTATAATATTCCCCTGATATTACGATATTGAACACAAAAGAACTTATAAATAACGTCGACCGATGCAAAGTTTTTGAAAATTAATATCAGCATCGATTCGAACCCTCGGCCACGCTTTGCCGGTGTCGCCATTTTTTGTATGGCCCAAGTCAAACGTGATAACACAAAATCTTTGTTATTTCAAATAGACCTTAGCTTTATATGCGCTCTTAAATAGTTAGAAACTAAGTGAAAGGTTCCAAAAAGTTTGTTCTACGGAAAACAACAAAGGATTCTATGAATACATTGTAACAACTGCAAGGACAATCGAAAAGTTCTTTTCTTTTATCTATACTCATAATTAATATTGAGTGTTGATTAAGTATTGGGTTACGGCGCCATTTTTGTCTTTGTTTACTTTATTTTTGTGATATCTACCTATTGCATGAGTATAGATAAAGTAGTTTATGAAACTGCACATAACTCGGTATTAAAACAGTCGTGTGATACTAATAAAAACCTCGCCCGCATTTTAATAACTCCTCATAAGCAATAGTTTCATAAACTACTATTATTTCATCTAAACATTATTTTTGGTTTAAATGGTGATACCTCTCTTACTTAAAAAATACGTTAGGTAAAATAAATGCAGTAGGTAAAGGATCGGATGACTTGGGAGATATCTATATTCAAAGTCCAAAGAACAACTTACGATCTTGCGATAGTTAAAAAATGACCCTGTCAGCAATCGACGCTGACTAGGACTATCCAGGGTGCACCAGACGGTCTCATGCTTTGTCACTCGTGGAGGTTCTCTCCTTGCCCAACAACTTGCGACGATAATTAATATTCCTTAATTATCGCTTCGCTCATGACTTGGACCGCGCCACAATTTGCAAGTTTCGTGCTTAGAGCAAGTTCTGCGGAACCCAGAGCCGGGGGCATTGCTTTCTTTGTAGTGTTTATTTAGACCCACCATTTTTCAACTCCTTGCCATTTCTTACGGGGTTTGCTAAGAGTTTTTCGGCAAGTGTTGTTTTTATTGTGATATTTTGTTTGGGTAGAGATGATGACAATCTTAAGGAATGAAATTAGTTAATGGTCGTGGGAGGACAACTGCATACAGTCAACCTAATTGTAAATCAAATGCACGGGGCACTGCATATGGGTTATTGTCAAAATCCTCTTTCGATTTCCCCTTTAAAGGGGATTTTGAGACTTTCATAATAGGTAATAATTATAATAATTTATTTAAAGACAATAGGGATCCATCATATAACAAAGTACGCACATATAACAATAAAATGAAATACAATACATTAATTAACATTCGAAATGAAAATAATATAAAATACATTTTAGAATCCCCTTTAGAGCTACAAGTTCAGACTGAATGGGATTTTGATGCTAAAAGTCTCAAAATCCCCATATCTTTAGTTAAATACTGCAGTAAGTGGAAAGAATTAGGAATTCCTTACAATTATTGGTTACAGACTCTGTCAGCAATCGTATTCATCAGCTATTTTTGTGCGAAACTCAGGTAAACTTTCTGTTTTTATGTCCGTCTTAGCTGAAGATTTTTGGACATTGTTAACAAAACCATTGATTATTTGTGGTAATGATAATGATGATATTCAAAATCAAACATACGATAATTAGCTTGACTTTATATATAGCTACCCCTGAATGTAGCTTTTAGCTTTAAAACCGAACCTAGCTTTTAGCTCGTAGCTTCGTTTCTCTCAAAGGCTTACTTTTTTCGCTATTTTTCAATTTCCCGCGAGGTGTTATCAAGATGGCACCTACATACCTACATTTTTTTTCTAGTTTCTGAACGATATGGAGAGCCACATATCTAAATTAGTTTTCCTAGTTTAGAAGTTACCAAGCGGATGTGAAAAATTGTTTTGTAAATAAAGGTGAAAATTATACTGTAAAATTGAATTTTCTTTTTTCTGCTGCACAGTATTTATATTTACCTACCATGTATAGCAAGACTGGTTTCCATCATATTATTGAGTGATTTTTTTAAGTTTCGATTGCCTGCATTACAACCAGTCCAACACAGTAGCTGTACATGTTTTTCAAGATAAAAGGGAAATTGATTGATTGAATTTATTCAATATATTGTAAACATTATATTTGATACCTTTGTGGAAGGAATAATAAAAAACTTATTATTATTATTAAACTTATTATAATAAGTAACACTTATTATCAATTTCCCTTTTATTTTTAGTTCCTTAAGTAATTCATGGGCTATAAAATGACTAGTCAGGCGGTTGATATACTAATAATATCTACCTATGTTCTCATTAATTTAATACATATATAAGTTAATTTAAAGTGTTATTTATATTCCATAATATATTTTATTTGCAATACCTTTAATTAATAAATAATGCTTAAGTCTTTAATTTTAGGTAACTTCTTGTTGTTTTTTTTTATAAAATTTTAATTTAGGTCTGAGGATGTTATTTTTAAGCCTATTTTGCATACCATTTTAAATGGTCAAATATGTGGCAAGTTATCTGTGAGTAACAAGAACTGTACAAACCCATATTTCATGGAAATAAAGAACATTCTGATTCTGATAAAGATGTATTCTAACCAAGAACGAGTTGCAAACAATGTCGATCCAGCGGCCGGATGAAGTGGAGCGTTAAGGCGTTTGTTTACAGAAAACTGCGCTCGCTGCAAATTGTTCGTGCATTAGCTGGAAATGTACGAAAGAAAAGTGCGGGCGCGCGACCGTTTGGTCATTTATTGAGAGATTAACAATAAACTTAATACGATAATATAACCAGAGTTGTAATATTAAAATGTAAAAATTCTTATTTATAGCGAACAACATCAAAGTTGTGTTCTGCCTGAGGCAAAATAGATTCAGCTATTTTTGTTTAAATACTAATTTTATTTTGGTTTTTAAGTACAGTATTTTGTATAATTTATTAAGTATTAGATTTGCTTAGTAATAATGAGTAGGTACATTGTTAGTAGTTTAGTGACTTGAATATTTTCTCATCAACGACATTAGTTTTCATTCCATTTGTAGTTCTAGTTTATAAAATATTTTCTTTACTATAAAATAAAGTCACTTTCCGCGTCTGTCTGTTTATCTGTCTGTTTGTATATCCGCTAACTCCTCCTAAACACGCAACGGATTTTGATGCGGTTTTCACCATAATTTAGAACATTTCTTCCGGAAGGTTAATATGTATAATAATTTCATATTTAATCTAAGGACAGTAGAGAAATTGCAGCCGTGCGAAGCTGGGGACGGGTCGCTAGTGTAATTATAAATGAATAATAAAAAAACGAGTTTTGAGCAAATTTTTCCGTTTATTATTGTCATGTTAACAGTGTTCACTAATCAAAAAAGCTTCTGAATTGTCTTAGGTGTCTCATATCAAACCCATGGGAACTTTGAAAATGAAACTGTTGATAAGTATGGTTTGAGAAGTGTTGACGCATCCTCTCCAAAATTTCCCACCCGTATGTCCTCACAATAGCGAGCAGACTTCTGTTTGTTGTTACAAGACTAAAATTATAGCGACCACGAGTGACCATAGCCGCAATAACACTCAAATTTAACAGATTTCGCTACAAGCAATATCGCTATAATAAGCTGTATTTTACACTCCGACTGAGTATTCTGGTATTATGCACTTTATAGCTTCTTAACATACTAAGAAAGATAAAAATAAGAGAAAGAAAGAATGAAAAAAAGAAACAAAAAAAGAAAATGAAAAAAAGAAAGAATGAAAAAAGAAATAAAAAATAAAAGAAAGCTTCCACTGTTACGCTCTAAATTGAAAATATTATAAGCTGTCGAGAAGATGCATTTAAGATTAATATAAACGCGCCTCCGCGGTTCTCAAGCCCTGCTTACTTTAATATCAGGAAAACTAGTTTTAGCGGTTTTTTTTCTTTATTACATAGTGATAGTAATTTCTTTGTAAATTTTGATAAAATTGTCGTGGTAGCTATGAGCTGACTAGTCCCAACACTCGGCACCCGTTCACGAGTATACCGCGTGCACCTGCGTCGCTTAGCACAACTATGTATAATGCAGGGGCATATTCGGATTCTAAGTGGCAATATATGTGCTGGCCCTTCTCTCTACTATAACAGTCGTGTTACATTTTAGCGAGTCCATTTAAACGAACATCCAATGAAGAAATAAAAGTAAAAAGATAAAAGCTGTTGGTAGCTGTTCCATTTTTAATGCAGCGGTGGATATTACTCTATTATTGAAGAAGCATTCAACCTTTTGTACGTTACTTTTTGAATTTTATTTTTATTTTATCTGTGGTGCACTTTGGCTTTTGCTTTTACCAAATGTGGATATTCCATTTATTTTTATTTTTTATTTGTAATGAACGGTCGTAAAGCAATATTGCTATACAATCAGCATAGTTGGCAAACGGATTGATGATCGCAGTAGGTAAGTATCTTGTTATTAACGCACTGAAGAAAGCTGCTGCCCATTCTGATATAATTCTTATTCCTTATTGTACACATAAACACAAAAAAAAAACAGCCGCCATCGCGCCTTCTTGTATCATAAAAGAAAACAATGTAAAAGATATTGAAAAATCCTAATTGCAAAAGTTTATAAAAAAAACTGTAAAATGTTTCAATTGCAAAATAAACATACTCGTACCTATTCATTTCAAAATAAGAAAGGTCTTGGATGACTTATACCTACGTTTAGGCTGCGTTGTCACCTAACATACTTCAACTGCCGGCAGCTTACTGATTTTCTATACATATTAAACTTTTCATTCATACCGAACCGACACATTTCACGTTCACAATGGGGTTACAGTGAGCAGCGGCTGACAATAGGTACGTGTGAACACGGCCCTATTCTTTACATTACCACAATTAATTTAAAAAATTGCGTATACTGAAGATTAACTAATGTTGTAACAGAAAGGTATGAAATCGGTTGAAAGACTTTCACCCTTAAAAGAAACAAAGTGCAGTGGAGAACAAGCAAGGGTAATCACAACCCGGCTTTACTTTCCGACTACAGTACACCAACAAAACGACCTTAGTGTAAATAGCTCCTACAAAAAAGTTAATAGCAAAAACACAACAACTGAACATACAAAAAGTCAAGGCGCTTTTCTAGTAAGGCGTTGCCGGAGGCAACAGCTAGGACTAAATAAAAGCACCAAATAAATGGTCACAGAAGGCTTACTCCATAGAATGCACGATAGAAAACATCACACATATTAATAGCCCGCGCAAGAGCTCCGACGAATCGGGGGCTGAGGAAGCGGTCACTTTGCGCTGCGCCGGACCGTCGCACATACCCCGTACTCTTCCCGCAAAGTGCCTGCTTCCTCAGCCCCCGATTCCACGAAACTATCGCGCGGACTAGTAACATACCTATAGGTACGCTTAAGCCGCTGGGCACGCACCCAAGTTTACTTGGATAAAATAACACAACGGCTCCGAGACAATAGTTTGTATAATACCACTAAACACTTTACATAATAATTTACACTTTATTATGAAAATTACAATAGCAGAACAACATAGCTACCGCGCAGATCAGTCGATCAGCGAGGTTAAGCTGCGGTTGCCGCGGTCAGTCCCTGGATGGGTGACCATTTCTTCGAACATCGAGACCCCTCCGTGCCTCGGATAGCACGTTAAGCAGTTGGTCCCGGTTGTCATACGAATACCTTTGACAGTCGTTACGGGAGTCAGTAACCCAAATAACTGACAAACCGGTCTAACCTTAGGGTATCAGTGTCTCCCTGTAATTGGGTGGCGGAGGTCAGATGGCAGTCGCTCTGTATAAAATACTGTTACTCAGCCGCATCTGGTTAGACTGGGAGCCGACTCCAACGTACGTCCCGTTACGAACCTTGCTGATTGGCTAATGTTTCTGCCACGGCATGAGCAATCCTGTGAGAGTATACGGCACGTGTTAGGACACATCTCGAGGGGGAGACTGTTAAGAAGTCCCCCCCATGCACGTCCTGAGGGAGACTGTAAAGAGGTCCGCCGTTACACTCAATGCTAAATAAATACCTATCATTATGGCAAAATGTGGTACAATTGTACACCTCTGCTGAACACTTTGGGGAATATAATGTAATGGTGTGATGACATCTATGTAAATATATAATATTATAATAAATAAATAATAGTGAACAGAAAACTTTGTACTCCTTTTTAAGCAACCCACTTGGAATCGTGCACCTAGAATCACGACGTTTTGAAAGTGCCTGCAAAGACCCAGTTGAAATAAAAAACGACTTTGACTTAGAAGCATATTGCGCGCACGGAGGAGTGTGAGAATTGGCATAGTTAAGTTTAGATGGAGAAGGAGTGCAAAAAGTTAAATTGAATAAATTACGGTCTTTATAAACCATTCGAGGCTTGCCTTCTGTATATTTTTATTTTGTTGTCAACGCAAGAATAAGTGTAAAGCTAATGACTCGTCTGTACAATGTCGTTCGTTTGTTTCGGAAATGGATCGGGGTCTTGCTTGCGTCTTGCTTTTGTTTCTTGCTTCCACGCTTCGTCGGGAGTTCGTTCGTGGAAGTGTTACAGAATCCGCTTATTATGCTTGTTTGAAGTGTGGTGTATTGTTGTGTCCTTTATATGGAATACTTCTGTCTTGCTTAGTTACATTTCTATGTTGTAATTCTCTATAGAAAATTCGCAGATTTACTAGAAGGTGTGATGGTTGAAAATGAGGTTCGTGGTAGTTACCTCGAACTACCTCGAAATTACTCCTTCAAACATCAGAGGAGATCTGATGAAGGTCTTCGAAGATAGACAATAGAACTCTTCAATGGCCTTTAATTCTTCAATGGAACTTAGTTTGGCAGTGGGACCGACTTCAGAATCTGATACCTAAGTCTTTTTTAAGAAAAATATTTTATATGTTTTAGAAAAGTTGGTGGTAAATATACATTTTTAAAATCTAAAGTAAGATAAGCGATTTCACAACACCAAATATTCGTAGCAGTTACTGTACCAACAATTGAAGTCAAAACGTTTTGAACTTGGCATTCAAATTACTGGATAATAATCGTCTTAAACACAGCCACGAAAACAAATGCCGGTCCAAAGTTTGGCCGTTCAGAAACTTCGTCCTTTCTATTTGTACCTAGTTTTATTCTGTTCAATGTTGAACGGGAATTAATTTGAAGATTTTGGACTTGTTACTCAAACGAAGGTTTTGTGAAGCGATTTAGGAAGTATGGTTGACTGTACTTGTAAACATGGCTCGTTCGAGCGTTAAGGTAGGTTCAAATGGATACAGCGAATAGCACCAGTATCGTTTGCATGCAAACGCTGGAATGGAGTTGTCATAACCTCATTTCATTGTTACCTTAATTTACTGATTTGTTCTTCTAGAGTGAATTGTCAACTTATGTCATATTTAAAAAAACACATAATTAATTAATTTATGTAGTATTATTTCAAGATATAATAGGAGTGAAGAAGGTATTCATACATTTTTTATTTTTTTATTTCCTGGCAATTGGCATGCAAGTGATATTAGCATCAGCAACAGTAGGTATTCATCTATACCTGCCTTTACATAAGTGTTATAGAGGACTTCGGGGGGTCATCCTCTGCGTAGCTTGATTTACAGAACATTTTGCTTTGACATTAAATATTAAATCCTTATATTATTTACTTTTTTCTTATTTTTGTGAGGATTTTATGTTCCATGCAGATTGTGTGTCCAATAAACGTCTTTTCTTAGTTTCTATGATTTTTTGCAAAAAATTAAAAACCATGGGACGCTATAATCATTCATCTGGTTGTGTCTCAATTAGATAAAGAGTCACATAGAGAATGGGAGATACAACAAAACCAGTTGTTAACAAAGGGCTTACCAACATGTCGTTTGCTTATTGAATTCTTGAGAGGCCAATAGACGTGATACGCTGACACTCTCATATGTTTTCTATAATATGCCTCTCTTTTCTATAATCTGTGGTCATAGTCCCAGTTTTAATGCCACTATTCCACAGTTCATAACTTCAACTTACTGCGGTCGTTATACATTCAAAAACTCAATAGTAAGTGTTACCGAAGTGATTTATGTGTTCTACACAGTTTTGTTCCGCATATTATTCAGTTTCAAAGTGTTATAGTACCTAACTGCGATTTTATCGCTCTGCACCGATTTAGTTTAAATATTTAACATTTTTTTGTTTGTGGATGGTCATCTTGTGGTATACGATCACAGCCGCCCATGAATTAATTTAATAATATTTTTTGATAATTTTTAATTTAATTCTGTTTAAATTTAATATTATGGTAATATAATTTAATTACGATTTTAGTGTAATTTATAACTTAATTTTTTTTTTACTGTGGATGTTATTATCTTGAAATAGAAGAAATTTGTATTTTTTTTGAAAAATAACATCGGCATCTTAAATTATGGATGACGACCTAAGGCTAGTTGGAATGCCGTCTGTACCCGAATTTAGTGTTATTTATTTATAAACTTGGCTGTATTGATATAACTAGTTGTCAGACTTCATCTCTCTCTCCTTATACCATTTTATTTTGAATTCTATTAGAAATTATCAGATTTCACTTTCTACTCACTCATGCTGTTTTAAACAATACCTTAATATTTTCTTTGTTTTGTTTCTTCTCTTATAGCCACATTTAACTCCTTTTGTAACATGCTTCCCATTTCTCTGCTAATGCAACTATACATAATTATACTTCGTTGCTGCATCCTATGAGATTTAATAAACCATGTAGTCCGTCTTCTGTTGTACTGCATCATCACACGAATTTTAGATCTTAAATAAAATCAAGAGTTAAAAAACTAGTCACTAACTGACTTCACTACGTAATGTTCCCACTTGTCAACAGATGGCGCTATTTTCATTCGTCTTTTGTGTGTCGCATCATCCGCGTCGTACTCCGCGATATATTCTTATTTTGTTGAAATCTTTGAGTTTTTAGTGAATATTTACAGTGAAAGTGTTAGAGAGGAAGCTAAGGATTAGTTTAGATACAAAATTCAACGCTTAGAAAAGGAATTGAAGTTCCGACGAAAACCGCCGGCGTAATATCAAAGTGAAGTTACCTACTAACTAATACCTGTGCTTATTTTTTGTAATAAGTTTACCGCTTACACTCAGAATAATGGTATTATTATGGTAGGTTAATAGTACAGTGTACATTATTATAGTGGTGATCAAGAAATAACCTTAACGTGGCGTGATGCCACCCAAAAAGTTAGTACCTACCTATTATTATTATTATAAAAAATAATTAAAGAAAGGCCATAGCCTTTATAATCGCAACTGGCCGCACGAGGCAATGAACAAGTGTCGACGTGTGTCATGAATTTCGCCTATGGATGTGATAATTTTCCCAGTGGTCCATTATTTCCTCAGTGGTGGCACGCGATGTCATCCGGAAATAAAAATACTTTCTTCCTTAATGTGGTGCCACGAGATGTCATCCAGGAAGTAAAAATACTTTCTTCCTTAATGTGGTGCCACGAGATGTCACCCAGGAAGTAAAGATCACGCTGACTTAGCCTTGTTCCCCTATTAAATCCTGAATACGAGCCGCAGTCAGAGGAAACCTTTAGGAAGAAGATACCCGGAGGTCTCTAAACGCTGGGGTACAATCCTACTCCAAGGCCTAACAAAGGATCAGAAGGAGAAGTTGTTGACCTGTTCGACCAATACAATGAAAAACTTTAGCTGGCTAAAAAGCTCACACCTCTAATGCCGAAGGCCACGGTGCGGAGGG
This sequence comes from Allophyes oxyacanthae, assembly GCA_932294325.1. NCBI lineage: Eukaryota > Metazoa > Arthropoda > Insecta > Lepidoptera > Noctuidae > Allophyes > Allophyes oxyacanthae. The sequence goes on from OW028629.1 coordinate 12,333,613, forward strand.
ACAACTCTCCCCCCCCCCCCCCCCCCCCCGTCAACCGGGGAGCGGCGCAAACGCCGCATCGCCTCCGCCGCGCCGCGCACCGCTGGCGACGAGCCGCGGACCGCCCGCCGCCGCCGCGCCGGAGCCGTGAGCCGCCGCGCCGCCGCGGCCGGCTAGAGGTACCTACCACACACTTGTCGTATTCTTACACAATTGGTTGAACATAACTACGCCGAATATAGGATGATACCTATAATAAAAGGTTATAAATTACCATTTACTAGAACTTGTGAAACTATGTAACCCACCTTGTTCAAGGACCGAAATGTTTAAGTTTATTGAGAAACTTGAAAGATTTAAGGTCTATTGTGCCATGTACCGATCGATTATGATGGTCAATTTATTTCCCCTATTATTATTTTTTCTAAATCCAAAAAGTAGGTAGGTAACTGATCTTACCTATATTATTAAGACATAAGTGAATTCTTATCTGTAACATTAGTTATATATACCTAACAACTTCACATTGCCGGCTATAAGAACGTTAGAATAATTCAAGGGGAATAACGTCGATAACCGAAATGCATTGTCTAGTTCGGCTACAGATGCTGATTCATTTATTTGTAAAAAATATACCAAGTTGTTTGTTAGGTAGTATTCCTTCCTGATAAATGAAAATATTATTTATTTTACCGATTCATTCTTAACTAGCTGTAGCCCGCGGTTTCACGCGGTTTTAGTTTTTTCAGCATAGGTAGCTAGTTATAAACATAAGCTATATCCCTCAGGGATAATGTAGCTTTCTATAAATGAAAGAACTAGTAGTTTTATGGATTAGGCATCCCGTATGATTTAGTGGCTAGGATACCTGGCTTTCACCCAGGAGGCTCGGGTTCGATTCCCGGTACGGGAACCACTAATAATTTATAAATTTACATAAACATTTCAGTATTAAATGATATTCGCACAGCATCATAATTATTATTTAATGAATCAGAATCAGAATCATTTATTTGTCAGAATGTAGTATTACATAGTAAAGCGTACATGGCAACAATACATCCCAAGATGAATATTTTTTGTGACTGGATAGTCATGGATATAAATCGTGCAGAAAATATCTACCCACTAACGATTTCGTTTATGAATTTTTTTTATGAATTCACCTACCTACGGTAGTATAGTGGTAAGTATTCCCGCCTATCACGCGGGAGACCGGAGTTCGATTTCCCGCCGGAAAATCGTACCTACGCAGCTAGTTGTCGCAGCAGTTTGGTAGTACTTAGGTGATCCGTAGTGTATGGCATAACTACGTTTCACGTATAAATATGATAATAATAACTGCTTCTATTCTGGAGTGTTTGTTTCCTAATAATTAAGAAAAAAGTGTTCTCATACGCCGCAAATTTCTTAGAATTTATTGCGTTCCCAGTACCTATAATTATTATTTTATGTTTATTATTACCAAAGGAAATACGTTGCAAAATACATAAAACTATTCGAAATAAACCTGCTAAATCATCAATTGCGATGAGAGAATTTGCTCAGTTTATAGGTAGTATAACAGCTTCATGTCCAACCGTAGCTTACGGCTGACTATACTAAGTGCTTGGAAAGAGAAAAATACTCGCACTGTTCTCGAAATATCAAGATGTAAATTTAACCCATCCCTTAGAGATTATATTTTATAAAAAAAAAAAAAAAAAAAAAAAAAAAAATCCTAACTGGTCTCTATAACTGGAGATTTCTTTGGAATCCCCTCTTTCGGGGTTGGAAACTTTCTTCAATGGGGTAATAGCGGTTACCGGTCACAAGAAGAAAGAGATAAGCTCATCAATAATTATTTGTACTTATTAACTGTCTTTATCGGAGTTCATTGCCTTTGTCAAACCATCACCGATTCGGATCTATTGCTAAGAATTGACAACACTACCGCTATAATCTTATACCTATCAATAGAAATGGTTGGACGTGTTCTCTGAGTTCTCTCACTTCAATTATACTATAACTCGAGAGACATGACTGTGTTGCTGTTCATATTTGTTTCCTATATAAGAAAGCGTCGAGGTTTCTCGAACATTAATACGGAGCGGGAATTACACATGGATCTTGTTTCCAAGATATAGTACACTCGCCGAATTCACTAGTTCGGTCGACCAGAAAAAGATGTGATTACCTCTCGATTTAATTTTAAATACTCAAAGACTCAAATTTGGATCTTGGAAATGAGATCCGAACGCCTACAACATATTACGTATATCCGTTTACGCTATTAAGATGTGTCAAATTTCCTTTTTACGTAGGTATTCGAAAAATGAGGCATATTAGTAGCACCTTATTGGCCAAACGAACCTTGGTCCCCGCTGTATATGTCCTTTACCATTTCAAAAATACTATATTTGGAGCCACACATGAAAAAATATTGCTTTCTCCTTCCAAAACCCCGCCCCTTTTATGGCCGAGCCACCTGTTTTGCGCAACGCTATACGGGTAGCGTTCGTCGAAAAATCATGAGATAATAATTCCATAGATATAATCACGCAGTTGTTATCATATACCAATTACTTTGCAATAGTATCTAAATTATGATTTGTTTGTTTGTAAAGACATTAATTTAGATTTTTTCAAACTATCAATGACTTTTTAAATACGACTCTTTAAACTCATATAGATCAGCATTATCACGCGTCACATGTAAAGAAACTTGTGTAATTGACTGCGATTGTCGATTTTTTAAGTACAGGCCTTATTTGCCTAAAGATAAAAATACTAACGTGGCGTTGTCTTACCTATCTGATAAAACTAATGAATCGTTAACTCTAGATTGATCACTAAAACTAACTTGCAAACGGTAACATTTATCAAGATCAATAAACATTTCGTTCTGTGAAGCAGGTGTTCACAGAATTGTATTCGAAATTATTGAGCCATCAACACCCAATAGGGCGAATCCAAAAATGATAACTCCATTCCATCACGAACAACCAAATATTTGCCCAGCGAAAGTTCTCTCTGCTTATCTACCTAAATAGAACGAGAGAATCTCGAAATAAATGGTGGACAGATAGATTAATCTTAACTATTAAAAAGCTACCCTAATTGCCAGTTCCCAGTCCGCAAATCAATGGATTAAACAAGTCCTTAAGAATAGCGGAATCGATGTCGGGTTTACTCGCCACACAATAGGCACGCTACACGCTTCGACGTCCGTCGCCGCGTCGGTGGCAAAGTGTGCGTCTCTGTAAAATGTCAGCAAGCATGCGAGTGGCTCGACTGCCAAATCTCTATGCTTCGCTAAATTCGATAACTTACCCTTGACAAATATATAGCAGGACAGAGCTTTCGTTACGCTGCACTTAATACGGATAGGTGGTTCGTTGATTTACAGTTCATGAGTATTGGAAGAAAAGATTATTAAAATAAAAGTGTAATAGATAGTAATTTAGGATCTCCGATCCCTATTGCCTTTTTTTACATGAACATGATTTTCAATACTAGTTGGTATATAAAAATGTACTTATTTGTCATTCCACAATTACCTAGGCGCTAAACATCTACATGGTTTATTAAATCTCATAGGATGCAGCAACGAAGTATAATTTATGGTTGATGGAACTTACCTTAAGTGAACTTCAACCATAATTATACGAGTTGCTGCATCCGTAGAGATTTAAGATCCCGCCCTCCCTAAATATATATCCCCAAAGTAATTGAAAAATGACAAATTGGATGTTACTCTGAAACGAATGAAAATAGCGCCATCTGTTGACAAGTGGGAACATTACGTAGTGAAGTCAGTTAGTGACTAGTTTTTTAACTCTTGATTTTATTTAAGATCTAAAATTCGTGTGATGATGCAGTACAACAGAAGACGGACTACATGGTTTATTAAATCTCTACGGATGCAGCAACTCGTATAATTATGGTTGAAGTTCACTTAAGGTAAGTTCCATCAACCATAAATTATGTCTTAAGTCTAAAACTTTTTATTAATTTTTACGTAATTGGATTTTTATTCTGTAGTCGATTAAAATAAGTACTTTTTGTTTCCGGTCTTCTGTTCGCCAAGAGCTCGTGATAAAAAATACAAAGCGATAATTTAACTCCAATTTTTAAATGGAAAACTTCTCCCAACAATAACTGTTGAGAAAGCAATAATTATATACGGAAGGAGCTGTGAAAATGTAAATTAAGTCTACGGCTTTTAGTCGAGTTTAAAATAACACTCATTTAGAACTTAAATCCTAGATTCCTCGTGGAATAAAAACTTAAATGAGCGACGACGTGCCGACCGTAGTCCGCGGAGAGTTGATACTGAATGGTGCAAGATACGAGCGCAAACGGATTTTGATTTTCTTGATAATTAATCTGAAATATACCTATGTTAGACACATATGTGATGTGTATGTGTATGTTATACAAATCTGGAAGTTCGGAGAAATACAAATTATTGCTTGCTTCAGTCTCTTACAATTCATAAAACGGAACGAAACATTATTATCTATTGTTATAAAGTCAAAGTCAAAGATTTTTATTTCAACTGGGCCTTTGCACACTGCGCACGGTTCCAAGTGGGTTGGTCCTGGAGAAGATACCGGCAAGAAACTCCAAATATTCAATATATCTCATACTTACCCGCTTAGTAATAAACGATGATTAAACGTTATATAAATAAACTAGTTCTTACCTAAGTCTATTGCCATCTCTATTCATTGGCATACAAATGACAAGGTTAAGAATAATTTAAAAAGTGCAAGATCTTATTAGTATGGGGCTTAATATTTAAAAATTATAATTTTTTCGTAGTGTCCAGCAATACAATGCGGTAGGCTGTCGGTGAGTTCATACTTTATTCTGTAATTTCTCATTAAGCTTGTTTAAGTGTGTATTTAGGTGGCGAGTATAGTATTAAAACTTACGATTTTTGTCGTCGAGCAATAAAACTCTGGACCAAAAAAAAACGTAAAAACAAATCGCTGGTTTCTTGTAAATTTTACTGCTGTATGTCCCCTTGGGAGCAAGTAGCGTGGGGCAAGCCACGACTGGTACAATGACGTGTGGCGACTGCGGCCCGCGGTTACAAGATTATAATGTTACACACTGATTGTCAAATGTTTTAACGCCCTCTTGTTTTAAGTTATTAACCCCCCAAAAAAAAGAGGGGTGTTGTAAGTTTGTTGTGTGTATCTATGTATCTATCTGTGGTATCGTAGCTCCAAAACAGATGGACCGATTTCAATGCAGTTTTTTTGATTGAAAGCTAGTTTAATCGCGTATCATATTAGCTATGTTTCATGAAAATATTCTGTTCAGCCGTTCAAATGATACAGCTCTTTTCCACAAAGTCGGGGGATTTTGACGGTTAGGTCATGGTATTAAAGGGTCCGTGTATAGGAATCATTGGGTGAATGGGAAAGGGTAGTTAAGTGTGAAGAAGATTTTATGAAAAAATAAATTTAATATTTCTGTAGTTATATTACCATTCAATTTTATTATTGACATGTTTGATTTTTCCCCTACTCTGCGTACAAAAACGTGCATATAATGATTTATAATTTTTTAAGTAAGAAAAATATTTTTTAAGCTTTGTGTTGGACAAAACCTCTTTCAATGCTTACACCCTGGCCGGTGATATTTTGATAGATTTATTATTTTGTAATTATTGTTTCTCTTGAGCTGTCAGTCTCATATAAAAAACAAAAAAACATAAGTTTTCATCTGCTGAGTTTTATTTAATTATAAATGATTATGGGCCCAGCACTGAATATCCAAGTATTTTTGTAACTATTCAGTCCAGAAGTCTACGATATATAATAATATACGTGAGTCTTAAAAATGACCACTTCTGTAACATCGTCACAAGTACAAATTGCATCTTCCTTCAGCATTACGAAGCTTAAAGGTGGTCGAGGCTGCAATTTTAGCACGTAGGCATTCGCACTTGAGTGCCACTTAACAGATCTCGAACTCTTGGGACGTCATGACTAAACCGATCGACCTTGAGGATCCAACGGCCAAACGCAAGGACGCGAAGGCTCATGCAAAACTAGCACTTATCTGTGACGAATCGGCGTATCCAGTTATAAACCTCTAACTGCCTTACAAAGGCGTTTAACTGTCTAATAAAAAAGTTATTGGATAACATCTTCAATCGGCATAGAAGCCAGGATGGATGATGAATTCCTTGCCATCATTATGCTCGCTAGACTTCCGGAGAGATACCACTCACACGTCTTGTAAAATAAATGATTGTAATATGATTTGTTTTTAATTCTTACCTCAAGCATACTGCAAGACGTTCTTCAGAACTAATACTTTTGCGTATAACTGTATCTTTTTATCAATTCATGAAGCTTGATAAACGCTGATCTTGAACCTCAAAAATATTGTGCGAATTTTTTTGATGATAAATCATGATATAAGTTATATTCGCCACGAGCTTTCTTTTGTTTTATATGTGATTCAATCCAGATGGTCCTTATTTTTGAGCCTGACAAGGCAACACGCATATCAAATTCAGCATCGGAATCATCTTCCGAAGAACTATCAATTAAATCCAATAGTAGTGCACTTGTCGAATCCATATTAATATTACAGGGCCTATTTCAAAATTAGAACACCCTTTATCATGATTATGCTTCAAAAACGTGCACTTGCGACGACGACCGCAGACCAAATGAGGGCAAAAATATATATTATAGTATAGCTACCGTATCTAGTGGCTTGCTATATATAATATATAGCTATATTAATATATATTATAGCTACGTGTGTGACGTGTGTGACGTAAGCAAAATCTGACAGCCACAGCGACCAACAAACAATACATCCCTTTCTCGCATAAAGACGTTTTCATAAGAGGATACGAAATAGGACGTTTAATTGCGACAGCAACTGTCATATTTATCATACGTAATCAGGCGGTGGGCCAGTCACGACTGGCTGGAGTTGTGGCCATCTAGATCCCTTAAATAAAAGCCGGCAATAGTTTGAGAACCGTAGGCTGTATGCATAGGTACAGACACGTTTGTTTGTTCGACGGGACTGCTTTGTATTTGCACACACTGGATGAATATTTCCATATTTATACAGACATTATTTATTTGGTTCTACTCAACTGTCTACACGCATCGCAAATCGCGAAAAGAAAAACAGCTGTTCCATACAAATAATTCAATATTACTCGACGAAATGTATGGAACAATAGTTTTTTTTCTTGGTTCTTGTTCCTTAGTAAACTTGTTCATAATGAGGAGTACCTATAATAATAATAGTTTTCTGCTGTATTGCTAGGCTATGAAAGCAACTTTTTTTCGAAAAGATTTTTTTGTTTTAAGATAGGTACTTACCAAAAGTTCGTTACTATGTGGTATCAATCTATTCTGAATTGAATAGTACAAAAACCTGTATATGGTACAAGCCAATTTAAAAAAAATCATTCCTTTGGAATAGGGCCTTACAACAATGGAAGAAACTTCATTTTGTATGGTGCGGTGGTCCGAATGCGAGCCATGAATTGTTCTATAAAATATAAAAAAAATTGATGCAATGAATGATATTGCGAAATAACAGGAATATTTAATTAACTGGTGTTTTTTAAACGAAATGTGTGATTTTTAATATCCCGGATCGAAATTCAGGATTCGTAACAGAATCTGATTTTTAGGAACTACTGATTTTGTGGTTAATAGACTTATAATGTTTGACGGTACGGTTGGCGTAGAAAGCTAATCGCTTAGCCGCCGCAGCGGCTAAGCGATTAGCTTTCTACGTTACGAGCCGCGCGGGTTCGATCCCCGCCCGGAACAAGTATTTGTGTGTTCTATTCATGCTTTTAACTCAATATTCTAAATTGGTATGTGTGAGTTTTCAGTTAATTAAATTACACTTTAAATGTATTTTATTAACTTAGTTTAAGTATACAGTTCTGTACACGTTTTGATAAACACCTTGTACAAATGCACACAATATTAATAACCATTCCTACAAAATTATGTCCACCACAAGGTACCATAAACCATTTAGACTCCAATTTGCATCGCAAATACCTCGGGAGCTTACACAAATTCCCCAAGTTTGGTCACTAGAGAGAACTTAGAACTGATGTTGTAAGATATTTAACTGCAATAGTTGCCTACGCATAAACACATAACATAATTTCCATGACGATTTTGGACGATAAACAGAGAGCTAATTCACGTAATTTTATGATGCACCGATCATATTGCAGCGACGTCCGAACTTGACGCGAGCGTATCTAACTGAAGCTAAGAGAATACCAAATTTGTTGTTTTGATCAAAATTTTACTGCAACTGCGCGGCAACTGCACTTCTTTAGATACGTGAATTAGCTTACAAGGCGAGATAAGGTTAATTATTCTCGGGGGAACATGAGTTTATTTTAACACTTTTTTATAACATTTGACGGAAAAAACGACTTAACAGGCTCCATCCGAACTAAGTTATTAGGTTGTAAATAGCGATAGGTATCTTGTTTATTTCTAGCTGTTACGTTTACAATTGTTTCTTTTTTTTTTTCATAGATTCTTTATGTTTTTATTTTCCTTCAAATCTGGAATATACGTGCTGTCCTAAATACTTAATTATTTATACTAATAAATCATATATTTTCATAGTTTAAACAGTATGAAGTAATTCTAACAGTTATGTGTTTATAATTCCTCAACAGAGTATTTGGCAAAATGTCACACAATAACGTTAAATGTGAGAGGCCTTTGTCCAGGACGGGGGCAGCACAGGAAAAACAGGGTCAAAAAGAACATTTACAGTTCGTTCACTATAAAAAGATCCCTTATCAAAAGATTAGTACCACTTTGATTTGAAAACGAGATATATTTAAGTATAGGTATCGTAAGAGACAAAGACGTATAATTTATTAAAATATATGGATATAACTGAATATAAGGTTTTACTATCAAATGGGAACTGGCCATAGACAATACTTTCATAATCAATTCTTTGTAGGCAAAGCAAGAATTGAGCTCAAAATAAAAAAATAAAGAAATCATGCAACAACGCTACAGGAAAACCATTTTACGAACAAACTGTTACGAAAGCCGATTAGTTGAAACGTGTCCAAAAATCTAGCAAATCGTAAGCGATTCGCAGAATCGATAGCCAGCTCGCAATCGGACTAATGCCCGTTTTAGAGCTTCAACGAGCACTCGGGAAATTTCCCTTTTCGCGTGAAATACTGACCATAAAGTCATGTGAATTATATGTTTGTATTCGTTGAAACTGAATGACATATTTTGAATCGTTGCAAATGCGAATAAGCATTTATGTTATGCGAGATAAGTGATGGAAAGGTTTTGAAGTGGTCACGAACTGGTTAAAGGAATGTAGAATAGGAAAATTTGCGATAGAAAGACGTTTACGGAATATTACTTGGGCAAATGTACGGTCTTTTATCTTAAGTTATTTTCTGAACATGGACACAACACCGTCACCTCAATCAGCCTCCCGCTGAAAACCAGCGCTGCAGTGTTGGCAACGTAACGCAGCCTTTTTGACATACTGAATCGGTACAAACCTTATATAAGAGAATTGATATTTTTATTTTTTACTTTCACTTTAGTGTTCATTTATTTTTCATTCTTATTATTATCTTACAAAAAAATTAAATTGCCTGTGTCAGTTTGTATTTGCATCTCATAAAAAAAAAATGTTATTCCAGTGCAGGGCTAGGGATCTCCTCTTTTTACTCAATTCTGGATTTTGCTAGTAGGGACCAGGTTTTTCAGTAGGAGTTAAGCTCGTTCCGCCATCTTCCGTTTTCTTCTTCTTATGGCCGTCTGTCCTAGCGACTGCGTCTTGTCAAGTTGGAGGGGGGGGGGGGGGTTGGGGGGGCGGATCGACAAATCAAATCAATCTAGCCAGAGTTCAGATTAAGACCAACTGTATTTCAAGTAGTGTCTTGTACATCATGCTTTACTACTTCCGAGACAAATATACTAATTATCAAATATAATCAATCCACCGACACGTCGTATTTCAACTTGAGACATTATCTGAGCATAAGTCTATCTACCACTTGGGCGGAGCCGCGATCATAAGCTACTAACATAGAAATCGACAATGGGTGAAAACATCGAGATCAGGGGATTGAGCAATTCATCTACTGATCTTCATAGTTACTGTCAAACAGATGATTACTGAATATAAACCTTATGCGGATGACATTAAGAGTTGTCAATTAAGTAGATATTTTGACATTTGTAATATGAATCATATTGTGATTAATCTTAAGCGGCCTTTTTAGCCCCCCTGCATTCTGCATCTATTGTTTCGAATCTGTTTATTCCATATGATTTGTAACGATAACGATTCAAAATATTCGGGACTAGTACAACATTCCAATACCTATTATTTGTTTTAGAATAGCCATTCAAATCGATACTAATTCCGAATAGCTTCGAATCATTTTGTTCAATCGAACGATTCCCTCGACCAAATTGTTTCGAAGTAATTTGCTAATGTTAGCCTTTTGATGCAAACTTTTGATACAAATGCTTAGATAAAAGTATGTTTCAAGTTAACAGGAATCTGGGATTGTGGGTATAATGAGATATCATCGATTATTTAACTGCTAAATGTTGCTATGAATCTTGCTGCAACGCGAGTCACTCTGCTTAGAGTTAAATCGATGTCATTATAATGTAAATAGTCTTTGTTTTTATACATACTATTTTCATAAGTTATCAAATTAATCACTATCACTAAGAAGTAAATAACTTAACCGTCAAAAACCCTCGACTCCAACTAGAAAAACAGCTGTAACTTTTGAACGGCTAAACAGATTTTCATAAAACATAGCTTAGATGATACCCGATTAAACTGGCCTGCAATTAAAATAAAACTGTATTGATATCGGTCTATCTGTTTTGGAGCTACAATGTCATAGACAGATACGCAGCTCCACAGATACACACCCCTCTTTTTTGTCGGGGGTTAAAAATAAAGTCACCCGCCGTCTTTTGTTTGTTCGCTAACTACTTTTTAACTATACAACGGATTTTGAAGCGGTTTTCACCATCATTTTGAGCATTTTTTCCAAATAGTACTTTCATATTTAATGTAAGGATAGCAGAGAAATGTTTCTGATTTGTAAAAACTTTAAAATGTGTGACGATGTAGGGTCATAGCATAAAATTCAATTATAAAGATTTCGGTAGGCCATAATACGTGATGAATAGCCCACCTAAATACATTATAACTTCTTCACTTAAACTTGGGAACAAAATTGGAGCTTCGCGACTGGGCAATATCGTAGCCAAATAACATTGCTCTTTTGCAGTGTTCTGTTCCTAGCGGTGAGCAAAGTCGCTAGTACTCCTTGGGTTCCGAGTAGGTACTACCAACACGACGCTAGTAGTAGGGTCAGAAACATGCAAGTGATATCCCTCGTGTTCCAAGCATCCATAGGTTATGGAAACCGCTTACTATCAGGTGGGCCGTTTACTTGTATAAAAATAAAGGTGATGGAAAGTTCTCACACTCTTCTACTAAAATATGCAGGGTGACAAGTTTCAGTTAAAAGCCTGCAACCGTTAACAAGCCTTCTATAACGAGTTCACATTTGGTTTTACTTTGCCACATCTTGTATAAGGAAGTATCTAAAAAAAACTCTCAAATAAACTGAATAAAGTTTTGCTACGACGTAGCTGGGTCTACGCCGTAGCCAGCTTAGTATTATGCTACGTTATTATCAAGTTCCTTTAGTGTAGCGGTTAATATTTTATGAGATATCCTTAGGTTCTTATTTTCTTTGAACAACTTTTTTCATTAATATTTGTCTTTATTTTTATCTTAAAACGAATATTGTAGTCTCTCTGAGAATACGCAACTTTTAGAAGTTGTAGTAGATACGAGTAGGTTCTACATTTCTACGACTACTTCTAATATAATATAAGAAATTAATATATTATCCTACCATGCGTAATTTTGTGTCAATCTTGCTAGATCACGGATGAGAGATCTAGTAGTTATAGGCTTGGTAATATACGAATGGCAACGAGATATATTTCTCAAGTTTATTAAGGGCAAAGCAGTAGGTTTTCTTTTTCTTCTTTTAGTGGGTCTCCGACTAGCGAAGGTTGGCAGTCAGCTCCGCATATTTCTCTCTCGCGAGGCAAAACAGTTGGACAGTACTCGCGACTCCAGTCCACTCTCGAAGGTTTCTCAGCCACGACTTCTTCCTGCGACTAACTTGACTCTTGCCGGCGACTTTGCTCATCATAATAAGTTGCAAAAGGCCGTATCTATAGAGCCTAAATACGTGTCCCGGATATACAACTTTCTTTCGTCTAAAGTTTACCACTATGGTTTGATATATCAAATTTCAAATAAGTACTTCAACATCAATCATTGTGACACATTATTATTTTTCCTCCTTATTCATAATATTATTCTTATTATTTTTTGGAGTATTGTTTGTTGTTTAGCAGTTGTAAAATGCAATTCGTAAATAATCTTTGGTTTCCCTTCTTTATTGTATAATGGACGCTACAACAAGAACACAAGGAATCTTTTTAATAATACGACACACTAATGTACAGAATTATCAATTAGGCGATACCTCGAGTTTCTTGGTTTCATGGTATTTAGAATAAGATCTGGTCATGTACCAACAAATAGGATTTTACGTTTAATAGGCAGGAAGACCATCACCGCATTTTAACACATGACATTCTTAATTAGAGGATCATGGATTATCATGTATTGGTAAAATATAGGTAGTGAATATGCTGATATTAGGGAAAACTTGGTGGCAGATTACATTGGCACATAGATTTATAATGGAGAAATTAATATAACTAGTGGTCGCCCAGTGGTTGAAATTCGACCGTAATTTTAGCTTTCTTTATATGGAGAAGGAGTTCTCCATATAAACACTAACTATGACAAATCTCACACTCCTTCATCCACGCAATATGCTTAAAAAGGGGTACAAAGTTTTCTCTTCACGTAATAATATATACTCAGCTAAACGTGAGTTCATTATCTCATTCTAACCAATCCCACAGAACCAACCACTGAGCTACCGCACATTGGGTCGGAAACGATGCAATTCGATTTGCATATGACTATAAATGTACCCGTTTGTTAGTCACCCGGTCTTGCGTATACCAAACTAGTAGCCAACAGCAGTTACATAATATTCAGTGTGTTTCGAAAAACATTATATAAATATTTAGTTTAAATTGAATTTCCAGGAATTAGTTTATTTGAACACTGTGCAAGCGAATGTTTGTCATGTTATTTACATGTTCGTGTAATTATGATTACCTAAGTTTTGTAAACGTTACGAAGTTATTTTACTGTGCGCGTTTCCGTTGGAAAAGTCCACCGATCCCACAATACTATGATGATAAGCAGAAATTGTCCTTATTATTACGTCTAGACAAGCGACTAGAATGTTTTTCCCTTTGAATATGTTCGTGTATGAAAACTTCGGTTAACTTCGCAGTAAATATCTCGAAATTTCAACACTTCGGGATCAAGGGTTTACACTAGTTAGTATACAATACAAAGCAAGCGGTAACTTCTAAATGACTGGATCCATGACATATAGTCCTAATTATTTCGTCTAGACAAGCGATAAGAATATTCTTCGCTTTGAATATGTTCGTCTATGTAAACTTCAGTCACGAAGAAGCAAAGCGCAATAAATATCTCGAAATTGCAACGCCTCGGGATCTAAATATTACACTAGTTATGACAAGCGGTGAATTTAAAATGATTGTTTGGATCTATGACACAAGAAACTTCAGGGCCAAAGCTGTTCCACTGAATATTCGACACATTAAAGCAGATCTTGGCATACTAGCTATTACGACCGACGGGTGCTACGACCTTTCTTAACTAAACTTTTTCTTTTTTTTCTCTCTGAATTGTCAAAACATGTCAAACAAAATAAATGCGACAAAATTTTGATATTTTTTATTTCTATTTGATATCGAAAGCGGCATCGAGCTCAAACAGTCAGAATAACTGATGATGTAGCTACTTGTAAAACGCGAGAAGAGATGGAGGATAGTTTAAAGAAGCAAGGAGATAAAATCTGAGTTGTAAATATTCTTAGTATCAGAAATGTGTGGTCGTACTATTTATGAATGTGGATCAGACCATCAAACTAAATAATTTTCTCTATAGGACAAATATCGTAATCGCGAAAACATAATCAGCTATTCCATAACGTTTGGGTGGAGTAGATTTTGTAGTTTTGTATGAGACAACTGATTATTTCTTTCGTGATTACGATGTTGGTACCATAAAGAAAGTTGTTGAGTTTGATGGTCTGATCCACACCCTTAAATATGACCACGTATTTCTGATTAACGTTGCATATTCTAAACTTTCTTCAGCTAACCAAACTGTTCTATTATCAAGTGTTGATACAGTTTCTTCAGATCCTTTATATGGTGCTGGTGCTAACTTTTAGCTGTTCATAAGAAACTTCTTTGAATACACTGAAAAGATAATATCGATGTCTTCTTCAGGTATAACTATACCTCAAATCAATGGTGCTTTGTCTGCAACACTAACACGTTCCATGAAAAGTTAAAAATACCGAGGCAACCATTGAATTCGGTGGTGACATATCCCGTTGATAGAACGTAATGGCATGTCATTCCTGAAATGTATAACAAACCTTAGGAAGGTAAATGTTTGTACCTACCTACCTACAAAGAAGGAATATCACTAACACAACTTTGTTCCCCTCGATCGAAGTCGCAAGTCGCAGTCGATTCAATGCCCATCACTAGAAACTGTACGGTTTAAGTGGATTGCCGTCCCTAGTGGAATAATTGAACGATGTTTTTGTACTATTCCCCGGGAATTCGATTTATGGACGTATAAATATAGAAAACGTTAGAGTTGGATTAATTGTAAGCGCATTAGTTTGATCATGCGATACTTTTGTTTTAGAAACAAATACTTTTTTAATTGTTGCCAATAAGAAGATGGATCGCATATGAAATCGTCTTGGAAAAATTGATGGGTGGTATGAAAGAAAGAAAGAAAAAATGTTTCTTACCACATTAACGAAAAGAAAAAACATCTCTAATACACGTCTTAAAATTAAGAATGTGTGTAGTATGGCAATAGGAGTGGGCTCAGTGGATGACAGGTAAGCATACATCATCTGTCAGATCACTTAAAAGTCTGCGTGTTGTAGGTACTAAGGCCCAAGTTCACCGATAACATAACAGTTGATTAGAGCAAAATCAGCCGTTTAAATATGAATTTTAGAATGGGTAATCGGCCGTTAAAATTAATTATGTCGGTAAAAATGGCTCTTAATCACTAATCTACTTGTTAAGTGTGGTGATACCAGCAATCTCCCGCAAAGTTATTTGGTGATAAGTCATAGTGAACATTATGAAATAAATTCAAAATAAGTATAAGTTCATGCTCAAAATAAAATAATAAAAAATATATTCAAGAACCGTTCCAAAGTTTCTACTCAGCTAAAAAGTCAAGTTTTTGGATATGGTCCAAAAGTGTGTCGTAATAAATATTGTGTATCATTTCTCTTGCAACGACAAAAAGGCTTTTAACCCTGGTTTTTTTTTAAATATTTTACTAACGAATAAATACTCTATATTATCAGTCGTACTGAGTTTTTAAGCCTTTGAGCCTGTACAACATGTGTCAAGCGACAATTCTGTCGATACTATCGCCGAGCAATCTACACGACCGAACAATTATTCCGCGGGGCCTATCACTGACGGTTCATAACGACTCGCTACGCGGCCATGAAAATGACGTCACTACATCGGCAGGTGAAGGAATCATGTAAATAAGCATGTCAGATCATTAAATAGCTTACCCAATTCTTTTTTCAAATTGTTTTTCTATTATTTTCCTACTTTATTAGCGGGGGTCCATCATTATGAACAACTTTTATTCTGGGATTAAAAATGAAAACGCGAAAAAAAACATCTGCTGTTCCATACATTTCGTCTAGTAATACCGAATTATTTTTATGGAAAAGCAGTTTTTTTTTTGCTATTTTAGTTTTGTTTCCATAATAAAGGTTTGTTCATAATGATGAGTACTATCACCCCTTAAAAGGACCTCCGCTGATAAAGTAGGGCCTTTTATAATCATAATTCATATCAATACCCGACACGTCTGTGAAGTTTCGCCAACTATTTCTAATTGTTATTAATTAATCTTGGGGAAAAGTATCATTCATTTCACACTCGAATCGTATTATAGGAGTCAAAATATCTCGTTGGAAATTGATCACTTGTTCTCTTGCTTAATTAATATATGATATAAAAAATAACATTGATGGCACGATTCTCAAGTAGAAGAACACCCAAATTATTATGTAAAAAACTATATTTTAGTCGCCCAAAAATGCTTAGGGCTGTAATTTTTCTTAACCCAAAAATATATCGGTCATGAATAAAAGTTAGTCATGCATTTACGTATTGGCCACCTAAGGAGGGGTATAAAAAATAAGTGGCCGTAACAGGACCGTATCGACGCGTGTACGGCCATATTTGGCCGGAACGGGGCGATTTATAAAATGTTGGTATGATACAGGGACACATTATAGCCTTTTATAAGGAGATGCGTTTGAATAGCTTTGTGGGACAGATTTTGGTAAAGCGTATAGATTTTTTTGGTCACGGTCGGTTTAATGTATATCGTTAGCCATTCAATGGAGCGGAAGCCTTGGAAATAAAGTAGCTATTTTGAGGGTTAATTTCATGAAATACTGGTAGGAGAGGAAAAATTATAATAGACATGAATTAAGGAAAGATAGAAGGAAAGGAGAGGTAGAGAAAGGCTACGCATAAGACTGCTAAAGAATAGATTGCTGTGATGTCGAATAAGGAGATTAAGGAGACTGGACTGGAGAGGGAAAAATGGAGAGAGTTGCATCGGCTACACTTTAATAAGAGCAAGGCTTTTAAATTTGAAGAAGAGAAGAAGTGGTAGGTGTCTAAACTATTAAACTGTTATCAAGCGAAAACATTACAGTGTTTGGTCACGATGGACACGTTTACCAAATTACATATATTGACAGAAAGTGGTGAAAACGAGTTAGAAAAATTGTCAAGTGTTTAGGTTTTTAACCCCCGACAAAAAAGAGGGTTGTTATTAGTTTGTGGTGTGTATCTGTTTGTGGCATTGTAGCTTCAAAACGGATGGACCGATTTCTATGTTTTTTTTATTGAAATCTCTTTTAATCGGGTATCATCTTAGCTATGTTTCATGAAATTCTGTTCAGCCGTTCAAAAGTTACAGCTTTTTTTCTAGTTGGACTCGGGGATTTTTGACGGTTAGGTTATCGGAAAATTATTCAGCGCTACCGAACACTCAGTCGTGTTTAAAAACCGTGATCCTATCACAGTATGCTGCAATTAGCTCTTACAAGGATGCTGCTAACTGTCTTCTTGACGTATTAATTGCCCTTGACGTTACCGACGGGAAGAGAGCGGGTAGCCCGGTTTTCGTGTCACGCAGCAGATATTTCAATGCGTCAATAATATAAATACGCGTAGCGTGTCACTCACGCATTCACGTCATCATTAAAAGACGTCAAACGTGTTCCGTATTTCCAATGGAAATACTGACTCACATTTTTGTTTTTCAGTATTTTCAATACCATTATCGGAAAACTAGTCTTGTTCTTAGTAACAAGCGGTGATCCGGAATATGTCCACTGCTGAACATGGGCCCCAATCAATGTGTCCAAGTAACGGTGTAAGGAAACACCATGTTGCGAATTTGACATTGTGCGTGTTTGACATTTTGCGAAAATTTACAGCACCTTAATATTCTGCGTGTTTGTCATTTTTTATGCTGCGTATAATCCATCTAAACATGTGACTGACAAATTGGTGATTGCAAAACGTTGTTGAGGATGCTCCTACCCATCTTTTTGACCTGTCATAGGAAGTAGGTACTATTACTTAATTATGTAGTAGATAGTAATGAAGACCTACTATGGAATCCTTAGGATAAATAAATATCCTGGTTGACACTCTTTGTGTAACGAAGTTCACTCAACTAACACAATAAATTTTTGATCAAAAAACGAGTCCAACATGAATAGTGGCAAATTTTAATATTCTCCAAGTAAAGCCTGGCTAAGTTTTCCTGCCCTAACCCCTACAATTGTCAGTTCCTAGTTTATTTTTTCAAATCAGAAATTTAGTTGACATTGCACAAAAAATATTTTTGGGTAGATATATTTCTGAGCTAATTAAAGCTCAGCAGTTGCAATTCATGCATTAATTCTGCAAGACATCAGAAAACTGTCCTACAGATTTTTTTTTGATGTTCGTGCTGAGTATAGTATTATTTATTTATCTTATTATTTATTATTATACTCAGCACATCCTTCAGCACTTTCTCTCCTAGATTGCTGTGCCCGATATAGTCTATAATAACCCAATTAATTGTTATTTTACGACCTAAATTACATTGTGGAGTTTCTTGCCGGTATCTTCTGTACCATATTCAGCAACCAAAAATGTAATACAAGCATCAAATCACGGCTCTGTTCACTATGAAACCAACGCCAATGACGCGACAAAATAGAACATAAATTACTTTCAGCCCACGCTCAGAAAATTATATTCTAAATCGAGACCGAACTGTCCTAACTTTCATGTCATTCATTCGAAAAGTTACAAGGACAAGGTTAAATTTTACATGGAACTTCATAATTCTTTACAAACTTGTCAAAATACTGATAAAATATAAGCTCTACGCCATATTTTGATAGAGACATGGAAAATATTTTTGCATTTTTCATGTGTAGGTACGCATGAGGGACTCAATTCTTCTGTTAGAATTTTCCCCTCACGTCTGTTTATGCATACAAAACCATGCCCGTGTGCAATTGCAAAGTCAGTGGTAAATTGGAATATAAGGTACGTACGGTCGGCAAAAAAAAAGATCTATAAATTTTAACAGACCTCCCTATCAAATGAAAATATAACTAAAGTTGAAACTTTATTATTTTGACATGAGAGACATTTTTATTGTATGGCGTTGGTACAAAAAAGTTGCAATCTTACGGTGGTAGACCTATTCTTTGGCCGACTGTACTAATTGATGGTATTTTTTATATTTAATAGGCTTGCGTTTGACCACTATCTCACTTGATGTTAAGCGACGATGCAGTTGAAGACGCTTGCCTTACTTCATAATATTTTCAAACCAAATAAAGTTTGTTAGGATTGCAATAATGAGTTATTGTTGTAAGTTTATCTTTACATGAAAAATAAATTATCAGTTTCATAGGGAAACTGTTTACCTGTATTTTAAATACAAGACTATTTCGAATAAATGTGACAGTCATCTTTATCTCACTTGCTCACCATTGTATACCTCAAACAAATTTCTTCTTGCGAGGACCGTTTGTCCGTCAACGGATTGCGATAAGTATGGTAGATAATATCTATGTCCCATGTAAAATTACAAACAAGGGAGGAGAATGAAAACTCTTGAAGAATCCAGAAAAGTGTGGTATATAATAGACTAGCTTCCGTCAGCGGCTTCGCCCGCGTGATATCTTTATAAATTATAGCCTATGTTACTCAGTGATAATGTAGCATTCTGCTCGTGAAAGAATGTTTAAAATCGGTCCAGTAGTACAAAAAATCAAATCTTTTCTCTTTATAATACCTATTAGTTTAGATAGTTAGGTGATTACAAGTCAATCGTTTTGGCGAAGTTTAGCGTAGTTAGGTATACACTCCGTATTCACAATTCATGAATATCTGTCGCCTCAAAATTGTTCATGCTTTCCATACGTCATAGTGTAGGCAAACCTCCATATCCGCATATATCCGCAGAGCTTGCGTATATATCCGCATATGAGTGAGCCGTGTGTGCGTGTTTTAAACCACAAATCATGCGCTGTATCGCACGCCCGAAATAAATGTGAGCCATTACGATCGCATGCGAATATCACTGACGGCGGCTGGGTGTTACACCGTTGTGAAACGAAAAAACCCGAAGTTATCACCTTTCACCTTTTTTATCAGTGCTGTGTAGACCCCAGTGCATAATGATAAAAATAAGCTATGAAAATTTGAGGCCACTAACATTATAGAATAGAATATAATAGATCTTTATTTAACCAGATACAGGCACCTACGAAATGTCGAGACCATAGATTAATATGTATATGAGTCGAGACTAGGTGCACGGTTTCAAATAGTAGAGCCGATGGAGAAGAACTGGCAAGAAACTCCATGGAAATTCTTTTCAAATAAGAGATTACAATCTTGATCAGTACAATGTTGTGGTAAGAGCTGCGAGAATAATGTAATTTAATGCGAATAAAAATAAGACTAGGATAATAATGATTTGCCTCTGAATAAGATTGCCATGGCAGTAACAAGCTAACCAGTTCCGACAGACGGCAGCCGTTCACGAACATGACGCATGCGTCAGCATCGTCAAGCTTGACCGCCGTCAAGCTCAAGTTATAATTTGCCCATTTAGTAAGACTGCCAACCCAGTCTCGGTTTTCTGAAAGGTGGCAAAGGTCAGACGGCGGCGGCGTCAGGTCTTCGGTGTACAAGTCCCATAAAACAAGCAGAAGAATTAATACATACAATTTATGTATACTGCTAGACGCATTTTCTTTTTTCATTAGGATATAAATATATTTTAGGAATATAAAAAATATTTTATGAACATTCGACGGCTCAAACTTACACTACGGTGTAACTGTCAGCATGTAATATCAGAACAAAAACGTAAATCTCGCATTGACCGCTCCCTCCACCTGCTTACATTAAATCGTTAGGACATGTTTCTGTGACGTCACGGGTATTCGTGACGTACTTATGTACGAGTAGGTGTAAAAAAAGTGTGATATTTCGTGTGATAATAATTTTGTGTAGCTCTGTAACTCGTAACTCACAATTTGATAACCAAATGCTAATGATGAAGCAAATGATGCTCCAAAACGAATGGACCGATTTCTATGCAGTTTTTTTATTGAAAGCTATAGTTTAATCGGGTATCCTCTTAGCTATGTCTCATGAAAAATTTTTCAGCCGTTCAAAAGTTAGAGCACTTTTTCTAGTTGGAGTCGGGGGTTATTGACGGTTAAGTTATTATTGATATGCACTGTACTGCACTGCACTGTATAATGTATTCACAGGAATTTTTCATAAAGGCTAATACATCTTTTGACATTTAATTTTGTCTTTATCAATTAACACTACTACGCTACCAGCATTGTAAACAGAAGCCTCTAAATACGGAACCATCACCTCACCGCAATACGCAATTTGATGAGATATGTTCATGTTACGTCACATGACGTCATGACATTCATTCGCGTTTCCCAACTTTGTAATTAAAATGTTTGCGTGTAATTAAAGAGATACTGCCTTCACATGTGAGTGTGAGCCGGCGTGGAAACGGTTTTGGATTTAATTTAGAATGTTGATATTTATTGGCTAGGCATTTGAAATTACAATTTCGAGTAGAGCCTCTGTTGTGTACAAGCTCGTGAATGAGCTGGCTTTTTGA
The DNA here is from genome assembly GCA_932294325.1 of Allophyes oxyacanthae. NCBI lineage: Eukaryota > Metazoa > Arthropoda > Insecta > Lepidoptera > Noctuidae > Allophyes > Allophyes oxyacanthae. The sequence continues at coordinate 12,355,138 of OW028629.1, forward strand.
TTTCGAGGGCACAAAAGTCGGTAATGCGTTAGCATCACATTAAGGGGACAATTCTCGTGCAACGAAATAGTCTCGAATTCGAGAAATCGAACGAATTCGAAGTTTTCTCGAGTGATAATTAAGTTACACAAAAAATGTCGAGCTCGACGTTTCTCGAATACCTCCGACTGGTCGGTACCGTTCGAGACGTACATTTTTAATTAAAACTATTACAAAATGTCAAAATCGCTCGAAGTGCAATCTTGATTTCGAGATGATCTCGGAGAAAACGAGAATTGCCTCGGTGTTCGGCCTCCCGGCGGAAAAGACACAAGAATGGAAAATGCTATACATATTGACAATAGGTAAACTACTTTTGAGACATACTCACAACGATTTGCCACGGACGGCCATAGTAACAATTGTAGTGCTTTAAAAGACCTTTCCAATGACGTGTTACACATCGTTATTGGTCTCAGGACAGTTTTGTCGCATCACCATGATATTGTTGGTCTATCTGATGGCATGCGGACTACCTGGGCCTCAAATCTGCTATTTTAATTTTGTCAAAACAGTCTCGTAATCATTGGTTTTTGTAGTGTCGTTCAACCTATTTTGACTTCTATTGCGTAGATGATAGAAGTAAAAGTCGGTTATTCGCCAGTTATTAAGTGTCTTTCTACCGATTTTGACTACTATTGCTTACGCAATAGAAGTCTAAATCGGTTGAACGATATTGGAAACACTAACAACTACGAGTCCATTCTGACACGATTGGAATAGCAGACTTGGGGCCCTGATGGCAGTCCGCATGCTCTTATAACCCCACAGAACACAGAAACCTCTTTTCTGTGTTCTGTGAACCCCTTGTATCATAAAAAAACACTCTCAAGATTTATTTATTAACCTTTACATTGCCTTTACAGTACTTAACCAATACGACAGTGTAAGTATTCTTAACTACTAATACATTTAAGTGCAGTATCCGTGAATTTCATCGAAGAACATGTGAAAATGTCGAGGCAAACAAGATAACAGATCTCAGATCAGATCAGAAGATAACAGAGGTTGTCAAGATAGACAGTTGACGTAAATGATTGAGGAACTCTTCTATTTGGTGACGGCAAGGTTGGCGCAGTGGCTAAGCGATTGGTTTTCTGCTCTGTCGAGGGTTCGATTCCCGTACAAAACAAATATTTGAATGATCTAAAGGTAATTGTTCCGGCTCTAGGTATATGTGCTAGTTGGTTAATAAATAATTGTAAGGTAACGCTTTATTTTCATGGTACCTACCTAATGGTATGTTTACCAGGTTTTTAGATAAAATGAAACACGAAGCGCTCAGACGCCTATCAACCCAACTTATGCTACCACAAAGTTTATTGGATAACAGAGTCTATGATCTTGGGTAACAGGGAAAGATAGCATAAAGTTAATATCCTTTCCTTTCATACAGTTTGTCTGTTGTCTGTGTGCCAAATCTCAGGAAGTACGATTAAGTTCTGTAGCGGTAAAGTACTAAGTAGAACAAACAAACAACTTTCTGAAAGAAAACAAGTTTACAATCTCACTCGTTTATCTCAGTTGCCATTTTCTATAGGTTAGTAAGCAGATCATTAATTGACATCCAAATTTCGTGAAAATGTCATTCAAATAGAAATGGAAAGACTTTTATGACTTATATGGCTATTTACATGGTATGAAGGACCGAAAAGAAGACCAGTGGGTCTACCGCGTAACTAAAATGTTAATGAACATCGACACTGGTAATAAACTTCGATACGATGGTGAGAGACTAAACTTCGAGCTACCTTGTATAATTTTTACCAATCATCAAGATAGGAGTCCCAACTTCATGATTGGTAATTTTTTACAAGTTAGCTCGAAGTTTAGTCTCTCACGATCGTATATCTGGAATCGTATTCTGGAAAACGTTTAGTTATGTTACGGATTATGCAAATAGGGTAATGGCTATTTAGCGTTTTCGGGAGACACGATTCCATTTTTCTAGGGATTAAATGCAGTGCCGCACAAGACCCCTTCTTCCAACGACGCGAGACGCGTTCCCCTGGAAATCCCAGCACTGCTTCGATTGCGCTGAAAACGGCCACCAAAATCAGTCTTGGCACTTATGGTACTGGCATATGGAGGGATTTGGAATTTCAAGTTAGTATTTTTGTGTAAAAAATGCATTCTTTATTTGTGAAAAAACAAATACATTGCCAAAAAGGATTGAATAAAATAAAGAAAGATTATTAAATCTAAAATATTTTGTTATCGTGTTTTGGTCAACGAAGAGTCCCATTTTCACTGTGAATGTATATTGACATTTCGTTTTATACTTGATTTAAGTGAATAAATATCTATTGCACAAGTTCATGTATCTCGTACGAAAGTTTATAGATTTTAATCGAAATAGTTTTCAAGCTTCGCACCAAACTTTCAAAAGGTGTGTTTGAATCTATGTTGTGATTAAATTCTAGATTTAAAATTAAATGCTTTGGTCGTCACATGTTTCAACAAGAATAAAGCTTTATCTATTAATTAAAGATATGATAAAGGACAACCTCTTAGGCGTATTTATCATGAATGATTTATTATTATTTCATTTATTCTATTTTGCATCATACTTTAAGAATTTTTTAAATAATAATAATAATATTCCACAACTATCACACAACGCCATCTAGTCCCAAGCTAAGCAGAGCTTGTGTTATGTTATGCTATGCTTAATATGTTTACAAAGAAAAAAAAAACGAGTAGTCGCCTACTGGTCGAAATTCGACCGTAATTTTAGCTTTCTGCACTCCTTCTCCATATAAACTTTAACTATACCAAATCTCACACTCCTCCGTGCGCGCAATATGCTTAAAAAGGGGTACAAAGTTTTCTCTTCACGTATTATTTTATAGATAACATTTAAAAATTTACCGGTGGTCAGGGCTCTAGAGAGAGGAATCTCCTAACAATACGTGTCGTGTCAAGGAGTACTGCTTTCTGAATCAGGCCCTTGATCCAGCCACCCAACGAGTGTTGGTCGAGACTCTTGGCAATTATTCATTATTAATATTAGGTGAAGTTCCGCCTTGAACGCTCATGGCTTAAAATTAAGTACATTAAATAGAACAACTAAAAGATAATGCAGGAGTCGTATCATACTTACTAGAAACTAAAAGATTTAGCTCTGGATAAAACTCAGCGCAAGCTACATCAACAAGAGCATTGCTCAGTATACGAGGACAATACGGTGAAACAAACTTGACTACAGATTATACCGCCGTTCAACTTTTAACTCAAACATCAACAGTCCATTGTTATCTAGATCCTGCTGGCTTTTTGTCATAACTTCCCTCTGCTGCGTCGGAACAAGGAACAGTCGAGTTCTATTCGACCATACATTTTAATCGCTCGCCACTAGTCAGTTTGTTTCTTTAACTTTAAGCTTTTTGGAAGTTTTTGTGGATTTTGGGAAGGTTATTTACACTTGGGATTTATTCTAGGATGATTTCGCTCAGTATTATAATTAAAATTATTATACACACAATATTAAGTTGGTTCATTATTATCCGTAAAGATTACTTCTTAAAGAGTGGGGTATCCTGTTTTAGTCGGAGACACAGGTTGAGTAAACATTGATTATACAGGGTGTAAGTGACATCGTAACGAAAACTCATACCATGGGTTCAGTACATGATACTGGATCATTCACCGTTAGAATTTTGCGTCGGTCTTATCAAAAATTTAACGATTATGTTCGCAGATTTTTTAGTTAGGTATAAAAACTGCGAACAAAATCGTAAAACTTTTGAAAAGACCGACGTGAAATTCTTTCGCTTAGTCTTTCAGTATCATGTACCTACTGAACCCATGGTATGAGTTTTCGTTACGAGGTCACTTACACCCTGTATATGGTAATATGAAAACGGCACATGTATCAATGCGGGTCATTGTATTTTTAAATTTGACTATACACCGATCGATGCTGAAAACCGTACTGAATTTAAAAATATAAATTGTACGTGAATCGCACATGCATACCAGATAGCGAGATTGCATCGGTCACGGTGCGTGTGAATACTTAATGATAGATGCTGTGGATCAACGACTCGCTTGTGAATTCTTGATAAGGAATGTATTGGAATCGCAGCGGTTTAAGTAAAGCTCCCAAGTAAATGATGAATAATTTATTGTACCTACACGAGAAATACAAAAGATACATTATTTATAAATAGGTATAAACAAATAAATGAGGGAAGTAAAGGGAAAGTATTGTAGGCTTGAAAGGATCACGTAAGATATTACAAAAAAATTGTACCTATAGATTATTTTTTAGATAGGTAAGCGTGAAACGGTGATTTTTTGGAAATCAATCCTTAATTTCGTTGTTCGTCGGCTTGCTCGAAATGATTCACCAGCGCAAAAACTTCGATTGAATAGATGCATCATAGATTATACATCGTAAATTGAATAAAAACAATCTACTTGAGAATTTGCCACACCATACTATTTACTTGTGTAAGTTAATCAGAATATAATTGGCTGTCTCTATTCTTTAAAGCGGCTGCTAATTATAAGATATTGTCTTTACTAGATAGCATTTTGTCTGGAGTAGACAAAAAAAAATATCTTAGAAAGAAAAAGAAGAAATATTATTTCTGTCTGCGCCTTGCAAACAAAACTAATACAACGAGAGAAAAAAATGATAAAAAACGTATTAAAAAACAATATAACAAAAAAAAGAACAAAAAAATATTTAAATTAAATACATAATAATCTATATACTAGTACCTAAGTATAGTAAGGGTGTGCCTCATCTAAACACAAACTATCAGGCATTAACGAGACCATGTTTTACAGTATGCAGTCGCTCTTAACTTTACAATAATTAGGACTCAAAACAGCAGATAATGTTTTTCGTTTATTAGCTCACTTTGAAAGATTTTTTTTCTCTAAACCATAATTTCCTAAACCCATTTAACAGCCTATCAATACTTAGCTCAGCTTTCGTTTAGGGAGGATTAAAAACAAAAGATCGTATCAAGGCGTTCTCAAGTCTAATGGTGTTTTGAATAGCGCACACAGCTGCCGATAATGTGTCGGCAATTAATCATGCTGGCTTGATGGATGACGTAAACAACAGTTCGTCAGATTTTTAATAAGCACTTAATGTGGAGATGGAGATTAAGATTTTGGTTTCTTTTTGCTGAATTTTCCTGAATTTTCGCTGGTCATTTTGGAATTAGTGATGTGTAATGGTAAGGGCGTTTACGGATGGACGACATTTTACCAGAAAAAGGTAACTGGAGCAGTCTGATGCAGTGTTGCAGCGTCATAGCTCACAGATAACTAACCGAACCGTCAAAAACCCCCGAATCTAGCTAGAAAAAGAGCTGAGATGTAACATAGCTAAGATGATACCCGATGAATCTAGCTTTCAATTAAAAAAAATGTATTGAAATCGGTCCATCCATTTTGGAGCCACAATGTCACAGATAGATACACAGATCCACAGACACACTATAAACTTATGAAACCCCTCTTTTTTGTCGGGGGTTAAAAATACAGTAAAAGCACTAAAATATAATTTTTCACACGCCTTAGTCTCAAAGTCACATGGAAAAAACGACTTTTTAGGTTCCATCCGAACAAAGTAATTCGGTTGTTATTAGCAATAACCGAACCAAGTACTTGGCTTTAAATAGCAATATCTTATTTATTTGTAGCTGTTATGTTTTTTTAGTGCATGAAAATATTCAGCTATGAATTAAATAAATGATCTGTAAGTAGATAGCTCTTGTAGGGATTTGTCAGATTCCCCTTTGCTTTTTTTCTCTTTCCTAGTATTAATAGGATAGATGTAACATGTTACCTTAAATTTATCCGTACATCCGTCTGTTCGTAGTCTTCGTTCTAATTATCCAACGGCCTTAGACAAGCTACGTTAGCGAATCCGACATGCCTATAGCAGATAATATAGGTGTGTCGAATTAGATGCTTCAACTGGCTGCCTGGCTAATTATTTGCGAGTTGTTATTACTTGTCTATTTTGTACTAGGACTATCGATTCTGACACTTAGACTGATAAGTGGATGAATAGGTGGGACATAGGACTTGAGCTCCGGAACTCCGGTTTTGGTGTAACTTTGAAGTTTCGAAAGATTATAGGATCGTTTGTACAACCGGAGTGGACTCACACATAGACGGAGTTTCAAGAATAGAATAGAATAGATCTTTGTACGAGTATCATGTAAAGTAAATACAGGCACTTATGAAATGTCAAGACACTAGGTCTGTATACCACGCACCTAGTCCTGTCTTGACATTTCATAAGTGCTACTATTTTCATATTTAAAAAAAACGTGCTTTTTCAGCGGTTACATTATATTAATATCTGAAATCGTTTAAGAATCTTCTTTGAACGACGATAGCCTGAATGCCTTGGCTTTTTTGGGATTCTATTACTATAGTGTCAAACGTAATAAGTTCATAAATTAATACTCGTAAAATAATGTTTCCTTTTAATTTTTCTAACAGGTTACAAACTAGGTACTATTTATTTCATGCTTATAAGACTTGAACATTCCTAAGTCCAAATGGCCAAATCAAACACATTATCTAATCACAGCCTACTTTTTCAATGATGCTTCGAAACTCCGGAATTCTGGAGTTGGAACGCTGAGTATCAAAACCCAACTCTGGAGCAGAAAAAAAAACCGAATTTCAAGCCCTAGTTTGACACGACGGGTTGGATGGTTTTCCATACGTTCTGACATTGCGGTTTAAATAACCTCTAGTCTATAAACGCCAAGCTATTCAGGAACACAGCGAGCTTGGTTTTATTTTAAAATAAATTTCGACGATTCGTGACGGGTCTGGCAGACCCACCAGGCACCCCAAGGGTTAATTTGGCAACGCATTCTGGTCATGGGCGGCGGTGTGCACTTACCATCAGGTGACCTACAAACCCGTTCGCTTTTCTTTGACAAAAAAATCTGGTAAATATAACCCAGAATAACAACAATGGCTTTACCTCAATTCATGCACAATACCCGCAAAAGCATAACAAAACCTTAACAAATATCAAAGCTTTCTGAACCTTGCCAACATTCGTTCCCGGTCAATAGCTCCCGAATTCGAGTCCCGGTCCTTGTTCAAACAAGCCACTCGTACTCTACATGGCTTTTTAAAAACGTTACAGAGAAAAAAGGGCTTTTACTGGATTTAAATTTCAAGGAGCCTTTGTGGCTATGAAACGAGCGGGCAACTGACAGGTGACTTGACAGACAGTCTTGAGGTGCGTGAGCCTTGAGCATTAAGATCAAGAATTCATACAGAACAATTATAATATTTGGATTAATAATTTCATTTAATTCAGACTATTAAAATCCATACATTTAGGTTCATCATATTCCCAGCAAATAATAAAAATACAAAAACATAGCTTAACTCACAAATAAATCATTACAATAAATAAGTACATTAAAATTAATTTTACAATGTCAATCATTATTCAGTGTCAATCATATTAAGTAATAAAGATTAGGGGATTAATCTGTCTTCAGAGTGTCAGTTAGATTTCAGTTTTTTTTTCTGTTGGTACACCCTCTGATATGTATTTTTCAGAGAGACGATTCCAGATTCCATTTTGACGTGTATTATAAAAATCTAAAATACTTATAAAAATAAATGCCTTTTACCCATCGCTGCTTTATCGTATCTTGCCGCAGTACTTAAATCGGGTACGTAAATCTGAGTCAAATTCCTTCACCCCTTTCAAGCAAGTGAATGGAACTGATCGTCATCCTTTAGGAGTCTTCGAAGACCCTCAGTTTAGTACAGATCCCGATAGGCAAGTGATTTAGATAAAGGTCTACTCTACACACCGCGTGTTTTATTACTGGCAATAAAATTGGAGACTCATCCGACAGACCCACGTCCCGATTATCTATAATCTTATATGGATGTTCGACATTGCTGTGATTCTTTGTAATGATTTGAAGTTTTTTTATATGTGTTTTATGGGAGATTTTTGATATCCTTTTGTATGTTGTCTGCGTGTCTCCGGTAAAGCACTAACGTTAGTTGAATAACGTTTAATCATCGTTTATAAATAAGAATAGTGTACATGATACTTGCTTCGATTTCACAAGCACAAATGAACAAACTACACACAAGCAAACTATTTTTACTGCTTTGCTCGACATCAGTATGTCATAACTGGGATCCAGCAGAATATCAGCGTCAGGTATTATAACACACGCCACACACGCACACGCACACGCTGAGTTGGACACCCATTTGCTACAGGTCGAGGGACACACTGAATAGTCAAAAGGCAAGGTGATGCTCAGTCGGTGCAGTATACCCACTTTTTATTTTTAAAGAATTTTTTCTTCTTAATTTTACACTGTTGCCATCCTAAAAAAAATGTCTTCTGTGTCTATGCACCTGTCCTCTTCTTATTACCTATGTCTATCATTCTATTGTGTCTCGCATTTCTGGCAAATACATTATTTTTCTTTCATAGTCGTTATGGATCAAAAATCTTTAAGCGAAAGTATATTGTGACAAAGTATATTTTAACTGTTTTTACAGGCCAGGCATTTGTTTCGTGTTCTCTTCACAGTGCTGCTGCTAGCATAGTAAAACCTAGCGTGAACAAAGCAAGCTTATCGTCTATTACAATTATTCCACTGAAATAACGTGACAGTTAGAAATTAACAAGTTATTGCTATTTACAACCGAGTACTTGGTTCGGATGGAGCCTACAAAGTCGTTTTTTCCATATGGGCGGGCCTCCGAAATAGGAAAACTTTCAAAGGTTAAAATAAAAATATTTATTGTATGAAATCAATTTTGTTCTACGACTACTCGAAATAAAAATCCTCGTGCTTTCGATAATAGCGAACAACTTTACGAATGTAATACGGAGTGCAAGGAAATAAAGAGTCTCTACGAGTGTAGTCACATAATATATTGTTGACTGATTAATCATTCTACTACGACATGAGAGAGTTAAAGCGATCGCAAATAATACAATTTTTTATCGAACAACTATTTTGTTGTATGCATAATGCCTATGGGGATGTATGGAGACACGTAAACAAACAATTTTACAATTTAAAAAAAACTAAAGAATATTCCGTTCTGTGTTACATTATAATTATGTGAAGGAGTAGGTACCTGCAGAAAATTAAAAATCAGAAAACAAACTTCTTTCTTTAGAAATAAGCAGTACCTACTTTTGTATTTTGATATTTTTACTTATTTTCTTAGTCATGTAGTGTGTACATAAATAATAAATAAATAATTATAACATTTCGATGGTAAAATCTAAAATCTGTATGAAATAGCGACTTGCGCATATTGTCCGCACAATTCGACTGAACTGTTTGGTTGAGCGTGTGCGATCGCCCTAATAGTGTATACCTACTATATTTTCTTTCATTGCCAATTCAGCTTCGAAACCCAGTAGACATTACGGTTTCCTTCCATAAAACATATAAAAATACCCCCATAGATATTCCTCGGCTTATTTGCTTTACACACAATATCATTCTTAACGCATCAACTGTGGCCTACTTTGGAGCTTTCTTGTGCATATTCAAGATTTTCCCAACCAAAAATATACTTTATGCCCTGAATTTAAGGTTGATTCTGTAATTTGTGCGTGTTACCAGCACACATCGTGCCGCGAAGGTGATAAATGGAACTTTTCTGGTGAAAGACAAATTTTGTTTCGTGTCTTCGCATCGTTAGCTAAGATTTGGGTTCAAACGTTTTTCGGAGGCATCCATCTTGGACCTTCAATGGAGAAGCTGAGGGCTACTATCAATAATATCTGTTTTTAGCAGTTAATTATCATAGTGCACACAAAGATTCTTGGATTTTGAAAACATACAGGAAAGAGAATGTTCTTAATTCTTTATTGTACACGAAAATGAGATAAAAGACAAATACAATTGAGATGGTATGTACACAGGCGAGCTTAACCCAAATTTGAGTTTTCTACCAGCAAACCTTTGAGTGATAGAGAAATGTTGGCTATTTTGTGAAAAAAAAAAAAAAATTACGTAGTTACACGAAAATAATCTAACCCGCATTGAGCTGAGATATTTAATTTTAAAGTTTACATCGTAATTGTTCATTAATGCAGTGCTGGGGGCATACTACTGGGGCTGAAATTGAACTGCCCAGAAATTCCCAGAGTAAGTTGACCTTTCATTGTACGAAAAACCTATACAGTGCGAGGTCTGCTCATACTGGAGATATCGGGCAGTTCAATTTCAGCTCTGCTGAGTTCGTAAGCCACCTGTTTGTTGGTTTTGTTGGAATTGAAGGGCAAACTATTTATATTTTTAACTTTAAAATGTGTCGTTAAGTTTTGTTTCATATTTTGATGATATTCTAAAATTAAAGATCTCAAAACTGACTTTGCTAGACGGTGGGTTGGATCTGTTGCGTTTAAATACCAATTGTGGATTTATTTTGTGATTTTTCATTTTTTATAGTCACTAGAACAAACCATATTGCCCAAAAATTCGCATGTAAATGACAATTCGTTTAATGTAAACAACATTCGTTATTTACAACAGTATTAAGGGGGTCCTTTACAGAAATGCCGCAAAAACCGATTTGTATTTACAATTTTTTGAATAGAAATTCTTATTTTTTTGCCCCGAAAAAAATATATATCAAACTTGAAAATGTAACACGGATTTTTCGGTCGTCCGATACATGATTGGACAAAGTTGGCTCGATAAAAAAAATTCGCAAAGTTACCCCTTTTAAAAATATTTTTACAAGATTATTTCTAAAATATTATATTATTTCAAATAATTTTTACATCACAATATTGGTCGCAAGTATACCAAGGCAAGTCGGTCGTTATTTTTTCATAATATTACGTATATTGGTCACAATTTGAGAAAAACCACAAAATTCGTGATTTCTGTCATCTCCGCCATCAATCAGTCGCGTTTCGGCGCGCATCGAGGTCGGACCTGTGCTAATTTTTTGAAGTTCCTGCGCTTACCCTTTATTAAAAACCAAAAGAAAGAATGACAGTATAATTATAAAAAAAAATATTAAAAAGAAATAGGAAGTATAAGTAACTTGCCTTTTATTCAGAAAATCTAAGTATTTCGTTTATAAAATCAATATGATAAAATAATTTCTTGACATCTCCGTCAAGAATTCATTTTATAGGATATAGTATAGAAAAATCAGTATGACAATTTGTAGTGTTGAGAAGAAAGAGTATGAAGTTTTATTTATATTCTATTTACTTATAGAACAATATTATCCAGTTTATATAAAAATAGCGATGGAACTCCGACAAATATTCCCGCTACTAATGAACGTATATTTATCAACTTTTGTAAACCTCGTAATTGACTTGTCTACCGAGAGAACCAGTTGAATTGGATTTTTTTCTATACTATAACATATATTATTTATTAGTCATACAATTTTTTTATACAGACTAATGAAAAATACATAAATAAAATTTAATAAACTATAACCATTTGTTAGGTTTTTCCATGCACCGTTGGTCCGTCGATGGTCCATTACTAGTTGTAATTGTAGACTAATACATTAATTGTAGTAGGTAGCTGAATTCCGGATATTTTATTAAGATTAGATGATTGGACTTTAAGTATTGTTTGTTACGCAATGCAACGCTGCCATTACTGAGTTATATGTGTTACGAGTATGTTAATTGTTTGAGACTCAGTAAATGATTATAAGGCATTCTGAGTTGCTTTTATGAGAATATAAGCTATGCCATGTGTCAGGTGATAGACTAAGTTAGATACCCCTGTGTGTTGTGAGGAAAGATTACTTACTGGATTTTTCATTAAATGGCCAAACTTTCATGGCCAATGTAGTAAAGCCCAAGAAACTATGTTATTTGATTTTGAGTCCATAGCCAATAAGAAAGTTCTTATTTATTTTAAATACAACAAATCGGGATGGTTCTTAAAATCTGTTCAGCCGTTCAAAATTTACACCTCTTTTTCTAGTTGGAGTCGGGGGTTTTTGACGGTTAGGTTATTGTTATCATTATTTGAATTTTTTGTGTGTTTATGTAATTTATTTATACTTTAGGGACTATGTACAAAGGCGGACTTAGGCTGACATTCAGAGACATGACCTTAAGACGGGCGAAGACCGCTCTAAGCAAAGTCGTCGCTAAGCGCATCTTCAAAATTCGTATTCAGAGACGCAGTGTAAGCTTAGCTAAGACTGTCTTCTCTATGGCCATTTTTAATAGTAAAATGTTTATCGGTAAGTTACGGTTTTTATGAAAATGTGTAAGCAGGCGTATATAAAAATTAAAACAGGATAGCAATATATACAAAATGCAATTGGAGTGACCGAAACAAAATATCTGAGACATAAACCTATTTAATTAAATTATGAGGTTAGTCAGACTTGAAAATCTCAAATTGTCGAAATTAACTCCACCTTAGCCCGCTTGGTGGCGCTAGTGTCGTCTTAAGTAGTCAATATTCACTACTTGGCTTAACTTAGTTTACGTTAAGTTTAAGCCGTGTTCCGAACGTCTCTGAATACAAATATGAGCGCAAGCTGTTGATTTTGACAGATGGAAGCGTAAGTTCACGCTTAGGCTCGTTTCTGTCGTCTCTGAATGTAAGCCTTAATGCCTTAGGCATTTCGTGTGCGAGTCTGAAATAAATATTTTTTCTTTCTTTCTTTCAATTTTGAAGCTCTTCACCTGCATACATAGCGAGGAATCTGAACTAGGAATATGGTTTTGAATACTATGAATATGCAATTTCTTTTTTGGTAAAAAAGCAATCCTGTGAACGAACTTAAGTAGGTATGACTATGACTTCGGAAACGGACGACGCCTACAGGTGTGGGTGAGGGTAGGTTATTGTCTCAAGGCATGGATTTGAGTTGGCTTATTCTTCTAACATTACACACACATTGGCAGTGTCATCAGCTTTGTCTTGCCGATATATCGGTTTCGTTACGGCATTATCGGCTTAATGTGAAAATGCCCAATGTTGGTCGAGACAATTATATGCACTTGCATAAACTCATACACAATAGGTATGACCAATAGTTTATAAGTAGATAGATAAATGGGCATAAAATCTACAAATACAAAACGGACTAACAGATGTTCTATCGTAATATAGGACACTGGGTATACGATATTATGGATTTATATTTTTCAAGTATTTGCTGGTGTCATACTGCATGTTGCTTATTAATATTGGTATTCTGTGACACGTGTGTCACACAGTCTGATACGTCAATTGCGCAATACAAACGATATGCGTGAACGGAGCTCCCCTAGTGGGCGGGGCTTAGGCTGATACTTCACCCCCTCAAAAGTAAGAAATCGTCGTAAAATACAACCTTAAGTTACTGTTGCGTTCACGTGCTTGTAATAAATATATTGCTGCTTCATGCGAGTCGAGACTTTCACGCCATTAGCGTTCAATAAGCACGATCCTCAGAGGCCATTTTGAATTGGAACCTTTTGAAAAGTCAAAGAGTTCGTGAAACCTACAGACTATCATGTTGCATGTAATAATATTCATACCAAATTGTTTGCATTTTGTGTTTTTTTTTCTTCATTTTACAAGTTTCTTTTTGACTTTGATAATTCTTTGAAATATTACTTTTATTCGGATTATACCTATAGATAATTTATACGACTATAATTTTTGTCTTAAAATACTGCTCACAAGTACTCACAACATAAGAATGATATCAAAATAAGTATATTAAAAAAATTGCTGTCATCGTTTTCACGTAGATATTTATCAGCATTAACCCTAACAATGGCCCGTCGAATGTCCCACATTATTGCTAGTGACACACAACGACCCTTGGGACATTTTTCACCGAAAAATTCGAGTGAAATTACAATAGTCTCTCGAGAAGACTAGTGATGGGGCAGTGATATTCGACTAAAGGTTATAATAAAATCACTTAGTCGATTTTAGAATAATTTTTCGAACGTTATCCGAATTTTGAAGTTTGAAATTGTTGACATCTTAAACAAGAATCAGAGTGAATAAACTTTTTGTGTAGGTATAATATACAACGTCAAGCAGCGGTAATAAAAGTTTGACAAGTTATAAATTGTTGTTTCAAATATTTCGATGATAATAACAAAATACTTGACAGATAGTACAAGATTAATGTAATTTCTTCAAACACGCGATTTTGCTATGGTTTTGTAATAAATAGCTATCAAGCAGGCAAGGCCACAATAAAATTTACTTTATTTAAAACCTATTCTTTCGGTTGCGGAGGTCAGACCACATTATTAAAGAGGCATGAGGTCATGCTAAGAGGTTATGCTAATAACTGCTAATTAGCTATGATGATAAATAATTAATATCTAATAAATATTCGACGAAGGCCCACTTTTTTGTTGGTGCAACAATTATTATTCTGCCATACAGTTTACTAAGACTGAGTAAAATTAATGGATTTCAAAAATCCCGCGCTATCCCAGCACTATTACAGGCCTAACAGATTTATTGAGTTGTCCCGCGCTGGTACTTGTTACCTCTAGAGGAGGGATTTTCCACTCCAGCGATTATTGTGAGAAAAAACCACTATGAAAGTATTGTAACACGAAGGGTCGAGATTTTCAGGTGCGGTCACAGTACCTTTTATGGTGATTCATGTAATGTATTGAAAGTATTAGGCGTAATTTTGGTGATTTTAGTGTGGAACGAAATATAAAAAAGATGTTTTACGGCCGTTACGGGGTAAAGGGGATGGGGTAATTTCTTAATAATGATAATATCTACAGTACCTACCTAGTGATGTTTTTGTGAGTAATTTTTGCATTAATATTTTGTTTAGTAATTCAATTGAACTTTTGCGTAATGTTGCTTATAGCACACTTGAGACATGGGTTGGTGATAGAAGTAAATTCGTTCAAAAAGGGTCGTATTGCCTATCACCTTGTACCATACTCCTTTTAATATTAAATATCAGTGGCGAAGGGTGTCAGTTTTAAAAGGGGAAGCCGTCCCAAAAATGCCCTCTAAAAGAAAGAAAGAAAGAAAAATAATTTATTCCACATAGGACAACACAACAGTCTCTTGTAATCTATATATAGTGATGTCTGGAAGAGCTCGACCTAACTGAATAACAAGCCATATTACGTTGGTCTATGCACTAACCAATTCCTAAAGGGAAGCCGATGGGAATCGGGTTGTATGGACTCTTCGCCACTGTTAAATATTAATAGCTTATGTCCACACTCGCGGTTTATTTTTATCAAAAACTATTGGTCACCCAGTGGTCGAAATTCAACTGTAATTTTAGCTTTCTGCACTCCTTTTCCATATAAACTTTATCTATGCCAAATCTCATACTCCTCCGTGCGCGCAATGTGCTTAAAAAGGGGTACAAAGTCTTCTCTTCACGTATTAATTATTATATAGATAAAATATAGCCCATATCATTCGGGGATAGTGCTTTCTACTAGTGAAAGTAATTTTTTAACATCGTTTCAGTAGTTTCAGAGATTACCAACAAATTGTACCTTTTTATAATATTAGTATAGTTGATAGAGATATTATATATTATATTATATACTTGGTCACTTTATAACATAGCATTGACTTCACCAAAGCTGGCCATTTTTAACACGCTTTTATTAGCTTCACCTGTAACTAACTAAGTAAGAAAATCTTGGAAGTTAAATTTGACCCACTTCCCGGTTTCCGATTGAGCTGAAATTTTGCATACACGTTAAGTTTGGATGACTAAAGCGTGTTCTGTAGTTTTTTTTAAACTATAATATTTTTTATAAATAAAATGTTTAGGTATCTGGTCTAGGTTGGTTGGTAAACTATATTATTCGAATAAATAAAACCCATTCACGAAACGACATTTGCGTTGAATCTTTTGCAAAACGAGAGCCAAAGGAAAACGATGAGAAAAGAGTAAAAAGAGAACTCTGTAGGTAACACAAGTTCATACATAGGTACATTTGCGACAGCCCTGAGGCAATTTTTAAATCCTCTGAATTTACATTTCATTTTTAATTCGCTAGTGACAGAGGATTTACGGGATTCACTGCGATAGTCGAATGGCTTAACCATTAAAGCTTGTATGTCCAGACACGAGATATATAAAGCTTTTGGCTTAAATTACAGACTGGATTTAGACTTGATATTTGAATTATACTTAGGCAGTAATTTTATGTTGACTGCAGATATTAGATGTCGCTCGGCGTATGTTAGAATCGAAAAGAATATTTTTTGATTAACCAGCAGAAAAATGAATAGAAAGTTTCGACGTGAATGTCTTATGTGTTGTCTAAGGGGGTCGTTCGGAAAAATAGTCTAACGAAAATGATGTACTTTTATCTTCTTCGTACGGCTAAACTAAGATAGAAAAATAATAAAAGTATTGTTGTTGTTGTGTTGCTATGAAAAAGTGAATGAGACGTCCCTTTTTATTTTTTATAAAATAAGATACATAGTGCTTCGCACTATAGAGAATCGAGATGCCAGGCAAAGGTGGGATTTTACCAATTGTTCGAATTCACGAAAAAAAACTAGCGGTAGCCCAACTTTTACCCACCCCGAATGTTTTACATCATGCATTCGTCCAGTCCCGTATCCTGTATATCCAGATGAAACAGAGGAAAAAAGGGTAATAGGCCATTATGTCTGATAGTGGTATTTCTAACTGTTCCGCTGAATATCTATAGAAACTAGTGGTCGCCCAGTGGTCGAAATTCGACCGTGAAATTATTATATAAATGGCTTTTTGCCCTCCTTCTCCATATAAACTTTAACTATGCCAAATGTCACACCCCTTCGTGCGCGCAAGATGCTTAAAAAGGGGTACAAAGTTTTATATTATTATTAGTACTGTTATCTATGTACATAGATAAAATTATTTTCAAATGTTCGCTACTTACTCACGCATATAGTTTTACCTTGTCATATTTATCAACATCACTTTATACTATACCTACCAACTAAAACCTTTGAAAATTTATGAAACTTTCGACTAAACAAACGCACTCAGGTTAGTTGAGTTTTATAACTATTTATAACAATGTTTAAAGTTTTCTGCATCGCTCGTTTCATGGTACACACTTTTATTTTTAATTCGCATAACTTTGGCGCGACAGTTTAAAAGCTAGAGCGATAGTGCAGACTTATGAATGGATACAAGGGGCGGGCTAATCGGTATTTATTTGGGATTTAACGAGAAGTGTATGGTGTGAATTCTTTTATAGAATGAGGGTGAATAGATGGGACCACGTTATTGACATAATTTGTCACACGTTAACACTATATCGGTTCAGTGGGCCGAGCACGAATGTTTTGACGTATAGTAATGTAAACGTAAGCAAATTTTAATTATAAAATACAATGAATCTATCGTACGAGTATATTTGTTCAATTTTATGCAACAAACGCACTTGTTTCATTAGAATGTAAAAATATTGCATGTATTTCCAAACAAATACCACGAGTATTTTTGGTTCTAAATTTGGTTACGTTTACGTTACTATACGTCTAAACATTCGTGCTCCTACCTACCTCTTAATACCGAACGCGCGCGCGTTACGAATGCAAATCAATTCGCTAGAAGTATCGTACTTTTAACCCGAGTAACATTCTTACTTTACACGAATGTAAAAAGTGTGGCGGCTATGAAGTTTCTTTACAGGTGAAAACTTTCGTTTTAATTAAGATATTGATAGAAATAAGGTTAGTCTTTTGGTTTAAAATAAGCCATTCAATTTATTATAGTCCGCGCGGAACTAGTTGGCCGCGCTTTAGGTATGTGAGCGGTGGGATGGAAGGGCCGCGCTTGCTGTCATTACGGTGCCGTCAACACTACGCAACCCGCCGCCCTCACCCCCGTCCCCACCTAAGGTGTGGTTAATTAGTTCCGCGCGGACTATAGTCGCTAGTTCCCTACTATGAAAGATAAGCCAAACTCAAACTTTATATCAAGTAGGTACGGGGACCATCTTGACCAGTAAATATTATTTCAATCAGTTGTGTAGGATTACATTCTTTATGACTAGAAGAATCGATGACATTAATTAGCTATACCAATAGTCTGTCCAATTCTATACTTTCTAACTCTGTCCCACTCTAGCCACTAATAAATCCCGTTAGGTCCCCTCACACACTGAGAGGCCCCACTTTGGCTAACCCCATTGGATCCCAGTTATGAAGAAGTAAAGTTTGAGGCCCGGCTAACAATGTACGCATTGATAGCGTAATCTTGTTTTAATTGTTTGTTGGTTATCGGACGGGTTGATACCCTTGTGTACAAGATTGTATAGTTTTGGGTAAGTGGGTTGTTTAGATTTATATGAGGAATGTGTTTACCGAAGGCTGTGTGAAATTAGATATTGCTATAGTATGAAACACTAAGTAGGTATTTCTCGTTGCTATATTTTGGGTACATCACATAATTCATACTTTTTGGAGGTTCAAGAGGATGTGTTATAAAGTATGGGTGACCTGATGGTGCTTTCATGTATGCTTATTTATAATTGGTCAACAATTGTCTTAGGTGTATGATTATAACCTTTTTCGCATTGTTTTATCCTGGCTCCAATCTCGAAAGTCAGACAATGTAATTAAGACTATCTGTTAGAAGAAATCTCAATAAAATTAAGAGTTCAGAATTTCTACCACAAAAATCTACCACAACTATGTTAATCCTTTCACAATCCAGGGCCACTGGGTACCACATTATCTGGACTGGGAAAGGTTTAACGTCCATTGCTTAACCATGGGCCTTCTATCTGATACAATAATCATCATATTATAATGTCCCTGTTAAATTTTATATTTTGAAATTATTTTTGGTGTACCAAATGTTTTATTTTAATACCTAATCTTATATAATTGTAAATTCAAATGCATACAAAAACTTGTAAACTGTGAGCATGATGTAAGTAATAATGTTATAGATATATTTACTAAATACCTACCTACATGTTGTCTGGTACTATGAGTCTGTCATGCTCACTAAAATGTCTCGCTGATGGTGGCGTTGTGTGTCGGGTCGTTGAGTTCCCTTCATTGTGGTCGAGCTTGGCGAGGCTGACACATGCGTCATGCTCGTGAACGGGTGCCGTCTGTCGGAACTGGTCAGCTCGTAACTGCCATGGCAATCTTATTCAGAGGCAATTCATTATTATCCTAGTTTTATTTATATTCGCATTGAATTGCATTATTCTCGCAGATCTTATCACAACATTGTACTGATAAAGATTGTCAAGATCTATTATTTATTTGAAAAGAGTTTCCATGGAGTTTCTTGCCGGTTCTTCTCCATAGGATCTACTTTTTGGAACCGTGCACCTAGAGTCTCGACATTTCATAAGTGCCTGTATCTGGTTTACATGAAATAAAGATCTATTCTATTCTATTCTATCACATTCACCTTTACGGCAGAAAGTGGCATGTTCTTCTTCGGGAACCACATCAGCAAACACGCCTTGCCTTGTGTTGCAATAAACAGAATAGCGGATATAATATACTATCTGCTAGTACTGCGATGATTCGCTCATAAATCGTGTATATCAATGTCCCGGATCAAATGAGTATTTACCCCATTAAGCAAACATAACGTTCCATTGATTTCATAGCCGATTGATTCGGTGATTTTGGAATCAATTACAGAATTAATGATGGTTATTGTATTATCATTTACATAGTTTCAATATTGTTAACGAATTGGCCATTATCTTTCTCTTGGAACCATGCACCTAGAATCACAACGTTTTGAAAGTGCCTGCAAGGGCCCAGTTGAAATAAACAACTTTGACTTCTCTTCCCCCAGGTTGTAAAAGGTGACTAAGACCAAGGTCAAAAAGATGGTCAGCAGCGTTCTCCAAACGAAGACACAGTTGACGCAGAGGCTAAGCAATTAGCTTTCTGCGCTACATGCCGCGGTCTCGATCCCCGTACGGAGCAAATATTTGTATCGCCTAAAGATAGTTGTTCTGTGTCTGGATGTTTGTGCATGTGATATGTATGTTTGTAACCTGTATCCACGATACAGGAGAAATGCAAGTGCAGGACAACGATTAAAAAAAACTCATTAATTATACACTTGGAGGTAATGAATCTGGGTCATCAACATAATGCAAAGATATTGGCGCAATATTCGCGAATTTCTCATAACTTGGATTAATCGAAAGTCACCTGAAAGAGATCCTTCAATTGAACATTCTGATAATCTTGAAACCCCTATCCCCGAATTCTACATCATGTCAGGTTCTCTCAAAGAGTTATTACCAGAGTCTGTCTTGGGAATTTCTGCAGAAGAGTTAAATTCTATTTCAGATTTTTTGTCAATGTCTTCACTAAAAACATTACATTGCATGAATGATATTAGAACATGGTTGCAAAATTTGTCTTATGCTGATACAGAAAAGTTGTTGATTGTTCTATGTTAAGCAGTATTTATAATTTTAATTTATTTAAACATCTTTTATTAGTTCGTTAAGTTAGTCCCTAAAATTATATAAGAAATCTTAGGAAATATTTATATAATAAGTTATTCCTGCACTTTTGATACCTGAGGTACAGGTTTATCCTAGTTCAGGTAGGATCGTATTACATTATACCTTTTTAGATTAAGGCCGTCATTGTAAATATTTATGTAAAAAAATATTTAAATAAACAATTTCATTTCAGATGTAATGGTGGGACAGAAACCCATCATGAATCCTATTTGTTCTGTAGAATGTAACCAAGATATACAAGAAGTAATAGAAATGATGGGAGAGCTGAAAAATTATTGGAAACAGATAGAAGATCCTTTAGATGAGAGGATTCTTGAATTGATCAAGCGGATCAGTGAAAAAATCCATGATAATAGAAATAATTTTCTAAACAGATATAAACATATTGATAAGTTGAGTGGAGATGACATGCCCCGACTTATTGATGAATTGATAGAAGCATGTACATTAGGACCAAAACCCATAATTGCTATGTTGAAGATATCTATAATAGCTTACACATTAAAACATCTAGCATTGGCATGGAATAATGTAACCACCAGTATGACTTCATATACTGCTGAATTGGACAAGAAAACTCTTCAGATTAACAACCTTCAAGCTCAAAAGACTGTATCTAACAGAGCACCCTCCGCAACTTCAAGTCATATACCAGATCATATGGTAGGAACACGTTTGACTTTGGATTCTGGATCTACACACAAGTCAAAATTTGGTACTTTAATCCACAATCATGAAGGAAATTTAGGCTTCACTGCAAATAGTCATGATGGAATTATATTGGCAAGATTGATAGAGGCTGTAAGAAAGGTTAAACCCCTTGAATATTTACTAAATAGGGATTTGGATCAATTGATTTCTAAATTGAAACTGAATGAAGCCTTTTTCCAATGTTATCCCAATGAGTCTCCTGCTATCAAAATACAGAAATTGAAAGATCTTGTAGCTGGGATTCCGGATTTAAACAATCAATGGGTAAGGGTATCTACCATGTAATTGTTCAAGTATAGGATATCAGGTTGAGTTCATCCCTATATTATATTCTTATGATCCAATTTATTTTCCTTATAAAAAAATAAAAAAATAATAAACCTTAATATCTCGGAAACTAAGAATGATAGCTTATTGAAATAAAAAGTATTTTATAGACCTATTTTATAACTTTATTTTATTTACTTTGATTGGGTGTTTAGAATTGCAGTTAAATGCTGCGCAGGGTAATAATGCAGATCCTAGGCAATAGGATAGGTTTTCAAAGAGCTACAGAATGCAATAAGATGTCCTCTACAAAGAATTCAATTATTGTGTAGGTACTTGCAATAAATTACTAGTCAGCCAATATCCTGCAAATCTCCTTAGCGCAATTTCGATGGGTTAGTCCAAATAATTCTAAGTACTTACCTACTATTTGTTGATTCTTCAGAATAGATAAAATAAGAATAAGAATAAGTAGTTCCATTGTGCTCATTTGTCTGTAACATTTTTATTACCATGTTTCCTTGTGTGTACATAAATAAATAAAATAAATAAATAAATAAATAGATAGAAAAAGAGTAGTTTCGCTTGGTATGGCATATTAGAACTCAAATATTTAATTCTGGTAAGGTTACAATCGCCAGCGGCAAAGAGTTATAGTTACATACTGGCGGTATTGGTAATTGTTCAGTACTGACAATAAAGTTATTGAGAGTTTTTTAATACATTTATTTAAAATAATAATAAAATAATGGTTAATTTGCGATGGAATAAATAGGGTCCAATTAGGGTCCAGAATAAATTTTACGATACTTTTTATCCTAATCGAGATTCAATACGGACCTATCAACTTGACCTTGATTCCTGTGCGAGAGATCATTTATTTATTTTATTTATACAGTACACACAAGAAAACATGGTAATAAAATGTTACAGACATAATTATGAGCACAATGGAACTACTTATTTCTAATGAAATTTCTTCCAGTACTCCCGCGACTGGAAATATGCATGATAGACTCGTAAACACAGTGTGTAAAAATGACAAAAAATAACTCAGATCATGTTGTCAGAATAGAAGAAGAAAATCCTGATCAAAAGCTGGCTCACTAGTGGATCCACGGGTAAAACTATTGTATCATAAAATCATAATCCATCATTTTATTAATCATGTGCGTCACATAGAAATGTCACGGCACATTGACGATGGAACTATAATGGAGAACTATTATCGTAAATCGAAATTACCATTATAAGTTGGTACAAGACATAAAAGTTAAGTGGAAAGACGTCGTAAAATGTGTATGAAAGTAGTGTTGGAAGTAAGGATAACAGTATGTGTTTAGACTAAGAAATAATAAGTTTACGTTAGTGCAGTGATAGCATTCAGGAGAGTGAGTTCGAACCCGGCCCGAACCTCTGACTTTTCGGATTCATGTGTGAATTAGAATTTGATTATCACTTGCGATAACGGTGAAGGAAAAACATCGTGAGGAAACCTGCATATCTGAGAGGGCCTCATAAAGTTCTCGATGTTGTGTGTAGTCCGCCAACCCGCACTAGGCCAGCATGGTGGACTAAGGCCTAACCCTTCTCATTCTGAGAAGAGACCCGTGCCCAGCAGTGGGACTGTAATGGGTTGGATTTATTTATTTTAATAAGGTTAGAAGAAAATGAAATGAAATGGTTAATTCTGTAAATAGTTCTTTTAAAAGACTTTTACATGTCATATTTTTTAAACTAGAAGGCGCCGCATTTCCTTTCGAAACAAACAAAAACACCGATACAAACTCAAGGGATCAAGGTCTCCTTTCAAAGTACTGACATGTTTCATGTAACAAAATATGTGATATGAATGTGGAAAAATATTTGGGCTGGCCATTTGAAGAAAGCCCAATCCAGTTTGAGTCCACTCATCCCCATAGGTTGCAAGCATTCATCAGTTATCGATGATACAGTAGATTTGTTTACACTTACCTTTTCCTGTCACCGTGTCATTCTGGTCAAGTAGATAATTATAATATCTTCATCTCTATCGAAGCCAGTTTTATATTACTCTAAAGCCTTGTGATAGCCACCAGCAAACTCAATACAGTCCATGCTAGAGCCAACAAGGATTTAACATTAGGGATAAAACTGTTATCAATGATGATGACGATGATGAAGAAAGAAAGAAAAATAATTTATTTCTACATCAAATACTGACGCGATATTTACCCATTTGTGTGACTCTGAAGGATAATTAGAAAGATTCATAAGGAATGATCAAAGCCATAATTATAAATCCACCGAGACTCACATATTGGAAAAGTAATATTAGATCAATTTTCATACCAGCAAACTACCTAGTGCATGCTTTTAATAGACTACCTTTTTATTTCACCGGAATATCTCTCAAGAAAACAAGGGATCAAGTTAATAATATGGTATTCAATGTTAAAAAGCATAATCACAAATAAAAGGAAATGAAGGAAATAGTATAAGTTACATAAACAGTTTATACGTTTTTTAGAAGATTTCGGAAAACACGCTTTCTCCTCCAACTTACATTAACTTCAGCTACTATCGTTGCTATTAGGAACAGGAATTATTGATAGTGTAGCGTTTATAACCCATATGTTTGTGTTATGTGGTCAATGCTATACGATGCGAAATATTGCTATTAACTTAAGCTATTGTTATAGAGTCGTTAAGGAGACGCTGAACAGCTTAATATTCAATCATGTAAAAGGCATTGGCAACAAGCTGAGGTAACGTTTGATATCAAACTTCACATTAATAATATTATAAATGCGAAAGTAACTCTGTTTCTTTGGCTGTTTGTTACCTATTCACGACTAAACGGCTGAAATGATCTTGATCAAATTTGACAAGGAAATTTTGTGGACCATGGGGAAGGACATAGGATATTTTTAAACGTTATCTTATAACTATTTTTTTAAAATTATTTAAAACATAATTTTGTGTGTACCAAAGTGATTGAAGAGACTTTGACAGATATTACAAATCTGTTACAACAATAATTTCTGGCAATACTGCGTGTCAGGCTGTCATACATTTTGCTCTAAATTATTTTTCTTTAAATACAACAATTTCATAATGTAAGTGACACAAAATACCTAAATACATGTAAATTAAAATTAAATTGAAGAAAAATCGTAACCCTCACAAAATATGTTCGATAGTCATGATTCCATAAATCAATGAAGTGTCAGATCCGACAAATCATGATGACAAGAAGCAAAACCAGATGCGCAACCCAACCATCTTCGGGTTCGTCGCACAACCCGCCTCAACAGTGAGTGCTGACACACCGGTCGCTGCAGTCACATTGAGTTCAAACGACGAGTAATTCTCCGCCAACGTCGTCAACACCTGCACGTTGGCCGGGGAGAGGCCGTCCATCGAGGAGCCTGAGGCCTAGGGGCCAATCAATCCTGAGCCGGGTTGGCTGCCATTGGCAATGTAAACCGCATGAGATGGACTACATCCATTAATGAAAACGTCATGCACGCATATTACGAGTCAACAGATGGAGGAACTAACTGCACTGCGTAGCGCAGTAGGATGCTGTTTGTTTCAGGAACTTGAACCAACCGTCAACGTTTCGGTACAACGACTAGATCAGGTGCGGGTTATCCAACGAAATCACAGGTTGGACACCACTGTACTTGATTGGCTACGCTTGGAAATGCAGGGCAGCCGTGTTATCCCGACCTCGTCGCAAACCGTGGAACAGCTACAAATATCATATGCTGTTCCATCTATCTCTCAACGTTGTTCCGTGAGTCCTCCATCCCAGAGACTGAGCACAGCCGAGGCACGTATAGGGAAGAACTCCGGGACACTATGACCAGTTGAAGAGCGTGTTGGAGGATGTGATCAAGGAGCTGTATCGTTCCCCACCGCCGCCGCCCGAACTGAGACCGCGTTTACTTCATCTGCCTATGCATAAAAGAAACAGGGCATTACTGTGCCCTGGAACACGTTATCTTGATAATAGTATGGACCTCACCGGTACCAGTTGTTACGGCATGTCGCGTAGTTTATGTTATATTCCACGAAGACTCAACCAATTCACTTCAATAAACAGAATACTTGACACAAGCCCACTTGATCTTTTTGTACGATTAAGAAAACAGACAAAGACGCGGCGCACAATAGGCAATACTTTAACCGTCATGGCTATTGCGAATTAAATGCCTCCACTTTTGTCAATAATAGGGATAACTCTCGACTACCGTAAGAAGGCAGATGGGATGGGATGGAAAATACCTTCCCCGAGTGGACAATACGTAAGTACGTCTAGCGTACCCTGTGACGAACTTTTCCTTCATAAAGATTCCATCACTTAGTATTGACAATCTCCTTCATCACTGGCCACTTCATGCTTCCAAATTTCAATTTGAATTTAGAACGTTGCGGTTCATTATGCTTTTTCATTTATTTTCGTCATTCCTTATCCAAATCTCAAAACGATCAGACGTAGACACAGCTGTTGTTTATAAATGATATATTTAACGTTAAAATCAACGAAATCTTTCGACTAAGTTTTTCAATCAAGATTAACATTATAAAAAGTTCTAAGAAGTTGTGACAATAAACCCGGGGCAAACAACCATTCGGTTCGCGTGAATTATTAACGTTATTTCCCACTGCTGGGCACGGGCCTCTTCTCAGAATGAAAAGGATTAAGCCTTAGTCCACCACGCTGGTCTAGTGCGGGTAGGTGGATTACAAACATCATCGACAACTTTATGAGGCCCTATCAAATGTGCAGGTTTCCTCACTATGATTTCCTTCTCCGTTATCGCAAGTGATAATCAAATTCTAATCTGCACATGAATTGGAAAAGTAAGTGGTGCGGGCCGGGTTCGAACTCGGACTCTCCTGAATGGAGGGCGAGCGTTTACCCGCTAGGCTATCACCTAAATAAAATCTATTAAAATTTCGTTTTATCTTGTCAGGGGATTTGTAAAAATCGCTTTAATTTCAGTTGCACGTAATAAAAAAATTAAAATAAGCCGTGTAAAGTGAAATTTATGCACCAAAAGAAAAATTTCGGCCAGCCTGCCAGAACAAGTGGTCTTAAATTTTAACGCAATTGTAATACATTTAACTACTTGTTGCTTTTTCAGGAAACTAGTTCCTTCGGGCCATGTTCACCGGTAACATAACTGAAGCCCAATTCTCGTGATTAATTTATAATATGACTGAAAGTTGACCGAACTGAGATTATATTATGAATTGACAAAAAGTCATGTATTCTACTCCTCTTAAAGTTCAGTCCGATTCCAGTATGATTTGGATTCAATCTTCTTACAAACTCATTTCAATCTCATTTTTGACGTTTGTGTACAGACGAGAGTGTCAATTTTATTATCTGTGTCAGTTCAAAATGTTAGCAGAATACCGATTTGCCTTTTATTCAACTTTCGATCTCATTACAATATAATGTCACGTTTGACGTTGTTTGTTAGGGTAGGAGAATACCATTTGTGACATTTATGACATTGGTAGTAGATCGGAATGAGATCCGAACTATATTTTGAACATTTTTAATTACGAGAATTGGGCCTCAGATGCGTAAACGGCCGTTTACTCATAAAATTTCACGTTAAATGACTGATTTTGTTTTATGCAACAATTTTTTTGTGGAATGAAACATTCGACCGCGAGCAGAATTAGGACCTGCTACCTTCTGGTTCAGTACACCAGCCACTCTTGCCAACCAAGCAATCGCAAGCACCGCTGACAGTATCGAATTCTTCCTTCACTTTTAACCGTGGAGCGGATGGTGCCCGCTGCCGAATTTTTCTTTCCATAAAAAATCTGTCATAATTGTCAGTGAATTAGTCGGCTTTAGTGTAATGACATCATTTTGTTCTAGTTTATTACCCCTCACTGGGTTAATTTCTTGATCTCGCATGGGATGATACATACGACTTGTTATGTACTTTTTTATTTCAATGTATATTGTAGTTTTCTAATGAGTTTAGAAAGATCATTTATTCAGCACGAACACGTTGATAACACAAAAGGGAGAGAAGATTAAAGATAAAAATAAAATACTACAAAAAGAGACAAAATACATTCTTCAATTATATAAGTTGGTTCTTGTAATCTAATATTATATGCTAAACACGTTTAGCTGACAGTATGTCATATTATGATAAAAGGATGGAGTGATAGCTAAACGTGTTAAGCTAAGATTTAAATAACCGTTGTGCAAGTCGCTCTTAATATTGAAATACAAATTTTCAAAATGAACAATTAGCACCATTTCATAAAATCTGTGAAAAATAACTTCTTTCAGTTTATATTTAATAGTAATGATATCTCGATTTATAAAATACTTACCTTATAATTTATATAAATTTCCACGCGATCCATTGTTCATATCAGCTAACTGGTCGGTATCGGGAGGACAATCGCGAACAAATAGCGCAATTTGTCTTGTTTTTTGTGTGGAGCCGTGTTTGTGATACATTGCTGGAAAGGTCGGATGACGGATAGTTATCAAATAAATTATGGGTTCTCGATATAAAACATTGAGTATTAAAGAAAAAATGTTTAATCAATTAGTAATTCCGAAGGTTTTGGGCTTTTTTGACAATGAATCATGACAATAGAATTTATGGTTTAAAGTCTTTATTTCTCACAAGATTATAAAATCACTTTGTATGAGAGGTAGATGGAAGGAGAGGTAGAGGAAGGCCACGAATAAGTTACATGAGCCAAATAAAAGAAAAGGTTGCTGTCATGTCATTGGAGGTTGAGGAGACTGCACTGGATACAGAAAAATGGAGAAACCTGCATCAGCTACACCGACAAGGGCAAGGCTCTTAAATTTGAAGTAAATTTTCTCAAGTGCAATTGGATAGTATCATAGTACACTACAATTAGTAACAGAAAAATCAAAGTAAAGAGTTCAAAAACATTTAACGGCAGAGCATATGAATAAAAATCCCCCATCCACCTCCCCCGTGTGTCCCAAACACAGGGTGTTCACAAAACAAAACATAAAAAAGAGCGTTTGATTGTCGCGTCGGCATGAATATGCATCGATATGTATCAAGCGGTGTCACTTGTGTTGTTGTTCCGACCTACGCCAGATGAGACTCAACAGTACTTTGTTAAGTGAATTTTCCTGTTTTTTAGGTAGGTATTGGTTACATGGTATGACTCAGAATCGTTCGTTATGGGAAGCAGAATAAGTACGAGAGTTAGAAAAACCTTGATACTTGACTAACAACTTATAGGCTACATGTTTTTACACCCAGGTCACTGAATTTTATGCCTATACTTCTTAAATTAAATCAAACTCATCAATTTATTACATTACACAATTTATAATATTACCTATGATATAAAAGCTTGGCGCTAGATTTACTTGTGTAGATAAACAAGAGTACAATAATAAGGTATCGTATGTGACTTGATCTTGACATAAGTAAATTTAAGAACAAATAACATGTATTTTATAAAAGAGGTAAATACATCTACAGAAGTAAATCTCGCGACAAGCTTTTATATCATATAAATTGTGTAATGTAATAAATTGATGGGTTTGATTATTTTAAAGCTTATTTTCTTCTTTTTAGAGCATTTAAATAAAATAAATAAACAAACAAACACAAAAAATCAAATCGTTTCTCTTTAAAATATTAATTTAGATGATGATAGCTCATGCCGTGCAGAACACCAACCTGCACAAATGAAATCACTTGCACCGATCACTATTTTAACCAATGAATTTCACAAACATTTCCTACAGTTACTCCAAAGTACGTAGATCAATTTCCCCGGTGCAAAGTGCAGGGGTGATCAATGATCATACATCAAACGAACGGGACGTGAACAAAATTCTTTTAACACTTTATATCTATTTTCACGACGTATATTTATTGGGTGTCAGTTAATACAAGATGGGTTGCACCGTTTATCTTAGTGTTTGGGGAATTTCGAAGTTTAAAACTTGTGTACGTCATGTACATGTAGAATGCACATAATTATTATATTAAACTCAATGATTCCCGGGGGATATAAGCCCGAAGTGTTAATACGTAGTAGAAAAGAATATAAATTAATGTTCTTTACTAATTGCCTAATGTACTGGGTGATGAACTTATACCAAATTATTTGATACAATTTGTGGAATTCATCGTCTTTGATATTCATAATTAAAAATGTTTCTATACAATTAAGTTTTTTGTGGGATGTTTTTTTTATCAATTTGATTATTATTTATTTCCTAGATTTGGTGTTCCTTCTTCTTCCTAGAGTAGATATAAGTATCTTAAAATTATTGTATGCCCAAAATGGGCTGATTGGTGTATCTATCATATGTTTAACAAGTGTTACTTTACGTATTTTTTTTAAAGATTTCACTTTTTCATTTTCTCTTGTAATTTTTATACTCGGAATACAAGATCTTAAAACAGTTTTGGAAAAAAATATTTCTGTTTATGAACTTATATTCCGCAACATTCCTCCTAAATCAGAAACGATAGAGTCTACTTTATAATTATTTATGATTTTCAGAGGACCGCCACAAGATACTATTTAATAAAAAGAATACCTATTCAAACTGAATATTAACATTTATCAATACACTGTGGGTGTATAACAAAACACTGCTTAACCTGATCTAAAGCATAAACGAATAAGTTAAAACACCCAACTTTTCGATCCCCGGTAAAAACCAAAGTTGACTAAGCGTTAAATTCAAATTAAAGTTTGGTGCAACTCATCCTTAAGACTAACCGGGGAAAATAAAATGTATGACCTAACATCCACGCTAATCTATCATGCCGACTATATTTAAACGACAGTTTATTTTTGAGCCGCGAATTTACAGTAAACGTGTATTTTTGGGTTGTACTCGTATGTATAACTAGTTTTATTTTTGGTAGTCGGTTATAAAATACTAAAATAATTAAATTAAATACTGCAGTTTTTGCAAACAAGAAGATAAATTACACACAAAGGCAAACAGAATCAATTCCTATTTTATAGGATCTATTGAAGTCAATGGAGTTTGGGTTTAAAGCTCACCTTCTGTCTGGACATTCGAAGAAATAAATATTAGGTATACTTAGTTTAAAACAAAATCTAAAGAAAATGCTTTTGTCATCCAAACTAAACGTGTATGCAAAATTTCAGCAGAATCGGAAACCGGGAAGTGGGTCAAATTTAACTTCCAAGATTTTTTTACATAGTTTATTTATTAGTTAGTTAGTTACAGGTGAAGCTAATAAAACCATTTTAAAAACGGCATGATGATGATTGAAAAATGGCGTAGGTACAAGGGAGGAGAAAAGAAACGCAACTCTAAGCGGGCCGCATTTTGTTTGCGAAACGTATCACCTAAACGTATCGTGACATACGTTATTTTTTTCTTTTCCATCTCAGCCTATAAAAATTGCTATCACTCTTTTTTTTTTTAAATTTCATTCAGCATTGAATTTCCTTCGCTTAATGAGAAGTTACGCTGCTTCTGCATAATATTCCCGTTTTGCAATATTCTTGTGCAAACAGGATAGTAAGTTTGTTGGACCAGAGCGTCTATTTGCTCTCTAATTGTTCGGATAAAAACCCAATTAGGTTACCCGCTTGAATTTCAAGAATACTTGCATACCCTGATTTATTGTTACAGGAAGATTAAGTTTTTTACTAGTCAGCTGTTTTTACTCAGAACTTAAGCGTAAGATAATAACTTTGAAATTAAATGTTTTATTTTATTTTGCAATTAGGATTTTTACAATGTTGATTTTACGCAATAAAGTAATTATTTGGGATAAATATTTAGAATAGAATAGAACAGATCTTTATTTCATGTAAACCAAATACAGGCACTTATGAAATGTCGAGACTCTAGGTGTACGGTTCCAAATATAGTAGATCCTATGGAGAAGAACCGGCAAGAAACTCCATGGTAACTCTTTTCAAATAAATTTAAATTTCTATAATTTATTTAAAAATGCTTATAGTCTGTCAAGAAAGTCATGAAAAGGATTGAGGGCGCCACTTGTATATTCTCTTGTTTATTTTTAATATAATAATGCCGAAAACATTTTTTTATCACAAAAAATCTACACAGAATAGTAAAATAAACATATCGTTGTACCCAAACTGACACCTACGGTACTTATTTAGGGTTGCGAGCGAAGAAGAATTTTAGTTCCTTCAAAATCCTTTTCATGACTTTCTTGACAGACTGTACTAGTTATAATGATAGCAAAATGATAGTATTATGTCAAGAACGAAATTTTGAACGGAATTTTGATTGACTACGGAGAGGGTTATTTTATTCATAATTTTTCAATTACAAAGTCTAAAAAAGCCGCTTATGATGAATCTTAATATGATTCACATTACAAATGTCAAAGTATCCATCTATTTGACGACTCTTATTATCATTAGCGTAAGGTTTATATTCAGCAGTCATCTGTTTGACAGTTATTATAGAGATTCTTAGATGAATGAGTTAATGTGGTCTTTTTAGGCCCGCACGTCTTTTTTAAATTATTTATTTATTAATAGAGAAACTTAAATCTACCTTTACAGGTGCATGCGATACGATAGGTGTGTTATACGATATTTAAGTTAACAATTATATTATTAATCACATAACAACTTATAAACTATTACTAATTATTAATTATTACTAACTACTAATTACTAATAATTATTAGCGGAGTTCGTTTTAAGGGGTTATAAAACTCATAATTAGTAACAATATTTAGTCGAGTAACATTGAATTATTTGTATGGAACGGCAGATTTATTTCGCATTAGTATTTCTCACAAAAAAATCCTAAACTTAGGCTAGATTTATATTACGAAACTATAGTGTCGTGAAATTGTAACTTGACTAGGTACTGTAAACTTGACTCCTCATTATGATCGAATTTGGAGTTTAAAGTACAACTGTGTTTTCTCCCTATAACAAAAACCGCAGTCACGCGAGAAAACAAAAGAAACATTATACATCTGTCCTACTCTAATCTTCAAATACGATCATAATGAGGGTCCAGTTTACATTATTAGTTTATCAAACGCACTATCCACTTTTTACACAATTAGCGGACTTTTTATCGACACAATGTTCTCACAAACATTCGAAATACAAACTCTTAATTTTTTTCCTAGATATGTACTTGTTAGTAATATCAGGCCATAAGAGTACATTCTCGTATCACCATTATTCGCGCACCCTGTACATTGCACAAACATAACCCTGCCAAATCCAGGCGGTATAACTCCACGGCGACTATGTTCGTGGTTTCTTTGCCGACTAATTAAAAGGCGGTGGTTACGCAAATTACCAGCATTATGGTTTCATCAGGCCATTATTACTTCCGGCTTAATGGCTTTCCTTCGGGAAAGTGGTACAATTATATTTTATGCGGGTGTCGTACGGGTAATTTAGGCTTATTATATGTTTGACAACTGCTGTTGGTTGCGGTCGCGTTGTTAGGTTGCATATCAATGGTGTTTGCGCGCCACGTTTTTAATAATATTTTGTTTGATAAATAATTATGATGTCTTGTGGTCAAAAGTTACAAACAAAGATATGAATTCTGCGTCATTTCCTAAAAATACTGTTATCATTCCGCATCTAGTTATACTGAATCCGACCCCAACATAAATGGCTGACTGACCAAAATGGACCATACAGTTGGTTCCTAGAACTTAAGTAGTAACTAATTAAACCACCTTGAAAAGAATTAGCAGAGTATCTTTAAAAATAATCGCCAATGTTACGATTACGACTTCACCACAACTGACAGCAACCACTACCAATTGCTTTTACGCAATAAGCCTTTAAGAGGTTGGTCCTTTATTATAAACGTTACGAGGACATAACGTTATGGCCCTTGAGTTAATGGCGTCACATATCGGTTCCACCACAGACCACCATGTTTCCATACGTGTTTCTTATTTTATTAGACCTTTTTTGATGAGGGTTTTGTTTACACGGCGAAGTTGCATTCAAAGTATTTAAGAAGAATCCAGATTTGATAGTGGAAATAAGAATGCATATTAGCCATTTCTTGAGATGACAGTTATAAAGTATAGTTGTAAGTACATACAATAGTAAAATTACTGGCTACATAATTGTTTAACCACAGACAGTATGCGAATTTGGTTATGGTTACAAAATATAGGACACAACTAAGAAGTCGCATCGGCAAAGTTCGTAAAACCGATCAGTTCCGAACTGCGCGCGAATTCAAGACCACGAATGTTTATGAGTACTACAATAAAAAATGATCTTTACGCTGATGCAATAAGTTGTACAATTATACAGCCAATGCCATTGGATGTTACTTCTTAGTTGTATCGTACTATACGAGTACCTACCTAATTGTTGAGACTATCCGAAGTATTAATCGAAATGAGCAGTAAGCAGTGTTTTGCGAATAGAAGGACAGGCCTATTCTTATTCTTTATTGGACACATAAACACAAGTAAAATACATGTACTTAATTAAGCGAGCTTAACTCAAAATTGAGTTTATGATTTATGTGTCTTTTTTATGATTTGAGTTTTTGGTTTGCGGCCTATGAGTTTTTTCTTTACCTGTCTCGCTTTCTTCACGTCTGCAGTTAGTCAAGTCAAACTCAAACTCAAATTCAAACTTTTTATTGCTTTCATGTGTACAAATTACAGATGTTATAATGTCGCGCGTCGTCACCGGGCGAATTAACTCTTGTGCTAACTTACCTGTTTAAATTACGTTATTAATAAATCTGTATTGATTCTAACTGTGTTTCGATCTACAACCCAATATTTAATATTACTTTGTATCTCATTATAAGCGAATACTTATGTATTTTATGAGAAAACCAATTCTATAAACTTAAATACAATTATTATTCTACTTAACACCTGTATACGTAATAACAACTATTTTATCTGTGCAAAAGCACAGATAAAATAGTTGTTGTTTTTGTTATTGTAGTTGTTTAAGTTCTAAGTTAAAAGGATATTCTAGTTTAGTATAAAAATACTAAACTAGAATATCCATTTAACTTAGAACTTAACACCCATTTATTAGTTTATCTTACCTACTATTTGTACTACAAGAATTTGTAGGAGTAACCAACAAATGAACGATTTATCTTCTAGATTACAATAATGGCTGCCACAAATGGTGCAAACAAAATAAACGTTACTTTTTCAGTTAAATAAATTTAAAAGGTAAGAGGTTTGAACTTGAAAATGTTTAATAATTAATCGTGCGTGTGTTTAAAGTATGTATCTTTTATTTATTGATTTAGGTTCAAATAACACTTAGTACGTGTGTTTCTGCAAGATGGAAATTACGACCGTTTTTCAAGTATTATGAGCAGGCCCATTCAGCAATGGATGCGTACGAGCTAATTATTTTATTAGTAGCGACCCGTCCCGGGCTTCGCACGGGTGCAATTTCTCTACTATCCTTACATTAAAGTATCAAAGAATTATACAAAAAAAAAATATCCCTAAAAAAAATTCTAACTGATAGTTAAAACCGCATCAAAATCCGATCCGTGGTTTAAGAGGAGTTAGCGGATATACATGCAGACAGACAGACAGACGCGGAAAGCGACTTTATTTTATACTATATAAATTCAAATTATTTATTTGCTCAAATATGATATTGTTACAGGTGTTATAAATTTAAGATTAGTTACAGCAGTTATAGAGATTATTTATATTATTTAAAAAACGTTGTCCCTCGGTAGGATTTCTCCTGTATCGTGGGTACAGTTTACAAACATACATATCACATGCACACACGCCCAGACTAGAACCAACTATCGTAGGCCATACAAATATTTGTTCTGTGCGGGTACCGAACCCGCGACACGAAAGCCAATCGCTTAGCCACTGCGTCACCCGTGCCGGCAATAATTATAATAATGATGAATTAATTAATTAATAGTATAAAGTAATATAATCTTGTCAAGGTTTCCTTGAATTTACATAAACGTACTTTTGAAACTATGCATCCTGTGATTAGAAGGATAGGATGGGATACCAGTAACTCAAGTAAGTTGTTAGGGTTCTATGTACTCATATATGACCAAAAATTAAACTCTTCCTTTTTCAATTTCAGATCAGCGTGTAGGTAACTGAAATAAATATTATTCGGCTAAACGAAATAGTCAGCACATTTGGTTCATAGTTTTTTTTTTTTTTAATAAATCCTGTTCATTACTTTCAGATTATTAGGCACGTGCCTCTCCTCGGTATAAGAAAGGTTAGGCCTTAGTCTACCACGCTGGCCTACCGGCCTAGTGCGGGTTGGCGGGCTACACAATCCAACAAGGACTTTATGAGGCCCTCTTAGGTGTGCAGGTTTCCTGACGATGTTTTTCCTTCACTGTTAACGGAAATGATAATCAAATTGCGATCCGCGCGTTAATTTGAAAAGTCAGAGGTGCGAGCCAGTTTCGATCTCAGACCCTCCTGCATGGAAGGCAAGCGTTCAACCGCTAGGCTTATCACTGCTATAATATCTTTACATTATAAAAAATATGCGTAACTGTATCAATCCAGTAAAATAAACAGTGCGCTAAATATAATCTAACATGGCCAAAAAATACAAATATAATATTTTTTCATCATCAATCAAATGTCGCGGCCAGGTTGCCACCTCCGATTGTGAACTCTTCGGTGGGTGGAAACTCCAGTCATTTCTCAAAATGACAGACTTTTCACGTATAAATCTATGTCACGGGCATACTGCACGGAAATGTTGGCTTCAACTTGCCCGATATTAGTTCAAAACTTCCTAGATTTAGTTTGGGAATATGAGATCGCACTTTTTGTTAAATTGGATTGTGTTTAAATAGGAAGACATTTCCATAATAATTTATTTTAGAGATACTTTACACTTCTTTTCATTCTTAGGTTTTATCTAGAAATAAAAGTATGTAGGTATAATCTGATGTTGATACGGCATCCGCGCTTCTGCAGTGCATTTCGGATGTTTACTGAGGCATCATGAGGAAAAAATACACGATGGTTAGAATGCGCTCCCTCTAACAGTATTTTATAAATACTAACTGAATAGATCTATAGACAATTTTTTTGCACGGGGTACACATGCACATGTCAACCAGGAACAAAAACTTCTTTCGTATTTAAAATAAAAAAAGCTTTAAGATCTTGTAACTAACACTATGGATCGTAAATTCAGCAATAAAGATTATATTATTATAATCAATTTATGAAACCTTATACTAAACAACTACCTTCTTCATTGTGTAGTTTACGAAATCAGTTAGTTCCTGAAACAACCTAATAATTTATTTATAATTTCGTTCCTGGATTATTCATTAATGACTTTATTCATAATAGTCCCTTATTATTTATAATAAGACATTAATCCCACCAAAATAATGACTGTACTCACTCATTCGATATAGCTAACGATTCGTGCGATACAAATCATTTTGAAATATAACATCCAAATGGTATTTCCCGATGGCGTACTTAAGGGTAAATCAATAATCTGGCAACACTCACTGATTTATATTTGGCGGGCTTTTTACCTATACGCGGTAAAAGGCGTCGTGGTATGAATACAGTAATTTATGACGACGAAGTTCATTCGATATCGTTCACTCGATGAAAAACTGCTTAACGATTTTTTTTGGAACTTTTTGACTGTATCAAATGTTCTTTGACAGGTGGGAGTTTTTCATAGTTTGGTATTCCACATGAGTTGTTCCGTATTAGTTTAGCCTCGTATTTTTGGTGTCTTTTTATTTTAAAAATATTGTACCAGGAAACTGTGGTTTTATTGGGTTAGAAGGGTGCAGGAACAGAGCCACAAGGCCGTAGCCAGGAATGTAGTTCGGGGGGATTGAACCCTGAACAAGAAAGGCAACTGAAGCGCTGGACAACAGTCTCTGGACTGACCTCAATATGATGTAATTTAATTGTCTCATGTCTGAGGTTTTGGAGGGTGGGAACCCCCCTGGCTACAGCCTTGCAGAGCTACCGATGCTAAAGCTGTTAGCTTAAATCTAGTTTTAA
Source organism: Allophyes oxyacanthae (assembly GCA_932294325.1). Lineage (NCBI taxonomy): Eukaryota > Metazoa > Arthropoda > Insecta > Lepidoptera > Noctuidae > Allophyes > Allophyes oxyacanthae. Next base: position 12,392,656 of record OW028629.1, read on the forward strand.
ATAATAGTTGTATAAGTCACCATTAATACCCAACGCATCTCTGAGAGCTAAGCTTGACACTGACTTTTCATTACAGCACTAGACAAAGTGTCAAAATGTTGCGAATATCCTTACTTCCCTTTCAAATCCTCATTCGAAACAATAAAAAACGTACGTACACGTCCGTATAAAAGCGTCGCACGGCTAAAAGCGATCTGATAGGTATTGGTGTGAGAGCGACACGGAATCTAATCTCAGGATGGTATGTGACGTCAGGGCTCAAACGCTCGCTGCAACGGTCATCAAGGCAACCGACTTTGAAAATGGAATTGAATTTTTTCATTCCTTTTTTGGCCAGTGTTGCTGTTATTTCAAACCTCGGGCACTCAATTAATAAGGCCTGATTTTTTAATCGCCTGATAATGTTTTATAAATTTGACGCTTGACAGATTTTGTGTAGGAAAGCTGTCAAAAAATTTAAATTCCCTCATTTATAGCTGACGATTGAAAAATTTGCCCTAAATCGATTATTTGAGTGGGCGGCGTAGTGTTGGTTTTTCCGCAATGGAATTGAGAGATTTGAGACAGAAAAAGGACTTTAGTATGTTCAAACAATATTCGAACACATTGGTAGAAAAAAATCCAGTGGGCTATAAAAAAACAGCTACGAGTATGTTTGCAAATCGGTATTGATTCCTGAATAAATAAAACATCTCCCATTGAGTAAATTCATAATTACATATTTAAGAAGTGGCTTTTAGAAAATATATTTTATTCCATTAAAGAGTTTTTAAATTCTAAATAACTAACAAGTATTAAAAATTATGTACAATTCTGAGTGGGTAATAAAATATCAATATTATGATACCGTATTATATTATATGCTAAAATTATCATTAGATACAAACGATACAATTTATAATGATCAATTTATTGGAATTATTAATGTGCTTTAATGTTATAATTAAATATTGCCTAGTAATTTGCATGCTATTGACAATCGTTCAATAGGTCTGAACTGACATTATTGTTTAAAGACCTATGTTATAATAAAGCCATATTTACTGCGAATAAAGTATATTTGTATATAACATGTTTTGGCTAAAATGTGAGCAATCGGAAGCAATATTGACGGACGGATTGAACAAATCAGTAAGAACGCTATTTTTTCCGTTACCGGGTACGATCTACTTTTGCCGTAAAGTATTGTAGAAGCGGGCACGAAAGCTAATCTTCTAGGATTGTGTATGACGTCTAAGCTTAAAATGTTCGCTGCAACCGCCAACAGGGCAAATAACTTTGGAACAGAATTGAAAAAAATAAAAGTTACAGTTATTTTTGTCCAGAATATGAGTTGTTGGGAATACTGTGTGATTAATTTGTATCTAATAATTTCTCTTTTTTTTGTGAAGCTTTTCGTCTCTCCTCTTTATTTACACACCTTTATAAAAGTGTAGTCAATAGTGCATGCAATTCAGTAGATAATAATTGATAGGCAGTGATTAGGTTCTGTTTTTTTAATAGAATAAAGAAAATATAGTCTATGATGCTCAAAATCAACAGAAAGTTATGTATATCTCTCCTGTTCTTTTAATCTTCTACAATATATTTATATTGTATATATGTATACTTAAAAGTACTCTCATTAGGTCTAAGAAAATGTAAAACTTCCGAGCTGTATTGACCCAATTTGATGGGAAAAACGTTTCACTAAGATTTTCGACGAGTCTTTAAAAATAACTTTGTTGAGGAACATTTTCACTTTGAACTAAAGAAAATGCGTTAACGCAGAAAAAATGTTAGGAGGGCCACAAAGATACATTTGGATGCTTATTTAATATTCATCAAAGTAGGATTATCTACAATATACCTACAGGTGAGGATCTGTGGTGACCGAAACAAGACGTCAAGAGAATCAGATGCTGCTGCTGGAGATAAAAGTTGAATAATTCGATGTTTATAGAAAAAAAAAAGAATAAAAATAATAAAAATTTGCTTTGTATTGTCAAGTTAAATGATTAAGGTATGTGACTGGCCATAATAATATCATCCTAAGACTTAAATTAACTGATATCACAGACATATTACATAGTACTTTGATATGGAGTCATCAGCAAGCCTGCTGTTCGTCCATAATTGAATAATAATATTAATTTAATAAAGAACGCGGTACTCCTCGACACGGCACGCATTGTGAGGAGGTTCCTTTCTCTGGAGCCCTAGCCGCCGGTGGCTAGGACCCTGTTCCCGATACCGGTGAGCTATTCTTTTATATTTTTAAATGTTTTTTTAATAAAAATATTTATAAATTTAAAAAAGTATGTGTAAATAATTGAATAAAGGAAATAATAATAATATACTGGCAGCACTGCGAAAAAATGTCACCACTTTTTGTTGAGTCCGATTTTTTTCACTAATTTTAATTCTTACACGTTTTCGAGATACATATTATTATACTGTTTATAATAATTCACCATCCATAAAAACTAGACCAGCAGCTAAAAATGCGCAAAACCTTAGCGTCAGCGCAAAACAAACCAAAAAGAAGATGACAGTTGTCATATTAATTTATCTGACACAGTGACACGGTACTTTAAAACTAAGTGTGGTGCTCACATCACCACATTTATGCGACCCCTCGTTGGTGAGCCTTTGTTAGAACAGTTTTAGAATTTGACACGGATTTTTGTTTTAAGCTAAAAATTTATATTATATTTGTCAAGCAAGTGCCAGTTGATTTATTATTTAATTAGGTTCTTTGTTTGGAGTCTGAAGACCCTAAATACGCTTTAAATGGACTATGCTGACGTGAGCCAGACGACGTGATGCACGCCCACCACCGCCGGACTCGCCGCCTAGCTCCGCCTTGCAGCCGTTGGAACTCGGAACAACAATGACACCGACGGCTGCAGCTGCGTCGAGCTCAAGCGACGAGTATTTCTCTCCGCCGACGTCGCCAACACCTATATGTTGGCTGGGGAGAAGCCGAGCACCGAAGAGCTTGGGACCTAGGGGCCAACCGGCCCCGAGTCGTGTCTCGGCTGCCGGTGGCAAAGTACAGCGCATGAAATGGAATACATTCATGAACGAAAACGTCATGCGCGCATATTACGGGTCTACAAAGGGAGGAACTAACCTCACCACACCACAGTAGCCCAGTACCACAGTAGGATGCTTCTGTAGCAGCTGCTGGGCTTGATACAGAAGGCGGTACTCCTCGACACGGCACGCATTGTGTGGAGGTCTCTCTGGAGCCCTAGCCACCGGTAGCTTGGACCCTGTTGCCGATGCCGGTTGGTTCCTTTTTTTATGTTTTTAAATGTATATTTTATGAAATTTTATAATATGTATTTAAAAATGTAAAAAATATGTATATTTATCGAATAACAAAAATAATTGAATAAAGGAAATCATGATAATATTAACGTTTTTATTACTTAACTTATTAGGGTAAGCGTGTCTCTTTGTCTTTATGTAATGCACGCTTGAAACTACATACGACATGTAAAATTACATTTATAGGCTGCCGCAGATTCACATTAAATGAAACCAAGTATTTGATATAATGTTCTGAAGCCGTACACAAAAAATCTGCTATTTTTACGCAAGTATTTTTTGCAACACATTTCACTCTGCTATCATTCGACTAGGTAAAGGAACATCGAAGTAGAAATTTATGCCACATTAAACTGTTCTACATGTGTAAATAAAAATAATTTTGGTTAGAATAGGTTGGAGACTTTACAAACTTTGCCTAAAGATACTGATAAGTGTAAAATTATGAAATCTTTGCGTAGTTCGTGTGGCTAAACTACAGCGGGTCTACCGCGTAACTAAAATTGTAATGAACATCGACATCGGTATTAAACTTCAATACGATCGTGAGAGCCTAAACTTTGAGCTAACTTGTATAATCCGATTTAACTAAAAAAGTATAAAAAAGAATTCTTAAAAAACTTCACAGCTTCTGAAGTCAGTGCCACTGCCAAGCCAGGTGCATTGAAGAATTAAAGGCCCCGACTTCAGAAACCGTTCATTCACGAGTTCCATTGTCTATCTCCGAAGGTTATCATCAGATCTTCATCAAATTTAAATGGGACCACTACCACCTCAAGAGTATACTCTTTCAAACAAAACAAAGAATTTTCAAAATCGGTTTGCAATTGGCGGAGTAATCGCGTAAAAAAACATTTAAAAAAAAACAGAGTCGAATTCAGAACCCCCTCATTTTTTGAAGTCGGCTAAAAAAGACTTGCACCACGCTTTACGATCGCAGTAGGTAAGTTTTTTCTAAAGCACAAAATAATGAGGAAACTTTTTTTAAACTCCTGAAGTCGCCATTAACGACTCTCCCGGGAGAGAGTGTCGCCTAATCTTTGCCTGGAACTCTATGGCAACGATTAGGTCACGCATACACTGAATAAACGTAACGGCTAGAAATAAACAAGTTATTGCAATTTACAAATGAAAAACTTGGTTTACAATTAGTATGGAGCCTGCAAAACATCGTTTTTACCGTGTAGCTTCTGTCAAGCGTGGCAAGTCGTTTGACTCAAGACTGTTTCATTTTTGACCCCCGACAAAACAGAGGTGGTTTTATGTTTGTAGTGTGTATCTGTGTATCTGTCTGTGGCATCATAACTCCAAAACGGATGGACCGATTTTAATGCAGTTTTTTTAATTAAAAGCTAATTTAATCAGATATCATCTAAGCTACGTTTCATGAAAATCTGTTCAGCGGTTCAGCAGTTACAGCTCTTTTTATAGTTGGAGTCGGGGGTTTTTGACGGTTAGGTTATTATGTACTGGTGTAGTAGGATGCCCATTTTCAGTAGTTCAGTTCATGAACTGCGGGTCTACCGTGTAACTAAAATCTCAAAGCTCAAAGTTTAGTCTCTCACGATCGTATTGAAGTTTAACACCAGTGTCGATGTTCATTACCATTTTAGTTACGCGGTAGACCCGCTGATATTGATACATTAATGATTAGATCTTTAAAGAAAACAGATTTTAACAACATAATACTTCATTTGAATAGTTTTTTTTTTCAAACAGTTTTATCATTTCTAGAGCTGATAACGCCACATTTTTGTACATCTCTATAAGGAAAAACAGTATCAACGTAATAAGAACATATTTACAAACATTTTCATCCCACTTTTATTCGTTGTCCAGAAAAAGCTTGTTCCAGAAATTTTCAACTTTACGACTTAGTTTATAGGAGCATATATTTTATATTTTACGGTTACCTGGTGCAATAAAAAGGGGGACCGGAACTGAAGGAAATCGTCGCGAACCGACAACCAACACTCGTTCCGTGAAATGTTGACTTTTTTGTTTGTTTTGATAAGGTCTGTACGGCGACTGTGCTCGTTTGTGTCAAAACTTGCCATTTTTTTTGCTGCCTTTACCGCCTGCTTACGTGGTAAACTCAACACATTCCAATGTATTGCTAGATGGATTGTGAGCTACATCAGAAGAAATGCGTAAGTATAAATTAAAATTGACTGTCCTACCTCTAAATAAAATTTGTTTTTTGGTGCACCACTTTAAGGTTGTCTGGTAGATAATGCTTACGGCATGCGGCATTAAGACCGCCTTTGTAAATTATACTTTGTAAAGCCGGGCTTTCATTGCGAAAGGGTAGTGAGCAAGTAATAGCTGGACGGAACGGACCCCAAATAGCTATAATAGGTTTTACCTTCCATTAAAAAAGAGTTTTGACAATTTCCTTCCACTCCAAAAGAGAAATGAAGAAAGATTTCGCTAGTAACTATTTTTACTCGTTCAGTTCTCTCGGCTAGACTCTTTGTTGGTGGCAGCGCTTCTATGAAGTTTACCGTTGCGAGTTAAACGGAGTCTGTACGGAGCCCGCTCCGCTGCCAGTGGAAGCCCTGCTTTACAGTTAAGATGTTGTTAACTATATAAAAATTGGAAGCAAACAAGATTATTTCAAAATTGTCTCTAAAAACAAACGACTTAATATTGAAATATGTTCGTATGGCAGTCTATAATAAGGCCGCTATAAAAGCGTCGAATCTGGATTATAGTCAGTAATATTAGGTATAGGTGAGATCAACTGGTAAAGTCAAAAGCAAATATTGATAATGCGCAATCGACTTTGTTATCATTTGACCGGACTAACCAACCAGTTAAATCGATTATTTCAAGCCTTACAAAACAAACTAACTAACTTTAACTTTACAAAACTTTATATATTGTGTGTTTGTATTTATTTATGTTTTATTTTTTATTTATGTGTATTTGTTTAATGTAGGTATTTTATTTATGGTTATAATATTATATTTAATTTGTAGTTTTGTTCTATTCTTGTACATCGCTGTCTACATTTCGTGTTTTAAGGTTTCCTCTCGCAGGTTGTAACGTTGTGTAATCTGTGCGAATTTCAAAAAGCGCGCTCTTAAAGACGAATTTCGTGGCCGCTTGACATTGGCTTGAGTTTCTGATGTGGAATATTCGTTGATAGCTGATTGGTTGTCTTTTGACAACTCATGTGAAAACAGTTGTCTGAATGTTACAAATGGTAGTTTATAGTCTGCCAAATGGTAGAATTTTGGTTATCTTGGAGGTACATGATTTTGTCAGGTTGTTAGTTTATTTGTGGTTTCAAACTTCAAGAAATGTAGAATTATTATTCTCATTTCATGGAATTAGATACGGGATTTTTCTCAGTTTGTTTTCATTAATTTTATAAAGTCATAGCTTGATAGTTACCATAGATTTCATAAACTGTCAAAATCGTTGGTAGGTTTTAGATCTGAGGGTGGTCGCCCTTGTGGCTTTCCTTTTCCCAAGAGACGTGAAGTGCTCACACGCAGATTTATTATTCCCAAATAATTTGTTCCTAGTCAGAGGAAATTACAATGGATTTGTAGCAATGGAGAAATTGGGCTAGTTCCCATATAATATTATTAATGTTGTGAATCGTCCAATAAAGGATGATGGGACAAAACTGCCCTGAGACCAATAACGATGTGACACATGTCATTGGAAAGCTCTTTTCAAATGCTACAATTGTTACTAAGGCCGTCCGGGTCAATTCGCTGTGGGTAAAAAGTTATGGCGTCTCAAAAGTATTGCGACGTAGAACTAGTCGTCTACATACAATATAACTGCCAGGAGACCAATAACGATGTGACACATGTCATTGGAAAGCTTTTTTCAAATGCTACAATTGTTATTAAGGCCGTCCGGGTCAATTCGCTGTGGGTAAAAAGTAATGGCATCTCAAAAGTATTGCGGCGTAGAACTAGTGGTCTACATACAATATAACTGCCAGGAGACCAATAACGATGTGACACATTTCATTAGAAAGCTCTTTTCAAATGCTACAATTGTTACTAAGGCCGTCCGGGTCAATTCACTGTGGGTAAAAAGTAATGGCGTCTCAAAAGTATTGTGGCGTAGAACTTTTCGTCTACATACAATATAACTGCTCAAAGACCAATAACGGTGGGCTATACGTCATTGGAAAGGTCTTTTAAAACACTACAATTGTTATTATGGCCATCGATAGTATTTCGTTGTGCGTAAAAAGTTATGGCGTTTCAAAAGTAGTGTGGTGTAGAACTAGTCGTCTGCATACGATTTATAACTGCCCGGAGACCAATCACGATGAGCCATACATATCATTGCAAAGGTCTTTTGAAACACTTCAATTGTTATAATGACGATCAATAGCATTTCGTTGTGGGTAAAAAGTTATGGCTTCTCAAAAGTATTGTGACCTAGAACTACCTAGTCGTCTGCATAAGATAAATAACCGGTGTGAAGTTGGCAGCCAAAATGTAGCAGCCAATAATCCGACCAAATTAAGTAGGTTCTTTTTTTCGTGCTGTTTTAAAACGTATTTATGGCAGAAAAATGGTTAAAAATTATAGGAAAAGCCTGAACAACTTAATAGGTATAAAATGAAGACAGCAGGACATCCAAAAATAAAAAAAAAACCACGTTCTGAATTAAAAACGGCTGTTGCTTTTATCTTTTTTATTTAACCATGTAAATCCCTAAATTGTGGAAATTTTATTCATAAATTACAAAGAACGATACCCAAACTATCAGAGAAATATAATAAGAATGTGGCTAAACAACTAACTAACCCTCTAAAACTAGACTGAATAAAACATTCGATTTTATTCCCATTATCTGGATATAAAAAATCTGCTGCTACCCTGTAAACCCCTGAAATATCAAAATTTTATATATACATTGCAAAGATAGATATCTAAGCTATTAGAAAAAAATAGAAAGAATGTGGCTAAGATACGATTTGTCCTCTAATTATCCAGTGAAAAAGCATTGATTTTTTAATCCCATGATTTGGATTTAAAATGGCTGCTGCTACATTTCACCATGTAAACTCCTCAAATAAGGAATTTTTATTCATAAATTACAAAGAACGATACCCAACCTATCAGAGAAATACAGTGGGAATGTGGCTAAACAATTGACTAACCCTCTAATAGTCGACCGAATGCAACATTAGATTTTATTCCAATTTTCTGGATTTAAAACAGCTGCTGACCCCGTAAACCCCTGAAATATTAAAATATTATTAATTAATTGCAAAGAAAGGAACCCCCGCTATCAGAAAAATATACTAAGAATGTGGCTAAATTACTATAGAACCCTCTTAGAGATGACTAATTACAACATAAGATTTCTTCTCATTTTCTGAATTTAAAATGGCTGCTGCTTCATTTCACCATGTAAACCCCTAAAATATGGAAATTTTATTAGTAAATTATAAAGAACGATATCTACCCTATCAAATGAATGCAGTGAAAATGTGGCTAAACAACTAACTAACCCTCTAAAAGTCTACTGAATGCAACATTAGATTTTACTCTCATTTTCTGAATTTAAAATGGCTGCTGCTTCATTTCACCATGTAAACCCCTAAAATATGGAAATTTTATTAGTAAATTATAAAGAACGATATCCACCCTATCAAATAAATACAGTGGAAATGTGGCTAAACAATTAACTAACCCTCTAATAGTCGACTGAATGACACATTAGATTTTATTCCAATTTTCTGGATTTAAAACAGCTGCTGACCCCGTAAACCCCTGAAATATTAAATTTTTATTATCTAATTGCAAAGAAAGGAACCCCCGCTAACAGAAAAATATACTAAGAATGTGGCTAAATTACTATAGAACCCTGTTAGAGGTGACTAATTACAACATAAGATTTCTTCTCATTTTCTGAATTTAAAATGGCTGCTGCTTCATTTCACCATGTAAACCCCTAAAATATGGAAATTTTATTAGTAAATTATAAAGAACGATATCCACCCTTTCAAATAAATACAGTGGGAATGTGGCTAAACAACTAACTAACCCTTTAAAAGTCTACTGAATGCAACATTAGATTTTACTCTCATTTTCTGAATTTAAAATGGCTGCTGACCCCGTAAACCCCTGAAATATTAAATTTTTATTATCTAATTGCAAAGAAAGGAACCCCCGCTAACAGAAAAATATACTAAGAATGTGGCTAAATTACTATAGAACCCTCTTAGGGATGACTAATTACAACATAAGATTTCTTCTCATTTTCTGAATTTAAAATGGCTGCTGCTTCATTTCACCATGTAATCCCCTAAAATATGAAAATTTTATTAGTAAATTACAATGAACGATATCCACCCTATCAAATAAATACAGTGGGAATGTGGCTAAACAATTAACTATCCCTCTAATAGTCGACTGAATGCAACATTAGATTTTATTCCAATTTTCTGGATTTAAAACAGCTGCTGACCCCGTAAACCCCTGAAATATTAAAATTTTATTAATTTATTGCAAAGAAAGGCACCCCCGCTATCAGAAAAATATACTGATAATGTGGCTAAATTACTATAGAACCCTCTAATAGATGACTAATTACAACATAAGATTTCTTCTCATTTTCTGAATTTAAAATGGCTGCTGCTTCATTTCACCATGTAAACCCCTAAAATATGGTTTATTAGTAAATCATAAAGAACGATATCCACCCTATCAAATAAATACAGTGGGAATGTGGCTAAACAACTAACTTACCCTTTAAAAGTCTACTGAATGCAACATTAGATTTTACTGTCATTTTCTGAATTTAAAATGGCTGCTGCTTCATTTCACCATGTAAACCCCTAAAATATGAAAATTTTATTACTAAATTATAAAGAACGATATCCACCCTATCAAATAAATATAGTGGGAATGTGGCTAAACAACTAACTAACCCTTTAAAAGTCTACTGAATGCAACATTAGATTTTACTCTCATTTTCTGAATTTAAAATGGCTGCTGCTTCATTTCACCATGTAATCCCCTAAAATATGAAAAGGACAATGAGTAATTCTGGACCAAACTCTCAACAGTGATGAAACCTATGCCATGTGAGAGCTTTTGGGGTATTATTTAATTCATTCTATGGCAGCCAAGTCGAAATCGAGCGCGAACATGGTGTTTTGGCACATTTTCAATACTGAAAAACTTGCTTTTGTTTTGCGACTACCGGCTCCTTATTTGACTCCAATATCAGCTTATTTGTGTCTATCTGGTAGGGATTATCGATATTCATCGATGGTAGATTAGGGGGAAAACATGAATGAATGTACATAAAAAAAAAATAGTCCTCAAAAGTATCGACACAGATGTTACGAGAATAATATCGGCCCATCGATATACAGGAGTATATCGATGGGCCGATATTATTCCACCCAATTCACGCTAGTTGACTAGGAAGTCAACTAGCGTGAATTGGGTGTATGTACTAGATTTCGCTGACTATGTGCTAGGTTTCAGAGACTGTATCATAGATTTACAATCACTGGGCTATGAAGCACTCTTTCCTCCTACAAAGGATAGAAATGAAAGCCAATTAAGGACAGAGCAGGCTAATAAATTGAATAGTCAAACGAACTTACCTGTAAGTGAAGTTCGACGGTAATTATACGAAGTTGTTGTCTCGTTCGAAGATGATGATGATAGAATACAATAATACAATGTAGTAACGACTTCTTCAGTCACTGACATCACATAATTTTGAAGAATTCATTAAAAATGGAACGCATCCTTACGTGTGCTGCCCTCCATCACTGCAACTAACTTCATTAAGTTCATAGCGATTTATTGGTTTTACAACATAGGGCCCATACTCATGTATCTACATAGTATGGAGTGTTTGGGTCGGGCGGGACTCATCATCTTCGAACGAGACAACAACTTCGTATAATTACCGTCGAACTTCACTTACAGGTAAGTTCGTTTGACCATTCAATTATACTCGTTGTTGTCTCGTTCTTGATGATGATGATAGAATACAATAATACAATGTAGATGTTCAAAGACTAGTTGTAAAAACAATAAAGATTTAGGTTTTTTTTTTTTACAAATCTTAAATCAATCATAAAAACAAATAATTGTTGGTAGACCTACTTGCTACTTAGTAATCAATATCTAAGCGTTATAAAGAAAATAATAGTGGTTTAAGTTGCACTTAATCATTTTCATTAGCATTAAATATTGCTTGTATTGATAATAATTATAGGTCTAATATAAAAAATGTAGTAAACATTTATTGCCTCTCTAGAGTCCAACCAGGCGCTGTCTTAATATCATGAATATTCACACCCTCAATGTACTATGCTGATGTTATTACAAGGCGGATACTGCGCGTTTAGAACATGCTGATGTCAATTCCACTCCAATCAAAAGTTATTATTATATATTTATTTTAAAGGACAATGCGGGATTTTGTTTGGACCCCGTCCCCACCCACCAACAGTTATAGAATGCGTGTCAATATATTTATTAGGAGCTACAAAAAAACTAACTACCTGTTTCAACCGCAAAATCGATGGGGTTCTTAAAAAAAACAAAACCTAACCTAACCTAACCTAACCTAACCTAAACCTAACCTAACCTAGACTTTGTTTTTAGATTATGGCGAGAACTGACCCCTGTGGAACCTCGCAGGTTACCTCCCTCCGCTTGAAGCCACCGTCCTTGCCCACGTAGCGAATGTGCCTGTCGCGCACAGGTCCGCTTAACCTAACCTAACCGATTTTTTTTTTGATTTTTTTTTTTATGTTTTACGTGGTGAGAACCCATCATGGGCTGTCCTCCGCCTGGGGGGGGCGAAGGGGTGTGCCGGACTCCTACCGGCTAAACTCACCACGGTGGTCCACTTCGGCACCTACAGGTGGGCCTCGGGTACTAACCTAACCTAACTAACCTAACCAAACCTAATATAACCTAACTTTTATTTTTTGATTAGCGTGTTGTGCACCCATCATAGGGCTCTTCTCCGCCTGGAGGGGTGTGCCGAACTCCTCGGTAAGAGTCCGGCACCCCTCCAGGCGGAGAACCTAAACCTAACCTAACCTAAACGTAACCTAACCTCTAAACAATATTATAATCTTAATTAATAAATATTTGTAAATACGGAAACCGTTTTCATATGCAAAAATAAATCGAAATAAAAAATTATCTATGAATTCAAATACCGGGGAATATCCGGAATACCGGGGAAAGAATTCGCTAAGATTATTTCTCGATCAGAATTGGTGGTAGTAGCCACAGATAATAGGTTTGCCGAAAACATTTTACGCATTATACATGCTAAGACCAATACAACAAATATTTTATTTGATTACGTTACATTAAGAAATCTTAACAGACAACGAGTTGCCTTTGAAAAGCTTACCTTTCAAAAGCAACTCGTCTGTTAAGATGCTCATCTTCCTCAGTTGCAACTTCTTGATACTAACTGATGATGATTTAGTTGTTATTTCTCTTGGTTCATATCAGTTGAAACTTGTAAATCTATGATACAGTCTCTGAAACCTAGTACATAGTCAGCGAAATCTAGCACATACACCCAATTCACGCTAGTTGACTAGGAGTAGGTATATCGATGGGCCGATATTATTCTCCACAAAATTGTCCTCAAAAGTATCAACACATAGATGATCTATGTGTCGATACTTTTGAGGACAATTTTTTTTTTTTAAACATTCATCTATGTTTTCCCGCTAATCTACCATCGATGAATATCGATCATCCCTACCAGATAGACACAAATAAGCTAATATTAGAGTCAAATAAGGAGCCGGTAGTCGCAAAACAAGCAAGTTTCTCAGTATTGAAAATGTGCCAAAACACCATGTTCGCGCTCGATTTCGACTTGGCTGCCATAGAATGAATTAAATAATACCCCAAAAGCTCTCACATGGCATAGGTTTCATCACTGTTGAGAGTTTGGTCCAGATTCCATACAAATTTGCCCATGGTCCTTTTATTAGTAAATTACAATGAACGATATCCACCCTATCAAATAAATACAGTGGGAATGTGGCTAAACAATTAACTAACCCTATAATAGTCGACTGAATGCAACATTAGATTTTATTCCAATTTTCTGGATTTAAAACAGCTGCTGACCCCGTAAACCCCTGAAATATTAAAATTTTATTAATTTATTGCAAAGAAAGGCACCCCCACTATCAGAAAAATATACTGATAATGTGGCTAAATAACTATAGAACCCTCTAATAGATGACTAATTACAACATAAGATTTCTTCTCATTTTCTGACTTTAAAATGGCTGCTGCTTCATTTCACCATGTAAACCCCTAAAATATGGAAATTTTATTAGTAAATCATAAAGAACAATATCCACCCTATCAAATAAATACAGTGGGAATGTGGCTAAACAACTAACTTACCCTTTAAAAGTCTACTGAATGCAACATTAGATTTTACTGTCATTTTCTGAATTTAAAATGGCTGCTGCTTCATTTCACCATGTAAAACCCTAAAATATGAAAATTTTATTACTAAATTATAAAGAACGATATCCACCCTATCAAATAAATATAGTGGGAATGTGGCTAAACAACTAACTAACCCTTTAAAAGTCTACTGAATGCAACATTAGATTTTACTCTCATTTTCTGAATTTAAAATGGCTGCTGCTTCATTTCACCATGTAAACCCCTAAAATATGGAAATTTTATTAGTAAATTATAAAGAACGATATCCACCCTATCAAATAAATACAGTGGAAATGTGGCTAAACAATTAACTAACCCTCTAATAGTCGACTGAATGACACATTAGATTTTATTCCAATTTTCTGGATTTAAAACAGCTGCTGACCCCGTAAACCCCTGAAATATTAAATTTTTATTATCTAATTGCAAAGAAAGGAACCCCCGCTAACAGAAAAATATACTAAGAATGTGGCTAAATTACTATAGAACCCTGTTAGAGGTGACTAATTACAACATAAGATTTCTTCTCATTTTCTGAATTTAAAATGGCTGCTGCTTCATTTCACCATGTAAACCCCTAAAATATGGAAATTTTATTAGTAAATTATAAAGAACGATATCCACCCTTTCAAATAAATACAGTGGGAATGTGGCTAAACAACTAACTAACCCTTTAAAAGTCTACTGAATGCAACATTAGATTTTACTCTCATTTTCTGAATTTAAAATGGCTGCTGACCCCGTAAACCCCTGAAATATTAAATTTTTATTATCTAATTGCAAAGAAAGGAACCCCCGCTAACAGAAAAATATACTAAGAATGTGGCTAAATTACTATAGAACCCTCTTAGGGATGACTAATTACAACATAAGATTTCTTCTCATTTTCTGAATTTAAAATGGCTGCTGCTTCATTTCACCATGTAATCCCCTAAAATATGAAAATTTTATTAGTAAATTACAATGAACGATATCCACCCTATCAAATAAATACAGTGGGAATGTGGCTAAACAATTAACTAACCCTATAATAGTCGACTGAATGCAACATTAGATTTTATTCCAATTTTCTGGATTTAAAACAGCTGCTGACCCCGTAAACCCCTGAAATATTAAAATTTTATTAATTTATTGCAAAGAAAGGCACCCCCACTATCAGAAAAATATACTGATAATGTGGCTAAATAACTATAGAACCCTCTAATAGATGACTAATTACAACATAAGATTTCTTCTCATTTTCTGACTTTAAAATGGCTGCTGCTTCATTTCACCATGTAAACCCCTAAAATATGGAAATTTTATTAGTAAATCATAAAGAACAATATCCACCCTATCAAATAAATACAGTGGGAATGTGGCTAAACAACTAACTTACCCTTTAAAAGTCTACTGAATGCAACATTAGATTTTACTGTCATTTTCTGAATTTAAAATGGCTGCTGCTTCATTTCACCATGTAAAACCCTAAAATATGAAAATTTTATTACTAAATTATAAAGAACGATATCCACCCTATCAAATAAATATAGTGGGAATGTGGCTAAACAACTAACTAACCCTTTAAAAGTCTACTGAATGCAACATTAGATTTTACTCTCATTTTCTGAATTTAAAATGGCTGCTGCTTCATTTCACCATGTAATCCCCTAAAATATGAAAATTTTATTAGTAAATTACAATGAACGATATCCACCCTATCAAATAAATACAGTGGGAATGTGGCTAAACAATTAACTAACCCTCTAATAGTCGACTGAATGCAACATTAGATTTTATTCCAATTTTCTGGATTTAAAACAGCTGCTGACCCCGTAAACCCCTGAAATATTAAAATTTTATTAATGAATTGCAAAGAAAGGCACCCCCGCTATCAGAAAAATATACTGATAATGTGGCTAAATTACTATAGAACCCTCTTATAGATGACTAATTACAACATAAGATTTCTTCTCATTTTCTGAATTTAAAATGGCTGCTGCTTCATTTCACCATGTAAACCCCTAAAATATGGAAATTTTATTAGTAAATTATAAAGAACGATATCCACCCTATCAAATAAATACAGTGGGAATGTGGCTAAACAACTAACTAACCCTTTAAAAGTCTACTAATGTTGCATTCAGTCGACTATTAGAGGGTTAGTTAATTGTTTAGCCACATCCCCACTGTATTTATTTGATAGGGTGGATATCGTTCTTTGTAATTTACTAATAAAATTTTCATATTTTAGGGGTTTTCATGGTGAAATGAAGCAGCAGCCATTTTAAATTCAGAAAATGAGAGTTCAATCTAATGTTGCATTCAGTAGACTTTTAAAGGGTTAGTTAGTTGTTTAGCCACATTCCCACTATATTTATTTGTTAGGGTGGATATCGTTCTTTATAATTTACTAATAAAATTTCTATATTTTAGGGGTTTACATGGTGAAATGAAGCAGCAGCCATTTTAAATTCAGAAAATGAGAAGAAATCTTATGTTGTAATTAGTCATCTCTAAGAGGGTTCTATAGTAATTTAGCCACATTCTTAGTATATTTTTCTGATAGCGAGGGTTCCTTTCTTTGCAATTAATTAATAAAGTTTTAATATTTCAGGGGTCTACGGGGTCAGCAGCTTTTTTAAATCCAGAAAATTGGAATAAATTCTAATGTTGCATTCAGTCGACTATTAGAGGGTTAGTTAATTGTTTAGCCATATTCCCACTATATTTATTTGATAGGGTGGATATCGTTCTTTGTAATTTACTAATAAAATTTACATATTTTAGGGGTTTACATGGTGAAATGAAGCAGCAGCCATTTTAAATTCAGAAAATGAGAGTAAAATCCAATGTTGCATTCAGTAGACTTTTAAAGGGTTAGTTAGTTGTTTAGCCACATTCCCACTATATTTATTGGATAGGGTAGAACAATAGTTCTTAATAATTTACTAATAAAATTTCCATATTTTAGGGGTTTACATGGTGGAATGAAGCAGCAGCCATTTTAAATTCAGAAAATGAGAGTAAAATCTAATGTTGCATTCAGTAAACTTTTAAAGGGTTAGTTAGTTGTTTAGCCACATTCCCACTATATTTATTGGATAGGGTGGATATCGTTCTTTATAATTTACTAATAAAATTTCCATATTTTATGGGTTTACATGGTGAAATGAAGCAGCAGCCATTTTAAATTCAGAAAATGAGAAGAAATCTTATGTTGTAATTAGTCATCTCTAAGAGGGTTCTATAGTAATTTAGCCACATTCTTAGTATATTTTTCTGATAGCAGGGGTTCCTTTCTTTGCAATTAATTAATAAAAATTTAATATTTCAGGGGTTTACGGGGTCAGCAGCTGTTTTAAATCCAGAAAATTGGAATAAAATCTAATGTTGCATTCAGTCGACTATTAGAGGGTTAGTTAATTGTTTAGCTACAGTCCCACTGTATTTATTTGATAGGGTGGATATCGATCATTTTAATTTACTAATAAAATTTTCATATTTTAGGGGATTACATGGTGAAATGAAGCAGCAGCCATTTTAAATTCAGAAAATGAGAGTAAAATCTAATGTTGCATTCAGTCGACTATTAGAGGGTTAGTTAATTGTTTAGCTACATTCCCACTGTATTTATTTGATAGGGTGGATATCGATCATTTTAATTTACTAATAAAATTTTCATATTTTAGGGGATTACATGGTGAAATGAAGCAGCAGCCATTTTAAATTCAGAAAATGAGAGTAAAATCTAATGTTGCATTCAGTAGACTTTTAAAGGGTTAGTTAGTTGTTTAGCCACATTCCCACTATATTTATTTGTTAGGGTGGATATTGTTCTTTATAATTTAGTAATAAAATTTCTATATTTTAGGGGTTTACATGGTGAAATGAAGCAGCAGCCATTTTAAATTCAGAAAATGACAGTAAAATCTAATGTTGCATTCAGTAGACTTTTAAAGGGTTAGTAAGTTGTTTAGCCACATTCCCACTGTATTTATTTGATAGGGTGGATATCGTTCTTTGTAATTTACTAATAAAATTTTCATATTTTAGGGGTTTACATGGTGAAATGAAGCAGCAGCCATTTTAAATTCAGAAAATGAGAGTAAAATCCAATGTTGCATTCAGTAGACTTTTAAAGGGTTAGTTAGTTATTGAGCCACATTCCCACTATATTTATTGGATAGGGTGGATATCGTTCTTTATAATTTACTAATAAAATTTCCATATTTTATGGGTTTACATGGTGAAATGAAGCAGCAGCCATTTTAAATTCAGAAAATGAGAAGAAATCTTATGTTGTAATTAGTCATCTCTAAGAGGGTTCTATAGTAATTTAGCCACATTCTTAGTACATTTTTCTGACAGCGGGGGTTCCTTTCTTTGCAATTAATTAATAAAAAATTAATATTTCAGGGGTTTACGGGGTCAGCAGCTGTTTTAAATCCAGAAAATTGGAATAAAATCTAATGTTGCATTCAGTCGACTATTAGAGGGTTAGTTAATTGTTTAGCTACAGTCCCACTGTATTTATTTGATAGGGTGGATATCGATCATTTTAATTTATGAATAATAATTCCTTATTTGAGGAGTTTACATGGTGAAATGTAGCAGCAGCCATTTAAAATCCAAATCATGGGATTAAAAAATCAATGCTTTTTCACTGGATAATTAGAGGACAAATCGTATCTTAGCCACATTCTTTCTATTTTTTCTAATAGCTTAGATATCTATCTTTGCAATGTATATATAAAATTTTGATATTTCAGGGGTTTACAGGGTAGCAGCAGTTTTTTTATATCCAGATAATGGGAATAAAATCGAATGTTTTATTCAGTCAAGTTTTAGAGGGTTAGTTAGTTGTTTAGCCACATTCTTATTATATTTCTCTGATAGTTTGGGTATCGTTCTTTGTAATTTATGAATAAAATTTCCACAATTTAGGGGTTTACATGGTTAAATAAAAAAGATAAAATCAACAGCCGTTTTTAATTCATAAAGTGGATTTTTTTATTTTTGGATGTCCTGCTGTCTTCATTTTATACCTATTAAGTTGTTGAGGCTTTTCCTATAATTTTTAACCATTTTTCTGCCATAAATACGTTTTAAAACAGCACGAAAAAAAGAACCTACTTAATTTGGTCGGATTATTGGCTGCTACATTTTGGCTGCCAACTTCACACCGGTAGATAAATATAACTACATGGAAACCAATAATGGTGGGTCATACATCATTGGAAAGGTCTTTTGAAACACTACAATTGTTACTATGGCCGTCTCTAGCAATTAGTTGTGGGTAAAAAGTTATGGCGTCTCAAAAGTAGTGCGGCACCAAACTGGTCCGCATACCTTGACCTTGGTTAGCGACGATGGCAGCCGTTGGTTTATGTACATTTTTACGTGGACGAGCCTTACTGCAAAGAGTAGTTCACTACGGCTCATAATATGGGCTGACCTGACCAGAGAAGTACATTTTATGAACCTAACACACTCTCAGAATACAGAAAGTAGCAAGATTATGTTGCCGCGTCAAATGTTGTGAGTGACGAGTACTGGGAGCTCAATCCCCCTAACTCCCTCCTTGTGAGAGCGAATTAAAGGTTTGAAACGCATCAGCAACTTTTCTTGCCAGTCGGGTGCCAGTTACATGTTATCATTTTGTATGAAAAATGACAGTTTGTTATTGTTTAACATCGGCTTGTTTATTGGTCTTCGTTCGATTTACGTTTACGCTTGCTTTCAACGATTTTTATTATGGACATTCTTCTTAATAATATTATGCGCCAACGAGGGTTACATTTAAATAGAAGATATCAGCATCATCTCCTGACCGAGAATATTCTACTAAATCAACCACTTTTGCAGCTTATTGTGCATGAAAATGCACATTTTGCAAATTGAAATGCAATTGGAGGATTGTTTTGAAGTAGGTATCAGGTTTTTAATACTAGACTAATAATATAGATACACTATGTATGTAAGCTGATGATTTTATATATTCCACAAAAGTATTGCGTTTATATTCTATAATTGTATTTTCGAAAGCGAATTGTGGACAAAGAACAGGTTTAAGCGACGCGGCATACGATCAGAAGTTTTCCGAACTTAGCAATGTTCCAGAAGGTTCTACGTTTAACAAAGCGGAGAAGCTATGATCATCGTTCAGCTTCATATGTTTTATTCAATAACTTCCCCAAGAAATACGGTATTTTTTTATAATGTAATAAATAATGTTAATTTTATGATATTTAAGATTAAGTTAAGATGTGTAATATGTGTATTAATAACGATATTTTTCTTTCATAAAGAATTTTTGGTCAATATACCTACATAAGGCTTACTTTACGGGGCCAGCACTACATTTGAGAAGCCATAACTTTTTACCCACAACGAATTGAACTGGATGGCCATAATAACAATTGTAGTGTTTTAAAAGACCTTTCCAATGACGTATAGCCCACCGTTATTGGTCTTTGAGCAGTTATATTGTATGTAGACGACTAGTTCTACGCCACAATACTTTTGAGACGCCATAACTTTTTACCCACAGTGAATTGACCCGTACGGCCTTAGTAACAATTGTAGAATTTGAAAAGAGCTTTCTAATGACATGTGACACATCGTTATTGGTCTCCTGGCAGTTATATTGTACGTAGACGACTAGTTCTACGCCGCAATACTTTTGAGACGCCATAACTTTTTACCCACAGCGAATTGACCCGTACGGCCTTAGTAACAATTGTAGCATTTGAAAAGAGCTTTCCAATGACATGTGTCACATCGTTATTGGTCTCCTGGCAGTTATATTGTATGTAGACGACTAGTTCTACGCCGCAATACTTTTGAGACGCCATAACTTTTTACCCACAGCGAATTGACCCGGACGGCCTTAGTAACAATTGTAGCATTTGAAAAGAGCTTTCCAATGACATATGTCACATCGTTATTGGTCTCAGGGCAGTGTCCCCTATATTTTCGCCCATCATCCTTTATATTATGCAGTGAAATACCTTATGTATGGTGAGTTGCTTTGCTTTTGTTTAAACGCCATTTCACGAAGTTATTTTAATGCTTTGTTCTGACATGGTTGTTTCTGTGACTTTCAGGCCGCTATTGCATACTTATTAAATAAGATGGAAATCGCTTATTGCCGTTAATGAGTGGAGAAATACTTACACAAAGCTTTGCACATTGACCACGTTGGCATGTCGCGTGGCAATCATTACATGGTTTGAACTGCACTTTCTGCTTCTACAGCTACAGCTTCAGGTTGGATCTGTTTTTATTATTAACTTAGAATCAAGATAATCTATCATTAAAATAATGTTAGGTTGGTGGTATATATTGGTGTAAATTGGTATATAAATGAGTGGTTTACAAATTGTTCACAACTGTTCATGCTTTCTTATAGAAATGGGTAGTAGAACTCCCACAGCATGTTAGGAAAATATAACATTATTGCATAGTCATTTAGACTACATTTTTCTGTAATTAAAACCGAACCTTCTTTACCGTTGAGCTATGTTTCAAAGTATTATGTATGGTGTGTTTATTCTTACGTTTCTTTTTTTTTTTTTTTTTTTTTTTTCATCTTTTTAAAAAACGTTGCCCCTCACTAGGATTTCTCCTGTATCGAGGGTACTGCTTACAAACATACATGTCACATGCACACACCACCCAGACCCGAAACAACTATCTGTAGATCATACAAATACTTGTTCCGTGCGGGGATCGAACCCGCGGCACGTAGCGTAGAAGGCTAATCGCTTAGCCACTGCGCCAACCGTGTCGTGTCGTGTCGTGTCGTTTGATAATTTAATTGGCTAAAACAATTATAAGGTTAAATTCTTAGTGTGTTCTGGTGGCATAGCTGCAAAGGAAATCTTGGTGGAACTTATATTTTAGATTTGGTTTAGCAACCTAGGTTGTCACCGAGCTCTAACTTTGCAGTACTACTTATTGACACTTGGGTTGATCACAGTCGATCCCAAGACTTATGTCGTAGGGATAAGTAGTGCTGCAATTTAGAGAGTTACCGCAGACAAGTTGTTTTGTGTCAGCGAGTGCCACTTCAATATAACATGTGTTCCTAGATAACCTCAAAAACTTTTATTAGGTATTCTTAAGTACTAACTCGTACAACTAACTAAATAGTAGGTAACTATAATGTCAACATCAGCAACATACCAAATGCCTATTTAAATAAATTATATCTTTAAGTGTACTCAAGTTGTTTTATATGTGTGACCATCTCGCAGCTGGAACAATTAGGTACACATTCTTCTTTATCTTTGTACAGTATACGATCAGAAATGCATGAGCATACTAAAGACTGTATTCGTTTGCGACGCGATGGTGCGTACGAGCTGTTTGTGTGAGTTATACACACCACGTAATGAGACATCACCACATTTACCACACACGCTAAGAAGTTAAATAAAATGAAAGAAAGTATATTGCCGTCGCATAGATAGCCATTTATAATCTAGTGTGAGCGAAGTTGTAAATCTATTTGCCGTCGCTTGTCAATACGAGTATATGCATGACCTTGGTGATATTCATTCATCGATGTCATTGTATTGCTTTATTTCAAGTAATTCTAACAATCACCGATAGCTATGATGCATAGTGCATAGGATTGCGATTAACTTAGCGTAGGATCGAGTCTTAGGGAAGACCGTTATATTTTTGTTTAGATATTTATTATCCTTTTTTTATTAATAGGTGGATTCGTTCAATGATAAATATTAAAGTAAGTTATTATTTTCTGGGTTATCTTTACAAAATTGTAAACAAAAACAATAACAACAATAACAAAACAAAAACGTTTATTTGTTTTAATTACAAATCTTTATAAACAAAACACTTATTAGATATTAAGTTTATAGCTTATTCATTTTCTTGACGAAAAGAGGATTGAAACTATACTCCGTTTGAAATAAGATTAGACACGTTTAACAAACCCTTTTACAGTGTATTCAGCCGATTTTGACTTCTATTCCGTACGCATAAGGATGGCATTAAAAGCAAAAACGTATTTACGATAACAAATATTTACTGCAGCTGTAATTTGTCATGTCACCAACGTAATAGAAGTCAAAATCGGTCGAATAAAGTGTAAATGGAGTTATTTAAATTTCTAATGTTATTTCGAACGGAGTATAGACCAACTTTAATTCTTGAACTACCGACCTATATGTAATATGGCCAGCAATTACAACTTAAATATTATACCTATAAACGAAGAGCAGACAGTAAATAACATATGGTTATGTTTATTGTAATCTCTTTTCTTTGATATGAAAATGACAATGAGTGAATAAAAATTACAAGCTTTCATTAGTAAGGGGTATAACACTTGTAAATTACCAATATTTATTGTAACTTCCACAGCTGTTTTCAATACAGTCAAGTAAGTGTCGACGCATTAAACAGTAACACTTATTTAGATATTGAGGTTATAGTTTAAGTATTCGTTTTCTTGACGAAAAGAGGATTGAAACTAAACCTCAAACGTTACAACTTAAATCTTTTACCCCTCACGAATAAACCATGAGTGATTAACTAACTCAAGTAAGTGTCGACACGTTTAGTAGAAGACTATACCTAACATTTTGGTTCTCGCCCGGTGAATCCGACAATTATCCTGGGCAGAAGATATCTCTAAACTCTTCAGCTGGATAACCGATGAGCACAGTAGGCAGCATGACATATTATCATATAATACTTCCACTTAACTATGTTTTATTCACTACAGCGTGTGTTATCCTTACACCATAAATTAAGTCTTCCCTTTTGGCTAGATTGAACATTATTTCATCTGAAGATATAGTAGTGTCCCAGTTGAAGTAAGTATAAATAACTATTCTCGTGTGAACCGTTCTTGTTTACGTCTTTCTGTCAAAAAGGGTTTTTAGCTGGTCTTCAGTGATGGAAACCTTCAGCGTGGAGTGCATGGCGAATAGTTAGTAATGACATGTCAAATAATTCTGCAAAATGTTTCGTTGTTATGTAACCACTTGTTTCATATTCGTTCACCATCGACTACCAGGGCTACTTTCTTCCTCATTGGTATCTCTTAAGTCTTATACCACCGACTCACAGCATTTCTCTATAACAAATAAAAAGAAATACTAATAAGCATCTAGCAAAATACTAAAACTGATTACTATATATATTATCTATATATTTACATATCTATATATTACTTTTATATATATTATACTTAAACATGTTTATTATACCTATATAATTATATAAATTAAGAAACCAAACAATAATAAGAATACATTTATTAGAATAAATATTATTCATCATTCATTCATCTAAATAAATAAACTTTAAAATGATTTATCTTCTTTAGTTTTATAATATATAAAGATCATAATAAATAATAACATTTGAAAATAAATAAAACATAATACTCACAGTTAGTCCGGTTTCATTAGAATATTTGGGTCATAATTATATCGTCCACTTTTATAGGTAGGGCAATAATATTCCCCCTTCGCTTCGATTATATTAGCCTGCATTTTGAAAATTATAGATAACCATAACCACTGCTAATAGATTTAATCACACATCACTAACCAATAATAACAACACTAACAACGTTCTATTCGATCTAAATGACTTGAGTCGTAACTGCATCTGTCTACCTTACAGAAATCTAAATAGTTTATTCATATTTCTGTTGTCTACCTGCTAACTTTTCATTTTATATTAAAAAACGAACGAGACATCGCGGTAGGCCTGTTATTATTATCCAACTACTACGTTAAACATTGATGAATGCCTCAAGATTTATGAGTATTATTAAAACTTTAAAAAAACTATGACTGCCTGTGAGGTTTGAACCTACGATTCACCAATCAATACCAGGGAACGTTATCAACTTAGCTGGCTTGAGATATACTAGCAGTATTGAAATTATGGAATACAATCAGTTGTAGACAACGGTGCATGTGTGTGAGTGTCTATAGTATAGAAATAGAAACTACTTCGTAATAGAAGGTCGTAAGTCAACCCATTAGCGTCAATCTATTGCTTTGTGAGACTGCTCATGCATTTCTGATCCCTACCGTACATGGGAAGCCTGTCGTTTCCGGGCGAGCAGGAACCCATGTTACAAGGTCTGCTGGAAGAGATTTCTTTTGTGAAATAAGAAGTACCTTTGTACTTTATTTATTTTCTGTGTCTTTTTACGAGTAGGTATACAAAAATTATTCAATAAATAGATAAAACTGAACTTCCCAATTTGAAGGCGCGGTTGGCGCAGTGGCTAAGCGATTGGCTTTCTGCGCTAGGCACTTGCCAGGTTCGATCCCTGGACGTAAGAAATATTTGTATGTCCTACAGATAGTTGTTTCGGGTCTGGGTATGTGTGACCTAGGTCACGATACAGGAGAAATCACAGTGCGAGGCAAAGGTCTTATAAAAAAAATACTCCAGCAATTACACTTAATTATCTTGACTTATCAAATTAATTAATCGAATAACTGTGAATTTGTCTCATTAACACACAGAAGACAGGACCTCATATACCAACGAGGCTCTTCATTACGAATGAAGTTAGTGAAAAGTGAGGGATTCCGAAAGTACCCAAAGTCAAAGTTAAGTTAAAATAAGTGAGTTTTGAGTTTGTGAGGAGTCGCTTTTAGATGCTTTTCGAGTTAGAAGCGGAAGCGGAAGATATTGTATGTTTAAATTTGCTGTGCCCGTGACTTCTTCCGCGGGGACAAAAGACGGAGAGAATCATGAAAAAAAAACTATGTTCTTTCTCATGATGCACACTATTTCCTTGTCAAATTTCATCAAAATCGGTTCAGATGTTTAGTCGTGAAAAAGGTTACTTTTTCACGACTAAACGTCTGTCTCTGTCTGTCTGTTAAGACAGACAGAGAGATAGAGTTACTATCGCATTTATAATATTCTACGAATAACATTTTGTAATTGAGTTGGATTCCCAGGATGTAAACATGTAAGAAGTTTTTCTAATAAAAAATTCTGGATAACATTCCCGTGTTTAAAATTAACGAAAATGGTCCCTAGCTCAGCTCGAAGTAGACTTCGGAGAATATGGTGATGTAAATGTAATTAAATTTAGTACTTGGCATAACATTTAAGGGTATTCATAAGATTAATTTCGACAAAATTATATTTCCATTCATTTTGTTTGAACCAATTGCAATTTTTTGTAACTCATACCTCGCAGCTACCAAAATCGCCACCTCTCCTAGCTTGCACACACCGCATTCGACATCGAGTTCTCCTAACAGTAGAATCTGTTTTCACAAGGAACACCAACTTAAATTAGAAAGCTTAACCCGACTGTGAATCTTACATCCAAGCAAAATTGGCAGTTAATGTGTTTTACTTTAAATGCGTTGTTGATTTCACTAGAGTGCAAGGAATACGGAATGAGATTAAAAGGGGATTTAATTTTCGACTTACGATGGTAATTCGGGATGGGGGGGATGGTAGACGGATAAAGCGATTGAGTTGAGGGATGGCGACGTTTTGGAACCCTGGCGACTGTACTGCATGCTTCCGTCTATTCTTTTTATACTGAATCTAATGTACAGCGTGAAATAAAAATGACCAGCCATATTTTAGGATCATGTCTATGAAACTATACAACTTACCCCATGGAACATTATTATTGCTAGGGTCAAAGTTTTTTAATTCAACTGGGCCTTTGCATGCTCTTTCAAAACGTCGTGATTCTAGGTGCATGATTCCAAGTAGGTTGTTCCTGGAGAAGATACCGGCAGGAAACTCCATGGATAGGTACTATTATCAAAAAACAAATTAACAATAATAGGTACCAGGCGTCAGCCAAAAATTCGACCTGAATTTACACAATATTACTAAAATAAAAAGAACAGCAAAGATCATAATAAGTACCAATATAAGTACAATACAAGTATACTTAACAATACTTAAAACTACTACAAATGAGTCCTACTGAGGCTTCCAGTACGCATGCAGTAGGCCCAACACAATAAACATTGTACCTAACTAAATCAGAAAACAATTCGAATTCCTAATTCAACCATTTGTCACCATAATGCTTTGAACCATCCCCGCAATTCGAATAAGTCATGTGCAACCGTAATCGATATTCGATTGAACACCAAATCGATTCCAATCGGTACTGTACCATGTAAACAACATCAAGAGCTGTCAATACTATAATCTGGCAAACGTCTTCACGGTCACGTCGGCTGTCGGGCTTACACGTCCAAGTAAATATCGGTTATTGGGGATTTGTGACGTTGATTTTAATTTATATGTTGATTTTTTATACGAAAATAAGGCGCTCCTCCATTTAAGTATAAGGCTTACACTGTAAGCTCGGGAGTAGTTCACAGTGGAGTAAAGTTAAATAATATAGAATAGAATAGATCTTAATTTCATGTAAACCAAATACAGACTGAAGAAATTTCGAGACTTAGGTGCGCGGCTCCAAGTAGGTCCTATGGAGAATAACCGGCAAGAAACTTCATGGAGACTCTATTAAAATAATAGATTACTATCTTGATTAGTACCATTTTGAAATTTTGAACACCTACCGCGATAAAGCCACGTTGTTGCTCTGTTGAAAAACTTATCTTTTTTGGGTGAAAAGTAACTCCACAGACACCCACGAGTGCCGCTATTCTGAGACTGGTGAGTTCAATCTTCTGTTGACTTCTACTGTATATATTTAAGCTATACATTGCCGCACTGTACCGCACCGTCAATACTGTTCTTTTTAGTCTCAAAACCCCTCTAGAGGTTAGAGCTATTTACAGGCTACACCAGAATCTTCCCTGAATTATTGACAGTCACCCATATGAAGGGAGATTTTGTTCTTTGATGAGGAGCAAACAGCTCCAGCGTAAACATTAGAAGCAATAAATTATTTTCTCGAAAACTTAGCTTTCACTTATAATTTATAGGTAATAAATTGTTCAATTTATCCCTATTAAATTTTATCGTTCAACTAAATCTAATAAAGCTAAAGTTAATGAAAGTTTTCTGAAAAATTAACTCTTCCGCGAAAAACGTTCAAACTTTAGAATTTTCTTCATAGTTAGTTAACTAAGATTACGTAGATACTCTCCAGAACTTCTTCTCTCAAGTTAAATGGAACTATTGTAATTTTGGTAACAATATTCTGAAAGGGAATTTATTTTAAAGTTGTAATATTTTGTACTTTTTGTAATAAAAAATGAAATGTAATATAAAAATAAATAATGTTATACCTATAAATATGTTGCTGTGCCCTAGCAAGATTCATGTTAGAAACTTTATACTACCTATGTAACATCCTGTATACTGTATACAACATGAATGCTGTTGAAACCTTATTTCACTAAGACTTCTTTGTTTGTAAAAGTATACAATGTATCTATGACTTTTTCGTTGCCATGGTTACGGATATAATACAGAAATAATATCGAAATTTGTAAAATAATTGTTAGTTTGTTTTTATTTAACACAATAAACAAAATGATGGAAATAAGTAAATAGAGAGATTTTCACTTTGTTCAAATGCAATAAATAAAGAAAATACACATATTTGTCCAAACCATAAAATAATTTTGTGTAGAGGGCAATGACATTTTACAAATAGACGGGCCCTACACCAACATTAATGCACTACAAAATGGCGTAAACTTCACTATCGGTACATAGCAGTACATATAATTATACAGTGCGCAAAGAAAGGGAAAGAAAATGAAAGCCACCATACGCCATGTCGGTTGTTAGAAAAAGATGAATATAGACGTTTAGTTACGTGGCATTAGCTGCTGCATGCTCATTCTCTCAGTCGGTGCAGGGCATTTACCTTGCATTTATCTTGCCAATATAGAGCGCGGGCAACGCGTCTATTTGTAAAATGTCAAATGTCATTGGTAGAGGGTATGTTGGTACACACTCACGAAAACAGGTCGAATGGGTAAGTATTTAGTCTACGAATCGCAAGACAAATTTTGTACGCGAATAGCGTATCTTCATTAAGGTGTCTATACACTTAAATTAGCTTAAAATCTCTACCCATAGTATGTTAATATCAGAGATTGCCTATTCTTCGATTTCACTCGCCAGCAACTGGTCGTACAAATTTATCACGAGGAATAAGATTCTTGCAAAAGTACCGATCTTGAGAATAAAAATAAAAAATCTGTCTATTCGTTTAAGTTTACCCTTTTTTAGCATTTAAAAAAAAAATTAGTCAAAAGTATGTCCATAAACAAATTGGTCTTTTAGTTTTGCTCGCAGTTCAATTATATCAAATGTTTTACTAGAAAAATACAATCAATTTAATAGAACGCAAACTCCAATAATTATGTTTAAGATTATCCGACAATTTAAGCTCCGAAGTCCAGACTTATACGATTGCGAAGGAGTTTAAAGTTCCACAGTTTTGTTCAAAACTTAGTTAAAGATGGTTAAAGTAACTGGGAGAAATAACGGGCTCAAGTTTAAAGCGAGAAGGGGAGATTTTATGACTGTTTTCAATTATGGTGTAAGAAACAAACCGAGGGGTGTGAACAGTATTACAGCAATATAAAGAATGATCATAAAACCGATGGGTAAGCAATCGAGAGTGGTAAAGAAGATACAGTAGAAAGATGGATCCTAGCACTAGGGATCAAACTGGGTAAAAGGAGACTAATAAATACAACCAAGGAAGCAATAATTTTGTTAAAAGCTAGCAAGCATTCTTCTTCTGCCGAGTCGACACGAACTAAAGCGGGAAGAGGAGATTTTATGATTGTTTTAAATGATGGTCTAAGAAAATATCCGAGGGGTGTAAACATTGAGTATTTTAGCGATGTAAAGAATGATAATAATATAGCTGATGGATAAGCAATCAACGATGGTAAAGAAAATATAGTAGAAAGATGGATCCTGGCACTAGGGATCAAACTGGGTAAAGAAAACGAATAATACAACCAAAGGAAGCAATAATTTTGTTGACAGTTAGCAAGCATTCTTCTTCTGCCGAGTTGGCACGGACTAAAGCGAGAAGATTTTATAACTGTTTTAAATTAATTACGGTGTAAGAAACCAACTAAGTGGTGAAATCAATGAATATTTTAGCAATATAAAGAATGATAAAGCCGATGGATAAGTAATCGTCGATGGTAATGAAGATATAGTAGAAAGATGGATCTTGGCAGTAGAAATCAAACTGGGTAACAGAAGACTAATAAATACAACCAAAGAAAACAATAATTGTGTTAAAAGCTAGCAAACATTCTTCTGCCGAGTCGGTACGAGAGATTTCATGGGAGTCGCCGAATGGGAATGGTCGTATGGATGATGACTGCCCAGGGTACGCTAGACGATCCTACGTTTCGTCACTCGTGGAGGCATTTGTTCCGCAGCTTATATGTATTATTTTAAGCAGCCTCACTGAGACATGTGGCGCAGCGGCATTAATACTGAGTGGAAACCTTTTTGACACAGCTTCGACGTACTTACCTATATATCCGATGAACCTTATTTAGGATTTTTTTATGTCCCCGTTTTTCTTTTTGTTTTATAGTCACTTTTTTTTTCTTTTATATGTTGTCACATACTCAAAATCATCAACTCAAAATTTAACAAGGTTCATGAGCGGCTGCATTTGCTTGTAAACTAATATATTGACGATAACCTCATTTCCTGAAGGGTTGAAGATATCACATGACTGAACACACGAAGAAACTGATACCTACTATTAAATTGCGACGCTTTCGCTTGTATCTTGTTACATTCTTAACGCTTGGTTGAAGTTTAGAACTTTAACGCGTCATTAGCTTCAGCTATGATAGAAAAGAATTAATGGTTTCCGATGGGTACCTCTCTTTTTAACAATATATCATATTATCGAATCGGCTTTTTCGTTTTATGGATTTGGTAAAATGGTACATTCAATCGCTCGGGGGAATGGGAAACGATAATTTTAATATTATAAATTAAACTCCGTTTCTCAAATGATATTTTGAACGGGAGATTCATCGCCCGCCGAGTAAACTATTTTTGACAAAAATTGCCAAGACGGTTTTTGTAAAAAAAAACCGAAGATATTATTATGACCATTTGATAGTAAAATGCTAGGATGGAAACCTGTGAAGTATTCCTCTTTGAGCACCCGTGGATTGAGGACCTAAGGTATTCCTCTTCGAGCACCAATCAAAACAATTAGCTTGGTGGCAAAAGCAGCCAGAAAAATTATACCATATAGTGCAGTGGCTTCTAGTGATGGAGTCAATAATACAAACATATCGATAACCGTCCCTAAAAGTTAAACGTACTTCTATTATAAAAAAAAAACCCATGTTTTGGCGCGTGACATTTAAATTGGCGAGAAGAAAATAAAATACATTTAAACTAAGACATTAAATGTATTTATTCCTATAACGTATAGTTTGGCAGTACTTTTTAATACTATTCCGTATTACTTAGGCTATAAATACAATAAACCCACTTTATCGCCCACTAGACTAGTATTTACGTTTATTTCTTTTCACATAAAAACAAAATATCTCCGATAGTCTTTTAAGGGACAATTTATGCAATGTATTTCATACCTGGGATTATCTGGATCGTCTCAAATATTCAGGCTTACACCAAATGCCTCTAAATATTCAGAGAGTGTATCGTGTTATTTATAAAAAACATCGCCTTTGTTTTTATGGAATTAGATTATTATAAATTAGAAAATCTTTTATGTAAACTATGAATTGTTTTTAAAGCGTTTTAAGTTTGGACACTGTTTATGACCAAAATCATACAATTTATTTATTTATTTTACTTTAATGACATTGTCTGAGACCATTTACAGTAATTAACAACACAAGACAATAAATTATAATAATAAAAATACATTTATCAATCCCTCTCACTACACTGCAGACATACTGACAAAAACAAGATTTACTATGGAATGTAACCAATGCAGTTTAATATTTGCCATGCTTAATAATGTGTCCATAGACAACTAACTCAGGCAACCCAAATTTTGTTTACATGCGAAATCATAAGAAAAAATATGAAGTGTTACTGTGAGGTGTATAAACCAATTCAATTTCATCCCCTATTTTCTAAATTATACAATATGAAATCATTTCGCGAGTTTCTTTATAATCCGTTCTCATTAAAAACTACCAGCGGATACAAATGGGGAAGAGACAAAGAAAAAAAAAAAAAAAGTCTACTCTATGGGTATATAACCATAGAGAACATTCTCTGTGACGTTCATGCTCATAGAATTCACGAGGATGAATTTTATTTAAACTAGTTGTTGAGCTTCGATCGCCTAAAAATATAATAATTAGACTTTGGCCAGCGAAAGCTGTCCACGAATTATTATCTAAACTTTTATTATGGCAACAATTTAAGATTATCAAAATTGTAAAATTGACGTTCCATACTTTAGTCATCCTTGATGCAATTGAGCTTGTATAGAGTCAGGCGAAGAAAAAAGTAGCGAGCAAAAATATAGGAATACCAGGGTCTGAAATGCAAAATTTAATAAAATAATGTTTTCTATCCATAACTACTGACGATTGGAAGAAGTACACTGATCATGTACTAAATGTTGAAAACCAGTACAAATTAATGGACCGTATTGTTGAAAACGAGCTTGAACGATTCATAATACATATTGGGGACAGTAGCAGTAGCAGTGAAGAAAGCAATGATGCTGATTCAATATTATCGGTTGTAGAGTTCTTGGAATCCGATTTCGACTATGGGTCATAACCAGGGCTTGTAATCAGTTTTTGATCTAAACCTTTATCCACACTGAGCCCTGAGCCAAGATATAGAAACTTACACCGTGGAGTATTTTGTATGCAGATAATGTAGCCATTATATCCGATGTCATCCAGGGAATGCTAGAGAACCTTGAGGAATGAAGGATGTCATTTGAAACAAACGGTATTATTATACTGTTACATAGTTTATTACATTTGGTCTTTTCAGATGTAAGTGTGAAGACACAAAAATGAATTAAAATTGAAGGGTCTATAAAAATCACGGACAGTGTAATACTGCAGGGAAAACTCGAACACATTCAGCAACAGTTTCTAATTTGGATAATTTTGATATTTCGGCTATAAGAAACAGACTAAACGAATAACTCCTATGTTTTGTGTGGATTCTTTGTGAACCTACTTTATTCTTGGACAGCTTTCGTTGGCCAGACTCTATCTACAATAGGCACTCTTACAATAGGTACATTTGATACGTATATTTAAACTTCTGCTCAAGTAAGAATATTTTTTACTGACCTTGTACAAAAAATGTCTTCAAAAGAACTACTGCAGTTGACGATTTGATTAATAGTGTCTTCGTCTGAAGTTTTAAAATTAATCATATATGTTGGATAGTTTTTCAGTTTATAACTAAAAGTAATTTGTAGTAAGTAAATGCCGTTAAGTTTTATTTCTCGACAAGATCAGTCAAATCCCATTTTTGAAGGGGATACTCGATCAAGTATCAACCGTCAGGATTCACCAAGCACACTAAAATTCTGAATCGCTAATAGAATATATTTTTGGACAGTAAATTCCTTATAATGCTAGTAAAAATATTTATTTTTTAATGATTGCGAACACACATCTTTTATAATATCGAGTGTGCTATGGACCTAAAAAGGCCTCCTGATCAGAAGGTCTAAGTAGCACAACGTCCAACATCGCGAAACGTCTAATGAGCAGTAAGTCTAATTAGCTAAATGTCCATGTAGCAAAACGTCTAACTATCAGATGGTCTGTATCGCAGAAAGTCTATTTAGCAAATCGTCATTTTTAAAATGTGTACACTCATGATGGAAAGTAAAAGTCATTTTGTAAATTACATTAATTTATTTCTTAAAAAAAATATCTGGGCTAAAAGCCTAGTAGCCTCTTAAATATTATTATGATATTAGGCGCACAAATCCCCCTGCATTTATTTACCTAATATCCTTTTGATATGGCTAAGGTTTATCAAAAATTCAAATGGACTAACTTTTTGGCCCTCAAGCTTTTGCAGCTCTCTTTTGTATTTGGCATTAAACATAATATCGATCTTTCTTCTCTTATTTCCTTCAAATAACATATTCTTGTATTTGCGATCTTGCCAGAGCGCTTCTTTTCTAAGAGCATTGAGGAATAGTAGCAGGGTTGGCTTTGATTTTATATTCGTGTTTAGCCGCCTGTGCCACCCTTCGAGTGCATTGTTTGTGCGAAAATTATAATTACTAGGACAGTTTATTATATCTGCCAGAGACTGAAGCCATTGTTTTTTAAAGTAATTTAAAAAAGTCACCATTTCTTCACTTTTCGTGTCGTTTTCAACAATGCTAGTCCAACATTTCGTTATGTATGGAGAAGGTAGCAGAGGTAAATTGGAACATACTCTGACAATGTTTCTACACTCTTTGTTTTCAGGAAGACCCAATGTTGACGCTTTTTTCCAAACGGCCTTATTAAGATGATAATAACAGCCCGTTATTTGAGTGTTTGGAAAAGCGTCTTTAATTCCATTGATAAGCGCTATCTCATAATCGCATTTAATGGCCAACATGTCTATTTCAAAATGCTGCTTGATGAGGCCAAATAAGCGTTCGTAGGTTTCTTGTCTCTTGTCAGGTAGTAACGCGTATATAACTCCCATAACACAAGTTAAATCATCACAGCTATTCAAATCAACATGAACTGATAACAGGTGGTAGAATGGCTTGGGTGTAGCTTTGAATGTTCCATCAATGAAATACATCTTATTTTTCAATGTCTTAATGCATTGTCTACTCACAGGTGTTGAAAATATTAAGATTTTATTATTGTCACATCCATGTGTTGAATTTTGTGCCTGAGTATCCAAACATTTTGAGAATCTGACGATTTGCTAAATAGACGTTCTGCGATACAGACCATCTGATAGTTAGACGTTTTGCTACATGGACATTTAGCTAATTAGACTTACTGCTCATTAGACGTTTCGCGATGTTGGACGTTGTGCTACTTAGACCTTCTGATCAGGAGGGCTAAAAAGATACACCATGAGTTTTTGCTAGAGAGTAAATCCAGTAAAACGGTTTAAAAAAATAAAGTGAAATTATTAATAATATTTTAATTATTCGGACTTATTCCGCAAACACAAAGGAACTCATTATATGTAACAAAAAAAATAATGTAACAAGACGTGTGACTAATAAAACTTTTAAAGCATGATGATTCTAATTCCTCATTATTTAAAGTATGTTTTAAGTAAAAAGAATTAGGTACTTTTCTTTTCTGTAACAAAAATAACGAAATTACCCTTACAATTTGCTCTACAAAAACATTTTAGCCTTACATTTTATCCGAAAATTCAATTGAACCACCTTATCCAATCATTTTAGCCGTAGGCGAGCATCAATGGCTACATGGTCCTACGCTTCCCTGTATTATAAGTAGAATACCGCCCCCGGGACAGACTTAAGACGTTAGCTAAGCGATTTATGTAGTTCCCCCTTAAGGGACGTCACCGCTTCAAAACAATTCCCGAGATTTGGATACAAGTTTATTAAAGTTTATGGTTGTTAAGGAATTTTGGGGATGAGGAAAAATTTTGATATAAAAAATAAGATGAGGTGTTTTGGGAGTTTGATTCAATGTGAACATTGTAATTGTTTTATTATACCTACCTATTACACTCCTCGGGATCTAAGAAGATATTGACAGATATAAAGAACGATAGAATGTAACTTGACAATGTTAGTATAGGATGTGAATAAAATCTATTTTGAATATACACTTGATAATAATTGTGAAATTATTATAAATTTTGAGATACGTATAAATTAGCATGGTATATAATTGCTTATGTATTGTTTTAGCTTCGAAATATTTTTAAAATGCATGTTTATGTACTGCTGAAATATCATAAAAATGGTTACGTTCTCAATCAATTATTTTATAAATAAAGGGATGTGATCACTAGAATCGTTAAAATCGTTTGAAATGTTAGTATAAAATTACGTAGGTATTAAAAACTCTTTAAAGGCTTTATGACACGTACATTATATTATTATGATTAATTTAATCTCTCTATGATCACAATTTGCTTGACACTGGCAGTAAAGACAATGACATCTGTGCAGTTTTTCGCGATTTTTCCGACTAATTGTCCGTTCTCTATATTTCTCTGATACCTCTGTTTTTGTGATCTGGCTTTGATTTTGGACTGTTCCCGCTTTTTACGTTGACTTGGCTTGCTATACTTGGATTCTAATACTGTGGTTTCGGACGTCCGTTACAATTTTTTTTTTCAAATTGTCTATTTGATTTCGTACTGTGAATAGTAAATCGCTCAACTTGGTTTGGAAACTACGATAGTACTTTGAACGTGAATCAATAACTGGTGGACCATTATTACCGGTACAACAAGTGGATAAATAATTTTGGCATGAAATTATAGATATTTTTTATCATTCTATGAAGATACCTACAGAAATTCGATTTCATATTAAATTCGGATTTCATAAAAAATCCTTATCAGATGATTTTTTCTCGATTTTTTATTCATAGTTTTATCGATTATACACTCTTAGCATTATAAATCGATTTATTATAAAATCGATATTTTTGGTTACCGATTTATACGCTTCACATCCCAAATTGACTCAAATGATATTTATATCAAAAGTGGCTTTTAGATCTCGAGGAGTATAACAGCAAATCAAAAATCTATCGCGGTTTGACAATATATGTTTTTATACAGGCGCGGATACAGAGGGTGTAATGGCAATGGGTGCAATTGCAAATATCTTCAGAAGTCGTGATCCATAGCGCAGAAAACCAATCGCTTAAACCAGGTGTCAAAATAAGTTATAGTAGGTCATATGGAGAAGAACCGGCAAGAAACTCCATGGAAACTCTTAAAATAATAGATTACAATCTTGAATAATACAATGATGTGGTAAGAGCTGCGAGAATAATGTAATTTAATGTGAATAAAAAATAAGAATAGGATAATAATGATTTGCCTCTGAATAAGATTGTATGGCAGTTACAAGCTGACCAATCCCGAGAGATAGCACCCGATCACGAGCATGACAAATACGTCAGCATCGCTAAGCCCAACTATAATGAAGGCAACTCGTTGGAGACATAATATCGACGTAGTTATAATGACCGTAGACTTGCTCGCCTCTTGTTTACTCTGCTGATTAATTTAGTTGCGGGTTCTAAGATAGTTTAATTAATTTCTTGGGACACGCCGACCATCACTGCCCGCTGTTTTCATTGAATACAAGCTGTGTTAAATATATACACGTCAAAACTTGACGTTTTCTTGCTAATCATCATAACATCATCATCATACCAGTATTAAACGTCTACTACTAAACGAAATTACAGAATTGTGGAGGAACGAAGTATGATACTCCTTGATAGAAAAGGGAGGATTCTCCGACAAGGTGAGAGGATATTTGCCTGGTGGGCCGAAGCCAGTTGGTTTTTTTTTTTTGCTTAAATATGTCTCGCTGATGGTTCAGGGAACTTTCTCTGCTTAGCAGATCTTTGACGAGGCCAGGTGGGCCTCCGACCAGTATATTTTAGGAACAGCGCAGCTAAGGCGCCCCATAGTGGAGTTCGGGCCTAGGGCATTGCTGAGAGACGAGCAAGAGGGGACTTGTTGGATCTAGTTCTGATTATTTGGTGCTGTGTTTGTTGATGTCAGACAGTCTTATACCTATTGGCTATTTGGCGTGAACATTTTCATAGTGCAATGTAGGATCTGAGTTGCCACTGTAATGTGGTAAATAGCACTGGCGTAGTCTATTGCCATGTTGTTACTGCTGTAAGTTGTTATTTCTTGAAGCACTAGATGTCGCTACAGAATAAATAATAGTACCTACTAAACGTGGGCCTCCTAATAACCCCTAATATGAACGGTCATAGAAGTTTTTCATAAACACCACGCATGGTTGGTGGGTTGGTGATCGCAATAGTATATAAAACAACGAGGTTTTTAAAGTAAATGCAAATGTCCAGTTGAAATAAAAAACTTTGACTGACATTGTTTTGAGCTGCGTAGGATAGATATCCTTTTGATAAAGTCCCTTAGCAACCTTTTACTATATCCACGGCTGGAGAGAGAGAGGTAGTGGGCCTTTTCTTTGCTGAGAACCAAATTGATGACGGATCATCCGTATGAAATCTGTTGTATAAATAATTATAGTTCCGTTAAAAATCAAAGGAAAGAGAGGAAGAGACCTAGACGAAGCTTTGTACAATAAGTAAAGGAGAAAGTAGGAATCGAGTCATATCAAGAGGTGAAAAAGAAGGCAGGGGATAGAGAGCAGTGGCGATTGCTTCACTGAAAAGAGCTAAGCCCTTAATTAAAGTAAGAAGAAATCAATACCATGACAAATACAACAAACAAGACACACCCAATCACGAAATCTGACGTCATTAGTTTCACTTGAAAAGGAAAAGAATCATCAAAAACACAGAAAACCGACCCTCACTCTAAGACCATCAATAAGACACACAAAAGAGTATCTAAAACGAACTTTAAGATTAACAATGTCGACCGGGGTTCGAACCCAAGGCGATTGATTACAATTCACACATCATTAGGCACCCACCGGCGGGTAAGGCGCTTGATACATTACCGAGCTATCTCTTTTAAGGAGCTTGTCAATTGAAAGCAAAACCAGAAGTGCAAGTTTATTTAGTTATAGATTTTTTAAAGCTGTTAATTTTCAAATAATTTTCATTAATTTTGGAAAAAATCTTGAAGTTGACAAACTGACCGCCAAGGATGTTCTAGATAGATTAATAAGGAGGACTATAAAAAAAAATACCCCAGAATTATGCGAAATTGCAGCATATCAGTCTCCCCAAAGGATTAAGTTTCTGCATTAATGATTGTAAACATAATTTATGGCACCTTTGTAGAAGAAATAACAAATGCATATTTATTATTCGATAATCAAAGAAAGAATACACTCGAGAATATGTTTTATCAGTTCTTCGCAATGTTAATTGATTGGTGTGTGCCAAAGTAGGTAAACGACATTTCTGGTTATTTGAGCCTATCCTATTATAATATCATGAAATTGTTGACAATACTTTGAATACTTTTTTTTTTTTTTTTTTTTTTTTTAATTTATTTATTTATTTATATATTCTTTATTGTACAACAGTAAAAAAAAATTATACACATAACTTGCACGAACAGAGGTAGATTGTACAATGGGCGGCCTTATCGCACACGGCGATTTCTTCCAGGCAACCTTTGGATGGACAAGAGTGAAATGATGTTATGGGGCAGTCAATTATGTGCATTATATAGCACTACACATTATACAAAATATACTGTAAGTATATATTTTATATATAAATATAGATAATATATACAATACATACTTAAATATATATATATATATATATACATATAAATAGTACGATGCAAACAATAAGGAAATAAACTACAAAAGATAAAATGATTACATGGGAAAACAATTACCTACAGCGACAAATAATATTCCCTCACGAGCCTTTTAAACACTGGCAATGACTGCGCACGCCTAATAGAAACCGGTAATGCATTCCACAAACGAGCGGCCTGAACTTTGATGATTTCGTGAATCCAAAAATGATCCTAGATTTGCATTTGTAGGTATCGACTGATTAAAATAGTTATTTGTTATACAAGAGTGCAAAGTTGCTTTTTAACCGCGTGTTCAATTTTGATGACCGAGCAAGCGAAGGATTCTAAAATTGAATCACGAGCGCAGCGAGTGATTCAAAATTAGAATCCTGAGCGTTAGCGAGGGAATCAAAAGAGCACGAGGTGAAAAATCTTTGCACTCGAGTGCAACACGTAACTTTTCATTCCACCTCAGCGAGGAAATGACTAAATGCAAAAAAAAAACGTTTAATTCACAAACTTAGTGCACACGATGTTCTAAATTCAATTTACTTTATCCTCTAGAGAATAAAAACGGCTTTTCCACTCAGATATTGAAGATTAAAAATACTCTTTCCGAGATGGTGGGATGAAAATTTACTTTATCCTCTAGAGAATAAAAACGGCTTTTCCACTCAGATATTGAAGATTAAAAATACTCTTTCCGAGATGGTGGGATGAAAAATTACTTGATTTTCTGCTTATTTCTTTGCGGTACGGAAGTGCAAAGGATACGGAATGAAAGAGGAGGAATAATTCTTTCTCGAAAGCTTTCCAATGATTGAATCTGTTTTATGGTTTACTCAGGTATATGCATATCTCAGTCTTTGTGAAGAATCGGAGAGTCATCACACGTAATACAAAAGAGTTTAACAGGTCAGGATCGAGAAGAAGGTAAAGGAGGAGGGATGTAT
Organism: Allophyes oxyacanthae; assembly: GCA_932294325.1. Taxonomy (NCBI): domain Eukaryota; kingdom Metazoa; phylum Arthropoda; class Insecta; order Lepidoptera; family Noctuidae; genus Allophyes; species Allophyes oxyacanthae. Next base: position 12,432,749 of record OW028629.1, read on the forward strand.
TATTTTCTTTCTTTCTTCTAAAATAACAAAATGTGTTATTTGAGGTTACCGATCTTGTGCATTCTAACAAAATGAGCATACACTACTCGTCGTTTTAAAGCAGTGGTCCTTAAACTTTTAGTGATGAGGGAACATTTGACCACCAACTGTATGGAGGTAATATACCTTTAATAGTAAATGTAAATATGTAAACGGATTTTGTCACTTATTTAATATTTTGAGGATGGCTTCGCGGACCACTTCGGGTGCTTCCAAGGACCACCAGTGGTCTGCGAACCACCTGTTAAAAACCACTATTCTAGAGTCTCTTTGGTATCTTCTGGGCTCCCATTTAATGTGTTTAAGCTCTCTTGCTTTTTAAAGTAGTGCTGTAAAGTTGCACAGAATTGGTTCCTAATTTGGTATATCTTTCATTTTCTTTTATGTTTATGATACCTATCATACAAAAAGTATATAGGTATAGCAGGTATTGGTAATTGAATTAATGGTAGTAGGTATCTGGTAAAGAAAACTTAAATTCTCTGCCTTTCTTATTGGGGTGACATTTTGACTTCAAATATTTCAGTTGGCTTTATCCATCTCACGCATGTTTTCACTGTTGTTTCCCCAAATAAGACAGAAAATCTTTAACGCTTCATAAAACAGATTAGGTAAGCAGAATTGTCGGTATCGCCGTAATGTTCTATGGTTTTTCGATAGCCATAAAATAAAGCCGTTTCTTCACAACCCCATCAGCCGTTGTATCCTTTGTATGGTATCCAGGAAATGCATAGTAATGGTTTTATTACTCGAATGGGCTTGTTCAATGTAGTAAGTATTTACTTCTCGTGTGAAGGTGTTTGGGTTGAGTAAATGTATCGGTGTTATATATGTTTATATTATGGTGGGGTACTTTTAGTATCCCATTTATTAGATCGACTTGGTAAATAATCATTAAAAAAGCTTATCACCATTGCGGAAGTATTCTTTTTCATTTTTTTATGTTTGAGAAAACATTATAATGGAAATAAAGTTAGTTAGGTTTAGGTCCTACCTTACTTCTCCTAGTCCTTCTTTGGCTGCACTTATGGACGAAGATATATAAGTTCACCAGTGCAAAGGTACTTGAAACTAAAGTTAAAATTCACACACACTTATAGCACAACAGAAAAAAAGCACAGGAAGTAGGAACAGTTCCCAATAGATTATAGATTTGAAGGCACAGATCTAAAGGCAAGTAAAGATTAAGAAAGCAGTAGCGATAACGATTAACAATACAGCGATAGCACAATACTATGAAAACTTAAATAAATATGAAGGTGATATGCAATGAGTATCAAGCGGACAAGCAACGTGCGGTTTGCGTCGAGAGCTAGTGAAGACTGGCGGGAGGCGAGGCGCGGGCGCCGCCTCTGGTCGGTGTACCTGCCGTACTAGTCACACGTTGGTTCACACGGTTGGTTCACACACAAGGGCTCTTCGTATTTTAAATAAAATTTGCGAAGATGAAGATCTCGACATTTTTTTATTTATTTTTTAAAACGTTGCCCCTCTCTAGGATTTCTCCTGTATCGAGGGTACAGTTTACAAACATACATGTCACATGCACATACAACCAGACCCGAAACAACTATCTGTAGATCATACAAATATTTGTTCCGTGCGGGGATCGAACCCGCGGCACGTAGCGCAGAAAGCTAATCTCTTAGCCACTGCGCCAACCGTGTCGTCACATGTTCTTTGATGAAATTCACGGATACTGCACATAAATGTATTAGTAGTTAAGAATACTTACACTGTCGTATTGGATATGTACTGTAAAGGCAATGTAAAGGTTAATAAATAAATAAATAAAAATAAAATAAATAAATAAACGTTGAAATAACGTGTTTGAATGGGTTTGTCCACTGTTGCATAGCAGTCGGAGTTCGCACACAAATAATAAAACTTAACTTAAGTTAACTTCAATCTTGAATATTGACAATTCAATGATCCTTTTCCCTCTCCATTCTAGACACTAATCATAATCCTGTTGGTAATTTTCGTCAATTCCCGGCAACACTTGAAACGTTCGGAAATATATTCAAAATTAAAAAACATTGCAGTGGCGAAGGGTGAAAATTTTCATAGGGGAAGCCGTCTCAAAAAACCCCTCCAAAAAAGCACACACACAAGATCCATACCGTCTCCTGTAATCTATATAGTCATTAGTCATGTCTGGAAGAGCTTGACTTAACTGAATAACATGCCATTTTTATCAGTTGTATGAGTAAATAATATATTATGACGTTGGTCTATGTACTAACCAATTCCTAAAGGAAGGCGATGGGAATCAGTTTGTATGGACTCTTCTCCACTGAAACATTGTTGTATTAGCCACAAAATTAGATGTAAGTACTGAGCACTACTACTTGTGTGCAAATATGTTTCCTCGAAGCTCTACAAATGTCACAAAGTGTTGGTCATAAAAGGTTAACTATGCACAACGGCTAATAGGATTCACAGCCACAAACCGGCGGTTTAACTGCTTCGTTCAAATGAAACAATTCTATTGTTTTACTGAACAAGTAATTTAAATTCAAGTCGATGTTTTTTACTGATTATTAAATGGTTTGATTTAACTTAATTTGGGCAACTGCGTGTTTGTTAGTGACAATAGATGATTTATTATGTAATGGTAGAATTTATGTATTTTCTGCTTCTGTCTTTCATATTTTTACTTTAAAAATGAACTAGACACATTAAACAAGGACTAGTTATCATTGGCTCGTGATCGAACAGTATGAAAAATAAGGGGAGAGGCCTTTGCCCAGCAGTGGCAATAATACAGGCACAATAACAATAACTTTAAAAATGCGTTCTCCTCCATAATATTCATATTATTTAAAATAAATGTTTTTATTTAAAAAATGCGCTCTCATCCCATTCGCAATAGGAGAATTTTCCTATATATACAACAATAGTCGAAACATACAGAAACACAGACCGTCTAAACAAACATTTAGTTAGGTTAAAAAGTATAAAATGGTGTTTAAATAAAACAGTAGCTGAAAAACAACGATCCACTACACTAGAGGTTCGTGGAAACGATATTTTCTAAACACACAACCACAATACAGTGTAAACCGTAGTTCTAGTGAAAGATTCAAGTGAATAACCCTTGAATAACCTAACCATAAAAAGCCCCCAACTACAATTAGAAAAAGAGCTGTAACTTTTGAAGGGTTGAACAGATTTTCATGACCCATAGCTAAAACCATCCCGATTAAACTAACTTTCAATGTCACTTGTGATAACGGTGAAGGAAAACATCGTGAGGAAACCTGCACATCTGAGAGGGCCTCATAAAGTTCTCGATGGTGTGTGTAGTCCGCCAACTCGCATTAGGCCAGCGTGGTGGACTAAGGCCTAACCCTTCTCATTCTGAGAAGCGGCCTGTGCCCAGCAGTGGGACAGTAATGGGCTGAATTTAATTATTTTATTTATTTATTAATCTTCGTAAAACTATCAGGCCAGTGGGGGGTTATCACGTTGCACGCTCGTGATCGGCATCGATTGTTCCCCCGCCGTTCCTGGTGCATTGGAGAATTCAAAAACAAAGATTTCGATGAAAACTGTTATAACTTACACTTCTATCCTCTACCTGCGTCATGACACTGCACTATAAAGGTCATCAACCCGTGAATATCTGCATTTACATTGAGTAGCGAAACGTTTCGAATAAAAATTTGTACACCTCTCATTTTATTCGAAACGTTTGAAATAAACCTGTACGACTCTCATTTTATTAAGTCTGTGTGCGAATACGGTATTGTTTTATAGAACAAACGAGTTTCTATGTCTTTATCAAGATTACAAATGTTATTTAGGATTTAAAAATGGGATTGGTTAGTTTTTTATGCATGACAATGAAATGAAAGTGGTTTGGTAAATGTTGGTATTTCGTATGAATTTTAGAAGAAAAGTTCACTACATTGTGTGAAAAGGTACATTTGTGGGCCGAGTACGAATGTTTTGACATATAGTAACGTAAACGTAACCAAATTTAGAACCAAAAATACACGTTTAATCCATGATATTTTTTTGGAAATACGTGCAATATTTTTACATTTTAATGAAACAAGTGCGTTTGTAGTTTTGTATAAAATTGATAAAAAATGCGATAGATTCATTGTATTTTATAATCAAAATTTGCTTACGTTTACGTTACTATCCGTCAAAACATTCGTGCTCGGCCCACAGTAGGTTCTAGTTTTTTTATCTTGTGTATCAAACTATGTCGCTGATAAGTCGTCAGAGGCACACAGGAGCGTAACACACATTTCAACACACTGTTAGATATCATTATGATGCATAAACATACCCAAACGCGTTCTATGACCGAGAACCTAGTACTAAAGGGACTGGTACCTATAGGTATGCCAAGGGTGAGAGGTGGCTTTCACTAATGAGTGCATGTTCACTTCCTTCGGGCGGTGCGGTGCTTGGTAAACGACCGGAAAACGCAGAATAAAGAAACCGTTGGCTGTCGAGAATTAATGCAAGCGTTCATTTTTTTATTTAGAATAGTCTTTTTTATAAAATGATGTGTAGGTATTTATACTGTTTTTCAACCGTATAAAAACAACTCTAAACAGTAACGACAACCTAAACTTTTCTATTGTTAATATTATAAACAATTTTTACTATGGGACAAACACTGAAATCGCGAAAAGATCTGCTGTTCCATATCTACATTTAGGCCCAAGTTAACCGACGACATAACAGACGATTAGAGTAAAATCTGCCGTTTAAACATGACATTTTGTATGGGTAATCGGCCGATTTCATTTTAGACATCTGTTATTTTGTCGGTGTAAATGGCCCTTAGTCCAGTAATATTGAATTAATAAATAATTATTTGTATGGAAAGCAGATTTTTTTTCGTAATTTCAGAATTGTTGCCTTAGTAAAAGTTGTTCATAACGATGAGTACAATATCCCCCCTTACAGGGATCGGGACTTAGGTGGACCTTATTTAAGTAAAAGGGAATAGTGGAGATATAAGTGCATTGCCGTGTAGTGATATGTGTTAGTTACCCCTTGGGCAAACGGGGTAGCGAATGTTGAAATGGTTTCACTCACAGAAATATAGATGTAACTATAAAGTTGTATAGTGTTTACCTTTCAAGTGTCGTCTGTAATTACAGCTTAAAATTATATAACAATGCTTTATTTTCAGACAGGAATGAAATTCATAATTGAAATCTACACTAAGTAATTTATTTATTTATTTAACAATTTATGTACACACAGAAAGAAGAATAATTACAATTAAATAGGAAAGATGACACAAAGGTACTGCTTATTTCTAAAGAAATCTCTTCCAGCAGACCTGCGAGAGGAGAGTTTGAAAAAAAAAGAAATGTAGACTATAGTGTGGAATTAATACAACAGTGTGGAATTAGTAATATATTATTATACAGGACAGTTTTATATGTAGTGCGCAAAATTTGCAGTGATTCAGTGTTCGTTCCAAATGCAACCGCGGTACTAAAATTCACTCCAAAACAAAATAAAAATTTGATTTTGTATGGCTTGCTTGAGAGATTGGGCCATGTTCTTAGTAGTAAGTACCATGGAAAACAAAACACAAGAGGAAAGTGCAAGTAGGCGGAGCGAGTGTGCCATAATTATGCGGAGTTACGCAAACATCACAATTGTTTGTTTTTTAGCTTAGTGTGATTCCATTGCTTTTTTTATGTGACCTTTCTGTTTTATCTTAGGTAAAATGGAATTTGTGAGTTATGAATGTGTGACTTTAGCGACACGAGTTCTTGTACACAGAAATATCAATGCGTCTTCCTCTTGTCTTTTATGTTCCATGGTAAGTATCATTTAAAGGACAATTGATCAATATTGCAGGGTTCGATTCTCCAAGCATCTTAGCTGGGCTTTTATTACCCAAACTACCTATCCGCTAAAGATCCCAAAACAGTAATTATGTGCCATAACAAGATTATAAGTCCCCTACACCACTATGATGACCATAGTGTAGCCAAACGAGTTTAGTTGGTAACTACCTAACTCATGACACCTGTGCAAGGCAAAGTTTTGATTGAACATACAGTTCTGCAGAGGATAATTAAAATAGGGGGAAGGTAATAGGGTTCTTGTTTCATTAAGGAGGTAAATAGAATATTAGATAGCGTCTGTTCCAGCGAAGGGAAATCTTTTTTTTTTACCTTTCAGGTGTTATACAAACATATAGCCCGCCTGATGGTAAGCGGTTACCGTAACTTACGGAAGCAACACCAGGGGCATCACTCACCATCAGAAACATAACACTGCAAAAGAGCAGTGTCATTTGGCCACGATATTCTGCAAGGTGGAGGTATTTCCCCAGTCGGACAACTCCAATTTTAAGTGGAAAGTCCCGCTATGCCCTACCTCACATGAAATATTTGGCATTTAATTGATAAAACGAGCCGTTTTTCGCATTTAGCTAACCTGATCAATAGTGAGATCATGTGGACTCACAGCCACTGTAACAGACTTGCTTAATCTTAGCAATTTCATTTTATGACTAAAATGCACCACAAATATTCTATATTTGCCTCAATTTGAGATTGATTGACGGCAAATTGAACTAATGAGGAAGACAAAAATATACTTTTAAATTGTTTCCAGTTTACTTATTCCATGTGACGTAAAATGTTCTTCTGTCAAATTTTAATAAGGAAAATCAAATCATCTGTCAGTTAGTGTTCATGCTTTTCGTTTTCCTTAATTCAATGTTGTGAAATAATCTTTATAAGGAAAAAACAGCGGCATTAGCCATTTTCTTTTTTAGCAATGCGGCACAAAATCTTTACGTTTGAGTTAATATTTTGTTCTGCCGTCTTATTTTAACATTCATTTTGTTGTTACTTACTGTTAAAGTTAAACGGACTGTTTCTTTATAGGAATGTGGAGAGAAATGATGTTCATTCACAAAAAAATCTTTCTTCATTTGGCTTTGTTTTTTATGGTTTTTGGAAATTGAAGAGCCTATCATTATGGTTCGTAGTTCCCGGTCTCAAGTTTGCCATCTCATTTCTTTACTAGTACCTACCTAAATATAGTGCGCGCGCGAGATTCGAGAAATCGGGGGCTGAGGAAGCGGGCACTGTGCGCTGCGCCCATACCCCGAGCTCTCCCAGTACCAGTGTTACCCTGAGACACTGGTACTGGGAGAGTGCGGGATATCTGCGACGGTCGGGCTCAGCGCACAGTGCCCGCTTCCTCAGCCCCCGATTCCTCGGAGCTCGTGCGCGGACTGTAGGTATAGTAAGACGTTGTAGGGGTGTAATAAGACTCATTGCCTCCATGAAGGTTGGTCATAGGGACTAATGTAAGGAGATAAATAATTATAATTAACGCTATCCCAACTCCAGTCGTATTAAACGATTATTTTTACGTGATAAAAAACAATAAATAGGTATATGAGCGGTGAGATCGCAACGCTGAACTCGGACCGTGGCAATCGGTGAGTGAGAAGACCGCGGCACGCCGCCGCGCCGCCCGATGCGCGGTCCCCGGCCTACCGTGTTTCTTCGGTGATCACGGCGCTAAAGTTAGCAGCTGTGATTTTGATATCATTATTAGTGTTAACCTTTGCCGATATTATCAGCAGTGATTCATTAATGATGGCACATAAGCCATGTTTAAAAAAAAATCGTTTGATAATAATAAGTACAAACACGTTTCGAAATTCGATGGAATTCAAATTCTGGGACTGAGATAAAACACGAAGCTTACTCAAACCCGATAATCAGAGGATAAACATCTTTTTTTAATTGAATGATTAATCAAGGAACTTCCGGGTAGACCCGGAGGTCCTCAAAAATTCCTTAATTAAACAGAAACCGATCGCGTGAAAATTTAACAGGCCGCAAAATTACATTATTATCGTTCTCATGTCAACGGGTTTGTAGTCATTATAAGTTTATAACGAGTTCGGGGAATTGAATTCATGCGAGTGACTTTTGAGGCATTCATGTCATTCAGAGAATCCTTTTTTTTTTCTAACTACCGTCAGCGGCTTCGCCCGCGTTTTTAAGTAGGTATACACACATACGGCATGCAAGATGTTACATAACATCATAGCACAGTTACGCTTTGCCTCAACGGCGTACGAATATAAACATGTAGGTTTTTTATTAGTATGTTTGCCTATTATTCAATCTCTATAATAGAACATCATAATAAAACTCTTAAAGCGTATACACAATAAAATAAAATAATTTACAATAAAAAAATAATTATAACACATTCTACATTACACACAACACACACACACAACACACACAGAACACAGGTTTACCTAGTTCAGGCACCCGTGTTATATATATCTAAGTAAGACTGTATTTTTTGGTTTATTTTTGTTATATGAATTTATTGAATAAATTATTTGATTTGATTTGATTTGATTTGATTTGACATTAGGTCAAAATATTGACGTCTCTTTCGAATTCCTATGTGGTGCATGTAATTCGTTAATATAAATTTTTACGTATTTTTAATTTCTTACCTACTAATAATTATTTACCCTATCAGGGCTGATAAAACTTGAAAGTAGACTTACTAATATAGACGATGTGGTGAGTAGAGACAGAAATTGGACGTGCAAAGCCGATGATCAGGCTCAATGGCGCGACATAATAAGATCTAAAACTTGTCCGATGTTCGAGTACAGCGCCATCTGTTATATTAGGCATAGAGTAGATAATAGAGACAGAAAGTCCACTATATACCTACAATGCAAAAAGTATAATTGTTCACATAAGCGGTCACAAAACGGCACTTGTTTTGGTGTTAAATGCGGGTCATTGATTTGGCCGAGGGCTTGTGAAGTGAAAGTTGTGGCAACTTATTAGTTTTAAGGACAATAAATGTCCCGTGATGTCAGTTTCGGTGCACGTGAGTACTTACAAACATCATGACGCAAGCAGACCAAAAGCCTCTTATTGTTGTCCTCACTGAGTACGCTCTTGCGAGCCTACTGTGGGCTACGTCTTAGGTTAACGCAATCATAAACGTGGCTTTTCATAGCGTGTTATACGGATCGGTACTTCTGTTTTATTTATTGGGTGCAAACAAAGGGTGCAACTGATTTATCTAGACATTGATAGGAACAATTAAATTTTAGGGGATCGTGGTAACAGCCTGGGACAACGATAGGCAGTATATGCATGCTACTAATAAATAAATCTACTAATGTTGAGCTGTTTCTGGTAAAACTAAAACATTCCATTTATTTATTCTAAGGCCTAACATCGAACCCAACGTTAATAATACGTCAGAAAACAAACACTTGGTTTAGATTACTAGAGTATTATTTCATTTATTCATTTTGGGGCAAAAAACTTCTACCAGAAAATATTTTTATAAAACACCAGATTTCAACATTAGCTTGTAAAAATATTATCACCGCAATGTTCAGAAGACAAAATACGTGAAACAAAAACAAACTCAAAACGTCTACACGAGACAGCACGAGAACACACCCAACATTACTCGACGCGTTTGTCAGCTCCGCCTCGCAGCTGCTGGAACCCGCCTCCACCATTAGTGCTGAAAAATTGGTAGCTGCAGTTGCGTCGAGATTGCGCGACGAATTTCCGCCTATGACGACACCAACAACACTTGCGCATCAGTGAGGAATAAGTTTGCCACCGACGAGCTTCCAACCTCGAGGCCAACCGGCTCCAAACAGGGCCACTGCTGTCGGTGGGAATGTGCACGCATGCGATAGACGCAGCCCATTAATGAAACGGAGAACAACTTACCTCACAGACGGATGCTCTCTTTGTTTCAGAAGAATTATTATTAGTATTAGTATTACTATAACGTGGCAAGGGTTCAAGAAAGGGTTATTATTGCATTCATTCACTTAAATGTAGGTATAGCTGAAATGTTTTTCCTTGCGAAAAATTGAACATGATGAGAGAAAAACCAACATACAGAATAAAACTCATCAAAATTATCCCCAAAAGCATAATATCATTTTAATGAGTTCCAAAAAAAAAACAAAATATTTTCCACAAAAGAATGAATAAACAAAACCCTTGGAACCCTGGAGCAACCCCTTAATAGATTAAAATAACTGAACACGGGGGGACTAAATGAAATAATCCCGAACGAGCAGAAAAAACGCGGTTGTCATGGCAACCGCCGTGATAATAAATTCTCTCCTGAAAGAAAGTGCATATTATGCTGTTTACATAATTTTGTGAGTAGAGGGGAGATGCAAATAGACTGTTTTCATGGTGGAAATTGATGGGAAGCAGTTTTCATGCTGGTTTAAATTAAAAGGAAATAGGGAGAAGGTTTTGAAAATAATTAGGTGAAGTTCTTTTTTGTGGAAGTTGATCAAAATTCTCTTGTTGGACTATGTCACCTTGTCCCAGCATTCAGGTAATTGTGTTCAGGATGTCTTCAGGCACATACCTGAAAGAGAGGGGTCTCATAGGTGATGAGTACGTCCAGCAATTTCTCGAGACACTTTAAACTATCTGTGTCGAGCCAGGGATCGTGACCAATGTCTATGAGTCATGGTCTAAACTACTTGAGTACGGTCGGAGGTATTACTACGAGGGAACACAAGTGAGCAAGGCGAATCACGCCGTACCTACACCAAATTTTGATATAGCTGGAGTATTTTCATGTGAACCTTCAATTATTGGTGATGATCCACCACTTGCTAATCTCCTCATAATTTGGACACCAAATAGTAGACATAGACGGCGATGCAGCAGCTGGATTTATGGGCTCAGTGCTGAAACAAGGTCTCCATAAAGTAACCTCATCAACAACGTGTTTAAAAAAGAATTCTGTAGGCAGTACAAAAAGTATAAGGCATGGCCTGTCCTCATAATGATCCCACAAGCCTATGAGGACCTTTGGAAAAGTATCTTGACCTAAGAGTGGTTGGAGAAGGAAGCCCACAGGTGAGATCAGGAACTGTTCGAGGAGATAGAGTTTGAGCCAAAAACGAAACGAATGAATTAAGCGTTAGACGGGTAGGCTTACCAAACACACCACGGACAAGCCCATCAGGTGAGGTTCTAGGTTTGGTCTCAGGTTAGATCGAGTGGAAATTTATGTTAAAAAAATATTCTTAATGATAGGCAACATAAATAAACAGAATGTTACATTTTTAAGTACGGAAAATTTTAGGCCGTTCTTAGTAACTGTGAATTTAGTCATATTTTTTTGAGTAATTAACAGCAATTAATGTGACTACTGAGATATAGATAAACTGAATCAATCTGTAGATTTTTAACATTTATATTTTGCATACAGTGAATAGTTAATAGCTAATAGTTTTTTAAATATACTAGCGATCCCTAACCTTGTATACTATATGAACTGTTTTTTTTGAAAATTATTTGACTGACTTACCGTTACGCAAATTACAGCCTGATTGAAAGCGAAAGGTTATATTCCAACTAAGATGTGGAACAACTATTCTAGGACAGTTTGTTTTTTTTGTCCTATTTGATATTTTATTTAGACTAAGTATAATAATAATAAATAAGGTCTTACCACAATCCAGCTTAGACTTTTTCTTCTGAAAAGCATTGTATAATTTCACTGGACTATAGATTATAATAATAATAATTCTTTATTTCCGACAAAGTTATCCATAAAGTTAGTATCAACTTAAAGCTACGAGTATGTTAGTTTCAAACAACTAGGTATATAATTATGATGACACAACATACTCAGTACAAGCTATCCTATGGGAGCATTACCCAAAAAAAATTTAATTCCTGAAGTGTTTTGAGAACAAGTACCTACTTTCATTTGTCCAATTGTTCGCCAGTCAGATTTTAGGCTCTAAAATGAAAGAGATCAAGTCTATGGCCATTAAACCGACACATTTCCAATGCCTCTGGATCGGGATTGGCTGATTGGAAAACCCGGTCATGCCAAATTGCGATCTTTAAAATCGCCGCGGATTTCTCTTAACAAACCCCAACAATAAACGGGTTTTCAAAGGACTATACTTTTTGGTGATCCCTTGACGTGATATTGGACGACACAGGAAGTTTGATCCCCATACCTTTTCTTTTTCATCATTTTCCATCAATTTTGCTTCTTTTGTGTGAATTTTGTGCGATATTTCACAGGTCTTCGGTGGTTCAATTTTAATAAAAATTGATGCCATAAAAAAATCATTGTTTTTATTATTAGGTTCTTCTCTATTTGAGATAATTATAATTACTATGATTTTATTATTACTTGAATCTTATAAACCAAACGGGAAATTAAATCCTTAAGTAGACTATAGTCTATAGATGAATGGTTCTGATCTGACGTAAGGTAATAGGTATCGAAAATTGAAACCATAGCGGCTAAGATAGCGTTGGTATTTACAAATTGACGGCTACACCGATACATCTTCGATCATCAAAAAGTGGTGCATATTTCAATAACAAACTTCTCCAAATCAGTTGGGGCTAGAATCGCTTATAATGATGTCTACGTGTAACTAAGGGTGCTGGTCTCTTTCTGTTTCTATAGACAAAGAAAGAGACAGATGCGTTGAGTCTAGTTTCGTACTGTCAAAATGCACAACAGAGTCAAACTCAAACTCAAACTCAAACTCTTTATTGCTTTCATGTGTATCTAGTTACAGGTGTTATATTTTTATAGGTTTCAACATGAAACCCCGTAAGGGTACAGCAACTTATAACTACGTACTTAGCTATAATAATTATGTATAAGTAGGAACAAACGATAAATTTAAATAACTAGTGGTATTTAAATTATATTGAATTGCAAGTATAATATGTATTTTATTTTATTTTTATTTTAAGTATCATGTATTTTAATATTAATAGTTTTATGTTATATTTGTATATAAATTTATAGTAATTATGTGTATTAATTCGATTATAAGTATAATGTAATTTTAATTGGTTTATGTTATATATATTTATTTATAGGAAAAAATGTATTTTTATAATCATGTTTTTTATTGGCTTATGTTATATTTATATAGGTAGGTGTACGCATTTTTATAGCAGATATTATTATTTTCTCTGATGTACATAACACTTTTGCTAATGATTTTATGTTAGATATTCTGTGACTGAGTAAAAGCAGTTTTGTATTAGGTATTCTTTTAAGAGTTTATTAAATACAGTGAATTTGTGTTCTTGTTTAATTTTTTCCGGTAATTTGTTGAAGATTTTAACTGCCATGTAGTATGGGCTATGATTGAGCATTTTAATTCGGGAAGGTGGAAGATATAATCTATTTCTATGGCGAGTATTGGAATTATGGGTATCTTTGAATTTTGGAAATATGTTGGTGTTCTTAAATACAAATATACAGATATCGAGTATGAGTCGTCACCAGTAACATTTTATTTACTCAGCGGTGAATGTTGCTGCCCATAGTTTTACTCGCTTTTTACGAAAATCACAAGATGAAAAGGGAAACAAGTAAAATACGTTAAATATTCGTTATTTGCAAACTATTTAAATAACAACCGTGTTGGTATGAACGCATAAATTATAAGCTGCCATTACAACGATGTTTGTCTTGTCTATGCTAACGTCTTTTGTTTTACTCTCTCACCGGCTCAGTGACGTGTTGCAATTTGTTATTTAATATTTTATGTTCTTCTATTATTAAAACCAGTTTATCTTATAATCAAATGCTTTATTTATATACAACAAACCGAAACTTATTATAGTACACTGATAAAATAGGTTGTATTTTTGTTAACAGAGATTTTTACGGACAACTTTTCAATAAACAAACAGAGAGTTAAGGAAATTGAACAATACTAGCTTCCGGTTATATAAAGAGAAAAAGATGGAAAAGATGTTGTTAATTCTTTGCAGTGAAAGAAAAATACGAGGCTAATATCGCGCAACACGTGTCGCTAAAGTTGTTGGGCGAAGTCGGGCGAAGTCGAGCGACGTCGGGCGACATTGCACGTCAAGTCTGGCAACACCACAAGACTTATCCGTTGTTGGCGTGTCGTTTCAGCTGAAGGATTTATCCTTATAATCACTAGGGGACAAAATATGTCCCGCGACACGTGTCGCTAGATGTCGGGCGAAGTCAGGCAACGTCGCCTGATGTCGCTCAACATCGCCCGACATATCTAGCGCCACGTGTTGCGGGAAGTTCTCCTAGATACCAGGCATAAATGTGAGGATATAAATGGCACTCTGCATTCAATCGACAAAACAGCGCACCTCCGCAAAATTCATCGAAACATTTCAATTTCCAAAATGTCTAAACGAGAATTAGGCGTATCGTCGCGCACAAATGTGTGGGACCAATTGAGCGAAGTAGGTCAGAGGCTCGATGGGACGAGCTTACGAGTTGACAATACTTGTGTACTATTTGCGAGCTAAGCCTTGCCTAGGCTCTGCAAATAGCTTTGAGTGTTGGGCTTATTTATACAGCTGGGAGCTTTATTCTTTGAAGATAAATGGGCGGAAGTACTACTGTAATGAATAGGTTTTCTTTGTTACATTTTCTGCCTTATTATGAGGGTACCCTTTTCTCAAATGCGTTCATTAGTAAATGGTTGTTCTTTCACACGTTATAAGGTGTGTTTACGTTTTTACACGGAGAGTCTGCCGTCAGATATTTGCGACTCTGAAACATTGGTGTTTTGAGATAAACGTAATATTGAGCATTATTTCTAGAAATACCTTTCAATCACGTCACGGTACAAATGCCTAAAGGCGCTGATAAACATATGCATTCAATTGTAATGAGCATTCTAGCGAATGTTACATTTTGTATGTTATTCAGGTAGGTACTACTAAATACTAGCGAATGTTTCATACAAAATTTAAAAACGGCGAATGCTCGATTTTTTTTTACTAGAGAATGACTGCTCAGGTTTATCAGCATCTTTATCTATATATTAATACGTGAAGCGAAAACTTTGTGGGGTACAAACAAAAAACACACAAAAAGAGTGCAGAAAGCTAAAATTAGGGTCGAATTTCGACCACTAGGCGACCACTAGTATACGTAAAACCAGCACATAATCTGTGAAGTGTCGAAACGTAGAATTTCGAATTTTTCTGGCCGCTGTATTTAATAAGTTTATTCATATTATTATCTACTATATTACTTGAATAAATACCTAACGAGGCCACGCTGTGTGTGGGGGAAACTGCACTTAAATGGAATAGTTGTCCTACAAAACAACTTTTCCTTCGAACTCTGACTACCCTGTAAAAAAGCAAGCGTAAAGAAGCCCCAGCATCTCTCTTCCCACGCTTACCTTATTCTGTCTTTGTGTTTGGCTCGGAAAACTTTCATTATCCAAACAAAGCCTGGAAATAAGGTAGCGGTATTTCACCCCACAAATTGCCTATAAATTTTTATTATGGCCACTCTTATTTGAGGTACAGAGGTTTTCCAGATAAATAGCTTTGTTTTATTATGTAAGACTGACCATGATTTGTGGTGTCGTTAATTTTTTTTGTATGTATAAAAAGTTGAGCTCTTCATCTTAAGGAAATGTGTGTATTTGTGAAAACTTTTAATTGGCCTTCGATAACTGTTATTTGTCTAATTTTGTTTTAGCTGTGAATTTTTTACAGAAATAACATAAAATAAAAATAATTGTAGGTTTAGTTTTCGTTTGTATTAAATAGGCTTTTCCAAAAAAGGTAAAAAGTTTCATACATATTTCAATTTTCGGGAAAAGGATGGATAGTGCCTCTTATGTACCTAGATACCAATAGACATTTTAAAAGCTTATAATTGCGTCATAAAAACCGATTTTAATAATTTTTTTCAACTATGGTTGTTATTTGTTTGCCTACTTTAAGGGAATATAAAATATTTGTCCGTTTTTAATAGTAGTCCACTACCCCATTAAGATGAATATCAAATAATATTATAAATGTGAAAGTTTGTTCGACTGTGTTTATTTAGTTACAGCTATTAAATACCTTTAAGCGCTATATCAATTCAAATAAATTTCACGTACGTAATGCAATATTTGATAATAAAAACACACAGTAAGCGCATTAAGGCCTATTCAAACCTGAGCGATATTCGCTGCCGCTGTGGGTAGAGGTACATTCCGCGCGGGTTTCGCTCAGGTATTTAGTATCAAGTACCGCGGCTAGAGCGACCTGAGCGATATTCGCTGCCGCTGTGGGTAGAGGTACATACCGCGCGGGATAGCGAAATCCGTTTTGGTGTGAACAGTAATATTACCGCATACCCACTGGGTTTTCTCTGCCGCAGACGGTAGCGAATACCGCTTAGGTCTGAACAGTAATATTACCGCATACCCACTGGGTTTTCGCTGCCGCAGACGGTAGCGAATACCGCTTAGGTCTGAATAGGCCTTTACGTACGTGATATTTTAAGTCATGGCATAGCGCATACAGTCCTAGCTGTGTTAATAATTATAATTATTGTAAATTTTCAATTTATGCTAATAGTTAATATTAATAAACATGTTAATAATAATATTCTAACCAGCATGTCTTCTGTAGTAAAAGGAAATACGATGTAGAAAATATATTTTCAGTAGCGGGCCATGTATCTGAGGAAATATTGTTCAAAGGACAATATTCCATAATATTTTACATTAAAACCTGCATATATTAATATTTGCAGCGACAACGTAGTTAGCTAACTACATTGGGAGTTATACAACGTGTATCAGAAATGCGTAGGCACATAGGTGTGGATCAGACCATCAAACTGAACAACTTTCTCTATGGGACCATGCATATAATATTGGGAGCAACATGTTGCATGAACGATACGTTGTCTGGCTATTTCACATTGAACGGTGAGTGCAGGCAAGCCAAAGCGGCTGAACCAGCTATTGACGTCCGCGTCACTAGGCAGTGCTCAGACTGACAAAACAATAACTATGTACAGTAACGTGGCAGGCCACTACTGAAATGCCCAGAGGTCGGGCCAAGTACTTCGGTAACCTGAGTACTCTCCGAGAGATCGTCTGTAACATCAAATGTTAGCTGGTCTTTCTCGAGGAACTCCTCGCCAACCTAACTAGGTTGGCTAGAATAAATTTATTCCCACCCATACGTAAAATACGCGCATCAAAGTGGAGTTGCGGAAACTCGCCCGCGTTACCAATACTTCACATTGAACCGACTCCCGACAATCCGTCGACCAAAATCCATACGCTAAAGTATCTATTCCATTCACTTTGGTTCAGAAAATCAGTTTGCTTGGGCCAATATCAGTTTTACAAATCACGCAACAAAACAATTTATCAGATTTCCAGTAAAGAAAATGTAGTGTTATTTGGAACGAACAGTGAGCACCGATACGGACAGTTTGAAGGGAATAAATTAAATATCTTGCTTCGCCAGACCGAGAAATCGAATCGGCTCTGGGCGGTACAATAAGATTTTACAAGTCAATGAAAAATTTACGATTTATATATTTTGAAACTACTTTTTAGGATACTTGCCCCGACTTCTTCTCGTACGTGACTTTCAGACGCTATTCAAAGTCATTCGGTCGCTCAGTCCACTTTAAAATGACAGTGACAGCGACTTAGTTGTTTTTGAGAATTCGGCGGTTAGTAATTTATATATTCTGTTTGTGTCAAGATTTATGAAGAATAATTTCAAAGAGGCTTTGTTCAAGTTTAGGATTTTAAATACCTATTATTCCATCATGTGGGCCATAGGTCTGCCAAGTTGAAATGGGATTGGGGGGTTCATATCTACAGATTAGACCTAAAGTACACAACATCATGTCACGTCACATAAACTCAATCTGTCAACTGTTATATGTATTACTAGCTGAGGTCGCGACGCCGTTCGAGTGGTCTTCAGATGCTGCGATTTTTGACAGTATATATTTCTTTGTCAAACATCAAGATCGATTCAGCCGTTTAGTTGAAGGTAACAAATAAACAGAGAGACAGAGTTTCTTTCGCATATTATTATGTTTAGATTTTTGTTTACGCTAGGCAAAAACAAAAACAAGGAATCGAATTCACAACCCTAACGCAATCAACAAGAAGGCTTGCTACTAGACTAACGAGGTAGTCAGAACAAATATTCGCTACCTACGTAAAACAAATGGTATTTACCTCAACACTCACAGGTAGAATTTCCTCTCTCCGTAAGTACTCAACAAGGGAATTGAACCAGAGGTAATAATGCAGTCGATAACATTGCAACTTGTTTTGAATGCATTATTGCAGGGTTCTTAGCAATTTTATTACTTTTTCTTTACTGTCTTGGGAATAAAAGGATCTGCAATCATATTTGTATCAGCTTTCCATCTTAATGACAAACAAAGACTCCTGATTATTCTTGTGTGCTTCTCGTCCTCATAACAGCTCGTACGCATTAACTACTGAAAATGTCCCTCCACAATTTTTTTTTAAATTTTACTGCCCGTTTTCTCATTTGCTCATCGAATTTGAGTAATCGTTGTTGATGTTAGTCAACCAAGTATGTACATATTTTGTTCTGAGTGAGAAAAGTATTTGCACTAGATGGCAGACGGAAGACCTTTTTCTTTTCTTCTTCAGTTTTTTACTTTTCGTGAAAAAAAAAATAACTACTTATTTTTAAATCAATTATATATCAATCTTTAAAGTCCTCTTCACCATATGACAAGTATGATTTTAGAACTACAAATACATTATGTGACGAGAAGCAGTCGTGAAAATTGCCACGGAGGCACGTAGCCACGTGCTACAGTTCGTGAGTGTGGCGAGCCAAGTCGTAACTCATGTAGACTGGCAGCTCGGGAACTTCGTGGCAACAGAATCGAGTTATACTTTATTAGTGAAGTTCAAATATTGAATCTAGAGTCAAGGTACTACATAATACATGGTCGATCAAACCCTGCTAGTATTAGACATGAAAGCTACAGAAACAGATTTTTTTCCGAAAGTTAACTAAAATATAGAAGGAAAATAGAGACTTAAAGAAGAAGAGGAAGACCAAGAAGAAACTACAATAATCAACTGAAAGAAAACGCAAACGTAGAAACATATTATAAAGAATTTAAAAAAATTGCATTGGGTTGGACTAGATGGAAATTGCTATACCGAAAAGTGCATAGCATTTAAATTTTGGATGGACCTAATATATTGATTTCCAGGCAGATTTGTATGAATATTTCGCCAAAGACTTTTATTAATTTTTATTTAAAAGCTTTATAGATTCCTTAGAACTATGTATCACTTCTTATTGGTAGTTCCTAATCTTTGGTATGTTAGTATCAGTTTAAGGACCACCTGTGGTGGTGTAAACCTCATCCAATTGCTTCCATTCGTCTCTATTCCTTGCGCTTCTAGTGCAAAACTTACTGACTTTCGCAATGTCATCGCTCCATCTTCGCCCTATATCTCTAGCGACACGTATTGCGTGATTTGTCTCCTAGTGAATACGAAGTTTAAGACAACACACTGACTAAAACGAATTGGTATCTTCTAGGCAAGCCATCTTTTTAGATGATCGCATTGTCACTTTACATTTGCCCCTTAAAGATGGCAATCTCCACTCGCTAGAGAAAAGATTCAGTAGCTTTTGCTGGCGTTCCTAATTCTCTGGCTATCGGAGGTTTTTATCTTGTCTAAAGGCTTTGATAGGGTTGACCACCATGCGTATAAGAAAAAACAAGAAGCTTATAATTTTCCATCCTACACTGCGGGCTCCTAAACTACATCGTACTAGAACTTGAATCTTAAGCCGCTAGTCACGGAGATGTAGCGGAGATTTGCTGAGTCATTGCGTTATAACGTTAAACATTCAGTGCTCCAGGCATCTAAGTACCCGATAACTTGGTATTTTTCTTTGCATTTGAAAAATAAATGCCTATTGGATACAGCGTTACAAATAAATAGGTTTTTCTATTTAGATATCAGCTGTGCCGGCCACTACCTACATGGGACTTGGATGTTGGTATTTTTATGATAGTAAATTGCCTATATCCTTCCTCTTGACACACTATTTTCTTGTTAAATTTCATCAAGATCGGTTCAGCCGTTTAATCTTGAAAAGTTAACAAACAGACGAGAGATACAGAGATACTTTCGCAATATACCTTACATTAATAAGTTGATAATAACAAAAATAATAGCCAATGGCTTAATAGCCAAGAGCCTCGACCAACATCTTATGAGGCTCTCGTTGGGAGGATGGATCAAGGGCTTGATACGGAAGGCGGTACTCCTCGACACGGCACGCATTGTGAGGAGGTTCCTCTCTCTGGAGCCCTAGCCACCGGTAGCAAGGACCATGTTCCTGATGCCGGTTGATGTATATTTTATAAAATTTTATAATGTTGTATTTAAAAATGTAAAAAATATGTCATCATCTGCCTGGCCTGTATCGCAACTACGAGTACGTTGGGGTCGGCTCCCAGTCTAACCAGATGCGGCTGAGTAACAGTATTTTATACGGAGCGACTGCCATCTGACTCCGCCACCCAATTTCTGGGAGACACTGATACCCTAAGGTTAGACCGGTTGTCAGACTTTTTTTTTGGGTTACTGACTCTCGTAACGACTGTCAAAGGTATTCGTATGACAACCGGGATCAACTGCTTAACGTGCTATCCGAGGCACGGAGGGGTCTCGATGTTCGAAGAAATGGTCACCCATCCAGGGAATGACCGCGGCGACCGCAGCTTAACCTCGCTGATCGACTGATCTGCGCGGTAGCTATGTAGCTACGAGCCCCATGTAAAAAATATGTATATAATGAATAAAGAATATAATAATCATAATAATAAGGTAGTAACTACTTACTGATAAACTGTTTATAGGTAAATAAGTAGAAAGGAAAGAAAGGTGTATTTATATTCACACCAAAATCCTTTTAATAAACTAAGTAGTCACACAATGACCACAACATTGGTGAAATAAAACCCGGAGCGATTCATTTTATCGCTTCATTTCATACGGCAATTGTCATGGATCCTTTATGTGCTGTAAAAATAGAAAGTTTACGGTCGCTATTAAACAGTGGTTTGAAAACTATGTTGCAAGCTTTCCAACTGATTGATATTGTGGAAACGGAGTTTTCAATCTTTGTGATGTATACTCGTCAAAACAAAATAAGGGCCACCTTATATTTTTGATCTTCTGAGCAAATTATGAGGTTCCTAGGTTTCGAAGTTGTAAAATTCATTGCAATGATTTGTTTTTAATGAAATGGGCTTAAATTTTACACAATCCACAGGAAAGAAAAACAATTTTACAACATTTTCGAGAAAAAGTGCAATTTCAGCAAAAAGTACACTTGGACTAAAAATGCAATTAAAAATGAAATTCCAGGGCGTTTATTCTTCTTCCTTTTTGAATCAATATCTGGTGTACCCTCCTCTTTTCTGAACATATTCTTGAAGCCTAGAGGGCATTTTCTATCAGATGGCGCATTGTTTCTTGAGAGATTTGTTCCTAGCTCGATTTTAGGACGTTTAAGAGCTGTCTTTCATTGTCCAGTGATCAATCTGTGTCTCATACTCTTCTTTTCAACAGATCCCACATGTGTTCAATTCTGTTCAAGTCCGAACTGTTCGCTGGCCTCGGCAACACTTGTATACAAGCCTCTTCTAGTGTCTCTCTGGTGGCTCCAACAGTATAAGCGCGTGCATTGCCGTGCAACAGCTTGAAACCTACACCCACTTGCTATGCAAATGGCACCACATAGAGTCTTATGACCTCCTGGATGTATCGTTAAGTTGTTACTGTACCCTGGTTCTGAATTATAGGCTCAGTTCTTCCAGTTTGGCTTATGCCTCCCCACACCATAATATTGGGCCCCCAAAATCGATCACTGTTGTGGATGCAGGCTTCTGCAAATTGCTCCCTTTTCATCTCCACACCCTTATGCAACGGTCAACACTAAAAACTTTTACTTTGCTCTCATCTGTAAAAAGCAATGTGCTTCAGTCACTTACGCTACAGTCCAATTGTTGCCTTGCGGATGTTTATTGATTTGCATGATGAATACTGGTCTATGGAATTCACACCACTTGACTCCTGGACAATTGCTGGTCTTCATAAAACTGGTTTCTAATTGTTTGGTCACTAAGTCACGTGCCTGTGGTCAGGCACAAGCGGGTTTGCAAAGAGCGGGAAGTGACGGTGCCCTCTCTGCGTGCATGTAAGTCTATGTAGCGGTCTTTCTGAGCGGTGATTCCTCTGGCTCTGCCTAATTCCTGACTTCTGACAAAATTTTGGATCTCATAAAAGCAATTCCAGGCATTCTGAATCGCTCGCTGCGAAAATCTCGGCTGTAAAACTACAGATCGCTACGAATAGCCTTCTTGGATGAGTGTTATGGTCCTGGTCGTTGTAGTCAAGTCTATTTGAAGTCAACCTGTGGAATTACGTTCTTAAAATGCTGATGTAGGCACTAACTCGACACACTTAACTGTTCTCAGTACAATACAAATGTTAAATGAGCCTAAAGTTCACGTTAAAAACAGGGTAAAATTAATTGGTTTCAAAAAAATTGATAAAATCTACCCATTTTAACGGTTTTTCAAGCGGAATGCTGTTAAAATGTTCGCAAACACTTAAGATAATACAACGCTGTACAATTTACCACATGGATATAGTTAATGGTCATTAAATCACCCATAATGTCGAAATTTGCAAGTGGCCCTTATTTTGTTTTGACGAGTATATTTCGTCGCTTTGGTAGTGAAGAGAGTAAACCCACACATAAAAAGTTACGACTTACGAGATAATGAGCAATGCGCAGTACATCATTATGTATGTTTGTTTGTATGTATGAATCTATGTATCTTTGTGAGTATTTCGTCGCCTTAGTAGTGAAGAGAGTCAACACATAACAAGTTCAACTTGTTGACATTTTCACGTGTTCTTTGATGAAATTCACGGATACTGCACTTAAATGTATTAGTAGTTAAGAATACTTAGACTGTCGTATTGTTTATGTACTGTAAAGGTTCTGTAAAGGTTAATAAATAAATAAATAAGTTAAGAGATAATGAGCTATGCGCAGTATATCAATATGGATGTCTGTTTATATTATGTATGTATCTATGTATTTATCCCTGTATCTTAAATTTTGTTATTTTTTCGTATATTATTATCGTTTATTTTACGTTGCACCTATCATTGTTTGTGTTTGCCTCACGTTAAGGTAGATTGGCCGTAAATGCCTATGGCATTAAGTCCGCCTTTGTGCAGTTTTTTTAATATAAAACATTAAAATAAAACATTGGGTCGAATGTCGTATTTTTAAAATAATTCATGATTTATTTCTCATACAAAATATATGTACAAAGACGGTCTTAATGCCAAAGGCATTCTCTGCCAGACAACCTTAGGGTGATGCAGAGACACAAACATGGTACATGCGCTAGTTTATTATTAGGCGAGGATAATATACGTGACAAGCCCTTACAAAATCTTCAGTACTTATATTATTTCTACAAATCCTTATCGTCTTACTCGTTTTACCAACTTCCGAGATGAACAACTGATCCATTTTGTATTTGCATTTACACCCAGCATGAAAAAAGTTTATTCAGTGCTACAATACAACTTTAATGATCGCATTCCTCTGGTTATTCTACGCGACGAGCGGCTTTTTAAGCGAAAAAGGGGGGCGGATTTTTTAACAATAGGTCGACAGTCTGGCCGTTGCTTTAACAATGGCACCACGAAATGAGCTCGGGGAACTTTGCCTTGCCTACTCAATTACATCGAAACAATAAGAGCATACGTACCACGAAACAATAGATCATTTGTGTATGTTTTCGTTTTATTGCGAAACATGGGTTTTGGCTGCTGTTTTTTAACCCCCGACAAAAAAAGAGGGGTTTTATAAGTTTGTAGTGTGTATCTGTGTATCTGTCTGTGGCATCGTAGCTCCAAAACGGATGAATCGATTGTGTTCAATGCAGTTCTTTTTAGTTGAAAGCTAGTTTGGTAGGGTATCATTTGAGCTATGTTTCATGAAAATCTGTTGAGCCGTTCAAAAGTTACAGCTCTTTTTCTAGTTGGAGTCGGGGATTTTTGGTGTGTAATTGCGGGGCGATATTGTTGCTATATAACTACATAGCATCGTTGTGATTGGAACACCGTGCTACATGGACGTCGTTGCCATCCTGTATAATACAGGATGGCAACGACGTTACGACATTAAATGAAACCATGTATTTAATATTACGTTCTGTGACCGTACACAAAAAATCAATAAAATCTAGATGTCTAGTTAAATAAATAAAATAAATCTTTTTTGTAATAAGTAATTTAAATAGCCCGATAAAGTAAATCAAAGCTTAATAAACCCCGAATCCCGACGTTATAAAGTATGCTTAGATAACATTAATTAAGTTTGCTTAATAATACTATTCTCATCAAATATTCCACCTTTATTAGCTAATATCTAAATCTAGATTAATACATTCATTCTCAACGCTTTGTGAATTTGTTATAGATTGTCAATATAATTATTCTTCGCAGGCGATCTCACCTTTATGTTCTAGTCTAGTTAACTGACAGACCCTGATTATTATCCGATTACAGTGTCACAAGACCATTAATAAATTCTATAGAGAATATAGAGATCTACATACTACAATAGTGTGAATAAAAGCTTTCGTAGTTTCAGAGAATGGCAAATGACATTAATGCTTTTATAAATAGACAATGAACATAGGTGTAGGCATAGTCCACCTATAAACCTTCATTGTGGTTTACCCTACAAATTGTAGAAACTGTACAAAAGATGTAATGGGTCAGGATCCTTATTATAGGTAAATCATTATTGTTATCCTATTTTTATTCATATTAAATTACATTATTCTCGCAGCTCTTGCACGAAACAACATTGTACGAATCAAGATTGTAATCTATTATTTTAAAAGAGTTTCCATGGAATTTCTTGCCAGTTCTTCTTAATAGGACCTACTATTTGGAACCGCCCACATAGAGTCTAGACATTTCATACCCTGCCTCATATGCTGCATTTGCCTGTATTTGGTTTACATGAAATAAAGATCTATTGTATTCTATCCAATTTCAGATTTCTACAATTTTGTAGGACATAGTTTAATTCAAAAGTTAAATGTTAAATTAATTAATGAATATTCTGATAGTGCTATCCAGCTAATTCCCCATAGTCTCACTCACTCTTCATCGTATTTACTCCTTTCACTTTACGTATAAAGTCTTGCAGAAAAATACAGAAACGCTTTCTCCGCGTTGCGCGCCGCTTTACGACCCGCGCGACTTTCCACCTCTTCATAATTGAGCCCTAACAGAGGACTGCTTACAGAAGCTGCAGAGCTTGGAGAATGGTTCCAAACGTATTAAGTACTGGCTTTATTTTCGAAGTAGCCAGGAATAACTATGAAATAAACCAATAATGTTCTCGTTTTCTATGTGGTCTGTTTATGGTTAGACATTTTCGAAATTGCGAACCTCGCTTGTCAGTCCTATGCCTTACCCATTGGGTTATTGCCGCAATTTATTCATAAATATGACTTCTATAACAGTAAAAGTAAAGAATAAGTGTCACAAAAACATCTCAATAAGTTGTCAAACTTCCAGCTACCTCAAATATGGTACAATCAATAATAATGAATGTTATGAGGAAAGTTCGACAACGAACAAACGAAGTTCGTTGCTCCGGTGTGACATCTGTTTGTAATCCCTTCTTCTTTCTTTTGGTACAGGCAAAATCAAAACTCAATGAACATTTCGGACTTTTACTTGTCAAGTGACGAAACTGTCAAGATTTTTTGATGTGTTATTTTTAGAAATATTGAATATAAAATGTAAAAAAGGTTGGCATATTACAGTCACCAAAGGTGCAAGAAATATAAATAATATAAAATAAAAATCTTTGTACCACTTACATAATTATACTGACATTGAATTACTCAAAAATAAATGACTAAGATAGGCATCATGCAGATTTATTTGTTCCTAGTTTGGACATATATGTTATCGAAACTGTATAAAACCTAGGTATTGTACACAATTCCTAGAAAATATAAATGCAATTCTGGTAACAGATGTTATCGGCAATCTGTATAATCCTGTAATCTTCACTTTTAATTTCACTTTCATATTAGTCATATTACAAAATATAGATATTATCATAGATTTCCTATCTATTTTAGGAATTTTATACAATGACGGATTACATATTCTTCTGTTAACATAATTTAATTATACATAAAAATGACCGAAGCAGTGCAAAAAAAAGGCCCAAATTAGCATGGAAACGAATAAATTCATCATCATAATTATAAAGATAAAATACTAGAATGATCAGAATAAAACAGATTTCAAATCGACAAGGTCAAGTAATTTAAACGTGACCCGATGCTCAGGTTTAAGACCACGTTCCTACGCTTGGTCTGACGTCGCCCTTCGTCAACTTATACAGCGGGATTATCAGGGTATCATAAAGGCGGTTTTATTACAAATATGTCACAACAGGGCTTAATAATGTACCTACAACTTTATTATAGATATGGCGATACATTATATGAAGCGTTAGTTGTAGATACCTAATGAATGTAAACATTGGTGTCGATTCTGTTGTGTACTGTAGAATAAAATAGATCTTTATTTCATGTAGGTAAACCAGATAGAATACAGAGATAGAGCCACTTATGAAATGTCGAGACTAAACTAGTACAAAACTAGAACAGTTTGAACTTGACATTGATTTCAGATTTTCTGCTAAAAATTATTATTATATTTTCCAAATGAGTGCGCATTGATTTATTTAAATTTAGGTTCTTTGTTTAGTGTCAGTAGAGCCTTAATAGTGGTGACCCCCATGGTGGACGAAAAATTCGAAGACTGTGCTGCGCCTCCGCCTCCCTTTGGCGTAGACCGAGTGTCCGTGCACCTACCTCCATTTTGGCTGGATGAGCCCGACATTTGATTGGCGCAAGTCGAAGCTCAATTCAAACTGTTAAAACAAAACTGCTAGGCGCAAGCCTCCTTAGCAAAGCGGTCCGCTCGCGCCGCGGTGAGTCGATGGGCAGCCAGGGCGTCTCACCGTGCAAGCTCGCTTGCGCGCAGAGGTTCACCAACGAGTTGTCGCATGTCGCATCTATGTCCCTCTTTGTTTAGTGTCAGTAGAGCCTAAAAGGACATTAAATAGCGCCTCAATCCAACTAATAGAACCAGCCTAAAGTTGAATGAAACAACCAAACTTAGTACTTATGTTAATGTTGCACGGACTATGTCATCGATCAAAGTCACTTAAGACAGATTAAGTTGTAAAGTTTGCAGGAAGTTGTTACAATCTTTGTTGCAACAGTTCGTATTCCGGAGAGAATGCACCACGGGGGTATGTTGACGTGACGGAATTTTAGGCGAGATAATAAGATGAGACTAGACGAGTGCCTTACCAGCTAATAAAATAAGGTGTCTTAAAGTATGGTAGGGACAAAAAAAATCTACACGGTAGCCGATGTCTTCAATAATAAATTTCAATAATTAAATAACGATCATTAATATAATAATAATTTTAAATCATTAATAACTTGTTGTTGTGTGTTGATGTTTGCATGTCACAATAATTATGACTAAGTGATAAGGATCTGTGTATAAGACCGAAATTGTACCAACATTTATAGCAAATAAATTATTTGATTTGAGAAAACGAAATTTAAGAAATTGATATTGCTTTTTGTTAACACGAATAAATACCAATGTGACATTTCTTGGGAAACGGGATCTTACTGTTGATATAGCCTTAAATTGTTTTCTCTTCATTATTAAGTATTTAAATATAAAACGTTATTTATATTATAAGGTTTTGTTACCCAGAAAAATTCATAAATATTGTTTTCGCTCAAATATTGCTTTCTTTTATTTTATTTTTATTTCAAATTTGATTGTGTTTGACCTCACCTCACCTGATGGTAAGTGATGATTCTGTCGAGGTTGGACCTCTCAAGCCCAAATAATGCCTATACTTCTGCCGCCTTATTGCGTTTTTTACCATAAGTAATTTTGAATAAATTTTATCTTTATCTTTATTTACTCTCGCGCTGAATATTAATAATTGTTAGATGCCAATAAAGCCTGAAAATGTTTTATTTATATTGTATTTTATCACAATATTCATCGCAATAATCTCGTTCCGTCTTAATACACGTACTGGCGACCTGGGCCTGCCGCAGAAACTATTACAGCAAAAGTTAAATCAGTTTTGTTGCCTCCTTCGAGGTGGTTTCATCTGGTTTCATCCGGTTCAGGGGGATCCTCTTGCGCATGCAGTTTTGTTAGTAGCGGCGTAACCCTTTCGGGGATTCTGGATCCGTGTGTTGCGACAGCTTGAATGATTAGCGTGCGAAACTTGGCTGGCTCCCTGGCACAGCGGTGGAGTTTTGACTTCTGCTGGCTTGAGTCTGACCTATAACTGCTGTCTGATACATGATAAGTTAGAAAAGTTTAAGTTCTTAGTTCATGCTCATGAACGGATGCCATCTGTCGGGACTGGTCAACTTATAACTACCATGGCAATCTTATTCAGAGGAAATCATTATACCCCATTCTTATTTTTTATTTAAATTAAATTACATTATTCTCGCAGCTCTTACCACAATATTCCATGGAGTTTCTTGCCGGTTCTACTCCATAGGACCTAGTATTTGGAATCCCGTAGGTACCTAGAGTCTTGACATTTCTTATGTGCCTGGATCTGGTTTACATGAAATAAAGATTTATTCTATTCTATTCTAGTTGGTGCTGGTTCTGTTATTTAGAAACTAAACTAAGTATGAAAGAAAGAAAGAAAACATTTATTTCTCACAGAGGCATGAGGCAATATCTTGAAATAATATAAAAACATAAATAAAAAAGTATCGTCTCTTTCTCTAACTAGAAACATGAAAAAATACATTTATTATGCTGATGATGATGAACTCAGACGCATGCATTTATTTTGGTCTCAATGATAATTCAGTTTTAGAAGAATTAAATATTCAGAATTACCTGCACTCCACACAGGTATCGTTTTAAAGAATATTTATTTTATTTTAATTAGGGTAAAAAAGTTAAAGGTATTTCCAATGAAACAATTTAAAATTATGATCATTTTTATACTTTATATATTTATAAATCAGACATCATACATACTTTAATTTAATGAACTCACTGCAGTATACAATTAACAAAATATCATTCATCGCAATCATACTAAGTATAAATTAATCCCCAATTTCTTGATAATTATTTGCTAAGTCATGATTTACTCGTATACTTGATTTATGTATGTTTTTACCATCTCTCTATTGTTTTTCTATAAGTTTTCCACGAGTAGATTTACTAAGAAAATCTTATTTTTCATAATACCTAAATGCAATATTACTTAGGTACTAATAAGGTGCTAGCTTATTAAAACTAATATTGTATAAAACATCTAGGTACTCTCGAAACCCATTTCAATAATTAAATCCGTAAAACTCCAGAAGTAGCTAAATAATTGCGGCACTAGTGATGTTGCTAACTGACATAACACTAATATAGATCGATCGAAATTATTTTCGAGATTAAGACCCCTGGAATGTATATTGTTCTAGTGGCTTACCATAATCTTTTACAAAACCATCAACGTTTCAGGAACGTTTTGCTTCAACGTTAAAGTAATGGTATTAATAACTCAAATTCGTACTATGATATTTCAAGAATAAGATTGTATTGCTCCTCAATAATGATGTAAAAGAATGAATGAATGATAATAAATAAACAATTTTATTGTTCCAAACATGGCTGTTTTTGAGGAGGGTTATTAAATTTGAATCTTAACATCATTATTTTCTTAGATAAATGTGTAAGTGATTTACGATGACGGACGTTACAAAACTTCTTAGCGATACAATATTAATATAATCTTACTTTAAGGACTTTATAGTACGAAATTGCAATGTAAAGTTAAAACAATACTGCTATAAGAGATAGTGGTAGACCATTTGATCTTCTCGATTCAATACCATAGTATTTATACGATACGAAAGTATTTATACGATACGAAAGTATTTATACTATACGATAGTATTTATACGAAGTAATAGTATTTATACGATAGACGATAGTAATACGATAGACGATAGTATTACGATACGATAGTATTTATTCGATAGGATGTTAAATAGATATTCTTCGAAAATGCAATTTTAGACGTTGAGAAACTTAATATCCTTTTCAGTCAGAGTTAACTGGTCAATATTTTGAGGATAGTTGAAGATGACATCTTGAACAATTTCAGATACGGGTCTACTTTCGCTGTTTCTGTCAGAGATTTCTTGTTCCAGTTGGACTGCATACACGTAGTAGAGGACAATGAAATACGCCGACAAAGCTGAAAAGTAAATCCGTGCATTAATTATACATACGTTTAGTACCTACATATTTTTTAGGGGAATAAATCAATGTGTCCACTGCTTAAAATCTATATATTAATACGTGAAGAGAAAACTTTGTACCCCTTTTTATGCATATTGGGCGCAAGGAGGAGTGTGAGATTTGGCATAGTTAAAAATGAAATAAATATGGAGAAGGAAGTGCAGAAAGGTAAAATTACGGTCGAAAGAAACAGTTTACAAAAATCATTACACGTTACCCGCTTTGACCGAGCAATGCGAGGGGAGTAAGTTTTCGGTCTTTTACAGGTGCTTACATGAAAGCAACTTAATTATCTGCCTGTTTTATTATCTTGTCCCGAAACAGGATAACTTAAACGTAACGTTTCGGCATCGAAACCACGTTTAGAGTATGTTTACTCAAAGTTTATCAGGTTAAAGCTGTACAAGGAAAACTTTGGGCAAATCTGATAAAAAAAGAACCAACGTTTTCTAATGGCTCCCGTTGGTGGTCATCTTGGGGCTGATATGATTAAGATTTCTCAGCCTATAGCTGACTACTGTTGGACATAGGTTCTACAACAAAATGTGGCGAAGTAGAAAAGAAAAGAAAAAAATAAATAAACTGTAACTGCTGTTGCTAGTCACACAGGTGATGCTGCACTCATCACAAACCAAAAGGAAAAACAAATAGATAAACAACATCATGTTTGTATTCAGAGGTGTTATACATGAAGTTGACGTTTGAGAATGCTGGATTTATTTATTTATTTAACAATTAATGTACACACAGAAAGAAGAATAATTACAATTAAATAGGAAAGATGACACAAAGGTACTGCTTATTTCTAAAGAAATCTCTTCCAGCAGACCTGCATGTTTTGTTTGACCTGGATGTTTTGTAGTGGTCCTTTACAAACAGTAACACGGAGATTTTTTTTCAAATTTGAATGTTACATACTTGTTTTTATACCACTAAGTGGAAATTAAGGTTACGGCCCGCCTGTTGATAAGCGGTTACTGTAACCTATGGACGTTTGCAACAGCAACAGGGGCATTATTCGCGCGTAACCAACCCTACTATTAGCGTCGTGTTGTCAGTAGGGGTCCAACGCTTCCCCAAGGAGGAGGAGACATAAACATAAGGTAATACAATAAAATCCTTACCAATTTCAAAGCAGCAAACGATCATGGAGTTTGTGGTGTGAGCACCATACATCAATACACCGACAATTGACAGTAGAAGACGAATAGTAGCGACCGTCACATGTACCTTAATATGACCAGGTCGTTTCTGAAAAGGAAATTAATCATAAGTTTTCGCATCACGCCTTTTTCACACAAGAGTTTATTAGCAGATGTAATAGGTGTAATATGTATAGTACTCGCAAATCTTTATGAGCCCTGAACTGAGCTCTGAACTCTCTCTCTTTCTCCCTCTAGCACCTATAATAAGCATACTGCGCAGCCACTCGCGTTCATCTTCCGAGAGCTCATAAAGTTTTGCGATAACTATACCTATATCTTTAGATCAGGATTAGTGCACTTTGTCCCGCAGCTCATGTTCTCAGGATAGGGACAGAGTACACCGAGCACGTGTGGAGGAACTAGGTTTGATGAACCGCCATTGAAAAGGGAGGATCCTTATACCATGCGAAGTGATATTGCCAGGCTTGACCGAAATAAACTAAAACAACTGGATCGGCTTAAAGATTGTCTGTTAGAGCTTGCAAGTATCGATAAGATAGATTTACACATTAGAGATGGCTGACGGCTGAGTGATGATTTTTCGATAAATAAGACTAAATGACAATGAAAAAAAAAATTCAATGACGGGTACAATAACAAAATCATCACTGATTTTTCTCTAACTGTCACCGCATTCTCGCATTGCAAGTTGTCATCTTGTCATTGTCATATCACAGCCGAAGCCGAAATTCACGTTCAATCAGTCATTGTCATTATCGAGTGATGATTTTAGGCACTGATGATTTCCTCGTTTTCATTGCATGACGAAATGATTTTAAAATATCGATGATTTATAGATGTGAAATGATATCGGATTCAACTCTATTACACATTAACTTTAACAATGACTGGTCTCTACATTTTGGAACGGTATCACCGACCATATATAAATCCCAATAGTGGTTACTAGCAGGCAAGATTTTGATACTAAGTTTAACTCAATTTAACCCTTGAGACGTCATTAGCGTGAATGTAGGCAGTAACATCAGGCTATTTATTCGTTACCTTAGAACATTATCAATGTTTGCTCCCCATTATTTACAGCTCTAAGGCAAGACCATAAAATTACTAATCGCCGATCTTGTAGGTCGGTAGGGGAGTTGGGACACACAAACTACACAAAGTGCTGTGTCCGTAAGGATGTTGCCAACTGCAAACTTCGAACCTATTTGCTAATGTGTTTCAATTTGGTTACGCTAGGTTTACCATACTGGTTTGGGAATTAAGGAAATGTGTGCTGAAGCAATATCTCGCGGCAACGTATGGATTTAGTTTGATAATAAATGCCAGAAGAATGGAAAACACTAGAATTCATTTGTTGCTTTTTGTTAAATTTGGAAAATGGCAATTGCGAATTTTTCGGGCAATTGCGAATTTTGCAGGCACTTGCGTTTTGCCTCTTGTCGGAGTATGAAATGACCTGTTAATCCCGTAAATCGGCAACCAAGGTCTTGATTATTACATACCCGATCTTAAAAACGATTATCCTAATAATTTGAAACGTTCGGCAGTATTTACATTTTGTTTTCCATTTAACACTTTTTCATTCCTAAATCATCCGAACCGATTAAGCTCTTCCGCAAACATTTTAGAACCTCCAAAAATTGAAAGAAACGCAATGCCTAAAAATCATGGTACAAGTTGGCAATACCTAGCTGTAATTTGGTACAACCTGGCAGTTTGCCAACCAAGTAACTCAAATAGAACGAACATTTATAGTTGCCGTAGATAATGTTGAACACACTGCGCCGTGCGATGGGTTCGAAATGCGCTATTGGTCCTTTTATTAACTGAAGTAAAAGTAGTGCTACTGGATCCGTTTGTGTCTTAAATATAATCGCACAACTAGGCTTTTACAAAAACCAAGATTTACTTGCATGAAAACATGGCCCGTTCTTCAATTTCTGTACAAAGTGTAAAAGAAATGCGTGGTCATATGTAAAGGGTGTGGATCAGGCCATCAAACTGAAAAACTTTCGCTATTAAACCAGCATGGTAATCGTGAAAAAATTATCAGCTAAAAAATAAATCTTCAATACCTACTCGACCAAAAGTATGGGACAGCTGATTATTTTTACGCGATGACGATGTTGGTCCCATAGAGAAAGTTGTTCAGTTTGTTGGTCTGATCCAAACCCTTATTAATATGACCATGCATTTCTGATACACGTTATATACCCATCAAATAAGGTATCATCCAAAAGGACGGTACAGACCGTCCCCTAGACCGCCGCGCGTCCGCGCGTCCGGTTTATGGTATGTAAGGGTGTGAGATACCTGGATTTCAGTACAGATGTCAGGTCTATAGAGACCTGACATTAAAATTTGTACGGAAATCCAGTTATCTTGACTTTTTCTTAAAATACAAAAAAATATACTCTTGGCTTTGTGTTACATTACAAATTAACCAGTTTTTTCATAAAAAAATATATTATTAAATTACATACCCTATGAAGACCAATAAGGAGGATCACGTTCATCGAAAACCAAGCGATATTCAGACATGCCACCAAAATGATCACTATAACAGTCAGGTTTAACCTGGGTCTGTCCACAGAGTCCTCGTCAGGGACCTTCGAACCATCGTCGCCCAGTTTAAAGTAGATGTAACGGAAGCCGTGGGTGTAAATAGCCAGAAAGGCCAGGGTCCCGATGAAGAATAAGGTGATCATGAAGTTTAGGACCTGGAAAATTTAAATGTAGTAAATAAGTAAGCATAAATAAATAAGCATTTCAATTTCATTTGGCCTTTTTTTATAAAATCATTGGTGCCGTTATCACTTTTATGTCTTATACGCGCCACGCGGTTACTTGGAAAGGGTACATAAAGCCAAAAGGGGGTATTTGTAGGGGGTCATTATGACCAATTCTCAATATGGGACTAAAAATTAAATCGCGAAATAAAAAATCTGCTTTTCCATATAAATAATTCAATATTATTCGATTACATGTATGTTGAATAGAAAAGCGAAAAACAAAACGAAAATTCGACTTAGTATGGGGGAATTGCATAATTTACTAGCGCAAGCCATACAAAATCAAATCTTTATTTTGTTTTGGATAGAATTTTAGTACTGCAGTTGCATTTGGGAACGGACACTGAATCACTCTGCAAATTTTGCGCACTACATAAAAAAATATCCTAAATAATTGTGAACATACTGATCATCATTTTATTGGGACCATAGTAAAGGATACACGTACCAAACTGATATATCCTAGTATGAAACAACCAATCTTCAAAGGTACGCAGAAACAGCATTTTGAGAACAGAGAGCAACCTTGGTCCTGTTTTGGGTAGATACTGCATCAAAAAGAAGTATTTGAGTACATTAATCTATAATTATAGCAACTAAAAGGTTATAGCTGCCTTACGCTGGGCCTGACTCTGGTAATAAAGAGATATAGCTTGTATTCTTCTATCGATTTTTATCTGCTAAAATTGAAATAAATTGGAACTTTCAGGTTAATATAGAGGAATTACAATATTTTAAAGTTTAACCTTCTTATTTAGGTAATAATTAACTTTTCATATTTAAATAAATAAAAATAAATCCAGCTCATATTGTCCCACTGCTGGGCACGGGCCTCTTCTCATAATAAGAAGGGTAAGGACCACGCCTGCCTGGTCGGGTAATCGGGTTGGTGGATTAATATAATAAGAACGGTTAGGCCTTAGTCTACCACGCTGGCCTGGTGCGGGTTGGTGGACTAATATCTAAAATGGCTGTAAAATCTGTTTTCATCTCTTTTCATTTAAATGAAAGTGATAATGACAATGTCAAATGATAAAGCGTTCCTCACATTTACTACTGATGAAGAATAGAAGATATACACAGTGATGAAATTAAGCAATTATAAGTAGGTACTTCATTTGTGAAAATGCCCAAGACCACTTCACACAAGAAAACATCCATGATTTCGGGTAAGAACCCGTAAAGGTCGAAAGTTAGAGATCTGTTTGTCGATCCATTAAAAATCATTGGTTGGATAAAACAAATCAATTGGTATTATAAAAAAAAAACATAATAGGGACTCGTATCAGAAAATTATCGGAAATCACCATCGATGCATCATCCGCTTGTGCAATAATTTACCGGAACATGTGAGTTTACAAACAAACCCAGTTGTTTAAAAAAAATGTTGTTTATGTCCGGCGACGTCTGAATATTGCAATGTAAACATGACATGTCATGTCCTGTCATGTATTATTTACATAACAATTCCATTACCTACGCAGTTAGTGCGCTGTAGGTATGTGTGAGTATAGCCACAGATCACCCATTTTGGAGAATATTCTCATGTACCACGACAATCTATTAGACTCAGTGGTTCCAAACCTTTTTATTACCAGGAACCACTAGGTCTTCTTTGTACGATGCAGGGGGGACCTCAAAAAATACGTTAAAAGAAAATATTATACGTAGATCTTAATCACGATGATTCCGAATCAAGTATTAACTCTTTTTTCATACAAAACCTAGATACGGTTTTTTTAATTGGGTAGTTAGGAGGGCAAATTAATCAAGCAATTCCAACATCGAGATTTAACAGACCAATTCACAGACCACAATATTTTTTCATGGCTCTGGTCATCAATTAAAGCCAGACCGAATTTACGATTAGCAATCATGTTTGCGACCTCTAGACAATTTAAGGATGCCACATTAATAATTTATTGAAGTTTGAATTAGTCTCAAAATTACATACACCTGCATTTTCTTACAATAAAAATAATAATTAAAATTGTCTTGCACACGCAGCTTACACATAGAAAACGAAAACACCCCAAAAATTGTTATTAAATCATTTCCTGTAAAACAATTAAGGAGATTATCCATGCGCCCCAATTATTAGGTTTGTGTCATATGAAAGCACAACAAGTCTATCATTGGGCTGAGATTTGTTCATGACTTTTAGTAAAAGATATTTTGGAAACATAATGTATATAATAGGACCTAAGATTGAACCTTGAGGCACTCCGCATCCTATGATTGTCATTTTTGACTTTTTTTATTTCGTTATACATTCGTCTATTTTGTAAATAAGATGTTATAAATTGTGAACCTTTACCTCTAATGCTACAAAGGTATTTCAGTTTAGCAAGAAGTAGTTCGTGGTCTATTGTGTCAAACGCGTAATTCAGAACAATAAACAGTCCAGCTTATATATATATATATTATATATAAGGCATATATTAATGAGACATAAAGGACTTTCCCCCCAAAATCGGAGTTGGGGAAGTACCTCCACCTTTCAGAATATCGTAGCCAAATAACACTGCTCCTTTGCAGTGTTGTGTTTTGACCATAAACTTATTATTGCTAGGTTTTGACAGTGACTAAGGTCGCCAATAATCTTTGGGGAAGCGTTCCCCTACTGCCAACAAGACGCTAGTAGTAGTAGTTGCCGCCTGTGGCACAGGTTTATCCTAGTGCAGGCTCACATCAATATGATACCTATGTTATAATTATGATTTATATTGTGTTTTTTACCATAAGTAGTTTTTTGAATAAATTTATCTTATCTTTATCTTTAGTAAGGTCGGCAACGCGCAAGTGATGCCCTGGTGTTGCAAGAGTCCACAGGTTACGGTAACCGCTTACCATCAGGCGGGACGTATGCATATTTGCCACCTAAGTGGTATAAAAAAAATCTAATCATCGTCAACATCTTTCATAAAAATATTATAATCTTTAGGTAGCCTGCTATCTGCTGGCCCTTTTTATATCACTTTCCTTTTCTGAAGTACTTACCTATATAGTAGTATTTTAGTATTTTATGAGAATCTGAAACGGAATTTAACCTTCTGCATTATACGAGTCATATCTATGGAAGAAAACTTCGAACCAAACTACAGAATGCCATGTTCCGGTTCCATTTCCAACTCGAATCTCATTCAACAAAGTAAACAGTTCAACGTTAACCCTAAAAAGTCTGTAATAATAACTAACCCTTCGTATTTCACCTCTATAAAATTCTTACAAGGATAAATTTTGCCGCACGAAAGCAGTTCAAACTTTTGCGAACCGGTTTGAACTGTGCGTTTTTTTAATATTTTATATTCCTAGCTCAAACAAAGCTATTCATTTAACTGCAGAGTCAAGAGGGCGAAACGGCACACTCGGTTTCGTATGAATCAGAGAATGGTATCTGGTTGCAAATGACGAGAAATGTTAGTTTTGCTACTTAAAATGTTACTTTTTTATTTGAAACGTGATGAGAGTTAAGTTTGTAAAGAAATTAAGGTTTGACAGGGATAATTTGGTTCGTATTTTTAAAACGTGAGTGCGAATAAATGACATCTTTCCTTATGAATGTGAAAAATTTCAAGCAATATAAACATCAAGTGTGTCGATAATAACAACCTGTAGACCTTCATCATAACAGCCTTTTGTCAGCGTCTGACGATGATATTTTCCAAGTACTATGCCATGATCACCTCATCAGGCAGTTAGACTTGTGTATTATGTAACACAATAAAATATACTGCAAGAATGATTGCAGTTTCTTCAAATAATTTTATATATTTTTTTATATTTAATAACCCTTTGGCTCTTAGAATGGTCGTAAACCACAATAATCAGGATGGCTAACAGTAAGCTCTCATTTAAATTTAAAGTGCGTAAATACTTTCGTGACAAGACGGCGGCAGATTCATCTCGACTCTGATTTTTCCGAATTGTATTTTATTATTTATATATGTGTAATTAGTTTATTCAGCATATTGCATATTTATTTATATAAAATTATGTTGGTAATGTTTATGTAAGTTTATATAGTTGTTTTTAAGTATAATAGTTATATCTCTCATTTAAGTTTTTTTTTTTTGGTGCATCTACCTTGATTGTCTCTGCATCACCCTAAGGTTGTCTGGTAGAGAATGCCTACGGCATTAAGACCGCCTTTGTGCGTTGTACATGAAGCATTTTAAATAAATAAATAAATAAAATAATCATAATAATACTTATGTCTAGGTATACAGTAGTAGCAAAAAGCATTGTGATTAAGCTGAATTACTCAAAAATAGGTAAGACCACATTGATATTTTTATAATGTTTGTTTTCAGGAAATCAGAAATATTAGCATGGAATTTTATGGTTACGCATGTACAGGATTTTTTAAGTAACTAGTATAGATTTTCATGACCCAACCAAAATTCAACCAGTTCAAATAAAGCTGTTCCAAATGGACAATCTTTTGCATCTGCCACATACCGGGTTCTTGGCATATGAAATCGAGCGAGCCATCGGGCCGTGCTATAATGTTGCCATAGATCAGTTCTAAACGCTCCTCGCGGTGCCATTCATAAGTTGTATGATAAAACGCCACTTTGGCCGCCCCAGAAACTTTCCCCTCAACGGAGGGATATTTTCGAGAAATTTAAATCCGAACACGATTTTGGATATTTCAGCGCGTTTATTTTATAGTGGTTACCCTAAGGAGTTGGTAGACTCGGATGTGTTATACAATTTATTCTGTAACGATCGGTTTTAATATAGGTATTGGTGCTACGTTTTGTTAGTACCAATTTTCCAATTTATCACTTTGATACTTGAAAACGATTCGCAGGGTAAACTGACGATCCAAATAGTTAAATATTTTCTGATGCATTCTTTAAAATTCAATAATTAGAAGGCAATACTTTTTGAAGATAATGTTGCTGCAATACAATACAGCGTGTTATCAGAAATGCGTAGTTTTATACAAAGGGCACGGATCGGACCATCAAACTGAACAACTTTCTCTACAAAACTTCAATACCTACTCGACCCAATCCTATGAGACGCATTTCTGATACACTTTACTATCTTATCTTTCTTCTCTTTTTTATCTTTATATACTACTACTATAGGTACTCACAATACTACTTATCTACAATACCTGCGCATGGTGTGAGCAATCTTAGCCAGAACACACGACACAGTCTCAGCAGTCATTCTTTAGATACGATAAACTTTTTACTTGAATTATGAAAGCTTCGTAATCTGATTAGTCGAATTCGTATTCTATATTATTGTAGTTAGTTTGGTACGTTGCTTTGTAGTTATTTTATCCAGCACTAGATGTCGCTACAACATATCTATTCTTTAGAAGCACACCGCCTGCTCATCAGTATTCACCCATAAAATCCCGTAAACAATGCCCGTAAACATTAATAACGGAAAATTGTTTGCATATTAACGTTATTTACGATAACGTGCGATGACCGTGTAATTAAAATATGGTGTAATCCTTAATCTGTTCGGACCTGATAAACCGGATCAAGCTGTAAATTGAATTTCATACGTTATTAAAGGTAAAGCATTATTTGTACGTCTTTATTTAACTCTAAAGGTGAAATAAAGGTTTTAATTACGTAGGTGTATTCTTTTTCTTCATAAACGTTGGATCGTTAAGATTTCTTCTGTATCGTGGGTACACCGAATAAACCGGCTAGAATTAAAGAGTTATTGCTATTTACAACCGAGTACTTGGTTCGGATGATGCCTGCAAAGTTAACATATCTACACTGAAATAACGTAACGGCTAGAATTATAAACAAATTATTGCTATTTACAACCGAATAATTTGGTTCGGATGTAGCATGCAAAGTAGTTTTTTTCCTTGTAAGTACAGTTTAGTATTCCTTACGGGAATCGAACCCGCGATACGTAGCCAATCGCTTAGCCAACGGTGCTATTTATAATATAAATGATATTATTATAATTATATAAAATATTTTTGTATAGCTGACACGTCTATGATTTTGTCAAGTAGGTACTGATAAATATGATGAACGTCATCCTTGAAGTTCATCATATTTATCAGTACCTAGCCCCTAGTACCTAGTTAGTATTTATCAGTAGTGCTCGGGAAAAGTGCCTGTTCGACGATAGGAATCGTCGAACAGGCACTTCTCCCGAGCCGAATCTTGGCGCTTTCTACCATACTGTGCTTTCAGATCGAAACGGAAAATTATTAAAAAAATCTGCTGTCAAAGTCGTGTACCTACTTATTGAAAATAGTCTTCAAGTCGATACCACGATAGGCACAATCATTTTCTGAACACACATAAAATAGTTATTACTCACCCAATTTCATTACAATTTTATTAGTCATTTAGACCCCGATCACGGGACCTACTTTAATGAAACCTTCACTTTATGTCTAGCTGTCTACTTTATAAGTCTAGGTCCCACTATTGAGCGCAGGCTTCTCATAATTTGGACAGTTTCGTAAATGTATAGCTCGGTTTATTGGGAGGTCCATGCTCAACAGGGAACTTTTACGGACCGATGTAGTGATGAAAATAGCCGAAAATAAAATTGTCTTAAGGCACGTGTTACCTCTAAATCAATAGCTCCATACATGTTGATACAAATGAAACTTGCGCACTGCAACGATCGTTCGATCGTTGCGTCTCCGGATATCACAAAATAGGATAAAATACTTTTTCATCCCACCATCTCGGAAAGAGTATTTTTAATCTTCAATATCTGAGTGGAAAAGCCGTTTTTATTCTCTAGAGGATAAAGTAAATTGAATTTTGAACATCGTGTGCACTAAGTTTGTGAATTAAAAAAAACATTAAACCTATTTACTGCTACCTCTATGGTGCCGAGTATATAAAGTGTACCTATCTTGTGATTGTAAACGTTTTTTTTTTGCATTTAGTCATTTCCTCGCTGAGGTGGAATGAAAAGTTACGTGTTGCACTCGAGTGCAAAGATTTTTCACCTCGTGCTCTTTTGATTCCCTCGCTAGCGCTCAGGATTCTAATTTTGAATCACTCGCTGCGCTCGTGATTCAATTTTAGAATCCTTCGCTTGCTCGGTCATCAAAATTGAACACGCGGTTAAAAAGCAACTTTGCACTCTTGTATAACAAATAACTATTCTCATGGACGAGATTATTCGATTGAGAAATCCTATGCAGAGTTTATAGCTATCAAGTTTACCTATTAACCGACATATAAACGACCAAGCGGTTTAAAATTTATAAGACTGAGAACTTATCCTCATAAAATTGAAGTTCAATGTTTTCAATATTTATTTTGTCCAGAAGTAAGTACTAAAAATGAATTATACATTTGAAATTTTTTCCAGAATTTTAAGATTCTTGGGACTTTTTTCTTATTTATATTTCTTCTATAACTGAAGTTAAAGGTTTTTTTGAAAACATTATATTTTACTTATACGGACTAAACGCGTCTTAAAAGTAATGGCTGTGCTATAGTTTTTTACTCACCATCCACTTTATTGAACGCAAATAATTTACGAAACGAATAAAATGACATAGATATCTACCTGGAAGTTTTTTACTCAAAGCTTGGTATACAACAAGTCGCATTTTTTTCTCAAATGCAATAAAATATTCTTTCTGCGTTTTAGTTTCAATTACTTTCTCAATATCTCAAAACACATTTAGATAGCAACGCCAAACACATGACCAACTTACTGCTAATAAAACTCTCATCCAGCAAAAACGCACACGCGAATCGCGTTCCAAATTAAAAAGCAATCCTAACTAACGAAACGGAGTTGAAAACTTTCCTCTAAGCAAGAACGATTCAGTTGTCACTGCTGCATCTGAGGAGAATCCATTAATCCAATTTGTGGAGTCAGCCAATCGTAGGAACTCCTTTATTGGATTCCTCGCGACAGAACTCGTCAGCCACACTATTTGTTGGCAAACATCTTTTGATCGTACAAAAATCTTTTGAAAATTCTGTGGATTTTTGGTGCATTGTTTGGAAGAGAAAAGGTAAGAATTTTGTTGATTTTATTTGCGAAAGCTGAGTGTTCATATACGCAAATTTTAGGATGTAGTAGGTACTATTATAGAGCATTATACTTGAGAAATATATAGTTAGGTATATAAACCAAACATTATTTAAATATTGTTTTATTTTAATTCTGTTTCTCTCCGGTATTTTAATCAACGTTATTTTTTTAAGGCACAAATCTACATTATTTTAATGTTTAAAAATAAAATATGAAAAAATTAGACCATCCTCGTACCGATTTTTAAAATAG
This sequence comes from Allophyes oxyacanthae, assembly GCA_932294325.1. NCBI lineage: Eukaryota > Metazoa > Arthropoda > Insecta > Lepidoptera > Noctuidae > Allophyes > Allophyes oxyacanthae. The sequence continues at coordinate 12,475,339 of OW028629.1, forward strand.
CAAAAAAATTAATGTACTACGAAAATACGGGTACTGTGCTGAAATCACTGAAATAACGTTATTCAGAGCACGCGACATTAAAGGTACAGCTGAAAGAGAATTATAATGAACTCAGCATGGCCCTTTTCACGTGTATGTACTTAACAACGGAAAAATAATGACTTTCGCTGCTCTTAGGTTTACGCACCTGAAAATTTAGCTCTGAAACCTGTTTAATTTATGCGCGTCTATCCTTTTAGGATGTCCTAAGCTATACTTTTGCCCTTGTAGAATGTGATAAAATGTGGGTTTGAAGATTATAACGGTTTATGTACACTATGTGTTGTCTTTGGCATAACTGATTCAATTTTATATAAAGTGACTATTATAATAATTATAAGGCATTTGAGTGACGTAGTTGTACGTAATTACAAATTGTTATAGAACAACAATACGGATCTACACAACAACACAAGAGAGAGAAGATAAATAATAAAACACTACAAAAAGAAACAAGTCAGTGTCATTTTAATGACTAAAAAAAGGATTAAAGCAAAAGAAATAACTAACAGTAATAAAGTAAAACGTGTTTTAATCAATTATTCCTAACACCTAGGTTCTTTGATTCCTAGATCACTTACAGTAATTGTATTGAAATAAAAGAAAAATGAATCCCGATGTTCTAAAGGTCGCCTATGACGTCTGTTCACAGTATCTAGAATTATTTTAAAGCCAATCCTAGTTACAATTTGAAATTCTGTTCCAGTTACAAATAGCAATTGGGTTTTCGTAGGTGTCGCAAGATACAACGATAGGTTTATTCCACGAGACTGGGTAGCACCGTTCACTTCAATTTGTCGAAACGCAGTATTTTCCCGAAATGGCTTCCCAGAATCGTTATGAACTACAAACTTAGTATGCGAAGTAGGTTTATGTGCAACTGTGCAGATATAATAAATTTTATTTCTCGGTTGCAGGATATAGGTACCCTATTTTAGATATTGATTTGAATGGTGAATTATTTGACAATAATACCTTTGTCATGTCATCATCGTCACCATCATAAATATCAGCCTGAAAACGTTTACACACGTTCGTTCGCATGTTCACTGTTAAACATGGATCACCTTATAACCGCTACAATGAACTGTCATAGCCATATTGTCATGATTACCATGCCCTTCGCCAATAATTTTTAATCGCGAGACTAAGACTCATTTCATAAGTGCCTGTATCTTGGTTTACAGCATCTATTCACACAATCCCATCCTAAGCTTTTACGACACCTACTGTTACAGATTAGATAACCATATGTTTGCCGGGAATCAGGTGAAGTTCTTGGCAAAAAAAGTAAGGACATCGCCTTAAGTGAAAAAAAAAGACAAGAGAATGGGAAACAACAAGTTATAGCGCATAGCGCATAGCGTGGTGATTATGGCAATATTATAAATAAAAAAAATATTACCTAATTACCTTTCATTGTTGCTGTCAGTTAGATAGAAGATAGACCGACTCCGTACCCCACTTAGGTCCGTATAGCAGGTGCAGGTATAACATGAGCAAGTTCCCCTTCGATGAAGCGGCGATGGGATGTATAATGTATATGCGGCATTGTCCCTCAAACGATGTAACATCTACTGTCCTTTCCATTGTGCCCCAACACCTGCACCCTGAGCGACCTTTGCCCTGCCACTAATAATGCCGTAGAGGTGGCAAAGTTCTGGGCTAGTGAAATTTGGCAATAATACCACCGACAAAGAAAAAGAAGATAGACCTTCAGCGGAAGACGTTAACGGCTAGATATGATGACGCACTCAAACGATTTTATTTATTCTATCTTGAAATTTTCAGTCTGTTAAATGTATTTAGAGGCAAATTCATCTGTATTGTATAATAAGCCGTTATGGCCCACCAGGGAACAGCCTTCGTCGGAAAACCAGAGGTCCGGCATTTGTGGGCTTGTATTAAACTAATGAGTTTTCATACCTTCAAGCTCGCTATAAATTGTTTTGAAAATAAAATTACTTGGACCATTATTTAGATTAGATGTTTGCTCTTTCTACGTTTCCACAATTCCTGTTGTTTGTTGTTTCGCACGGATGTTGTCTATGGGGAATGCCCGATAGCCTACAGCGTTTAATCTTTACAGGTTTTATATGTATATATTTACTGCTTAGTTAAATTTACATAATACTTACTTCGCTGGATCAACAACACAAGCAGAATCTTTGCTCCTGATACCAGAAGCCACCATTTCTTCTTGTCTTGCCACTCTTTGGAGAACGCTTAAGTCTTTCTAAATCGTATCACCCCATCGCTACTTGAGTCGTGAAAACGGACGTTTTGCACTAGATTATCCCATGTGTCTATATTAATCTACGCTCTTCATCTTAGAATAAAATCTGCAATTCCATACAATTAATTCAATATTACATACTCGAAAAAATGTGTGGAACAGCTGATTTTTGTTTCGTGATTTCAGTGTTCGTTCCATAGTAAAAGTTGTTCATAATGTTGAGTACTATACCACTTAAAAGGACGAAGGAAGGAAAGAAAGACCTTATATTATAATTATGCTAAAAAGAATATAACTCTGGATTAACACGGAATACCCGGGACGAGAGGGAGTTCTCCCGCAGACATTCATTCACCACTGCAGATGGTACAAAAGACAGGTCTTTAAAAAAAATGTTTACCTTTTGAATTGAAGGCTTTAATACGGAGAGGCGGATAGACGCGTGGTGCGCAAAGTGAAGTGTCGCTCTGTAGCTTGCTCTTCATGAACGGAGATACGCACCTTTCTCCGCGTTGCGCGCCGCTTTGCGCTCCGCGCGACTTTCCGCCTCTCCATAATTGAGCCCTTATTCAAAGACATCTACTTGCTAATAATATACCAACCTGAAAGAGTTTTTTTTAATACCAGAACGACTTAGCTTTCACGACTGTCTCACATGCTAGAAGCTATCCTCTCACGTACATGATTTTTCTTTCACACAAGCTCGACTATTTCAAAACCTACTCCATTTTCCAGTACATTCTGTTATCACGATCTAAGTTAACCCTCACACGACCTCCTTAAGAGGAAACTCAGTATATTTATGGTGACAATGGGTCGTAAACGAAAGCCGGTTGCAACACAGGACGCTAACGAAGCGAACTGTCCGGGGAAATCAGGCCGTTTTTATTAGCTTACAGCATAAATCGTGGTCATCCGAACCTATTAAGCGTGTATCGTGGGGAATTAAGTGGTAATCAGTTTTGTGGCTGTAATTCTTTTCCTTATCTTGGTTGGAGTGACCTGAATTTGTAGTGGTACCAAGATTTCTGATGTATTCAGGAATATTGACGTTAGAAGGACAATGTAGAAGAGGGCTAATTCACGTATTTTTATGACGCGCCGATCATCTTGCTGTGACGCTCGAACTTGACGCGAGCGTATCTCACTGAAGCTAAGAGAATACCAAATGTGTTGTTTTTATCTAAATTTTACTGCAACTATGCGGCAACTGCACTTCTTTAGTTACGTGAATTAACCTACAGATTGCTTCGGGATAACTTGCAGTTGCAATGGGTGCAGTTATGGCTTCGCGTACCTACAGCTATTTTCTGAAAGCTAAACAAAACCTGACAATCATGCATTAATTTTTCAAATGGAGATAGATAATTATACAACATAAACGCTTTTTCCCATGGGGCTGGTAGAAGTGACGGAACGCTACGTGCTTATTATACAGGCCGGTCCATTTATAGCAATCCAAAAAAAATTGGATCACTTTAAATGGACCAACCTGTATTTAATGCTCTTTTTGCTCCCATATTCCACATTCATACAATAAGGATAAAATTTACTTCTATCGAAATATTATTTTTTAGAAGTAGTCTACGGAAATGCTGCAGGAGAATTTACGAATATCGACGGTGCGACAAAATAGATTTGTCGGAATATCGATATTCGCAAATCCGTAATTAGTGCGAATCAAGATAGTTCAAATGCACGATTAAACAAATGGCATTTATATTATATATCGGCATTTTTATAATTCTACTTCTGTTAGGTCCGGGATTCTGTGTTATGGTCCCAGTTCTAACCTAACTGACCATTACTGTAGGTCCCACTTCATTCATGTAGACCTACCGTTTGTCGCACTAGTGTGCCTTCGAATTTTTATGATTCAAACGACATCTTTGTCGGACAATTGATATTCACACATTTTTGTAGCACATCCACGGGGCAAACTTCAAATAATACTTTTCAACAACTTCATTATTATTCTCAAGAGTCCACAGCATGGGGTTCTTAAAAAAGGGAATGAAAAGATTTTTAAAGGGTCGGCAACTCGCAAATGATGCCCCCTGGTCTTGCAAGCAACCATAGTTTACGGTAACCGCTTACCATCAGGCGAGCCGAATGCTTGTTGGCATCTCTAGTGGTATAAAGAAAAGATTGGAAAACAAAAGATTGCGAGGTCCTCGAAAAAAATGAAGGTCTCCGTACAAATGACAGGCCAGCCGTCAGTTGTACTTAGTTAACTACTTAAACATACTTAGTCGGTGCTTAGCCTTACTTAACGACTATTGGACGGGAAAAAAGCGGACCTCTTGTGGCGAAACTAAGTCGAAACTACTTAACTATTAACTATACTCCTTTGAAGTCCGTATGGGGCCGTATCTTCATACTTGAGTGAAGGAGTGATTAAATTACTTATAAATGTTCAGTGTTCCGGAAAATATGTGCCAGTTACATGTACTCGAGTCAGAACTGGTATTGTAACTTTAACAAGTACCTATAGTTATTTTACTTATTTAATTGTCAGACAAATATATTTTGGTATTCAAATATTTTAACACGATTATGACACTTTGCTTTCATAAAGCTAATTATGAATACATTGTGATTATACCAATAAATAGCAGTCTATTAAGTTTTCTAAACCAAAATTTCTGGTGGGTCCGATGAGGACTTAAAAAAAAGATAAAAGTGACACCAGCTGACAATGTCTGCAAAATCTAAATTTTCCAAAAAACATAAGCAGTAGGTAGTGTAAAAATTAATTCATTTAAGAAATTGCCTATATTAAAAGCATTTTAAATTGCTTATTACACAGAGAAGACACTTAGTCGACTGATATTCTACTACTGTTATTCCTAAATTTAAGGTACCCTTAACTCTGCAGATTAATACACTGCAGATTTTGGGCAGATATTTTTGATTAACAATGAAAAAAAAATTGATCTGCAAAAAAACCCAATACAATTCAATACAGTAAAAGTGTTTAGGAACCTTACGGAGCAAGACCTAAAAAGCTCTTTTCTTAGCTTTTCAAGGCATTTACGTTCCCAATCTTATAAAATTTCATGTTTCAGGTACACGGGCCGACGTTAGGGTTTTAATAAATGATAATATAAACGCTGGCTGGCCTTGGAAAGGCTCTATGGAGGCATATACATATTTTGAGGTCAGGTAATTCAGGGTGGGTGAAATTTACTTTATTATTATAAAACCCGTCGCTGGCCCAGTTGAAACAAAATTTGCTACAAGATATGCAGGAGCTTCAGTCTTTAGAAAAAGTAATTGAATTTACTTGTGAAAATAATACAACCTTAAAACCTTAAAACGTGCCAATTTTGTAATCAAAACCTTTTTACCTCATATACCTACCCGAAAGGCCGAAACTAATGCTAACGAAATTCTAACGTAAAAAAATGTCTGCACGTAAAAAATACTTATAATTTATTCAATACACAGTCCCCACCTGTCGTCCCGATCGGCAAAAACGAATATTCGGTAACTTGGATATTATGTGCTTAAGTATTCATGGAAGTGACTGTTACTTATTGACAAATATTCCAGAACGAATATGCAAATATAATTTTGTAATAAAAATATCATAAAAAAATATACGTGCGAATATCGATGGTGCATGATTTCGATCTCATGGACACAGAAACGCAAACTTCTTTAGCAAATCGTCACGTGCTAAGGCATCCCAGATACGAGCCCTTGCCGATGATGGGAAAACTTGCTAACAAAAGGAGAGCTGGTCGTAGGAAAAAGTCATGGTTGCGAAAAACCTGACAATGGACTGGGATCACGAGTGCCACAGTACTGTTTTACCTTAGGAGAAATAAACACATGCATGCAGATGCAGAGCTGACTGCCAACCTCCACAAGTTGGAGTGGCTACAAGAAGAAGAAAAATCGATGGTGTCTAGTTCAAATATTGTGAATGTTAAAAAGCACGCTAGCGTGACAAACGTGTAATCGGTTGGTTAAATTAGAACTGTGCCCTCAACAGTGAGCTGTCGATCAAGCGAACCGAACGTGATACATCAGAGCGGCCCATGAAATCGCCCATTACCGATAAGGACACCCATAGGAAACAAGAGTAAAAACAGTGGTCAAATTTTACCACATTTGTTTTGGTTGTTATTCAAATGGTGTATATTATATAACCCTACAATTCTAATTTGCTGCACTCTGTACGTGCATTTCAAGTTCAGATCGCAATTTCCTTTATCTCACTTTCGTGAAGCCATGCAGTGGAAATAGTATATAATATTTGTAGCTATATCTTTCTTTATAAGTCCCTTACATAAGTGTACATCGCGTTACAGCTATAAGAACATCACAGCCATCTGCTACACCCATATTCCTTTAATTCCCCATCCCGTATATGAAACCTTCTTTCCTAAAATGAACCTTTCACGTTCCAAATACTCTATCGAGAGCCACATCCAGTGCTCCGATCCCATGATTATCGAAAGTATTTGGGAGGATTCGTTTTGTATGCACGACGTCGAAGCTCGGACGCCCCGCGACTTACAACTTCGTATCCATTATTTTATACAAATTGAAATGTCAGCGGGCTGATTTGACTATCGTGTTTTCCAGACATTGGGCCCAAGTTTTCCTGCTACTGGGCCGTGTCGAAATTTTTGACGAGTTTACTTCGACGTTAAAAAATGAATGAGTTGGTATTTATCAATAAGGTTTTACTGCCAGTTTCGTCCATTTTCACTTAAAATCATTCTTCAGAATTGAACTAGAAATCTCAAGAGTAAAAAGGTATCTTAGTTAATTTTAAAAACGCCAATTGAGCTGGGATGCCTTTAATATAATAAGATTTAAGTAAAATACTTACACTTCTTCAGCGATAAGACCGAATATTTCCACCAATATCTTCGCTACTTCAAACAATTCTTGTCCGTAATCGAAAATCCATCAAATTGTTATAGCAACAGTCTAGCCCACCTCTTAGCTACTCCAAAATGAATTACCGTCGTCTTATTTCCCGTCTATAGGTTTTCTCGTCCATTTTACAGATTGAAAGTCGTAGATAACATCTTGATTTTATAGTTCCGTCGAATGGACGGACTCGATTTATTATCTCGAATTTTAGGTTAGAAAATATAACGGAAATATGATCGGGTTTGCAGTTTACTGTAAGCGTTGAAAAATAAAAGAAGAATGACATGCTGCCATTTATGAAAAAAAAATGTGGTTTTTTTGATAGAAAATGTTTTAATTTAATACACAGATATTTTACAATATACTGCATAAGATGAAGAAAACTCTAAACCCTTATCAGTTCCGAGGGTTAAACATTTTAATATTTTTTTTGATTTCGCTAGTCGGAGAGGCACTACCAGTATAAGAAGGAGAAGTAAGCGTGGAAAATCGTTGGATTTTTTTATATAATTTTTTTATGATAATATTTTTCGCTTCAAAATATTTTGCAGCTGAAATTAAGAGTCACTTTTGTTTTCTTGGTTTCGTAAAATGCCAAATACACAAAATGACAGATACGCAAAAAGTCAGACACGTAAATTGTCAGAAACGAAGAAAGCCAAACACGAAATTAACTGCTTCAACTGGGAACAGACAATCAGCATTGCCGTGTTTTGAAGATCTTCTGTAATCTATATCATATTTAAATCCAGTTAGAATGTTCGCATAGTGATATATTTGTATGGTGCTCAGGGTTAGTAGTGGTTTGTTGCGGGTGGAAGATCGATATCAGCAGCTTGTGGGTGGTAACTAGGGTAAACATCCAACCGTGAGCAAAATAACTTTTTGAGACCCCAGTAGATGGCCGTAGCTTCTTTAAAATCATTATACCACATTTTATTTGGGGTCAGCGCAATATTTCTTCGTCTTCCATTTATCTCTGTCAGACGTCATCTCAAAGTTTACTAGATTCTTTATCAATTTAACTTTGATTATTTGATGTAATAAACGTGACATAACTTTACACAGCGTTTATTTGGGGGGTTAACATTATTAAAAGTATAATGCTTTCTTTAAAAGGTGAAATGAAGGAAAACAATAATGGTTGCACTCTTTTTATTATCTCATCACTTGGAGTTAAAGCAATGATCCACGATCAAATTCTTACAAATACAACTATAATTAGGTTCGTTTATAAACTTAGATTACTGTACAGTTTTGTAAAGACCAGACTTTTATGCATTGTCGATTGTTATTTTATCAACGATAGAAAATAATGTATTTTGATTGCAGATTTTTTGGAACTAAAGAATTTGTAGCCTATAAACTTCTTTGCTTTAAATCAGCCATGCTTCTTCAAGTATGAGAGCCATGCTAGAAATAAAGTACTAGCAGTAAAACAGATTTTCACTGCTACAAAAATCATCTCTCGTAATAGCTAGTTATTATTATATTATATTTTATATATTAAATAAACTAAAAAGCTTCGTTGTAAACCTGCCATAAAAGGATAACGACTTTAATAATAGACAATGCAAAAAAGGGGTAACTATTAGATATTTTATTAGATTTTATTCTTAGAATCACGTTCTAAGTACTAAGAAGACATTCGACTCTGATATAACACATCGTGAGAAAGTGACACCGTTATACTATTGTTAGTGACCTCTCTTTCTAGCGATGTAGCAATAAATGGTCCGAAATAGTGCAGAGAACCAGATTAATCGATATCTTTGATTTAAAAAAAGAGAAATATTGGTCAGAAACTTCAATTAGTACAAATATCTTTTTTTTTTATATTTCGTATTTTTGTTTGTAACAAATATTTTCTCGTATACTATTATGTACACGATTTCCATGCAAATATTGTAATAAAAAAGGTCAAAATTATTTTATTTACATCTATAAAATTGATATGTTAGACATTATTTTCCGTGCATATGCTAAAACTTGTATCTAGGCCGAAACTTAGGCGATCTTTCGTTAATACATAGGTGCATAAATTTTTCTTATAACTGTAGGCGATACAAGCGGAATCGGGAATATTAATTCAGAACAACTCATTTAAATTTTGTACGTAAAACAACTGTTGATTAAATAATGCAGTTTGTAAACCTGTTTCACGATAAACACAATCAGTATAACGAAATGTTTGGTTAAACTTAAATAATATACAATAAAATCATAGCACAATAAGTATACTTGAACGCTGTTTTAAATAAAAATGGGTACAATAAACCATAATTTATTTGTAAAGGACCTCTCTGAGGAATTGGGCATTGAAATTCTTTGGCTACACAGTCGGTATTTCTGGCTGGTATAAAAACTAACTTTACCTGTCAAATGGCTAAATATATTTATTATTGCCAGTTAAGAGCGCACTAACTTAGTTTTGGATTTTTATCAAGTAAACTCAGTAGAGAAATTGGCGCTTTAACATAAGTGAGATCGATTGTAATATTTTTCTTAATGAGGCTGACTTCGTGATATTCATAGAACAAACTTAACTATAGATTTACAAAGCAGTAAATTCAGTAGAAAATGTTGACAAAGGAATTGTCAATGGGTCGTTTTTTTCAACATTCTTATCAGCATTAGCGCCTGGAAGCGACCAGGTTGAACTACCAGCAGCTGTGATCCTAGGACCCATGTTATCATAAGCAGATTTTAGGAAACATGTTCTACTTCGCCTTGGTAATGTGGCACCACCTCCTAAGAGGTCTGGGTACTCATCACCATGGCCAGATACTTGGACAGAAATAAAGATATTACCATACGGAGCTGGTAAAGCAAATTCTGCAGGAGGTGGAGGAAACGAACCAGGTGGACCTTCTATCGTAATTTGCACTGGTTCTAAGCACCTGGCGTCGTCAGACTCCATAGAAATGGACCTATCCAACATTTCAAAGCCATATGAAGACCCTAAGTCCCCACTCGTTCTATCACAACTGACAGCTAAAGAAGTATCTAGTAGTTTCTTCTCTTGATCAGTGAAACTTCTACTTGGCGGTACTCTTCGACGCTTAGTTTTCCAGCATACGCACGCTGATATAAAACCTGCTGTGGTCATGGTCAGCAGTGAACCTCCTATTAAAAAAAATGTAGAGTAGTCAGGTGCGACGCGCGCAGTTGCTGTCCTAGCTTTAGGCAAAAACAGGGTGAGATAAGCATTCGCCTCCCCTACCGGACTTTTGGCACTACATCTCCACTCCCCAGATAAGTCACTTGTTACATTAGTTATAGTCACATTAACCCACTGTGCACTTTTGTTTAGGAAATCATCGTTATATTCATCGAAATTGTCTAACTGGTACTTATTGATTAAAATATCACTGTGTTTGTTCGTACTGTTGTTTATTTCTATGTGACGAAACGACCAAGACACTGTAGGCTTAGGATCACCTCTGACAAAGCAGCCAAAAGATATTTCAGCACCTGCTTCTGTTCTTATAACTGTTGGTGATGATGAAGCCGATGGAGGACATACCATATCATTTCTTTTCATAACCCGCCATGACACTTCGGCTTTCTTGTCTGGACCACCACATGAGACTTCCTCGTTTCCAAGATTACTATTCAAAAACCAGTCGTGGAATTCTCGTAATCTACAATCACAATACCAAGGATTTTCTGATAACGTCAAGGTTTTTAGTACAGGGAGATTGAATGTGTCCTGATGAAGATATGAAAGTAGGTTTTGGTGTATATTGACTGTTTCCAAGGCTTGAAGATTCATAAATGCAAAAGGATGCACCGTTTGAAGTTTGCACCGTGATATTTCCAGTTTCTTTAAATGTTTCAACGGAGGAAATTGCTCCGCGACTAGAACGCTCAAAGGGTTATCGTTAAGGATCAACAACCTTAAGCGGTCGGCTCCTTTGAATGTGTCAGGTGATAGTTGGAGTAGCTCGTTTTGAGACAGATCTAGTTCTATCAATATCCGTAGTTCCCTGAAAGCGTTTGGGTGTAAAGATTGGAGACTTGTTGAACTGAGGTTCAAGCGTTGAAGATTTAACAGTTCTATGTTTGCGAAGACGTCTTCTTCTAGCTTCTTTAAAGGATTTCCGTGTAGGTCTAAAACTTGAATGTCTGCTGCCAAGTTTGGTAGCTGTTTTAGGCCTGCAGAAACGCATGAAGCTGTCTTCTTTCCTGAGGACCATTTGCAGTGGCATTCCGATATGTGAGCGCAGTTCAGCCAATCGCTTCCAGCCTGTGCGAGGACGAGAATGAATGTCAGATATCCGCTCCATGCCCGAATCATATCAGTCTGGCTTTTGTTTACCTGAAAAGAAGATAAACTGTATTACTATTAAATAAACAATAAAATAACGAGTACGCATGGCTACATACATTTTCAGTATAAGCTGAACTATCATTGTACGGAAAGCCTATACAATTCGAGGTCAGCGTATACTGGAAATGTTAAACTTGATGTAGCCGTGTGTGTACAACTTTAGATTGAGCGGGATTTCTAGAATCTTGTTTTTTTTTATGTTATAAATTCGAAGTAATTTCTCACTGCTGTACAGAAAGAAAAGAAGATTAACACAACGAAATAAGCCTCGCAAGCACCCGTATCACATTAATCATGACGTTAAAACATTTCGGTATCAGATGTGGAAATATCCTTTTCCATTTTACTTCAGATTGGAACTCCGCAAAGTTAGATTAGGAGAGTAGGCGGTTTAATGCGGGCGCTTACAAAATAGTGAATCCTCGGGATCAGATAATATGGCAACTTGTACGCAAATTAGACATATTTATTCCGAAAATAGCTTTGATTTTATGCGTATTGGAGCAAATGTGAGTTTCAATGTATTTTTATATAATGATAGACTAACATTAAACGTACTATGAAAATCATCGATTCGATATGCTTGATGTTCGTCTCAAGTGACGAATAGGAGATTAATGTTTAATAATGTTATTCTGTGTTCGTTTATTTGTCTCTAGCCATTTATCCTACTTTACACTTTCTTTTAATTATTTAGTCACAACTGATAAGTACATATCCAATTTGTAAACGGCTTACACCTAACAACTAATTGACTGTGTTTATCTAGATGATGTGATGACAGGTGCCACCACTTCGTCTATTTTACACGTGGAGGCTTTTACCTCACTCCAATTATTCCGTCTCTGAACTCCACCTAGCATATCAACAAAGGGTAACAAACGGTTGTACAAATTAATATTGGGCACTTAACCTCAGTATTGGTGCCTATCTGTTTTGTACGTGGCTAATGAAGAGTTTTGTTAATTAAACGGGGTCACAGGGTTACGTATGTTTTTACACGTAGATTTTATTTTATTTATAGGGGCAAATAAACAGTAAAACATTTTATATGAAAAAAAAACAAGAGCAAATGTGTTACCAACAACGATTTCCACAGAATACACTAAAATATTTTTTACTAACCATGCGATTTAAAACTACTTACTGATAGATACTCAAAGTACTTACTACAATAATTTAAGATACACAAATATATTTTTTTTGATGACGTCACAAAGTAGGCAGTACCTAAATATTTCAATGTACCTATATGATATATGAATTTAATGTTAATAATTATTTCATAAACTATTAACCATAGAATATTGCCCTACTAAAATACCATTCAGTGCTACTTCTTAGGATATCTCCGGCAAATGACGTTCTAGTTCCAGCCTATTCGTTGCTAAGGCAACACGGCTTAAATGTGAGGGCACCCTAACCGTAGTTCGGATAAGCCGAGTTTTGCGGTGGACCAGTGCTGACGTCAGAGATAGGCAGCTAATTGAAACTTTGAACCGGTTCTCATAATGTATTCCGAGATATTAACTGGTGGCCTGCGACTTCATTTGGGTTTCGCCAATTCTGAGCAAAGTTGATTATTTATAGAAATTGGAGTCACGTAGCGAAGATCTCGCGTTTGTAACATCTTTAAATTAAAACTAACGTACAGTATCAAATGAAAATATCACTCAAGTTGAAAGTTTATTATTTTGACAAGGGGATATAGATAGATCTTTTTGTTTTAAGCGTATAAACAAATTGCATCCTTTGGGTGGTAGACCAATTCTTTGGCCAACTGTACACTTTAGATGTCAAGAACAATACCTAACTACTTTAATCGGCTCGCATAATGTAATCTGCATTAAACAGTTTTCTTTTGTTTTTTGGGAATCGATTCCTAATTTGTCAGAACTGGTCAGCTTGTAACTGCCATGGCAAACTTATTCAGAGGCAAATCATTATTATCCTATTCTTATTTTTATTCACATTAAATTACATTATTTTCACAGCTCTAAGAGTTTCCATGGAGTTTCATGCCGTTCTTCTCCATAGGACCTACTATTTGGAACCGTGCACCTAGAGTCTTGATATTTCATAAGTGCATGTATCTGTTTTATATAAAATAAAGATCTATTCTATTCTAATTCTTTTTGGCTATTTGTATTGTCTTTATGGGAACTTATTTTTATGAATTAATTTGAGAAACAGAGGTAGGTAAAACTTAAAAACTCAACTAAAGGAAAGGGATTCCATTCCAAAAAATAAGACTTTCACGCAGGCGGATCGTCGGTTACAGTAATTTATTTATAAAGACAAAAAAGGGAAGATGAGAACAAAGAAGAATAAAGAATATCTCGCTAAAACGTAACTTTCTACATCAATGTTTGTTTTCAAGTAAATGACAGGCCATTTCAACGGATAATTCCCACTTGTCTCATTGAGAAGTTTAAATGATGGGACATTACCCACATTATGGGCCCCCATAAACAGTTTGGTCGTGTCTACCATGTAACTGTCATTATTAGGGAAAACAAAAGTTGATCGCCCCAGTTATGGTTTTCTGTCGAGTTCATGTATTTTAAAACACAGACTGTTCCGTTATCTAGAAAGAAGAAAGAAAGAAAGAAAAATAATTTATTTGGTTGCAAAATATAAAAAGGCAGCACATGCAAAAAATAAAAACTAAATTTAAAATAATCACAGATATTAATATAAAGTATACTATAAGTTGTTTATACCGCAATCATGACATGTGGGCCTCACGGTTGCACCAAAAGGTCAAGTCAATCTAATTAAACCCCCTGTCTCAGCCATAATAGCGTTGTATGGAATTTCAAATCGAAGCTGCATTCAATTTAACGACTTGTATCTACTAAATATTTATGCCGCGATCCATTTGCATTATTTGACACTTTCCACTTATTTAAGACGAGAACCGACTGATGCATTGAGGTCTTTGATAGCCAGTATTTTTTTTCTTTATTAGCGTGGTTATTCCCCTTCATTGGCTACCTTCCGCGTGGGGTAAGCCGAACTCTTACCGACTAAGCTCACCACGGTAGTCCGCTTTCGGCACCTACTGGTGGACTTCGGGAACTCTAAGACCGCGCCGAAGCCAACTATGGTGCCACACGCCTGTTAGTTAGGTCACATCTCGTGGGGACGACGACTGTAAAGAGTCTCCCAGGCACGTCCCGGGGGAGACTGTAAAAAGGTTACCCTCACTATGCAGTGCATGGCAGCGCATAACTACATCACCGTCTTCTCGGGGGCCTCTCGGTAAGCATAAAAACTAGCTTCACGGTACCATCCACATGATTAGCATAAAACTGTCGTTGCATGCTGAAACTATCCTAGGTTAAAAGTTGTGGCAAACACCAACTATACCCAAATTATAAGGGTATGTTACGTCCACTCCCTAAACAAATTTGGTTAGCGCTGACGGTAAACTAGAAATTAAGCTAAAACTGCATTTAACTTAATAATGAAACTCTAGTGGCTAAAAACTAAAACTAGTTATTATTTAGTCTAAACTTACTCTATGAATATTATAGCTAAAGTGTTGGACATAATTAGCTGAAAATATTATGCTCCAAAAATTTATACAACTCAAATATTTTAGTGTTTGGAACAGTTTTAGGTGGCTAATTAAAGTGAGGATATAAAAAAATGGTAATTTTATACCCTGTTGATGTAATCCTATTTTATTAAATAACAATAAGTGGTCTGAGATTAATTACTACTAGGGGTCGCCTAGTGGTCGAAATTCGACCACATATTAAATATAAATTTTAGCTTTCTGCACTTGCACGCAATATGCTTAAAAAGGGGTACAAAGTTTTCTCTTCACTTATCAATATATAGGTTCTGCAGAGCTAAATGGTTTAAGATAGTAGGCCTTTTCTTTTTAACGTTTTATCTGGCAGTATTTTTAGTTGTGAAAAAGAATTTTACTAGAAAAATATATTTCATGAATTAAGATCTAACCAAGCTCCCACTACTATTCCACAACTCCAGTCAGCACACCAATAAAACGTAGGCAAACGTGGAGAAATCTACACGTTCACAATAAAGTGAGACGTGCGTAATGTCTTGAGAATATCGATAGATACCATCTATGTGATCGCAGTCACAGTGGGTGTAATCTACTGGCGAGACGTGGATGCGAATGGGAAGCATTCAGCATTATGGCTGACAAACTGGGTGTGTGTGCATGCAAGATGCATGTTTGTAAACTATACCCATGATACAGGAGGAATTCTTGTGGAGCAACATTTTCATAAAAAAATAAGAGAAGAAAAAAGCGATTAAATAATCATATCTGGAGGCCTAAAAAGGCCACATTTAGCAATTCACCTACGAATCTCTATGGTTACTGTCAAACAGATGATTGCTGAATATGAGCCTTACGCGTATGATATCGTTAATAAGGTGGATTTTTTGACATTTGTAATATGAATCATATTATGATTCATTTATGGCGGCCTTTTTAGACCCCGGAGCTTAAATGATTTTATAGAGGAGCGAATAATTCATTGCTTTATTCAAATGAAGTATTTTAATAATAATTATTTCTAAAAAAGCCTATAGCCTTCGTAGCTTTTTCTAGCTAGAACTATCTTGGCTTGCCTAGTCGTGTGTTGGATACTGATATGAATGATCTTTAGAGTAACTCTGCTTAGTTTAAAATTTATGACGTCCACCAATATGTTCTTGTTTTTTTATCTTAGCTTTCACGTTTGCTTTTTAGATATTATTATGAATCTATACTAATGGTATAAAGAGACATTTGTTTGTTTGTTTGTATTTAGGTAGGTAATCTCTGGAACTACTGAAACGATTCTAAAAATTCTTTCACTAATAGAAAGCTACGCCATTCCTGAATGATATAGGCTATATTTTATTTTGTTAAAAATAAAATCGGGGTTGAAATTTCGGGCAAAATCTAGTAATATATCTGTTCATTTATTTCCTTCAAGTAATGTTTATCATTTACGGTACTCCTACTTCAAGATATTCAACATTAGAAGTTTGTAATTAAACATTTTCTTCGTTTCACTTGTCAACAAATTCTTCATTCACTTAAGTTTTACACAAGAAGCCTAGTCTAATGTTGTCTATAATGTATTTTCACTTGCCTCTACTGCTCATAATTATCGCACACAATGCCTAAAGGACTAGCTTCTCTCAAGCGGCTATCATAACACATAGTACTCTTATATAATTATAACAACAGGTATGTAATTATAAAGGCGACGCGGCTAACAGGATTGGCGACGTCGTTAATTTCACCCCTAATGACATTACCGTGGCATCCTACGTATAAGCGTTTATAAGGGTTTTATTATGACACCATGCGAAGAATTTATAGGTGTGCCTTTTACGAGTAGTGTTATATAGCATAACAGCCCTTGGATATTTACTGACGTGTCTTTTACCCATAGATCTACAATGATTTTCAGAAATAAATATTGCGATCCAATATCGGTCTCAGTATTTATTGACTCACATATCATAAATATTGACTGTGGAATTCTCAGTATTCAACAGTTCACCATTCCGGTCAGTCGTGTTCATCACATTATAGACATCAAAACTAAAGCTTGAATCACCATTAAATCGAAAAAAAGAAGTTGGTTTAAAGCGTGAATGTCAATGTAAGATAAATATACATACACACACCGGCAAATTTAGCGGAACATAAAAAAAAGGCCCAAGAATTCCAAGATGCGATTTAATTTTAAATTCTATTATTTATACTTCTTTTCGTATTTAAAATTACACCTTTTAAAATGAAAATGGGATTACACTTTAGTATAAATTTAGTAAATAAAATTATATTTATGAAAAATTTACATTCTTGAATTTTTAAGATAAGCAAGGAAAAATGAAAAAGTTATTAAAAAACAATATTAAATAAATAAAAAAACTATAAATTAATATCACGTGGTTCCTCCACGTGCTCTTAATTAAGTTTCCACCCGCCTGGACATGCTGAGAATGATATTATCTATTGTCTCCTGTGATAGTCTCTGCCATTCCTCATCTACGGCGATTCGTAGTTCACCCACATTGACAGGTGCTGGAATTCTGGATTTTACTTTGAGTTTCAGTAGGTCCCAGACGTGTTCGATCGGGTTCATATCCAGTGATCTCGCCGGCCAGCCCATAACTGTGATATTCACATTATTAAGATATGCCCGAGTTGAACAAGCAGTATGCGACCGAGCATTATCCTACATAAAAACGAAGTCGTCACCGATAACGGGGGCAAACGGTACCAAATTTTCTTCTAAAATTTCTCTTATATAGCGATCTGCAGTCAGACTCCCTCCATCGATTACCACGAAGTCCGTACGACCTCCCAAACATATCCCCCTCCCAAACCATTATTGATCCTCCACCATATCCCACTGTGGATTCAAAATTTGACTGATTCTATCATTCTCCTTTGCGTCTATATATTCCTTGCCTTCCGTCAGTTTGATTTAAAATAATTCTGCACTCATAACTAAACAAAACTTTACCCCATTGGTCCATGTTCCAAAGTCGATGTTCCCGAGCAAAAGTTAGTCTGTTTCTACGATGATATGCCTCAAGTTTTGGAGCCTTGGCGGGCACGAATGAACCAAAACCAGCTTCTTTGAATCTTCTTCGTACCGTACGCTCACTTATTGTTACACCTCGAACTTCCTCAAGCTCATTCCTGGCTTAAACGGCCGTTAGACGTGGGATCTTACGTACGCTAAGTTGAATAAAACGATCATCCCTGCTTGAAGTACGTCTTTTTCTGCCTTGTCTCGGTCTTCTCACAAAATCATTAGTCTCCCTGAATCGTTGGATACTGCAATGAATTGTGGAAACATATCGACCTACAGAGTGATCTCCAGAATAAGAATTCTGGAGATCATTTTCTAGTTTTGATCATTTCTCCTCATCTCAAGTGCCCTGGCAATCTCAGTTGGGGTCAAGACGGGCATAATGAAGTCCTTGACTTTTAAAAAGATTAAAATATTCAAATAATTGTGTATTTTAATAAAAAAATTACAAAATTTCACACCGAAACCATAAAATAAATAATTATGGAAAAATCACTCGAAACGATGTTTGTTCGAATAAAATTAAAACAATCGCATAAAATGTGACGTTCAATTGTTTTCTCAATTACAAATAATTAGTTATAAAAGAAAAATAAAAAAAGAATTACCCAGGAATGTTACAAAAAAAGATTTTCGACTTTTTTTTATGTTCCGCTAAATTTGCCGGTGTGTGTATTTAAATGTATTAAATGAAATTAAAGTCTCTGACACTGAAGATTAGGTACAGAAATTACTTTCGCTTGAATGCGTCTATTTTAGAAAACTTATTAGAGATGAATCGAATGATCTGAATTTGAATCTTAATGCGTCGTCTGAAGTCTGACATGTTCACGGTGCGCAAGTTGAACACGTACTGACGATATCACATTCGCGAGCGCTGACAGTCAATAAATATTGACGGCTAGGATCACAAAAAATACAGACTTTTGCCAATCAAGTTGCTGACACGTTTACACATCAATAAATATTGACGGGATCATGAATATGAATACCGCGATATTTATCGACTGTCCAATCCTTGCCTTTGTATATCAACAGCTTTTCCAGTTGTTAAAACAAAGGGATGTTACAACTACCTACATTGAACCTGAAGAAATAACTCAAATACAAAACGAAAATAATATTATCTTCAGAGTAATTATTTTAGATTTTACGATCGTATTTTCGCAGATTTAGCAAAAACCATTTGTGACCCTGAGAAAAAACTTTGCGTATAGAACAATTTATTCAATTTGACATACGTGAGGACCGTGTTGTTTACTCTATAAAAATATTTTCAGCGTTTTGAAACGCCTTTTCTATTCTATTCAAAAAGCGCAATTTATTCAATTTGACATACGAGTACGTGAGGACCGTGTTAGCATTTAAGACGAAAATGACTGACTGACCTGCTGTTGTTTACTCTATAAAAATATTTTCAGCGTTTTGAAACGCCTTTTCTATTCTATTCAAAAGGCATATAATGGCACTATAGAATATATCAAAATAAAATAAAAATGTGTAAAGTTCTATTGGGTGTTGCCCCCCTGAGACCTGTAGGCCAACATAGATACAGCTTTAAGAAATTTGCCGATCTATGCCCCCGTTTCCGCCTAACCTCGGCTCGATGCCCTTTTCAACCTCACCGAGAGCCCAAAGCCCGCCACCTTGCCGAAGCCCTGTCTCTGCCTTTGTTAGTGCCAATCAATAGTAAATTGAACTTCTCAGTAATACAATAATTATCATCATTCGCCTGCCTTTATCCCGTTTTATTTGGGGTCGGAGCAATTATGCTTTCTTCCATTCATGTCTACGTCGCGAAAGTTTACTTAATATAACCCATGTCAAATTTCACACAATCCATTCTTTTTTTTTTGGGTTTGCCTCATCTCTTGTATCTATTCAAATTCATGCATTTTTTTTGTACCTATTGCTTACAATCTTTCCAGCAGTTTTTTGGTCAGTAAATATATCTTGCATGGTATAAGTCCAATGACACATCCAAAAATTTTAATTTAGAGCTTGTTGCTACTACTGTATACTTACTTCTTGTTACCTGATTTTCTTCTCTCATTCATTACCCGACTAACGGTTACTTCATAATGGTTACAAAAAACGAAAAAAAAATACGGAGGCAACAAAAAAAAAAAGTCTGTACCAGCATTCTTATCACGCTTAGTTGCAGTGCAGTTGGTCGTTCTAACACAATATTAATGGGCCCGGTCCCTGGCCAGGTGCCAGGAGCGCATCGCCATGATTTAATTTCAGCGAGCTGATGGAAGCAGACGGTAATATTGAATTAAACCTGCGCAGGTTCCATCAATGTTCGGAGTTTTTTTGGTGGAATATTGTTGGTGAAATAGGTACTTTGGAGGTTTAAATGATGTTGAATTTGCAGTTTCGTTAGTCATAGTTTTGTCAAATTGCTCTTTTACTATAATAATGTTATGCATAAAGGTAATACATATTAAATAAATCCCAACTAGCACATAAGAATAGAATAGAATAGATATTCATTTCATGTAAACCATACACACAGTGTACAGGCACTTATGAAAATATGTCAAGACTCTAGGTGCACGGTTCCAAATAGTAGGTCCTATGGAGAAGAACCGGCAAGCAACGCATCTCCATGGAAATTCTTTTAAAATAATAGATTACTATCTTGATTGGTACATTGTTGTGGTACTAGCTGCGAGAATAATGTAATTTAATGTGATCAAAAATAAGAATAGCCTAATAATAATTTTGCTTCTTAATAATATTCCCATGGCAATTTCAAGCTGACCAGTCCCGACAGATGGCAACCGTTCATGAGCATGACGCATGCCTCATAAGAACATCATAAGTATGATGGCCCTATATTTATGATGACTATCGAACACACAATTCTGGGCAAGCGGAAACAGAAAAAAAGCTTTTTCCCATTACCGTAGAGGTTTTCATTCAAGGTTAGGTTAGGTTAGGGTTAGGTTTCATTCAATGGCGTATAATGCCGACTGTATTATGATGATCGAACCAGCAATTCTGGGCAAGTGGACAGATAAAAAGAGCTCTTTGCAATTGCCGCAGTCACTGTGTGTATCTTTAATTTTTTGTTGAACAACAAGTGCTTGTATTTCTCGCCATAATATATTTTTGTTGAAAAATGCTGACCCTTTAGAGTTCCTAGTTACCTGGTAACAAAACTGAGAAAATGGCCGTCTTGCACCGTGTCAGTGTTTTAAATGGATGCTATATTTTGCAGCTGGGTGTGTTTACGATAAATGAGTATTTTGGGATGAGCAGAGGGTACAATTGTAATAACTACTGGTCGAACAGTGGTTCTCTATATAAACTTTAACTATGCCAAATCTCACAACCTCCGTGCGCGCAATATGCTTAAAAAGAGGTAGAAAGTTTTCTATTCACGTAATAATATGTAGATTATGTATTATATTGGAGGTATTCAATTTCAGCAGTATATTATATAATAATAATTATATTAAGATTATTTTATCATCAATGCTTCAATGACTAAGGATTCAGTACTAATCTCTTAAGTTGTTATAAGAAAACTCTTGAGTCGACTAAGGTCTGATCGGTACCCAACCGTTGGGCCTCTTTGAGTCGACTAAGGTCCGATCAGACTCTGCGTAAGTGCGTACTACACCTCTAATTTTGCCTTCAAGGAATTTTTTCGCTCTCTCTAATGAAGTAGATTGATATATTTAGTACATTTTTACCTTACAATACATCCCTACCATAGAGTCGAAAAAAAAAGTATTTGACGTTTGAAGTTTGAAGTGGCTGTCAAGTGGATGTAAATATGGTGCGCCAAAGTGTATTTTGCTCGAAAATTATTGAAAAAAGTGGTTTTTCTTGGATAACTGTGAAAATGTATACCTTGATATGTCAATAAAAATAATGTCTTATAATTATATGCGAGCCAATATGGAACCCAAAATCTCAATAAAATCTCAGTATAAATGAATGAATACGCTTCACACTTGCATAGTAACTGCCTTACTGCTAGCAGACCCTGGTAATCAAACAATATTAAAGTACAAAATAACCCAATAACTCGTAACTTTCCATTCGCATAGGTCAGTTCCCTCGCCAAAAGCATGAAGTCTTCCAACTTTAGTTAGTATATTTTAGCATATTCCACGATAGTAAACAAAACTAATAACGCCGTCAAACGTCTAGATGTGAATATTATTTACATAATTTATATGGAACTCAATTTCCTTGCTGATGTGGGAATAAAATAAAGCCAGCCCGTCTCTTTCGGGGAGGCCATAGGTGCTGCATTAACATTATGCACAGATACTTTTAGTAGAATTATATTATAATTCTACTAAAAGTATCTGGCAAAGGTAAACCAGTGAAGAAACTGTCAATACATTCATAATATCATGCCTATTTCCTAGTACATACTTTTCGTATCAGCGACTAGCGATTTAGTTGCTTTTCGGAATCTTGATGCAGCGAATCCCGCACAGTTTAAAGCCGAATTTATATTAAGAAACTAGTATCGCGAAACTACGCGAAACAGTAACTTGACCCTCATTGTAATCGTATTTGGAGATTATAGTAAAGATATATTTTCTCCTTAAAAAAAATATCGGCGATCACGTGAAAAAATATACTACTATACTATTTAAAACTCCAATACGATCATAATAAGATTGTGACACTAGGTTCGTAATATAAATTCACGATTTAGCAACAGCGATTTAGTCGCTTTTGGGAAACTCGGTACAGCGACTGAATGACGTGTGCTATGATCCTAATGATCGCCGGAAGCGATATTGTAACTGGTCGTGTTGCATGAATTTTGGCAGAATAATTAAGTCTATATTCTGTTACCATCATTGGCACGAAGGTGGATTTTCATGTCCTTCCTTCTGAATGTAATCTCTTAGGCGAAGCTTACAACATTCATGTAAATAAACAAAATGCTTCAAGCGTCTAAGATAATCCTCAAAGGCTGGCGAAGCGTACCTACTGTTGAATATCTACCGCACATTAATACCGTGTAAGTATTTGACCTCGCAACATAGTTCAGAATAAATAAAATTATATTTCCATGTTATATTATGAGGCTTAGTACATATAAATGTATTGTCCAAAGCCTGTCCAGGCGGACGCGCAAGTCGGACACGGTGAGTTAGTGTCCGACACTGAGATAAATCGACCGAGGTCTTAGAATGGAGTGCGCGCTCCGAGGAATCTATTATTTATCCTATTTGTTACTGAAATGCAGTGTGTGGACGTGGTATCCAATAACGGTGTGTAATAGGCCTTTCATAGACGACGGAGCGACACTATTAATTTAATCCTATAGACGCACTTTCAATCAAATCAAACTTTTCTATCCCGTGAATGAGCTATTGCACAGATCTTAAGATACTAACAATAGATTTTGAGGACAATAATAGAAAAAAACCTATACCTACTGAAAAAGGAAATGAACCAAGAGGGTCGTCGTCTCAAGTGACACTAATTAAATATGACTGACAAAATTCAATTTGTGTGAACAAAATGATTTTGGAATAAGATCCGAAAATTAAGTGATTTCAAGTGATGTACTTACTTAATTAAATTAATGTAATTTTCAAGTAGGAATTAGAATTTTAAACTTCTTTTAAAGATTGATGTGCTATTTTGGCCTGAAGGTAATAAAGGTAAATGAAATAGCGAGTGTTGTGGCGCAATTTGGGAGAGGCCTTTTGTCTACTGGCGCAATAATATCTTATTACCAGCTACAAGAGTTGAGGTGACTTATTCTAAGCCAGGGACTAACTAATCTTATAAATCTCAGAAGGTACAGATATCGATTGAGTGACAAAATCGTAGTACGAATTATGAAAGTTTATGCAGCAAACAGTAGGTCGTTCTTTACCAAACAGGCACTTCACTTGGCGTATTCTTAGAAATATTCGCGATATTTCACCAAAACAAAATCACAAATAAGTAGTTTACAAAAGGTTTCTTTTGCATTGGCCATATAACGCGAATATTTGTACAAATATGTCAAGAAAAGTGCTGCCATAACAATTTTTTGTTTCTTGAACTAGCATGTATTCGATCTTACGTGATTTGCATCACAGATTTGTCGCACTATCAATCGTGTCGCGCTTCCGTTAGCAATTCCTACAAATCTATATCCAAACTCTACCATAATCTGAACAATCCTTACTTCTCAATGCTATAGTAATAAAACAAAGCTTGTTTCAAACATTATTTTGATGGCTTTAACTTACAGCATTTGAGGGTCCGATATTAATATTCGCAATTCATTCTGCAGGCGTAGTATGACCACCATAGAAACGGGTTTTGTCTACGCAAGAATAGACAAACGGACAGATTGTAGAAATATTTCTACTGTTTGGTGGGATTTGGTAGAATGACTATAATAAACTACTTCCTCGTTGCTATGGAAAGTATATGGAGGTTACATATCTATGTGACAGTGTTTTGATAAGAAAATAAAAAAATGTTGTCTCTCTATCACTTCAACAGATGAAGTGATAGAGAGACAACATTTTTTAAAATAGCCTCTTTAGATTCACAAATAGCCCCTTTACTTCATTAGTATATTTTGTCTTTGTCTACGTAGAAACGCGAGTCTAGATGTCAAAAGAGCTTTGTCTATTCTTGGAAGTTTTGAAATAGAAATGGCCATGCTACGGGTGCTGTCGTACTTCCGTAGGGCATTCCTATTAATCGATTCATCTAAACCACAATGCGAACTTGTCCTTACTTCTCAAGCTACCGTCATAAAACACAACACACTTGTCTCCAACGTTATTTTGATAGCTCAAACTTAGAAGTACTTGAGTGTCCGATCATTTTAATTAAACGAAACTTTGCTCAAATGTTTGGGGTAGAACAGATGCGGCTCGAAACAAATTGATATTAACACATTCAGAACTTACTGAGGATTCCTATTATTGCGGTAGTTACTCACTTGCTTTTCAGTGACAGTGTATACCTGTTTTAGTGGGAAAGTATTCGGAAGATTAATGATTTTATGGTCTTGTTTACGAGGAATATTCCGCCGATTTTTGTAGCTATTTCAGGTATTAGTAGATTTACGTTGATACAGCTTCTGGCACCAGTATAAAGTGTCTCGAAAAACTAAGATAAAAAAAACATATGTCAGGTTTACAGTAATATATGTAACCCTGAAGTTATTATTTTTACACCCGTTAAGTTGGCAAATAAGCATATGGCCCGGCCCATTGTAAATGGTTACTGTAACTTATGGACGCTTGCAAAGTTGTAATACTAGAGGCATCACTCGCGCGTTACCGACCCTACTTCTGGAGTCATGTCGACGCTTCCTCAAGATGCACTGACCTTGCTCACCATTAAGAACACAACTACTTCCCCAGTCAGGCAGCTCCAATTTTGAGCGGAAAGACCCGCTATGCCCTACCTCTCTTTATGTATAGTTATTTTATCATTTCGCTAAAAAAAATCCTAATTATCACACTTAAGCTCTAACAAACTCTTAATGTGATTGTATTACTGTCGTTTAAACTATTTGAGAGAAAAAGGCGGTGACTGGACATGGAATAAGACCTGAATTAATCGTTGACCAGGACACTAGGATCTACTATTTGGAACCGTGCACCTAGAGTCTCGACATTTCATAAGTGCCTGTATCTGGTTTACATGAAATAAAATATCCTTTCGTATTTTAAATTCTCCTCTCGCAGGTCTGCTGGAAGAGATTTGTTTTGTGAAATAAGCAGTACTTTTGTACTTCGTTCTCCTATTTTAATGTTTTCTGTGTCTTTTCATGTGTGTACATAAATTATTAAAAATGAATAAATAAATAAAGGTCTATTTTATTCTATTCTAAGCCGTATCTCAATTTTCTACGGCTACTAAAATATCGGTACCGCTTTCTTCAAAAACCATAGCTTTAGACTCAACGATGAACAAAGCGATGTATATTCATAAAACTGGACCGAGCGACGGTATGTTTATTTTCTGTTTTACTACAAGAATTATTATGTGAACTCCTAATCTGTACTCAATTTTAAATCTAGTTTACATTTCTATTACTCTCCAGGTGCAATATCCTTACATTTTATTTACCTTAGCCAAGTCTCAAGAAACAATGGAGGTGGTAATGTAATGTGTATGATCTAAATGAGGGCAATGGTTATTATGCTGTCTGAAATAGGTACTCGTAACTGTTAGTTCAACGGTGAACTCTTTTGCATCTAGAATAAAAAGCAATGATGTTCTACGTGTCATATCTCACTTGGGACTTGCAACGACCTTAATAAAAATTATTATAACAATTTGAGACTTACTTTGGCTAAAAGATGTTGAGATATCGCTGGAAAGATTAGACAAGGATAATAATAAAATAGAGTAAAAATACTCATTCCAAGTAAAATATCAAAAAAAGTTTGATGGATTTGTGATACGTGAAATGGGTATGTAACGAAGAAAAAGTCATATTGCGCCGACCATAAATAATAATGTAATAAAAACAGTGATGATATTGATCCTTCTGTGCAGAAAATAAAAATCTTTTACTCCTTTTGAAAAACAGAGACTGGTGAAACAAAACACACAATAAAAGAAAATATGGTTCGCATTCTTAGAAAACACGAGTAAATACTCTACAGCAGCATAATAGTACCCACTTTATCTGACCACTGCAACGCGTGAAGACATATGTAGGTAGATACAAAGGAAGCATTGACCAAGTGGCCGGGCTTTCTGCCAACTCCCCCCGAGACCACCCCGGAGCCGTTAGTATATTTGGCTCAGGTATAAAATTAAAAATTGAAACAATTTTCTGGAGCCGATAGATATCCGTGCTCACTTAGGCAGTAGGTACTCTAACTTGGCTTCGCTTGGCTTGGTTTGGCTTGGTTATGTATGCATTTAATTAAATACTCGTATATTTAAAATGCGTATACCACAGAATACCCCATTCCATTTTATCAATGACTTTTTGTCCATCCAAAAGGTTGTCTAGTTAAAAGATCGCTATAAGCGATAAGACCGCCCATTGTGCATTGATCTACACTCTAATTTTTAACCAACTTCAAAAAAAGAGGAGGTCTTCAATTCGACAGTTTTTTTCGCTTATTTATTCACCAATTAAGCACTGATTTTAAAGATTTTATTTTTGTTTGTAAGAGTATTCTCCCGAGGTGGTCCAGTCCCATTTAAAAGTGAATATCTGATGAAGACTTTCACCAAAGAAGCTGATAAGTTATTTAATATGAAAATATAAACTTCAAAAAACTAAAACAACGAACTAACAAACTAAAAAGAATAAAAAAAAATTCATATAATTGCAAATTATTTTATACTTTTTAGTTTTTTTCAGTAGTTATTTTTTTTTTGAAGTTTATTTTATCTTGTTTGTTTTTTGTGTTGGTATAATTACGATAGAACTTCACTTACAGGTAAGTTCGTTTAATCATTAATTATATTATACATTTGAAATTCATATTTTCATCTGTAATATTTTTATATTATTATTTATTATTATCAGCCTATGCTGTCCCACTCCTGGGCAAAGGCCTCCCTCCATTTTCTCCATTTCTCACGATCCCGCTCTCACGATCACACGATCTCACGATCACGATTCTTTTTATAATATTTTTGTTTTTACCCGACTACGGAGAGGGTTATATGTTTGACCGGTATATATGTAAAAAACATAGTAATAATTTTTTTGTTTTTACTATGTTTATTTAAGCCTTAATCTTTATTGTAAACTAAAAGTAAAAATACAAATTCTCCATTATTACGAACAGGATTTCCTAGAAATCTTTCCCTGTAATGTATTGAATGAGGAATACATTTGCTAATATTCCTGTGAAGCCCTCCGGCTAATGAGCTTTTGTGACCAGTATCACCATAGAATTCTGAATAACTGTCATAATATTTCAATGGCGCCGGATTTGAATCCCGACCTTCCGCATGCCTTGGTCATTTTGTATTGTAAAGGAAAATGATAAGTGTCGTTATGCCCTCTTCTGGGATAAATGACAGTCTAAACTAGCACTAAGATTTATGAATTTCAATAGAAAAGGTTCGTTGTGACAGTATTGTTAATAAAATGTATGTGTAGTGGAAGTAAGTTTGTTCCCATTTGTTCTACTAAACAGTTCTACGGTAGAACTGGGATTTTTTTTCTCATTAGTCTTACGATATAACTTGTACTGAAATAGTAGAATTAGTGAAACTTTAGTTCCAAGTAGTTCTACGCTAAGAAATGTAGGTATTACCCAATATAATAGTCGTGCCTCAATATCCTATGTGTATGAGGGTAATATTAGGTAAATTGATAAGTAAATTTAGAAATTTAGAAATGTAGGTATTACCCAATATAATAGTCGTGCCTCAATATCCTATGTGTATGAGGGTAATATTAGGTAAATTGATAAGTAAATTTTCCATGTCTTATGTATTTTTTATTATTTTTTCTTTTTTGTATATTTTTTTGTTGTATTGTATTATTATGTTTTATAGCATGTTTTTTTTTTTCAAACACAATGTATGTTGTTCCTGAATAAATTGAATTGAATTGAATTGAAATCAGGTTTAACGGAAAATTAATTATTATAGGACACAATAAAACACTATAGGTATTATCGTGACATAAAAAGTAGATATTAAAATTATAATTATATTTATGTTTTTGAATGAAGTACTTATTTTTTTATTATATTGTTACGAAATTAGTTAATTTTCTTTTAACGCATTATACACAAAAAAAATCAATAATATTAATTGTTTGTAAGTACGTATATAGGTACAGGAAACAAACGACGTAAATTACCTACCTCAGATTATTAGGTAATTTCTTTTAAACTAATCTATAATCTAAGTTACCTACATACTCACATAAAGAATCCGCATAAGCTAACCTACATAATATTTATTACAACAAAACCTATAAATTACTGGATAAAAGATGATTTTATTAATATGTGGTGTATCATGTATGAAGAACGTCATCGCACAAACAATGCTGTTGAAGGTAGGCATCTCAAAATTAATA
This sequence comes from Allophyes oxyacanthae, assembly GCA_932294325.1. Classification (NCBI taxonomy): domain Eukaryota; kingdom Metazoa; phylum Arthropoda; class Insecta; order Lepidoptera; family Noctuidae; genus Allophyes; species Allophyes oxyacanthae. The sequence continues at coordinate 12,504,435 of OW028629.1, forward strand.
ACAAGATAAATAAAAATGACGGATATATTTTGCAATAATTACACATTTTCATTGACTTCTTCTTTACGTAACCATAAAAATCTGAATTTTCCTTTTCTTCACAACCAAAACGTCGAAGAATTGAAATTGACAATGATGATTTTATAAGAAATGCTCAATTAAAATTAATTACTAGCGAAATCAGCGTGTATCACTTTTTGGAAATGATTCGGTAGTATCGTATCTTGTTTGGTTTGTTTCATAAAAAAAAAACAATTTAATTAATAGTGTTTTATTGTGTCCAATCAAGATCAAGAGAGAGAGAGATCAGGAGGTGGTCAAGTCAGGTGTCGGACCAAATGGAAGTATTGGTGAAAGTGGCGCACCATCAAGCCACAGACCGCAGCAAATGGAGAGCAAGTATCAGGAAGATCATGGGAAGGGGTCACGATCCTCAACATTGAGGGACTGACATTGGAGGAGGGATTGTGTCCAATAATAATTAATTTTCCGTTAAACCTGATATTGAGGCACGACTATCATATTGGATAATACATTTCTTAGCGTAGAACTATTTGGAACGAAATTTTCACTAGTTCTAGATACTATTCTGGAACATATCATAACGTAGTACTAGTGAGAACAAAAACTCCCGTTAGTTCCACCGTAAAACTGAGTAATAGAACTGGTAGAATAAGTGGGAATAGAGACTCCCACTATTTCTACTATTTCGGTACTAATTAAATCGTAGGACTAATGAGAAAAAAAATCCCATTAGTTCTATCGTAGAACTGTTTAGTAGAACAAGTGGGAACAAACCGAAAAAGTCCCATATTCGGCATTTACGCCACCCACGACGAGAGTGGGACGAATAAAAGTGGAGAAAAAAAAACAGCCCATTACCGTCCCACTGCTGGGCAGGGGCTTCTTCTCAGAATGAGAAGGGTTAAGCTTTAGTCTACCCCGCTGGCCTGGTGCGGGCTGGCGGACTGCACACATCATCGAGGATTTTATGAGGCACTCTCAGATGTGCGAAGAAAATCATCATCTGCCTGGCCTTTATCCCAAATACGTTGAGGTCGGCTCTCAGTCAACCAGATGCGGCTAAATATCAGTATTTTATACGGAGCGACAGCCATCTGACCTCTGCCACCCAAATTCTGAGAGACACCGATACCCTAAGGTTAGACCGGTTGACAGACTTTTTGGGTTTCTGACTCCCGTAACGACTGATTAAGAAGTGTGAAGAAATATAAATAAAATATTTAATAGGTATAATAATTTTCACTTCAGTTACTGTAATGTAGTGAAGATGAATGATTATAATAGTAAAGTTCGTAGTGTATCTTCAATTCAAAGAGAATAATTAATAGCTAAAATTAATTAATTGTAGTTTAACGCTGATGAATTGTTATTTCATTTGTAACGCTTTATAAAGGTAAGAGTACAAATTGGATATTTAATATCATTTATTTTCGTCTCCTTCATTTCAAAAAAAGATAAAGACGAATTGCTTTAAATGAATAAAAAAGAATAATAAATCGTCCCACTATCACAGATACCTTTAATTCCTTTACAGAATAATTAGGTAATCCTTTTATTACAGTTGGTGGGAAATTTGTGATTTCTAAATAATTATTCCCAACCGCTTTAAATAGAAAAAGGTGCCAATTAGTGAACAAAATAAAATTACGCAATTTTTATTTATTGGTTATTATACTCTTTGATTATAATTAATTATGTGTACCTCGAATTCTAATCACCAGTAAAATCTTTACACTAATTTTCGATGCGGTAATATAAAAACATGATGTAAAATACCGAATTATTATCTTTGTACATACATCCCAATAAACAAAGCATTACGATCCCAATAAACAAAATACTCACATTCACATATGCCTGCAAAAATCACAATAGCAAAACGCACATGACACTACACAGCGTAACCACTATTACAATTTTGTAGGCGTTCGCGACGCCACGCGACTGCTTCGGTCGCGCGCCCGCGTCCATCTGCCGTTGGGTGGACCAAGACACTGTACCTATTATAGGTAAAGATAATTCTTAGGTTTGAGCTTTGATCGCGTTTTATAACGCATTTAAGAAGTCTGGAGAGCATTGTGTACTGCGATTACAATTTTGCCTGTTCTCAAGCCAAGCATTTTGTAGGTTAGGCATAGGCAACTGCGTCAGCCAAAGTTTTGTCGCATCTCGCGCATTCATGACCTGCCTTTACCCATATAATCGCTTGAAAATTGAGCCGAACTTAAATTGTGTGTGATAATTTCTTTATTTGGATTTTGAAGGATCATCCTTTGTAGTAGTATAATTATAGAATAATAGTTTATAAATATAATATTAATGTTACCGCCTCTTCTAATCCTTACAGCACCCTAACAGGGTCATGTACCAGGTTAGTTTATAATTAGTTTATAAGAGGTTATGTGTACATTGTGCAATAAATAAATAATAAAAATAAATAAAAATTACCTACTTAGGGCACATCCTAATACAAAAATTGCAAACCCTTGGACGTAGCTCGGAAAGCCGCTAAGCTAAAGTGGGCTAAAATATTAACGCAGAGGAGCTTTGATACTCTTATTTTTTATCTTTCTTTCTTCTTTGAAAACGGCATCGCGGCAGACCGCGAAAGTGATGGTGAGAGGAACTAGATACATTCAACAATGGCATGGTATATCATAATCGTACAGCATGAAAATTAAAGGCCCTTTGCCCAACAGTGGGATGCGACACGCTAACAGTAACAGTATAGCCTAATAACAATAAGTAATTTCTACACTATAGAATACTAAGTAAATAGCTACGTGGCTTATACAGTACCGTCTATATTTAATTACGTCAGAAAACCACACGGATAAAATTTATTTAGTGTGGTTATGTTTGCTTAATATTTTACTTAAAGCATCCGTCGTCTCAGGGTTAATTTGTACTTGACCAATAACTATTGTTCTTCCGGAGTCAGCAGCCCAAAGAGCCTGACAACTGGTCTAACCTTAGAATACCAGTGGCTCCCAGTAATTGAGTGGCGGAGGTCACGTAGTAACTATAATAATCTGTGGTGGAGGTCAGATGGCAGGTGCTCCGGTGCGGTGTGGTAAAATACTGATATTCAGCCGCACCCGGATGGACTGTGAGCCAACTCCAACAGTTGGGAAAAAGGCTTGGCGAAACAGATTCTTATAGAAAAATGTACACCGTTCCCACTATGACAGCGAAACTGAAAGTTCCATCCGAAAAAATGTGCATGAAGTGTGCAGACATCTTGTAAGTTATTAAAAGAAGTACCTATGTGAAGTCAACCATCTATGTTGCGTCCGCGCGGTGAAGAGCTCAGTTGCTGATATGAGGGTGCCAGTGCTCCGGCAGTGCTCATGTGTAGACTGTAGACTGTAGAGGCCGTGGCATAGTTGGAACACACATCTTCGATTATTTTTTTGCCATATTTTTATTATCAAAGAACATTAAACGGTAACATAATTGTGACTGATTCCGGTTTCTGCATGTTGATATAACTTTTTTCGGATGGACATTTCAGTTTCGCTGTCATACAAGAAAATTAAAAGATGGCTATGGCCCTTCGATTAACATAGGTTTTAAAGTGCTACAAGGGTGGGGAAGTTTTGCTCATTGTTCTTTGTCTGAATGTTTAAAATTGTTTGTTTTGTCTGTGTAATGGCTATACGAAAACTAAATCTGAATCCTTGTCCTGTTAGCCAATATTTTAAAGTTTTCTGCATTATTAAGACATTTTTACGTTCGCGTTAACGCGTGTCTCATTTATTAAAAACGGATTAATAAATTTAGCTAGTTACGATGAGGCTGACATGCCATTATGGATAAAAGCCTCGAATAAAACTAAAGATTAAAAAAAAAAAAAAACTATGCTTGTAGACACAAAAAGAAAGAAAGAATAAAGAAAGGAAAGAACATTTATTCGGCACAGACATATTGACAACATAAGAGAGAGAAGATAAAAAATAATAATAATTAAAATAACACACATCAAAAGTTGACAATTATGAAATAAAACGAAATAAAATATGCACAGCGAGGTATGGGGTATGTTACAGTGGCGTGCACTCCATAGAGACAAAAATACACTGCCTACTAGGAATAAAATAAGTATTATATGATACAAACGTTAATATGTCTGTAATATCAATTAATTTATGGATATTTGAGTCGGTGCGTTGTCTTAGTGTGAGGTGGCTAACCACAAACAACACTAAGTTGCTTTTGCCTACCCTGTAAGAAATTTCTGTGCACGCCACTGGTACGAGTATGTTATATACTTAATATAACTATCTTTTCCTTAAATTAGTTTTTAGTGACACCACGTTTGTCCTTGGAGACTAAAATAAAGAGTTCATTCATCCTCAGGCGCTGAACTTTAATGGGCGTTTGATTACTTCTCAGTAATAAGTTTTTACGTCGTAGTCGATATCTAAACTTTTGTTGCAAGGGTGCAAGTAACGACATTTATTTTATGTTTTGGTCCACCAAATTATGGTATTGGTAGGTATAATTCTGTGTTCTATCTTCTGTTATTTAATTATGTATTTGCATTGCAACAAAATTCTTGTGTATCAGAAATGCGTTGTGGATCAGATCATAAACCTGAACAACTTTTTGGCCAAAAGGACATTTCTCTGTCTGACATGTCTCTTGAGGCGTCTAGTTATCTTGATTCACCAGCAATGGTGCAAGTTGCCACAGTCCGAAATCCCTCCCCAGAGCCTCCTTCTACCTCTGCAGCTACTGCCCCATCTGCCTGTGCTCCCTTGAGATGCATGTCAGTTCCTGCACTTCAGAATCTAGCCAGGATCTTACAGGATACACCAGACCCACACACCAGGAGGTGATTCTTCAAGAGGTCAAAGAGATCTCAGCATTAAATGTCGAGGACCCAAAAAGACTACTCAGTGCATACTCCTCCCTGGTTCGCTTCATAGGGGATGCATGGCCTGAGATCCAGAAGCCCCTCTCTCTCTCTGCAGGAGAAGGGTATAATTCATTCTTAGCCATGATTACCGGAATAAATGCATTGAATAAGCATCTTCATACCAAAAATTCAATAAAGGTAACGGAAGAAATGGGGATGTTCCTTGACAATCTCAGTGTTCGCTCCAAACAGCAGGAGAAACAAACCCGGCTTACAGCTGACTTTCAGGAAGACTTGGCCAAGCGGTTCAATGATTTGGCTGCTACCATAAGCAAAGTGACTGAGGGTCTTGAACTGAAACTGTTAGAAGTCAGCAAACCAAGACCAGGGAGGGTGGAGTTTGCGGCAACCTCCCCGACCACATCATCTTCCGGTCCCCAGCAACAGGCCATAGCCCAGTAACTAGTGGCCCAACCCTCTTCTAGATATGTGAGCTCGCTCGCAATGATCACCTTTGATACTAGTGGTAACCTAGCAATGACCATCACATCCCAGGAAGGAGCACCTTTGATTGACATTAATAAGTTAAAGATTCCATTATCTGTCAAAGTCACAATGTTGAACCGTGACCTCTATCTCTTGGTTAACTTCTTTAAAAGAAATCCTTGTTTTTCCGAAGTATACAACCAGATCGCCCCTCAGGACAAACTACGGAAGAAAGCACACCTAGAAACTCTTCTGGCCGAGGTTCCTGCTAAAGCAGGGCAGTGGATCATACAATGACCCGGATCAGGCCCCACCCCCACTCCATCACATCACACCTCCAGCTTACACCACCTTGTCATCTCTTTCACTATGGGACCAATATAGTCGAGTAAGTATTAAAGTTTTGTATGGAACAGCTGATTATTTTTTGCGATTACGATGTTGGGGTCCCATGGGTAATTTAAGTACACCAATAAATATGACCACGCATTTCTGATATACGTTGTATAGAAATTTAATATACATTACAATTTATGCTTTCTCCTTTATAATTTGAATAATATACTAGTATTACATAAAAGCACTACTGCAACTGAAATAAGGAAAGCCCTCGTTTTTTTCCCTGGATTAGCATGAAAGCACACGGTACAAAGCTTTCACCGTACAAGGAATATACTGCCGTGTTTCTAAAATTAAATGCTGCTTACAGCGCGCGTTGATGAGGGCGCCCGGATAAATTACGTTAGGGCCTATATACATACATCCGATCGGATGTACTTAGAAGTACGACGGTATTTAAAGTGATTTACGACATGATTATATATAATACTAGCGTCTCGACCCCGGCTTTGGATGCAATTTCTCTACTATCCTTCCATTAAATATCAAAGTACTATACACAAATAAAACTTCCATGAAAAATTATCTAACTGGTGGTGAAAACCGCATCAAAATGCGTTGCGTGATTTAGGAGGAGTTAGTGGATATACAGACAGACAGACAGACAGACGGACAGACAGACGCGGAAAGCGACGTTATTTTATACTATGTAGAGAAGAGAATATACCTACTAGAAATTTCTACAAGAATTCAAGGTGTGATGTACTTTGCAACATTAAAAAAACTGTAGTGCTGGTGTAGTACTGCATTCATTTTTTTTTTTTACGGGTTGACTTTTTATTTTAGTTTCTAGGATTATTTTGTCTAAATACTTGTATAATGTAGATATTCTCTTGGGTATCATCGACAGAACCGATAAAATATTCTTGCGATGAGTGATTTAAACAAACAGGAAACACCATTTTTTTTCCTAGCGGACGTGAGAGAATTGGCATAATCGCCTTGATTATGGCAATTGTGTGGTTAATAATTGTATCGGTCTGTTAGACACAATCAGCAGTGGACATTTACGGGCTGATAAGATAATAAGTGACCTAAATATCCAGCCTACCAACTACAGTGTTACCTCTGCGGATTGAACCTCTTTTTTATTTTTGTTATGATGGTCATCAATTTTTGTTCTAATTTTAAAATGATTCAAAATTTTATTCTGATTTAAACATAGATTTACAATTTCGCTCCGATAAATCTATGGATTTAAAGGTGTCAAATATTATTTTTTATGCTCAACAACAATGCACATAAAACCTTTTTCATCGGTTGATACTGAAGTTACCTGTACCTAATTGTGCGTTAACTTTCTGGCCTATTTCTGGCATCTGTTTGCATCTTCTCTTCATTTAACTTCACGACAGATATTTTTATATTTTTTAAATAAATTATTTTGCTCGACACATTTTATTCATGTTGTGAAAAAAAAAACGGATCACCAACCGTTTTTTTTTTCACTGCCTTACTCTCATTTATTCTACCGACCACATGTGTATAACCCTTAGGTCGTCAGGTGCGTTACTTTGAACCGACCGTAAAGCGCATGCGTGCACCAGGTGTCGTACAAACATTACGATACCCTTTCATGTATACTAACGAAGCTCTTATTTGTAAACATTGTAAGTGAAAGTTATTTCGGGACTTTTTAGAAGCAATTTTAAAAGTTGTTTGAAGTTTGAGTAATGAATAACAAAGTGGATATATGGACTCATCATGGTGAAAACGTATTCGCCGAATTTAGGGAAGAATTATAGTTTCCTCTTGGTAGCAATTTACGGACTTAACTTAAAAATAGGCAGCGACATCTCTTATGATGAGCATCGTAAAAATACTATGAAGTACCTACCTATGGTGGTATGTAAGTAGGTACCCCCCAATGGTAAACTGAGCGAGCTTGACAACCTATAAACAAAACCAAACCCGCAAGTAATTGTTTTGATAATAAGGTCCTACCTTTCTAGTCTCAATCCTTTTAAGGGGTTATTGTACCCATCATTATGAACAACTTTTACTGTAGGACCAAACCTGAAATCTTGAAAAAACTGTGAACTGTTCCGTACAAATAATTCAATATTACTCGGCTAAATGTATGGAATAGCTGTTTTTATTCCGTGGTTTCAGGCTTGGTCCCATAGTTAATGTTTTTTTATAATGATGAGTAGACTAATCCCTTAAAGAGATCGAAACTAGAAAGTTAAGACCTTATAAATGGAAGTAAAATATCAAGACTAAAAAGAAATCCATTGTCCATTCACCTAGAAAAACAAGCAATAACAAGTTCTTTCAGCGGAGCTTTTTAGAAATGGCTTCTACACAATATTTGAGGTTCCCTTCCAGACCTGGAGCGCACAATAAGACTCGAACTACCGAAACGCCTGCCAACCTATTTCCGTATTTTCTACTGAAAATCTGAAACTTGTTACAGTCGATAGAAACTTCAGTTGCAAACAGTAGTATACTGTTAAACTTAGTAAGGAAATTGGAGTTTCAATATTGATTGAGTCCTGTTTAGTTTGTCTAACTCAAAGTCTAGGTTTATTGAAAATTTATTGGTTACTATGTGGTTCTGAAATGGGAATTGGAGTAAAAGATTACAGTGTATTTGTACTAACATTTTTGCTCTATCAAAGTCAAAGTCAACGTCAACGTTTTTTATGTCAACTGGGCCTTTGCAGGCAGTCCAAACGTCGGGATTCAAGGTGCACTAGGTCTATATTCTTCTTCTTAGGGCTCAATTATGCGCGCGACGCGAAGAAAGGCGCGTATCTCCGTTCATGGAGATCGAGCGAAATGCCGTTTTGCGCGCCGCGAGACATTCCGGCTCTCCATAATCGAGCCCTGCGTGTAGATGGCAAATTAAATAAGTTTAGCCTAATATTCTGCCACGCGAATTGCAGGATCAGTAGCGGACCTTAGTTCCTCACGCGTGCAGGTGGTAGGGAATGCGACGCAGCATGGAAGACCATGGGGACATGGTCTGCGGGGAGATGCCGCACTCGCACTGGAGCTATTGATGCTTCCCGATAAACTCTCTCCCCCACCAAGATAACATGAACTAGGCAAACTCACACCTATAGAGGCAATGATATCTTCCTCTACCGATAGAGAATCCGATTGGCTAACGAAACTATCACTACTGTACACAACCGAGGTCCGTCGCGAGTTCGCGACCCCCTGTTGCCCATCCCGACCCTCGCTAGTACCAACCTGCGCTCAGCCATCAAGACAAGTCTCTTAAAATCATTACGAGATCCAGTAAGTCCCCTTTTGTTGTCCCACTAGCAATGTCTTAAGCCGAGGCCCGAGTCCCGCTATGGGGCACCCTTAGTCATGTTGTTGCTTAAATTCTAGCCTGGCTGAAGGTCCTCTGATCTACTACTAAGTAGAGAAGGCTACTTGAGCAGTAAGTGAGAGACATGCACAAAAAAAAAATCTATATTGATAACATTGCCTGCGAACTCTTGGCGGAGACTGGCAGTTTTGTATTTGCAAAATCAATCCAACATACATGTCGAATCTCTACTATTTGGGAGATAAAAAAACCATCAGATTATCAATTTATAGAATAGGTAATTTGACTTTTGGAAAACCATGTCTAAAAACCATCCACGCCCTCACACATTATAGAATTTTAATATACATTCATCTTTTCACTCACACCTTTCCAACTGCATACCTACTTCATCATCTCATTCGTCACGTTACATTCCTACATACGATATAGTGTACCGGAATCTTATGCAGAATAACACCCGGTTTCTGAATTTTAGAATTTGTTGTTGAAAATGTGTCAAAAGTCACATTTTTTTGTTTTTGAATTGAGTATTCTTCTACCGTAATCAAAATTTAAGTATATGAATATTATTTGACAGATAGCGTGCTTGACATGTGTCAAGCACGCTATCTGTCAAATAATATTCATATACTATATATGTGAAACACAAATGATGACCCTAAGTATGTACTTAGGGTCATCATTTGTGTTTCACAACTAAGAAAAACGCGTTTGATATTGCTCAAAGTGTTGCCAACGTCAAGTACAGTCGAACAAGCGGATTCATGACCCACGCGGCCGAAATTCGTTTGAAATTTTCCAAAATGCACTTTTTCATAAAGTTGGCACTCATATAAAGAACCCCTTTTGAATTTAGAATTAACTGTCATTCCGTATGGTTTGCCTAGAGTAATAAACAAGTAAATAATATTATTTTATGATATTTTTTCAAAACTAACTACACTATACTAACACTAACTCTATACTAACTCTTTTGATTATATTTTTGATTATAAGGGAGTATTTGTCAAATTAAAAGAAAAATGCCAAATAATCTAACGTCAAACGTCAGGTATGAAATAGTCTCAAACGTTTCGGACCAATTATTACAAGCGAAATTCTAAATCTATGGAGAGAATAAAACCATTGAATAAAACTGATTAAAACAAATATCGCGAGAGCTAAATATATCTAGGAATACAGTGAGAACGTGGATCAGATAGCACGGTGAAGAGGGCAGCCTCTTAGATAGAATTATTATAATCATGGCGTTCGTCGAATCACGAACGAACAGAAAATGGAGATGCAACGCAATTACGAAGAACATCCCTTTACCGATATTTTGCGGCACGGTTCGACGTTTGTCTACAAACAATAAGGAATTACTTACACATCACTGGACTGCATTAAAGGCCTTATGCTAAGTAAGTAACCATTACAGATGCACACAAACTTGAGAGGTAAAATTTTGCTTGTGATTATTTAGACTTCGATTAGACTAACGGATTAGATTTTCAGACGAGAAATCATTTAAATTTTTTCAGCACGGCCGCTTTTACTTAAATGGTTACGATAAGACATGATAAATACGGAGGATCACGTAGTGACTAATCAATTGTCTGACCAAATTTCAGCTAACATGTGGGCTTGGATGGGTGCCGGAAGTGTAGCCGAGCTCGTCCAGATTTCTTTACATGCAAATGCAATTAACTATGTTGACTTATTAGAAAAAACTATGTTATCGATGGTGCGAACAGTTTACCCGCGAGAAGAAGTTTCAAACTTTTTCTACCTTCACGATAACTGCCCAGTGCATACGGCCAGAGCTGTCACTAATTGGTTTCGGTAGCATTCACAAGTAACTCATTCCAAGGCCATCTAGATCTCCGGATCTCAATCCGATTGTTTCTGGGGTTTGATGGTCCAAATGTGGGTTATTAAAAACTAGAGGACAATGCATTGCAAGCAATTGAGCGACATTGTAACGAAATTAAAGATTACAGACATTTGCAGTCGCCACGGTGCTTACACTCGGTTTTAGGTAAAATTTATATAGTGACCTGTAAGTTATTTATTTAATTTATTGTAAATATACTGTAAATATATAAATATATTATTAAAGCATTTACTGAAATACCTACTGTCTTTTACTGTGTATTTCCCCGATCTCTTATATTTACTATGTTTTGTGCAGTAGGTACGGTCATTAAATAATAAACAATTGCATATTAGTGCGAGATTTATAATAACCAACAAACCGTCACATCAATCGACGTCCTTGATCGATGCCATTCGGGTGGATCATAGATTAATATGTATATTGGGTACATTGGGGTGGATTATGGTTATATCTTAGATTATTATCAACACCCTCGCATTATGGCGTTGAATTTTAAAGCTAAGTCAGTCCACCACGGGGCTGTGAACTTCGATGTTCATTGTCTACCATTACGCATGTTAGTATTTAAAATTTATTGTAGGTAGTGCCAAAGGAGAAAGATATCGTACACCTCATGTCTACGACCTCAGATGAAGAACCCGCTTACGCGTAGTCAGGGTAACCAAGGAGATAACAATTGGTAAACTAACGTCACTGTCAGTGTTTATAAAATTGATAACAAGTTTGTTGCCAGGGAATTATGTTTAAGCGAAATTCGACCTAATTGTATTAAAATGTACGTAAAAAATTAAGCCTTAGGTGGCTCATGATTCCGATTGTTTGACTGTACGTCAGTTGAAATTTGAGCAACCAAATTCGGCTACCCAAACTGTAATCATTTATGTTTTTACGTGAAAAAAGTGGTGTAATTACACGGATTATCACATTATTAACCTGCCTACTGGATCTGCATTGATTTTCATCAAAATGAGTGACGACGATACTTTCCTGTCGTCTTTGGAGATGCCTCAACGCAGACTACCGCGCGTACGAAGAATCGCAGGAAAACGACCCAACTTGTTCATGGAGCTAAGCGATGAAGAATTTAAGAGCCGGTTCCGCTTCACGTAAAAGAATCAGTTAGATTTATTTTTAACAAAATAAAGAAATAAAGAAATTCTAATATTCAACGCCGGTACTGTATATCTCCCATGTTGCAATTGTTAATAGCTCTTAGATTTTAGGCGACTGGTAGCTTTGAAGCTTTTATGGGGGATACAGCGAATGTGAGCAAGGCGACAGTGTGCCGCGTGGTAGAGAGTGTCCAGTGAGATAGCTTTTTTAAGACAACAAAATGTTCGTATATTCCACTGCTCAGGAGAGACCACCGGTGCCACCACGATTTTTTTAAATTGCTGGATGCCCTATAACCACTGGTGCTGTAGACTGCACTCATGTTAAAATAAATTCACCAGGTGGGAACAGAACAGAGCTTTATAGAAACAGAAAAGGTTTTTTTTCTATTAATGTCCAGGCCATTTAAGACTCCAATTCAAAAATAATATGTAAGTATCATTGCTTGTTGGCCAGGATCTGTGCATGACACTACTATTTGGAATGAATGACTATCCACTTGCAGCTCAATTTGAAGCAGGCAGATTTGGGTCATATTATTATACGAAGTGATAGAGACCCTTTTTAAATCCTGCCACTCCATCCTAAGAAGCCTATAACAAAGCCCAGATAACAACACGGAACACAATTGATATGTAGTTTAAGGTATTTACTTTGCTATTAATGAACAGATCCTTAAATTAATAAATTTTTACTTTAGCAAACACAAAAAAATCACTTGTACAACAATGGCATCAACTTCTACTGCTAATCCATTAAAAAGAAAGATGGAAGATATTATTGTAGATCCGGATACCCTGAGACCCATTGAGGACACGGAGAAGCCTAGAATCGACTTGAATGCAACAAAAAGGAAGTCATGCATTACCTCAATCGTAAAGATGTATGAAGAAATACTAAAACTTGCATTTGAAGGCATCGAACAGACCGAAGTGGCAATGGACACTGATGACCACAGGGAGACAGTTATAATGTAGGCATCAACAGTTGGTAACCACATCATAAGTATTATTTTCACCATACACAATATCAGCGAGCAAGCTGTAAAAAAGACAGATACGAATATGATGAAAGAAGACGGGGACTACATCATACAAGATCCATTTCAGAGGGCAGGACTTCCTGATAGCAAACGAGAAAATCAAAACCACTTGGGTCAAAGTGTTGAAAGACAACGGGCTTGAATCCAAAGAGTACCTGCCAGAAGACGCAGAGAATTAGTATGGAACTATGGGGCCCTACCTCGATATGTTCTCTGCATATGCATTAAGGGTGAATGAGCTTAGATTAGGTCACAATAACATGCCCATAACAAAAGTTGATGGTGTGCACAAGAGCTTCCCAATTTCCAAGTACGGGTTATCAGGTGCTCACCACGTCTTATTGGAGGGTGCTTCATTTCCCCCTGAGAGACGGTCATCAATAGTTCAGAGCATCGGCCCAATGACTGCATGGCTATGCATGATCCGAAGCGAAGGCATATATCGGAGAAAATACTCGACAACACTCAAGAGGGCAAGGGCACACATCCCGTGTATCGATGATGTGATAGAACTCACGAAAAACACTAAGCAGGCCTCTGAAATCTTCACTCTCACCACACTGATAGCAGAAATATTGTTGACCACCACATCACGACAGGCGACAAGAATGTTTTTCCCTATTACGATTTTCGCTGCTGCATGGAAAGAACACGCAGACAGAAAAATTCTGCAATTTCTTTAGCACAACAGGTGCAGGTGGTTGGTACACGTACAAATGCGCGTCCAAATTAAAAGAAAAGTTTACTGTCTGCGGCAATATGCAGGAGGAAATGGCATCTCAAATTGTATTCCATGCTATTTTTGGGACTTATAAAGAGAACTTATCAATTCTAGCCCAAATCAGCGATAGTACAAGTTGGTTTACAAGAGAGGATATGGGGGCTTTAGACAACTAGGGAAAAGCAGTTTTAACACCAAGATATCACTACCGAAATTGAAATATCACGCTGAACTGTCCTGTGCTAACCAGACTGGGCTCCTGTCAGGCATTTATAATCAGGTAGTAACAGTACCTTGCTTCAGTGGCCAACGCATGCATAAATCTGATGCAACACTTTTTGACCATATAGAAAAGAAGCGAATAATCTGTAACACTGGTAAGACCCTATCACAGATCATAAATATTCTATAACAAGCACTCTCGAAGAGTTGCATGATAAGGTAAAGAAGGAAAGTGGAAGACTGGAAATGGGTACTACTAACTGGAGGGATATGGAGACTCTGTCCCTAGGGAACCCTGGATTGGAAGTATCTGTAATCATGCCCATAACAAAAGTTGATGGTGTGCACAAGAGCTTCCCAGTTTCCAAGTACGGGTTATCAGGTGCTCACCACGTCTTATTGGAAGGTGCTTCATTTCCCCCTGAGAGACGGTCATCAATAGTTCAGAGCATCGGCCCAATGACTGCATGGCTATGCATAATCCGAAGCGAAGGCATATATCGGAGAAAATACTCGACAACACTCAAGAGGGCAAGGGCACACATCCCGTGTATCGATGATGTGATAGAACTCACGAAAAACACTAAGCAGGCCTCTGAAATCTCCACTCTCACCACACTGATAGCTGAAATATTGTTGATCACCACATCACGACAGGCGACAAGAATGTTTTTCCCTATTACGATTTTCGCTGCTGCATGGAAAGAACACGCAGACAAAGATAAATTCTGCAATTTCTTTAGCACAACAGGTGCAGGTGTACACGTACAAATGCGCGTCCAAATTAAAAGAAAAGTTTTCTGTCTGCGGCAATATGCAGGAGGAAATGGCATCTCAAATTGCATTCCATGCTATTTTTGGGACTTATAAAGAGGACTTATCAATTCTAGCCCAAATCAGCGATATTACAAGTTGGTTTACAAGAGATGATATGGGGACCTGCTTTAGACAACAAGCGAAAAGCAGTTGTAGCACCAAGATATCACTACCGAAATTGAAATATTACGCTAAAATGTCCTGTGCTAACCAGACTGTGCTTCTGTCAGGCATTTATAATCAGGTAGTAACAGTACCTTGCTTCAGTGGCCAACGCATGCATAAATTTGATGCAACATTTTTTGACCATATAGAAAAGAAGCGAATAATCAGTAACACTGGTATCATAAATACACAGATCATAAATATTCAAACAAGCACTCTCGAAGAGTTGCATGATAAGGTAAAGAAGGAAAGTGGAAGACTGGAAATGGGTACTACTAACTGGAGGGATATGGAGACACTGTCCCTAGGGAACCCTGGACTGGAAGTATCTGTAAGACTTGAAGGACAAAACCAAATGTTTCTGGGGAGAAATTGATATATTTAGATTTGGTCCCTAATTATTCTCATTATTAAGGCACAAGTATCTGCTAAATTGTCTATCGTACAGTTATGATTCTTTGATGTATAGTGTATTTTTTTATTAATTTAACCATTTAATAAAAAAAATTGACAATGAGAGAAAATTATCTTTCTCCTCGAGAGTATAATTCGGCGCTCTTTTTTTTATTTAAGTGGGTTCCTACTTCCTACCTATGTAGTTTATCTTCAATAATATTATTAATCTAATTTGAATTTAATGAACGGTTATGTTTTGTATTATGGAGGTTGAGCAATGTAGCCTTCTGTGATAAATGCTCTAAGTATGGAGGTATGGAGGTGACATGTTCAATTGTTCATGTGTGAACAAACCTCCTTAATTAAGATTTAAAAAAAATCTGTTTTTATTTTCAATTCAACGTAACATTCACGATCCTTTTCATACTTCAAATGCTTCAAACACGTCTAATATAAAAAGATACAAAATTGGCAAAGTATTATTTATAACTTGAAATTGGTAAACTTTAATGGTAAACAATAACTAACTTTTGAAATCTGTATCTTATTTAATTATTATAAAATTAAGCAATATTAAGAATTTTCGATAAGTACTGGTTTTTGCATGTATATCGGATCCCAATAGCTTTACTCAAAAATCCAAACCTAAATGATCCGTTGATAGCGGTTTGACAAAATTCGATTCTGACTAGTGTAACGTAAAAATCTTGAGTACATACGAGTACTTAAGTATTTGTGATTAATTTGCTCCTTTTCTCAATTCAGAAACCGGGTGTAAAAGTCAAAGATTTTAATTAAGAGTCACGAAAAGAATCAGGATGAAGGCGTCCTATGCAAGCTGATAAATCATCGCATTTCCCACTACAAAACTGTGTATCGCGTGACGTATGAAGCCATACTATGAGCCGATACTAAATAGACTAAACAGGAAACCGGTCAGAAATCGGTCAGCGCCGCTGAATCGCTGCGTTTCACAATTTCCAGATAACTTCATATACACGTACCTACCGTAAACTATATTTGCCTTTCACATGAAAGAAAGTTAACTAAAAGGTATGAGTACTAAGCGGGTATTTATGTCGGCTTATGAAATCATTATGCATTATTGCAGGGTCTTTCAGTGATATTATAGTGGCATACTACTTGTTGTGTGGTACTTGGGAATTATTTGCAGTATATTTCAAACGTAGGCCATTCCTCTCAAAATTAGAACTGCCCGATTGGGGAAGTACCTCCTTACAGAATGTCGTAGCCAAATAACACTGCTCTTTTGCAGTGTTGTGTTCCTAACAGTGAGCAAGGTCGCCAGTGCTCCTTGGGGAAGCGCTGACACGACACCAGTAGTAGGGTCGACAACGGACGAGTGATGCTTCTGGTGTTACAAGCGTCCATAGGTTACGGATAAACGCTTACCACCAGGCAGGCCGTAAGAGCGTTTACCACTTTAGTAGAATAAAAAAATAAAATCCTAACTTCAGACTTAGTCAAACACTCACTTCAAATAAAATCGAAGTACGCGTGCTATTCATCAGTAAGAGTTTGGAGACCCTAGGAAGTTTGAATAGATTAACCATAAAAAACCGGCTACAGAATCAGCCTACCTTGATTCAAAATCAATAACAAACTACCTATTAATTAGCAGTATACAGTCATTACCCGATGATTCAGTTTAACGGTAAAGATTTCGATGAGTGTCACAGAGGACGCAGTTTAAAGGTATTTAACTTATGTAGGTACAGTCACAATATGTTGTATATTGTGACTATAATGTGATACATTTAGCAAACAAAATACCTACTTTGAATGACTGCGGCCCGCTTAGAGTTAGTAACTCTGCGTTTGGACGTTAGGCGAAAACTAATTTAGCCTTATGGATGGTTGACCGGAAAAAAATCCGATTGTAAATTGTGAATTGTACCTATTGTCATTTTCAGATGATGAGCACCTAAAAACATACATTTTACCATTCTCAACATAAAAACCTAATAAAAGAACATCTGAGCTCGACTCCACTTAGTCTACAGAACAGTTAATAAATGAAAACGCTAAACAAAAGCCCGATTGTTTTCAATGAAAGCAAAAACATAAAAACGCGTAATAGGTCGTGACGAGGGGAAAAACGGAATCACTCCCGAACTTACGTCATTAAGGAAGTTAATTAAGAAAAGGAGCTTAATCGAAAAGTTTGGGAACCCTGAATGTAGCTGTGAAGTATATTTAAATAAATTATAATGAAATCATTTTAATACGAATGGAAGAAATGCTGTATCAGCTGGCTTCGTTCCCGTAAGCAGAAATGATTTTTTCTTATGTTGCGGTAAGAGATCCGCTTTTATAACATAAGTTACATTTTTTACGTTTAAAGAAAATTGCCATTATAAGAAGCGTCTCAGGTTTAAGCTCTGTGAAGACAGTTATGGCCAAATACATGGTAAATTAAATAAATGCTGCTTTCCACTTTTTTATGGCTTGAAAATGTCCATGGTTCATTTAGTGGAAGTCAATAAATAAACATCGGTTGAAACAATCCAGGTCTTCATGAGTCATCAAAAGCTGATGATGGTGGACCAACAAGTCAGTCCCACAATGGCGATGAAAACCCAAACAGGCGAGCAGCCACAACGACCCGAGCTAAGCTTAATTACAACCGGGGGATTAAGCCGGGACATATTTGCGTTGCCTGCTCAAAATTAGGGCACGCTAGGGATTTCTTATTTAATTTATTCGTGTCCGTGAAGAATGTCGGTTGTGTCAGGAGGATGCTTTATTTATTTTTTTGTTGGCTTTTTACCTTTTTTTTTGTTCGTAATTTAGTTTTTCTAAAGGCAGGTAGAGAACATTTATTTAAGAAGATGAAAGTATTAATATTATATAATTGTTGTTGATGGGGTAGGGACTCAAGAGAGAGAGAGAGAGTGAGTGGATTGTATTCAAGCTCCTATATTTCTAGTCCCGATCCCTTTAATGGGTGATTGTAGTCATCATTATGAACAACATTTAATAAGGGACCAACCCTGTAATCGCGAAAAAAAATGTTGTTCCATACGAATAACTCAATATTACTCGACTAAATGTGGAACAGCCGATGTTATTTTCGTCATTTCAGTGTTGGTCTCATATTAAATGTTGTTCATAATGATGAGTACAATAAACACAAAGGGATTGGGACTAGAAAGGTAGGACCTTATCTAAGTGTTTATCTTCGTGTTAGAAGCCTAAAAGTAAATACACCTGCTGTAACCATTAACCTGCTAAATACAAAGGGTGTTTGTTCATTTTGGAAATCTTTACGTTTTTTAAACGTTTTCAAAATTAAGTAAAATAATTGACGTTTCCGTTTACATAAAACCTTTTGCTCTATGATTATGAATGGCACTAAGGTCATGAAATCTACCACATGACTTGGTGGGCTCGGCTACTCTGACACATACACGCATCGCGTCGCCGCGCCGCCCGATCTTAATGCCTACCTAATTAATCTACAGGAGTTTTCATTTGATATTAAAATTCTATACCATTCATAGAGCTTTTCATTTCATTCTAGCTTTAATATAATTATTTTGCATTATTAAAGTAAGACCATAAATATTTCTATTTTATTCATTTTAATATCTCAAACTAAAACAAATGATTAAAAATGGTGTAATCATGCCAAATCTGAAAAGCCGCTCCAAGGTTTTCTATTTACACTTTTTGATCCTCAGCAAAATATTTCATTCAAATTAATACGATTCCATCACGAAAGTTTTATTATGAAAAAGTTAAGGTTGTTTTATTCGAGTCTCTTCCCAATTTTTGTCTGGTAAGTTTTCTTCATCATCTTGCTTCTTAAATCAGCACTGCACAATGCAAACCTGCCGAGTTATACACACGGCTACATATCTAGCTATACATTTTCACTATAAGATGATCCCTACTGAAAGCCAATGCTACAATGCGAGGTCAGCTTATGCTGGAAATATAGGCTTATATAGGCTGATATGCGTGTACCACTACGACTCTTCCAACGCATTGTTTTTTGAAAGACTTACTCAACATTAGCATAATAATAGTTTTAACCGACCTCCAAAGAAGGAGGAAGGGTTCTCAATTTGACTGGTTTTTTATTTATGTTTGTTCAGCGATATGTTCGCCAATTGTTACCCGATTTTAATAACATTTATTTGAAAGAGTATTTTGTCAAAGTGGTTTAATATAAATTTAGTGAAGATTTGATGAAGGCTATCGGAGATAGACAATGGAACTCTTTAGTGGATATTAGCAAAACACTCGCAATTGCTGTAATTGCATGTTTAAATAAACTTTTGAAAAAAAGGAAAAACCGTCTACAAAAATCTAAAACGTATAGAATAATTTTCTTAAAAAAATAACAGCTTCTGAAGTCTTTAATTCTTCAATGCAACTTAGCTTGGCAGTGGCAACGATACCAGAAGCTGTCCAGAAGCTGTTGAAGTTTAAAAAAGAAATCTATACCTTTTAGTATTTTGAAGTCGGTGTTTACATTTTTTTTAAAGTTTTATCTACTTATCGAAGATTCACGCTTATGAGATTCAGGAAATGAAAGTTAATTTATCTTGAAGAGTTTAAATGGGTTATGAGTACCTCTTAAACCAAAGCAGCATCAATGTGTTAAACTTCCCACTTCATTATTAAAACCACAGGGGAGGCATTCACTCTGTTAATTTCGACTCGACACTCAACTTCTACAGATTCCCATGCTAATAAGGGAGTGAAAGGAAATTATAGGGTAATGACAGCCTTGCTGTTCCATTTAAATTATAGAAGAAAAAGGTCAACTGTGGTGGTTGTTTTAACGGAATTGCCGCTTACGGTTAAAACGATGGTAAAAAAATGTAACAGGTTGGATTGGTACCTATTTTTGTACACATGAAATTGTAAATGAAATATAACTACCTATTCATTAAAAAAATAAGACATTTTATGATGATTTACATGTTTGTTTTATTGATTTATTATTGTTTAATGTTTTTCACATTAATTTATCAATAACTTATTTTAACCGTGTGACATTACTTATTGTTTTCTCTTTCTTATTTATAATTCTAATTTAATAATCATATTTATATTTGTAACTATCTCATAATTTGTACACCATCAAAAGGAAGGACAGAGATCATGATGTATTTTACCACCTTTGTGGAGGAACGAGGTATGGTGTTCCTCCATTGACAAGGGAGGATCCTCCGACCAGGCGAAGTGATATTGCCTGGCCGGCCGAAGCCCGACGATTGATGTCAGACAGTTCTATATGTATATGTGTTAGATATGATATTGTTTTTCCTTGCGCGATGCAGGCCTCGTAATCTGATTGGTCAATTCATATTTTTGCGCCACTACTGTTGTCAGTTTGCTGACTTGTAAGTAGTTATTCTATGTGGCGATAGATGTCGCTACACCTATGTTCACAAATAAATATATTGAATTGAATTGGTTTTGATCCCTGACAGGTTCCTCTAGAGGCGAACTAGCTATTCGGTATTTTGTTCTGTAACCTAAATAATAATAAGGCATAGATTCGTGCATTAGTGAGTCTTCAATTTCTAATTAAATTATACATGAACAATATAATTTATACTAAAAAAGTTAATAGCTTTCAAAGTCCTTATAATTCTTCAATGCACATTATCTTGACTGCGGCACTGACATTTTTTAAAGTTTATCATTTATTTTTCTTGTTTGAGTTGCTTATACGATACACAAACATGCGATTACAGCAATAGCGAGTGATTTTAATTGTTTTCAATTTCATCATTGGAGAATTCCATTGTCTATCTTCGAAGGTCTTCATCTCTTCACTAAAGGATGATGCCAGGATTTGTATGAACTCTGGTCCCACCCTCCAATAGCTACGTGTCATACATCGCTGGATAGGTATTTTTGAGCTGAACAAAAGTTACTATGGCGCCAAGTTTCAAATCGTAGTCCGTTCAGAGTTATGCATTATTAAACATGTCAGTTTAACAATGGTTAAACATAATGCTTTTCCCTAATACAATACAGTTTTTGACTTAATACTAGTATTATATACCTATCTACAGTTATCATCAGATTCGTAAGGACGAGTGAGGTGTGAGGCGAGGAGGACTGTTTCCTCAGGTGCTGATTCCTCAGAGCTCGTGCGCGGACTATACCTTACCATTGTGTTTTATTTCTAAAAAACCCTCCTTACGACTCTGATGATAACGGTAGATGGGTATCTAGTACTAGTAGGTATTGATTCAAAAACTGTATTATATTAGGGGAAGCATTATGCTTGACTATTGTTAAACTGACATGTTTAATAATGCATAACTCTAAACGGACTAAGATTTGAATCTTGGCGCCATAGTAACTTTTATTCAGCTACAAAATACCTATCCAACGATGTATGACACGTCGCTATTGGAGGGTGGGACCAAAATTGGCATCATCCTTTAAATGGGAACCACCTCAGGAGCATACTCTTTTAAACGAAAAAAGGAAAACTTTAAAATTGGTTCACAATTGGCGACGATTTCTCTGAATAAAAAACAAAACCAAACATTCAGTCGAATTGAGAACCTCCTCCTTTCTTTGAAGTCAGTTAAAAATAAGTAGCGCCTTCAACTTCCTTATAAAGCGAATACGTCAAATCACTTCCAATTATTCGAAACTCGATAACGTTTCGCAAAATAGAACTTGACCTTTGAAAGTAAAGGCCCACAGTAATATCCTTCTCATAACTTTCATCTAATTCAATCGGTTCGAATAATCGTAATCGTAAATCGAAAATGTATTCGAGTCACGTCACTCCGTATTGTTGAGCTTGAGAGGTACAAACTCTTTTACAATACACATTCTTTTGGCAAACTATTGTTTGGGGAGAAAACGTATTTTATAGACTTGTAGAAAGTTGGAAAATTGAATTACAGTAACTACATGTTGAAAATGGAAATGCTGATAAAAATATGTATTAATCTGAAGTTCGAATTGTATCGCCAAGTTTTCACCCCAACCCTTGCTCGTGCCAGCCCACGCTGGGCCATTACGGTAAAGCCACGACTTTTGGCTTAGCGGGGTGCGGTGCCGCAAGCGTTGCGGGGTCTGCAGTCAGAGCGGTGTCCATGCCACGCACCCTCAGTAACATTTTGCTACAACGATCGAGGTAGATGTATTTATCACACGTTTTATATGCAAAGTGGCTCTTCATTGCCTCGAAGGCAATGCGGTTGCCTTGACTGATCATAGGTTTAGGTTGATGTACGCTGTCATGTTTCAAGATAAGATAACGCATTTTCAATGAAATTGAAGGAGATAGCCATCATTAGAATAAATTCTCGCTAATTGTAATTTCTGTTAGTACAATAATAATTATAATCAATAACTTGGGCATGAAATCGAATTCACAAACCGTTTTTAACGTTGTTGTATTGGAATGTAGTTACAACATGTATTGGAGTTGAGTGTAGGTACCTACAAATGTAGTGGAGTGGAGTAGAGGTGGGTCATTGACAGTTTTCGTGGCAATGATTTATTTTTTCATGTAACAGTTTGAAATACAAAATTTTTTTCAACACGTTTTAAAAATATCCAATCTTGTTGAAATAAAATGGTTTATTCAAACAATTCGTTCGTCAATAGCATACGTTTTTTTAACCTGATTTTTAAGCAATGGAAAACAGTTAATTATATTATCTAATTAATTAATTATATTATTATTATTAGTTTCTGATAAAAGCTGTTTTAAAAAGCCGTTCGTTGATTCAATGCCCACCACTAGAGTGGAGTTTAAGATTGTACGTAGTTGAGTGTTTTTGTTTGACTTGAAACCAAATTAACGACTTGAGATAAATGAAATCAGGTATGAAAAAACAGTGGACGTAACTCAAAATGAGATTTATCAACATTCCAGTATGTATTTCAGAAAGTAATAAATAGAATAGAATAGAATAGATCAGATCTTTATTTCATGTAAACCAGATACAGGCACTTATGAAATGTCGAGACTCTAGGTACACAACATGTCCTCTATACAATCTGATAAAAAAATATTCATTTTTCTTTGTATCTGAATATGAACTAAGTTGGAACACCTTGTTGTCTACTTGGCCCGCACAAAGGACTTGACATAAAGAAGCTTACGTCC
This sequence comes from Allophyes oxyacanthae, assembly GCA_932294325.1. Lineage (NCBI taxonomy): Eukaryota > Metazoa > Arthropoda > Insecta > Lepidoptera > Noctuidae > Allophyes > Allophyes oxyacanthae. Next base: position 12,527,970 of record OW028629.1, read on the forward strand.
ATTTTCTACTAGGTAACTAATTCTTTCAAGATGCTGAATATAAACACAAATGGGTTTTCAGACCTCTCTCAGGTTCTGGAACCATTAATTGCGAAGAATTCTAAGAGCGTTTATGCCGAAGAAAATGGCGTTCAAAGTATCTAGTTTTAAAACTTGTTGGTTTTAAACTCTTGGAAGTACAATGATATAAGGTGTAACTAAATGTTATGAAGAAGTACAGATAATATTATGTATTACTTTAGTTTGTGGCCAGGTCTGACGGAATATATCACACGTCAACTGGTATAACTGGTCATTTTATAACTCTGATCGTGCTACTTATTTTTTTTATAACGAGTAGATTCCGCACGAAGTAACATCAACAATCAACCCGTAGGCCGTTTTAAATCATTGTTATTCGAAACGAATAGAACAAAAAACAAAATCCCTCCCTTAGTCGAAGGAAGAATTTAAAATGTTAATATCCGGCTCATCCCCGCTTCCTCGAGAGGAGGTAATTAATGTTCAGATAATAAGTTAAGTACGAAAACATTAACGGAATTTATAAGACGAGATTCATAAGCCTTCAACAACGGGGCTCTCATAATTGGGCCATTTTTTACGAGAATTTGTTAAGACGGTAAGAATATTTTTGGTGAATTGGTTGAGAATGCTCCAATTATTGTCCAAGTTATTAAAGCTTTTATGCTTCATTAGGTTAGATGAAAAGCGCTGGCTTGGACTGGTAACTCTTTGAAGTATGGATATGTTCCTCAAAATAAGTGTAAAGAAGTCTGGTTCCTCTGTCTTTAAAAATAATTTTGTAGCCCAGGATTTTATAGAAAAAGTGCCCGTGAATACGAATCAAATAGCAATGAAACATACAAACAAACTTCCAACATTAAGATTACATCAAATGTTTAAAAAAATAAGCATTTTAAAACTCAAAATTCTTACGAAAATATAATCCAATTTGGATAGGGTATTGTAAATATCTCGAGAACTAAGATTGCAAATTAACTTAAAAAATATATTTTATAAATTCCGAAATTCCCAACACGTCTTGGCATTGCAGTTATTCTGAGTTTTATGTCAAAATAATATCAAATTCAAAATCGTTTATTCCCATATTACATTGACTAGATTTTCTCGGCCGGCGGTTTTAGGCAGTTTAATTGTTGGATTTCAAACATACTCATGTACACACCTGTATAACCGACAACTGCCCAAGATGCATCGTTACGGCTTGAAGCCTCTCGTAACGTATGGAGCTTAAGGATCGTAACAGTCGATCAGTGGCTGTTAGCCTACGAATAGTCTAAAACCCATTTCTCTTGTCTCTACAGACATTGTTCCTTCCCATTGATTCTTACGACTTGCACGGCAAGTTGGTTTCGACTACACACTGCATTAATGGTAGCCCTGTTATAGAGCAGCCATGACTGTATTTTGTTTTTATTTGTCGGACACTAATTGACCTTTTTGTTTCTTATTCTTTTGTCTTTCTTTTCAGCTTTTATATTTTGATACTCATTTAGTAAGGATTTTTTTATGAACTTACCTACTCTTTTTATTCTCGTGCAATCTTTATTTTCTTCGTTCAATGTCTAAACGATCAAAATTTATTTTTGTAATACTTGAAATTTCTTCTGCTTCCTCCGACTACAATTTTCTAACATTTAAAAACAAACAATTTTTAATTCAACAGAGTTTGGTTAGTTGTCGCACAGTTTTGCTACTCCATAAGCCCAGCCCCAGCAGATTAATCACTCACTTAATTCACAACATTGCTACATTTCCCCAGGGGGATCCCTGGCTGTGACTTCGAATTAACCTTTGTTTTAATTCTTTGCGAAATACATCAAAGATGCAGAACTGATAAGTATTTACGTTTTATCTTGGAACAAAAGCGAATTTGAAGAGCAAACAAGTGGTATAATTATTTTTAAAGCCTGCACCACTGAAGATGAAATCCTCAAAAGATAGTATTTTATACTTGGCATTACTTGTCCAATTACCTTTTGATTTTACCGAACAATATCGAAGCCTATTCAAACATTTTTCCAGGCCAGGAAGTTATTACCACTTAGCAACTATTACAAAGTAAAGTAATAGGTTTGGAGCTCAGACAAACAATTGAGTTCCATTTATACTGAAGAAGATTGAAATTACCAGTGACGAGTGGGCGGACTTCTGATTAATATTTTGTCATTCAAATAAGTTTCTATAGTCCGATTTGAATTTTTGATTCTTCATGTAATCAAACTGTATTATATAGAGCTGCGGCCTGTGATAGGCTGAGTTGATTGATGGTAATGAACTTTACACGAAAATTGATAGAATTGAGAATAGAGTTGAATTTATCAAAGATATCAAACGTGCGCAGTTCCTCATGTTATTCAAATGTCATGATTGGTGGGTCATTTATATCATGAGGCGCTATTCATACCCTTAGTTTATCAATTCTGTTTGGAATTCCTCACTTGACATGGACGGATGGGCCTAAATATGCGATTTTTCATTTAAATCTCGTTGGCCAGTTGCCACGTTGCCGCTGTTTGCTTGCCTCTTTATACCTTGGATCCCACCAGATCAATCACTCAATTAATCTGGCAATGTATCTACGCTCCCTTTGGGAGTATTTTAATTCAAAGTCACTGCAGGCTTGGGATTACAACTCCCAACTTGCTGCTTATAAATGACTGTTATTTTTTTATTTTGTAAGCATAATAATCGGTGTAGTCCATTTAATCCATGACTTTATGTCCATCTAAAGGTTGTCTAGAAAAGAGCATATAAATAAGCTTAGCAAAGTTTTAGAAAAGTCTGAGCTAAATTAAAGTACGCACTATAGACAGATCTCAGCGTAAGTACTAACGTTCTAGATTCATGGTAATATATTGCATTACACAAAAATCGCAAAGTATTTTGACCCTTTATATTCACTTGTTTTAATCTAAAAGCTTTCAAAATATCCGTGGCTGCATCAAAAAGCCGTTACCCTTAAACTTTTTACTTAAGGAAACAAACATGGCTTCGTTTATCTTTGTCCATAGAACAACGGTTAAGTATAAAGTTCACACTTTTGTTGGTTAATCAGGCTAAGCTGGTCAAGTTTGTGAGGTTGAGAGATTAACGTGGTAACCATGAATTAAAGCTAATTTTAGCTTTCAAAGTTTTGAAAACTTTGCGAGCTTCTGTGGATTTTTTTGTTAATCAGAAGATTTATCTGCTTAGGTATCTGAAAGGAGAGACAGCCTATAAAAAATTCTGCGTTATATTTTAGGTCTGTGTAAATTTCTTATATTCAGCCGCATCTGATTAGACTGGAAGCCTACCCAAACAAACTTGGTAAAAGACTAGAATAATAATGATGACCGAGGCACCAACCTAATTCCAAAAAAGTATTACAACGTCCATAATTTATACATGATAAGAGTTACGTAAAATTAACTGTAAAATAAGTGAACTATTTTAAACTTATAAGGGCAGATTTTTCAAACGCAAGATAATTTTTGTTGTATCCAGCGAATTAATCTGACGTTTGACAGATTTTGTATAGAAAATCTGAAAAACAATTAATTTTATTCCGTCGATTAAAATTATCTGGCGATTGAAAAATCGGGCCTTAAACAAGTAAAATACACATTAATTTGGCTTAAAGAAGATGATAATGTATAACCACCAGAATCGAAAAACCATTTTCAGATACTGTCTGATATTTCGAAACCCAATATATGGTAACCCATAGGTACTCCACGAAGAGATTCTAAAATGCAAATAATACACACTTAACTGTAGGTATTATATTGGCAAAAAATATAATTTTACTGCACCTTAAAAGTCGTCTAAAAAATGGGCAATTCCAAATTTTCGTCGGGCATAGTTAGAAGCTAATGGGTGGCGGTAAAAGTGGAAGTTTATCATAATAAATGTTAAGAGAGAAGCACCTGAGCTCCCTTGGATATTTCGCAGCACACTAAGTTAATTTGGAGTTTAGTCTAAGAAGGCTGTGTGGCTTTCTATGATACAAAGTTTGCTAAATGTTCTTGGAACGTTGCGGTATCAAGGTGTAATACCTGCTTGCTGCAACATGTGCAAGAATTTTGCTCGTAATTTACAATGTCTCGTGCATTGTGTTATGAGTTGAGGAAATACACAACCCACCTTAGAATAAAATAGAATACAAGTACTCTTTATTCTACACCACTTTTATAGGAGTCTTAATCATAATACATTATAATTGATTAAATGGTACAGTGGGCGATCTGCTATCGGCGATTTCTTACAGACAATTTTTGGATGGACAGTATTGCATGTAAAAAACAAGGGTAGTCCGCGGTGAAACAATAAATTTTAAACTAAAAGTTTTTTAAATGAAAAATATAATTAAACAATAATAAATACACACTTAAGTATGATTCATACATCTACATAATATCTTAGCTGTAGATAATGGAAAATGTTTAAGTTAGGAATTTAAACCAATCCTAAGGTAGAACGCTGACGACATTTTTTATTGTAATAATAATGTTGTTTATATTTTTTTTCTGAATAGAAAAATTCGACCGCGAGCAAGGCTCGAACCTGCGATCTCTGGTTCAGTACACAAAGCCCCTCTTGCCAACCGAGCTACTGCGACCGGCTCACAAAATCGCCCGTTGTTAAATTCTTTACGCAGGCGTAACGCATCTTCCAATATAAATTATGTACTCTAGTATCCTACTTCAGGGATTTTTGTTTGCAACAGGAGTCAGATTAGAGTTGAATAGATCATTATTTCATGTAAACCAGATACAGGCACTTAAGAAATGTCGAGACTAGGTGCGCGGTTTAAAATATTAGGTCCCTTTGGAGAAGAACCGGCAAGAAACTCTATGGAAACTCTTTCATAATAGATATCTTGATTAATTAATACAATGTTGTGGTAAAAGCTGTGAGAATAATGTAATTTAATGGAAATAAAAAATAAAAACAAGATAATAATGATTTGCCTTTGAATAAGATTGCCATGGCAGTTGAGTCGCTGAAATTAATATTCGCAAATATCTAAAATTGCCGATTTGATATTGTTAACCAGCGAATAATTTGTTGGAATTAAACCTCTGGCAATATGTTCATTATAGTATTTTTTTTATGTTGACACGTTCTGTCGTGCTTATTGACTTGTCTGTTTCTTTTACGTGTTCTTATAATGAATTCGTTTACACTATTTCAAATTGCTTTTACCTTTTCCTATCCAATATAAAATAAGAAACAACAACAAAGAGTATTCTTTTCTACTTATAATTTCCTAATTATCTATATAATAAATAATACGTGAAGAGAAAACTTTGTGCCCCTTTTTAAGCATAGGTATTGCGCGTTATAATAAGTTTGACATGTGAAAAAAGTTTCTTCGCTAAATTATCTAACGTCACTGTTAGTTTAAGGTGGGTTGTAGTGACCGAATGACTTTTAAGGTTTTTTGAGAATACGATGGTAAATTGACTTGAAACCAAAACAAACACAAAGTAATTCTTTTGTATTTCAAAGGCTCAAACAAAAAGTGGAGATAATATTCGTTGATCGAGAGTACAGCGCTTCGCCGCCGCCGTTCCGCTGTCAGTAACCGACAGTTATGATTGAAAAAGTTTAATCAATCCGTCTGTCGATCAGGCGTGTTTTTATCGGAACACAACGCATGAGTTTTATTACTGAGTAATTTATTGATACATTTCAAATAAATGAAAGATTTTTTTACCTAATCTCGATCGCGTTTTACGTTGGTTATATATTTTTGATTTGTTAGTGGAATAATTTGATCCAATGGTCTGAAATATGGTAGGTACATATTACGATCATGCCACTAACATCCGCCATCATGCCATCAAAACACCGGCAATGCATTAAGGGGTGAAACTACTCATCAATATGAACAACTTTTACTATGGGACAAACCATGAAATCGCGAAAAAAAAATCAAACTTTTCATACAAAAGATTAACCTTGCTCCATCAAAATGTATGAAAAGTTTGATTTTTTTTTCGCGATTTCATCGTTTGTCCCATAGTAAAAGTTGTTCATATTGATGAGTAGTTTCACCCCTTAAAGCATTGCCGGTGTTTTACAAATAACCCTGTATAGTTTGATATAGGCATGTGTACTACGCAACTTGTTAGTGTCTACTAAGTGGGTTGAATATTTATCATTGTGTTAGTCTCTGATAAGCTCGGCTCACAGCTTGTCACGAATACCTAATCCACCTTTGATTTATCAAAGGCAGCATGAGAAGTTTGGATAATAACATGACTTCATGCGGGAATTAACACGTCATTGAGTACGTACTTACGTAGTACACAAAACAAGCAATACAAATTCATATCCCGATTCACTACCTGTTATTACGGCACTCAATAAATCCTTCAGCTGTAGACGTCATCTTTACTGTTGGCCATTTCATACATTTTCCTCTTACTCACAAATAAGATACAGCACTCCACCATACAATCTGTAAGCCTCGCAGAGACAATACACAGACAATGCACTTAAACTCTGTTCTGTCGATAAGGCATTATCTTTGTCAACACAGACCTAGTTTAAGCCAATTTGATTTCTATTCTTAAACCCTTAGGTGCCAATTCACGTCGTGCCTTGTTTAGAAATAATTTTCTATCTCGACCCCTTTGTACGCCAACGTATTGTTATCAAAAGAATTTGATCATCTGTCTCAGATGGCTTTTGCTTGCTCCAGTGAAATTCTCTACGTCTTATTGTAAAGTTTTTGGAAAGTTATCGAGTTTGAGACTAAAGATTGTCGAGTAAGAACAAATTATTATATTTAAATTGTGTCGTTAGAAATACAAAGTTTGAAGGATCTACAGAACTGTTTTAAGATTATACTCTCTAGTGTACTAAGTTTTTAATAATTTATTGAGAGTTTTGTTTGCAAAGCAGCTGTTAGGTCATGTTAAACATGTAATTAATGTTTAACATGACCTAAGTTCATGATGATAGAAAACTTTGAAATACAAAACCAAGTAGAAAGTGAAACTTAGATGAAAGTAACCCAAAAGTTGAAGATAAACGATACATCTATTTGGAACCCCAAGAAATCCTAACATTTCCAACTTTAGTACTAGAAGTCGATAGCCAAATTAATATTAACGACACCAGATGATCCTATCAAATCCGAGGTCCGAACCCGACCCCTTTATTCGAGTTTAAATTTAATTAAAACCTCAAATTTAATTCCGTTTTACTGACGGGATTCTCTTCGTTCAGCAAATTGATCGCCAGTATCTGTAGGTCGTTAAATTTTGATAGCCAGTTCATTTTTGCTGATGTTTAATTTATTTTCAGTTCTGTCTTTGAATGTTGCTTTTGGATTATTATATTTTATCAAGTATAATTTTGAATTAATAAATATTGTAAATACCTGTACCGTAGGTAGTTGTTTAGTGTAGTAAAAAAAATCATTATTGATTAGAAACTGATCGTGTTATATTGGGAGTTGAGCATGCCTCGCGCTGCTATCTATTATGTTGAATCCAAGACCGTTAATTTGTCCTTTACCATCTTGTATGATATATTGCTACCAACTATGTAATTTAAAAAACAAATACGTATTCTATTCTATATTAAATAAGCGAAATCTTTTGGATTATTGTAGAAGCAGGACAAAGAAAAATCATTTGATGGAGTTTTTAGAATAAAAAAACACTGCTTTTTTTAATGGTGTCGACATTAAAACAATGTGTTGATAATATTGGTGAAAACTAAGTTGGGCTAACTACGAGTAGCATTTTTTATGGATAGGCACATTATTTTAATACTCTTTTATTATTCTTCTTTACTCAACTTATACAGAGACACCGACAAACTAAACCAATTTAAGTAAATAAATCCTATCGTTTCAAACTGAATATGCAAAATAGCTGCCATAAAGCAGCAGCCGAAACACTAATACGCAGATTGAGCAAAATTAATTCAACTTCCCTGTTACTCAAGTAATTAAAATATTAATTAAATTCTCCTTCAACATAACGGAGTTTCAAGCGATTCTATTAGGTATAGGTACATCCCCGCCTAGCCTGAGAGAATTTTCTAGAACATCTAGTAAATTCGGTAAATGTTGATCGCTGTCTCGTTATTATAACAACGTGCCATGTTCAGCCACGTACAGGATCATTCGCTGAATTGATTGACGTTTACGAAAATAACTGCCGATTTCAGAGAAAAAGTGAAAATAGATATATAAGTCATGTGAAATGGAATTTAACTTTCAGGTTTAATACTAGAGGGTTTTTTTGTTTTATGTAATCTTTTATGACAATTAATTTTATTTTTCTACAAACAGTTTTTTTAATTTTAATCAACCTATGGTAGAGACATTGACCAAGATTATTGTATTAGCAGAGCAAGCCATCTGCTTCTTCATTTGCTCTTTTCTTCTTTTTGGCTGACTGACGGATAAAATATGTACTATCTTTATGTAGGTACTGAGCAGACGATGGACTTTGTCCGGCTGACTTTTTGCTGCAATGATAGAGCTTATGGAATCCTATACAACGCATACGGCGGACATAAACGTCTTCCGGCCAATATATGGCTAGGGCTGGCGATGGCGCAGTGACGTCTGATATCGGTGGACACAATGTTCGTCGTCTGCGCCGCGCTTTATCATACAAAATATTTTATTTTTATTTTTAATCTATACACTACAGTTACTTATCCAAAATATCCTGTCAGGTATGAACCTCGCACAGTATTTTTTTAAATCATTGATATATTCTGGGTTATTCTTTCATTTGCATTAGAATAGGGACGTGTCTGAAAAATATAATATTTTCAGTTCACTGTAACGTGAAACTTTCAGTATTGATTGTTTCATTTTAATTGATGTTTCGTTATTTTTACTGCCGTACGCGAGGCTCGTCATTGTTTTACTTCAATTTTTATTCCGTAATTGAAAATATTCAATTTGGAATTAGTAAGTAATATTTTTATGTTTAAGGATTTCCTCTTGATAGTACCGTGTGAATTTTTGCCAGGTATGTAGGTATTGGGTCCATAATAATATCAAATGCAGCTGATATAATTTATTCAATACGCCATGTTATAGTGAGATATTCCGTCTTCAGTAATATCCGGGCAAGATCTACTATTTGGAACCGCGTACCTAGAGTCTCGACATTTCAACAGTGCCTTTATCTGGTTTACATGAAATAAAGATCTATTCTATTTTATTCTAGTCACATCTCCTTACCGAGCAACAAAAATGTTATAGATATTTACTAAATACCTGCCTGCTGCCGCGGCCCCACATTTTATTGTTTGATTTTTGAAAAGAGTATTCAATGGCGTTTCTTGCCGGTATCTTCTTCAGAACCAACCCACTTGGAACCGTTCATCTAGGATCACGACGTTTTAAAAGTGCCTGTAAAGGCCCAGTTGAAATAAAAACCTTGATTTTGGCTTTGACTTTACTGTGTACTGTTATTTTTTATTATTAATTTTACCAACAACCGCTTACTGTAAATATTACATGACAAAACCTATTCAGCTCACGTTTTCTAGAAATTAACAATAGGATTATAACACCAAATTCGACGCTCACCCATTTCAAAATGACGTCAAATTGGAATCTAAATCGGCATTACCGTCGTATCGGCTTAGCGTCGACAAATCAACATTTGGCACGACAAGTGTACAATTTATGCATCGCCAATCACGCCTACACGCGGTCGGTATTACGATCTAAACGGGCCAAAACCATTTGAATTATTTTTGCGGACATCGAAAATCGATTCGGAGTACGTAGGTATAATCACGATACGTTGCGATGATACATTTCGCAAACAAAGATCTTTGATCGACTGCGGCCCGCTTAGAGTTAGTAACTCTGCATTTAGACGCCGGAGCATACGATTTTGGCCTTAAGGATGGTCGACAGGAAAAATTGCCGATTGTACATATTATTACGTACGTTCGGTATGAGTATTGAGGCAATCAGCATCGTTCGGCATGCTCTCTTAGATCTGCTTGCGGTAGCAATACGGGTCGGGTTCTGTTGTATTACTGGCTACTATGCCATTAATCTAATCTCCTTTCACTGACATTATTTATTTAAGTTTATATTTTTATAATACTCTTTGTTTCCATATGACACTCCTTTGAATATACGTCTATGCAAAAGTACGACATTAATTTATTTCAGCTCTAAAAACCTTAAATCTTAATATTCCCAACATTCGTTATCAGCACGAAGAAGTAATATTATAAAGTTATATAATCTAGAAATATTTTGTGAAAGTGAATTTTATGAATTCTGGAGATATGACTGCGACGAATTCTGGAGTCAATTCTGCAGTTCAGTATAAAGGTACCTCGATTCCAACGTTCCGTTTGCATAATAGAGATGGCTATTCTTCATGGAAATTTAAGATGCGTAATTATCTTATCCACGAGGATCTATGGGAAACAATAGGAGGTTATCCAGTAGGTGATGCCACGTCCGAACCCATCAAAGCAAAGAACGACAGTAAGGCTCTTGCAAAAATATGCTTAACCTTAGATGGTGCAGCTGTTACTCACGTGAGATGTGCGAAGTCAGTATTTGACGCGTGGAAACTTTTGCAAAATGCATATGAGGACAGAGGTATGGGACGCAGATTATCATTAGAAAGGAAACTGTACAATAGATCGCAGATCGTATACGGGCTATTATTTTAAGTTAGCCAATGGTCCCGTTGCGTGGGAAGCTAAGAAACAGCCTACGGTAGCGCTTTCGTCTACGGAGGCAGAGTACATGGCACTCACTGCGGCTGCAAAGGAAGCGTGTTATTTACGTCGATTTATTTCCGAAATTTGCGGTAAGCTAGAACCTGTAGTTATATTTAAACATAGTCAGAGTGCACGAAACTTAGCATTAAATCGCATACACCACAACAGGACGAAACATAATGATACAAAGTTTCATTTCATTACAGAAAAAGTTTATATTATGTTAGATTATATTGATACTTGTAACAGGTCTGCTGATGTATTAACCAAGCCACTAGGGCGTATCGCTCATGCTCGTTGCATCCTTTCACTGACATTCTTTATTTAAGTTTATATTTTTATAAGTTTCAATATGACACTCCTTTGAATGTCTATGCAGACAGAAGTACGACTTTAATTTATTTCAGCTCTAAAAACCTTAAATCTTCATATTCCCAACAGGTTCCTTCTCAATGGTGAGGTACGCGATTGTCTAGTTTACATATAGAACAGGCATGTCAAACTCATGAGGCCAAATGCATAATGATCGTAGAATCAGTGTTGTGTCTACAATTTGTTCCCAGAAATTAGTCAACTTTTATTTTTGGTTAAGTTAGTAAGTACCTAATTCTATCTGCAGAAATGAACTTCAAAACTGCATCCAAGTAAAATTGGATTGAGCCGCAAGCAAATGCTTAGAGGGCCGCATGTTTGACATGTCTGCACTAGACCAACGAGTTATCTTTAAATCTTAATTGACACCTATCTTAACCTAAGGAAGGAAGGATTCAATTTTTCTGTCAACAAAGCTGCATTGAAACTGCATGGCCAACAAGTGCGCGATGTCCGGACCGAGGCACGTTCTGTCCAAAGCTCACGTTCCGCTGACGACGAGGAATACTACTTACCCGCTACTTGAGATGTTTATAAGGTGGTGGTCGATGTAGGTCGGCTGTACAATATGGGTATCAATTTGTGATGATGGGTAAGAGTAATGTTGATTGCGCACCATAACAATAATAAGAAGGAACAGGGGGCTTATTAAGAACTCTTATAGTGAGCAGAAATTGAATTGCTTAGAAATTTCCAGTATGAGCTGACCTCGCACTGTATAGGCTTTTCATACAATGAAAGGTCAGCTTATACTGGAAACTGGGCAGTTCAATTTCTGCCCTGCTATAAGAACTCGTAGTACGCCCCCTGTTCTCATACAAGTGAACTTGTCGCTTTTTAAACATCAGTTTCGTATTACACACTGATGACGCCCTTATAAACTTTTTAATCACAACCGATACTACAACTGTTCATTTTATATGATAGACTACGGTCTTATGGCGATTGGCTTCTTGAGCTTGGCTTTAATTCCTAGACGGACGAACTTATCTAAATGTAAGTATTATTGTGTGAGGAGTTTGTGTTTGTAGCGACACTTACAATACATAGAAGCATTAGTAGGGCTACAGCAGAGTGACAGCAGATTTTCGTATACCTAATAGAAAAAAATATAAAAATATTCCATTTAGCGTTCGTTCACACTCGTTTCAGCAGCAGGATCGCGTGTGTTCGCGTTTATTGGCTACCTTTAGCTTACAAAAAGTGAATAACGAACAACGCAAAAACTCGCGATTCTGCTGCTAGTGTGGGTGTACCCTTATACGCACGAAGCGTTTTGCGTCACCGTTTCTCATGCGAACGGTCAAGGAGTAAAATTCTCTGCCGGCGTCTATATTCCCTATTCGCACAATTTAGGAATCATTAAGACGAAAGTGAAGAGGCATTAATTGAGCTTACGTGATCCATCCTGGGCAGCATCATCACTTACCAATGGAGAGGTGCGGCCAAACAAACACATTCAAATTAAATAACAAAAAAAAAAATGGGTACAAGATCGTATGATTACCACTGCTCCAGAGAGAGATGTTTCAACGGCACTGACTCATTTACAACAATAGCCAGACAGCCGGTTCTTATCCGAATTAGCTGGTCAACATTACAATGTTATGACGGATTTGGGTCAGATTGTTTCAGAACAATAATGTTTATTTATGTTTCTTATACGTTGCGTTCATTATATTTTTAAACGGGTCAATAGGTTAGTTTTTTAAGGTTAACGGTGTCTGTATCATATTTTACCTGGATGATGTTATTAATTTTCGATGTCTGGATTGCAGATGCTGATAAATTGTAATAAATTCATAATTATGATGTTAAGTTGTTCACTGGTTGGAATGAGGCTAATTTGGATTTGATGTCTATCTATCTATCTATTTAAAATTTGAAATAACCCTAAGTAGTATTCTAGCTCGTCTGTGACGAAGTTCTTCTTTATCATTTCATCACTAATTAATACTGGCAATCCGTCATCACTGATCACTTTATGCTTCCAAAATTACAATTCGAATTTAGAATTTTGCGCTCGAGCATAATTTTCTTTTTTGTCATTTCTTCCCCAACTCTTATCGTAGACACAGCTGTTGTCATCCTACCTTCAACAAATTTTATAAAATTATAACGTGAAATAATGTAAAATCATGTATTATTCTACTGATTTTATACAATTTTTACTATTAATCATTCGACCAAGATGAAGATAATTGAATAAGGATAGTATCCTTAGATACGCGCACGCAGACCGAAATACAATTGTATTTCTCAATGGTTTTCGTAACCGATAACCAAGACGTACTATCGTACTAGGTAGTTGCAGATTTCATAAAGTATTAAATAGATTATTACATCGAATTAATCTATTTATACCATTATCTCATGCCCATCATAAATTTTAATCTATTTAAAATAAAAACCAGCCACAATAATGGATCATAATCAGTTGAATAAACCACTGAAATTGAGAAATGCTTATACCAACGCATACAGCTGAAGATTTAAGAAATCAACTTAATTTATTAATCGACAATTGATAATATTCAGATGAGGAACAAACAAGCCCCTACTCTTTAGAACAAGATATAGACGAAATTGAAAGGTACTTCGGGACAAGTCTATTATTAAACAAACAAATTCTATAGTTCAATGAAAGTGCCCTATAAATGGCAACTGCCGGCTTGAATATCCAATGTACAGTAGCAACGTTGGATTGACTAATGAAGCTACACGTCTAGCCCAAAGTGCCTGTCTTGAACGTTATCTGCCATTATGTCTTTAAAGCTAAATGTTCGCTCAATGCTCAAACATGGCTAAACAGATTCTGAGAGCTCCACAAATTACACACAAACCAATTCGTTCTTTCACGTCTCCTTTAAAAGGACTAGTTTTTATAGCAAGTTAAAATAAACAGAATTACATTATTAGTTTGGTATATATTGCCTGCTCTGTAGGTATAGATTCAAAGCGCGTAGTGTACAGCGCGCGATCTAGTTAACATAACTTTATTAGCACGGCTCTACTCGCTTGTACGGAATTCTTCTTGTTAAGGTTGTAGTGTAAACTTTAAATTGGATTCGATAGTTGGGGTGAAAATGCGGAAAGCTAGTGATCAATAGCACTAGCTATAGGGACTTGTTCTAGAATTACTTGTGTGCATTCGTTGAACAAGGGTATATTATTAAATAGACCTCGCTCCTCTTGCTTGCAATTACAGTTAGCTACTGCAATTTATATATTATCTATGAATTGCAGAGGTCAGACAATGGTCGCTCTGTGTTTAACCAACAACTGTATATTATACAGTAGGTATGTTAGAGGTTTTATGGATTGGGTCAACCTTCTTAAACGTTGGCAGAAAATAAACGGCATCCGCATTTGGATTTGTATTTAATATTTTTATTAAAGTATTGTGTTCTAGGTTCTAGTTTATGAGTTATGTCAGATGTATGAGAGTATGGCTAGCAGTCGTTGAAGAAAGAACGATTATATTGAAAAATTTATAAAAAATTGTGAGTTCCAACGTTTACGTCTATTAATAATAAGAGTCCTGATCACACAAGCCTGAAACTACACATACTCTCCTACAGTATCGTAGAAAAAACAAAAGAATCCCAAAGAAAAAATCGCCATATGATACACCGGAAATATAAGGGAAGTATGGAATAAAGCCTCCAATTAAAATTAGCACAAGGAAGTTAGTTAATCACTCGATCTAAAAGAGAATCACTTAAAAGTTATTGGCTTGAAATAAATCAACGGTACAATTCAATTAGTTAAACAAACAATCCATAGGGTGCAAATTAATCATAATAGAACATCTTTGTATTAATTTATTGGACCAATGAAAGCTATCTACAAAGTAAAGCGAGCTGTGGTAGCTCCGACTGTAATCAAGTCATGAGATTTGTCGAAAATCGGAGTAAATCTATTAGAGTGAATAGTTGGATCAAAATTTTACTGTGGTGATTTCATCAAAAATATCAAAGGGTAAAAGTTGGATGTGATATAAATACATAAAACAATCAATCTGAAATCAATAAATCAATCTGAGGTTAGGTATATTGATATTGTAGAGGAACGAGGTGTGGCGATTCCCTCGATAGAAAATGGAGAATCCTCCGACGCGACGGTTGATAGCGGACAGTTGTATTATTGATAGTGATAGTGGACAGTGGGCTATTATTTTGATGTAAACATTTTTGTGCTGTAATGTGCGATGTAGCATCTTAGTTCTTGATATATTCTAATAGGTGGTCCCGACGCAGGCTTTTGCCATGTTACTAGCTATTTCATGTAGCACTAGATGGCGGTACAATATAAAAGAATAATCAAAAGTATATAAAAGAAATCATATAAAAAATTACGACTAATAACTATTGTGTTGTGACTTGTTATCGCAGATTTGTCGTGCTGCTGACGTTTCATAACTACATTTTAACTAAAATGTATTATTGTTTTTATATCTTCTTCATTTTATCTTTACTTATAAATAGGGAAATTTTCATAAAAACATTATTTTCCTTTTAAAGTTCACAAATCACAACTTTAATTTTAGGGTGTCTAAATTTTCAAATTCACACCTAATCTGCAAGGCAGCTCTGGTCGTACGTGCAAATCGGTTTTTCACCGGTCGACCGATTCGCAGGACGAATGGCCTCACCAACTTCCAGTTCCTACGACAAATTCAAAGCATCAAAGTTTCGCAAATCCAATTATGAGTTAGCGGCGCCCGTTGTAATTATATTCGTGAAGGTCATGTTACAATTAAGAAAATAATCGCTTCCTTAAATGCTAGCAGATACTTCTTCATTCTTAGGAACGTCTCAATTCGAATTGACTGTGAAATGATCGTTTAAACTGAAATTGCAAGAAATATGATAGAAACAATTTTATCTCCAGACATGTACTACAGACAGGTACTGCGCAAATTCACCAAATTGTATTATGCGTCCCACATTAAGTATCTCACACGTATCTGGGACGCCCAGGCTATCGGAAAAATAACACTAAATGCAGATAACCAAATTCTGCGTAAATACGTATCGTACGTCAGACAAATCTAAATGGAAACGAATTTGTGGTCGCCATCCTCAATATTGAGGAACCGAGGAAGAAGATAATCGGTAACAAACAGAAACCCAGGTTGAGGATGGATATATACAGTGTACAGCACTCAAAAGAGAACTAACTAGCGACCCATCGCCGGCTTCGCACGGGAGATTTTTTTCTACTATCCTTACATTAAATATCAAAGTATTATACATAATATAAACTTTCAGTGAAAAATTATCTAATTGATGGTGAAAACCGCATCAAAATCAGTTGCGTAGTTAAAGAGGAGTTAGCGGATGTACAGAAATACAGATAGACGCGGAAAGAAAGCGACTTTATTTTATACTATGTAGAGATAGAGAATTCTTTGCAACTCCCAACTAAAACCCTTGGCCAGTGTATTTACAAGGGAAATGCATGGTGAATATTAAATATTTCCATTAAAATTTCGAATGCACCATAAATTGCATTCACTATCTTCATCCGATGTATCGATAGTCGAACGAATATTAAAATCGATTAACATTTTTCCCTATTCGATTACGTCACTATTCGAATCATGATATAATGTGAATTATTACCGCCGACAACATTTAAAATGTTTTAGGCTTGTTACAAACTTACGGCAGCTCTTCGAAAATAATGATTTTTTGTTAAAAAATTCTTTATTTTTCAAGTATTCCAGCATTGCGAATACAGAAAATAAATTATCAATAATAGAATACCCAGGAAACAGTTTTATTACAAGGATTGCTTGAGGCAAGATATGGCGGAAAACGATATAATCCTATAAATATAGCCTTACGAACTATCCCACTAAACCGCCTTTAATATTACCTTGAGAAAGAAAAACAAAGGCTGAAACGATAAGGGTCATTATTGTCGACTTATTGTCAACTAATAAAAGATATTAGGTCGCTGACATAATACCAATGTGTGCCAAATGTGTCAATATTTTGTCCAATATTGTTATAGATTTTTTGTTAAGGAAAAAGTTGCTGAATCTTTATCATTTTCTTCACATTAATTATTGTAACAAAATATGAGCTGCGGTAGTGACAATAAAAAGTACAGAAAAACAAAAAAACAAAAGATTAATCTTCAGTCGCACATTTGTGGACCGCCTATCTGACCCTTATACGTTCTGTTAAATTGCAGAATGCAAAATGAATGTTTCCGTGACCGGTCGTTGAATCGCATTTAATTTGAAGATAGTAATTTTTTATTAAATTATTAGGTACACTTAGTGTTAATTACAAGAAGATGCTCGCTCAGTAGTTTACCATTAATTAATTAATGATACAGCCAAGTAATATAATTTTTCTTGAAGCGTTAATTCGTATGTTTATTGATAACATATTGTTATTGTTATATTTTTTATATCAAAATATTTATTATTACTTTAGAAATACTTTAATTTTAGTACAGTCCTACAACTATGAAAAGAATGACGTGTGTAGAATAAAAAAAAATGATAAACATTATTTCATTGTAATACATCGAAAGTCAAATAGCTACCTATATCGATTAATGCATTATTGATTATCTGAGTAATCGATGCACCGTTTTCTATATTACGCCGGGAACCTTCAATGCATTTGTCCAATTTCGTTTCTTTATTTTATCTGTAGCTATACAGTGGTTTCTGGATATGACCAGTCGATCGTCCATATACCATACAACAATAAGCTTTTCCTAACTTGACATAACACAAACCGACCCCGTTATGTCGATAGGCGTAACAAAAAAAGAATATAGAGATAAATGTCCTACTTAACCCAAAAGATCCAAAAAGCGTGTTGATATAAGTACAAAAGCTATGTTAACCGATGTTTTGTAGATAATGAAAAACCTAAAAGGTTTTCACGAAGTGCCAATCACTTAAACATAGGTTCGACGTGAATCCTGTCTAGATCTATACTAAAGCTAGAAGGGGATAACTAAATAACACGATAAAGTCCATGACAATCTATGGAAGAAGTATATATTTTTTGTCAGTACTCTGTATATTGTCTAAGAATCATTTATTAGGATGATACTTACAAAAAACTGAATTTAGCCATAAATGGAATTTTATTTTTGTGACAATAATGTTAACACACTTTGCAGGCGGCTGGCCTTAATTTACGTCCTTACGTCGCTGTAAAAAAACTTCTGCGAGTTATTGTCCAACAAAATGTACGAAGCAGCTTGCATTTTGTAAACTGCGTGAACTTGCAAATGTAAACTGCAGTTCGCACATGCAAGCTACTGTCGGACATTTTCTATCAGTTGGAAATTAAGACAGGAAATCGAGCTGCCTATATTTATACTGAAGACTACAGGGTACATGACACAGTTTCACCAAATCGAATCAAGTGCTCATTACTAAACATGTATCCACAGAATTTGTTACCTCTAAACAACTGTTTACTGTCATTTCGTACGAAATGAAAGCTCATTTTGCAAATTAAATGTTCGGTTGCAAATAGAATGGGAGGCGTAACATGGAAATTGTCATGCCGCTATGCTTACCAACGTAGAGCGTGTACACGTAACACTAAATATGCACATATGTGAACCAAACATCTACTTAAGCGCTACCTATTTGTATCGATGTGAACTTATTTGGGATTCATTTAACCAAGACTGCGAGCAAGATGGCGTAATTATATTAAAACTAATATAATTATCTGATGGAGCTAGGGATACAATTGAAGGAAGACTGTTTTATGTCGTTAGCAAAAAATTAATAAAACAGTGATGTTTAGTGTCGTCAGCAAAAAAATGAACACAAAGTGATGTGTCTTGGTGGACGATAAGTAGAACTATTCTGGATAATGTGTGTCTAAGGAACGTAAGCACAGTGCATTTTGGGAAGAATAAAAATTAAAAATATTGCATCCCTCAAAATACTAAAAACATTCTTTTAGAGCGAGAAGCTATACAAAATAATATTTAATAAAAAATAAACAAAAGAGGAGCCTAAAATAAGTGAACACAAGAATAAAAATGGTACAAATAGTCACTGTTGTCGAATATTGATCGAAATATTACATGCAAAATGGATGGACTCAATATGAGACCATCTAGAGGGTACAGACATTGGAAAAGGTTGAAAATAAGAATGGTTCCATTTCCAATAATTTGTAAAATTGTTTTAGTTTTTGTTCAAAGCAAAATATAATTTCTCTATTCTTTAGAAGTGACTATGAACTTAATACTTTGTATTATTAAAAGTAATAAATGATTGGAATTTAAAGAAACCACTAGTAGGTATTTTTTTAAACAATCCGTCATAACTTTTCATGAGGCATGGGAAAAAAAAATTAAAAATATTTAGAGGGTATATTTATGGACTGAACATAAATGTTATACTACTAACATTAAGCAATACTCGCTTGTGCAAGTGATTTGCTTTGTAAGACGAGCGTTCTCGGATACTGGTGTCGGCCCTAGAGAATACGCATCTCGGGTAACAGAGCGCATCGACTTCTTGAAGCAGAAAGTTCATGCGCATGGACGAACCACATCCGTCGGTATAAGTAGAGCATAGAATAATTTACCCATCAAATGTTCGAAAGCGATCGAACGAGAACGTTAAGAAGTTGCTCCTTCGATCTGGGCAAGGCATGAATGTACCGAATGATGACGCCACGAATACATTCATTCTTCACTTATCATCTCAATTCCAACAATCTGTAGAATCTAGGACACTTCTGCAGTTTTTAAGACAGCCATCACCCAGGAAACTAAAAATTATAGACCGATCATTTGTTTACCCACGGTCTATAAACATCTTACAAGAGCGAACTTGGCGGCCCGGCAAACAGAATAGCGTACCATTATCAATAGACAAGTAGCTGAGTATGAGCAACAGCGTCAAGTTGACCTTGACGCCAAGCGCGACGAATTAAAGGCCCGACGACATCCCACGGCTACGCAATTTAACTACGAAAACGGTGTCCTTATGTACCATCACTGCACGAGGGGGTTTATAGCCAAGATTGGCTACATCAGTCATCTTCAAGCTCATCAGCGCTACACTACGGAGTAGAAGTCAGAAGCGGATGCCATGGCCAAAATCAAATAATATTAGAAGCTGGGTTAGCTGTTTTGCAGTTTATTTAATGCGTTACATGTACACCAACCATAAATAATATCACACGGAATTCTTATACAGCTGGAGAGCCAAACTGCCATACAAAACTTTTCTTAGGTCTCAAGTAAAACTTGCATCTAACAATGGTACAGTTATTGGCCCCTTTGTACAGAACAAGGGCTAGAACAATAAGGTTCTAATGGAAGTTCCTTTTTACGAGAAAAAAGATTCAGTTGTATAGCAGGAAACTGCGTAACTGTTGGGAAGAAAGATATTATATTGTTTATGAACATGTTGGTTTGGTTTATTTTTATTAGCTTATTATAATTTGTAAATTGGAGAGGCTTAGGTACCTATAAATTACAAAGCTAAAAGGTAAACCCTAAATGCGGATAATAGTTGACCAACTCAATGCGTTTAACCTTGGATTTACGACAAATTTGTCGTAAATCCAAGGTTAAATAATTTTGACGAGTGCCCGAAAGATGTTGGAATTTAATAGATAATAGTATTGAACGCAACCTCTGCTGTAATATCTGACAATCAATGGTTACTGGCTGTTTGTTTTTAGACGTTTTTTTAGAGCAAAAGAGCTGCTTTGGTACGTACTAGTTCGTACCTATTTATTATAATAAAATCTCGTGTAATCTGCAAAAGGCGTTTTCATTTATCTGGATTTCTAACAAAAGAAACATAAAAAGATAAAGTCTTGACGAATGTGACGAATAATAAACAAGGCTCTGAAGATCGAACTGCGGAATATCCATCAAACTTGCCAACACGACATGGTACTGTGGGCTGTGAATTTTGTTAGTCAACTGCGCTAGAGGAACGCCATCATTGTATTGTATGACCGAGATCTATGTCTAGCAGTGGACCGCAGTAAGCTAAATGGTAAAGTTAACTAAATTGAAAAAAAAACTGCGTAACATGACAAAGTATCTCCAAGCAAGAAAGGAAACGAGTAGATAAATCGTTAACTTATTATCACCCAGATCAAACAAATTTCTTTTGTTATGCCTCAGAAGGAACTCCCATTTTAATACCTTCACGCTGGTAAATGAATGTGGAAGGTAGATTAGTTCTCCTCCCCATTGTATTGAACCAGACAATATTGTTTACGTGCTTAGTGCTATTTATTATTGTGTTGCTAACCCAACAATCGAAACTAGACTTTAATCACTAAATCCTAAAGCATGTTCTTCAATGTTGGTTGTAGGGGCAAAAAAATATTCGAGGGGATGCGCGAATCGTAACGCATTCCTTTAAGAGTAAAAATAAAACAAAGCCGGGATTCATTTCATGTCTGGGGGCTTCATAAGTGAAATAGTTATGACGTAAGGCCATGGAAACGGATTTCGGAGTTCAGCTTAAGTGATTTATTTTTGAGGAGGGTCAAGTTTGATTGAAAGAAAATTGTTGAAAGCATATAGTATATTGAAGAAATTGAATTTTTGCGCAGATAAAAGAACTGACTTTAAAACGAAATAAGCGCTACTGCTGAGGTCCTGGGTTCGATTACCGGGTAGGGCAATGTGTTAAATTTTAAATCAATTTTCAGTAGCAGCTCGGAGTTTGGAATTGTTCCCGATAAGGTCGCAATCAGCTCTTTTAAAACAAACTTGCCATTAATTGTTATTTAAACACTTATTTACATGATTTTCAGTAGTGATTTGTTATGAAAATGGATGCAATGAATTATGAGACATGCATGTCCTATGTAATGAAGGACACTGGAAAAAAATATTACATGAAAAGAATTTCAATGAACTAATTTTGCTTAGAACTCTGAAGCTGCATCAGCATTCCAGAAACTTAAAGAAGCTCTTGTTACTTCTTCTGCTGTTCTCGCTTGTTTTTATGCCGAACTAAACAGGCCCCTAATTTCTAAAATGCAGTTTTTAGTGTATGTATTACATTCTGGAAGACACTAATGAAACGAAAGCAAAACGACAGTTTGAAATATACAAGAATAAGAATTTTAAGATGAAATAAGAAGACTAAAAGAAACCGAAATTGTGAGCACCACTAGCATTTTGAAGACCAACAAAAAAAAGAAGCAATACAGTTTGAAGTAGGAGTTTGTACAAGTATAATTATTTTTCATGAGTCTAATATTATCTGGAAAGGTCTGTTGGATCCGCATCAAATTGTGACGCCGTGCGTAAAAAAATTTAAAACCTAGAATCGTGCCTTGCCCAGTGAATTCTTCGTCGCGGTGATCAAGCTACCCCCAAAATACTTTATATGCAGTTTGGGAAGCCGGCCGCAATAGAAGTAAGGTGAGACGTACCCTGACTTTCTTTTGTTAAGGTTACCTACAGTCTACTTCCATACGCTACATTTTCCTCTGTTTCCTAAATAAATAGAACAATTATGGCATACGACAAACGGTGCTGCGTTTACATTTCGTTAACATTAACTCTACTTCCCAAGTAATCTTACAATAATGCAGGCAAAGAAAAATATATTATGGTCATCAGAAAGTATCACTACACTTGGCAAAAATTATGTGAGAATACATTAAATGTAGCTTACTTCAACCACAATAATTTGTTTTTAACAAGAGTATATTAGTACTAAGCTTTCCAATGGTGATAAAACAAACATATAATCAAAAGCAAATAAAGGTCCAGACAAAATGGAGATTACTTTTACATACAATCACATTTATTTTCAATGGAATTCCACTCACAATAATGAGAAAAACAAAATAATATTTTGTAAAATTCCGGCCACTGAACAGACTGAGCATAGACCGCCCATTGTACATTAGCTTATGTTATTCTCAATCCTGTTTTTAACCGACTTCATATTACCTGGTGTACAATAAAGAGTATAAATAAAAAATAAAAAATAAATATGTTTACATACATAAGAAAGTTATTTCTCTCCTAAATCTCAATCGAGGACTGCGAAAAATGTCATAACGAACTATGGTTAGTTAAGGCGTAATAGTAGTATGGCGTAGTTGTAGCTAGTATGACGGGGGAGACTAGTATACCTACATAATTATTATAACTATTAATCAAAATTAAATTCTGCTGAAACCCTTTTAATTTCTCATCCCTATTTACAGCGCTGGAACTTTAACAATGATACTTGAATACCATTACAGCACTCTGTAATTAGTAGTGAATGAATTGGTCTAGCTAGACCAACCATCTAAGATATAACGCTAGACCAGACGCAAGCTAAATTGAAACGATGCATTTGTATAATAATCTCCTAAGTAATATCTAAGACGCAGACTGTCTAGGGAATTATTAATGTACATTTTCATAGTTTATCTCATTTAAACTAGGTAAATGTTTGAAAGTACCTAATGCTTCGTTTGCATTAGGATGACTCGATATATTCTGCGGGGGTACACCGCATTAGGGTTATGACTAATGAAATCGATTAGTCGCTGCGAAACAATTTACATAGTCCTTGTGTGACATCTCAAATAGCCCATGAATAGTTCCTCTATATTGTACACCTGATAAAAAAGGAGCAATAAACATAATAATTACAATAATTTTATGTACGATGGGCGGTCCTATCGAAATCGGCGATGCCCATGGCCCATGGCCTATAGCTCTTATGACTGCTCTACTATTGCCACGTGCTATGCAATAAAGATCTCGGTTACCAGATTACAGTAGAAAAATATGACAGTTGTTGGTAAACATGCTATTGCGTAACTTAATAAACAAAGCGAAAAATGGATGCACTGTCATTGTGGCCGTCAGATTTTTCATACGAAATCAAGGTACGAGACCAGCAAACAAATAGATTTTCCATTGTGTGTACTACTTGAAGGGTTAATATAGAAAGCTGGCAAAATGAGCGGATCTTTGGAGAAAATCATGGCTATGAAACGTCCAAGAATCGCCAGGATCAAGATTGCTTCTGAAATGTTCCCTCACAAGAGAAAATGCCAAATATGTAGGGATGACCTGTAATAATTGTTGGACAAACAGCGATTGCGAGGTAATTGAGCTTATAAACCGTTTGTAAGATGCGTAATCCAGTCAGCCAAGGTAATTGGGCTTATAAACAGTTTGTAAGATGCGTAATCCAGTCAGCCATTCCAGTTGAAAGCTGTGACTCGACCAGTTTGAATGCTCCACGGCGATTCTTCGTGAAGCGTAAAAAACCCATTCAGTCAGACCATAACATCATCCCTTATTTTAACGGTGGTATTAATTCTTTTTACGCTACTTTTTACGCGTTTTATGTGGGACAACAATGGTTTTATAGATATTTTGGTGGGCAAGTTGTGTAAGA
Organism: Allophyes oxyacanthae; assembly: GCA_932294325.1. Taxonomy (NCBI): domain Eukaryota; kingdom Metazoa; phylum Arthropoda; class Insecta; order Lepidoptera; family Noctuidae; genus Allophyes; species Allophyes oxyacanthae. The sequence goes on from OW028629.1 coordinate 12,552,484, forward strand.
TTTTGGATGAAGCTAATAACAGTAAGCACATTAGGAATGGTTGGGAAATATAATTTAAATTGTCTACGCTGAATGTTTTTTGTCTTATCTGATCATCCGTCAACGAATTATAAGGAGCCAAGGTGTAGCGAGCACTTCTTCTGTAGTAGGAAATATTATTGTGTAAGAAGCTGATTCCTCTATGAGTTGTAGAGATCATAGATGACAGTTGCTATATAAAAACATTTCGGATTTAGTACACAACGATTAACATATGATTTGAGTAAAATAGCCCCTTCGAAATGAGCAAAAGGAGCGCTATAATAAACAATATCTATACCTACATGGTGCGTGTTTTTCTGTGGCAGCTATTCTTAGAATTCTGTCTTCAGTTTTGTGAAACACATTAAAACTGCATTTAAGGATTTTTATAAATGTAGAATTTTTTTCGCCGAAACTGAACCTAGGAAATAATGAAAATTAAAATTTTGATTTTCATGCATTTTTTGTAAATACCTAAGAGAAATGGACCAATGATCAAGAAATTATTGGCCTTTAATAAAAATAGGTATTTATTCTAATAAAAATAAAACTATAGTCAGGGAACATCAAACATAAAAGGTTAATAGCAAAAACACTAAAAATTAATAACACCAAACAAAACCTACACAGGACTTCGCTACAGTTAAATAATAAACCTTTTATCAAAAGTCATAAAAGTAATGGACGACCCACTCCATTTAGGAAACGATGAAACTAATTTCTAAATAATCCTACATAAATAATAACGCTTACTAGAGTTATGGCATCATCTTATATCTAACAATTATAAATTCAAGGGCAGTACCACAGAAATTCATTGTTTCTACAACGAAATTTATAATTTTACATAAACTCTAAAACACCGTCTTAAGGATTGGTAGAAACTTGATCATTTCATTTCAGAATAAAATAATCGATGTCTTTTGGATTTCATTGCTAAATAAAGTCTAATTCTGTCTCAAATTTAAAAGAAGTGTTTTTTTCTTTACTAAAACATTTAAAAAAATGTGCAATTTCTATGTATTAGCAAACATACTCAGACTACAATCATCAACTACTTGCCATGTGTAATTACTATAACATTTTCATCAAAAATAAAATAAAAATACAAAAGACTTCACTTGAGTTAAGTAAGATTTCTCACAAAGCTCCAAAAAAGTATAGCTACTAACAAAAGCTACATCAAAAAAACCTAACATAATCCCGCAAAACGGCCAATCGAGACGAAAAATCCGTACCATTTTCGTGATCACATAGTAGAGCCTGTGGCTACCCGATCCCCGAATTTGTAATCTTTGTGTGTATACAAAAGGTAAATTGCTCGGTGGCATTTTCAACGGTAATGATGTCATCGCCGCATCCCGTAATCGAGGGCTGGATACTTTTATAGTAGCTCCACTGGCTGCGTATTACACCGACGTGTAAGCTTAGGAAAATTTCTGTCAACAAACAACCAAGTTAATTGTACGGCAGTTTTACTATGTGCTTTATTAAAACAAGTATTTTATTTAGAAAATTCAAACTAAATAGATTGTAGCGACATCTAGTACCATAAAAAGGAACTACGTAGCAACGTCGCATACAATCCGAATTCGATTATCTGCCTGACATCAACTATCGGGCTTCGGCCTGCCAGGCAATATCACCTCGCCTGGTCGGAATATCACCCTTTTTTAACGGGGGAACACCATACCTCGTTCCTCCACAACATAATTAAATAATTTATGGTTAACCTGCGTGTCGCAGGACATGGTGGACCAAGGACCAGGTAATGCTAGGACGCTTACGGGGAAGGCTGACACTGACTGCGTGCTAACTGCGATCGACAAATGCAGTTTACCTACATATTATGTCCTTAGCAAAGGAGGACCAGCAGGTAGACACAAGAAAATCCAGCCATGGATTACTCAGAAGAAGAGATGCTACGAGATGCCATCAACACGTTGCAGACAAAATCCAAAGGTGAAATCATTCATCAAGGCATAACAGCGGCCCCTCTCACAGCCGCTGGGGTCACTACAAGAGCAGGAAGAAAACGGTCAGAAGAAGGTGGGACCAGCAAGGCGAAGAAGAGGATAAAGACACCAGAGGTACACACAGTAGAAGAGTGGGGTGAAGACGACTCCGAGATGGGTCAACCCTCCCCTCAGCCACCAGCGGGTCCCAACGCGGAATCGGCTGACAAAGGTGGATGGCTATACACACTATTGGTATATCATCCAGAAGACGCAAAAGGAGATCCTGGCAAAGGTCACAACCATCCATGAACAAGCCCAACAAGACAGACAACGTCTGCACAACATCGAGATGCGAGTAGAAAACCTTCAAAAGGCCAGGATGCTAGGGCTCACAGCCCAAACTCTACCCCGGTCCTCCAACCTCCAGCGGGACAACACCTCATGTAAGCAACATCACTGATGGACCCGTATATCTCTAAGGTTGGGTATTTCTTTAAGAAAAAAAAAAAAAAAAAAAAGTAACAACCTTACGCCAGTTTTATTGCGTGTTCTAATAATTAGGCTGTGTGCCACAGTATATCTGGTGGACGAAAGACCTATGGTCACGTGTTTGCTAATGAGTGGCAGTTCCATTATCAGACGCTTGGACGCTTACGGGAAAGGCTGACTCTGACTGCGTACTGACTGCGATCAACAACTGCAAGAGCAGTTACCTTTGTCCTTAGCAAAGTGCCATCTGTAAAGCCCGGCTTCCACTGACAGAGGAGCGGGCTCCGTACGGACTCCGTTCGACTAGCAATCAAAGATTACATAGTGGCGCCAATACGTTAATTCCTCGCTATTATTTCTTTTACAGTGGAAGGCAAATCATAAAAATGATCGACACTCTTTCTTAGTGAAAGGTAAAACTTATTTTAGCTAGTTGGACTCCGTTCCGCTCGGCTGTTACTTGCTCATTACCCTTTCGCAATGGAAGCCGGGCTTAAGCGCCGCGCGTAGCTCTTTCCCTGTCAATTCAAATTAAACTAACATCGAAAATGCAAATGTTTTTAGCTGATTTCAATACCTGTACCAAAGAATCTCAATATTACTTTAAACACTTAAACTTTAAACATGCTATGAGTAGTAAAACAAGTACGAAAATACGTAATAAACTTTACGATTCCGGAATAAAATACGAGTAGGATGTGATTTACGAAGTTTGCGCAAGTATTTCAGTAGTTTTAAAGTAATACGATAAGTATTTCCATAGTTGTAAAGCAAATAGATTTCGACCGTTCTAGATGTAATAAATTTAATCATAATATTCATAGAGTTGTTCATAACAGAAAATCCATTTATTTCTTGTCACTTGAAGTTTCTAGATAGTTTATTTTGCGAGCAGTGGACTAAGAAATGTTGAATAGCAGAGGTAACCAGACCAAGATATTATTAACTGATTATTACACACTGATTATTACACCCTTATTATCATGATGTAAATTGTTAATTTGAGCATCATGATAGATAGCAGAGGTAACCAGACCAAGATATTATTAACTGATTATTACACACTGATTATTACACCCTTATTATCATGAAGTAAATTGTTAATTTGAGCATCATGATAGATAGCAGAGGTAACCAGACCAAGATATTATTAACTGATTATTACACACTGATTATTACACCCTTATTATCATGAAGTAAATTGTTAATTTGAGCATCATGATAGGCTCAAAGAAGCCGAGAAAATATCTACACAACACAAAGGGTAGGTATATAAAGCCGAAAAAGGTTATTGTACTCATCATTATGAACAACTTTTACTATGAGAACAAGCCTGAAATCACGAAAAAACAAAAACAGTTCCAAATAATTAGTCGAGTAATATTGAATTATTTGGATGGACTAACAGAAATTTTTTTCGCTGTTTCAGGTTTGGTCCCATTTTTTTTTTTTTTTTTTTTTTTTTTTTTAGCGTGGTAAAATCATCAAATGAGTCCTCCCGCCCCGGGCAGGGCGGGAGGGACTGTCAGACTTGTACTGACTAAAATCCACGGTGTTCCTTCGATAGCCCTTTACGTTCCGGGGTCACGGTAATGAGATAAGTCCCGCGACCCCGGCAGGCTTCGGCCCTCTACAGGGGGGGCCCCGTCATCTTGCTGACGTTCTTTGAGGCGCGCGTGGAACACAACGCGCCGTCGACCCGGGCATGGTCCATGGTCGGACAGAGAGTTGCCCTTTACTCGCTGTCCGCATGCCCGCGCCTACGGTGGCCGGAGATCGTCGGCCGGCGCCCGACGCCGTGGGCGACCACCACTGCGGCTGGGCTGGAGGGAGGACGCCATCCTCTCCCTCACGCGGCCCGCCTCCTCCTTCGATAGCATGACTGCTTCGCAGAAGGAGGCGACCGCTTCCCACTCCGTCTCGCCCCGCAGCATGGCCTCGACCAATGCCGGGCGCGAGAGGTTTCCGCCTATCGCCGCCCTGAGGACACGTCGGTGCTCTGCCCAAGCGGGGCAGTCTTGCACCGTATGCTCTACTGTGTCCTCAGGGCGATCCTCGCAGTGGTGGCACCCAGGCGTTTCTGCCTTCCTCATCAGACACAGGTACCTCCCGAAACTTCCGTGTCCGGTGAGGACCTGCGTCATAGGTTTGGTCCCATAGTAAAACTTGTTCATATTGATGAGTAAAATAAACCCATTTGGACTAACACCTTTCCGACTAACCGTGTAGGCATTAAAATCGAAACTTACCAACGGGAAGGACACCATTATTGATAGACACCATGTTAATGAATAGTAAGTATTCTGAGAAATCTATTAAGTTTTCAATTTAATCGGACCTTAATCGAGCACGTACTAAAAGCAACAATGCTGCTTTTCCACGCAGATGGCTCTCATTTCGTTTTCAGCTCACTGTACAAATTATTTTAGGTGTTTCGATCATTTCGTTTTTATATTTCTATTTTTTCTCACCTTGTGTCCTTTGTGCAATCAATAATTTTATTTTCTTCCTTCCTCTTCTTTTTTATTTCTTTAGAAATCCTAAGTAGTGTTTCTGATAAGCTGATAAATACCCACCAGCTCCCATCAAATCCAGTCTCCTGATTTTGATGCATAGCATCGATCGAATTTATTTAAAAATATTTTATACAATACCTACATTCACAAAAAAAAATTGTTACGTTACTATGTAAGATGGAGCTATGCGTAATGCGGGGGTGTACCTAAATGACATCGTGAGGCCGGTCCGAAGCTTTGTATGAATCTTATCTGTGTTTCGCGACCGCTACTAACACCGCACGTAATGGGCGCCCGCGCGTGATTTGTGATACAAATTCATCGTATATTGTGGCGTTGCGATAAATTAATTACGGTGTGAATGCGCGCCAACTAATTAGTTTTTGCGTAGTTTAATAATCCGTTTTGTTTGTTTCAATTATGGATGAGATGATATGTTTTATGTTTAAATAAATGCCAACTCTATTAAGGTTTTTGTAAAATTGTTATTGCACAGCAACAATATTAGCTTTTACTATTTTAATAAGGTTTAGAATGAGAAGCAATTTATTGAATTAAACTGTTTCATTATTTCATTATATTTTTGCATAGTTATATCATTATCTTTGGGAGAGACCTAGGTTCGCAGTGTACTGCAATAAGCATGAGTATTGAGTAATGCTGGTTGCTCCCTACTCACTGATAAATCAACGAATCAATTCTTGCGTACTCATACCTACACCTCTCCTAAGTTTCGTTACTACACTGAGTATACCTCAACACATACTTAGAGAGTCAGTTTCTTCATCGAAAGTAACATCATCTGAAGTAAAGCTTTAGCTGTTTATATAAGGTCCTATTTCACTGGCGGCGGTACTTTTAACGGGTTGTATTCACTATGAATAACTTTTACTATAAGACTAACCATGAAATCGCAAAAAAACCGCTGTTCCATACAAATCATTCAATATTACTCGACTAAATGTATGGGATAGCGGATTTTATTATCCCGATTTTCGTCTTTATCCCATATCAAAAGTTGTTTATAATGATGAGTACTATAATCCCTTAAAAGCCGCTAATAACAATAAACTAGGATCTTATATATTTACTTATCTTTACTATAAAGTATAACTAAAAAACGCGTTGTCAAAATTAAAGCCTATCAAATCAGATTCCAAAGAGCTTGTTATGTTTCGACCGATGATGTAGAAGGAAATCTGTAGATATCTTTTACTGTTGATATAGAAACTGGCTATTTGTCTTCATCGAATCATTGCCCTTGACCTAGGTACCTACTAGAAGAAAAATAATGACATAATTCTAATTGGCAGATTACATTCTACCAGCAACTAATAAGCAATGAAACATAACCTGTTACAAAACTTCCGATCTGCCCGAAAGGCTAACCTATAAATGACCTCATCTACCATATTTTTTCCATCAAGCCAGTCCTGTTTGCTCCACATCTGCGCCTCAATTTCAAAAACAATGATCAGGACATACTCGTAGGTCGACGGCGGTAAACATATTTCCCTACGATTCTCACTGGCAACTTGCCAGAACATATTGATTTTACTACAAGAGTCGACAAGTCCTCGGCATCTTAGAGATGTGAGGCACGTTATCATTTCCGGGGAAGTTTACTTAAAAACGTTAAGGATATTGTGGAGACAATTCAGCAATCATATGCTTTTTAATAATGATGATTTATTGATAGGTAAATGTTTGTAATAAATCGCCTTTTTCGATTTTAAGCTAATCGTTGGTGTAAACTTAATTTGAAACCGGAACATATGGAGTTATTGGGTATAGCTCAGTTATAATTTTTGGTTGTGTCATTTTCACCTTAGCGTTAATTGTTACAGTTATTGGTCTGTAGGTACTATGGGTTATTGTCTGTAGCTCAGGAGTCGTGAGATTAAAAGACGTAAAACCGAGAAACTAACCATACTTTTGTTCTTCAACGCTTGGGGATGATCATTCTAATACCAATTCAATTGTCAAACTGGAAAATTGTGCTTTTTCTAAAATATGAAATTCAAATGCTGATACATACGGTTTATTTACTGTCACCTCAAGAAGGTTGACCCAATATATAAAACCTCTACAGTACGAATCTGTTCATAAAACAAGTTTAAAAAAAATTGGCCGCAATGTATGCATAATAATCAGACATGAATATGCTGCCATTAATTGTTATTACGAAAACAATTTTTCCCGAATTGACGTACTAATTGCACAGGTTATAAAACAAACAGAAAAACCCATAACATTTTTAGCAAAAAATTTAACAAGTTATATTTACAAATGCAGCCAATTTCCAAAACACTGAAATTCATGTGAAATACTTTTGGACGATTAGTCACTATCGGGTACAACACTAGCATAAACAACGATATCCACTTTAGTATATTAGTCATCGATATTTGAGCAACAAACGTACACCAATTTATGGTAAAACGAATGACAAAGATTGATTGGGTTTGGCAGAATGTTATATGGCCGATGCTTCATACAGATCGGTATTTTATTTTTGTTTGTTTAGCTATGATATCATAATGTATATTGTAAGAATTGCTTTGAATATATATTATATTTGATGACGAGGAGAATTTACGAGAACATTGTGCAAGATGATAGAGGACCAGTGAGAACCTTTCCATGCAGTCACTTGCGTTAACGGTGAAGGAAAACATGGTGAGAAAACTTGCGCATCTGAGGGGGCCTCTTGAAAGTTTTCGTGTGGTGTGTGTAGTCCATCAACCCCCACCAGGCCAGCGTGGTAGACAAAGGCCTAACCCTTTGCATTCTGAGAAGAGGCCCGTGTCCAGCAGTGGGACAGTAATGGGCTGGATTTTTTTTATATGTAGAGGACCCGTAAGTAGAGCATGTGTGATTTCAAATTAAATGAAGAAGGCATAGCAGGACTTTTCACTTAAAATTGGAGCTGCCTGACTGGGGAAGTACATCCACCTTGCAGAATATCTAAGTCAAAGATTTTTATTTAAACTGGACCTTTTTTGCAGGCACTTTCAAAACGTCGTGATTCTATGTGCATAGTTCCAAGTGGGTTGGTCCTCGAGAAGATACGGGCAAGAAACTCCAATATCCAATCTCCAATATCGTAGCCAAATAACACTTCTTTTTTGCAGTGTTGTGTTCCTAACGGCGAGCAAGGTCGCCAGTGTTCATTAGGAAAACGTTGTGTTGACAGTAGGCGTCTACTGCGAACATGACCCTAGTAGTAGGTCTAGAAATGGGTCGTCTTTAGAATAACGATGTCAGGTATCAATACCACTTATAGATGCCGTGTCATGTTAAACGGACGCCAGTGCCATCTAATTCCGTAGTAGATATCGTTGGTTTCGGTTGAATGCGTATTGTCAACAATAGCAGTATCGTATCGCAGTTCACGGTACAAACATTGTTATACAATACAATACACTTTATTGCACACCAGTAATAGAAGAAAAGATACAGTAATTAGAAAAAGAAATGTACAAAGGGCGGTCTTATCGCACGTAGCGATTTCTACCAGACAACCTTAATATAGTATACTTATAGCTTTGTTATAGTAGGCTTCGATGCCAAAAATTACAATACTGATATCGGATGCCATATCTTAGATATCAGTATTGTCGACAAATTGCAATGGCATCGATGACAAAAATATCCAAATACGCCCAAGTCTAGTAGGGTTGGCAACGCGCGAGTGATGCCGCCGGTGTTGTAAGCGTCCATAGGTTACAGTAACTGCTTAATATCAGGCTGGTCGTATGCTTGTTTGCCACTTTAGTGGTGTAATACACCTCCACGATGAATAGTCCCAAGACTTGGAACTATTAAAGCTTAAAGGTACAGCCGGTATTCAATCTGTTTTATTAATAAACTCCAGTAATTAATATCTGACGGCGTCAGGTGGCACAGTGTTCCTCTCTGGTGCTTTGTTTAGACTGCTATGCGCTAGCGTCGCAATTTGTAGAGACTGGAAAATATTGAGCAATTACATTTTTTATAAATTTTTGTTAAGGTATCGGAAACGTCAAGGAGAAACTTCATCTGCTAGCTATTGGAACTGTTTAATACTTTTAAGCTTATAGCTTTTACTGTTTGAAAATGTAAAAACGTTCTAGCTATCAATACCGTGGTGTGTCATCATGACCCATAAAAATTAAAAATGTATTAACAGTAGGTACAAAATAAAGTATATCCTAAATCAGAAATACAAACGATAAATAAACATGTAGAATGGGCAGCTTATGATTTCCTGACAACCTTTGGATGGTTATGACTTGGAAGAAAATATTCAATATTTTTTAATATTATTTTTTTCATTATTCAAAGACAGACTCAGATTAAAACAGAATAATCGTAAATCAGGTAAGTAGTAACTTGACCTACAAAATTCTTTTCTAGTTTTGTATTTGGAAGAATTTAATTATCTGGGTTTGCTTGGCATTGGTCGGCAACTAAGAGTCGGAATTTAAGATTCTTGCTTGAGCCTACTAGTACCCATTAGTACCCATGCCAAGCAACTAGCTTTAAATATGAATCTTAAACAGATCCAGGTCACTAGCTCTTCACCAAGCAATCAATGTTTGAAGCAGACGTCCGAGATGGGGCGCACTTAAGTGCTAGGTATTTAGTCCTATGCTCTGAAAACGTCCAGTTTAGGCCTTGCCAGTTTAAGTCGGTCAAGCAATTGAACTTGAACGCACAGCAAGAGACTGTACACAAATAAAAGAGTTATCAAAAATATTATAGGTAGGTACATGATTTTCTGCAAATTGGACTCTCTTCATAGAGAAATATCAAGATGTCACCTAAGACAGCTGCCAATATCGTTGAATACAAAAGTATGGCCAAAATATAGCAAGTTGTAAAGCAAGACTTCGCTTCCATCGGGATATGGTAAAAAACAAATAAGAAATCAAAGTGAGGGGCAAGGATTTAAGGAAGTAATGAATTACCTTACTTTGATGTATTAGCAATATTGCCAATTTTTGACTCATGCTACAGAATCAAATACACGTCAGTTGAAATTGATTTAGCGAAATGAGCTCAAGCGAGGAAACAGAAATCCGATGAAAATATTTGACACCACCTGAAAGAGTGGCGGTACAGACGGACAAGAGGCGGTAAGAGCCGTAGTAAAAAACTAATTGTAAGCATTTTCAAATAAAATGTTTCAAATTACCATGGATGCAAATTATTAGTTTAAATACCCGCGCTTTTTTGAAAAAAGTAGAGATTTTAGCCATATGGATGATCGATCGGAAGAATGCTGACTGTACTTAAGATCAAAAAATATAGGTACGTAGAAACAGACTTTTCTTGTTTTGTAAAAAAAAAATGCTTGTTAAAGTAATGGAAAAATGGAGGAAATTTAAGTACTGCATCTCACTTTCTATTGCTGTATCTTGCTTTCGCCTCTCTCATAAGAATTTCTCCACTGTCTACTTCTTCAAGATCGAATATTTTGTCTAATTATGCATAAAGCTCGTTAAAATCACCAAGACACCAGAACATCCCGATATCAAGCACAATATTACGAACCCTCTACACGGTATTAAAACGAAGGTTCTCGCTTCAATTTATCTTAATAAGAACTCGGTTGAAAATTAATCGGCCGTGATACATTTATCGCGTTTAATCTTACCTGCAAATTAAAAGTGCAAGACTTGAGATGAAAAGGCGTGGCATTTATTAGGAAAAACTAATTTAGATGCTGCTCGTATTAAATCATTTAGGTATTTCGTTTAGAGATTTTTCATAGTCATAGTCATAGTATTTTATTGGTAGCTAATAAGGTACAGGACAAGATAATATAATCAATAATAATAATAAATTAGAAAATACAATAATCTAAATATAAATCTAAATAACACGAAAATAATAAAAATAATCATAATAATTAGATCAGAGCGGCGCGCAATGATTGTCGACATAACGGTCCCCCGCATGACGAGAACCTCGTGAAAGCCGAGAAAGATAAACAGATCAAATATCTTGATTTGACTCGCGAGGTTGTCGACATGTGGGATGTGGATTCAGCGATCATTGTGCCGATAGTCGTTTCGGCCAATGGCTTAATTACCGAGAGTCTCGACCGACACCTTAGGAGGCTCTCGTTAGGCAGTTGGATCAAGGGCCTGATTCAGAGAGCAGTACTTCTTGACACGGCACGTATTGTTAGGAGATTCCTTTCTCTGAAGCCCTGACCGCCGGTAGCTTGGACCCTATTCTAGATACCGGTGGGCTACTATTTTTTCATATTTTTAAATGTTTTTTTAATATAGTTTTGTAAAAATATTTAAAAATATAAATAATATGTATAAAAAATGAATAAAAGAATAAATTAGAAAATACAATAATCTAAATATAAATCTAAATAACACGAAAATAATAAAAATAATCATAATAATTTTATTTCAACATGTCTTTCACATTATTCTACATACAAACATTATTCTTTCACATCATAGCATATTTTCGATTGAACTAGTGAGAGAAGGAAAATAAATTTTAGATGCTGCTCATATTTCTGAATTATTACCCGACTACGGCGAGGGGGTTATGTTTTTGACCGGTATGTAACAAAACAATACATTATAAAAATAGTTCTTATGCTATCATAAGCTTTAGGGCAAAGTGGTATATGACCACGGCTGTCCTCTGAACATCACTATTTTCTTGTTTCATACTTTTTTTTGTAGTCGGGTTTTAATTTTAGAACTTACTTGTTTATTACGCTTAGAGATTTTCTATAGAGCTTTTACTTAGTGAACATTCTTATTCCATCGTGTATTTGTAATATAGATACCAAAGACCGAAACCACAATATGCCCATGGATTTTTTTCGACAATGGCCTCTTTCGCATGACGGACGCTCAAAAACAAAACAAAGAAAATTATGTTTTAGAAAAGCGTAATATTATTTTTCTAATTATACGTAATTAATATTGACAAAATTTTTGATCCAATCACGGACAATGTGGCAAATACTATTTTTCAGAACATTAATTTCTTTGATTTGGGAGAAATTTTTATCAATTTGACTATAAAATTATTTTACCTAAAAGCTCCTGTAGTCTTCTTACGACGCTATCAATTTCAACAGTAGTTCGCAAAGTTAGATTTGTAAAGTGTTAGGCCGAAAACTAGTTAGGCCGAAAACTAGTAGTTCGCAAAGTTAGATTTGTAAAGTGTTAGGCCGAAAACTAGTTTTTGTTTAGTTTTTGATGAATTAATATATTTCTTCTAATCTACACTTTCCAGCTTATCTTAGATACTAGTGAAAGAGTTACAGAAACTTTCAAAACGCCGAAAACTAGTACTTTGTTTCGTTTAAGATAAATTAATTAATTTCTACTTATCTACATTTTTCAGGTTTTTAGACAGCTGTATAAATAACTATAATGTTTTTTCACAAATCATTATTTAAAAAAAATTAAGTGTATTTCTTTATAATGAGCATAGGCACGTATTATTGAAAAAAAAACTTCTGCACTTTACCTAAAGCTGTTTATTTCCTAAGTAAACAATGTTGTTTTTTTTAAATCAAAGAATCTGTAACCTGAAACAAGCTTATTTATTGTCCTCAGTAGGTATGTAACAGTACACACGACCACACATCAAGCTTTATATTTCCAGTATAAGCTGACCTCGCATTTGTATAAGCTTTCCGCACAATGAGAGGTCAGTTTATCCTGGATCGGTATAGCTTAATCTGTAGCCGTTCGTACTTCATGAGCATAGACAACTGTTTTCTCTCTTTGATTTCAACAGGAACTTCCATTACCATTATCCGTAGGTCATTAAACGTATACATTCTAGTGTTCCGGGCGTTAATGAGGTCCTCGCCATATAATTCCCACAATAACTCCATTGAGAGCATTGTATATCCCTTTTATGGTAATATTATTAAAGCGAGATATTACGGGACTTATTAATCTCAATTCACACTATATTATCGATACGATACCAGTTTATTAATGAAAATATCCACGACATTTTGTTGGATCTCCGTCTGTCTAAATGTTGTCTCATTCTAAGTTTTTTTTTTAGATTATTGTCAATGTTTCTTTAATATTGTAAGTGCTATATACAATTATGTACACAACGGACTCCCCCATAACTTGTTCCTTTCACTCATGTCCATCCAAACATCCAAAAGTTGCCGGGAAGAAACATTGTACAATTTATGCACGTGCAAGTTTCATTAAAATTATTGTGAATATTTGTTTATAAATAAATGTTTTCAGCACATTACCAGAGAGAACCTTTTTCTGTTGACCCTTCCAACGAAGTTAAATATGATGGTAAAAATGAGAGTTTACGGCAATAGTGGGAATCCAACTCACGACTTCTCGGTCACCTGTCCGGTGCCTTAGCCGGCTATGGTAGCTTTTACTGCCGATTTTCCAGTATTGAGAAGCTCCCGGACATGATTCTCACATGACAATTATCTGTCGGTTGTTTGTATAATCCGTACGACCACTGTAACAAATGAGCCTATAATATTATTATTGTAAGTTACATATTGAAAGGTACGTTTCTTGAGTACCTACCCAGTTTCTCGCGAAGTCACTGGTATTTTTAATATCGCCTCACTATTTTATCGATTCGATAATGAACATACAAAACCTTAGGAGATGAACGTTTCACATTAGAGGTGAGTAAAATAATGGTGATATGTTTTCTTATATTTTTTGTCCCTAATAAAGCTATTATTGTAGTTCGACGCCTAGAATCATAAATACGACATTGTCTTCTTATCAAAATATATCACACCACAGAAACAAGTACCAATAGTTCTCGAATATTCTAAAACGCATTAACGAAATATAATAGGTATATAAACATGATAACAAAAGACGTATCCTTATTGAAGGTTGAGGTTATTGTCAGGAGAGGCAGCTTATATTGATGAGGATAGACGTGTGACGTCATTGTCTAGCCTATCAAGTTATCTACTTATTATCGTGAAATTATGAATAACTAGCGATTGCCCGCGGTTTCATCGACGCATTTTATTTTTAACAAGCAAGCTTTTTTTAAATTGCAATCTTTTTCCAACAAACTTCCGCTACGATCAACGCCTCTATTGACCAAAATCAAGGCTATATTCTTATGCAAAGGCACGTACACTTTCGAACACATCCGATTACGATGGCCAAGGCCCGATAAATCTGGACAATCCATTTACAAAAATCCAGGAGTTTAGTCGCTACGGTAACTTACGTTTAGAACGTCTGTGAAGAATAGCCAGTTGAATATATTTCCATACCTATTTGATACTTTGCAAGAAGAAGTATTTTAATGTACCTTTTCGTTTTGTTAGTTTAGGTTGGCTATACATTAAATATGGGCGTTTAAAGATATCAAGAAAGAAGAAGAACAGACGTTAAAAGGAGAATAAATAAGATTTATACGATATTTTATTGACTGTATTTATTTTATTTTTTTGCAAGAAACCAAGAAAGAAAGAAAGAAATTTTATGGTCACCTTATAAAAATCATTCTAATTATTATACTTTTAACAAAAATGTGTAGTAAGGCAAAAGGCTCAGCGGATGTTGATCCGTGTGCAGCATGGCTACAGCACGGGTCAACGTTGGTTTTCCGCCCGCTCCTTATGTCTCAGTATGGGTTAACGTTGGTTTTCCGCTCGCTCCTTATGTTTCAGCCTGGGTCACCATTGGTTTTCCACCCGCTCCTTAGGTCTCAGCACGGGTCAACGTTGGTTTTCTGCCCACTCCTTATATCTCAGCACGGGTCAACGTTGATTTTCTGCCCGCTCCTTATATTTCAGCACGCGTCAACGTTGGTTTTTCACCCGCTCCTTGTATCTCAGCACGAATCAAAGTTAGTTTTTCGCCCGCTCCCATAAATCATTTGTGCCTACAAATATTTTTGAAAACAATGGTTATTACAAACTTTTTTAACTATCTGTGGGAAAGAAATCTCTACACAGTACAATGCCAACGTAAAACAATATCGATAGCTTTTCTTTGTAATAAAATATTTCAAAAGAGAAACAATTATCGCATTCACGCCATCGATACCGCTTTGATATTCGATAACAATTCGAGCATTTCCAAGAAAGCTGTACAGGAACTAAAGCGTATTGAAAGCTGAAAGGTATTCCGTACTGTACTTGCAATTTATATTTCTTACGATAATAGCTTTGAGTATGTTTGTATTACGTGTAATGCTATCATATTCATTGAAGCAGTGCGGAGGGTAGGCGAAAACACTATTAGGATTCTAACATTTTCTCCGTACATCAAATTCATGTCACTTTGAATCTTGTATGTGTAACTTTCACAAAAGTAAAGTCCAGATATAATTTATACACTCAGAATTGCAACCTCAAAGTCTACAAACAAAAAAGAACATCATTCATTGCCAAACTAAAATTGTTTAGTCGCCAGAGCGATAAAATACCCTATCTCTATCCATAGTAGAATGATATGGCTTTAGCTTACAACTTTAATTGGGTATTGAGAAGGTTTTATGGAAACGGTCGACCTTTTTTTTAAAAGCTGGCTGTAAATAAAAAGACGTCAGCATTTGATTTAAATTTAAAAAGTAGTACCTATAATTAGTGTTCCATAAACTCTGTACTTCTCATTTACAAGATAATTGACGAATCCCGCCCCGCCCCGTCTGTGGCCTGAATTGATAAAAGTATAATTGTTTTTGCTATCAGCGTTTTCATACTGTACTTTCATACTGATTTACGATCAAAGACTTAGGCCCAGAAAATTATTCAAAGTAATTTAGATCTATTTTCTGGAGCCAATTTTCATACGTTGGATTTAAGACAAAGTTCTCTTACGGCAACTTAGTTATACCGTAGTTTGCTTGCAGAGGAGAAAATAATTAAAACCAAGAGGCTTCGATATTATAAAGACGAGATTCTAGCTTGATTTATAAAGCCGTGTGAACTTTAGATAAAATAGGATCACAGATTAAATAGGATGATGAAATAAAAAATTAGTTTAACTGAAAGACTATCATAGACAAATTTAAAGCGATTGACTAACAAAACTATCAACACTTCACACAGTCAACCGTCATACCGTTCTCGCCGGCGAGGCCTGTCGCGATCCCCTGTTCCATGTCCACTGCGACACCAACTCTTACCCTTGTCTTGCTCGAGAACCAGCCCGTGCTGAGCCATTTGTATATCATAACCAGATCTAGCAAGGGCAGCAAGTCCCCTATTTTTGTCCTACCAGCAACGCTATAACCCGAGATCCAAGTCCCACTATGGTGCGCCATTAGCCGTGTGGTTGCTTAAAATGGCTAGAGGCCCTCTGGTCTCGCCGCTCAACCAATTAAGCAGAGAAGGCTCCCTGAACCACCCGGATAGAGAAATGAGTCAAAAAAGAAAAGACGAACTTATCATAACGCTAGCAGAACGTAGAAAGGGCACCTGAGAGTAAGGATGTGTGTAAGCGACGAGATGATATGCAACTGTGCTATTGCTTTCAATACAGGCGTTTTGCGTCCATATTTATTTCTCAACATCGGACATCTTATTTTAGCATCAATATATTGTTCACTAACAAGTTCATGTTTAAGCATAAATCATAATAAAGTACCATTATACGCCTGGGCGTCTTTATCCAAACGAGTGATAAGTGATAATAAATAAATATTCACCAAAAAACTAAGATATACTTGATAGTATTTTCAAATGTGTAAAGAATCCATTGTCGATCTGACTTTGACGACATGTTTTTGAGAAACGTTCGATAAATGCATCTTTTCTTTCTTTCTTGTGTGTGTGTTGTTGTGGATAATAAATGTAGTTACTTTTTCTTTCTTTTCTTTTCTTTCCTCAAAAATTTTTTGGTGATAACGACTCGAGTAAATTTATGTGTCTTATATTCTACGAGCGAGATTGCAGCTACCTCGGCCAACGCATTGGAAAAGCTTCGGAAGAGGTTTTTTATTTGTAAATTGATTTTAATTATAGTAGTCATGTTATGTAAGAAATTTAAGATTTTTTGTGTTAATATTGAAATTGATATATAAAATAGACAATAAAAAATAGCGCTATGGAAATAAATATCACGAATGAAGGAAATAATTATGAATTTCTTAGTTCTGTTACAAGCTTTAGGACGCGGTTTTCCCGAGTCTGTAGGCAAATATTAAAATTCTTCCATTTATTTATTACCCATTTTAATAATCACGCGGACGAACTATGCCTAAGTTATCACGTATAATACGTGAATGGTTCTTGAAAAATATTCAATTCAATATAATGGGACGTTAAAACTTTACGTCAGAATGCAGTGCTTGTGGATAATGCTTTATGGATAGTAGATGAGTATCAAAAGTTCAAGAGCTTTAAATTATGTTTCAGAAATATTTCAGGATTCTAGCAACAAGGCCAGAATAAAAATAAAAACAATTCTATTAATTATTAACAAATTCCTTGGGAAAAATTGACAAAGGATGGATATATTATTATTATAAGTGAATACTTATAATAAACCAGCAAATCTATGAACAAAAATTTTTTACTGCTAAACCACAACAATACAAAAAAACTGGCATACTAGAATAGTTTCAGAAATATTTCATGATGTTAGCAGCAAGGTAAGATTTAAAAAACTTTCTATCAATTAAAAATAAAGGATTATTTCAAATTCCACAAAATAAGAAACAGCGTACACTAAGGTAGGTTTAACGAACAAAATCGTTGAAAAAGAAATGTCAACTGCGAAACCACAATACCAATGAACTGTCATAGAATATTCAACGAAATATCCGTTACAAACTTGTCCTGTAACGTGCCGCGTGCGCCGGTTTGGCTCGCCAACTTAGTTGCCAAGTGCCAGCCAGCTAAGTTGCTCGGCTAAGTTAATAGGACGTTAAAATAAAGACACCAATGTTCTGTCTATTATGTTGGGTAAATACCGTTTTGGTGGGCTAAAAATGGCTTGAAAATTGTTAATAGAACAGCGGTAACTTTCTGAGAATCGATAACGACAAATTAATACCTACATACTATTACAACGTGTTGTTTAATTAACGCAAAACCTCACACACCCCAATTAGAATATCTAGATAAAAGCATAATTCAATAACCAAAACTTATGTTTTTTAAACGTAACTATTATTTTTATGAAAATTGTTGAGGTAAGCATAACTTAATGCATTTAAAATGTAGTCTTATTCTCTTGAAATAAGATTTAATTTTCTATGGCTTTCGGTAATTACGACCCGAGAATATAATGTACCTACCTTACTTTCTATGAGCCAGCTTGCGGCTACCTTGGCCAAGGCATTGAACAATCAACGAGGTAACGCTGTCAGCCTCCTGGGCACTATAGCAGAGGTGCTTTGGGGAGGCTTTTTATTTGTAAATAGATGTGATATTTACAGTATTGCTGTTAAATAAGTAATAAATTTAAAAGAAATTAGTGTTAATATTGAATTGTTATTTATATTATAATGGTACACTTTATTGATAAATAAATTATGCAATAAAACATTGCGTTATGGAAATAAATATCACGAATGAAGGAAATAATTATGCACTTACAATTAGCGCCAGTTTGGTATATAAAAAATACACAACTCAGTTCTGTACAAGCACTAACTGTAAGGCGGGGTTTTCCCAAGTCTGTAGGCAAATATTAAAATTCTTCCATGTTTTTATTAGATACCCATTTTAATAATCACGCGAAGGAACTATGCTTGAATTATCACCTATTTTTTGTGAACCGGTGACGCGACCACCCTCTCTGATGTCTCTACGGGCACTGGTCAGAGAGCGTGTGCTGTTTAATTTCTAGAATTTACATAGGTTATTATCTATTTATGGGAAAATTATACCTGAGAAGACAAAAGTATACGGCTAATGGCTTAATTGCCAAGAGTCTCGACCAACACCTCGAGAGGCTCTCGCTAGGTGGGCAGATCAAGGGCCTGATTCAGAAAGCAGTAGGTACTCCTTGACACTGCGCGCATTGTTACCTTGGGTTGGAGGCTCTAAATCATTATTACTGCTCATGTAAGAGTGGCAGACGTACTTTGGGCACGTATGCACATAATGTGAATCGTGTGGTTTTTGGTGTATGCGCGTTATGTTAATATTCACCATCCAACACAGTTTTTAGACAATATTGTAATCGATGAAAATTATTTATAATATGCCCTTTATATAATCTGTGCAGAATGATCGTCGATAAAAACATTTAAATTGTTTGAAAATGAAAGGTTTTTAAGTAACTATGACTTTTTTTATCATTATTAATCTAAATTTTTAGTTATTTATTAAAACAATAATATTTTACCAAATAGAAATAAAATACCTACACAAAAAATAGATACAAGCAAAATGTATCGTTGCAGTGTTAAATAACGTTGAATTACTCTAACTGTGGGCTAGGATTTGATGCGCATTTGCACATATAGTTAGTCCAGCAGTACCTATATGTCCACTAACAATATCATAATAATAATAAAACCATTTATTTCGGACATAAATCCAAAGTGTTAGTAACAATTTTCTTAAGGTCTATGTTAAGGTTAAAGAATTTATTTCTCAAAAAGAAATTACAAAATTTCACTTACTTGAGAACATTTCAATAAATTAAACATATTTAATAGCACTTTGACATTGAGACTATAGATACATAATTAATTAATTACAGACATACGCAGTATGTTTTAGACATGTTATTACTATGCAAATCAGTATGTTAGTAACAATATCTTCACAATAATAAAAAAAAAAAAACAATTTCCTCGTAACCCTTCCCACCCAGTGTGCCTGTATGGGACAATCATTACGGGCTGCAATCATTTGCTATAATTATAATAGTCAACACTGGGGGCAGCAGATTTTTTTTTGGACCAGAGGCCAAACAAAGTTGGTCATTCTCCTATAGTTTCTTTTTTTCTTTCCTTAAAAATGTTTCGGTGATAACGACTTGAGTAAATTTATGTGTCCTACTTTCTACGAGTGAGCTTTCAGCTACCTCGGCCAACGCATTGGACTAGCAACCCAACGAGGTAACGCTACCAGCCTCCTGAGCACTGTGGCAGAGGTGCTTTGGAAGAGGCTTTTTATTTGTAAATATGTGACGATGTCATCTATTATTACCTCATTTACCATTTATTCCTGGCAATCATCTTCTATCTGGCCATCTTACCTTCCAAATTTAAATTCAAAATTAAAACATTGCGCCTCACATTTTCATTATCATGAGCATTCGACTCGAGACTTTACCTGAATATAGACACAGCTGTGATCTTCTATTTTAAAATTTATACAAGTTCCTTTATGTTACTATTCTTTAATCATGTTATAACAAAGTTATCTTGCTATTAAATATGTGAAAGAAAACTTTAATCAAGCAACAAATAAACTACTGGTTCTCCTGCGAGTCCTCTTTATTCCTGTTCACTCCTATCGTTCCTGTTCCACTTCTTACGTTGTTCCGTGAGTCCTCACTCCTAACGACTGAGTGAAGCCGAGGCACATAGAGGGAGGATTCCGGGACACTGGCGCCCAAATCAAGAAAATCAATCAAGAAATCAAGAAATAAAAATATAGACCACTAACCTGTGATACAGTGACATTTGCATTGTAATTTTATAAGTTTTTTTCAAAATTCAAAAAGGCATTTAGAGCCAACGTCCATAATATTCGGCAACATTTAATATAAATTCAATTTTTTTAACAACTACAGTATTTAATAAAACAATATTAATACTTTATTTCAGCAGCAAATAAAATTAATAATATTGTGAAAGATCACCGCTGTCAAAACCGTAAGTCACAGTGCACTGTCATACGCATTTCATATTTTTTTTCTTAAATATAATTATCTATTATTTATTGTAGTCCATAATATAATTATCTATTATTTATTGTAGTCCATAAACCAACATCACACGGTACAATAACTCCTACAGTAAACTAAAATCACTTACATACCAATTTACCTAATAACGGTAAATGTTTTTAAAACCATTCGTGGTCACTTCACGAGGAGATTGGCTACTGACATACAGCGTGCCTAAGAAGAGTATCCTTAGGTATACGCCCAGGCAAACCACTGACATACGGAGTGTATTCCTCGTAGGCTCTAGAAGCCGACACACGAGACGCACTTCCGTACTAAGTGGTTGAAGACCACACAAATATTATATAAATTAGTAGATTATTATATTTAATTATTATTATATTTAATTATTATTATATAAACTACCATAATGCCATATTGTTCTAATCTCTCTATAATTTAACTTGTACTAAAATGGATCTTATTCAATTGAATAAACCCGAACAAGTCAAAGTAGGAAAGTGTTGTCATGTTTGGGCGCCGAGGCACATAGAGGGAGGATTCCGGGACAAATAGATTACATTTACAGTATTGTTGCTACGTAATAAATAAAAAAAATTGTGTTAATAATGAATTGTTATTAATGGTAAATTTTATTGATAAATAAATTAATCAATCAAACATAGCGAGAAGGAAATACATTATTACGAATGAAAGAAATAATTATGCACTTATAATTAGCACCAGTTTGCTATATGAAAAATACACAACATAGTTGTGTTACAAACACTAACTGTAAGGCGGGGGTTTTCCCGAGTCTGTAGGCAAATATTAAAATTCTTCCATTTATTTATTACTCATTTTAATAATCACGCGAACGAGCTATTACTAAATTATCACGTATTTTTGTCAACCGGTGACGCGACCACCCCCCTCTCTGATGTTTCTACGGGCACTGGTCGGAGATAGGCGTGTGTAACTCTTTACGGAACCGACTCACTGATACGAATCTTTGAAGTGACACGAAAGATTGGATCAGTAACAACATTTCAATCGCATCATTCGGATCTGAATCTTTCCACGCGACATGTCACTTGCGAGGCGACTGAGTCACTGAGCAGTGAGCGAGATTGGGATTGTGATACACTGAGATACTTTACTACTGACTCCCGCGTCGCGAGTGAGCGGGTGACATAATTACACTCTATACATGTCAGAAAGAGATACTAAATGAGATGTGTATCACTCACACTCTCACAGTTTTTCGTTGACGTTATCCATGCACGTAAAAATGACCAATAAGGCGTTTACATATCAAATACAATAAGGTCGTTTTTTGCATACTTCAATTATCCATATCAGTGATACGGTTCCGAAAGAGTACACGCCATTTTATATCCTTTGAGCCGATGAGCCAAATGATACAAATGAAGCATATCAGTGATTCGGATCTTTTCAGTGAGTCAGATGCAAATGTTCCAATCCCAAAAATGATACACTTTGCCCACGCCTAGTCGGAGAGCGGGAGCTGTTTGATTTCTAGGATTGACATAGGTGTCTACTCTATATCTATTTATGGGAAAATTATACCTGAGAAGACGAAAGTATTTTTCCGATATTCTATATTAATAATAACAAGCTCCTTCTATTGGTATAAAGAGGAAGTTTCATAGTAAAAAATAAAACTAATAGGTACCAAAATTTCCATATTTTAATACTATATAATAATATAATGCATGTTGTTGAAGTGTTGTTGGCATATAAAGTAGTCTATACTACCGGCGGCCTACAAATTTTAAGTCAGCATTATAGCACCAAAGTATACTTCTACACATTTTTTATAACCCAACGAGACCATTAAACCGAACATCGTGATAGGACAAGCGTATTGCGTATAATACGTGAATGGTTCTTGAATATTCGAATGGGACGTTAAAAATGTAGGTCAAAATGCGGTGCTTGTGGGTAAGTAGTAAAGTATCAGAATTTAAGTAGCTTCAAATTATGGTTCGGAAATATTTCATGGTGCTACCAACAAGGCAAAATTAAAAAAGAAATAATATTTTCTATCAATTAAAAAAGAAATTCCTTAACGTAGGATGGAAACAAGAATTGTTTCAAATTCAATTGCCCGTCTAAGTAAATAGGACGGTGAAATAAAAACAATGTTCTGCCTATTATGTTGGTTAAATACCGTTTTGGTGGGTTAAAACTGGCTTGAAAATTATGAAAAGAACAGCGGTAAATTTCTAAATATCCATCTCGATAGACCAATACATAAATAACGTGTAGTTTAATTAACGTAAAACTTCAAACACCCGAAATAAAATATCTAGTCAAAAGCATAATTTCACAAAACCTTTATTTTTATGAACATACTTTTGGGCATACTGAATTTAAAATTGAGTCTTCTTTTCTTGAAATAAGATTAAAATTTCTTTTGCTAAATTGACCGACGGCCTAGCGAATTTAATATTTTTATATGAATAAACTACATTCAGGTTTCGCTTTTATTAAATTACACCGTGTAGATCATCATTCAAAGTCAATTTCTATTATTTCACCTGGATTTTTACAGCCTCGTTTTAAAACCTCAAGACTAGGTGCTCGGTTCCAAAATGGGTTGGTCCTATGGATAAAAGACCGGCAAGAAACTACATGGATAATCTTTTAAAATACCTTTAAATTTTATTTTATGATACATTACTACCATCAATTAAGAAATTCCTTGGGAAAAATTGACTCGGGATGAAAACAAGGATTGTTTCACCAAGAAGTTAGAATCAACGTTCACTTAGGAATTAAGAACCAGAAAATCGTTGAACTGGCATAGAATATTCAACGAAATATCCGTTACAAATTTGTCCTGTAACGTGCGACGGTTTGCCTCGCCAAATTAGTTGCCAAGTGCCAGTCCACCAAGTTGCCCGGCTAAGTAAATAGGAAGGTGAATTAAAGACAACAATGTTCTGTCTAGTAAGTTGGTTAAATACCGTTTTGGTGGGTTCAAAATGGCTTGAAAATTATTAAAAGAACAGCGGTATATTTCTGAGAATCTATCACGACAGACTAATTCCTACTTAAACAACGTGTTGTTTAATTAACGCAAAACCTCACACACCCCAATTAGAATATCTAGATAAAAGCATAATTCAATAACCAAAACTTATGTTTTTTAAACGTAACTATTATTTTTATGAAAATAGTTTTGAGGTAAGCATAACTTACTGCATTTAAAATGTAGTCTTATTCTCTTGAAATAAGATTTAATTTTTTATGGCTTTCGGTAATTACGACCCGAGAATATAATGTACCTACCTTACTTTCTATGAGCCAGCTTGCGGCTACCTTGGCCAAGGCATTGGACAATCAACGAGGTAACGCTGTCAACCTCCTGGGCACTATAGCAGAGGTGCTTTGGGGAGGCTTTTTATTTGTAAATAGATGTGATATTTACAGTATTGCTGTTAAATAAGTAATAAATTTAAAAGAAATTAGTGTTAATATTGAATTGTTATTTATATTTTAATGGTACACTTTATTGATAAATAAATTATGCAATAAAACATTGCGTTATGGAAATAAATATCACGAATGAAGGAAATAATTATGCACTTACAATTAGCGCCAGTTTGGTATATAAAAAATACACAACTCAGTTCTCTGTAAGGCGGGGTTTTCCCGAGTCTGTAGGCAAATATTAAAATTCTTCCATTTTTTTATTACCCATTTTAATTATCACGGGAAGGAACTATGCCTAAATTATCATCATGTATTTTTTGTGAACCGGTGACGCGACCACCTCTCTCTGATGTCTCTATGGGCACTGGTCGGAGAGCGTGTGCTGTTTAACTTCTAGAATTTACATAGGTTATTATCTATTTATGGGAAAATTATACCTGAGAAGACAAAAGTATACGGCTAATGACTTAATTGTAAAGAGTCTCGACCAACACCTCGAGAGGCTCTCGCTAGGTGGTTGGATCAAGGGCCTGATTCAGTTTACTCCTTGACACTGCGCGCATTGTTAGAAGGTTTCTAGAGCCCTGACTTCAAATTATGGTTCGGAAATATTTCATGGTGCTACCGACAAGGCAAAATTAAAAAAGAAATACAATTTCCTATCAATTAAAAAGAAATCCCTTGGGAAAAATTAACATAGGATGGAAACAAGAATTATTTAAGTTAATAGGACTGTGAAATAAAGATAATAATGTTCTGTCTAATAAGTTGGTTAAATACCGTTTTGGTGGGTTAAAAATGGCTTGAAAATTATTAAATGAAAAGCAATGAATTTTCTAAAAATCCATCTCGGTAGACCAATACATAAACAACGCCTAGTTTATTCAACGCAAAACCTCACACACCTGAAATAGAATATCTGTCAAAAGCATAATTTCAATAAAAAATATTCTAATTATTGTGATTGTGTGAATTTTTTATAAATTATTATACTAACATTGTTTATTTCAGCAACAATATGTAAAATTGTATTGTTTGTGAAAGATAACAGCTATATCAAAACCGTAAGTAATTGTCACTGTCATCCACCTTTTATTTTAAATCTATTTATAATATAACGTGTTTTTTAATTAACGCAAAACCTCACACACCCCAAATAGAATACCTACATAAAAGCAGAATTTCAATATACAAAACTAACTATTATTTTTGTGAAATAACTTTTGAGCCTACTCAATTTAAAATTGAGTCTTCTTGAAATATGATTAAATTTTCTTTTGCTCAATCGATCGACGGTCTAGCAAATTTCACATTTGATAAATAAATTACCATTCAGGTTTCGCTTTTATTAAATTACACCGTGTAGATCATCATTCAGTCAATTTTTATTATTTCAACTGGATTTTAACAGGCTCTTTTTAACTCAAACGTCAAGATTCTAGGTGCTCGGTCCTATGAATATAGACCTGCCAGAAACTCATGGATAATCTTTTAAAATTGATACATATAATGAATGTCTAGTTAAACCATCAATTAAAAAGAAATTTCTTTGCAAAAATTGACTTAGGATGAAAACAAGGATTGTTTCACCAAATAGTTAGAATCAGCGTTCACTTAGGTATAAAGAACCAGAAAATCGTTGTACAAAAATTTTTAACTGCTATTCAACGAAATATCCGTTACAAACTTGTCCTGTAACGTGCGCCGGTTTGCCTCGCCAACTTAGTTGCCAAGTGCCTAGGCGTGGGCATAGTGTATCATTTTTGGGATTGGAACATTTGCATATGACTCACTGAAAAGATCCGAATCACTGATAAGCTTCATTTGTATCATTTGGCTCATCGACTCAAAGGATATAAAATGGCGTGTACTCTTTCGGAACCGTATCGCTGATACGGATAATTGAAGTATGCAAAAAACGACCTTATTGTATTTGATATGTAAGCGCCTTATTGGTAATTTTTACGTGCATGGATAACGACAACGAAAAACTGTGAGAGTGTGAGTAATACACATCTCATTTAGTATCTCTTTCTGACTTGTATAGAGTGTAATTATGTCACCCGCTCACTCGCGACGCGGGAGTCAGTAGTAAAGCATCTCAGTGTATCAAAATCCGAATCTGTTCAGTGTTCAGTGACTCAGTCGCCTCGCAAGCGACGCGTCGCGTGGAAAGATTCAGATCCGAATGATGCGATTGAAACGTTGTTACTGAACCAATCTTTCGTTTCAGTTCAAAGATTCGTATCAGTGAGTCGGTTCCGTAAAGAGTTACACACGCCCAAGTGCCAGCCGACCAAGTGCCAGCCGGCCAAGTGCCAGCCGTCCAAAGTGCCAGCCGTCCAAAGTGCCAGCCGGCCAAGTGCCAGCCGTCCAAAGTGCTAGCCGGCCAAGTGCCAGCCGTCCAAAGTGCTAGCCGGCCAAGTGCCAGCCGTCCAAATTGCTAGCCGGCCAAGTGCCAGCCGTCCAAATTGCTAGCCGGCCAAGTGCCAGCCGTCCAAATTGCTAGCCGGCCAAGTGCCAGCCGTCCAAATTACTAACCGGCCAAGTGCTAGCCGGCCTAGTGTTAGCCGGCCAAGTGTTAGCCGGCCAAGTGTTAGCCGGCCAAGTGCTAGCCGGCCAAGTGCTAGCCGGCCAAGTGCTAGCCGGCCAAGTGCTAGCCGGCCAAGTGCTAGCCGGCCAAGTGCTAGCCGGCCAAGTGCTAGCCGGCCAAGTGCTAGCCGGCCAAGTGCTAGCCGGCCAAGTGCTAGCCGGCCAAGTGCTAGCCGGCCAAGTGCTAGCCGGCCAAGTGCTAGCCGGCCAAGTGCTAGCCGGCCAAGTGCTAGCCGGCCAAGTGCTAGCCGGCCAAGTGCTAGCCGGCCAAGTGCTAGCCGGCCAAGTGCTAGCCGGCCAAGTGCTAGCCGGCCAAGTGCTAGCCGGCCAAGTGCTAGCCGGCCAAGTGCTAGCCGGCCAAGTGCCAGCCGGCCAAGTGGCTCGGCTAAGTTAATAGGACGTTAAGACACCAATGTTCTATCTTTTATGTTGGTTAAAATACCGTTTTGGTGGGTTAAAAATGGCTTGAAAATTATTAAAAGAACATCGGTTTTCTGAGAATCCATCTCGACAGACCAAATACATAAACAACGTGTATTTAAATTAACGCAAAACCTCATACACCTCAATATCTAGTTAACTATTATGTATAAGAAAGTACTTAGACGCCTAGGTAGGTGCTCAGTTTTATATTTGTATTTATTTTATTTTATGATTTTTTTATCTAACAATACTTAAGTTTGCACATATTTAAGTTTATTTATTATAGTTGTAAATACATAGTCTGATGTTCCTTAATAAAAATTGTTTTTCCTTTTGAGCATAGGTACTGAATTTAGAATTGAGTATTCTTTTCTTGAAATAAGATTTAATTTTCTTTTGCTCAATCGACCAACGGTCTAGCGAATTTTATATTTTTAGATGAATAAACTATATTCAGGTTTTGCTTTTATTAAATTACACCGTGTAGATCATCATTCAAAGTCAATTTTTATTGGTTCAACTGAATTTTTACAGCCTCTTTTTAAACGTCAAGACTAGGTACCTACTCGGTACCGAACTGGGTTGGTCCTATGGTTAAAATACCGGCAAGAAACAACATAGATAATCTTTTAAAATACCTTTAAATTTTATTTCATGATGCTACCAACAAGGCAAGATTAAAAAAACTTTCTATCAATTAAAAATAATTTATTTGGGAAACCTAGAAGTTAGAAACGGCGTTCACTTAGGTATAAAGAACCATAAAATCGTTGAACAAAAAAATTGACCTGCTAAAACCATGATAATACAATTAAAACTGGCATTGAATAGGTTCGGAAACATTTCATGAAGCTACTCACAAGGTACGTAAAAACAAAACACTTCTATCAATTATGAAATTCCTTGGGAAAAATTGACGTAATAAAGGATTATTTCAAATTCCACAAAATTAGAAACAGCGTTGTTCACTTAGGTATAACGTTACAGGCTTATACATAAACAACGTGTAGTTTATTTAACGCAAAACCCCACACACCCCAAATAGAATATCTAGATAAAAGCATAATTTCAATAAACAAAACGTAACTATTATGTTTATGAAAATACTTTTGGGCATACTGAATTTAAAATTGAGTTATTTTCTTGAAATAAGATTTAATTTTCTTTTGCTCAATCGACCGACGGTCTAGCAAATTTTATATTTTTAGATGAATAAACTATATTCAGGTTTTGCTTTTATTAAATTACACCGTGTAGATCATCATTCAAAGTCAATTTTTATTGTTTCAACTGAATTTTTACAGCCTCTTTTTTAAACAAGTTATCTTGTTATTAAACTATTTCTATATTATTTATAATATGTGTGTGAAACAAAATGTGATGTAAGACTTTTACAACGCAACAAATATATTACTGGTTCTCCTGCGCGTCCTATTTATTCCTGTTCCACTCCTATTGTTCTGCATTCCACTTCCTACGTTGTTCCGAGAATCCTCCATCCCAACGACTGAGTGAAGCTGAGGCACTTAGAGGGAGGATTCCGGGACACTGGCGCCCAAATCAAGAAATTAAAATATTGACTACTGACCTGTGATATAGTGACATTTGCATTGTAATTTTATAAGTTTTTTTCAAAATTCAAAAAGGCATTTAGGGCCAACGTCCATAATATTCGGCATCATTTAACATAAATTCATTTTTTTACAACTAGGTACTGTATTTAATAAAATAATATTAATACTTTATTTCAGCAGCAAATAAAATTAATAATATTGTGAAAGATCACCGCTGTCAAAACCGTAAGTCACAGTGCACTGTCATACGCATTTCATATTTTTTTTTCTTAAATATAATTATCTATTATTTATTGTAGTCCATAAACCAACACCACACGGTACAATAACTCCTACAGTAAACTAAAATCACTTACATACCAATTTACCTAACGGTAAAATCACAAGCCTTTTGACTCGTGAAGTGTTTTTAAACCATTCGTCGTCACGCTATCCGAGATGTCGTCAAATTCAGAGAAACAGTGAAAGACCAGGATTGGGCGTGAAAAGACCAGGATCGGGCGTGAAAAGACCAGGATCGGGCGTGAAAAGACCAGAATTGGGCGAAGAATATTTCAGGGCGATAGTCCATTGTGGTTTTGTCTTCGCACACTGCGGGAGCAGATCAAAGCTAGGCTACTCTTTGCGAAGAGAAAGTCAGGTGATATCCCACCTGCTTTACATGGATGACCTAAAACTATTTGCTCCCGGAAAATTTGAACTGATAAAGCTACTGGAAATAGCTAAAAATACCAGCAATTCTATAAGGATGCAGTTTCGAGATTACGGATTCAGAGGGAACTCACATCTCGGATTTCAGGCATGTCACAATGCCAGTTGAGTTCCGCAGACCTTTCGTCTACTTGCTTGCTCTAAAGATCTCAGTCTGTTGAGGTCTGAGTAGGTGCTATACTAACCAGGTATTTGACCTGGACGCTACAGCTCCATGTAAATGTGGGCCAAATTTGCTACAACAAAGTATTAAAACCATACGGTTCCAACCAGGCTTCATAATCAATGCACCAGAACCGCTTCTTTAAAACCATTTCAAACTCTTTAAGACCGCAAGTTCCGCTAACATAGCAAAAACAGCGATCCCGAACAAACTATGCAGTGAAAATGCAAAAATATTTTTAAAGAAAACACTTCCCGAGCAGCAGCTAGTAATTTTATAAGGCAAACATTGGAGTAGGAGGTTCTTAAGCACTCTTCAATCTTTCTGTTTGATGTCATATTCGTAATGCTAGTCTGCAAAATTGGAGTGGAAATTGAAGAAAAGATGGTTTTAGACGACTAGTTTAAAAAATGGAAAGTATTTTTTTTGTTAAAAATATAAAAAATACATTTAGTTTCTTATTTTTGAAAGAATCTAAATGATAAAGTAACAGTAAAGAAAAATACTTCTATAATAAAAAAATCCTAAGTAGAAATGCCATGATGTTCCCTCCTAAAAAAAAACACCGCGGGTATACAATGTGTCATATACGTATTTATATCGTTCCTTTGATTTTGCTTCTTGTTCGCACTGCTAAGAGACAGACGTATGTGTCGAAGTCCTTCTTTATCACCTCATTATCATTTATTACTGGCAGTTACCGTCATCACTAGCCACATCAACCTTCCAAATTAAAATTCAAAATTAGAACACTGCGCCTCATCATCATTTTTCATCTTCTTTTCTGGACACTCTGCTGAGAGAATTTTATGAAATTGTATCCATCACAAATTATATGAAACTACTTATACATAAAAATCATATTTTATATAACAGTTTATTAAATTTTTAACTAATTATGTAACTATTTTCATAAACCATTCTCGGAGTCGGAGTATTTTTTGGTAATTAGTTTAATTATTCTCTTTAATATTTACTTTCGCACATTCGTAATGAAAAGCACTGTATTAATTTCAAACAAAAATATCAGTTTCATATTTGATTATTTTCTACCCATGGTTAACAATCTATAGTCCGTTGAAAAGTGGTTTTATAATGTAGTATCGTTAATCTGACAGGATGGTTATTCTGACAGTTGTCCGTTGTATGAGGCTTGTCAGTCAGTAGCTGGATGCGCAATGTCCAAGTGTTCCCTGAACTCAACTTTACGGAAGGTAAGTCATGCGCTTGACATTGCATCTTATTTTTTCATCGACTACATGGACATACCACATGAAAATACCAACCTACTTTTTTCTAGTCGGAAACTGTAGTAAAAAACAAACAATGTCAGTAAAAGCCTTTGCTAACAGTTCGCAATGATCGTCTATTGAACCGATCTGTCGCAAATAATACATTTCTGTTTTATTTGCGTCGCCGGCCATGCCTCCCCAAATGTGTCGGCAAACATTCCGTTTCAGTGGGAAATGAGATAAAGCCACGTGTCATACCATGATATAGATTGACATCTAGAATCGATTTGTGGCCAGTACATGGGCGCCGGGGAATATTAACTAAATTTTGTCTCTGTTATTTCGCATCAACGACGTAAATAATAATCCATAAATTCAACCTATTTAATACATCTTTTTATATTAAGATGCTGGTGACAATGGCTTTTAGACCAGCAGTGGACAACAGGCTTAGTTGATTACTTGATTGAGTATTGAATTTGATGTATATCCACTCATAGGCGAGCCATAAAAGTCCCATAAAATAATGTGTGGAAGTAAGCTTTGCAATAAAATGTGTAAATATTAGGTTAAGCCCGTAGTGTAGAAGAAATGTTATTTAAAATTGAAGCTTTTGTATTGAACTTATTTTGATCCATCCATGCCCTGCGAATAGTCTAAAATGTATTTGGAATATTTGTAAAATATAGCAAGTATTTCACGCCCATTGGACTGTGCTTTTTTTAGCCTTGAGTTCTGCCACGAGACAGCAGACGATTATAAACGAAACAGTTATAAAAAGAAAAATCCATTGGTCCTATTTGAGTAGATACTTACACAGCATACTTCAGAGCAGGAAATTGATTTTACTCTGCACAGTTCAATGATTTTACACCGAATATGGGATGGAGCGGTGCATCGATAATTCCAATTTTCATTTGAACACTGACAATAATTATATTTTTGTTAAATACATTATTTATTTAAATTCGCCAGGCTATTTATATTTAGCCAGGATTCGTTATCCCGGCTATTTCGTGGTTTGATAAACCTTATTCGAGGTCCTTAATAAATAAATAAATACCCTTGGGAAACCCGAAAACTCTATCCGTGCTATTATGGACGAGGTTATCATGACGAACAACCACCAGTGAATGGGAAAGTAATCTCTAAAATCTTTGCCATCACACTGAACAACAGCAAAATCATTTTCACACACGATACCTTTACTAAAATACAGACATAGCTACAGAATAAGGATGATATTGAAGACTAATGGCCGGACCGAGCGCAGGCAGCCGATAGTGTGGGCGATGCTAAATTGATCTACACCACTGTCACTTGAAAATATGAACGCGTTTTATCATAAATAATAAAGGTTGAACCTTTCTCGGTAATACGATCACAGTTATCAGAAGAGAATTCTTTAACAGCATGCATTGTTATCAGCAAACTTTGAATGGTATGAATTAACTTTTATTAATGATACCTACTCGTGTTAAGAACATTAGGCGTCCTGGATATTCTATGCGAGAGATATTTGTATATATGGTATGTTTAACCGAGGCACTTAGAGGGAGGATTCCGGGACACTGGCGCCCAACTCAAGAAATAAATTTTTTTACTACTGACCTGTGATATTGTGACATTTATTTTGTAATTTTGTATGTTTTTTTTTCAAAATTCAAAAAGGCATTTAGAGCCAACGTCCATAATATTCCGCATAATTTTAATAAATTCATTTTTTTATACGATTACTGTAATTAATAAATAATATTAATGCTTTATTTCAGCAAATAAAATTAATAATATTGTGAATGATCACCACTCTGTCAAAACAACCGTAAGTCACAGTGCACTGTCATCTGCATTTCATTGGCATTTATTCTTAAATATAATTATAATCTATTATTTATTGTAGGCCATATACCAACACCACACGATACAATAATTCTTACAGTAAACTTATAACAATCTACATAAATCCACTACATACCAATTTACCTAACGGTAAAATCATAAGTATATTAGTATTATTGTATTAGCATATCGTTACGACCAAGCATTAACTTTGAAGCGATACAAGCTTCTCTAAAATCCTTCAGAGCGAGTATGTCCATCTACCTTTAGCAGCAGTTTTGGATCTTTTAAAGATGACTGAAAATTCATAAACACCAACATACATGCCAATACAAGATGCTAAGAAGAAACCAAGCTACAAGCGCCCTAAGAACAAAACCACAAAGTCAATTCCAACACCAAAATTAACATTGAATTTTGATTATTTGCATTATAAGAATGAAAGTTATAAAACATTAGCCATGGCAAGAAGAAAAATACCAGAGGTCGAGTTTTCAGAGTTCTGCTAACCATGCAGAATAAATAGGGAAAAATATAATATTTTTCTACATTTAGAAAATCTGGAAATTAAATTGAATTTACAAAAATCTGGAAATTAAATTGAATTTACAACAGTTTATAATGTTTAATTAACTATTTAACTATTTTTAATACAACATGCAATAAGATGTACCAAATATTACAATAAACCGTTCTCCTGTGTTCCTGTTACTGTATTTCTGTTCCTCCTGCGTTTCTACAATTCAACCTTGTTCCATAAGTCCTCCCAGAGAATGAGGGCTACCCGTGGCATAGTACCTAATAATACAAAGTACTTATCAAAATTTCAGAAAAATAAATCACATTAGTAGACATGTAAAAAAAAAAAACAAAATGTCAGTGAAATTTCGGAAAGACTCAGCTACGAGTATATTAGTAAATTCTTCGTTAAAATATTAAATATCAAGTACACAGAGCAACTAGGAGTGGTTTCGAGCTTAATAGGCACTTCCCTTACATGCTTTTGTATTTAAAAATATAAACAAATATGTACATAAATAAAATAAAGCAGATTACGACGAATTAATTTACTGGATGTGCAAGTTCCAGGACTGCAACAGAAATCTTTGAAATGATTACCGACTAGTTAGTTGTCAGTGTTAACATACTTGTCACGAATGTGTACCCCGCTTATAAAAACACGTCGTATTTAAATGCTGTCTTGGAGACTTGACTGTGAAAACTAAAGCTGACTAAAAATGACTTGTTCAGAGA
The DNA here is from genome assembly GCA_932294325.1 of Allophyes oxyacanthae. Classification (NCBI taxonomy): domain Eukaryota; kingdom Metazoa; phylum Arthropoda; class Insecta; order Lepidoptera; family Noctuidae; genus Allophyes; species Allophyes oxyacanthae. The sequence continues at coordinate 12,586,518 of OW028629.1, forward strand.
TTGAATGAAGATAGTTGTGGTTCAAAAATTGGAATGCGAAGGACAAGAGCTGTTTTGAAATGAAGTACATGACATGACCATTGACTCCCTGACCGACTGGAATTATAATAATTATGTAGAATTATTTCAAATCATACAGGAGTGATACTTTATTAAATTTGAATTTCATGAAACCTATGCCACTCTTTAAACGAACACTGAAAAGCAGTGACAGTTAAACCATCACTGTCTAGCTACGATAATACGACGACACGGTTGGCGCAGTGGCTAAGCGATTAGCTTTCTGCGTTACGTGCTGCAGGTTCGATCCCCGCACGGAACCATTATTTTTATGATCTATAGATAGTTGTTCCGGGTCTGGGTGTGTGTGAATGTGACATGTATGTTTGTAAACTATACCGGAGAAATAAAAAACGAAAAACGTTATGAAAAAATCAAAGATCAATTTAAAGTCATTCTTCCCAAAATAGTAAAGTCAGCATTATTGGGTGTTAGAAACAAACAATAGAACAAACACCTACTTAGGAACAAATCTTTTGTATAGCAACGCTTAGTGTGTACTTAGAAAGTGATCTATTTTTTTGGACGTCTTCCAGACAGCTATTGATAGTTCTTCTGGCGAATATAAAAAGTACGAGATATAATATCATTTGTAAAAATGCTTTTTTCGACAAAAGATGTTAGTAATGCGAACATTGATTATGTTTTATCACATAATTTAGTAACCTTCTAGATTTTATCCTACTAGATATCCAATTTGTCAATTATTTTATCCTACTAGATATCCAATTTGTCAATTATTTTTTTGTAGTTATGTTGTTAATCGTATCTATGCTAGTTACTTACCAGAATTAATTCATCGCCTTGGTTCTCCCACCATGGCAACACTCGATTTCAATTTTTTTTTAAATACAGCGCTGTAATCTTACGTCATTCAGCTATTCTCGAAGGGGTAAGGATACTTGATACCAACTTGAATATTCTGATTTTGGTATCCCATCCCTTATTTTGCTTATGACTTTTTCAACAGCCCTGTCATGCTAGTAAGTCAATGTCATGTCATTCATAATTTATTTCTCATCATCTATCTACGTAGGATTATTTAAACTGCACCACATTCAATCTACTGCATCCATCGGTACAAACAAAAGCCTTTCAAATCCTGGAGTGTTCTTAAGACCATGGTCAAAGTCAAAGTCAAAGTCAAAGATTTTTATTTCAACTGGGCCTTTGCAGGCACTTTCAAAACGTCGTGATTCTAGGCGCACGGTTCCAAGTGGGTTGGTCCTGGAGAAGATACCGGCAAGAAACTCCATGGATACTCTTGCTTGGTCACTTCAGGAGAAGATTGGTTACAGACTTACAACGTGCCTAAGGATAGCAGTACGCAGAGCAGCATCGTAGTGTGTTGAAGGTTGTCGTTAACCAAGTACCGAGACTTGATTTGATTTTTTTTAAAACCTTTACGTCGAGCCTTACGGCTTGTAGCTAAATACTTAGACTATTATTCATTGTTGGCGACGAACCGTTTTAATATTATTATTTTTATTTAGTTTTTATTATTGACAGATTGTTTTGTTTTATCTTTTTATTGTCAGTGGGTGTGAATCTTGTTTTGCAGTAAAGCACTCAAAGATTTTAAAACGAATTTTAATATTTATTCCCAACATTTTTTGGTGTCAGTAGAGGAATAAATAATGTTTACACGCTCGCAAGCACGCAAAATAGTGGCACATGCCGCCGCTACATCGTCCTAGACGGCTTTTTAGAAGCGCAACATTTAAAACGCATCCAAGAGCTCGAGCGTGCTGCGCGGGAAAAGGATTGAGCGGCGGAACGAGCAGTTGCAGAAACCGTATTAGTTAGCTCAGTTGGCGACGCTGGAGGCTGAGGAAATTCACAGCCATAGATCCAACACACGTTCCAGTCACGTAAGCGAATGGTTAGATGCAACTGTTCCCCAAGGGTCTCATAAAGAGCTTTGTTCGCAGGGACCAGACATGACCGCGCACAATGCGCCCTCACATGCTGTGACGGAGGGTGCCGCGACTGCAACTGTCCCTGATCGTGTTCCGGGTGTGACGAAGTCTCACCTCATTTACCATTTATTACTGGCAATCATCTTTATAACTGGCCACCTTAACCTTCCATTTTTAAATTCAAAATTAGACCATTGCGCCTCATCATATTTTTCAAACTCACTCTGCTTTAGACCATAAGACACAGCAGCTGTCGTCTAATATTTTCTATTTTCTTATTATAAATTTTACAAACTTATTGAATCATGTGTAACAGTTTTTTTTATTAATTTTAAATTGACTATATAATTGATTTTATATCAACAACATCAACAAATATATTGTATCAACCAGAAATATAATATACCGTTCTCCTGCGTTTCCTGATTATTTTCTGTTCCTGATTATATCTTGTTTTATCTACTTCTTAACGTTGTTCCGTGAGTCCTCCCTCCCAGAGACTGAGCATAGCCGAGGCACGTAGTGGGAAGGACTCCGGGACAAGCTTGATCTTCACCTATGTCAACGGGTGGTGACTGACTTGTTTCTGTGAGTTCTCTTTCCAGAGGGCTAGCTGAGGAACATAGAGAGGGTACTCCGGGAGACGCGAGTATTACTAGGGTTTTTATAAATCCTCCCTCTAGAGAGCTAGCTGAGGAACATACAGGGAGGTACTCCACGACACGCGAGTCTTTTTAGGCTTTGTAGTTAGGTTAAAAAGGGGCTTAGAGGCGAACAACTATCAAGATCTCACTGGATCGCCGTTTGGTGTCGAAACGCTCGGGTCATGGGGACCGAATGCATGTCATTGACAAAGACAAGACATTGCAAAACGGTTGGTCGACGCTACGCGTGACCCGAGGGCTGGCCTATTTTTCGGTCAAAGAATAAGCATTGCCATTCAACGTGGCAATGCTGCCAGTCTTCTGGGCACGCTACCAATTGACAGCGATGAGGAGGAGTACTTTGACGCCTAGGTGCTCAGTTTTATATTTGTATTTATTTTATTTTACAATTTATTTAACTTAAAAATAATTAGAGTACAGATCTCACTTAAATGGTGAAATATAAGGGGGACATAATGCCATGAGGCATTCCGCTAGTCAACCTTAGGGTTAAAAACGAAAAACTTGGAAACAAATACAGAAAAAGAATTTTATGTTTTAGATAGATTACGTCTGAATAAAAAAACCTTTTTCCCATGGGATCAACGTTGTTGCTATGAGTTCTACCTTCAGAGGAACGGAGACTCCGGGTCATGCGAATCTTTTCACGGTTTATAATTAGGTTAAAAAGAGGCTTATTCAAATTCAAAGTCCCTTGCATTTACCATACTAATGTTATAAACAGAAAGGTTGTTTGTTCAACCACAAAAAAAGGATTATAAAATCAACATTGTGCTGTATCCAGATTTTAAAAAAAAGTTGGGTGTACCTACAGCTACACGTCTATATTTTTTCGACCGGAGTGTTTGACATTCTCCTAACATGAATAGGCCAGTTGTGTCAGCGTTGCCTGACCTGATAAGGTTGTTCATCCATTCAGGCCAATCTGTAGCATGTCAGCTTATTCAGGCCACCTCGAGTCACGTTAATGCGAAAAAACTAAAGTCCTTCATCATTATTTTACCAATGGCCACTCCGTGCTCCCAAATTTCAATTTGAATTTCGAATGGACATGCTCTGCATCATCATTTTCATGACTTTTCGTCATTCCTTGTCCAACACTCAAAACGTGCAGACGTAGACACAGCTGTGGTCCTGTTCCAATTATAACAGTACGTACTTTGACTTTGCGTCTTGGTAATCACGTCTTTCCACAACGAAAAAGATCATTAAATAGCTCTCAACATCAAGAAAAAGAGACTCAAAGGGGGTGCGATCGCAATAAGGGAACAATAACGCATGGTACGACAAGGCCTTTTCCCAGGAAATTGGAAAACGTGACGCGCTTACCTCCTGTTTATATAGAACACCTTTCAAGATTTGGGACGTTTTGCTTTGTTTCCGTGTTGATTCGGCTGAAAAAAGTAGGTATTCCGTAATAAAGGACCAGAAAATTGTAAAACTAAACTACATACATTACAGATATCTTACCTACTTGGTATACAAGATTGTGTATGAACAATGATTTTGACTTAGCAATCATTTCTGGGTCTCTTTGCGCATAAAATTTACATAAGCTGACTTCGAGACCTGGCTCTTATTTGTGGATGATCTGAAAGTGCAGGTGAAGCAAAAATCTAAGCAATAGGGAACGTCCAAATTTTGCGAAGATCGACAAGACGGTAGAACGCACTGACCAGCAGTATATCAGCAGCCTTCGAAACTTGTGACACTCTTGAAAAATACCAACAGAAGTCTGTAAATTAATAAACCGTAACATTGTGACGATGTCATCTATTATCACCTCATTTACCATTTATTCCTGGCAATCATCTTCTATCTGGCCATCTTACCTTCCAAATTTAAATTCAAAATTAAAACAATGCGCCTCACATTTTCATTTTCATGGGCATTCGACACGAGACCTGATCATCGAAGAGACACAGCTGTGATCCTTAATGTTATTTGCTATAAATTTTACAAGTTCTCATTACCTTCTGATAAATTAATCATGTTTTAACAGTTTATTTCTTTACTAAGTTATTCTATATTATTTTAATAATATTATACCTAATGAAAAGGTGTAGATACCTAATGTAACGACAAAAGAAGAAAATAAAGTACAACTGTTCTCCTGCAAGTTTTCTGTTTATTCCTGTTCCACTTCTTACGTTGTTCCGTGAGTCCTCCCTCCTAACGACTGAGTGAAGCCGAGGCACATAAGAGGGAAGATTCCGGGACACTGGCGCCCAAATAAAGAAAATCAATCAAGAAATCAAGAATTAAAAATATTAACCCTTAATTTGGCAGAGATCCGAATTGTCGAATTTAAAGGAAACAAGCATATTTCTGGGACCCTAGGGTCATAATGAGTTCAGAAAAAATAGAAAAAAAATTCTTACATTTACAGGTTTTCAGAAAATCAATGTTCATCACTGTGAACATTGCCAAATTTGTAGAGAACAACACTTGGTTTGGTATGTTTACTGTGATAAACACTGCTAAATTAGGGTTGCTTATAAAGGTATAAAATAAAAGACAATTTTCAATCAATTATAATTATTTATTGTGAAAGTGTAAAAAACAATTGGGAGAATTTTTACCGGTGACAAAACAAAGTCTCATAATAGGTTGGGGAAAAAGTTTCTTCGCATTTTTTAAGAAAATTCAAAACATTTTTTAATATAGTTTATTTACATTTAACTAAAGTAGGTATGTAGGTACCATTTTGTTCGATAACTTATTGCCATCTTGTAGGTAGGGACATGATCCCATTGCTATAGAAATTTTGGGACTTCTGATCAAAATACCGCGACAAGTGGTTTTGGCAGTCCTCTCGTGATGATAACCTGACACCGCCTAAAGAATTCTGAAGAGACCGAAACAGGTGGAAATCGGAAGGTGCAAGGTCAGGACTATACGGCGGACGCATTAACACCTCCCAGCCAAACTCTCTTAATTTTTGCTGAGTGGCTAAAGCAACTGTAATATATCGGGAGAAAAAAATTATGCAAATAATCAAGAGCGTCATCATCCGCATATCGATATAAGGTCCGACACTTTCATCGATAACAGCAAGAAGACGATAAACGGCTTTTTTCCACTTGTACGTAAGATAAAATTTTGGAACTTTCTTCGTTCTCTTAGCAGCTGGAGCACTACGTCTTCTGGCTCTGGTTTTTCTATTAAAAGATGTGTCGGGAGTAGGCGATAGTACCTCGGAAGTAAGCGATGGTATGGAAGATAGTGAAGGAATATTATCATAATTTGGTTCTATAGATAGAGTATTATTATGTATATGTATATTTCTCGCAATACTGGTGTTAATTGAAGAGCTTCAGACTGATATAAATCAGATGGTACTATCAGCTGTTCACTGTCAAAATGAGAATCATCAGGTTCAGGACTACTATATATGTTTAAGCGCTCTAAAGAGGAATTTATGGATGGCGGAGAAGATGAAGTGAAGCTTGGTGAGGGTAGCGGCAGTTCATCATCACTGTTAGTATCTGATTTATCGCTAGCGTCGGAAGGTGCATGCTCGACAGGGACTAGTGCTAATATTCTATCTGCACGACCTGGTATATTATGCTGTTGACAAGCAGAAAACAAAACGTAAGCCAAAAAAAGCCAAAAAAACCCACCACCTAGAAGCATATCTACTATTTGTGCACAAAAGTTATACCCCATAATTTGGCAGTGTTCACCACAGTGAACTTATCAAGTTGAAGGTACTTCGTCGAGTATTTGGCAGTGTTCACTGTGATGAACAAACAAGTTTGCCGGTAAAAAAAAGTTACTAAAATCGCATAACATTACGCAAAACACACACAAAACCGAAGTATAATCATTGTTTAGTAAGTCAAAAGCACGAAAAAGTTAGAATAAGTATTTAAAGCATGTAAAAAATAAATATTTACCTTGCGAAGAACAGGGGGCTTGCGACTCGTCGACATCTTGTCTTGATAATGACAGGTGAAATGTGTTGTCACTAATAGAATTGTTTTTTATACCAATAAATATACTATAAACTTGCTATAAGTAAAATAAAAATGAAGGAAAAGTAGAAAACAGCCGCTCAATATTTTTTTTTTATAAATGTTTATCACCGTGAACAAAATCAAATTAAGGGTTAACTACTAACCTGTGATACCTACCAGTGACATTTGCATTTTAATATTATAAGTTTATCAAAATTCAAAAAGGCATTTAGATAACATACAAAATAAAGTAGTAGTAGCATAACATACATAATATTCGGCACAGATATTCGGCATATCAATTCATTTTTTACGTATAATGTATTTAATAAAATCATATTAATATATTATTCTAGCAGCAAATTAATAATATTGTGAAAGATCACCGCTGTCAAAAAGTAAGTCGTGCACTGTCGTATACATTTCATTATAATTTTTTCTTAAATATAATTATCTATTATTTATTGTAGTCCATAAAGCAACACCACACGGTACAATAACTCCTACAGTACACTAAAATCACTTACATACCAATTTACCAAACGGTAAATTCATAAGCCTTTTGACTCGTGAAGTGTTTTTAAAACCATTCGTGGTCACTTCACGAGGAGATTGGCTACTGACATACAGCGTGCCTAAGGAGAGTATCCTTAGGTATACGCCCAAGCAAACCACTGACATACGCAGTGTATTCCTCGTAGGCTCTAGAAGCCGACACACGAGACGCACTTCCGTACTAAGTGGTTGAAGACTCAACAAATATATAAATTAGTAGATTATTATATTTAATTATTATTATATAAACTACCATAATCCCATATTGTTCTAATTTCTCTATAATTTAACTTGTACTAAAATGGATTTTAATCAATTGAACAAACCCGAAATAATTTATGAACTAAAATTAAGAAATGCAACAGTTGTATCTACCCATACAGCCGATGAACTCAGAACACAATTAAATTTATTATTACAAAATACTAATTTCGACGAGGAACTAACTAGTCCATACACATTCGACCAAGACTTAGATGAAATAAAAAAATCAATAACCTTAATATCAGCACGTTTAATATCATATCCGCATAAAAAAGAAAAAAAAGCAACTTACCTTTTATTCATATACGATTGAACTATATGAATATAACAACAAAGTTATCAACTGAACAACTAGAATCTTATAAATCATTATCAGAGCAATTTAATGACAATGATTGATGTATTTTAACAATAAAATACTTCCTCTCTCTGGAGCCCTAGCCACCGGTAGCTTGGACCCTGTTCCCGATGCCGGTTGGTTCCTATTGTTTATGTTTTTAAATAATTTTATAACAAATAAGTATTTAAAATAATTAATAATTATACAAATGCCAAAAAATTGGTAAAGAATGATGTCATTACATAATATTTTGCAAGTTTCGAGTGTTCGTCATAGTTAAACTCCTTAACTATGTCGAATAATGGCTAAAGCCTTACCGACAAGGCGATTACGGCCAGCAATGTGACAGTTCGGGCTGAGGCGATAAGGATCAGTCTTGACATTTATTGGGGCCACGTTCAATCTCTATTTCCAACGCGATTTAAACAAGCAATAGACAGCTTGTCTATTATAATGGTATTCTTAACGATAATTAGATAGTTTACTATCTTGTATGGATAATGTTGTGACGAAGTCTTCTATTATCAGAAAAATTATAAGACTGTACTCCTCCGAATTATCATTTTCTATCCTGTTCCACTCCTTCTTCGTTGTTCCGTGAGTTCTCCCTCCCAAGACTGAGCAGAGCCGAGGCACCTAGAGAGAGGACTCCGGGACAATATTTAAGCAATGATGGGATTGTCAAACTGCGCGTTTTGAAAGTTCCTATTATTAAGGAGAAAAAAAAGGCTTTCCCAGAAACTACTAAGTATAAATTGAGTACACCACAAAACTACCTTACCTACTCAAACAAATAACAAATGCCTATTTGTAATCACAGAAAACAACTCGTTATGCCCACACTGACATTCAAAATGCACCATGAATAGAAATGAAATAAGATAGTGTACAGATAATTTCTGCAAACATACAATTTCTGTACCTATCTAATTTTATAGGACTTTTTCTCAATTGAATCGTGATAAACACACAGTAAGTTAGTATAAAACCCGAGATGCAGGTAAAGTTTTAGACTTATATCAAAAGGCGTTGCTACACTGCAAGCTGAACTAACGAAATATTGCGAGTGTAAATTCGTGGCAGGATAGGCCGGTTAGAAGACACGAGAGCAAGAAGACACGAGAGCATGCAGACACGAGAGCAAGAAGACACGAGAGCAAGAAGTTACAACTCGATGAACGACATTGCAGGTTTATAGAAATGTGTTGGTAATTGTTATAGTGGGTATTTTACCACAAATGGCGAATAAAAGGAAAATAAAATGAGTTAGTAGAAATGTGTTTTATATTTTGTTCTTTCTCCACAAGAAATCAAGAAGCGTTATTCGATTACCTTAGGTGTTACAGCGTTACCTCTGCGATTTGAACCTTTTTGCTTTGTGTAGCTGGTATTTTTTTTTATTCATATTTTTTTAAATAGGTATTCAAAATTATATTCGGACAAATAGATGTCAGTTTCTTTTAGTTTATACTTCATTTGCAGAAAAATTCCAACCGAACCAAAAATATTATTTTGTTTCTAAATTACAAATTCAATCAGTTTTTATTCTTGTGTTTATTCTATTTTTACAAATAAAATTAATTTCATGTTAATATGGTGATTGTTTCATACCATTTCGCTACAGTACGTAGTCAGTATGAAAAACCTTAGCATCGCATTGGACTGGAAGGATGTCTTAAAACTCCTACATTTTAGCTATCCCTGAGTTATAGCTCCCTGGTCCCACGTTTGGACCCGTGCCATAGTATATTGATTACCACTTTGAAAATTTTACAATTTGTAATAGGTATATTGTGCGTATTTATGGAATCGATGGGTGGAGAGTTAATCTTTCATACTTGTTTACAACTATGGTGTCAATTTGTCAGATTATAGTAGCAGTTTAAACTGTATTGTCGCAAAGCCATTTAAAAAGTAAATAAATACGAAAATAGTTTGTTATTAATATAATACCATGGGAGCACTAGACGTATTAGCGTTACTTTAAATATTGGAGAGGATCAAAAATCAAATTAGTATCTACTAATAACTAAACTGAAAGATACTTTTAGAACTTTATTTCACAAGTTAGCAACAGTTAACAACGCGGGAAAAAAGCATAGAGTGAAGTGTCATAAATAGTGAGGTGAAGCGACATCCACGCCGACCGGTAACTAGTGCCGCGCCACTGCATTCTATTACGGTTGTCGGTTTTCTTCCGTCTAACACTACCAACAACAAAATAATATTCAGATCTAAATGAAATTGAAAGATTCATGATCACAAAAGTTGTTTATCTAACAACAACACTAACATTCTACATTGACAATTACAAAACTAGTAATAGGGAATATGCATAAAATTTAACTAATAACGACATCCGGACAGGCAACTAGAATGTTCTTTCCAATTATCATGTTTGCAAACATATGGAATGAAGAAAGAGATAAGAAGTTCAGCGAATTTTTCAGCTACACAGATGCAGGTGGATGGTACACATACAAACAGCTTTCCAATGGATCCAAAACATTTAACGGAAGAAGAGAAGGCTTCTCAGATTATTTTCCATAGTATATTTGGTACATATAATGAGGACTTGTGGATCTTAAGCCAAATAAGCAATGTCGCAACTTGCTTAACTCGGGAATCATTAGAAAATTGTTTCAGACAACAAGGTACAAGCGGTAACACAACCAAGGTGAAATTGTCCAAGTTGAACTATTACCCGAAAATGTCCTGCGCCAACCAACCTGGACTGTTGTCAGGAGTATAACCAGGTTGCAACCGTTCCATGTTTTAGCGGAAACAGAGTGCATTTGTTTGATTCGCCATTCTTCGAGCATATTGAGAAGAAAAGAGTGATGAGTGCTACTGGCAAAACTTTATCACAGCTTATCAACATTTTAACAACAACTCTTGAAGAACTCCATATGAACCTCAAAAAGAACCAAGGAAAAATCAACATGGGTACAACACAGTGAAGGGATATGTCTTCTCTTAAATTAGGAGAGCCATCATATGATATGATAATACGATATATGTAGGTATATATACTGCTATGGTTATATACTTTTTACCCGACTACGGAGAGGGTTATATGTTTGACCGGTATGTATGGACTGGCTATTTGTCAACACTGGAGGATAAAATTGAAATGGTTCCTTTATTATATTTTCAAAATTCTATTTCTTCTGATCACTGCCATGCCAAGAGCTGTTTATTAGATAAATACGATATTCCAATTTACATGAACAATTTTCTTTCAGTATTTAAGTGCTAGTTTGTTTAAGATTTGAACGAGAATCTTACGGTGATTCAGCAGTTGGCTATGTCCAAGTGAAACGAGATGGAGACATAATGTGTAGTTAAAGTTCGGATTACACCTGAACATTATGTCCGACAGATGTGTTATGCTGTTACTTGCACTTGAATAACCTTTATTCTTCAATTTTTAAAGTATGATGATTTGATTATTTTCAAGCCTATTTATATATTTTTCTATGTTATAATAACTAAACTGAAAGATACTTTTAAAACTTATATTTCAGTTAGCAACAGGTAGGTATATCACACCGCGGGAAAAAGCATAGAGTGAACTGTCATAAATAGTGAGGTGACGCGACATCCACGGCGACCGGTAACTAGTGCCGCACCACTGCACTCTATTACAGTTGTCGGTTTTCTTCCGTCTAACCGTTATAAAGATGTAAATGATTAACTTAAGAAATAAAAAAAAATGCATATTCCCTATTATACCAAAAAGGTACACTTAAGTTTTCAAATTCAAATAAAATTGGCAATATTCATTGATCTCTTGACTTACAAATCTGAATTGAAGTGAGTCTTGATTGAAGATCTTCGTTTTATCACTCGAACACCAATAAACGACTTTATTCTAATCGATTTCATTCAATTGAATGATCTTATTGAAATAAGTGATCCACTTTTCGATAAGTTTCTTTTGGTCAAAACTAGCTGCGATATTCTACTTCTCTTAAATACGTACATGCAGAAAAAGAGGAAAGCATTGTACAAAATATAAAATAAGTCTCTTTTTAGAGCTTGAAATTCTACACAAATATTATTAAACTTTTTTAAATTATGAGAGTTTTGAGTAGTAATATTTATATAAAAAATGTACAAGGCATGGGTACAGGAAGAAGAAGGCAATATTCAAGATATAAATATGTATATGGCCCTTTTGGAACTTAAAATTCTACACATTCATTAATCAACTTTTTTGAATTATGAGAAAGTTTATTTTATCTAAAAATGCATAAGACATCAATATATAAAAATACACCTTTTTGAAACTTGAAATTCTACACATGAGTTAATAAACATTTTTTTAAATTACGACAAAGTTTTGAGTATGTAGTATTTTAAAGACTAGGCACACTCGTTTAGTCGTAAAGACTGATAAAGGCGGTACAATATGGTTTTTAGTTACAAACCCTTTTACTTCCCAAGAGAGTCGTAAAAGACAACCGAGGGATGTGCTAGACTAGAGAAAGGGCAGCTTACTCATTTTGTTCAATAATGTCAGTTTATGGCGTCCCCATGAATGACCAAGAGGAAAAACTTACTCTAGAGGCTTAGTTTAAACCAGTGATTCCCTGTTTTTTACCATGGACCACTAGGCCTTTATTGTTCGGTGCCCGACCCCAAGTATCCAATTATTTATGATTTCTGAGAATTTTAAAATAAACTTTAATATTTAACCTTAAGTTATACAATAAATTTAGAATAATATTTATTTATTAATATGAATGGGATGGGAAGAAAAAGACATATTGCGCCGACCCCAAATAAAATGGGATAAGGGCAGGAGAATGATGATGATGAATGGGATGTTTGAGCTGCCCGCGTAAATATAAATTTATTATGGATTTTTAACTTGTTTCGCGGACCTTAATTATTTAGTTCTGACGGACTTCTGGTGGTCCGCCGACCGCAGGTTGGGAATCTCTGGTTTATTCAGATGAAATGACAATTTGAATAACCAGATTTTAACAATAGCCGAAAATGTTACAACTTCATAATATATGACCTCAACTTTGGCTTTCGCCAGATCCCTAAGATACTACTTGATGTTCCAACATGTAAACTACTAGTAAACAAAAGGTCTTAGTAGTATCGCATCTTAAAAATACTTTAATACAGCGTGAGAAATATTTGTATAAAACATTAACTGAAATATTAAGACGGACCTTGATCCTGCTTCCCGATCTAATAATTTTTTTTTTATTGCATTCCATAATGTAAAGTTAAAACAGATGGATCAATTATGGACCGTGTCAGGCACAACATAGTTTAGTAGGAGAAAGGAAGAGCAAAATACAAAATACACACAGAACATTATCAAAAGGAGTCTGACAGCCTGATTTCAGCGAATTGCATCGTATTTTAAGGGCGTTAAACTTAACACTCAAGTCAGTACGTCTTACAATTATTCCTCGTCACAACAAAGCTTCGAAGAACAAGAAAAGAATGCAGAGCACTAATCCCCCACTCTTTCGGAATCGCTGTACAAAAACAAACAGACTGTAGTTTCTTATAGAGGGCGACAACAAAAGTAGTCGCGCAGTCGCATTGTTTGTTAAGACAAAACGCAGAGGTCACGGCACTGGTACAGACAAAAGCGCTGTCCTAAATAACAGAGAGTTTATTTGACTGCGAAATACAATTTCAAGTTGAAATAATGTTTTGGAACGCGAAATTCAGATTTGAGAGTTTTTGGAGACAGACTTCGTTGACGACCTTTTTCACAATTTTTTTTTTCATTTTATTTAAAGTTTTGATATTAGAATTTACGCCCTTTTGACTTTATGTAATAAAAATTGTTTTTAAACTGTCATCAACAAAATATTCACCAAAGAATGTCGTTTGTGTGTATTCTAAATTAGCCTAAGCCCTTTCTGGCTCTTCTGTCCGCTACAAGAGTTAATTGGTGAAGTAATTGGATTTCTAAAGTGATTTTTAATTATTAATTCGAACTATGTTAATTAAATAGTGCTGGGTAGTATTTTGTAGTTCCCGTTTACTACCCCTACAAGATTAGGCCTTTCTTTCCCTTGGATTTCGTAAAAGTAACAAGGCAATTATTTCAAGAGGATGGACAAGAACATTATGGTCTGCAACAACATGTCAACCGTCCATTATATTATTATCTAGAACTCGATCTAAATTCAGTTTCAGTTTATCTACTGATTGATATAATGATAATGACCGTGTTTTATTGTAAGGACATCTCGATGTTCATCGTAATTACATATCATTATTTATTTAATAATGTATGTACACATAGAGAACAGAATAATTAAAATAGGAAAACAAAATACAAAGGTACTGATTATTTCATAAAAGAAATATCTTTCAGCAAATCTGCGAAAGAATTTAAAATACGATGATACGATAAACTACAAATTAAATATTATAATATACCTAAATATATTAAATACAAACACATACACATTTTTTTTTGTTATTATGAGTAAATTCTTTAAAAATTGTAGTGATTCAAAAAAACAGGTTAGGCTTGGAATCCATATTTTAATTTCTAAGTATTATTTTAAACTGTTCTGCAATTTTTTAGGCTGACACGAATAATTGAAAATTTAATTCTATCTGAGCTGAAAAAGAGTTTTAATTGGCTTTAGTTGTTTAATTAAAATTTTCGTAAGTCGCAATCTTCTTATTTAATATTTTAGATACTTTTACAGCTTAAAAGTTTTAACAGAACTAAGTTCTATGGTTCGCTTATGATACCATGACACTTGATAACGGTTGTACTTATCGCATAGGTACAATTAAAAATCTAGAGCCGTAGTTGTTATTTTTTAAAACGAAATATGTATATATTCTTCCACGTGTTATTTTTACTCCATCGGGGAACCAGGGGCCTTAAAGTCTGGCTGCTAGTACTACCATTTCAGAAACTATACTGAGAACAAGGTCACCTCTATATTTTAAATCAACACTGCAAATATTATATACCTACACTGGAACATATTGGTCTAGAATTCTAGATTATTTACATTGTCTGAATTCAAACAAGCAACAATACCAACATTCATGTGTACAAAATCATTTCGATAATTATTCTCACTGTCTAGATCTACCCAACTACGTTCTCACAAGATCCAGACACCCATTAAAGGCTACATAGATCTGTAGGTACATTTGTCACATATTGAAATAATTAATTTAACTCCAAAGCGCCATAATCCCACAATATCGTCAGTAATGGCGTCTTGTTTGTTGACACGTGTATCAAATTGTGCCTCAGAGGTGTTGTTGGGGACAGAATAATTCGGCCATGTATTTTATGGAGCTTATTTGATGAACACTTTTTAGGTTCGAGTGTAGGTACATACATTTATTTATTTATTATTTATGTTCACACATACATATGACAAAGAAAATAAGTAGATATCGAAGTACAAAGGTACTGCTTATTTCTAAAGAAATTTATTTCTATATTTATGTATACTCTGTGTGCCACTTCTGGACCATTCAGCAATTTAGCTCTCATTGCATTACTAGCCATGGCTTCATACAACTGTAATCTGCATTTAATTCATCATTGATCCCCTGCAAAAGGCTACGCTAACAAACCATTTTTTTTTGTTTGTCTCATTCTTTCTCATTCGGTTTGAATGAAATGTAAGATATTTCTGAAATATTTTTCATATCGTACATCCCAACACAACACAAAAACACACGTTCTTTGCTTGCATAAGGTTTGATTGACTGTAATAAATTCTGTTCAAAAATATGAATACAAAATTGCATGCCAGAAATATTTGTTTTATATTTATTTCGACGAAGTTTTATGAAAGTTTCAAGTGAAGTGAAGCTTTTACAGCGAGCATTGAAAGGCACATTGTATCTGTAGATTTTAACAACAATAATACAATATTGTTTTCGATCGTATTTTGTGACAAATGAATACTTGTACAGCGACACATCCAATATTTTGTGCACCGATAAAACGGTCAAACTTTTACCTGTGGAATCTTGATGGTTGATTGATATAATATTGTAATTAATAAAAAACAAAATAAAATGTTGTTTGAGTATAAAATAATCATAGTACGAAATTATCAACTAATATTATAAAGAGAAAAGATTAGATTTTTTATATGTTTGTTTGTAATGCATAAACTCAAAAACTACTGGACTGATTTTACAAATTCTTTCACCAGCAGATTTCTCTAATATCTTTTTTGTTGTTCTTAATTTCTGATAAATACCCAACAGTACAAAATGGATAATTATAAATTACAGATTTTTATGGTAAATTCTGCTGCTTTTTTATTAAAAACCTAATCTTTTCATGAAAACATTTAAATACCTACCATTTTCAAAAAACAGAAGCATCAATTGGTCCAATTTAAACTTGGATTATCCGGACAAAGCCTCACAATAAAAAAAAATAAAAAAAATATGTATGTATTTCTTCTATACAATCGAAAACAGATCAGATAGCAAATAGCAGGAGCAGTGATAACCTAACGCTTGAACGCTTGCCTTCCATGCAGGATGCTTGACGCTGATATTTAAAATTAATGTGCGGATCAGAATTTAATTATCACTTGTATTCACGGTGAAGAAAAGAGTAAATATCCTGCACTCCATGGAGGGCTGCAAAAAGTTTTCTATTGTGTGGACTAAGGCGTATAACACACGGAGCGGTGGGACGCCGCCTGCCGCGGCGGTGCGAGGTCGAATCTTGTATTACTATGTATGTAATCCGTCTTCAATTTTGATACGCTCATCCACCACAGCAGGCGACGTCGCACCGCTCCGTATGTTATTCGCCTAAGGCTTATACCCTTCTCATTCTGATTAAAGACCCGTATGCCCAACAGTGAGACAGCAATATTGGCTGGTTATTATTGTTATACACAGTTATTTATATTATACAAACAATATGCCCAATTATCAACGTCCGCCACTGTTTGATGCATGGTGACAGCCGATTCTCTATTATTAATTGTCTAATTCATAACTCCGAACCGGTTGTGGCGTAATGTATCGACGTTGTATAGACACCGGATGTACGGATGAGCGGATGTGGCGTCCAATTTGTGATTTGATAAATAATTGCTAGAGGATATTGTTCACGGATATGGATTATTCAGTGCTATCGTTTTAATATATAGGTAATCCAGATTAGTAAATATTTTGTATCCAAAACCATACTTTAATTAATAATTATAGAAAATAAAATAATTTATAATAGATGTCTTATAGGAACTGACTTAAAGATTGTCAATAAGGACTTATGCTAGGCTTCTATTATGCTAAATCGTCCATTCCTCAGCTTTAACTCTTACAAAGTATGTAAAAAATCGCCACTCAACTTTGCGTGTTTCAATCTCAAGTATAGGTGAGGTTGTATATACTAACAGAAATATACTTTTATTAATTAATTAACATCCGAATGGTGACCGGTGCTCGCTACAATACAGGATATTTTTTTTATAATTATAGTGCGTATAATTTTGCAGAATGATTGAGTGTCCATTCTCAAATGCAACCACAAATTTGGCTATTTTGCGATTTTGATATGCGTGACCTCCATACTAATACGAATTCTCGTTTTGTAAATGAGTTAGTTATACTGCGATTGCATTGAGGAACAGACACTAAATCACTCTGCAAACTATGCGCACTACATACAAAATATCCTGTATATTCTCTAATGTATAGTTTGCGTCGCTTGATGATTTAACAGAAATTCTACCATCACTATTCGCTAAATTGTTACCAAGTATCGAGTTCCTACATTATCAAGCGTTAACAAAATTAATTACGAGTGCTGCTCGACACAATCGTTTAATTTCATCAGCCCTTTCGCATTACTGCCGTTTCGCTGGCGTGACGTATAGCGAACGAGGGTACCTTTCATGTATCGCTCTCACTTTTACTCTATGGATTAAACATAACTCGAGAGGACAACGTATGAGGGTGCCGCTCGATTTACGTGGAAAATATACTGGGTTGAGGAAATAGTGCATGAAAAGTGGGTAAGTCCAAAAAGTAGGGAGAAAAAATACGTAGTTTTAAACAAAGACGTATGAAGATGGAAAATAACTTGCTTTTTAGTACGTACTGTATGTTTTATAAGCACAGAGAGAAGTACCAGCTGAAGAAACAAACACTCAAATTATTGAGGAGTAGTATTGTTTTAGTTTTGACACTCTGTTTAAGCCATCAAATATGGATAGCGATCAGTCAGGGACGAACTTTACAGGGCCATAGAGTAAGGGATATCTACGGCCCCTTCGTATACGGTAATATATTTTAAACAGAACCTAATTGCGTTGTTAATAATAATTAGTTTAGCTAGAAAGTGCAGTGGGTCCTCGCCATAGAACACAGGTTCTCCAGTAATAAGGCTGCAACCCATCAATTTCTATGGACTCGGAACTTATAGATTAAAGTAAGAATCAAGCGACGATTCAAATTTCTCTACACCTAGCGCTTGCTCTAGAACTTAAATGACATCCCCTGACGCAAAAATATTCTTATTTTCTATCTTGGACTCTGACTTTATGACGAATAATTTACATATTTTTTGCCTGATGGTAAGCGGTTACTATAACCTAATGGATACTTGCAACACCAGGGGTATCACTCGCGCGTTGCCGACCCTGCTACTAGCATCGTGCTTGGCACTTCCTCAAGGAGTACTGGCAACCTTGTTCACCGTTAAGAATACAACACTGCAAAAGAGCAGTGCTATTTGGCGATAATATTCTGCAAGGCGATAATACTTCTCTAGTCGGGCAGGTCCGATTTTGAGCAGAACATCCCGCTATGCTCTACCCGTACGTTCAGGAAGTAAGAAGTAGATGCAGGTTGTCACAAAAAGTATCAGTAAGAGGAAGTGCTCTGCAGACAACCTAAAGTCAACGTGTTCAGCGTGTTGACTATCGATATTAGGTGCTACCTGAATTTTTAAACACGTGAGAAAATAAGGGAGGGATTTTGTCTAGCTGTGAACTTTGATCCCAATCCATCCGGCCATAGATTAAATCCGGATAAACTTCTCGTACAACATCCTGTACTGATTACACCAGCGTTATTCATTTCCGATTTTTCTTTGTGAAATGGGAAATGCAAAATTTCTGTGCCAAAGTTTCAAAATGGCTTTCAATATTTCATGAAAGGCGATTTTTCAGTCGTTCGTTAATTAAAATCCAGGTTTTAATTGAATTTTGAGTTATGTAGAGGTGTTCTCTTGATTAAGAAATATACACATACCTATTTGATCTGAACTTTTTTTTGGTAGCACGGATTGGTGTTAAAATTGATAATACTGTCAAATTAATTATTAATAAAATAATAATAATATACAATCATTTTAAAATATCTCAAAGTATGTAAAAAAATTAAAGGGAATATAAAATAATGTAAATAAAAGAAGCAGACTTGACATTGGTAGGAGATTCCTCTCTCTAGAGCCCTGACCACCGGTTACTTGGACTCTGTTCCCGATGCCGGTAAAAAATATATAAAGGTAACAGTAGTAGCCCGCCCATTACTGTTTTATTGAACAGTATTTTACTGTGCCTGCCTGCCTAAACGAGATGATCATTGCATTATAATAATCTGCTAGGTTCTGTATCAAGGTTAGTACAAATCCAGCAATGCGAAACAATCTGGCGGTAGATATTTAGGTACATATTTGTTTGTAGTTTTCCATTTTTCTATTTTTGTTTATTTTTTAAGGTGTAAGTACAATAGATTAATAGGATTTATGTAAAGATAAAAGGAATGTAATAAGTAACAAAATTTAATTTATGGAAAATAATTTTATTTCAACCAAAAACGAATAACGAACCCTAATTCAATTTATTCTTTAGGTGATACGGAATCCTTATATCCATATCACACCAAGTTCCAAAGCGAAAAAATTCAGGGGACACTTCGAAGGTGAAAAACTCGTATTATTACACTTAGTCCCAAGTTTTGGAAGTAAAACTTTTTACTATTATTTTACAGAGATTATATTTACTTGGGATCCCCTGGAAGAAAAGTATCTATATTTTTATTATGGAAGTGGGTCAACCACGTTTCCCTTTTTTTCTGAATGTTGATATTGAAATTGACACATGAAAATGGACTTACTTTACCCTCACTAAGGACTGGTCAGAGTAAGCAACACTACGAGAAGTGTGCAAGGATATTCAGATAGCAGACCGGTGCCCAGCACTGGCACGCCCACAAATAACTAACCACCAAGAGGCCACTGGCCGGTACCTAACCACACAGCCGCAAATAACTTATCCAAACTCCGTGCGACGATCTAAACCCGAATAACAAGAAATTGGGGCCAATATTCACACAAAGTAGAAAAAGGGAAGGCTAATTTAGGTCTTTTGTTATTTAAGAGTAGGCGTGCCTTTTTAATTTACTTCCAGGAATATTTTCAGATATTAAATGAAGCCAACAATAAACAGGTTTAACAGGTTTAAGCAATTATTTTCTGTATACATGTTTAAAAAAATAGGTAGGTACCCAAACCCGTGTGTTGATAACTGGGTCCTTGCTTGCGGCACGATGTGCGCAGTGGCTAAGCGAATGGCTTTTTTCTGCGCTACGTATACCGGGTTTGATACTTGTGTGTGATTAAGTATTTTATTTATAGATTAGGGATACTAGAAACGAGCCTACACCATCCTAAAAGGTCGGCAACGCATCGGTGACTCCTCTGGTGCTCTGGATGTTCATGGACGGTGGAGATCACTTACTATCAGGTGAAACGCATGCTCTTTTGCCCACTATGCAATTACTATCAGGTGAAACGCATGCTCTATTGCCCACTATGCAATTACTATCAGGTGAAACGCATGCTCTTTTGCCCACTATACAAAGACTATCAGGTGAAACGCATGCTCACAATTTCAAACAAACTATCTTCATGTGTGACCAATGGCCATGATTATCTTATTGGTCAAGTTTTCTTAGTAGTAGGTAGGTATTTCTACTAGTTATACTAAGTATAATAATGTGTTAGGCAAACAAAATGTCCTGACAGCACTACCAATATAATCTAACATTATTTTTCATCACTGACAAGAAATTTTCTCGTCCGTTGGGGGAAATTTGGCACGCCCTTTTAAGTTACGGAAACAGTTCGTCGGTCATGGCAGAGAGCCAATAACTGTACTTTACAATAACTCCTTTACTCTTGGCGCATTTTTATACTTTACCTAATCTAAGTCAGTTGTTCAGTAGGTACTAAGTCAAAAGGACATTTTTGCGTATCCTTTTTAAGTTTTCCAGAAAGTACATTTAATCACTAAAATAATCATCTCCTTTGGTACATGACTCAGTTTCTGTCATCGGGCTGAGGTTTTAGAATTCAATGAATGGAAAGGACATTTTTGCGTATCCTTTTTAAGTTTTCCAGAAAGTACATTTAATCACCAAAATAATCATTTCCTTTGGTACATGACTCAGTTTCTGTCATCGGGCTGAGGTTTTAGA
This sequence comes from Allophyes oxyacanthae, assembly GCA_932294325.1. Classification (NCBI taxonomy): domain Eukaryota; kingdom Metazoa; phylum Arthropoda; class Insecta; order Lepidoptera; family Noctuidae; genus Allophyes; species Allophyes oxyacanthae. Next base: position 12,607,762 of record OW028629.1, read on the forward strand.
ATTCAATGAATGGACTTATTACTGCGCAGAGTAACGTGTGCAGGTAATTAACAATAACTTCTGCTTACAATAAAATTGTCAATTACCCATACTTACCGCATAGATGATAGTTAGTTGCGTAATAACTTTATATACGAAAGATACGCTCAGACCAGCGACGAAAAAGGCGTGGCCTTTCAGCATACACACAGCTCTATTCAAACACTGGTAGATGTAGCTGTGTAGAGTGCAGAGAACAGTATTGCTGATAAGATGTCGAAGTCAATAAGAGCCAAGGAACTTCCCATGCACGCGTTCTAACTTAGTTTACGACTTGTTTCAAAGTGCACCCTGACTAAAGTCACTGTTCACTTAGTAATAAACAATCAGTATTCAAGGAAAGAGCCTCCACGAGTTAAGGAACCTGAGACAGTCAGTCGCACCCTGGGCAGTCAGCCTCGATAGCACCATTGCTGACTGGCCAATCTATAATCTGGTATTTATTTTTCTTATATTTTAAGATAAAGTAGCTCTTTTGATCGCAGAAAACGGTGTCTCGATTTTTACAATAATAATAATGTAAATTAAAAAAAAAATAGATTTTTTTTTTTTTGCTACAAGTTGGAAAAATATCTATAGATGGCTTCTATCGTGAGAGTTTCACCAATCGAATAATAATAAATATTATCCATAAAATGTACGAGGGCAGCAACTCACCAAGTTACCATGCGCATCGACCGAAATATAAAACGACAATTCCCCCCCATCATTAAATATCACACCATCAATCAGATCTCACGTGACGTCATCCAACGCATTACGTCACTCATCATTCACCGCGGCCACGCTTAGCACTGGACTTTGATGAATATTGCTATTGGATAGACCAATTGTTGCCAATTTGTTAGTGGTCGGATCCATATTACATTGTTTACTGAATTAATGGTTGCAACAAAGCCTCCGTTAAACCTGTGCTTGACGGTGGAAATGATTTACTGATGGCGGCAAGCGGTGTTTGTGAGACGACAAATCATTTTAATAGTTTGCGCGTTGATGAATTTTTGAACGCAATATCAATTTTAGCACATGTGCATATGGGTTGTATTATTTGTTCTGTTAAGAGATCACCTTGGTATTGGTTGAACTGCAAAAGATTAAAACATTCTTCTCATCGCTTTTAAATGAAAACAATTCAGGATTTTGAAGTATAAATTCAGTGAATACTTAAAAAAATAGTACCAAGATTAATTTAGTCAAAGGCCTCTCATGTGCAGCCATAACCAGCCCTGCAGCTAATAACAGTTATTTTGTTTGATCATCAAGAAAATAAAGATAAACTTTACTGAATACACTTTTTACTTTTATAATTCTGAGCAGATTTTACGCAACGTTATAAAGGAATTAGTACCTACTCAAGGAAATCTTTTTCCCGGAAGAAACAGGAAAGTAAACACCATGCTAAAGAATACATGCTTAAAGGGCCATAATATGGAAGCCGTGAATATCCATGAATAATTATTTTGTCACGTGAATCGAACTTTATTAAAATAAACATCCGTTTCTCTCGAACTCTGAAATTGCTCGGTTGATTATAAAAGATTTGCATGATCAAAGATGAAAATAATATACATACATTAAATATATCAAGATATATCAAAATCGAGATGAATCAATAGTATTATTATTTTCCTTACTAGCCAGCCAATGTCCATGTACATGGACCTTCCCCTAAGCCATTATAATGAACGATCCAATTATTGCCATAAATCGTTTAGCGAATTGGTGGCTGCAGTATGTTGTTATTAGCTACAGGTGAATGCTACTGTCCTTGTCAATAATCTAGTTATATGAAGGTACTTGCTGCTTATGCTTATTATTTCTGTTTGACTGAGGACCTGCGTTGTGTTTTGAATAGTCTTTGATCCTTCAACTGAGGTTGTATAGAAATTCAATGTAAAATTTCTTGATGTATCTTTATCTTGAAAATATTTCGAATTTTCCATGGAGCTTTTAGGCTTTGGGTAGAACGTAGCAAAAACAAGATAAAGACGAAGCAGATGGAAGCAACTAGGGAGCTAATCTATCTAGGGTCTAAGTTCGAACCCGTCCTGCGCCATTTGATTATATTATCACATGCATTATCGGTAAGGGAAAACTTCGTGAGAACATTTGCGAATTTGAAAGGTCGCAAAGTCCTCGATGGTGTGTACAAGGATCTAATCTATCTAAGGTCTAAGTTCGAACCCGTCCTGCGCAATATGATTATCACATGCATTATCGGTGAGGGAAAACTTCGTGAGAACATCTGCGCATTTTAAAGATCGAGTCCTCGATGGTGTGTAGTCCGCCAACCCGCACTACGCCAGCATGGTGGACGGCTAATCCTTCTCATTCTGAGGAGAGGCCTGTGCCCAGCAGTGGGACAGTAGTGTTAACCTACTTTCGTTGCTGACTGTTTCTACCTACCCGCAAAAAAAATACTAGAATGAAAACCGAAATAAAATTTTCCAACATCCGCAGTGCCATGAATCCTCATAAAATAAGGGAAATAATTGCTGTCCACATAATGCAGGCCGCTCATTATGTACAATTATGTACATATCATTATTGCGAATGCTGACAGCTAGCATGGCACAATGCATGCCGAATATTAACCGTCGTAATTATATAAGATAGGGCTAATTTATAGTTAGGCTGCTGTCCAAGTAATTAAAGATCTGCGGGCAAATAATTATTTAATGATTGATAACAAGGTATATTTTCTAATAGGCGAATACTTTATCTAACAAAGTCCCAACCCAACCCACTTCGAACCGTGCACCTAGAATCATGACATTTTGAAAGTGCATAGGCCCAGTTGAAATAAAAAAAACTTTGACTCTATTTGAGCAATTTGTTTCGACAATTTGCCAAAACCTGTTGACATACTAAAACTCGTATTTTATCGTATCACAAAAATAATACGAAATTTATAAACTGAAAGACGATGAACGAAGATAATCAATCGACAAAGATTGACAGAGTCGACAGACTGACAGATCCCCCCTAACCGCTTATGGCTTAGCAATAGGAAAAACAACAAAATAATATCATCGAGGTACATAAAAACGTTCATCCGTCGATTCGTAAAATCGCACAACCGGAAAGATGTTATCCGTCTCTACGGCGGTTAAACGCTGCGAAATCATTCTCATTATTTCAGAGTTATTTTATTTGGGCACGCCGTCCAAAATGTTCGTCTATAGATACGTTATTACTTTTCATACTCTCTGTGTCGTGTATAATGTGGTTGCAGAACTTGAAAAAGGTGAGTTTTATAAAAATGTTTTCTGATAAAAAATTGCCAAACGATGCCTACATGCAAGAAAAATGCAAGATTAGGCCGTAACATATTAAAATGGCCAAAATATACCCAAGCAAAAAATTTGTCAGTTGAAACAATTCGTGAAGATTTTATCTCGGACTCGGTTAAATGTTATATTTCAGAATCAAAATCAAAATGTTTTTCGCCTATTTATCATTACTAATTATCAATTATTTGATAATAGAATTACCTAATATTATTCTGTAGATTTTAAGTTATCCGGTTATCATCAATTTCGCACACTATTCTTTCCTGAGTTTATAATCTACAATTTTACGATGAAAACTATTTAATATTCGGAAATAAAACATTGAATTTACATAGGAATCCATAAAATACTTTGCTAAAGAATATAAAAATAAAATACCAAATCTAACTAACCAATCGTCAAAGTAAAAATGGATTATTCGATAAACAAACTAATGCTTTGATAAATAATTATAGTACTATTTTGAGAAAACCTCTTTAGACTTAGCTAAAGAACAAATAGGTACGTTCAACAAATTTTCTGATTCTACAGTTTTCAAAGAAAAACACCTTTTCCTAAATTCTACGATAAAATTAGATCTATTTGTATTCTCTCACAGAATCACAAACCCTGAAATGAGGTCTTTTCTAAACTGAAGCCAAATCTATAAAATCGCCTACGTAGAAGATAATTTTATTCTATAATATTTTTTGGACTAAAATTACATGATAGGAAAGAAAATATAATCTAAAATTCGTTTGAGAGATCCCTTTATATAAAATGATAACCATGATTTTTAGAAAACCAATTTGGTGAGATCGTCAAAAGAACTTTGATAGCAACGGCGCATACATGCATGGACCACGTCAACGCTAGCGTCAAAGACTTGGAGTATCTTCGCGATGAGCCACCTTATCCAGAGAAGTCGGCTTGCATCATCAAATGTTTGTTGGAAAAGGTTAGTAGCATATGATATGGTTATAATGTTTATTATGATCCATTTATTTGCCATCCATGAAAATTCTAGAAATAACTTGACCAAAATTCTAACTAAGTATTTACTTACAACATTTAACATTTGTTCAGCCTTTTTTGGCAATATTTAGAACGCTATGTTACATTATTCTTAAGACTAGTGGTCGCCCAGTCGTCGAAATTCGCCCGTAAAACTATATAACTACGCCAAATCTCACAGTCCTCCCGTGCGCGCAATGGCTTAAAAAGGAGTACAAAGTTTTCTCTTCACGTATATAATGTGTAATAAAAAATCTCTTAAACCAATCAGATTGAAAAGAAAGCAGTGTCTCAATCTTCAAAAATAAATACGTCAAAACTTTCATTTCCCGACAGATCGGCGTAGTGAAGAGCAACAAATATTCCAAGATTGGTTTCATGACCGCCGTGACGCCTCTAGTCTTCACAAACAAAAAGAAATTGGAACACATGAAAGCAGTGTCGGAGAATTGCGACAGAGAGGTAAATATTTATGACGCAAATACATAAGTTTTTGTATACAACTGATGTTATGAAAAAATGGGTTTCGTTCTAGGTACACTTTCTTGATGGAGTTTTACTAGATATGGGTTTTCAAAAGGTTTTAAAAGATCCATTCGGTACTTATGATTTGAATTTTACTTAAATACTATGGCGCTTTAAGTTACATACCAATTCAGAATTGATTGCTGAATAAATATTATAATAAAATAGCCCTACAATAATTTTTACACAACCAAAAAGGATATTAACCAAAATCAAAAAAACTGTTTATACGATATTTCATAGAACTAAAGTACCTATAAAAATATAAAGCACACTTTTTTAAAAAAGAAAGTATTATTTTCCGGAGCACAAAAATTCAATTTACTTTTCGAAGTAAGTAATTATAAACACAATAATAATATCCATTGCACAATGGATATAATTATTTTTAGGACAAAGTTTATCATGAAATCTATATTCTCCCGTCGACAGAAGGTTTCATTCGATCCAATATTTTAGTTAGAAGTGCTTGAATTTTTGGAACAACCAGAAAGGATTGCTTGTGCGGACAATAAGGATTCCAACTAAATTTCGGGACACAAATTCACCATTTACTCAATAGCTGGGTTATTAGCTGAGTACACTTAGAAGATAAATAAACACTCCAGCTCCATGGCGAGGATGAAATGGGTTAATTAAATAAAACCCCTTTAGTTATTGACCCAGTTTAACTAAATCATTTACGGCTGACACCAATAACTGTACCTGAAGTAGGAAACAAGAATAAAGATATTTTATAGGAACGAATTGGGCATGAATGAATTTCTATGTGTTTTCTTATGAAAAAAGATTTTTAAAATATTTTGGGTGATTACAATTAAATAGATATAGACTTTTGAGCAATAAGCATGCCTGATAGTTTACCTAAACAAAAACAAAATACTAAAAACTAAACAACAATATTCCAGGAAATAGACGTAACTAGATATGACAGAAAAGAGTTTTAGTTTTATTTTTTATACCACTATGGTGGCAAACAAGCATAATTATTATTGTCTAATGGTAAGCGATTACCGTTAATTATGGACGTTCGCAACATTACTTCTTGGGTCGTGTGCACATACGTATTTAACATGTATTTTACTAGCGACCCGCTCCAGGCTTCGCACGGGTACATTTTCTCTACTATCCTTACATTCAATATGAAAGTAACATATAATTAATCTTCCTAACTGATGGTGAAAACGGCATATAAATCCGTTGCGCGGTTTAGGAGGAGTTAGCGGATATTCAGACAGATAGACAGACCGACGCGGAAAGCGACTTTATTTTATACTAACAGAGAAGAGATAGAGAAGTAGAGCAAATGACAATAAGTAAACATTACTCGACAATTTAATATACTTTGTCAATCCGCGACTCCCACTTACAAATCCGCGTGTCTCACCTACACAATAACACCCTCACTCTTGCAACGATTATTATAAATTTTTACCGATGTTGTAAAAACCGCTTAATGTATTACTTTTCAGGTAAATCACAAACACGAGACACCATGCCAACTCGGGAACGAGGTCACGACATGCATCTTTAAATACGCTCCCGAGCTGCATTTTAAGTCTTAAGAACGTTGAGCATCACCGGCTCACAACACATTAACATGTAATGTGGTAAAGTGCAGAAAGTTAAGGGAATATAAAATTGTATACATTTTATGATTTATTACTAAAAATATATCTGAATAGTGTTTATTTTTTTGCGGAAACCATATAAAAGAACAAATGAAATTATTATTTTCCTAGCCTATTGTGTCATACTGCAGGGCAAAGGCCTCCCCTTTTTCCTTCCAAACCTCTCTATTTTGACCCACCTTTTGCTGTGTCTGCCCTGCATACACGATACTCGCTTCCAGGTCGTCACACCACCTACGCCTCGGTCGAGCTCATCGGCGATTTCCTGGACATCACTCTCTAATAAATGGACATAACTCACTAATAAACGCGGTAGAAGTGTCATGAATAACTTGTCTAACAATACATTTTCTTATGTATAAACTCGACATAACTATAACCAATAAACGAATAATCACTTCATCCCTTTGGATAAACTGTATTTAGATGCGGTTGTGAAACAACTATGGGGCAATATTAAATATGCGTCCAATGCTCTTATTCGCACACTTATCTCAAGTAAAAGTGAGATGGTATACAAACTCATTTTACTTAGTCAAAATTATTACTACGTAGAAGAAAACTAAGTGATAATATAGCCCATCGGCCAGAACTTTGAACGCTACGCTGCAGCTGGTACAAAGAGTATGACAGAAGCCTTCAACAATAAAACTCTTCCTTCTCCATTTACAGCTTCATCCTTGCGGGGTAAAGGAAAAGAGTCTTCATGAGTGACGAAACCTGAGATCATCTGACGAACCCTGGCCAGTCAACCTCGACACCACCATTTCTGACTGGCTATTCTTTCCACTCCGGCCAGAGCGATTCTCATGTGATAGATGTGTAGGCTCAAGTATAGTTAGATTCTGTGTGTTCTGTGTTCCCTTAGATCTAAATTATTTATTGCCACGAATTATCATAATATATTATCTTCTGGATGAACCATAACGAGCTGGAACAAATTCTCGTGAAATATAAATAAAACATCTTTGAAACCTGACGCGACAAGCGTGAGGCGTGACACGATTGCGTCGGGCGTGAAATATTTCACGTCTGCTTGTAGCTACTTTGATGACGTTGATAGGTAGAAGTGAATCATTTTTGGGAAGAAAAGCAAATATTGAAACTAACATTTTTTAAAGTTTGTTATACAAATAGCTGGATTTAAATATCGCTTACAGATATGGACACTTTCCATGTGGGGAATTAACGTCAAAGGTTCGAAATTGCCACAGATATAAATCACGATTGTTCTATAAAAGGAAAATATAAAACGAGAATAAAATTCTACCACAATCAAACACTAGACAATGTTGACACAAAAATTGTTCAGCAAAATTCATGCCAAATAAGCAAAATACCGAATCATATTAATAACACGCCATCAAAATCTGACGTGACGGAAACGCGGTGCGTGTTACAATCACGTCAAAATATTAAATGTTTAGAATTTTATTTATTAAAAGGTAAACAGTTTTTCCTTACTGTAATAGCAAGCCTTCATGCGGATAACGAAGTGATGGTAAATTATGATTCAAGAATCATCATGCTAGCCTATTCCCAATTGCGTTGGGGTCGGTTCCCAATCTAACCAGATGTGGTTAAATATCAAATATTTTATACGGAGCGACTGCCATCTGACCTCAGCCACCCAATTACTGGGTGAAACTGCCTTAGAACACCGGTCTGGTCTTAGGGTAAAGTCTGACAACCATATCAGACTTTTTTTTTGGGCTTCTGACTCCCGTAACGACTGTCATAGATATTCGTATGCTTCCCGAGGCACAGAGGGGTCTCGATGTTCGAAGAAACAGTCACCCACCCGTCCAAGGACTGCCGCGACAAGTGCTGCTTAACCTCGTTAATGTCATGTGGTCTTCAGCTTAAAGGTCTATTATTTAAGATTCTTGTAGATCATTCGCAAAAAGAAGGAATGTCAAAACGGCACGTAAACGGCGCAAATGTAATAACTTTATCGGCAGATATATTTTTGAGCTATTTTGGCTTATTCGTTTAATGTGATAATGCTGCAAGTCTTCTGGGCACGCTACCAGTTGACAGTAATGTGGAGGAGTACCTATTTATACAAGAGTGAGTATTTTAGAGATTTTATTATTATGTTTTACCTAATTGAGTTACAATATAATCGATAAAACAAGTTTTTGCCCTATAATATTTCATAAATAATTTACAACGATTCATTTCTGGTATTTGCAGCACTATCTGAATTGAAAAGATGAACCTTTGAGTTATTGGCATTTTTTTTGTATGGAAACAAGACGAAACAAACTTTTTAAATTTTTATTTCAGCCAGAATACACCTGTTTCTTTTAATAAAATTTATTTTAATAAATTATCTACATGCAGATTTTATTGAATTGTGCGCCACGTCACGTTACATACATACGCCAATATTAGACTAATATTTACCTAATTCCCAAAAGCGCCTGAAGCAACCAATGTCTAAACATCAAGTTTTGAAAAGCTAATACAAACAGTTGTTCGTCCATGGAGAAATTTCAACACAGATACCTATAGATTACAAAACATCAAATATTATACTTATGAATAATTATTATTTAAATATACTTCGAGCCTTTCTTTTGTCGGTGTAGTTGATGCAGCTATCTCTATTTTTCCCTCTCCAGTAGAGTCTTTTTAACCTCCAGACAGGACAACAGACTTATATAAAAATAATACTGAAATTATGTAAATTTTGGTATCGACTTGGTGTATGTGAACAAATAAATACATACATAAATCCTACTCAACTACAAGCAGCTCATTTATAAAAGTACCAGCAGTATTTTTCCCACATTTTCAAAATATTAAACGTACGAGCCAAATTCTTATGACCAAAAATACATTACATGACAGTGATAACCATCTTAGTGATAAAACACAAATATCTAAAATGTTACAATGACTGTATGTGTTCCTATAATAAAACAGTCACAATGTAATCGACAAATGACCCTTAATAATAATATTAACCAGAACGAGACACAGCAAGCACTCTCCTGTTATCCCCCAGCGACGCTCTAAGCCGAGGCCCTTGTCCCACCTTCAGGACGTCCTTGCGCTGTCGCATAATATATTTATACGGTTGGAGACCCATCCGATTTCTCCATAGTCCGGTTAAGCGGTTAAGGCTATCTGAGCCAACTGTGAAAGACATTTAACTAACCTTATCTAAACCAATATACAACGCAGCACAATGATTATTGATTTTTTAATAAAAACATCACTCAATACCGCGGAACTTATAAACCAATTTGATACTTTTTTTCGGGTTTCGATTTTAGTTAATATCCCACCATTTTCTTTGATTGCGTTTTATCTCTAGTAGAGCAAATTGCAAGTAAAAGCAATATAAATAAGCCTAAAGACAACAGGACAGTGGGATACGACAACCATTCAAAGATACAACGAATAAAGACAACGCAAACAACAATCACAATATTTTTACAACAAAATAAAAATAAAACAATTGAAGAAACAGACAATAGAAAATCTATTGTGTCAGGAACACTGGTTTCCTTCTGTGATTTGACGAATTAACAACACATGCGACAAGTTAAATCACAAATAACATTCAACTTTTCCAATACGATTACCTTTTCTTCTGATTTAGAATTTTCATAAAATAATCACCGCCATATTTGTCGACTAATTTTCAAAGACGAAAATGAAGAATCTAGATATTCATCAGAAAATAACCCAGTTTTACGAAAAACAACAATAAACCTGACCAAACATTTTCACAAATGAATATTTCACATTAATTGTTAATGACTGAATGAAGGACGTGAAAACTCTTCAGTAAAATAAAAATTCCATCCAATCTCACAAACGACAGCAAATTGTCAATCAAGCGTTCCCATTGAATGACTATTTGAAATTCGAATGTCATTCAAAGATTATTAAGCGTTCGAAAAAAGTTTTATGCCAGGAAATTATTATTGTTGACATAATTAAATTCTCTTTGCTTGAAATTTTACTTTTATTTTTCGAATAGTCTATTATGCCTCATCCAGACAGACTTGGCTAGCGAAGGCGGTGGCGGGTAGCGGCTGAACCGCTACCCGCCACAGGTAATGTACCAAATAGACATTCGGTGGCAGAGGCGGGCAGCGACAGCCAGCGGCGAGTCCCAGGATTATTCCCAGGTCCCAGACTACTGGAACTAGAAAACTGGGAATTAGGTATGTAAATTAAGATTTTTTGTTTACATTGTGAATTTCATTCTATTACAGCGAAATAAATACCGTTCCTAGGGCATAGCAATAGCTGCACAGTAAACAGCAGTCAGACAGCTGATTAGGCTTGAACAGTTACCCAGCTATTTGGCTTGTGGAGGGAGGATCTGCACTGTAAGATATCAACGAAAAAAATACTTAACCGAATTTGATTACAATCATTATATTTTTAGTTTGATATTGCCAAAAAAAGGGATTTATTACTGATTTAAGTTATTTCAACTTTTTGATAAATAAAAACCTTTATCACCTTATGTAGGTAGGTATTATGTATGTAGATTTTAAAAGCTGAACGTCAGTGAAAATGTACTGAAAAATCGGAGTAAAAATAAACCTCTTTTATTTCATATTTTATGGCTCTGCATTTACAACAAGATCAGCAAAATATTTTTTTCATGTTTATGGAAACGTAATTAATATTTCCATGGCAACAACCAATCATACCGTAGACTGAGACGAATCATACATATCAGTTGAGATTAGATTTCACAGCTGGTAATATTTGATAAGCCTATAAGAAATCGCTTCTCAACGAACGAGTTTCCTCTCAAAGTCACCTTCGTGCCTTCTACTATCATACAATAAAATATATCTACAGAGATGTTTTTCCTTCATGTCTTGTTAATCCCCACGTCAGCCTAACCTCGACCTTCCTACTCAAGATCTAACAAATTGAATTTCCTGGCCCATATATTTTAGTGCGTGGTATATCGCATTTATTTTCCCCGCGAAGTAAACAGATATATAAAAATAGAATAAACGAGACGAGCTTTAGTGCTCAATATCGCAAAGTAAACTAATTAAGGAGAGGTTGAATATAATGCTGTGTGCTATTGGTTATATGAATGGCATTGAAAGGGTTTTTTATATTATAGTAGGAAAATGAGCTTGCGGTTCACCTGATGGTAAGTGATCACCGCCGTCCATGAACATCCGCAACACCAGAGGAGTCACCGATGCGTTGCCAACCTTTTAGGATGATGTAGGCTCTTTTCTTGAAGGTGGTTCTTTTTCATGGTTATAAAAAAAGGCTTATGTTGACGACACGGTTGGCGCTAAAGGTGTCTATGAACGACATAATTTGGCTCACAATCGATAGGGTCGATCGGTACCAACCAAAATGTTGATAGGCAGGTTGTCTGGTCATTTGTTGGCGATTGAGTCGCCCCGACTACACAGATCGACCCCACTGATCGTCAGCCGAATTGTGCCGTTTGTACCTCAAGCAATTGACGGTCTGCACTACATGACACGGCTTCCATCCCCACACTTATCAAATTTTGTATAGCCTACAGATAGTTACAACTTTAATACACGGTGAACGGTGAAGGAAAACATCGTGAGGACACCTGCACACCTGAGAGAGCCTCATAAAGTCGTCGATGGTGTGTGTAGTCCTCCAACCCGCACTAGGGCAGCGTGGTGGACTAAGGCCTACGTTACTCTGCTTTTTTTAGATCGATGAGTATCTAGTATTCATCATCAGACAATGTTCTCACTACTGGGATTTAGACTTCCTCTGAGAGAGAGATCTCGAATTCTAGATGTATCGATTTCTAACACAATTAAACTAATACCCTCAATGTATGTAGCTAATCTTGCAGCTTGACTACAAACTACCGCCCAATATTTTATCCCGTTGCCATAGCAACGCGATGATATAACGATAGATTTATTTCCCCACCAGATAGGGAACAAATGTGAGTAAATTCAATTTATACCGAGTAAAATGTACACCGCGAACATAACGCAGCAGTTGAAAGTAATAAAACCGTATAACAGAACAATAAAGATGTATTTTGTTAGCCATTTTTCATTTATTATTACATACACGCAATGCAGGATTCTGTGGCCGGAGCGTATCATGGCTTATTGTACATACATACAAAATCACGCCGCTTTTCTATAGAGTAAGTTAAACAGAATTCCATGTGTCACGAATCACGATCTTTGCCTGATACAGCCAGGGCCGCCGAGAGAACTGTCAATTATACTGGTTTTTTTTTAAAAGATGATTCTCGAAATCTCTCCCTATCTCTAGGTATTAGTAAGAACGCGTCACTACAGCATAATTTAATTATTTTGCGATGTAACTAGACCTAGGTGTCAATATACGACGATGTTCTTAATTCTGTGGAGATGGGCGTTGATAGCTGCGCCACAGTTTTATACTATTGTAGCTGTCCTCGTTTCATGTTTGTTTATGTTAAAACGTGTATTTGTTCCAAATAAATCAATTTCAATAAAAAAAAATCAATTAAAAAAAAAAAAATGATGTGTTATTTGAGAAAAATGACTTCAGTTTCCAAACCACATTTTCTAAATCCATATATCTGCTATTGAATTTCGATTTTTCCAACTGAGTAAGTTCCAACTAATACTATACCTATACAGCCAACAGCCAAACTTCCGGCGTGGATATTTGGCTGTCGATCACATTGACGTGGTTGTTCAGGCAGAACAAAGACATTAAATTAAGGCAGAACTTGGTACTGAAGGCAATTTAAATCCATTATTTTTCTTTAGACTGACAGAGGTTGCCAAATGTACACACAACTTATTCAAAGTCAAGATTTTTATTTCAACTGGGCCTTTGCATGCTCTTTTGAAACGTATTTAGTATACGGGTGTATTTGCACTTACCCAAGTGGGTTGAAGAGATTGGCGACTAAGCGCACGCATAACTAAGTAAAAATTAACAATCCATAGTTTGGACTTAGCTTATCTCGTTTACCATCCGACATGTGCATTCTTTACCAACAGTACAAGTTATTAATAAAATAGTCATCAAAGTTTTTTAACATGGACACTAAACTGCTTGTATGGTGTCTATGAGCACCGTCCAGTTTTGCCGAGGTGTGACTATGAACTGATCACTCGTTGCGCCTCCGTGCTCGAAGATGCTGCCCACGACTAAGTCCAGCAACAACAGTGCTACTTACAACACTAAGGCCTATAAATACTCGTAATATATATGTTTGAGTTCCACGATGTCTGATGCATGTGTGCCGGCAGTTGGAACAGGTGAGCTTAAAACTGTTATGGCTCTTTCTTCAAAAGGCTATTAAAGACCTAGATTATATTCTCACATGATTATTAACAAATATATGGACTTATAAGAAGCGTTTCAGTTTGTTTTGGCGTTTCTTCTCAGAGGCAGTCAGTGGGAAACACCGGTGCCATCTAGACCTAAAAAAGACTTGTAAAAGATTCCGAAATCAGAAATTTATTCACTAAAATATGGGTATACAAGGATGATATTTACATATGTTAAGAAAACAGCCACAAAAATTTCTGGTATGCGGATTTTTCACAATTATTGCATTATGGAATTATTTACAGAAAATAAATAATTTTGTCAAAGATGTTTTTTACTAAGGCAGTAAGCAAACTCAACTTTAATTAATAATTACAGAAATGGATCATAATATTCACCTGAAATTAATAAAATCCTTTGCAATTGCAATCCAAACATTCGCTATCCTTCCCAACTCTCATCCGAGTCTAAATAAATAATCATGATAAATTCAACTGTACTACCACGTACAAATTCAGCAACAGAGTGCAATTTCCCAAAAGGGGATAAGCAGTACATCATCCCAGTAGGGGGATGCTCGACATATCGTCCGTGTCACTTTCCCACTTTAAGGTGTTTTTGGGATCACTCTAGGGGATATAAAAGGATATACCGAGACAAACTCACTCTTGTTGTTTGAGAATTTCTTGTTATTCAATTTTGTACCTTAAGTATTAAGGGTGATGTATAAGTTGAATTGAAATAAATGAGGTAAATGTGTGCATTTCACCTTCTGGTTTGTTGTAGATACTCATTTATAAATTATCATCGAGGAATGACGTATGGAGGCATACTGTAAATAACGAAGATATTATTTTGGGAATTTAAAATTATTGGTGGGGCTTATAAAACTGTAAAGTGTAGCTCATAATAGTATACAGGGTGGCGCAAGATTTTGGGACTCTAAGGGTGGCTAACCTTTCTGTTATTATTTTTCTCTAACTTCTCTCTCTGTCTTCGAATTTTTTTAGTGAATTTTAAAGATACCATGGCGACCACTTTTTTTGCCAAAACTATAATAATGGCCTTTTATATTTATCTTAAAAATTCACCTAAGATTCCTAAGAACAGAAATTTCTAACTTTAAAAGAAAAGGTAGCCACCCTTAATACTCTAACAATTTTGCCACTCTGTATAGGTGCAGTTAACTATGCAGTTATTAAAATGTAATGCACCTTAATTGAAAAAGGATTATTAAAAAAAAAAAAAAACAATCTTTCCATTTAGTTCGGCATTCTGTTTCATAATAACACTGAACAGTATATAAAATTGTATAACCTGTCGTTTCATCCGCTTCATCGGGCGGACGTAACGTAAAATACTCCGTTTTTAATATTTATGGCATTGCCTGTATGTAAGCGAAAAATATTTAAAATTAAAAAAGATAGGGGATAGTTAATCCAACTGTTTCGAACACTTATTTTCAATTCTACATTTAAAAATAGAGCGCCGAAGCGCGCTGAGTTCCATGCTGGTTCGATATTGGATCACGACATGGTTTCCTTTGCCTAGTTTGTCAATAGGAAAGTATTTAAAAAAATACACTCGCTCACCAAGATGGCGCACCCGCGAGTGATCATCATCTTTGAAATTATTAATTGAAAATTGAGCGTGACTGTGTAATTTAGTAATAAACGGAATATCTTCTTTATGTTGAACTTAAACTATGGTGTAGTGGAAGTGAACGTACCTACCAGTGAACATCTGGACAAAAAACCGGTGAACACATAAAAACTATTTTGGCTGCAACCTGCAACATACCGAAAGAACAAAGGTCAGTGAAAAACAAAACATATTTTTATACCTAATTATGCGTAAACAATTTGTCGACCAGCTAAATTTGGCGATTGGGAATTATTCCATGTAATAAACACCCCAACCGTCCTTTGACAAACATGGTTAATTGGTTATTTCAACTTTTGATAAAAAAGAAAGAAAGAAATCTTGTTTATTTTACTCTGATACAATTAGTAGTAGACAAAATAGAATTCAAATACGACAGAATTCAAGTAGAATATGTCTACTAATGAGATAGATATAGTACTTATATATTTAATACCTAATACGTGAAGAGAAAACCCTAGGTAGGTACCCCTTTTTAAGTACCTATTATAAACTCACTCGTCCGCACACGGAGGAGTGCAGATATTTAATGTATACCTTTAAAATGTGCCCCCGTAATGTTTAAGTTAGTTTGGCAACGAATTGGCGCTTTAGTAGGTTTGGCTTTCCACTGACGATGTAATATTTATTATCGTCGAATATCGACCACCGGGGCGACCACTAGTTTATGTAAATGAAGATAAAAATTTATCTTACCTCAGCATTGTACTACTTCGTTGTTATAAATATAAGGACCAAAAATAACTTCAAAATGTTAGCCTAAGGATGGTTGGTATGGTATCTTAGGTTAACTATAAGCAAATGTTTGACTCATGTAAGAGATTCCACTAAGTCAACTTAGCGGTTTTACCAACTTGTGTACAACTAGTTTAGTTTGTTTAAAAGCTAATTCTGTTACCACTAAGTCAATTCTTGTACGATTATGTAAGTTTATTCGTAATATGTGGAAACTAGAACTTTGAATTATTGTTACATGAAGACCGTAATAAGGGAGAATGAGTTCTGAATGTGATAAACATAATACAGGATTTACATCTACACATTTCAGCGAAAACTGATACCATGGATTCAGTACATCATTCTGGAAACCTCAAGGTTAGAATTTGACGCTGGTCTTTCCAAAAAGTTTACTGTTTTGTTCGCAGAATTTTTAGTATGTAGGGGGTAATCGTAATAATCTGGTAATACTTAGGTATTACCTACATAAATTTATTAAATATATAAAGAGGTAAAAGGTTGTTTGTTTGTATGTATGTAGGGAGTAATCTCTGGAACTACTGAACTGATTCTAAAAATTCTTTCACTACTAATTACTTTTAATCACTAAGACAGCTACACTATTCCTGCGTGATATTTTATTTAGATAAAAATAAAACGCGCGGCTAAAACCGTGGGCAACAGCTTTATTAAAATAATTAAAAAATATCATCAGATACATCCCACATCAAAATTGTTCATCTGCTATCACATAATACAAGACTACTGACGGTAGTGACGTCAAGGCTCAGGTTCCTCAAATTTGTCTTCTCAAAGACGAACACGGTTTCCTTTATGGTATGCCTCGTCAGTTTGCATAATACAAACTGCATACATGTAGGTAGGTATTATAATATATATTTACGTAAGTATCTATTTCGCAAAATGTAGGTAATGTTCGCTAAGGCTGAACATAATGCATGTTGGCATGGAAGATAATGCTTTTGACATTAAATTTATTAAAGGAAGGAAGTCAGGATGGTGTGTTTGTATATTCCTGTGTAGACAGTTAACATGTTCAATATAGTTTACATACTTTGCTAGGTAATGAAGTGCACTAAGGCTTGATTTTATAAGCAAACTACGAACGAATTTATGCTTTTGGTAGTCAATACAGGGTTCGAAAATTTTGTGAGCTCATGCGTTTATTACGTTAGTTTATGAGATATTTAAAACCTTCTAATGAGATCGAAATAATGACATAAATGAACGACTCGTTTTCCAAATTTAAACTTTTACTGCTCTCATACTTCTGTATTTTGGTGAGGTACAATCAAATAAGCAGCAGGCAAGCAATGATAGCCAAGCGGTTGAACGCTTGATTTCCATGCAGGAGGGTCTGAGCTCAAAAAAATCAGCCCGCACCTGTGACTTTTCAAATTCATGTGCGGGTCGCAATTTGATTATCACTTGCGTTAACGGTGAAGGAACACAATGTGAGGAAACCTGCGTAACTGACAGGGCCTCATAAAGTCCTCGATGGTGTGTGTAATCCGCCAACCCGCACCAGGCCAGCGTGGTGGATTAAGGACTAACAATTCTCATTCTGAAATGAGGCCCGTGCCCACTGCCCAGCTGTTGAACAGTAAAAGGCTGGTATTTTTTTTCTGTTTAATACAGGTTATCGAACTAATTTCATAAATAACTTGGATATAAATAAACCACAGATAATACACAAGTACATAAGTAAAACAGTATACTTTTGTGCATGTTCCTACGATACTAAAAGTAATCCAAATTTATGATAGCAACATGCGACGATATCCGTGGAATGCATTACAAATACGAACGTTAAGAAAACAACGTTATGCCGTATCGGTTACGTAATGCAAGCACCACATGGCAAGCGCTTGTTTACTGTACAACCTTTCTGTGCCCTGGATCAATAGTCCCCAGACATATCGATTTCAGGAAAATTGATAACCAGTTAACCGAACATTAAGATAATCGAATTGTATTATCACTTCTATTTAAGGTGACCGAATTTAAGATTATCATGCCCTTAATAATCTATTCTATTATCAAAGTTAAAGTCAAAGATTTTTATTTCAACTGGGCCTTTGCTGGCACTTTCAAAACGTCGTGATTCTAGGTGCACGGTTCCAAGAGGGTACATCTAATGGATAAATTCAATGATAAATAGAATATATTAGTTTATCTGTTATGCAAAATATCAAAAATAAATAGATTAAATATAATTAAGAGCATTATCAGTATTGATTTAAACATTTAATTATATTACATACAACTACTAATTGCAATAAAAAATACTTAAGCGAATAATAAATAAATAATAATAATATATAATTTAATATAACAAATTAGTAAATAAATTAGATAGGCTTACACATATTATAATAAATAAATAAATAATAGCGAAAATAGAGAATAAACAAATAATATAGATGATAAGTGATAATATATAATTATATTATATTATATTTTCACAAGAGAAACCATTTTCAATTTTTCATATTATGAAAAATTATTAAAGCGCTCCTCCTCTCTCCTACTTATTTAAACTTTTGCTGTGCCCGACAGGGTCTATAATTGTTTCTTTATTTTATACTTACCACCTGTATGACTGTGTACATTATGGATTGCAATAAAGAATTGAGAATTGAATTGAGAATTGAGGGTTGGTCCTGGAGAAGATACCGGCAAGAAACTCCATGGATACTCTTTTCAAAAAAAATGGCAATGCTTATTCTTTAACCAAAGAATAGCCCTCGGATCACGCGTAGTTTACATAGTAAAGTTTAGTATTATTAAAAACAATGCTCAATTTTGAACAAAATAAAGATGTACTGACATTCACTAATGACTATGTGCCTCATGACAGACGATAATGAACACAATATCCAATCCAACTGCTTAGTTAGTGATTATAGCTTTAATCCCTCAAAGGTGGTTCATTACCTAATGTTAGAGGCTTTGGCTCTGTCATAGACTACCAACTGTATATCAATCAGCTGAGCCTAATATTCACAGCTAAATATTCTGAAAACAAAAAGATTTCGAACCCTTTTCCTTGGTCGGCACGGTTGGCGTAGTGACCACGTGTCGTGGGTTCAATCCCCGATACCCGAGAAAATATAGACAGGGACAAAAGTTACTTAAAAAAATATTCTACGACAGCATGAAGAATTCTTATGTGTGATAGAGAAGATGTAAAAAAGATAGAGGGAAAGAAAACAGTTTTTCTGGACTCGCCACGAAATAACAAATGAAAGTAAAGAAAACAAAAGAAAAACAATAATTAAGCCATCTTGACGAGACCAAAAATGGCCCCCATCTCAGCATAATGCTGTGACATAAGATGAAATCTCACACGATAGAGAACGAATGAATTATGCATAGGTAATGAAAATAATAATATTATATTGTGTACCTTATATATTGCTGTACCTTATCATATTCATATAGCAAATAACAATGCAAATAAACATAAACCAAACATTCTTGTCACAATACACTAGACCTTACAAAATTAATTTGCTGAAATTACCATATAAGTCGACTTTATTACAAAATATCTAGATAAAATGATAGGTCTAGACCGAAAAATAATCCTAGCCCGAAATGTAATATGATCCTACGACATGGGTAGTGTTAGTAAGGGCAGAATACTAATTTTGTTTAGGTCGGCAAAAATATATAAGATGCCAAGTAGGAGTTTGTTTGAAAACCAAGAATCTTGGATTTGTGTAACATCATGTATGTGATTTGTATTATTTATTTTACTTTTTGCCTCTACTTTTGTGTTTGACCGCCGACAAAAAAGAGGGGTGTTATAAGTTTGTAGTGTGTATCTACCTATGTATTTTCATAGAAAATGTATGGGAAATAGTATTTGATATTTTTCTCAAATTAGGTAAGTACGATTTCGTAAGTTGTTTGGATGAAACATTCCTGTTCAAAAATAGTCATTTGAGACTTGTTTTTTGAGAAATGTCAATTTTCTCACTGATGGTACTTTTTTTTACAAAAACAAATAAAAGGGTATTTAATATCATCAACATTCGCCTAAAGTTTCCTAAAACCAGAACTCTCTAACTATAACAGAAAGGGTAGTCACCCTTTATGCCTTAAAATTTTGCGCCACTCTTTGTATAGAACCAGGAGTAGACTGCGAAAAGCTTAGCGGATATTAATAATTTAATTGAATTTAATTCTATGTAAAGATCAGAATATACTTCAGTAATTCTCAAATAGACTTGAGTATTACCTACTAGAAAATTCCCTCTATAAATAACCCTTAATTAAATTTTTCTATATTTCATTCAACAGTTTCTGCCTCTAATTGAACGTAAGCTTCAACTAACTTCATTAGTTTTGCCGTAGAACAGCGAGGATATAATTTAATTGCTGACGGCTTACAATTATTAAGCTGTCAGATAAAATGTCAGCAGAACGTTCTGCTAAAGTGAGTCTGGAAGACGGTCCATCTTAATTCCTTTGCTAAATATTGGTAATAAAAATATAAACGATGTTTTAAAGGCGGTATTAATATTGAAACACCCGCTATTAGAAATTATTTTTCTCCCGCTTGCACGGAAATTGCTATAATATTAAAAAAAAAACAATACATCAATCGGCTCTTTTCGGTACGTAACGAAATAACACGACAATAATAGAAATTGCTGAACAGTTTTTTTTTTATTATTCTTTGAGTGCTGACGAGTTTGTTTGAGTACATACTAACAACATTACCTAGGCTAGGTGTTTTTGGGTACACGATATTTATTATTTTGAATTTTTGAATTTGAATGTGCACTTTTTTTTCAAAAATTGAAAAAAGGGTCAAATTGTGCATGTTGTCGAACTCAAATTTCAAATTTTTATTCGCGCCATTTATTTATTGTTACTTCGCAAACTAGAGAAAAGTAATATTATACAAGTCGTGGCCGACATAGCAATTAACGGCCTCGTTAAATTAAAAAGGATTCGGCTAGCTCCTCATCCTAAAATTTAGGATGAGGAGCTAGCCGATTCCTTCTAATGATTTAGGACCTAAATCATTAGATAATTTTGCTACAGTAGGTACTCAATAACGGCTGGTCATTGGCACATGATCGAAAAGCATGGAAATCAAGGGGAGGCCGTTGCTCAGCAGTGGGATGATAACATTAAATATAATAAGTGTGTATGTACAATCGGCAATAATTCTGGTCGACCATCCTTAAGGCTAAAATCGTTTGCGCCTGCGGCGTCCAAACGCAGAGTTACTGACTCTAAGCGGGCCGCAGTTGTTCAAAGCATTTTGTTTGCGAAATGTATCACTGTAACGTATTGGGACTGTACCGTAGTTCTTTTCTTATCTTCTAAATAAAAGCAATTAATGTACCTATCTCATTCATACCAGTTTAATTAGATACCATAAGAATAAGTCATAAATCACGCTGCGATTTCTAGAAATTTCTCATTCAGTGTAAGTAACTGCAATTTGTTTTCCATCATTAAAAGCTAGGCATTTAAGGCGTGCCCTTTAAACTCAGCATGAATCAACGAAATTACTTAGGTTCACAGTTTTTAGAGTTCCGCAGCAAAAAATCTTTCAATTTCACCTGGAACGTCTGTCCATCTGCCTTATAACTTTTTCCGTACCAATAGATTAGAATTGATTTTTATGAACTTAAGAAATGACATAAGAATAATGTCGAGACTCTAGGTGCACTGTTGGTAAATGGTAACATCTGAAAAAACATTATATTCGACCGCTTTCTCTGCTAAGAATCGTTATTTTATCCTACGGCCTACATAATGCTCAATTTAGGACGTTTTATTGTTCATAGATATTATAACGAGAGTCTATTGTCCGTAGCCAGTTGTTGAGTAAGTTCTTCAATGAATTTATAGAGGTGACAGTAACAACATCTTCTGGGAGTTTGTTCCAGTTGTGGACCATCCTGTTGTTAAGGGTGTGGTCTGCAGTGTTGGTTTTCGCTAGAACGCGACACAATTCAGTCGTGTTGTTTAAAAATATTGTATTTTCATTATCACGGAACCCTACTTTATGC
This sequence comes from Allophyes oxyacanthae, assembly GCA_932294325.1. Classification (NCBI taxonomy): domain Eukaryota; kingdom Metazoa; phylum Arthropoda; class Insecta; order Lepidoptera; family Noctuidae; genus Allophyes; species Allophyes oxyacanthae. The sequence goes on from OW028629.1 coordinate 12,629,956, forward strand.
GTAACTGAAACGCACCTGGCATATTTTATTCCGTTTGCTTAATGAATAGCAGGTAACTTTAGTTTGGAATGAAATTCTTGAAACCCTAACAACTTGAAGTATTTATCTTACCTGAAAAGTATTGCTACGCAAGACAAACACTTTTTAACAATGTTTTTAAAGTTATTTATTATACCGTTTTGTAAATCACATAGATTGGACAGGGCGTAGACGTGACACGGACGTGACATGATCTGTCTCTAGACATGTCGGCGTACAGTCCGCTTCCGTTCGCCACTGTGTACATTGCGCATACGACGCATAGGTAGCGATATTTATTTGTATGAAATGTTATGAAGGGGCAAGCAATGGACATCATGCGTGTTTCTTGTCCACGTCTCGTCCTTTCTATGTGGATTATGCCTTACGAGTTATCATTATAACTATAATTAATTATGACAATGTACTCGTACTATATGACCAAAGAGAGATTTTTATTCTACAGGGAAACAAGACCTGCCTCTAAATTTTCCGTATAGATTAATAAGAATAATAATAATTCGAAGCACATACTTGAACAATATATTAATTGGATTTAAAAAGTTAACGATAACCTTTATTTTTAACCCGTGACAAAAAAGAGGGGTATTTTAAGTTTGTAGTGTGTATCTGTGTATCTGAGGATCTATGTATCTGTGTATCTATCTGTGGCATCGTAGCTCCAAAATGGATGAAGCGATTTTGATGCCATTTTTTAATTGAAAGCTAGTTTAATCAAGTATCATCTGTGGAATCGTAGCTCCAAAATGGATGGTCCGATTTCAATGCAGATTTTTCAAATGAAAGCTGGTTTAATCGGGTATCATCTTAGCTATGTTTCATGAAAAAATCTGTTCAGCCGTTCAAAAGTTACAGCTCTTTTTCTAGTTGGAGTCGGGGGTTTTTGACGGTTAGGTTATAAACGACAAATACTGTCCTGACCACGGATATATAGATCTGTGGTTCTGACGTAGACGTACAAGCTAGCTCACGCGCGTTTTCGTACGCAGTCAACTTGAGATTAATTTTTACCACTGAGTCATCTTAATATTTTATTCAAAACTGCCTATAACGGGACAAAAAGCCCATTCAACTACCACAACATTATTGCTGACTCTGCACTTTTATTGCCCAACATAGATTTTTATTTCGTCCGCTTTTGTAACTGCGTTTTTTTATTGATACGACACCACACTTTATACTGGGTTGTTATATCTTCGTGTATTTTTTTGCTATAGTAAAATTCTCATGGAATAGTTGATTAAGTATCGATGTTTCTTAATTCCTATAGGCTTTTCACGGACGCTTGATGATGATGATAGGCCGTTCAACAGAATTAACTTTAGTATTATTGAACTTACATACCTATTCATTTAAGACGTCTGAACTTAGTTTTATGGTTTAAGACTTCTCAAAAAGAAGAATATATTCCTTCAGTTTCTTAAAGAAACATAAAATAATCAAAATAATATTGTAAAGAACAAGAAAACGCTGGTTGGAATCAGATAACGATGTACAAATTGTACAAGGGTCAATATCAGCAAATGAAAATTTTTGACAATTTTAGTGGCTAAATATTTTCTTCAGTTTTTTGAGAAAATATTTAGCCACCAAAATTGACAAAAATTTCATTTGCTGATATTGAGTGTCGACATCAAAATTGAAACCACTAGTGCAAGGAAAGTTTTGTAATCAGAATACTTACCATCCATTTTTACTGCATCCCTATAGAGAACCTTCAAGGACCTATGGCATATAGGTTCTCCTTTTATGTCTATGTCACGCCGTGAGGTATTTGGGGTTTTAGGCGTTTGACACCACGTTCGGTTGGGAATAAGGTGTCAATCGCCCAAGGGCTCTTTTTGAATTGGAACTTTGGGTCCACGGTGTCAAACGCCCAAGTGCTCTTTTTCGTTGGGGTGATTGGGACCACTATCAAAAGTTTAAAAATCTAGTGTGTTTCGAATGATGTTTGTATAGACGTGTAGCAAAACGATTAGAAAAAATAAATAAAAAAATAATTATTATAATTATATAAAAAAAAATCAAACACCATCATCAAGTTTTGACGTCACTCCTTCTTGTTACCTTGGTAATCATATTATTATATTCATACGCTATGAACGAGCAATGCACTGACGTCATGTCACGGGAATCTATGTTTTGCCGCGAGCATTTGAAAGTCATATTTTTGTTTGTGATATTTTAATTTAAGATTAAGATTGAAGGCTTAATCTTAGCGATAAGCTAAAAATAAAAATACATACACGATCTCTATTAGTTGTAGCGTGCACAGACATTTCTTACAGGGTAGGCAAAAACAACTTAGTGCTGTATTGTAAAGGTAAATGACGTTTGTGATTGGCCAACTCACCCAGACTTAAATTAACTGATATAACGGACATAATTATTATCGTTTGTATTACTTAATACTTAATTTATTAGGGTAGGCAGTGTCTTTTTGTCTTTATAGAGTTCACGCCACTGTATAATAGCATGCAAGCGAATTGGGGATAGCTGTAAGTAGTTTTTCACACAGGAGGCTACTACCCATCCTCTTATCGTTATCTTTAAGTGACTGAGTTGACTTTTACGACACCAACGGGAACACACTAGGGATCAGGTTGTTGGTATAAAATATAAACACAGACCCTAAACCTGTTTAAACTTTAAACCCAATAAACTCACAACCAACAGACCAAGATTCGCATTACCATTCAGAACCAAGTTTAGACACAAACTTAGATCGTATCTTAAATCCAGATTTAGGTCTCAACTGACTCAAAAACAGATTTCAAGTTACATTCACATTGAGATTTCGATTCAGACTGAAGTATTGTCTTCACAAACATTATAATACCTACTTTCGGGTTTTTTGTACACTACGTGGGAGTAATTGTTTCTTGTTTTCATCAAATTTGAGCGTATTTTCGTGTTCTTTATTCACTTTTTGTTAGCAGAAGGCAGTCAACGAACGTGATAACTCGCCATTCTGCTGTTAAGAGTATCGAGTGTGCCGTGAGCCTAAGGGCATATTATTTAAGAAATATTATTTTAGACGAACGCGAATCATATAAGCTTAATTGTACATGCTTCTGAGACGAAAACGATCAACATTCAAATAGACGTTAAAGTAAACCTTCGTTCCCAAATATAGACTCTATATTGTGATAAGGCTCTCACACATTATACAGTTTTGTTACATTTCTAACCGCCCCACTTAACTAAAATAATGTTGAGCTAAATTTTGTGAAAATAAATGTATGTGTGTCTTGATGCGAGATGTTACAAAAATCGTACGCATCCCGCAGTCGTATCGTATTTAATAATAGCAAACGAGCCACAGTACGTGTAAAGGAGAAACGGAGAGGGTTTCAACCATCATAAATCCGCCCATTTAAAGGAATCAACGGCCGCTTTCCGGTAATGATTTCAATTATATAGGAACTTTGGCTTACGATCTCATTTTGAACGGGAATGAGATAATTTTTCCACAACCGGTAATGACAGCGAATGGCTCGGGTTAAGACCTTGAATGAGACTTCGAAACGGTGGTGATTTCGAAGGCTTAAATAGCGATTGGAGGAATCAAACGCCCGTTTGAAGGAAGGGACGAAACCATAAACATGAACTGAATACAATTTGAAATGGTTCTGACCTAAATATTAAAAGATATTTAGTATTGTCATTACACTTAGATTCATGGAAGGATGGATGCTTGGAACAACCTAAATGGCGCAATCATGAAGCGATGGCTATGACTCTTTGACTCTTCATAGACAAATATACAGGGTGCCTATGAAATCAACGTCAAGTCACACACAATAGGGATAATAAGAAGACCGGCCGTGACCTACAAAAAATTAAATGGAATTTTTACATTGAAAAAAAATTAAGACGCTTAAAATCTTCAAGAAACAATTTGGATATTTTTCATTTCATACTTCGTGATATTTTTAAATTACCTACTTTTCGTGAGTAATGTGATCCAATCCTTAGCTCGTTAAAAATCTGGTTTATTTAAGACAGTAAAAAGAAAAGAGTAAAGAAAACAATTCGTTTTGAGTACAGGCGCGCCCAAAGGCATTACGAGAACAAAACCATAATTTCGTTAATTTAAAGAAAACGGTTGTGAATATGCCCAAAGTTCCATGGGCTTTTTTGTAGGTCACAGCCCACTTAATATCCCTATTGCAAGTTGAAGTCGATTTCATAGGCACCCTGTAGGTATAATATTTTCTTAAGTATATTGGGGTGGGCTTTCGTGTGGTGGCCTCTGAATATCAGTATTTTAGGCGAAGCAACTGCCAACTGCAACTCGCAGTTCGATTCCCGCAAAGTTAAATCTATTTATTTATGACCTATGCTTCTAGATTTATGATTAGTGTGTCCTCCCACACATTATTAATAATGTATCATTCCAATGTACAATATTACCCGGAACTAAGCAAAAGGAAAATTGCTGAATTTTTTTATTTTTTTTTTTCTATTTGTGTGTGCTTCTTGTTCATGTCATGATAAACGAGATGGCACTGGCTGAACGTATATACAGAAAGAAGAAAGAAAGAAAGACAGAAAAATCTTTTATTCGGACTAGACACCAGAGATCACAAAGCACAAACAAAAAAAAGTGAAAAAAAATTATACAAAAATTAACAATGAAAGAAAACCAATGTGCTATTGTCGTGCCAGTACCGAATAGGGTGCCAACTCAGCATTTGCTGGGCAAAGGTCCACCCAGCGCTGATTTTCAGTTGGCACACTTGCATTGACACACGGATGAATGAAACAAATATTCATATACTTATAGCAAAGAATACTAACTATTGCCTATAGTAATGATAAATACGATACTTTATATAGGTAATCTATATATTAAGACATGAAGAGAAAACTTTGTACCCCTTTTTAAGCATATTGCGGCGCGCGGAGGAGTGTGAGATTTGGCATAGTTAAAGTTTATATGGAGAAGGAGTGCAGAAAGCTAAATTACGGTCGAATTTCGACGACAGGGCGACCACTAGATTTATTTGATACTTATACCTGAGTTATGCAAAAAAGTGAGAATAGCTTTTTGTGTCAGGTGACTGAAAAATTATCATTCGAACCGTTGTTTTATTCAAAGATAAGCAAAGCGCCAAATATAATTTATTACGCAAATTGATTGCTCTGAATCCAAAATAGGTCAAAGAGATAATACAGAAAACGAATTGTTTTGGCGTTTACACCAAGTAATGAATGTTTGTTTAGCAAACGATTTAACAATTTACGAGTTGGCCAAAAGTGTTTCGTTGATATATTTGTGTCTTTTTGCTCATGTTTTGATCTAATAAATTGATTTTTCAGGTTAAATTTAAACGATCCGCCAGACCGATATCGTTTGGTAATGAATCTACGCGTGGCGTGCAAATATTTTCCTGTAGGTATGTAAATATTTTTCTGACTAAAATCACGGAATATCCGTCACGAATTCGATTAGGGACTGTTGACTTACCTTGTGTTCTTTTTTGGTGATTAAATGGCATAAAATTATCCATTTCCCAAGTGTATCAATTAATCAAATAAGGCAATATTTGCCCAAACGACCGCTTATTGCAGCGGTCTATTGGGAGGCCATATTCAACACGGACTTGGACGGGCTAACAAGATGTATTGATTACTTCGCATCATCAGTCATTGTTTTGGGGATTAGGGGTTAATACCATAACGAAGGGTAGCGGTATCGACAAATTACAGGACCAGTTGTAGATAATTTGGTGTCCATGTCCATTCACTTCCTTTGCAGTCCATAACAAGTTCAGCTGAGCAAAGTCATAAGACGTCGAATTTAGAAAACAATAACCAACGCAACGTGTGGTGACGTCCATCAAAAGTTTATGTTTACGTGTACTATGTGTTATAACGTTGACCGGCGGTGCTAGATCCTATAAGCTATATTGGTGCGCCGCAACACGTCAATTTGCCAAATCTCTACCGTCACATTGCATAATTTTTCTGTTTTATAAAAAAAGCAGAACGTCTTTAAACGTTCAGTTAATTTGTATGGTATAGTAGTGTGTCGTAATACAAAAATCTAAGTAGTGTGATGCTCAAAATGTACCAGCAAGTATATAAAAAGTAAGTAAACTCTCCCAATCTTGTAACACACGCCGCTAATACTCCCTTCCACCCCAAACCATGAAAACAATACAAAATGCCATTTGCCATATATTATTTTTATAACATTGTTTCTTACGACCCCGAGTCCCGTGTCGCTAACATTTGCTCTCTAAGGGAATGCGGGGAGCATTCCACCCCTTAATATCTCGCTCCATGGATTTCGGTGGCCCTAATGTTGGTATGTTGTGTCCGTGTCATATCCAAAGGTGCTTTGAAAGGATGACTAAGATACTTGTCTTGACATAAGCTGTGATTGTAGAAATATTTTTAGACTTAAATACACCCTTAATTTATTTACCAGAATGAATTTTATGGCATATAATTATTAACAATTTTTATTAAACATCCTGACGCTGAAATTTTGATAAAAAAATCGACTGCTCCATACATTTGACCCAATTAAGAATCGACATGAAATAAAGATGTATTCTATTTTATTCTCTTTTACATGGAACAGTGTTTTTTTTCTTGATTTCAGAGTTGTTCCTATAAAAGATCACAGTAGCCCTTAATTTTTTTCTGAAATTAAAAATTTCGATTCGGATTCGATCCCAGCCCGCACCCTCTGACTTTTCCAATTTATGTGCGGATCGCAATTGATTAATCACTTGCCTTAACGAGAGCCTGAGATGGCCTCATAAAGTCATCGATGGTGTATGTAGTCCGCCAACTAGCACTAGGCCTGCGATTTATTTAATAAAAAAAAATTAAGTTCAAAAACTAAAACCCGACTACTGAAAAGGTATGAAACAAGAAAATATTAATACATATTCATAGTGATGTTCAGAGGATAGCCGTGGTCGTATGCCATTTTGCCCTAAAGCTTAGGTAGGTATGACCGCTTACTTTAGACTGTATTGTTTTGTTAAAAAAGCTGTAGGTGGCATACGACCACGGCTATCCTCTGAACATCACTATGAATATGTATTAATATTTTCTTGTTGCATACCTTTTCAGTAGTCGGGTTTTAGTTTTTGAACTTAATTTTTTTTTCGGAGCCGCGAGCAACTGCCGTAAATATATACTCGTCAAAACAAAATAAGGGCCACTTGCAAATTTCGACATTATGGGTGATTTACTGATCATTAACTATATCCATGTGGTAAATTGTACAGCGTTGTATTATTTTAAGTGTTTGCGAACACTTTAACAGCATTCCGCTTGAAAAACAGTTAAAATGGGTAGATTTTATCAATTTTTTTTAAACCAATTTATTTTACCCTTTTTTTAACGTGAACTTTAAGCTCATTTAACATTTGTATTGTACTGAGAACAGTTTAGTGTGTCAAGTTAGTGCGTACATCGGCATTTTAAGAACGTAATTCCACAGGTTTGACTTCGAATGAAGTTGACTACAACGACCAGGACCATAACACTCATCCAAGAACGCTATTCGTGGCGATCTGTGGTTTTACAGCCGAGATTTTCGCAGCGAGCGATTCAGAATGCCTGGAATTGCTTTTATGAGATCCAATAATTTGTCAGAAGTCAGGAATTAGGCAGAGCCAGAGGAATCACCGCTCAGGAAGACCGCTACATAGGCTTACATGCACGCAGAGAGAACACCGTCACTTCCCGCTCTTTGAAAACCCGCATGTGCCTTGCCACAGGCACGTGACTTAGTGACCAAACAATTAGAAACCAGTTTTATGAAGACCAGCAATTGTCCAGGAGTCAAGTGGTTCGAATTCCATAGACCAGTATTCATCATGCAAATCAATAAACATCCGCAAGGCAACAATTGGACTGTAGCGTAAGTGACTGAAGCACATTTCTTTTTACAGATGAGAGCAAAGTGAAAGTTTTTAGTGTTGACCATTGCATAAGGGTGTGGAGATGAAAAGGTGAGCAATTTTCAGATGCCTGCATCCACAACAATGATAGATTTTGGGGGCCCAATGTTATGGTGTGGGGAGGCATAAGCCAAACTGGAAGAACTGAGCTTGTAATTCAGAACCAGGGTACAGTAACAACTTAACGATACATCCAGGAGGTCATAAGACTCTATGTGGTGCCATTTGCATAGCAAGTGGGTGCAGGTTTCAAGCTGTTGCACGGCAATGCACGCGCTTATATTGTTAGAGCCACCAGAGAGACACTAGAAGAGGCTTGTATACAAGTGTTGCCGAGGCCAGCGAACAGTTCGGGCTTGAAGACAATTGAACACATGTGGGATCTGTTGAAAAGAAGAGTATGAGACAGAAATTGATCAGTGGACAATGAAAGACAGCCCATAAACGTCCTAAAATCGAGCTAGGAACAAATCTCTCAAGAAACAATGCGGCATCTGATAGAAAATGTCCTCTAGGCTTCAAGAATATGTTCAGAAAAGAGGAGGTTACACCAGATATTGATTTAAAAATAAATAAGAATACACGCCGTGGAATTTCATTTTTAATTGCATTTTTAGTCCAAGTGTACTTTTTGCTGAAATTGCACTTTTTCTTGAAAATGTTGTAAAATTATTATTTTTTTCTGTGGATTGTGTAAAATTTAAGCCCATTTCATTAAAAATAAATCATTGCAATGAATTTTACAACTTAGAAACCTAGGAACCCCATAATTTGCCCAGTAGATCAAAAATATGAGGTGGCCCTTATTTTGTTTTGACGAGTATATATATATTTGAAATGTGCTAATTAATCCCTTTCATTTGATACCCAACACGCAAACATGAAACAAAAAATTTTTTTTTAGTTCGTTACTTTATGTCTTCTGAGGGCGCCATATTAAATTTAATGTGACGTCACATAGCCTATAACCAGCGGACCATTAAGACGCTTCTAACGATACCGCATTTGTCGAATTATGATAAGTAGCTTAGAAGTTATGAGGGAACAGATGAATATACATACATACATACATAACGATACCTCATTTTTCGAATTATGATAAGTAGCTTAGATGTTATTAGGGAACAGATGAACATACATACATACCGGTCAAACATATAACCCTCTCCGTAGTCGGGTAAAAATACTGGTGCATAGTAATTTGTTGGTTTCTCTAGTTCGACAATGGTGTTTATTATGTCTGTTTGTTTGTCATGTTTTGTGTGATGATAGTGTTTTATTCGCCAATAAAAGCTTGCTCTATGGATGGATGTTTCTGTATGTTATATGGCTTGACTGCTATTGTAGGAAGTTTTCTAGTTTTCCGGAGTTGTTTATTTTTCTGTTACAGCAATAGGCAGTTTTAGCTATTTGTCTGTTTTTTAGGATTTTGCCTTTTTCATCGTTGCCTTTATTGAAAAAAATGTACTTTACTTATCGTAGGTACTGCTTTGCATAGGTACCAACTAGGATAACATTGTTATAAACCAATATTATCTCTTTATCTGCATCAGAAATATTTTTCATCAACAGAAATTTCAATTTCATTATTACATTGAATTTCTTTTGATCTTTATTTTCTTATTATAAGTTAGAATATCAAAGAAGGTATATTTATCGTAATGTGATTAGATAAATCCTCTTGAGACTTGTGATATATTCTAGATAATATGATATTTTTCATGTTGATTGAGGATTATCTACTATCTGAAACCTATCAAATGTTACTTGAGTTCGTAAAAATGGAATTACAAAAATGCTAAGCTTGGTATATTTTGAGGCGTCGATATTTTTATATGATCACATATCAGCAGGGCTGGTATGGCGGGGGGATAAATCCGTTTTCTCGCCCTTTGTCTCCTTGACAGTAGACAAAAAGAAGAATAGAGCGAGATAACGGTAACGAAATAGTAATTTTGGTAAATTTTGTCCACGGTTTTTTGCCCTATGGCATATTATATTATAAAGTTTAAGTGAGGGTTAAAATACAACTTATGAGTACACTTAGCAAACACTATATAACTTAAAACTAAATACTATGTATTATAATACAGTACCAGCTTGAAGTCTTCTTTTTATCCTGTTATCTATTCTAGACTTTTGGTACTAAAAAAATTACCATATTCCAAAAATTCTCTCTCTTTATTTCCGTTGCTTTAGTGAAGACAACTATGATGCCTTATGCTTATCTAATATCTATAATTATATTAATACGTGAAGTTCTTACTACTTCGTTAGTAGTGGGTACTTTGTACCCCTTTCTAAGCATGTTGCACGCATGGAGGAGTGTGAGATTTGGCATAGTTAAAGTTTATATAGAGAAGGAGTGCAGAAAGCTAAAATTACGGTCTAATTTCGACCACTGGCCGACCACTAGTAATGCATAAAATGCATATCACCACTTCATTATGTAACTTCTTGGTTGTCACATTGAAAGGTTCATCTTTTAGTCCCAATGTTTTAGTATTTAACTAACATTTCTACTTACCTTCATAACTGCAAAGTGCCACTGACAGCAAACGGGTACCAGGGGAGCATAAATCATGTAGCAGTGTAATAGTGCGCTCGTGTTACGCTAATGAGAATTAACACACTCTTTGTATAGCCGAGTCCATGGCTCTATGCAGCTTATTACACAAGTTTTAATGAACTTCACAATTATTTGTTTAGTTTAGCAGAATAATAAATGGAGCTTTAATTAAATTATTTACTTACCATCTCATTGCTCACAAGCGCGGCTACTGACTGTAATGTTCGACACGGCTTCAATTCTTATGTTGTGTCGAATGTTTTCTGGAACCGTGAACAAGCTACCAATATCTCCTATCTTACTAACAAAAAGTTTTAATCTCATATTCAATCTTATATCTTACGGAAAGCATATTAAAATTTATCTTTATCTATACTCCTATACTAATATTATTATAAAGAGATTTTTTTTATTTTTTGTATGTTTGTTTGTTTGCAATGGATAAAGAAACTAATGTATCAATTTAAAAAAATCTTTCACCAGCAGTATGCTATATCATCACTTAGTAACATAGGCTATAATTTATAAATGTATCATGCGCGCGAAGCCGCTGGCGGGGGCTATTATAAGTTAAAAGACTATGTCGACGATAGAGACGTCTGGAGCTAATAATTTGTCTTCTGTACATGTGGCTCTCCTGATGATCCCCTGTTTCCAGTCTTCAAAAGCTAGTTTTGATGACGCTTTCCATGATAACATAATTAGGACGTGGCTTATATGTTGTATATTTACTTGTATATTTTATTTATTTATTATATAGGTACTTTATTTTACACCTGAATATAACAATTTTGTAAGTACGGAGATTACAATATTAAAGTACAATGGGCGGCCTTATCGCATAAAGCGATTTCTTCCAGGCAACCATTGGATTTTATTAGATATATTATATTATTATAGTGTAACGTGTTGATTTTATGGTTTTTATTATTTTTATCACATCGAGTAAATGCAATTCGAATTTTAGCCGAACCGCTATCCATAACTATCCATGGAGTTTTTTACCGATATCTTCTCCATAGGACCAACCCACTTGGAACCGTGCACCTAGAATCACAACGTTTTAAAAGTGCCTGCAAAAGCCCAGTTGAAATAAAAATCTTTGTCTTTGACTTTTTTAAATTCGCTGTAGCTTTTACTGTTGTAAATAACTGGGTCTACTATTTGCCACAGGTTCCCCTCTGCCTACTCCTCTTGGGAAAATAGGTATGATCATATATCATAATATATTATCTTCTTGCCCTCTTGCTCATGGGGTATCGTCATCGGAAAATTTAAGCGGTCAAGAATTGGCGATTGTTTTTTGTGTAATAAGCTAGCATAATATCCTATAATTATTATGTATATTATAGGTAAATGTTAACTGCACACTGAATGTAACCAATTATTTTGACATTAAATGGAGTACAAAATTGCCTGCGGTCATTAGCTCTGACAAGGCCTTCATTTGCGAATAATAATTTAGGCTAGCATTTGACTACAATAACAACAAAAGTACAGTATTTTTGAAATACAAAAAACAAAAATGTAGATAAATCTTAAGCCGATTATGAAAATAATGAAAAAGAAGCTCCTCGTTTAATTCCTCCAAACCTTATCTTATCCCTCTAAGTAATTCAAAACCAGCTAATACTTACTCTTCCTTATTCACAGATTATACAGGTATCATCTCTTTTACTTCTATTTAAACGATCGCTATTTTTATAACTAACTAAAAATACTGTGAACAATCTCATAAAATTTTGAAAAGACCCACGTAATGTTCTAACTGTGGGCTCCAGAATCATGTACTGAATCCATGATATCAGTTAGCGTTACGATGTCACTTACACCCTGTATTATGAGAAAAACGTAAGACAATATAATTATGTCAGTCCAAATGTACCGTATGGTCAGTATGGAGTTTCGCATATTCCTATGATTTCCATTAATAAGCTATCAATTTTTTTTTTAAATCAACTTCTTTTGATAAATGTTGTTACAGAGATATTGATTTAAAAAGAAAAAATGATCGCTATTATGCACTTTCACAAAATAGCTGAAACAAAATGAGCAAAAAAATATTCATATCTTTGCAAGTTTTTACAAAATATTAAATATTTTCGACACGGACCTTTTCCCGTGGATTGACTCATACTGTGATGTTACAAATCCAAGAATAAATAGACGTTCATAAAATAACTAGATAATAATATCATACCCGTCAAAGACATGTAATAATATGAGCCAACATAATGGATCATAAAAGAAAGTTCCGATAAAGCCAACAGTAATAAAACAACATCATTTCACTTGATCGGTTTATTTTCCTTTACATTAGATATTTTTGCTTTCAAAGAAAAAAATATTTAGAAGCTATTCTGGCCGACTAGGTGGTACACAGCATTAATGTTAAAGTTATAAAGAGGTGAAAAACAAGAGAAAAGGGTCAGTCTTATGTTTGGGAAGTTTGTATAATAAACAATATTTTATTTACAAAAGTTTGGCTGGAATATACGGACAGTAACGCAAGTTTAAACTGAATTATCTTCTCTCATTTATATTTAGTGAATTGCGTTTGTGAATTATTTAAATGCAAACTGGATACAATTCTGCTGACACGGAATTTTTAATTCAATGAGACCGAAATGTTGAAAATTTCCTGCTTTCATAAACAGTATTACGTAAATACAAAATTATGTAGGAACAAGAATTATACAACTGCTTAACATTGAAAACTGAAATTAATTTTCTTGACTTTTATAGAATTACATTACAAACATTGTTACCGTCTGTAGCGTGCGAGGCAGAGCGTTGCAATTTTGAGAGTATTTTCATAACACCCAATTTTTGTATAAAATGATGGTTTAGTTATAATTAATTAATAAACGAACTAGCATCTTGCTGGAGCAGCATGTAAGAACATTCAGAATAAGTCGAAAAAAGTTACTAATTTTATTAAACTTGAAAATTGATTATAATTAAGAATAATGATTTCGGTAACTACCTATTAAGTGGCTTTTAATTTATAACCAAAAAACATTTTCAGTCAAATATGGCTGAAAAAATCTGTCCATATATTCCAACGTATAGGAAGACGCTTACACGAAGTACATAAAAAAAAATCTAGGGAACAAATCAGGTAGACTAATCGCTCTCACTTCATAACCCAACGTATCAACAAATTCACTTTAAATGCAATATTACAATATTAATATTGATAACAATCTTACGTATTTACCTCACGGATGTCACACATCGTCCATATCTTAGCGTAATAACTATTTACATTAAAATTAATAATCACGTCGAAATTATTATAAAGTACAATAAATTGGGGAATAGTCTAATTGACTGCAAGTTTCATGGTACCAGGTCACCTCAGCGCTGAGGCGTCTAGTACCAGAGGCCGGGGCTAAAGAGAGACGAACTCTGGTGGCGGTGGCGGTAATGTCAAAACTGGTGTCTCTGACACTTCAAGATTCTCCGTGCTTGCGCCTGGTAATGACCAAGTCGAACTGCCTGTTGCAGTTACTCTAGGACCCATGTTGTCATACGCCGGAGCGGCGCAACATGTCCTATTCCTTCGAGGCAGAGTTGCTCCACCACTCAACAAATCAGGGTACTTCCCAGGCTCTCCCCTGCCAGCTACTTGGACAGATATGAAAATGTTTCCATATGGAACAGGCACGGCAAATTCTGCTGGTGGTGGTGGAAACGCGCCTGGCGTACCTTCTATAGTTATATGAACAGGATCGAAGCCGCAACCTCTTGGACCATCATCAGACATTCGTTCCGTCATTTCAAAATCACATGGTGAGGCCATATCACCAATAGACCGGTCGCAACTGACTACAACAGACGCGTCTATTAATCGTTTTTCTTGGTCAGTGAAACTTCTGCTCGGTGGAACAGTTCGTCTCCTTAGATGCCAGCAGGCTACGGCAGCGATAAATCCAAGAGTTGCTAGAATACCTAGTGCTCCAAAAACTACTCCTAATAAATGAGGTATTCCAGGCGCTGTACGAGCTGTTGCCGTTTGTGACCTTGGTAGAACCAGACTTATTATAGCCCGCGCTTCACCCGCCACACTTTTAGCCACACACGTCCATTCCCCAGCCGCACTTGACGTCACATTTAAAAGGGTCACGTTAACCCATCTAACACTACCCGGCACTCTGTCTTCCGAGTCGTCTTCGACGCTCGTTTCTGTCTCTTCCATATCGCAATCTACCGAACTATTATGCACATCTACACCATCGAAGAGCCATGTCACTGTGGGCTTCGGGACTCCATGAACCCAGCAGCCGAACGAAGTAGGTAAGCCAACTTCAGCTCTCACGACAAGAGTACTCGATTTTATTTCAGGCGGACACGACATGCTCTCACCAGGGACGTGCCGCCACTTATTTCCAGCTTGAGTTGAAGGTTCTACGCAAAGCAATTCCTCCGTACCCAATTTGCTCTCCAAAAACCAATCCTTAAATTCTCGTAGTCTACAATCACATCTCCAGGGATTACCGGACAAAGACACTGTCTTCAATGCAGGCAGGGAAAACGTGATCAAACGAAGGAATGTAAGCTGATTCCTACGCAAATCTATCGTCTCTAAAGATTTTAAATTCCTCAAGGCATTCGTATGTATCGACCTTAATCTGCATCCGTCTAACAAAAGAATTCGCAAATGTGGTAGAGAGGGGAATTGATCCGCAACAAGCGTAGTCAAAGGATTGTTGCTTAGCACAACTAGTCGTAGTCTTTCGTTGCCTCTGAATAAGTCTCTCGGGAGATGAGACAGGTCGTTGTCACCTAAATCGACTTCGATTAATATCCTTAATTCTAGAAACGCGTCAGGGTGTATCGACCTGAGGCTTGTCGCTCGGAGGTTCAGTCGTTGTAAGTTTAAGAGTCCAATGCTGGCGAAGACTTCTTGTGGTAAATTCCTGAGTGGGTTGTCGTGTAGATCGAGGACTTGGATGTCAGATGAGAGAGCTGGTGGGCGGCGTAGGTCACTGGAGGCACACGACGCGGTCTTCTTGCCGGAGGACCATTTGCAGCGGCAGGTAGCGATGTGGGCGCAATCGAGCCAGTCACTGGCGGTCCTCGCGGCGCACGTCGTGAATATAACGATCCAGTACCACCTGGCCCACGCCACACGCATACTCATCTCATTTCGACTTTGTGTTTACATCGGCGGACTGCCTGAAACAACAAACAGGGGCGTTAATCAAACTAGATTAGTTAAACAATGAGGGACCTAAAATACAATGGTTGGCTATCGCGCCGTTGTGAAATCATATTTGTGTTTTACAAACAGGTGGCTTGCATTAAATTGTACATAAAGCTTTTACAAGCTTTTCGTTTCGTGTAATTTCGGTCAAGGGTACGGTATCGTAAATTCCGTGGATGTTCTATGGCGAGAGATATCATAAAACAAAGTCTTACGCAATCCCCATGAGTTTGGAACATCGTAAAGATGTTCTGTATTATTTTATACATTTCTGGAACATGTTATGGACGATAGTAAAGATGATGTACCTGCTTTTATACAAGTACAACGGGTAACCGAAAACCTTTCTGTATTATGTTAATAACACGTGTGTACTAGGGTTCAATATTTACGTTCGATGTGAGTTTGTGAACACAAAACTAACTGAAACGTTAAAATAGAATATTAAAGCCGAAGCTTCCAGGAAGCTTAGTGAAACTATTAGCACCGTGATTACTTAATAGTTATTACGTAAAGCGATAATTGGTTTTGCATTTCCTTTAAAACGAGCGTAGTAGGTACTTTTTGATATATCGACAAGGCGATAGGTATCGATTTAAATTATGCTTTTTTTACCTTTTTTATTTTTAACCCAAATGATGAGTGGCAGAAAAGCCGTCAGGGCATTAAGTCCACCTTAAGTCCATTTTTATACATGAAGTTTATATAAATAAATATCAAGAAGTTTTATTAAATAAGAATAGAAATAACAAATGCTGGTGAGTATGGAAAACTAACACGATTCGTTACCATACTCATACAGGATATTTTTTTCATTCAGTCCCTGTTCCTGAATGCATCCGCAGTATTATTAAACTTTAAAACAAAACGAAAATTCTACTTAGTATGGGAGACACGTATAATTTAAGCCATACAAAATCAAATTTTTATTTTGTTTTGGAGTGAATTTTATTACTGCGGTTGCATTTGGGAACGGCCACTGAATCACTGTGTAAATTTTGCGCACTACATAAAAAAATATCCTGTTTACCTCTGCTTATTTTCAATCGATAACAATAATGGATTACATTACCTATTGCTAGATCTCTACAAACCTAATTACAGGTAAATGTTTTCATAACAAGATAACTCCCAACGATAAATTGGATCCCATGACAAACCAACAAAAGCTATTACGGACCACAGTAGTCCATTAATCCTACCTGTAATTAAATTAGTTCGGCTACGTTTGATGACAGGAAATATTGCTAACATGAAATCGAATGCTAAATCAAGCATTAGGAAATACAATTAGTATCCTATTTCAATTATTATAAGGTTTCAATCACAGAATATAGAGAGTGATTTCTACTCTATTTTCTTTATTTGAATGGTTTCAATGATTGGAAGAATATACAGGGTGACTGATTAAACGAGGGTCATATTGAAGGGGGGTATTGACAATACTATGGGACCAACACTGAAATCGCGAATTTTTTTTATATTTTGCGCAAAAATAGACACGGCTTGTTCTTAAACATGTACTTTTTTATGTTTTTATAATTATCATTTTGAGATGTTGTCTCATGCCTTTGTGACAAATAAGTGTTTCCTTTATTTCTTTATTTCAGTCTTAATTGTAAATAGAAAACAAATTTCCCTATTGTTAACAAAATCCATTTTGTAAGCAGCCTTAGCCGATTAATTTCACGTTTGATTGAATTGACTGGCCACTCGGCCACTGGATGACGGGAAGCGTAAACACAATCAATGCACTACTTGTCGGAGGCTTATGACCTACCTGGGTAAGGCCAAGTGGAACAATACCGAGAATTTTTGGTTTAAAATACCATGGTGTTGCAAATGCTTGTGCGATGATTGATAACTTCAGAATTTGAGCGAATTTTGTTCCTCGATTTAAAATAACCTTCGCCTTTTGTTATAGTCTGCTTTTCGATGCAGTCCTCTTTATTACAAAAAATGGTTTCAAGAAAGTCTAATAAAACCCAAGTATTTAATATATTTGTCACTTTCTAACGTCTTTTAACAAAAAGAGACGGCACTATCTTAAAACTTAGGTTTTACAAGACATGCTAAAAACTATCTTTTATAATAAGACAGGTTGTCTTTCTATTGTACGGCTAAATATTATTATGTTGACTGATTACCAAAAATCTCACCCAAGGATTCGATATAACTACAGAGTCACTACACAGCACAAAGACTAAATTAGAGAGCAAATAGGCCTTTACTCAATAGGACCTAAATTCAAGCTGTGGATAGTGATGATGAATCACATCTACCCAAGCTTAACTTGACCTACCGCCAGTATACGTCGCTTACAATCACCAGAGTAAAGCAGAATTTATTATGAACTACCAAAAGTTCCCACTACACAAGAGGCGAAGCAATAGCAGTTAACGGGCGTACAAAATATTGGCTACCGTGACAGTAAAGCGAGGCGTACAAATAAATCAAAGAGAAACCTACATACGCGATATCCTAAACTCGTTGAATCGGTGTTATGTATCTACTCAAAATATTCAGTTCACATCAATTTGTATGACGTGCGTCAAATTTTTGGAATTTGAATGAAACGTTATGTATAAGTGGTGTTAATGTAAAAAATTACATCGCTTTCGCTCCGCTTTCAGTATGACGTGTTCTCTAATCCAATGTCTAATGAAATTAGTTGCTACACTGGCTCGCTTGATGACAGGAAGTGTACACACTGCAGTACACTTCCGACACGAGGCCTGTGACGCAAATTAATTACTCCTACGGTAATGGAAGGTGAAAATAGAAAGTTTTGGGCAGTTTCAGGCGAAATTAGAGTGTTTTTGGGATAACACATAGTTGCATGTGAAAATGTGAAATATGTATGTATATGTATATAATATTTATATACGTTTAGGTTTGATGTTCAGTGTTTGTAAACTGTATTTAGTATAAATCACAAGTGACCAGTCTACCGCGTAACAAAATGACAAAATGATAATGTATATCGACTTTTGTAATAAACCTTAATACAATCGTGAGAAATTAAACTTCGAACCACCTTGTACAAAATTTACCGATCATGAAGATGGCAGTCCCAATTTTATGATCGGTATTTTTTTTTAAAGGTAGCTCGAAGTTTGCGCTCTCACGATCATATTTAAGTTTATTACCAGAGTCGACATTCATTACCATTTTGTCTCGCGGTAGACTCGCGGGTAGGGCTAATTTACCTAAGGTTTTCTATACAGATTTTAGTTCCATATCGTTATCGTTAGAGACGCTGAAAAATTACCTTATAAAAAGTTAACGTTGACCCCGCGTGAACGTTAACGCTGCATCAACGTTCAACTCATGGCAGAGCTACAGGACTATTGGAAATTACTAACTAGCGTGGCTGTGATGACAAATTACTATTATTACGTAGGCTCCATGGTTGTAAACAGGAAAATATTCAAGATAAACGAGTAAATCTCTAATGTTGTCCTAATATAAATTGCAAAGTGTATGTTTATCATTCAAGCAATTTGTAATGTAGCAAAACAGTTCTATTATAAGCGTATTCGGTACTTATTTGGGTATTCATATACTCAACTGTTTATTTCCTGTAAATTAGATTTATTTGGGCGAAGGATATGGTAATAAATGCCATTACTTGATATTCTGTGTCGTTACAACGAAAAAACAGTAATAATGCTTTTGGGGCTGAAATTGGAGTATTTTATTCAAATTGGATTTGCTTTATCAAACAGTTCTGATAACTCTGGAAAAGTTCAATGTCAATTCGATTCCAATGTCTTTTATTTTACTCTTGTAAGTGTCACTGATCCCCTCAATATTAAACAAAATATGTTCGTACATCAGAATGTAAATTAAGAGGTATTGATCCAATGATCTATCGAAATTATCTTCATAAGGCAAATGGTTTATACAGGTTGTAGTGACATCGTAACGGAAACCGATATCATGGATTCAGTACATGATTCTGGAAACCTCAGGGTAACAAATTAGCGTCAGGCTTTTAAAGAAAATTACGATGATTTTTTTTTGTTAGAAACTCTATCTCCACCTCGCTGGCCTATTGCGGGTTGGCCTTATTAACCTTACAACAAAAAGTAACAGTCTACTTGTTGTTTTGCCAGTCAAGTGGCAATATTCGGTATTGCGCATTAAGAGTAATGACAAACTACCTACACAAAATTTTCTTCTTACATGTCTTATAATGTAAATAAAATCAACGGAAGATACCTCTAAAGCAATTGGGTATGAAAACTTTAACTCTCGTGCTGTCACTGTCACTATAAGGTGGAAAAATAGCAACAGAATGAGTTTTAAGAACGTTTTAAAATTGAGTTGTGTTTCAGTATTCGGGGGTAAGTTTATTTACATTACTAAGGGCAGATTTTTCAATCACCGGAAACCTTTGTGCGAGGGAATAAATTTAAATTTTCGACTTTAGGAAAGCTTTAGGCAAAGTCCAATACAAAATCTGTCAAGCATTAAAATTTATTGGATAAAACATTATCTGGCAATTGAAAAATCAGCCGTAAGACAAGTAAGAAAAATGATTCTTCCAGTGTAAAAATGCAGAATATTTTATATCGTGTACGTAATAAAAACGGATCAATGAATAAAAATGAATGGAGAGAATTCGATTTGCGTGCAAAGGGCCGACGCTACGGTGAAAAATATATAAAAAATAGTGAAGGCAATTTGATAAAACGCACGGTGTTGGTGATCGGTTTTTCACACTCTTTTGCTAACTTTTCCCCCTATGCGCTGTTATAAATAAACTAGAGACCCACCCCCGGCTCCGTACGAGTGCAATATTTCTCTACTATTCTTACATTAAAATATGAAATTATTGGATAATATACATATAAAACTTCCGTGAAAAATTATCTAACTGATGGTGAAAACCGCAACAAAATCCGTTGCGTGGTTTAGGAAGGCTTAGCGGATATACAGATAGACAGACGCGGAAAGCGACTATATTTTATACTATGTAAAGAAGAAGATGCATATTTTAATCGTATATTGGGGTAAAAGGAAAAAGCCTCCACGAGTGATGGAAGATGAGACCGTTTGGAGTACGCTGGGTAGTCAGCCTCGATTCCAACATTGCTGACTTATATCTAACCTTTCCAATACGGCATCAGCGATTCCCATGAGGTAGCATGAGACGGCAGAAGCAGAAGAAGAAGATAAAATATTAATAAATAAATAAATCCAGACCATTACTGTCGCACTGCTGGGCACGGGCCTCTTCTCATAATGAGAAAGAAAGAAAGGAAATACGTTTATTAGACATTACAAAACCACAAACATAAAAACACAAAACAAATATACGAAACACGTAAAACCAATCAAGTAAACATAATTTATAAAAACGAAAAATAAAAACTTATAACTACTAAATTAAAAGTCGAGTTTATTGGTTTTTTTATTTTCAGTAATTATTTAACCTAGTAGGTTCGATGAGAAGGGTTAGGCCTTAGTCCACCACGCTGGCTCGGGTTGGCGGACACACACACCATCAGATCTTTATGAGGCCCTCTCAGATGTACAGGTTTTTTCACGATGTTTTCCTTCAAATCAAATTCTGATCCGCGCATGAATTCAAATTCAGAGGTGCGGGCCGGGTCCGTACTCAGACCCTCCTGCATGGAAGGCAAGCGTTCGCTGGGCTATCACTGCTATTTAATAATAATATTGTTAAATAATAGTTAGCTACTTCTTCTCACATATTGCACCAGGATGCGGTCAAGCGGGTAAAGGATTGTTGTCTCATGAACAATTTTGAATTTCATGAAGAACTACATTGTACTCCACTACGAAATAAACGATTTTGAAAATAAACTATTTTACTTCGAACTGAAAAGTCTGGATTTAATGTTCAATACATTGATTTGAAACATGAAGTAGGAATGAGGGAAGATGACTTTGTGTTCTTTATTTGTAACCCCACTTAGTAAACACAAATTAAAGTTTAAAAAGTATCGCAGAAGTATTATTTGAGACAACGAAAAAAAAAACAAATAAAAAAAAAGGAAAAATAAACACCTACCTACTGAGAATGATGAGGAGGAATACTTTGACGCCTAAGTGCTCATTTTGTATGGTTTTATATTTGTATTTTTAATAAATATCCAGTAAGTAAGTCCATCCCATGCGCTTCATAGTTCTATCATGAAAAAACAATGTGTTCAGTTCATATCATTACGCAAACACAAATCATAGCCACCTAAGATTTTGATAAATACCTTCACGCCGCCATCTATATAATTCTCCGGAGGTTTTCTGTCAAGATTAGAAGGATTAATGGCACGAGTAGGATATTATTTTGTCTTGTCTCAAACGCACTAGTCAATGGACTGGCCAGAGAGGCAGAATGATTCATGACCTTTGCCAAAGAAAAAGAACTAAGATGGATTTTCTTAGCATTTTTTGAATGGAAATGGATTCTTAGGTAAAAGTAAAAAAAGCTAAAAGATAACGATGATGTTTTCAGGTCAAGTTCTCCTGACTCTTGAATTAAGCAACTGCAGTAATTACTAAGATAGATTAGATAATTAACATGGTAAAAAAAATCGACTATCATAATAATATATTTGTTATAATTTCTATATTCCATTCCCTTACCTTTAACAATTAATAAAAGCGTTCCACTGTTTTTCTATATTTTTTTTTTTTGTTGTTTGCTCTCGTATCTTTCCCTGTTTAATCTGTGAAGTGGCGAGATCAGTGGCCAGGCAGGCAAAAATTTAAGTAACAACACGGCTAAGGGCACTCCATAGGTAGTGGGACTCGGGCCTCGGCTTAGGGCTTTGCTGATGGGACAACAAGAGGGGACTTGCTGGATCTAGTTATGATTATTAAGGGACTTGTTTTCAGATTAATGGCTCAGCGTGGTCTGGGAAAAGCAAGGGTTGGGTTGGAGTAGTCCCCCAAAGCAGGAATATCTTTTGAACCATTTCTTCGAGTAGAGTTGAAACTTTGACCCGAAGGTCATCTTGATTGACCGTTATGTATCGTAAAATCATTATACTGTGTTGAATTCCTGCTGGAAGCAAACACGTAGTTCATGTCTATACATTTCGTTGCTCAAATTGGCTTTATTTGTCTATTTTCTCATCAGAGTTTATGCAATATATTCGCACCAGCGTTTATTTATAAGCACAAAAAAAAACTTTAAATAAAAGAAATTTTAGAAATAAATAAACAAACAGATCGAATTCAAATTTAAAACAGCATTCGAGTCGTAAAACGAGACCAAACTCTTTCATTGTGTGTGAAAGTCTTTTTTTTTCTAAAGTTACTCGAAAGGTGCTCGAAACTCGAGAAACTCGAGCGAAGATTCGAAGTCGAGAACACTCGCATCATTTGTTCCACAAGCTTTAAACGCAAATGCAACTGTGAGTTATTTTTCCACAGATCGTCTGAGGAAGCACCGTGTTTTGTCGTACGATTTAGTTGTGTGTCAAGAAAAGTTTATTCAGTTTTAAAGAAAATAATATTGCGAGAAGCTAGTGACGTACTCGTAGCACTTTTTAAAATTATTAGACGTATTTATTTCTCCTACTAGCTTAATAATGTTTCAGTTGGGAAAAGACTTATCTTATAGTTTATTGAGTTGGATTGATGGTGATGAATTCATCTTATGGTAGCATGGGCAGTGCGTTTCATACATTTATTTTGATGGATTTTAGAACATTATAATCAGCTAATAATTTGATAGGAGGTACTCTTTTAGCCATTCGGCAATCAGCATATTCTATAAAAAATATATGAAATGCGATAGGTATACCAACCAACGTAAATCTATACTTTAAATCAAACCTTCGAACCCTTATCGAAATACCATTAAGCCAACATTATAAAATATACACGTTTTCACAAATCATCCAGATTCGGTCAATTTCATGCATCCGCGCGCTGATGCTCATATCGTATTTAAACGGACCCCGGACCTCTCAGGAGGTTCGGATCCCCTGAATAAGTAAATTTGTTTTCGACCGACTCCCGCGACACCAAACTTTGGTAACAGGAAAATATTTGACAGATGTTATTATAATTTTAATGTCTGAGCTTTAATTTGATAGCTATTTAATTAAAAGGTCATATTGTCGAAGTAGGTAGTTGTACATTAATAATAATAATAATAATAATAACGACCCTGTTCCCGATGCCGGTGGCCTACTACTCTTTTATATTTTTAAATGTTTTTATAATTTTATTTTTTATTTAATTGTAAAATTATTTAAAAATATATAAAAGTATGTTAAAAATTAAATAAAGGAAATAATAATAAAATTTATTTATTTCACAAGCTAGTTACAGACTTACAGACTTAGATATAATTACAATAGTTTTTATTAATTAAGGTAGGTTTACAGCTAGTCGGTAGAAGAGTTATTACAATATGTGAATATGCTGCAGAAATCTGTATACAGTAATTAGTAAACCCTGCCTCTTAAACTAGGATAACCTGTATCTTAAGAGACAGTGTTCGGCTAAGAGATTATTTGAACTGGATTTTTACAACTTGTGGACTGCGTCGTTCTACCATATAATCATACAGAATGTAGAATGCATACAGTGCTAAGTTTGTGTATGTGTGGGGGTGTGTGTATGTGTGGGGGTGTGTGTATGTGTGGGGGTGTGTGTATGTGTGGGGGTGTGTGTATGTGTGAGGATGTGTGTGAGGGTGAGAGTGTGTGAGGATGTGTGTGAGGGTGAGAGTGTGTGAGATAAAAGAGTTGCAGGTAATTATGATAAGTGTTAAATGTTAGGCGATGTATGTAAGTAAGGACTCTGTTTGTGAGTAATCCTGTTGAAGAAGCCATTCTGTCACTTCAGATTTAACTTTATATTTATTTAGATCAATTATGTTGAGATTTTTATGTGTTTTTTTGTAAATGTGTGTGCTCAATGTGTAATACTGGTGTTTGGCAAACGTGGTTTTGTGCTGAGTGCCTGAGGGAAGATTGTTACGTTTTTTTGGATTAGACGGGGGAACGCTGGCGTGTCTTTTAAGAACCGATTGAAGCACATAGAGCTGACGGACTGTTAGGCTTACATTCAGAGACGACAGAAACGAGTCTAAGCGTGAACTTACGCTTCCATATGTCAATTTTACGAACAAATTTTGACAGATGGAAGCGTAAGTTCACGCTTAGACTCGTTTCTGTCGTCTCTGAATGTAAGCCTTAGAACCCCACAATGCGAGTATAGCTGCGATGTAGGATATCGATAGGGTTTTCGTGTCATAACTTTCAGAATGGTTCTTTGTGCTCTCTCAACTCTCAAAAAATTGGATTTACTTGCACCTCCCCATACAGTAATGCAATACCCAATGACCGATTGGCATAGTGCATAGAAAATCATCTTCAGAGTATCAGGGTTAGCGGAGTCTCTAAGAGATTTAAAAATATGGATAAGTCTCATAGTTCTGGTAGTGAGGACATCAAGTTGTTTATCCCATCGCAATCCTGCGTCAATTTGTACACCCAGATACCTTACATGCTCAGTTCTTGTGAGTTTAGGACAGAGACACACATTACAGTTCATAAATACAAGAAACCTGAGAAGAGCTTTGTGACGTCATCGTAAATCATTCATCTCGTTTTCTCTTAGACTATACCTACACAAGATACAAGACACAGTATACAAGATATTTTTATTCTTGTAATGTAATTGTATGAATTTGATTGACATTCCTATAAGCTTGAAACAAAACATTCCTGAAATATGATGGTTTTGTAAAGGATGGTGGCAAGCCACCTGGACTAGAGTCTGGCGATTTAAGAACTGTTTTACAAATAATTATCTTAGTAGAGAAATAGAATGAAAATAATTTATCACGTGTTGATACTATTACATGAGAGACAGCACAATAATTTAAAGTAAATTAGGCCTTTTCTCAGGTAAAAATATCGATATCATCTAACATGAATTCCATGCAGATTTGGGGATAAAAGCTAGCATACTATCATAAAATATTCATCAGTATTACAGTATTTACTACAAACATAATATTTACATGCAATCACGACAATCAAGCGTTAATTGCAGCAAATTGACATTGTCATATTCAAACTAATACTATTGTATAAACAAATATGAAATTTAATATATGAAACAAAGGTTTCCTGTTGCAATGATTATAACATGTGTTTTTGACTGCAGCTGTGTTCGAATTTGTTGCTAATAATTAGGGATATTGTTATGGAAAATAGTAACGATTTGGAAATGTAATTAACTTTAGCATTTGCAATTTGGCTAGTGGCCGATATTAAATTATTTGTTTAAAGTCAATAATTAAACTTAATTTTGATTGAAAACCGGTAAATTAACTAACAACTAATTTAGACTGGCATAATGGCCAATGGCTTTAAATCCGCCTTGTGTAATATTTTTGTGCATTTTTGTGTAATATTTATTTATTCATACTATCTAATATTTTACCATAATATTTTATATAAAATTGCCATTATCTGCCAGTCAACATTATTTGATAGTTAATTTAATTTAACTATATTATAATAATAACGGTTAATTTAACTAATGCAACATAACAATAAACAAACATAATAATATTGTAAAACACTTTAAAAATGTATTTAGCAATGCACTAAAAAAATATTATTTATTATATTATGAATTACGCTGTTTTTATTAATATCATTTCATGAATGAAGGTTATGTCATGTACACATCACTCTCACAATAACCCTCACATACAACAAGAAAAACACAAATTTACACAAAAATAAGCTGCTTTACCACCCATGGGGGACATTGTACTTTTTGCGTACCTAACAAAACTGGACAAACGAACAAAAACATTTAATAAACAACTATAAAAACTTTCCGAATGTACTGCTCAATTCGCTAACGTTCGTTTTGTGTCATTAAGTCGCTTATTTTGAGGAAAACGAGAGAGGATGTTTTTAAATTAAATATGGCAGAACGGAAACGCTTTCATGCTGAAAAACAGAATATAGCTGCTATTATTTTCAAATACAGGTTGTATTTGAAGATTTTGGGAAAATTGTTTCGTTGATAAATGAATAAGTTCGTTTCGTTGATAAGTTTTAGTGTTGGTGAATGAATTTACAATCTATAGCTATTAAATAAATAAATAAAATTAAGAGGTAGCTGTAGTACATCGCAAATACACAATACAATTAATATTGTAATTTAAAACTTAATCATTTTTTGTAGTTTAGAAAATAACAGGTATATTAACTTTAAAAAGTGTTTCTACTGTACCTGGTAAAATTTCCTACTCCTCGGTCAAGAAAAAAATTTTGTTCAATTACAACTAAAAGTTCTAAAAAATATCGAGAAAGGTTAGAAGCATTTGAAACTTTGGCAAAAAAGTCACCAATAAATAAATATCTACTAAGAACAGTAAAAGAGAAAAGTCAAACATAGAAACACAGATAAAAGAAGAGGAAGCATGATAGGTCACCTGATACGATTAGTTTATTACCACCATTACAGAAGGGAAAATAGAGGCAAAAAGAAAAAGAAGAAGACCAAGAACAAAGTACATTTGATCAACTAAAATAAAAAGCAAATGTAGAAACATATAGAAATAAAATATTTAGCATTGGATAGAACAAGATGGGAATTGCTACACCGACAAGTTCCTAGCATTTCAATTTTTGATGGATGTTACAGCTATTACTCCAGCTATTATTATTTATCAGACACTAGCGGAGGGTTAGGTATCACAGATGTGATCCTCGCATGGAACAAATATCAAAGGCCTACTGATAAATCGTTCAAGCTCGTGAGCTCACATGTAGATACAAAGTCTACATGTGAGATTTCGATCCATAAATTACGCGTACTACGAGAAATACGTAGGGCATCGTTTTTATCTTCTACAAAAAAGAAAATGTTTCTATCCAATGTTCTTTTTTTCCCACATTAGCTTAGAAGCCTGCTCTTGCATTTTACGATAGACATTCTGCAAAAGTCGCGAAGGAGCGTGGATCGTGGAAATTGGTTGCACACAGGCATTCAAGATGCTTCCCCGCGCGGAATAGAATGCAATAATGTGGTGTCGATGTGCCGCTGTGATTCGACGGAGTAAGATATCTGACATCAATTTGGGATGCCGCTGTTTAAGATTTGAATGTCTCTTTAGATGCTGATGTGATGAAAAGCGTCATAATTAATTATGAAAGCTTGCAAATGTGGTAGTGTAAGAGGCGATTATAAATATACAACGTGTTTTAGAAATGCGTGGTCATATTTTAAGGGTGTGGATCAGATCATCATACTGAACAACTTTCTCTATGGGACCAAAATCTTAATCGCGAAAAAAGACAGCTGTACCAATGTTTGGGACAAGTAGGTAAGTACTGAAGTTTTAACATGGTGATTAAATAATCGGCCCTAAGACAGTATCCCTCTAAGATAATTATCGTTTTAGTATGTCTGTGTGGTGCATATCTAGTGGCCATTATACATGAATACGAGCAATAACCGTTCGTACCTAGTTTTGTATATTATGTTACGGTATATACTCGTACATCTTTTAAGCTTACCTGTCAGTGCACGTAATGAACATTAATGCATTAGGAACTACTCTGCTATAACATTGGCTGCATTAGCCAATCGGCCACAGACAGATCGAAAGCCAAGCCGACCGGCGATGCCGACGTATTGGCAATACATCACAGTAAATCGGATTGACCGGATAACGCAGATGGTAGTAAGTTTCCAACCTAAAGCCTAAAAGGATTCCCTAGATATTGTCCTACATAAATGTAATATACAAAATTGGAACAACCTTATTTTAAAAGAGTATCCGTGGAGTTTCTTGACGGTTCTTAAGTGCCTAATATTTGGTTTATTTGAAATAAAAGTTTTCTATTCTATTATAAGAGATTTAAAACCTAATTGTCTTGAATCTACTTCGTATAATTTTCTTATCGCCTATTCACTTCCTAGAACATGAGACGAGATATCACCGACGTGTTTACGCGTATTATCATATTCTGTCCTACACTCTTCCTTGACTCGGCTACTTCGGCTTGATTGATCAAGGTATTTCGAACAATAACGCGCATGAACCACAAAAAGTAGGTTATTTTAAAAATAGAATATAATAGAAATATTCTTTATTCCACTCTATCTAGCAGTGACAAAAGTTTGCCATTATGACAAGACGAGATAATGCCTCTAAAAAACAGTTTCCGCACGAGATAATGCGACGAGAAAATTATGTCACAGAGCCCATGTTAACATGAGAAAATAAAACAGGGTGTATTGATCAATATAAAAAGGGTGATTTTATCGCTTATAGTGATCTACTACATGTAGCTCAATTCAACACCGAATCACGGAAGACATCCCATAGTTGACAATAATAGACAACCACGGTGTAGTTGCAAATGGTGAAAGTCTAAAACAGAACTAACACATTCATAAAATATTCTGATACGCAATGCAGTAAGATGGAACTGACACACACTACCATAACGTATCTAAGTTCAGCCATAAGTAAGTTTGACTTCATTATTCTGAATGATAAGCAAACTTCACCAGTTGCGAACGGTTTGTATAGAGATGAACATGCGATACTGAGTGCGAAGCCTGTCCCCAACTAACGACGTCACTTTAAAATATTCCAAATTGTACTGAGGATAAGTTTTTATCAAAGCTTACTACTATTGTAAAAGATAGAAAAATGTCAGTATTTTCTCTTTTTTTTTTCCACTGATTTACTTGTTTGTTACTAGTAGCTTTATAAACCTAGAATAAAGGAAAGGCATAAAAATATAATGAAAAAATTGCTTTGATACCTGAATAAAACCACGTTCTTTTTTCCATGGCTTTAGGAAGAAACCACGCCACGTGCTTCGATCCTTTTACATTCAAGCATTTTTTTAATACACGCGCCATTTTTGTTTCCCTTGCCCCTGACCTTTATAAAGGATTTCACTCAATAGTATCGTAGTCTCATTAATTATTTTTAACAAACTCTCGATTAGATTTTTTCATTCACGAGTCTCTGAATTTTTGAAATACCATATTACCCTCCAAAACACAAATCACAGACGTGGCTCAGAAAGACAAACTCAAGTGGAATTGGGCTGGCTACGTCCGCCGTATGCCTGATGAACTGTGGGCCAAAATTACCACTATGTGGAGCCTTGACACAGCTATGCTCCATTGCGGTAGACCACGAAGAAGATGGAGGGACGAGTTACATAAAACAAATAAAGAATGGTCTACACTGGCTTTGGGCCAGAAGACCTGGAAGTCATGGGGTCAGGCCTTTGGTCAGCAGTGGGATGGTACAGGCTGACAGTAACAGTATTGGATACCACCGAATATGAGACTTAGTTTCTTATGATACCCACAAATAGACACGGGGTACCCTTTTCCAAGTCATCGCGCGAGAATTCTACACATTAATTTATAACACCGGGTTGCCTTGATCGACTGCAAAGTAGGTTCACGACCCGACCTTCATCTAAAGATCGCGGTTGTATAAACAGCTTTAGTGTTTGTTTACCTTTACATCGCGCTTGGAAGTGTTGAATGAAATAGTAAATGTTAGGCAAGGAGGAAAGAAGCGGTACAGTGACGGGTTAACCTTGAGGTATTTATGTTTGGTAGTAAAAGGCTAGGTAGTAAAGTGGCTGGGATTCAAGATTTATAAAGGCATTCTTCAGTCTGTTGCATGATAGAAGTGCTGATGCTATAGAGATTAATATGATAATCAATAAGATTCGTAAGGAGATTGACTGCCCGAGACCCTCTGGACAGACTTAAGTAACGTTACTCATGGAGACTTTTTCCATGCACCATCTAAGAGCATGGAATCTATAACCCATTAAGAGCTGAAACGATGTTATTCAAATACCTACTAGCCATTTCATCCGAATGGACTTATACATATAACTATGATTTTAGAGAGAAAAAAAATACCTATTTCGATTCTCATGACAAATTTCATCAAGATCAGGTCGTGAAAATGTGACAAACAGACAGAGAGATAGAATTAGGCATTTATAATATTAGTATAATAAAAACAAGTTCCAAACCCACTTGGAACCGTGCACCTAGAATAATGACGTTTTGAAAGTGCCTACAAAGGCTCAGTTGAAACAAAAAGCTTTGACTTTGACTTTTACTTTGAGGGGTAAGTGTTGCAGCACAATTTGAAAGGGACTAAAATTAATACTATAAAAAACCATAAAATACCATATTTCAGGCAATTATATTCTTATAATATTCCACCACTGTCTACCAGGATCCAACGCGTGAGTTGATAATGATATAAAGTGAGAAGAGGATTTTCTACTGATCTTTTGAAAATAGGACCATTGTTTACTTTATGACAGGCTTCAATTCATGTAGCATTTGTCAGTAATAGGAGTGACTTCTTATTAATACGCTTATCCAAATTTTGCGTTTATAAATTGCTCTTTTTTACTCTCATCACATCCATTCGGGATACTCTCGACACAATAAAAGGCTCTCTCGTAACAACTCGTAAATTAAAGCTTTACATTTAATTCAATAACAGAAACACTCGTTGGCCTGTTGTCGACTATAATGAAACTTCTAGATTGATGGCAATCAAAATTTCTGTACGCTTTTGAAATCCGTATAACTGTATTTTGGCTGAAAACTGATGTATTGGACGTTTCATAAATGAGCCAATCAACGCATGTTACGGGTTCATTAACTTTAAAAATTTATAATGAGACTCAGACTCGTTTGTACAAAAGAGAATGGTAATGGAAATTCAAAATAATTGTATCTATCTTCTTTGTTGCAGAATCTGAAGCAACGACTCTCGTTATTACAAATAAATTAACAAACTTAACAATCTTAGCCCTTAAAGTTATCACCAATGACATTATGCGACAGATCGCAAGGACGAATGTCCAAATTAAAATAATATTTCAAAGTCTTCGCAATATTAATTCTGATGTTCGAGTATCTTAAAAACCAATTATCTTCTTGACAAACAAAACTGTAAATTGTTAGATTGGCTTGTTTAACATAAGACTTTTCAATTTGCGAAGTAGTCTAAAAATATCATGTCAATGATTACTTTATCGTAGACGTAGACACATCAGGCTATGGACACACCTATCTATCTTTTCTTTCTCTTTTTACCGGGTAAGCCGAGGCTATCTATCAAGTGTCAACATAGTAGGTCGCACTCCATGTTGCCAGATTGCGCGATAACTCAGAACCTACGTGCCTGTCAGTGATACCTGTCATTTTGCTTATTTTGTAGGATGTATTTCGAACCTAAACAAGTTAAACGACGGGATACCTGTATTTTTCATGTAATGAAAATTTCATAGTTCAGTTCAGTTCAGCTGTTTCAGTTCAGCTATCCCTAGCACGGCGGGTGAACAAATCTGTTTTCTCCTTGACAGAAGACAAAACGGAATATCTAGAGAAAATACGGTATCTATAGATATGGTTTTGTCTCCGATGTTCTCTCTCCCCTTTTTTGCTGTGCTTGCCCTGCTAGACCAGCAAAATCGCTTGTCTTGTATTTGCCTACACAGAATATGAAAATACTTTGGCCGCAATGCCTGCAGAAACACCGTTAAATATCCAGAGACTAATTGTGACAGGCAAATTAGAAGGCAAGAGACCGAGAGGACGCAGCCCGAAGAGGTGGTCAAACGTGGCACTCCATCAAGCCACAGACCGCAGCAAATGGAGACCAAGTATTAAAAAGATCATGGGAAGGAGTCACGATCCTTAACATTGAGGGACCGACATTGGAAGAGGCCATGCTGGGTCAATTCAAGGTCACTATCGCTGGGTACCACATGAGAGACGCTGACTGTTGAACTACTGTGAACTTTATTTGTGAGTGAAAAGCATTTCAGGATGTACTCTACGTGCGTGGAATATACAGGGCCCCAAGTCTGCTCATTTCTGTTGTCTCAATCGTGTCAGAATGGTTTAGTAATTGTTGGTTTTTTCAACGTCGTTCAACCGGTTTTGACCCTTATTGCGTAGAAAATAGTAGTCAAAATTTATAGAACGATACTTATCAACTGGCAAATAACTGACCTTCACTTCTAATACCTACGCAATAGAACTCAAATAGGTTGAAAGATACTGCAAAAACCAACAATTACGAGACCATTCTAACACGATTGAGATAGCATAAATTAGCAGACTTCGGGCCCTAGGGGCTTACTACAAACTCTTATAGCACGGCTTAAATTGAACTGCCCAGACATTTCCAGTATGAGCTGACTTCTCACTGTATAGGCTTTTCATACAATGAAAGGTCAGCGTATTCTGGAAATTTCTGGGCAATTCATTTTCAGCCCTACTATAAGAGCTCGTAGAAAGCCCCTTGGACGTGCCTATGCACGACTCCTAATGAATTTAATAAGTAGTGGATCGGTATAGCTGCACGCTCAATACGAATTTTCCGTACTATAAATATTAATTTAATATCCTCTCAAAATATACGCTCGAATTTTTAGAGGTTATTCGGTAAGGTTGATTGATTGAGAGATATATTAAATTCTCAATCCAATCAATAAAATTTTCTAAATTATTGTAAGCATCCAACGTTATTCAATTAACGCTTTGTTTAATATAACTTCTGATTTATTCTATCTAATAAACTATAACATGTTATATTTAACTTTGACGACTAACTTTGATCAGCAAAATTCTATCAACTTCTGTACAGAATTTTCTAGAAAGCTTATGTTATTGTTATTAAAGCTTAGCATGGATCGAATATTTTCCTTCGGGCATCTTTGCATAATATTATTCTTTAGTACCTATCTATGTAGTACTTAAATATGTATATCTACTAATTATTTTTAAATAAATTAAATATCAAAATAAAAAATACAAATAATGAAACTGAGCACCTAGGCGTCAAAGTACTCCTCCTCATCACTGTCAATTGGTAAATTATATGTATAATATTATGTTTAAAATTCGCGTTGTAAATAGTTCTTTCTTTTACTCCACTTCACTCTCAACTCGACTCAAAGACTTGTAGGGATGATGAGATGTCAATTTTTTTTTTTTTCATGAATATACATAAAATATTAAATCATTAGATGTAAAAATAGATAAAAATACGTTAAATAAAAATTCTTGGAAACTCCTAATTAGTTAGATTAGAAGAATATCAAATAATGCAAATTATGTAAAAATGAAAAATATAAAACTCAATTTATAAAGGGCCTCTTTGTTGAATCAAAATAGAGTCTAAAAAACTAATCTTAGTTAATTGCTTTATCTTAGAAAGGAATTCTTAAATATCAAAATTTTCATTTGACATTTTTAATTATCTAAAGCTTCTTTATGTCACTAGTGACACTGTAAGATAGATTACGTCATTAGAAAATGATTTAATGAAGTAAATAATTACATTAGAATATAATTCTCCGTCTACGGTATATAATTATAGTGCCACAAACTTATCTGATCCGGTGACCAAAATTGGAACTAACGTCGCTACGGAACAAGTGACATCAAAATGACATTTTTGTAGGGAGATGACATTGGCAAAAGCGACGGTAGCGACGTTCTGACCGGGTCAGATAAGTTTGTGGCACTATACTTATATTTATGGCTTCTAGGCAGATCAATTGATCTTTAAAGCAAGTGACGTGCCACGATCAAGTATTGGAATGGTGTTTTTTTTTTTATGGCTCCATCGTTTTTACTATGAATTCAGCCAATGTCAAGGTTGAATTAAACAGATGCTACGTTGAGTGCAAATTGGCCAGAGATACTTGCCGATTAATTACCGTTTATTAAAGTGGTTGAGGCACCTGAACTACAAACAGCACAACATTTAAGTTGGTACGTTAGGGGTTAGGTTTGAAGGGTGATTATTAAGACCCATTTGTGCATCTGAGAGGACGTTAACTGTCATGCTGTCATGCGAATATTAATGACAGTCATTGATTGGTTCAATCAGCGGAGGGGTTGGGGTATATAATAAATGCTTTGTCCAAAATTATTTCGTATCAGTATTAGAATAGAATAGATCTTTATTTCATGTCAAACACAGGCACTTGTGAAATATCGAGACTAGGTTTGCGGTAACAAATAGTAGGTTCTATGGAGAAGAACCGGTAAGAAACTCCATGAATTATCTTAAAATAATAGATTACAATCTTGATTAGTGTGGTAAGCTGCGAGAATAATGTAATTTAATGTGAATAAAAAATAAGAATAGGATAATAATGATTTGCCTTTGAATAAGATTGCCATGGCAGTTACTAGCTGACCATAATGAAGAGAAATCAACTATTATTGTCAGTGTCTATGATTAAGTATGAATATGTAAAGAAACTCAAATAATAGCACATAATAATTTGGAGTTAAAAACACCCTGAGATATTCATAGGGACAAAGGAATTAATGTCTTTTTATAGTCTTCAGACCAAGAAATCCGTATTGATTGTACCTACTAAATTATGGACGGTTTGATATGAGGGATCTAAGCGGCTTATTTCGAAATATCGTAAGCGATTGTGTACCAATTATCAGCAATATTAGATGTCGTACTAGTTTCATTTTCTTTGATTACTAGACCTTAGTTTCGGCTCGATCCCCTAAAGGTACAAACATTAATTTATCTTATATTTGTATAGTGTTGTTCTCACCTACATACTTATTAAAAAATGTAAGGCTCTATTCATACTATACAAAATAAATCGTGGACATACATTTCCTGTCGGTGAACTAAAGCGTACTTTCACTCGAATCCGTCGGCGCGGTGGCTAAGCCATTACCTTTCTACGCTATTTGCCGCGGGTTTGATCCGCAAGGAACAAAATATAGGTATTTATAATTATGATTTACAGATAGTTGTTTCGGGTCTGGGTAAATTGTACCTTAGTCACATGCGCTTGGCAGATTAGATTGGCGGTTTGTTATTATTGGCACACAGGATGATGCTGCTAGAATAAAAAGAGTTTATTCACAAACTGGCACTGATAATAATCCCAGCCTTTTTTTCAATCCCAAGCCAGCAATATCTTCCAGTCACTTATTCCACGCAAGAATAAAAGGCGCGCTTTAAACCAGATCAACATAGAAATACAGTAACATTGTCATAAAATCGCAAGGATTTTCTTAGAAATTTCCTCTGGAGTATTCTCGAGCGAGTCTTCAAGCCTGGTTCAGTGTTGCCCTCTATCAAAATACTACGAAGCGTTGCTTAGGGCAAACTGAATCATGTTTATTTAGGCGGTATGCCGCGGAGCCCGAAATAGCCTGGCTCCCGACTTTTATATGACCCGCTTGTAAAGTTAGAAACGGCTAGAATTTAGGTATTTTTTTGTAATATTTTTGGTGAGGTTAGACACCTGGGTCTCGTTTTTTGTCAGGAGAATATTATCCAATTTTGTTTTGGGATTAACGAAATTGTTTTGAGGAGACGAGGTATTGAAATTGTCTTTTCTGAAGAGATGTGTGTCTCTACGGGCCATTTCTGTAGCTTCAGTCTAATCTGCTTCTTAGCGTATGAAATAACCTAGAATTGTATTTTATGAGTACGAATATTTCAACCAATTTTTCTATTACCTAACCCTAACGATTTATCAACTATAAAATAAAAATCGAACACCCTCGTAATGAGTACCTACTACAATTTAAAAATTATCACGATTTAATGAATAAGAAAGTATGAAAGTTGGCAACTATTATTTATACCTAATATCCTGCACATAATTCTTTTTACCGATGCCTCCCCCTCCTTTATTGATCTTGTATCGTGGGCACAGTTTACACACATAAATCTCACATGCACACCACACTTCCGGAATAAATATCTGTAGGCATACAATTATTTTTTTCATGACGTTATCGGCCCCCCCGACTCGTAGCGCAGAAAGTCAATCGCGTAGCCCTCCTTTTGAGGCAGTCAGGTAAAAAACTGTAATTTACCCTGAATATAATACCTACACGTGAAAAACACGTGAAAAATATAACTTAAGGTACCTTTTAGCATAGAAACAACAAATATTTTTGTCAAATACTGCGGTCTATCGTCACGTTTTTGACAAACAAGTGTGTGACACAAACAAATAAATTGAAATATTGTACAAAAACGTTGTTGGTCTACAGCGCTCCACCCAAGTCAATAGCGATGCAGATTAGTTAGTGTTTTGAGGATCTTTTTTTTCTGTGCAAAGAGTTTCCGATCATCCAATGACATTTTACAAATAGACGCGTTGCCCGCGCTCTACATTGGGAATATTAAAACAAGGTATTCACTTAATCATGCATCAACCAGTATGGCGGCTGTAC
This sequence comes from Allophyes oxyacanthae, assembly GCA_932294325.1. NCBI lineage: Eukaryota > Metazoa > Arthropoda > Insecta > Lepidoptera > Noctuidae > Allophyes > Allophyes oxyacanthae. Next base: position 12,666,983 of record OW028629.1, read on the forward strand.
GTCCCTTTCAAGCTACTACTGCTAGAACTGCTGTCGACGAATCAACAGTGTACAGAAAAACCTAATTTAATGTGGTTTATATTTACACCTTAATGAGCTGTCTTAAAATGTATAGGTTTGTCCAACTATGAATAAATAACTAACCTAACCAACTAGTTTGGCCTAGGTTAAACTATTAAACATGCTTATTGCTAATTTATATAGCTATGTTTTATTATTTAATAATGTCCTGAATAAAAAATAGTTCCCACCATTAGAAGAAAATTTTACGTTGGTGCCCTTCGTGGAATAAAAAATTAATATCTATTATTTTACTGTTCCACGAAAAGCACCAAACCAAAATTTGGATCAGTGCTGTTCGTAGAATAGCTTTGGTGCTAATTGATTCAGTGCCATTCAAATCAGTGCTCTTCGTGAAATACTTCAACCAAACACCAATAAAGAAGTGAAATCCACTCTCCCTACAGCAAACTGCTAAGTGATAAGTAAATACACGTAGAAATAACTCTCCAACTCAAACTACTTCAATCTGAACTACAGCTTGTTAATTCCTCATACGACTAATCACATAACAAGGATTCAAGTTAACACAATAATTCAAACTGTATGGAAGCTGGCAAACTGTCAAGAGCTACATTAAAACAATTTACATAGTAATTATTGAAGTCAGACCGCAATACAGCTAAGTTGGTGTGCACACTAATCTATAATAGTTTATTGTAATTTAATTAAGATTTTTGGTGCTAGTTGTTGAGGCCCCTAACGCTATCTCCACTTTTCACTGGTCAGCTGTAACTGCCATGGCAATCTTGTTCAAAGGCAAATCTTTATTATCCTATTCTTATTTTGTATACACATTAAATTACATTATTCTCTCAGCTCTTACCACAACATTGTACTAATCAAGATTGTAATCTATTATTTTAAAAGTTTCTTTCTTTTACAATAATAAATTAATTTATTATGATATACCTAATTTACTTATTTGATATTGGTTACCAAAACTTCGGTTTGATCATAGGTCATAGTTTGTAAATGCTTATACATATACAGAGTTGACTTAGAACTAAAATAATACACTCATAAGATAGTTTCTTATTTAGTTTATTATAAAGGAAAGAGAAAAGGAACGAGAGAATGTCCCGCTGTTTTGAACGAGATCGTAGTTATAAACGTGAATCTTATTCATCTTCAACGGGTTCAGTTGAAAATTAGCGCCGGGCTATGTCTGGCATACGCTGAATTGAACCTTTTTGGTGCAGCCGTGAGGCCCACATGATTGTGGTATATCCTACATAATTATACTTTATTTAATATCCATCTTATTTTTTTTTTTTGTTCTTCTTGTTGTTTTCTTTTTTATTTATTCTTTTCGCATGTGGCATCCAAATAAATTATTTTTCTTCTTTCTTCTTATCTTATCAATGTTGAAAACACACTGAATTTTACATCAAAATGTTTGCCCGTTCACTGTGCAATGTGAATGTAATGAACGCTTCCACTTCTCAAGACTAACATTTCAATAGCGCACAGATGTTTGTTCCGTCTAAATGTTTCTCCATTCGATTGTAATTGCATTGATACGAGGAAATATTCTATTCCTTTTTGAAGACTATTGAAATTAACGTTACCTACATTTTGAATTCATCGTCACTGCTTTAACGGTGAACATCATGAGAGAATCGGCTTGTTCCAGCACATTTTCTTTAACTTGTGACGTCCACGTACTGGTTCTTGGCCCGTCCGGGAATATATTGATTAGTCTAAACAAACCTTTTATGATGTTAAAATATGGATTTTATAAAATTAATGATAGTCTTTATTTTGAACGACAAATACTGTTTTGCCGCAATACGCAGAAGCTAGCTCCCGCGCGTTTTTGTATGCCGCCGATTTGAGATTAATTGTCTACTAAGCGGATGATGGTTCATCTGATTCTCTTTCCATATCAGCGTTATAATCAAATCCCATGCGAATAGATTTAAGAGTTTAAGACTTACACGAAAGGCGAAGATACCTGTTATATTTATTCACATATTTTATTATTATTAGCGAATTTATGTATCTTTTATTATAATGCCTTCGTCCGTGTGTCACTGCAGGGGTGCCAACTGAAAATCAGCGCTGGGTGTCCCACGCCTAGCACACGCTGGGTTGGTAACCTTTTCTACATAGGCATGCTCGACAGCACATTTAGATATATTTACCAATGTAAAATTTTACTTTTGTGCTGTTATTTTCTTGTGACTGTTGTGTTGTCCTATAAGGACTTTTTTTTTATCAATACAAAATTATGGCCATGGGTATAATCAAATTTTCAGAATACATTATTCAAGGCAAAACCGAAGAGAAGCGGAACAATAATAGTGTAGCAATAAATTGTAGAGTAAAAATACTTGTCATACCGCTAGTCCGTATATACCTTAGAATGTCCAAAGCTTATTAATTCCGCATACCACAATTGCGAGTGTTGCATAACATGAGAATCGCATAACGTCCATATTGGCACGCCGCCATCATGCTGACTATTCCGGGCGTCGACCTCTTTAGACGTGTTCAAAACAATGGGGTTTTATAACAATTGTGACATAATATCTTGTGGTACGAGAAAAGAATAGGCCGCGACTTCATCACGTAAGAGGCGGCAGGGGTTGAATCGCCTAGATCGCCCAAAGTATCCAAGTCCTGTTGCCGCTAAGTCACTTCTACCTACAGTCATTTTTATCCTTGCCATAACCTATTTTGGGGTCGACATTTATTCGTATTAGTGATGCGACTCGAGTTAGATTTTATCACTCGAGTCATAAACGATCATACCTATCACATAACGTCATTCGAGACATTTTACAATTTCCCTCGAGTACTCGGGTGGTTCTCGAGTCACTCGATCACACAGCTCGTTCGATTGATATTCGAGTATTAAGCAAGTTGACTGTCGAGATTTAATAAAACTGTAAGCTCAATAAAAATCCCATCTTTTATTGCAAAACATCAGTCTAACATCCATCTGTAAAACATTGTAATAAAATAATTGAAATTAAAATACCTATAAGAATAAAATAATAAACATGGTCAGAGACATAAAACTAAATATTTTTACAAGAACTACAAAAATCCTGTTTGCTTCGGTGAGAGGTGGGAGAAAAAAAATTTAGACTCGACTTCACTCGAACTCGAGTCAAAATTTTTTCACTCGGGTACTATTGTTTTCTGGTCTCACTCGAGTAAAAATGGACTCGAGTCGCATCACTTAATTCAGATCATATTTGGAAGTAAATCTGTCTAAACCTAAAATTATACTGCGATCAGCAAACCTATCTCGCGTGGTAATTATGGTATTAAGTCTATAATTATTATCGTCTACCGCAAGGGCGATTGATTAAATAGTTTGACAAGACCCATGTTTGAATGTAGGAGTATGTTGCCCTATGAATTCATTTGATCATTTTGTAAAAGGAACTGCAGAAGTAAGAGTTATAATTATCTTTTAAGCCATTAACTTTGGTATAAACGTCGTAAGATAGATGAATATACTAATAAATCATACACACTCCTAATAATTTACATCACAATTGCATGCGGGGTTGAAATTATTTATTAGCGTCTATTTTTTCTACAAAGCAATTGTAGTTTCGAGTGGTTCTCTTTCCTTATTTGCTGTGTAATGATGTGGTAACCAAAATACCATCTTAACTTTGAAGAATTATATCAAATAACATTAAATCTAAACGAATATAATAGCAGTTTAGCAAGTCAGTCATCTTTAAATCTCTAATCCTAGCTACTGCTAGGTCTTCTATTTGCTTTATAACCAAATCATTAAACATAGCTTCAAAATCATTCACTCCAATACCTTATTTATCGACTCCAAATTCTTTTCGGCCAGTCAACAGTAATCAGATCAACAAAAAACAGAAGTAGAGTCCATCTCCAATCACATATTTATTTTCAAAGCCCGTTTGATCCGTGATGTTGCTATTCCTTTGATGTTCTATTTGGGATGTCGGCGGCCATTTTGGCATTAATACAGCTGTTAATAACATGGTTAATCGTCTTGAAAATGTTCGTTACATGAATTATGTATGTCTATTTATCAGAAATGGACTGTGAAAACGCTGGACTATTTAGAGTGGATATTTCTTTCGGATTCACTCTAAATGTTTTGGTAGAAAACGTAGATTTGTAGATAGGTGTAATGGTGTTTATGTGTTTGTTAGGTTAAATTAGTTTCCGTATGCTTGAGAGCAGTGGCGAAGGGTGAAAATTTTCATAGGGGAAGCCGTCCCAAAAAAGCCCTCCAAAAAAAAATCACACTTACCAATTAATGCTGCAGGACAAAAATCCATACCTACCGTCTCTTGTAATCAATATATAGTCATGTCTGGAAAAGCTCGACCTAACTGAATAACAAGCCTTTTTTTTGTCAATTGGATGAGTAAATAATATAATATTACGTTGGTCTATGCACTAACTAAACCCTAAAGGGAAGCCGATGAGAATCGGGTTGTATGGACTCTTCGCCACTGCTTGAGAGTAAGGTTATATATAAAATAATACTCTTTGTCTTAGCGTGTTAATAGTGACACGCATTAAAATGAAATTGATGCTGATCTGTCTGATATCCTTCTGATATTTTTTCTGGTGGACTTTTATGGTAACTAGTATTTATTAATGCTGTATTTTTTCGAAATATTCTATAGCGGCTGTGCTGTAAAAAATGTAATTTTTTTGTTTGATTAATTTATTTGATTATTTTAAGTATCTAACAAAGGCGTTTGTACATTATTAAAAAAAATAACTTTCATAACTTATTAACAGAAGCATCGGCACGCGGTCGATTTCACCATTATAATTAATTCCTTTGATAAATTGTTCCATTTTGTGTATCTTCCTTTTACAATTTTATCGCATATTCGAGAACTTTCCTGCCCATTGAATTTAATTAACGTTTCGGATTATTTCGTGTCTGTTACAATTTTCATCTTTTCCGTTTTCAGACATTAACATTGTTCAGGAACTTTAAAGGTTTTTTACATCAAATGTATAATTATTGTAATCCTTATAAATTCATTCTTGCGATTATTTGTCAACAGATTTATTCTTACTAAATTAAATAAGCGATTTATTAGTTTACTTGTAGATAGTCAATGTATAATCGTCAATTTATCGTGTCCCTTTAGTACAATTTATCAACTTTAATCCCTCCACATCTGTGCCAAACATGGTTTTAGACAGTGATAGTAAATCTACCGGCTCTAATACTGTAGTAGACCCTTTTGGGATCATAGATGTAATAATACTATTAATATGTATACCGTATATCTATACTATTAATGTAATAATAATACGAGTATGTATAGTAGGCTTTAGATAATTTTAATCAATTTTTGGTAATTTTTTGTATCATAAGTGAATGGTGTATCACAAGTAAAATCACTGCAGTGCAAGGAATGAGTCTCTACGAATGACGAAACATAAGATGATCTGGTGCACCTTGGGAACTCAGCCTCGATAACACAATTGCTGACTGGATACTCTTTCCACTATGGCATACGATTCCCATGTGACGGCTCACGTCGACTTAATAGAAGAAGAATCACAGTAATCCGAAGTGACCATTCGAAACCCAGTGCCGTGTGTTCCATGTGGCACGCAACGTAAGATTTTGAGTGTCGATAGAAGAATAATAATACTAAATGTATATAATTAATATTTTTCTCTTTTCACAAAGGTTATATTATAATAATAACATTCTCTTAAGGTACATCATGGTGAAAAAACTCATTTAAGAGAGACTGGAGTCTAGTACTAGAAAAATCCTGTGTGACAGATCACCAGGTTTACCCTGAATACATGGTAGGTGTTCAAGACATTATGAGATGAGAAGAGACATAAGTATTGAATAAAAAATATTTCAAATTCATATAATTATGTGTTTTGTGAAGTATATGTGTCTCCTTCTCTCACACATACACAAGAAGAATCACTTTTATCCTTTTGAGATCCGTAATGGCAATCATTATTAGGATGATTGTTATTTCGGATGATATTCAAGACTTTCTGAAGCTGACCATACTATGGTAGGTACGTATTTTTTGCTTTCCCACTAGCGTTCATGATCTCTCTTGACTCCCACACGGTTTGCGAATGAACTCTGTTACTGAGGTAAGAATAGAAACAGTTTCAATATTACGTCAAGATCTAAATTTAGAAGTTGTTCGACATAGGTACCCACATACGTCAAGTATTCTTGATATAGCGTAGATTGAACAGTTGAACTTCAATGGGAGTTATTATTTATTCTTCTTAGCAATTTAGTTTATTTAGGTTCTTAGTAAATTTGCATGCCACTGTGTGAGCGAAATATGAAGAACTGTCTGTTCTTTACGAACTCTGTACCGTGTTTCATAGCAAATAAATATATTTCTATTTCTTAACGGCTGTCAGAGGATGATATTGACATAAATACTCGTAGTATTATAATATTATAATAATAATGTTTTTGAAGTGTCTGTTTATCAGTAAATTCGGACCAACTTTTAAAAACTACTCCGTGAATATTGATTCGGTTTTATCAAGGATACAGCTTATTAAGAAGATTAATTTATTTAAGACGCTCATGCCCGTTAGCAAGCCACCTTCACAAATTACCGATGTTGACATTAACGTCAGCATTTAGCATCGCAAGTGCAAGATTTTCTCGATTTAAATCGTAGTTATTATCAAACCAAAAAAATATAAAAACAAAGGGTGCGCGTTTTCGATGCAAGTTCATTTAAATGCGCGCGCACATTGTTAATACATTTTTTGCTTGAAAGTAACTACGGTTGAAATCGAGAATAACTCACACTTGGGGTACCTACATACCTGCATGTTGAAATATTCTATTACCTACCTATACAGGATATTTTTTTAAGTAGTGCACAAAATGTTCAGAGTTGTTCAGTGTCCGTTCCCAAATGCAACCGCAGTACTAAAATTTACTGCAAAACAAAATAACAATTTGATTTTGTATGGCTTGCGCTAGTAAATTATGCGTCCCCCAATAGTAAGTCGAATTTACGTTTTATTTTAAAGTATAGATATCCTAATTCTGCGGTTGCATTTAGGAACAGAGACGAAATCACTCTACAAATTATGCGCACTACATAAAAAATCTCCTGTAGGTAATATACAAAATAAATAATATCTAATGTTTAAAACTTACTATCTCGGATAAGACGTAAAAGTTGTCCAGCAGGTAACGGTCAAGACGGTGCTCCTGAAACAAAGACTTAACATTTTAAAACTTAATTATTAAATAAAACATTAAGTGAGCGCAATAGCCTACTAGAAGAACAACGAAACTGTTCTATACAAATAATTCAATATTACTTGAATAAATGTATGGAACAGTTGATTTTTGTATATGAGCCAACGAGCATAATAAACGCATTTTACGATTACTAAATCATAATAATATATTATTATTCTGCATAATTTATCTCTAGCCTCGAGACAACTCATGTCGGCGCAACCCGTTGCAATAGATTAGGTAGGTACCTACATAATAATATTATTACCTATGTACCTATAACAAGTCCCTGGCGTCGACCGCAAAACTGATTCCATAGATTGATATAACATTTCTATGACTCAATCTTATGTTATAAAAACAATGCGATGCAAAGTTCAAAACGCTGAAATTGGGTACCTATTGAAAACGTCTGTCGGAACTGGTCAGCTTGTAACTGCCATGGCAATCTTATTCACAGGCAAATCATTATTATCCTAGTCTTATTTTTATTCGCATTAAATTACATTATTCTCGCAGCTCTTACCGCAACATTGTACTGATAAAGATTATAATCTATTTTTTGAAAAGAGTTACCATGGAGTTTCTTGCCGGTTCTTCTCCATAGGGTCTACTATTTGGAACCGTGCACCTAGAGTCTCGACATTTCATAAGTGCCTGTATCTGGTTTACATGAAATAAAGATCTATTCTATTCTATTCTATACTCTTTTGTCGTGTCTATGTAGTTATAAACTTGGTCGCACTTCGAAATATTTATTCGTGGTTCTCCCTGGCTAAAACGGTGCAACGGTAGAGTTTGAACCCACGACCTTTCAAGCTCAAGTTCATCCATTAGACTATTCCACTTCAAGATTTAATCAGAAAATAGGTTGAGGCTAGGAGCCCATAAACCTGATAAAAATTCTTTACATGAAGAAAAATATTGTGATAAGAAGATTACTAGAACGCTTAGAGAGTGCCAACAAACGTTTAGTACTCCATAGTGAATATTCGATTTAGAAATACATACTTAGTATAGTATACATTTAGTTTAAATAGTTATAGTAATAGGAAGAAAAATTTTAACTATGTATACCTAGCAATTAGTAAATTAGTAATCAATTTAGAAACTAAGTTGAAATGTAGCGTGGTCAAATAAAGGCTTTTTATTTATTTATTTATAGGATACCTGCCTTCGTTAACGCTCAGGTCTAGGTCTGTGTTCCCTATAGAGGTTTTGACAAAAGGACCTCAATGACGCTAAAATTTAAAAGAAAAATTAATTACGGTGGAATTTCGACCACTGAAAGACCACTAGTATTATTCATTACAACAACAAGGTTTTAATAAGTATGCTTCTTGTTGTCACTTAGTAAAGCACGAGAGTTTTGTAATTACAACGAGATTTTACCCTCGTGACCTATAGAAAGAAACGATGGCGTATTCTGTCAAGCCACTCGCAAAGTTAGCATAGTGTTGAGAGGCAATCAAGCGGAAGCCTCCAGCCTTAGCCTGCTTCGGTATCTAGACTTCATCAAACGCGACTTCAAACGCTGTTGATGTGACTTTGACATAGCTTGAAAAAGACAGATGAAAAGCCTGTTTACCGGTATATATAGTCGAAAATAGTGCTTACATTTGAGCATCACTTACGACACAGAAGAATGGCAGAAATGCTTAGGTTCTTACATCGAGATTTGACAGTAATACTAACACACCGACTGTGGAAGTAACTCTACCTTGCAGAATATCGTAGCCAAATAACACTGTTGTGATCTAATAGTGAGCACGATCGCCAGTGCTCCTTAGGGAAGCATCAACACACAAAACGAGGCTAATAGTACGGTCGGCAACGCGCAAGTGATGCCCCTGGTGTTGCAAGCGTTCCTCCGAGGGGTACAAAGTTTTATCTTCACTTATATATAATTTATTTTATATTTCAAGAAGTCCGTCACTGGCTATTATTTAAATTCTGCTCAATACCTTTTGTATCACAAGCATGATATTAATATCGTAAAAGTCTTTCCATCCTGTTACTCAAAACCAGCTAAACAATAAACATAACCAACGTGGGTACAGTATAGGTACTAGCTGTTCTTTCTAAAATTCAGCGCAAAATTCTCCGAGTCTAACTTATGGTCGTCTAGGGACAGAGCTTTGGGATTACTATTTTATACGATTAGGTACCTACAGCTGCGTACATCTAATATTTATAAAGTCCAAACTAGAGTAAATTTGGGAGTATAATATTATCTTAGTAATTGAGGTCAATTTGCAGGGATGGGATAAATATGTGAAGCTAATGTTCTTACAGTAATTGAGTGGAATAATTCGTTGGAAAACATGTTATTTTTGGATGGGACAAGGTTTGTCTTATACATTTTCATCTCCAGCTAGTATTTTGAAATTCGAGCAATTCGCACCATCAATTTATATTCAGGTCGAAATTGATATGTTTACGTCACTGGGGTGAATTCGCAAAAGTACAATTTTTTAGAATAGAACAGATCTTTATTTCATGTAAACCAGATACGGGACTTATGAAAATCGAGACTCCTAGATGCACGGTTCCAAATAGTAGACCCTATGGAGAAGAACCGGCAAGAAACTCCATGGTAACTCTTTTAAAAAAATAGATTATAATCTTTATAGTCTATTTTTGTCGTTCTATCTAAGTCGTCGTTAGATTATAATCTTTATCAGTACAATGTTGTGGTAAGAGCTGCGAGAATAATGTAATTTAATGTGAATAAAAAAGACTAATAAGACTAGGATAATAATGATTTGCCTGTGAATAAGATTGCCATGGCAGTTACAAGCTGACCAGTTCCGTAGTTTACACTATGTTACAAACAATGATCTTTATGATCATGAGATGTATTATGTACTTTAATGTTAATTTTGTGTGTGTGACTTGGCTGTCGCATTAGGTTATAAGACCTGTAATGATCGTTTTAAGGCATTTAAATAGATAAATAAATCTTTTTGTCCTGCCTCGAATGGCTTGATTCGTCCTGCTATCAGCAATGCTTTCTATAAATAATGTGGTATGCGTGAACCCTCAAATGAGAATCGATCATGCTGTGGTAGAAAGATTAGCCAATCAGCAAGGTTACCCAAAATAAGTTACTACGTAAACCTGTTTAATAATTAATTCAAGGCAAAATTTTCACCAAAAATATTATTTCACGCGTCGGTTATGACATGATTTTTTTATTTTCTTCCTTACCCCGACCTAATAATTTAGTTATCACGAAGGCGGAAGTGAGGCAAAGGTCGCATATTCAGCCCAGTCGAATGCCCGGCTCCTTACATAATGTATCGCTGACACCCGACATAGTGACACTACGAAGTCACATAAAAGCTCGTTCATACGTTACGTTTGTGCAACCTTCGTATTTATTTACGCAAGTCATCCTTTTGCCAAGAGATTTGGATCACAGCCGTAACTGTACACTACGGTTCCCGAAAAAGAAAAGTCCACTCATCTTCCCCATTGATGCTGTAAAAGGAAACAAAGCGATTATAAGTCGAAAAGATAGGCAATCATTCCGTTATGAATATTTAACTCATTGGCTAACGAGAGGACATCCCTGCTTCCGAAAACAATACTAATGCGTTTGTAGCGACATGAAATAACTAGTTACAACATGGCAATAGATTACACCAGCGCCGCCTATCAGAATATAGCGGCAACTCCGATCCTACATCGCACTATGAAAGAATGTTCACGGAAAATTGCCTTTATACGACTGTCTGACATCCACCGTCGAGCTTCGGCCCACCAGGAAATATCACCTCGCCTGGTCGGAAGATTTTCCCTTTTCAATGGAGGAACACCATAACATAGTTCCTCGACACCTTTCATCACTTAGTGGAAAATAACTATTTATACAGAATATTTTTTATATAGTGCGCAAAGTTTTCATAATGATTCAGTGTCCGTTCCCAAATGCAACCAAAGTACTAAAATTCACACCAAAACAAAACAAAAAATTGATATTGTATGGCTTGCGCTAGTAAATTATGCATGTTCTCCATACTACTTAGACGAACTTTCGTATTGTTTAATGAGTCCCAATATTGCGGTTGTATTTAGGAACAGTCACTGAACCACTCAGCAATTTATGCAAACTATATAAAAAAATATCCTGTATAAATATTATTATTTCCATTGGCAGTAGCATTTTATAGCACCAGTCAACAACTTACTGCTGTCAGCAATCTGTTTGCTAACTATTGTATATTCACGGGTATTCATTGTAACCGATTTTTAGGAGTCGCATATTGAACAGCGAACTCTAGTTTGACATAACGGTGATTGATGAACAAAACACAGCTTACTCGATCATGGCATGAAGTGAAAAAACGTCACGTGTAAACGGGCCTTAATCCCTCCAAAAAAGAAAACCATTTAAATGTCATGGGTGCGATGAGAGAAACGAATGGCGTTGCAGAGTGGGGAATAGAAAAATCCCGTATTTTACAGATAAAAAGCTCGAGCGAAATGTTTGGACAGAAAACAGTGCCTTATGATTTTATTATAGGAATAGAAGATGATAAGGAAGTACTTAGATATAGTGTCAATGTGTGTTTTACATCTATAAACACGATAAGTATGGGTACTAGGTACTTTTAACTACGCGTTAATTGGATTGGCAGGACTTAATAAGGTGTTAAAAAATTAACTCTGGAATTTCGTGAAGTTGTTGTACTCATCACTATGAACAACTTTTACTATGGGACAAACCCTGAAGTCGCGAAAAAGTAATCAGCTCTTCCATACATTTAGTCGAGTAATATTTTATAATTTGTATTGAACAGCAGATTTTTTTTTCCGATTTCAATGTTTGTTTCATAATAAAAATTGTTCATAATGATGAGTAGGTACCTATCTACAACAACTTCACGAAATTCTTAGAGTTAAGTTTTTAACACTTCGTATAGCTAATTATCGTGCTGTTAATAAGTAGTATCTATAATAAATAAATAAATCCAGTCCATTGCTGTCTCACTGCTGGGCACGGGCCTCTTCTCAGAATGAGAAGGGTTAGGCCTTAGTCCACCACAGTGGCCTAGTGCGGGTTGGCGGACTACACACACCATCAAGAACTTTATGACGCCCTCTCAGATGTGCAGGCTTCCTAACGATGTTTTCTTTATGAAAAGAGTATCCATGGAGTTTCTTGCCGGTATATCTCCAGGACCAACCCACTTGGAACCGTGCGCCTAGAATCACGACGTTTTGAAAGTGCCTGCAAAGGCCCAGTTGAAATAAAAATCTTTGACTTTAGATAGGTAATCAAATTCGAAAAGTCAGAGACGCAGGCCGGGTTTGAACTCAGATGCTCCTGCAGGGAAGTCGAGCGTTCTACCGCTAAGCAATCACAATTTTTTTTATCTATATTATGACTAAAATAAAAATTATACTACGCTAAGTATTAATGTACTTGAAGTGAGTTAATATCTTAAACATCAACACCAGAAAACTAAAACAACCACTTGATTTCAATTCAACTTAGGCTTTTGTTTAGACAATACTCAAAGCGAAAAGGGAAAACAAAACAAATTTTATATTACCTTTATCAGTAGGAAAATTCCCTCAAAGTTGCCCTCATAGTAGAAACAAACAGATTTTCATTTGCGCCCCTATCATTGTAATCCCTTTCACATTGCCCTTTAGCCTCCCTTTATAAGGAAAATTGTTTGAAGAAAAATACTGCCGGTAAGTACCAACTGTGTATAAATCTGTGAATCTACGAGTATTTACAGAAGCGTTACCGTTATCGCTGACGTAGATCCCTCATTTTATATGTCAACGCTCAAAACCATTCACACGTTAAAGCTAACGTACCTAGCGATAACGTTTCGTTGATTTTTATTGCTAAATGTGTTATTTAGAGAGCGTTGACGTTAACGCCGACGCTGGAGCTCGTGTGAATAGGCTCTAACACGTCATTACATGTAACAATAGGTAATTAAAATTTTCGTTATTTTTCTATTCAATCCGATTCATATTTGGTGGTGTGTGCATGTGACACGTATGTTTGTAAACTGTACCCTCGATACAGGAGAAATATATATAGAAATAGTGAGGGGCAACGTTATTTAAAAAAGAAAATAAAAAAAAATAAAAATTTTGATTGTATCTTAGTAATTACATAAGGTCACATAATAATAATAGTAGTCTTAATGATTATAATAGTAAAATTATAGCCTATGTTTTTTAGTGATAATGTAGCTTTCTACTGGTATTTTTTTTTAATCTGTCCATCAATATTTGAGTTTAATCATTACAAACAAAATTTTCTAATACAAATCTTTTCTCTTTATAACATTAGTGAAGATTAAGTTATAATCCCAATAATGCTTTTAAATTACATTAATGTTTGTATTTGATAACATCACAAAGTTCACAAAGAGGAAACATGAATCCTTATATCCTTTGAAAATCTGAAATGCAGCTAAAGATGCGGGCAATAGCTAAAATAACACGGCAGAGGAACTCATGATGTGAGAGATGAAGCGAGAACGCTTTTCACATTCCAATGGGCGGGCGGTGGCAAGTTAAGCGGAGTTAATGTGAACCTATGTATCTGTTATCGTTAATGGGCGAACAACCGGTAACGGTGACGGTTATCTGGTAATAGTATGAAAAACAATCAAATAAAAATCTTTATTTGTGAACATAAGTCGTTACAGGACAATAAAAATAAAGTACCTATCACAAATCAGCGTAAGTAGGTACTCGATGTATTACTTCTAGTATATAAATAACTTAAAAAGAATGCACTATTTCGAATCTGTTTCAGTAGTACCAGTAATTTATAATAAGTAATTTATATTAATCGTATAATTAATTTTAATTGTAATGGTAATTGTCATGCATATTGTGGTGTTTGCCTATAATGGGCTATGCATTTAGTAAACTTTATTATTTAAGAAAAATGTAGGTAATTATGTCAATCATAAATAAATAAATATATAAAATATGTAGGTACCGTAAGGGCCATTTTCAATAACCAAAGTTTCGGTATAGATTTCTCTACAAATAAATAAATGTGCGTGGTCATATTAATTTAAGGGTGTGGCTGAGAGCATCAAACTGAACAACTTTCTCTATGGGACCAACATCGCGACAAAATTATCAGCTGTCCGATATGTTTCAATTCAATTCAAATTTTAATTTAATGGCTCCATCGCGATCGTGACTTTACGATGATTCTGTCAATGTCGAGGTTGAGTAAAACACGAGAATGTGGAAGATGGTCGGTAAAGTGGCGTAGAAATTGTCTTCTCTGGTTGAGTTACCTAAAAAGGACATCACAACATGAAGTTAATATTATTGTCCGATATGTTTGAGTTGAGTAGCTATTGATGTTTTGTATGGAACAGCTGATTATTATATGTTTACGTAAAGGCACGTATACGTAAAGGTACCTTATAGTATAGTTACTTATAATAAAGTATGGAAAACAGTGGATAATCTGCAGATTAGAAGCAGAAGAAACTTAAGTAAAGTACAAAAAGGAAGCACTCTATGTATTTCATATTTACATCAACAACACCTCAACTTCTGTTATAAAATATTTCCACAATTTCAGGTGCGTATGTGGAGTAATTTAAAAAATTCTTTTACAGCTACCGTAGATACAGCAGCGAAGCGGAAAGAGTATGTTTTTAAATGTATGACGGGTATGTGTGGACTTATTTATCTCTGGAATGTAGCATTGAGGTTTGTTATTGTATGAGGAGACGTGTTATAATGTTGCAATACATAGACAACATTTTTTTTAAATCTCGCTTTTCACTTTTTGTTTTTTTGAATTGTGTGGGTATAGTTTACACACATACATCTCACAAGCACACACACCCCGACCCGTAACAACTATGTGTAGTTCATACAAAAACTTTGGTTTTACTTTTGTTTTACTTTGGTATAAATGACGAAAAGGGGTTTATTATACCCATCATTATGAACAACTTTTACTATAGAAAGAAAGAAAGAAAGAAAGAAAAGAAAGAATACATTTTTATTCTGGACTCGCCAGGAACGAATAAAAGTTAGTATAAAAGGTACAAAAATAAAACAACAAATAAAAAATTACAACAGAAAAACAATAATCAAAGCAACCTGAACGAGACCAAAAATGGCTCCCATCTCAGCATAATGCTATCAAACCAACTCTGAAATCGCGAAAAAGAAATCAGCTGTTCCATATATTTAGCAGCGTAATATTGAATTATTTGTATGGACCATTGGTCTTATAGCAAAAGTTGTTCATAATGATGAGTTGGTACAATAACCCTCTTTCTACTGTACACTTTCTGAGTAACCGCATAAGTATTTTTTTTTAAATACACTGGAGAGCAATGAATCCGGGTCACCAAATAAACCTTAATATCTCAAAAACAAAGAATGATAGCTTATTCAAATAAACAGTATTATATAGACTATTTAATACTACTGAAATAAAATTAATAAAACTTAGTTATTATATGTTTTACTTATTAAAAATACACAAATTAAAAATGCGTACATTTTATCGCAATTTTTGTTTTAAATATCCATAATATTTTTACAGATATATCATTTTCTCACATTTTAATACTTTGTATTACTTCCGTGTCCTGTCAATACAAATGTCTTGCGATTCGGTATACGGCACAAAGTTTCTATGGAAATGTTTGAGAATATTCTCGCATTCCTCTATCAATGCAATTATCAGCTGTCGAAGCGTAGTATTTGAGTAGTATTATATAGGTCTATAAAATACTTGTTATTTGAATAAGCTGTCATTCTTAGTTTCCAAGATATTAAAGTTTATTATCTTGGTGACCCGGATTCATTGCTCTCGAGTGTAGTTCTAAAAGGTCGGCTACGCGTCGGTGACTCCTCTGGTGTTACCGATTTTCATGGGCGGCGCTGATCACTTACGATCAGGTGAACTGCAAGCTCATTAGCCCCCTATATCTACTATAAAAAAATGTCACTGGCTTGCAAGATAAACTTAATTGAAGAGGTATTGTTTTCCTTTCCAGTGATGTACAATATAAGTACCGAGCACTAAAATCCTTTTAGTGTTTGAAATATCAATGTTTCATTCTATCCGCTAGAAACACGGTCTCTTTCAAACAGGTGACAACCAAATTCGCCACGCTCGGCAAGCGGATTGTTTTCAATAAATAAATATGGGCGGATGCAAAAGCGGGAGTGGTTACATGCAGCTGTCTTCATGCAATGTTTATTCCAACCACTACTAGGATCCTTTTTGCTTAGAAGTAAGTATTGGTTGTGCACTAACATAATCGGTTTAAAGCGTTCGTTCACTCACACTAATCATTAGAACTGCGAAGGTACTTGCAAGGTTTTGCATCGAGATTATGTCGTAATTCTCTCAGGTCCAATTATTAGGTTTCTCCTTCTTTGTGGGCAACTTTTTCTTCAGCCTGTAAACATTCACTGTTGCAGAGGCCTAATCAATTATTTATCATCGATGTTCTCTACAGGCGACTACAAGATCTTACGATACGCGTACACTGGAACCTAATCACCGACCTATTTCTTGTCAGAACTATTCGGATGACTGTCTCGGAAGTTCATCTGCATACATTGCTGCCGTTTTCGGACGATGTCGGTCTTGACTGTGTAGTCAGACTGTAAAGCGTAAAAGGTGAAGATGTGTTTTGAAAATAAAAGTCTCAAACAAATGTACATTCTAGAAAATATCTTCCGCCATTTAATTCGTTGACGTTGTCGAAGTCGCTGTATGTGGGTTAATCAACACGGAGACAAATCCAAACAAGTTCGAATTTGTCGGTTGATCGGTCATTATCGGGTGTCATCGGAAGATGTTGGTTGTAATACTGTTCGCGCTCTCTTTCTTTTATATAGGTACGTTTGGTTCGATCGGCTTAGTTTGGCCGATTACGCCCGAGCATACTTCGGTCAATGACGGATTAGATGTACGCAAGCTGGTAATATCCATATGGTACGAACTCTACAATATTTGGCGATATCGCCAGTTCACCGCTTTTCTGCCTAAAAAACAGACTGATATGGAATTTAGATGTCCAAGAAGGCCTATATTATTGAACATCAAAATTCCATCATGTCCTAAGATTTATTTGCCTTCTTCTACAAAGAACCGTATTTTCAGACCTTTTCGCATGTCCAAGTCATTGCCATGCCGACAAAATGGAAGATTATTTATCGTTATAGCGGATATTTTCGTTCCTCCCTTCGCTTGTTTTTTATTCTTTCTATTCAGCCATTGTTTGTTTCTCGGGATAATAAGTTTCCATCAGGCCTACTACGGCTAAGTGATAAGTTGCGTCTTCCGATACTATCTGTATTAAGTGTATTTGCTAAGTTTGTTTAATAAATAATTTATTAAATGATACATTGTTTTGTTTAGTGAAGACAAAACTTGTAACTATTGTTTTAGTTTTTATTCTTTTATTTCATGTCGGAGCTACGAGTATGATCTGACAGTAACCACACAGTGGGCAAAGGCAGAAAAGCAGCGCAGAAATCCCAAAAGGAGATGGCGGGATGAGCTCAATGCTTACGAAAAAGATTGGTCTCAGAACGCAACAGACTGAGAAAAAATTAAAGAGGGGATGAAAGCCTTTACCCTGTAGTGGGATATCACAGGCTATAAAAAATTAAAAAAATGTTTTAGTGAAAATATTTAAAAGTGTAGGTAAAGTTGTATGAATGTATATAAATGAATAAAATAATACATAATACTAATTCTTTTAGTTTCAGTAGGTAAAGATTTTTTCTTTCAGGCGACACAAGTTGCGATGCGGCCCCACAATAATCTGTACTGACCATTCGAAACACAGTTCCGTGCGTCACGCAACATAAGTTTTTGTGTGTTTATTAAACACTATTTACTCATATCAAACAAAATTACCTGACCCAAAAATTTTAATCAAGCTGCTATCCAAACGTTTCTATTATCTACGCTATAAAACAGCTCCCTATCTACCCCCTGGGCATACCGACAGGGTATCGTGTTGCGATATCATTGCTTTGGGCCCATGGGGGCTACTATGAGATAGATCGGGAGTTACTACCCCCGGCAATTGTATAGCAATCGGTTAGAATTAACCTATGTTTTACCCAGGGGTGTACCCGTGTACGGTAGCCTAGAAATAGGTTGATTTATTTTATCACATACGGGAATTACATACATCAGATTAGCAAAAATTACCTGGCGAAAAATAAGTGCATTTTGTTGCATCAACAGATGCTACATATCAAGCTATAAAGTTTCAAGCATAAGCTGACCTCACATTTTGTAGTCTTTCCGTACAATGAGAGGTCAGCTTATACTGGAAATGTCTGGGCAGTTCAGTTTCTACCCTGCTATAAGGGTTCGTAGTACGCTCCCTGCTTTGCACTACCAAATATTTCATCGAGTCTTCCTTCTTGGTGATATGACCAAAGAACTTGAGTATCCGTATTGGAACAGTCGACGATAATCTTGCCTTAATATTAAGCTCTAACTATATTATTTATATACCAAACTCTGAAAACGCGTGTCTGGATCCTCGTAATTCTCGTCACCTTACTAGACATCTACCCAAATATTTTTTACGCAATACATAACTATCATCGTACACCCCCGTGTGTTCCGAAAATACGCTATTCTATATTCCAAGAACGAATGTAGAACAAATGTTATTACGACAGTGTCTAAGTTTTGTGTCGTGCGTATATTTACTAATGTTGTAAAGAGAAAAGTTTTTCGTAAGTTAGGAGATTTAACGCGGGCCTAACACGGTTTGTTTAATATAAATGATATGATTATTTTTTTCATTTCTGTTAATATTCTCGAAATATACGCCTATAATATTGACGTTTCCACACTGTCTATAATCATCATTCACCTGTCGTTATCCCATGTTATTTGTGGTCAGCGCAATGCCTTTTTCTTCCATGAATTTCTATTTCATCTCAGATTAAAATCTCACTTCGATCTTCGTGTAGTCATGTTTCACACAATCCATCTAAATTTGTCTACTCTCCGTCTCCTTTATTACATGCATCGATAGAAATTCATGTAGTCTTCTTACTTTCAACACTGCTTATTAGAATAATACGAGGCTTTATTTTATTTTATATTTAGATAGATTTCGAAATAATAAAACCTAAAAATTCAAACAGGAATTTGAGGAGTCCGGTAACACGTCCGAACTTAAATTGACACCTCTGGTATAAACTGACACAACATATTTGTAATATATCGTGAAATGCTATTGCTGAATACTAGACAACAGCTTGAAACTCGATAGGTATTCCATTATTGATTGCATTTCATAAAATAAATAACCGAAATCGAATACTCCAAAATGAAACTGCTTCGTTAGTCTAGTGGTCGCTATTTGGTATGGTTTGTGGGCATGCGGTCCTTACTTCAATAATAAGGTCGGGTAGAACACAAAATTCACCGGAGAAGCCTGTAGCTTAGAACAATTTTCCACTAAGCGGCTAGTCGCGGGCGGCTGGACATGCACGATTCTAGCAATTTTCCACTAGAACGGCTAGCCGCGCAGTAATTGTAACACTCCGTGCTTCGGATTATGACTTCTACTGTGTCGGTGATTATATGTACCTAGATGTTGAGTCCTGCGTAAATAAAAAGTACTACTCGCGTGTTCTATTGCAGTCGCGGCGATTTTCGAGCCGTGATCGCGCCAATGGGTATGGTTATGATTTCTTTGAATAAAAAGGAATAGCGCGCGGCTAGCCGCCCGCGAATAGCCGCTTAGTGGAGTATAGGACTTAGAATTATTGTTCCTGGTAAACGATAATGGAGTCACTCCCTAATAACATGCTGTGGATTTAGAATAGTTTACCTTTGCCTGTCCCTCCAGGTAATACATGCCTGAATCAGTCATTATTCCATGTTATAACGTTTATGTTATGTAACGTTCTTACTCTATACCCATAAATTTCAACAAGGTTCATAACCAACAAGCCTTCTGCTGTTCATGAGAAAAAAAACATGAAAATACATAAGCTACATAAAATATCCAATATTTCCTGGTTCATACTTTGCTAACCTCGAAACGTTAGAAAACACAACATTTTTTTCACTCTCAATGAAATTGGACACTTACGGCGCTCGTAAAAAAACCAAATAAACAGAAGTACTGAGAATTTTTTCTTGAACCTCTTTAGAGACTCGTTTTATATAGATATGAGTAAAGTGTATGATAGGTTTTTATTTCAAAGCTGAAACGAAAATATCCAGTATTAAACAAAAAGTGTGGTGCAAGTTTGGTAGCCAAAATTAAGATTTTTCAGTCCAGTGATCAAGGTTCTTAATTTAACCCTAATTGTCCAAAATCAAATAGACTACACGTTGCTGATAGTCTTTCAATACAATAGGAGCATTGTTACTTCATACCTTTTGGAAAAGTTTCCTGTCAGCTCTTCCGGGAATGGATTTACTCTCCAGAAGTGCTTTTTTGGAACTTGGTGGTACACTCTCATACGCTTTAAGTACTAGGAAACCAAATAGATCTGCATAGAGCGATTCAATGAAAAAAACAAACTTGGGAGAAATATGGCATACTAACAACACAAATTCAAAAATCCAGTATATTCCCGCTTTGTTAAGGAAGTAATTCTCTTATCACGATATAAAAAAAACAAAACAACGTGGAGAGAGAAAGAATAATAGTGTGTATCAAAACCTTTACATCCCGCGTAAATTGAGATCATTTCTCAGTCGGTAAAGAAAAAGACCGGTCACGTTTGAAGATAAAAAAATACACGCCCTCTTAAGAACTTTTCTGTACAGTTTTCCGAAACTTATTGTTTATAGACCTGGTCCTTTGCGGCGCGGTCCTTTTTTCCTTCCCCCTCTTCCTTTTAACACCCTCCTTCGCTTTTTTGCTTACTGTTGAATATCCACTTGGACCCATTTTTGTGTGAATAAGACGACGTCATTGCTTGATTGTCACTCAGATGGTGAAAGCAAGGTCGTCTTTCAATAAATCACAATTCTGTGGATTATATTACGAAACAGTTTGTTAGAATTTTTGTCTGTCAAGCCGAACCAATGTCATTCATCTAAATCGGATTATATCTTTGATCCTATTCTGGTCTTCACACCTTGTTATTCCGGTGACAACAATGTATAAAAGGCCAAGTCAATTGAAGAAAATAATCGAAGCCATGACTTGACATTGACATCTAACTTCCTATACATAATAATACTAGGTACAATTATTTTTATTGGGTCACTTCACCGTTCAAGTCCAGATCCTTTCATGTAACAAAGAAATCAGAACAAAGACTAACTTAATGTAGGAATCGTGCACGAAGGTAAAGACGTTTCATCCTCTACTCGAGACTTCTTATTGCAAGGAGAATCCAGCATCCGACCTTGACACGAATAAGCTCAAGAATATACAGAACTTTGTTTTGTTATTGTTCTTACTAAGCTCTCTGGTTTAACATTTCTAAAATTTACGGAAATTTAAGGCAATTTTGTCTGCTGTATTTGTTAAAGCTGTTTGAATTGTTAAATTGAGTTAATGTTATGCCATAAAAGCCCTAATGTCCGTTGAACTCTGGCGTACACTTTTAACGGTCGTTCTTGGGTTGATAATAGCTTCACTGGATTGATGGATTGATAAGTGTAGTGTCATTAGAAATTATGCATCAGATTTATACGATAGAGGTACAAAAGGATCATGGAATAAATTCTTAGTTTCATTTACCAATACACCTGAATTTATATAAATATTGCCAATTGCTGTCATTTCCACAAAATATAAAACTAAAACATTTCAAGAGGACAGTCAATTTATCGTAATTCCCGACTGAAAGACAATTAACAATCCAATCCTCCTTCCTTCCTATCTTTCATTACTCAAAACCTTTACGTCATCACATTATTTTATCCTTTTCAAGTTCAAGAGTAACGAACATCCTTATAGGCTTAATTCTGCCAACATTCTTAGGTTGGCACGTGCTCCAATTTGCCAATTAATTTGGCTCTCACATTTTGAGTGGATCACGAACATTCGTACAATAGGACCATTTGTTTGAAACGATATAAAGTGACATTCCTTTGTCACATTAGAATCTGTTTTTTCTTGTAGATAGAGTTTATTATAAGTTTTTGTGAAAGGACCTCTAAATTATCTCTTTATCAGAGTTTATGTTCATTTTATTAGATCGACATACAAAAAAATAGTAACACAGATGAAATATAAAATCTTAAAGTACCTATTCTAAGAGAAAAATGCTTGCATTTGAGCACTATCTCATCTGATGTTAAGCTATGATGCAATCGATGATGATGCTGGCTGATGGCTTGCTTAGAAGTAGCATAATCCCCCGTGCCTTGACTCAACTCCTAGGTTATAACTATCGCAAAACAGACGGCAAGGAATTCCATTATTTAGCAATAAGCATGATAAAAGAATTTGTTAATGTGTGAAGAATTGTTATATCCTGTATATTATTATTTGTAATAATGTGCAGTAAAATGGTTTAGTGTGTGCTTATAGCATGACAACCTGATGATGATTACCTGTTGTAATATTATGTAATTTGAAGAAAAAGTTAAGTACTGATATTTATGTTGTCCAAATACTTTAGACATGTAGATAACTAAAATGAATTCAAATTTAATAATATAATTTGAATTTGATTTATCACTTGCGTTAATGGTGAAGGAAAAAATCTTGAGGAAAACTGTACCTCTACCATGAGTTTTCCGTGCCCTCTAACGTTCACGTTCACATGCAATATTTGTATAGTGACTTTAGTTCACTATTTATACCGTTAGAGGCGCTGAAAAAATTCCCATACAAATATTGCATGTGAACGTGATCGTTAGACGGGACGGAAAACTCATGGTAGAGGTACTGCATATCAGAGGGGGCCTCATAAAGTTCTCGATGGTGTGTGTAGTCTGCCAACCCGCACAAGGCCAGCGTGATGGTCTAGTCATTCCGAGAAGAGGCCCGTGCTCAGCATTGGGAAAGTAATGGGCTCACACACCTAACGTAAAAATAACCCAAATTACGCAAATAAATGTAATTGAAATTGAATGAGTGTTCATCATAAAATAGCAAATGTTTGTTACCAGAAACATAAGTCTCGTAATTTTTCCTACAAATTACTTTACTTATATTATCAAATGAAATCGGTAATAATAAAAGAGTTTCAAGTAATAACTCAAACTAATATCTTTTTACATCTGTATCTACTAATTGGATGTAAAAGAAATGAAGAAATCGGTAAGTTTTAATTACAAAGCCCTTTCTCAAATATCTTAGAGAGATCTTAGGATTATGAGAGAGGGATTTATGATGAAAAGGGAAAATATTATCTATCGCTGTCCTCCAACGTAAGCAATTAATCTTAATTAAGTTTTTGGCCATTTGAATAGAGTTATCTAGCAAAAATTCATTCATTTGTGCGTAGTAGCACATAAAATAATTAGATTTTCTTACTTTCTTCAAGCAGGGTGCTTTTGGAGATACAAATGTATCATGCACCTATGAAATTCTGAAATATTAGGTATGCAGCCAAATAAATAAATGTTCTATGCAATGATCGAACTCTCGTCTTACTACAGAAAGCCTTAGCTACTGCTACTCATTTTTGCTTGGTATACAACATGTACGTCTGGCCAATTTATACCTTGCGTCATATCTGTCAGGGAATGCTCAAGAGAACTTTCTGAGAACCTTATTTTCTTCAGGCCCATTATTTTTATAATAACCAATAGGTACCAATACCATTTCGAATACCAAATATCAACGCCCATGCACTCATGATAAAATACCCATGAAAAATCAATATTGTATTCTTAAAAGTATGAAAACCAGTAAACGCAAATGTTTAATTAAAATTATATAAATACCCCATGAATTTAATTCCGGAGACGCGAAAGAAAACAGAATAATTTAACAGCTTATAGTTGGGAGAGTCAACCGAGAAAATGGGTCACTTTAACGTTAATAACGGGATGCAACCTTTAAATATATTATTTCTGCGCGATGTAACTCACCTCGGTCATTTTGAGCTCGGTTTTCCTAAAAACATGGATTAAATTCTTACATTTCCTCCTACTTTTTCGTTCTTGCGAGCAATTTCATTTATTAAAAGAGATTCAATTTTCCGTCCGTTATAAATGAACGCGGTGACACGCAAAGTCGTGTATAAACATTCAAATCTTAAATGGAATTATATAACGTGAAGAGCAAACTTTGCACCCTTTTTTAATCATATTGCGCGCATGGACGAGTGTGAGATTTGGCATAATTAAAGTTCATACGGGAAAAGAGTGCAGAAAGCTAAAATTAAGATCGAATTTCGACCAATGGACGACCACCTAGTATATATTATTACAAAACTCGTAATTAAATGACAAATGAAATGAATAATGTGACATGTATGTTTGTAAACTGTACCCTCGATACAGGAGAAATCATAGTGAGGGGCAAAGATTAAAAAAAAAAAAAAAACAGTAGTAGTTGAAGTGAAAATGGACACTATGCAACACAAATTATTTGCTATCTAACTTGGTTATATCATGGGAGAAGCAATTGGTTGGATACTTGCCAATGATAGCCCTAATTTTATACAATAGACGTTAAAAAACCAAAATACAGAAGAATAAAGTAAGTACCAAGTTTTTGATAAAATCAGTTTTATGAAATTTCTAAATGAAAAAGAGCTTTCAATTAAAGATGAAATAACAAAAAAAAATTATACTGAAGTTATAAATAGCACTTAATCCTTTAAAAATTTAAAAAAGATAGAATGTCCACAATTAAAACTAAGTAGTAATATAAACGTGTATACTTTAATTGTTGGCTTCGCTTGGTTAATCACAGTCGTAGTCATAATGGATCTAAATACAATTTTGATCGTAAGATCTTAAAACAAAAGCATCTTAAAATGTTTTAGCTACCCAAAGAGATTCATTAGCGTTTGTTGTATAAAGAAATTTATCATCGCTGTTTAAACTAATATTTTGTAATATAATAAATATGTTAATTGAAATTAATTTCGTTTTAGGCTTTATCATCTTCGCTGAATATATTTTTCGATTTTCTTTATGGAATACTCATTTGGCTCTGTTGCTATTTAATTTCTGACACAAGGAGTCAAATTTTCGAGCTAATATTGCGTTTATCATCGACCCCTTTAATTTACCGACAGATTCTATTCAAAATACATAAATAATTCATTAAATTTTTCTACCTATAATTTCGTGTAATAATGCAAAAAGAATTTTGTAATTTTCTTTTAACTATTTGGCTTTCTCCGTATTGCAATTATCGAATTATCGATTCGTAATTTTATGTAAATAAAAAATGCTAATGTTTATGTAGTACATCGAAAAGTAGGCAGACTAATTTATTCGCCCAATCTACGCCACCAGGCATCCTAGCCAGTTTGGCACACGCACGCTATTATAATTTTCAACTTCATTTACAGAACACATTGCATTGGTTGATTATATTTCTTGATTCATCGCTACAAAGAAGAATTTGCACAATACATTTCTTTTTCTAAAAGAGAGATAATAAAGGTAAAAAGAAAAATTGAGTGGCAGTGCTTGCTATACCAATTTGTTGTTTCTGTTTTATATGTTTTGCTTTATTTTTATAAATGGGCCGTTTGTTTGTTTCTTCATATCATCCAGCTGTCAATTTTATTTCAGACTCAATTTAAATATCTGTAAAACTACTCATCGTTATCAATATAATAAATTACGTTGTTTGATCACTCATACTACGATAGGAGGTCATAATTATTACTTCCAGGAATTTTCTTCACGAAACTCTGGATATCATTGCATATTTGAAGGACGTTTCGTTGCAATTTCTAAAGGTATAAATTTAAACTTTCACCAAATTAAATTTCCACCACAAAAATTTCTGCCAAAATGGACAAACATTCACCAAAATGACATTAATATGCATAAATACGCTCATCAAATATTGTTTGACCAAAAATGTAAAAATAAAATAAAAGTTAAAAATATTAAAATAATTTCAGCCAAAAATTAACTCTGTCACAGTAGGTTTAGGTGCGGATGAAATGGCCTTTGGGCCACCGCTAAGCCGTGAAGATAATATTATACAATAATATACAAACAAAAGAAAGGTATAGTATACGCTATTTTGATCTTTTGGCAGCAATTTTTTGGTAGTTAATAGGTACATTTCTGGTAAGCGTTCTGGTAATCGACATTACACAAGCCATTTCTAAACAGTTTTTTCTTCACCAGTTATCCACCTCAATAAATTCTTCATTCCCACGTTTAATAGGTATTATATTTTTCCTAAGCATTCTCGCTACTGCTTATATCTTAACCCTCAGCTACTGATCCGGCTCTGTACACGAGCTTTACCTCACATTTGGCCCAATTAGATCGGGGCAGCCCCTGATATCTAGCCAACGACATTACTCTTTGTATTTTTTGGTCTATCTAAATCCTGCCCCTATATTTTTATTCTCTAAAAGGACTGCAGTATTCAGATTGTTTTTCCGAGTGAACATTGCATATAATTAAAAAGGGCACATGACTTCGAGACATCTCGTTAAAATTTTATCTTTACCTTACAAAAATATTGTGTAGCTTTTATGAATGTGCATTAGTTCGTTTATGAAAATGAAAAATGAGGTGTATGTTGCAGTGCATTCAACATATCGTAAAATTTTAATTGCTCTTTATTTTTGTACCTTTCTTCAACACAAAATAATTCTTATAGAAGTTATTTATTTTTTTCAAAATATTTACCAACTCTGTAACTAATTTGACTATTAGTAAATTAACGGCAACAACCATAAAAAACAGCTCTAAATACATTCAAGAAATCACCCTACCTTTAACTCTTCACCGCTGGGGTCTTTTTGCCATACACATGCTTCGCGTTTCACCCAATTAGGCCCCGCCAGCGGACGGGTTAATCTTTTATTGACTGTATAAATTTAGAGCACTAATTGACTTTGGCTCAACCGCTTTGAGTTTAAACACGCCATTTTTGTTGGTCTTAAATTGAGCGTTCGAAGCCTTTTTTTCCGAGTCTTTGAGTACAGGAGTTTATTTAAGAGTTACGTGGCTTTTACCTGACCGGAAAAGGCTAATTTGTCTATGTACTAATTAGTAAATCATTTGAACATTTTATCATTCAACCTCATAACTAATCATGCCAATTTTGGATTTGCATTTCGTTAAGGGATTATTGTACTCATCATTATGAACAACTTTTACAAAAAACTTTTTTTTTCGACCAATCATAAAATACGGAAAAATAAATCTGCTGTTCCGTACATTTAGCCGAGTAATATTAAATTATTTGTATGAGGCAGCTGTAATATTTTTTCAACGATTTCATGGCTGCCCCCGTATAAAAAGTTGATTATAATGATGACTAGAAAGATAGAACATTGTATATAAGTAAGTCTAGACCAAAACACAGTAGAATACCTGAAATGATTATGGTTGTTCATCATAATTCCCACTGGTGTTTCAACTGTAAAACTGTACTATTTCAGTAGAACTTTACGCGTTCCCCTCGCTCCCTGATAATGTACTCGGAAACTTTCAAACAGACCCGTTAATACCTTGAATTGTGAAACTTTTCCAACAAACAGACTTCACTTTATTTTTATGCATTAGCGCGGTTTATAGTACTGTAGAATAGAATAGATCTTTATTTTAAGTAAACCAGATACAGGCATTTATGAAATGTCGAGACTCTAGGTGCACGGTACGAAATAGTAGGTCCTATGGAGGAGAACCGGCAAGAAACTCCATGGAATCTCTTTTAAAATAAGATTACCATTTTGTTTAGTAGAATGTTGTGGTAAGAGCTGCGAGAATAATGTAGTAAATATATTGTGTGAATAAAAAATATGAATAAGATAATAATGATTAGTGTGAAAAAAGTATATAAGTAAGTAACTCGTATATTGGTATTTATTTGTTACCTTAAATGTAATCCAGTAACTTAAAAAAGAGTGAGTTAAGTAAAGCTCTTTCGCCAATCTTCCATTCAACGCTTCATGGCTGTAACTTGGACGCTTGACGAGGTAATGACTGCTACTAAAGATGCAGCTCGCGTAACGGAATTTTAATAAAAAAGATTTAATTTGCCATCAATTGGTTAAGAAGAACAAGGCTCTTAAGAAGATAGCGAATCAAACATAAACGGTATTTAAACACATATTGTATTTCGATCCCGTGTCATATAAATAGCGGTCAGAAACTACAGGAAAACGGAACTTTGTATTTACTTACAACGTTTGTTTTTATTTTTTGCTAGTTCCGTTTTATTTTTAAGTCGTAAAAAAATATAGTATGTAAGTGTTTCGACGTATTCTGTTACTATTAATTAATGAATATATAAATAAGTAAATCTTTAATGGTTTGGCCACTTTTAATCAAATGGGTTTTTTATTTATGTTTTAATGAACATAAATAATAGAATAGAATAGATCTTTATTTCATGTAAACCAGATACAGGCACTTATGAAATGTCGAGACTCTAGGTGCACGGTTCCAAATAGTAGACCCTATGGAGAAGAACCGGCAAGAAACTCCATGGTAACTCTTTTCAAAAAATAGATTATAATCTTTATCAGTACAATGTTGCGGTAAGAGCTGCGAGAATAATGTAATTTAATGTGAATAAAAATAAGACTAGGATAATAATGATTTGCCTGTGAATAAGATTGCCATGGCAGTTACAAGCTGACCAGTTCCGACAGACGGCAACATAAAACAGTCTCAGTCACAGCTTTACTCCACTTGTCATCACTACGCCTTACTAGGTGATGGAATTAGTCAAACAGACGATTATTTTAAGGTAGGTAATCATAAGTCTCATAATCAAAATAATGATGTTGTATATGAAAAAAAGGTATTTGGGCACAATTGACCCGTTAATAATGACCCCTGAATTACACAAAAATCCTAAGCAGTCCTATTTATAACCGAGACAAATCTATATACAACCATGACCTATTACTAAAGATAACTTGTCTAATTGCTTCTTTTAAACGACTGAGCAGATGGATTTATTAGAGATTTAGTAGATGATTTAATCACAGAATGTTTTATACGCACACAGCGTTGGCAGTCATCCAATTTTCGACGTTGTCAGAATAATCATTGTTATACTTTTTAGTTGTTAAGTTTACGCTAGACAGAGCGTCACATTTGGGAAATCGGTCATCTGTTACATGATTGTTCTGCATGCATTTATATGTATACAAATCTTATAACGAATGTTGCGCTTACATTTCACTCGGGTGGGACGCTAGCGCTGTTGCAGATGAATCATTTTGTATTTAACGATCATTACCATTCACACAACTAATAGTGATAGCCTAGCGGTTGAAAGCTTGCCTTCCATGCAGCAGGGTCTAAGTTTTCGGATTCATGTGCGGATTAAAATTTGATTATCACTTGCGATAACGGTGAAGGAACAACATCGTGAGGAAACCTGCACATCTAAGAGCGCCTCATAAAGTTCTTGATTGTGTGTGTAGTCTGCCAACTCACACTAGAACAGCGTGGTGGACTAAGGCCTTTCCCTTCTTCTTGAGAGGCCCGTGCCCAGCAGTTGGTTTTAAACCAATATGCGATCTTTATATTCTGATATCAATTTCAGTAATCAGAGATTTTTAACAAAAGGTTTAAACAAGACTGTGTGTTTGTATAAGATAATTATGAACATGTAGGTAATTATTTTGTTAAATAGGTATCTACATTAATTAAAAGTTCTCTTTCACAATTTTGTAGCGAAATTAATCCTCAAATTACGTCCAAATGAGGTGTACTTGTTTAAAAACAAAACAAAAGAGCTCCTTTTGCTCTATGCTATAATTAAATATTTTTCTCATCTTTTATTTAACAAAAGCATTTTTTACTAAACGCCTGTTACCTAAATACTACCTTTGTGTAAGAATTTAATTAACAATGCTCTTGTTTTAACTATTTAATTAAAGGAATAATAATTAATAGTTTTAAATAGACTAAAATATGTCGGAGGCTTTTACACCAATTGCCGGCTATTTCGCGTTGAAGACAGTTTTTAATTTGTTTTCATATTTTATGTTTCTTTATTGCCCAAGTAGAGTCAGTACCAGTTTAGCCCAGCGATGTTTTTGTTTCCTCGGTAGTCATGTTTATAACAAGGTCAACAAAACGTTAAATATACGAGTATATCCTATGTGCAAATCTAAATGCAAAAAAACAGTTAGTAATTGGCTCTTGGATTTAGAATATGTTGAGACGGAAACCATCATTTTGACCCTAAAATAAATTCAAGAGCTAACCACCAATTCATACAAAATTGTTGGTTTTTTACCAAATCATTACAATTATCACATATACCCCACCCACCCCGACACACCCCCACACTGTCATTCACACCCTTGCAGACGCACATA
Source organism: Allophyes oxyacanthae (assembly GCA_932294325.1). Taxonomy (NCBI): domain Eukaryota; kingdom Metazoa; phylum Arthropoda; class Insecta; order Lepidoptera; family Noctuidae; genus Allophyes; species Allophyes oxyacanthae. Next base: position 12,697,713 of record OW028629.1, read on the forward strand.
CCTGACATACAATTAATAGTAGGTACTACTACTTTCAGTTTTGTTTCCATTTGTTTCTCAATACCTTAGCTTTCGGATGTTAGTAGGTACATGTGAAAGCTAAGGTATCTCTTTCTATATACTTTGGCTGCTACATTTTTACAATTATTAAGCGGTGGGAGCCTGGAGATCTGTCATACAGGTCTCGAACCTAGTGCAGACTCCAGCTCTCACAAAGGTTAAGTTTTAGCTGTATACCTTTATTATACTATCTGTAACCACTGTACCTAGAGAGAAATAAATAAAATGTATTATTATTTATTTATTGTTTCCTATATTAAACAACATAGATGTTTATTTTACAATTTTTTATTATGTAACGTTATATTTTTTGGTGCTTCAATAATTAATGGGCAACGTCTTATTTTGTCGATCTTTTCGATCAATGAAATTTATAGTACCTAGTGAAAAAGATTTTTGCGGAAGCGCGCGTAGATTGCTACTACACAACAATGCGCAAGAGAGGTGCTTCGCTGGTACGACGAGTGCGTAGGAGCACCATCAGGATGCTAGCCGCACTTGCGGAAATGCTCGATCGTTCCTATATCCGTCGCTGTTGTGGGCTACATGATGCACGCTAGGAATAAAGCTATAAACCTTAATGTTAATTATTTTAATGTATTCTGTTATTTTAATGTGACAGTGTGTGTAGATATTATTATGATTTTGTAATATTAATACGTGAAGAGAAAACTTTGTACCCCTTTTTATGCATATTTCGCACACGGAGGAGTGTGGGATTAGTTTATATGGAAAAAGAGTGCAGAAAGCTAAAATTACAGTCGAATTTCGACTACAAGGCGCTCACTATTGATTTTGTAATGAGTCTGTGAAACTTCTATTATTATTATGAAATAGTACAGCGCTTTTGTTAGGAAAAGGCGTATGCGTATTAGCTCTCTTGAGATGTTACAAATGATATATTTATTATCTTTGTTACTCCATCATGTCTCGTTGGGATAATAAACTTGTTAAAACTTGTACCTAATACACTCTGAACAAACTGAGAAATAAATTAATGAAATGAGAATAAAATCTTCGTTCTATTTGCCCGGTCTATTGGTAGCGTCCGCTTTGCTAAAAAAATCTAGTTGTTTAATTAAATAGTTTTTTTTTTTAACTTTGACCCTCACTAGGATTTCTCCTGTTTCGAGGGTACAGTTTAAAAACATACATTGTATGTCACATGCACACACACCCCGACCTGGAACAACTATCTGTAGATAATACAAATAATTGCTCCGTGCAGGATCAAACCCGCGGCACGTAGCGTAGAAAGCTAATCGCTTAGCCACTGCGCCATCCATGTAGTCCAGTTTATTCACTTCTAATTCCATTAGTTCCTGTTTTTATACAGCGTAATTTAAATGCAGTTGCTCAGTTTCGTATTTTTTGTCAATATCAATTCCTCACAAATTGTAAGAGATTTTTACGTAATAATTATAACAATACGAGACGAGACCTAAAACCGAGAAAGATAAAGAAATCAAGGATCTTGACTTAGCTCGAGGTTGTCCACATGTGGGGCGTGGACTCCACAATTATTATATCGATGATGGTCGATGATACGGCCAATGGTTCAATAGCCAAGAGCCTCAACCAACAGCTTATAACCCTGCTTCGTTTGATTCATGGTCAGTGAATCACCCTGATATGCAGGTATAACCCAGAATATGATATTATATTATATACCATCATGCCATCATAAAGCATGTTACACATGTAAATATAGACAACATATTGTACTCGTATACTGCCCGCAAAGCCCACCTCAAAAGATGCTGCGGGCGCTTCTGACCGCAGCAAATACAGTTTTACAATTCATAAGTAGGTATGTGGTTTTGACGAACATAACCCTTTTTATCTTTATTTACTCTTTCTCGATGCGATTAGGCGTATTTTTAACACGCTTTTATTAGCTTCACTTGTAACTAACTAACTATGTAAGAAAATCTTGGAAGTTAAATTTGACCCACTTCCCGGTTTCCGAAGCAAAACAAAAAACATGCTTCAATTGGACGTAGTTCAACGAAAAGGAGAGCTAGTTTTGAATTATTTTTTTCTTGTTTTTATATGAAGCCAAAATTTTATAATAAAAATATAAAAAAGTTTGCCCTTAAATTCCAATAATCAATAAAAACACAGCACTGCATCAATTATGAATTACGGTGTAAACTTGCCCAATGTGGGTTGCATCCTTTTCGTGTAACTACGTCCAATTGGCTTTAAAGAATTTTAAAAAAATACATTATATTTATTAAAGACCATACGATACATAGGTAGGTATCATTTGATGCGGAAGAAGGTACTTATTCATTAAAAAGTTCAGTCAAAATGAACAAAGAAAAGTGTTGATTCTAAGAAATTTAATATGTAGGTATCCAGTAAAATATATTTTTGTCAAATGATAACTTCAGAACGAGAGCTTCAGAAAAAAACTGATAAATTTATTTAATTGGTTACAGTATTCAAGTAGTAAATAATGAAGATAGAAGATTCCACCATAAGATGGATTCGTATTTTAACTTTAATTCTACAGTAATACCTATTATCGACATAAATAATATATTTATTACTGCTAATGCTTCACTTCTACATATTACCTACCTAGGTCACATCGATAACTTTCAATTTGATAATTTATCGCGCTAACACCCTTTGATGTTGATATGAAAAAAGGAATGATAACACGCTAAAACCAAACCCGCACGAGTCCACTACCGCGTTGATTAACGGAAATAGACGCAAGTAAGCCATAGAGTCCATAGAGTCCCGGAGTGCCTCCCTCTAATGTCCCTCGGCTAGCTCTGGAGGGAGGACTCTCGAAAACAACGTTGAAAGCAGTTGGATGTAGTATTATTAATAATGATGACACAACACCACAGGGAAAACGGGTTTATTTGGTAACAAAAGTATGTATAGCTCACTGAGACAATGATTTAGTAAACCTTGATAGAAACCAGATAAGTAATAAAATACATGTTTTTGTCGATGTTGCATTATAAAAACTTATCAAATGAAAGACAAGAGCTCTGTCTTTCAAGAAAGTCGGATCAGGAATGACGAAATATGAAATGAAAGATGATGATCTAGCGCAAGGTTCTAAATATCGAATTAAGATTTTGTAAGCATGAACTGGCCAGTGATGAGAAGATACAGGAGGATATCGCCACAGTGGAACTACAAAACGTCGTAAACAGTAAAAGCAATATCGGATTAAAAGATTTAGTAGAACATTTTTATCTACAAGTACTAGAATGACCCCATTTTGTTCGGCCAACTTTAAAAACTTCGAGCTAAACTGATAGTTTAAGCTTTAACTTTATTGAATCCAAGCACTAATATCGGTACGATAGAATATTAAATGAACTTCGAACTTATCCATTTTAGCGGGTCCACAGTTAAAATGTCCACAGTTGAAATGCCTTCTTTTTGCTTCAGAGCGTCTACTACAGCGAACATCGTAGCGAATATTGCAATAAATACCTTAGTTAGGTTGGTAATTAGTGATTATCCTATATTTGTTTTTACCTTTACGTGAATAATGTTACAAATAAGCGCCACGTTTACTGTGAAAATTACGGATGTTAAATTTTAATCAGCCGTTTAACAATGTGAAATTTCTTGCTAAATGCCGTTGTATAAAACGTCTGTTTATTTGTTGGTGAACTTGAGCCTAACATTCTTCTTCCTAGTTGTTCACTCTTGGTAGAATGGTCATGTTAATTTCGGGTTTGGATTCTTGAGTAGCATGTCTTGCAATGTGTCTCCATTCGGCCCTATTTTTGGTGTTGCGAGAACATTCAGATAATGTAGAGTGCGCGATAATAATCTTTCTTGATGAGACCTAACATAGGTATAATTAATCTTGAAGACTTAAAAGTATTTTTTTTATTTAGATTCGGTATTAGATCGGTACAATGCCACGTTAATACCAAACAACACACGGTTCATCATATTTCATCCAGCATCATATTTGACAAGGGATCCCAACAGTGTTTTATGAGCCAGCGGATATTTGCATAAAAAGGTGATCAAAACTTCTTAACAAGGGTGCTTTCAAAACCAGTTTACAATCTCAAGGAAGTTTCGAAAACCTCCAAAAATAATTAGGCGGCAATGTCACAAGGTTGGCCTTGTCAACGCTCATAAAGTTCCGTAATTAATCATAGCACAACCCCTGGTATGTGGGGTTTTATTTCATATCACTTTACTGGAGCGGAAAACTTGGTTTCCGTACGCTGACAGTATTTTATTTAATAAAAAGTTTTGATCTTAATTATAATATCATCCATGTATAACAGAGCTGTTTAATCCCGTAATTGCGCTTGGATTAATATTTATATGAAAAACGGATGCGATGTTTCATAACTTATAAAAGATTGTGTAGATGTATGTGTTTTTAGAACACAACGTGGAATGCATGAACATGTCTGGAAGCGAAATAACGACATCAAACATAATTAATCAACCTAATAAAAGCGTGTTACATTAACAGGGTTGTCACTTTCCATAATTTAGACGGCCGACAACAGAGCGTTTCACCCTACATAAAGTTTTTTAATTATTGTTTTTTATTGGCTTTGGTTGACAATTAAACTGCCCTCGCAACTGTTACTCGTGGACGACGTACTTGACCCATTTTTTTTATCGCCGTATCTCGGTGTTGGTAATTTCTTTCAATTATAGAACCGATCGAGTTTCTTACATCTCAGAAAGATTTCAAATTAATTTAGCAGTTATACTCCTTGGAGATTTGTTTCAAGGCAAAGATAGATATCAATCAATAGAAATGGGAATGGTTTATTACTGTTCATGAATCAAAAATAAATTCTATGAAATTTTAGTTACGCAAACTTTAAACTACTAGGAAAATTTGCGGTATGATTTCTTGTTTGCTTGTATCGCATCGCTTTAGCGCATCTTGTTGCATGGGACCGGGGACAGTTACAGTTCATTAGTATATTTATAGTCCAGCTGAGAGCCATCTGCGCTCGCCATTACCGGGAGTTAGTTAAGGCCATCTGCGACTAACTGGATAATCCAACAGTACAAAAAAACGGTGTTTGTGCTGGAGCCTTAACTGCATATTCCTTCGAATGAATTTTAATTAATTAAATGCTCATTGCTCGGCTTCTGAGTGCGAGGTTCTGAGTATGATTTCTAGGTAGGGCAAAATGTATTTGGGATTTTCTCTCCGGAAATTCTGAAATTTGGAAGCGCGATCAATAGATAGCAAGAAGCTCGCTAATTTCATCGGCTTTGTGAATACCTAAATATTTTGACGTATAAAGAGAACTTAAGTGTCTAGATTGGGTTTTCGTTTAATGTAATGAAACCATTTCGGTAGTAAACAAAAGGTTAAAAAAGCAGTTTCTTTTTCAACACATTTTAAAATATATAATGAACGCCTTGAAATAAAAAATTGAGTTTTATTTTTAAACAATTTGTTCGTCAATTTTTCAATAGCAATTTTTTTTTTTACCTTTTTTAGCAATGGAAAACCGTTTATTAATTTCTGATCAAAAGTTATTTTAAAAAGCCGTTCTTTGGTTCAATGCCCTCCGTTAATAATCTGGTGGATAAGGACTGAAATGATACTTAGAAAGTGAAGAAATATAACTTTCTTTCTTTTTTAAAACATTGGACATTACATTAGTTTACGCAAAAATCGTACAGCGCCCTCCGTGTCCAGTATAATAATGCTTTCAGGGTGCTGATGGAGCTGCCTCGCTTCTGTAGTGCATCAGGGATGTTCGCAGAAATGCGAATTGATTGCTTCTTTGCATTAATACGGAAAAGATGTGCATCTTTGGTGCGCAGGGTGCGAGCCAGCTCCAACAGCATCCTGGGTATGATTGCTGGTAGGCTAGACTGCCGGATTATGAATCACTGCTCCAGAATTTCTCCTGGGATTCTGAAGCAGTGATTCTTTTTGTAAACTTAGTTAATAAGAAATTGTAAATTGTCTACTAACATAGTATAAGTAAAAATTTTGTTACTAACCATTATGAGTCATAGTTACTTGGAAATAAAGCATTATTATTATTATCACCAAACGCTGGAATAGCGGATGGCTTGATTACTGATGATGAAACAGATTAATGCGCTAGCTAATGAGGAAAACTTATAGATTGTTTTATTGCGTGTAAAAATAAGCAAATAAAGGTAAGGTATAAGAAACGAACTCTTAGAAGTATTGAAGAAGAAGACAATAACTGGAGAAGTTACCACTGGCTTTAGAGTCATTAAAAACCTTATACAAAACGTTTCACACTCGACTCATAGCAACCTTAATTTAAAAAGACATGGCAAGGTCTACGTTTAAGTACATTTTAAATGTTAAGACTATAACTAAAAGCATAAACCTGCCTAAAATTCTTTATAAAAAGTCTAAACGCGAACAAAATTGCTACCTTATTAAACCTTAAACGGTGAAAATCCACGTTTTTATGGAAGAAAATTCGTCTACCTTCGTACGAAGGTCTACTTTAGTTAATATTAGGCCACAATTACGATGTTTTATCCCATAATCAAGTTATTGTTTGGTTCGTAACCATAAAAATGAAAAATCGACAAAAACATGAAAGGGAAACGTCGACATAATTTGTTTGTTAACATTGTTTTTGTGATGATGGTACGTTTTGAGAGGAAGATTTATCGAGTCTTAAAGGAAAGTAAAATTAGAGCACTCAAAGAATAAAGTACCTAATAGAAATAGTAGGTACCTACTATGTATTATCTCTATGCTATTTCACATGATGTATTTATTTATATAAGTGGGTAATGTTTTTTATTTAATCAAGCATTTTGTCTATGTTTTTGTTTTTTTAATATCGCCAGAAGGTGGACACGACATTACGTGATTACGTCATACCACCCACGGACGTCGGTCATCGATGAAAACCAGCGTCATTGGTGCTGCCAATGACAACAAGCTGATCGATGCCTATTTTCTTGCACATGAGGGACACACACTTCCATGCTTTATTTTTCATTGTTTATATTTTATGTAATTTTCTGGTTTTTTTATTTTTTATGTTTGTTATGTGTGCATGCTCGGTGTCCTGTGTGCAAAAAATAAATTGATTTTCTTTCTTTTTCTTTTCTTTTTTCTTTCTAATTTATGTTCTGTTGTAAATGGTATACCTGTTTTACAACATCAATAATTGTAAAAGGATCTACGTATTCTATTACGACGATATTCATAGGCATCCCTCCCGTCAAAGAGGTATCGTCTCACAGTTTTGTGATGACGTTAGTCTATTCCATATAAGACGAAAAAATTGTATCACAAGATGCCATGATAAAAATTTACAACTAATTGGAAGAATTTTGTGGGATATTGTATGTAGTTCTTACGTTTATATTGTATTTTAACTAATAAATAAAGTCATAATAATAGAAAAGAAAGAAAGAAAAAACGTTTATTAGACATCATAAAGTAACCGACACCGAAAAAATAAAATATAACATAAAAAATATTATTTTATTTCTTTACTGACGATGTGTCCTTTATCGAATAAATATTTTCTATTCTATTCTATTCTTATTCTATTCTATTAAGAAAATATAAAAAATGATTAACCTTTAGACAAAAAACAACAATTAAAATTAATTAATAATAGTAAAACTATTCAATACAATACATAAACATACATATATTTTTATTTTTTAATAAAGCTGATGGAATACAAAAAACTGTGAAATCTAATTAAACGAAAGGATCATTTTAACTGGCGAAGCAATCGCAACCTAGTTTTTAAAGTCTCCAAACTCGCAGCAACAATTTTTTTAACCAGGAATTTGAAATGTTATTCGAAATAACGTTAGGTACGTTTATGCTATGTGATTAAACGTTATTTTGAGTAATATTACCTAACGTAAAAGTAACGTTATTTTGAGTAACATTTTAAGTTTCACCTAACCCGTTCATATTATCCTCACTCCAACATGTTACAGTTTCTCTATACACTAACCGTCAAGATGAAAATTAAAGCAGATACTTATCCTTTACAAGTGTAAGCAAACCGCCAGTCCAAACCCGACGTTTATGTTTAGTTCTCAAGTTTGTTCTGTGAAGCCTGTTGACTGAGCTCTGTTAACTACTCGTGTGGTACATACTTAACTTACGAGGCAGAGTTTTAGTTGAAGCTGAGTTAACATCGAAACATCAAGAAAATATAGAAGACACTGCCTTTGATAAACAGATACCTACCTAGCTCTGGAGTCAAGGCCTAAGTCTATTTGTAACATGTTTCATGTCAATAAAGAATTATAAAATAATACAAGTATACCTACTCAATTTATAATCATAACTCAGTTCATTACTGACTGCTGGCTTCTTCTCAGAATGAGAAGAGTTAGGCCTTAGTCCACCACGCTAGTCTGCAGGACTAACACGGCGGGTGGAGAAACCTGTTTTCTCCTCCCATTATCTCCTTTACGGAAGAGAAAACAAAAAATCGAGGGAGAAAACGCCAAAGACATGGTTTTGTCCCCAATTTTCTCTGCCGATTTTGCCTTGCTAGTGCTAGTGTGAGTTGGCGGACTACACACACAATCGAGAACTTTATGGAGACCTCTCAGATGTGCAAGTTTCTTCACGTTTTCTTCCACCGTTACGCAAATGATAACTAAATTCTGATCCGCACATAATTTCGAATAGTCAAAGGTGCGGGATATACACGATTATAACTTTATGAATAATGATGAATCAGTTTTTTATAAGTATTTTTTTTTTAAACATTGCTCCTCACTTTTTTTTCTCCTGTATCGAGGGTACACTTTACAAACATACCTATCTGCAGATCATACAAATATTTGCTCCGTGCGGGGATCGAACCCGCGGCACGTAGCGCAGAAAGCTAATCGCTTAGCTACTGCGCCAATCGTGTCGTCAAAATTAAGAGTGCAATGTAAGGAAATCATCGTTACCTGATTACCAATTACCATTGTACATACAGGGAGATTCCCTGGCTACGCTATACTACCCACTATAGTATCCCTAATAATTATGTTGATTCTTTTGGTATAATTTTATAATACCAAAATTAATTTTTAAATAAGAAATACTTTTTTTTAATTAGTTTTGGTGGTACCATACCGTTATTATTCCTTGTACAATATATCGTGAATAGAATAGAATAGAAAAATATTTATACGACATAGGAAAGTGTTGACAGCACATAAAAATAAAAATAGAATCTTAAAGAGAACACAAAGAAGAAACAAAATTAACAAACACGAACAAAAAATAAACAATTTTGATTGCGCTGACGAGCATACCTATAGCGAAATGGTTACCAGCTCAACATTTCCTGAATGTGGAAAACCCACCTCTGATTTTCAGTTGGCACCCTGCAGTCACAGGCGATAGTCTATCCAAAAGCAGCTAGTTATAAAATATATATAATAACTAGAGGTCGCGTGGGTGCGCGGGCCGCATGCGGCCCGCGGGGCATTGTAGGTGGTGCTTGTAACATAACTTAAAAAAAATATGATTTTTGATTTTGTATGGCAGCCATGTTTTTTTGTATGGAAACCATCTTTTTTTCACCGGCTCGTCAAACGGCCCAGGGTCCTCGACATTTTTAGTTCCGGCGGTATAGGTTTGCGACTTGTAATTTTCGAGATCCGTAGGGCAGTTCCGGTCAGTGTTCCACTTTCAGGTCATTTCGGACTTTTCTTAAGCTCACAGGACCCCCCTTTATACGACTCCCATACATCGCTTTTACCCCCGACGGCTCCTTCTGGGAGAACAATTGGGTGAAAATCCAAAATGAACACTTGTATGGCGGCCATATTGGAAAATGGCGGAAAAAAAAATTTGATCCCGGATTATGAATCGGTGCCCCCGAAAACCCCCGGATGCCAATTTTCAGCCGGCTCGGACCATATTTTTTTTTGGCCGCCATTTTGAATCCGCCATCTTGGATTTTTATGACCCCCACCGGAAAGCCCCCGTCGTCCTCTATGACATTTGGTCGAACACCCCCCCACTATCTCCAACGGTTTCGGAACGGTGAGCGTTTCAATTTTGTATGGCCGCCATCTTTTTTTGTATGGACGCCATCTTTTTTTCACCGGCTCGTCAAACGGCCCAGGGTTCTTGACATTTTTAGTTCCAGCACTATGGGTGTGCGACTTGTAATTTTCGAGATCCGTAGGGCAGTTCCGGTCAGGGTTCCACTTTCAGGTCATTTCGGATTTTTCCCGGACTCACTGGACCCCCTTCTATACGACTCCCATACATGACTTTAACCCCCCACGGCTCCATCTGGGAGAACAATTATGTCAATGAGTGAGTCAGTCAGTGAGTCAGTCAGTGGTAATCGAGCTTTATATATATAAACTAGAGGTCGCGTGGGTGCGCGGGCCGCATGCGGCCCGCGGGGCATTGTAGGTGGTGCTTGTAACATAACTTAAAAAAAATATGATTTTTGATTTTGTATGGCAGCCATGTTTTTTTGTATGGAAACCATCTTTTTTTCACCGGCTCGTCAATTGTCCCAAGGTCCTTGACATTTTTAGTTCCGGCACTATGGGTGTGCAACTTCTCATTTTCGAGATCCGTAGGGCAGTTCCGGTCAGCGTTCCACTTTCAGGTCATTTCGGACTTTTCTTAAGCTCACAGGACCCCCCTTTATACGACTCCCATACATCGCTTTTACCCCCGACGGCTCCTTCTGGGAGAACAATTGGGTGAAAATCCAAAATGAACACTTGTATGGCGGCCATATTGGAAAATGGCGGAAAAAAAAATTTGATCCCGGATTATGAATCGGTGCCCCCGAAAACCCCCGGATGCCAATTTTCAGCCGGCTCGGACCATATTTTTTTTTGGTCGCCATTTTGAATCCGCCATCTTGGATTTTAATGACCCCCACCGGAAAGCCCCCGTCGTCCTCTATGACATTTGGTCGAGCACCCCCCCGCTATCTCCAACGGTTTCGGAACGGTGAGCGTTTCAATTTTGTATGGCCGCCATCTTTTTTTGTATGGACGCCATCTTTTTTTCACCAGCTCGTCAAACGGCCCAGGGTTCTTGACATTTTTAGTTCCAGCACTATGGGTGTGCGACTTGTAATTTTCGAGATCCGTAGGGCAGTTCCGGTCAGGGTTCCACTTTCAGGTCATTTCGGATTTTTCCCGGACTCACTGGACCTCAAGGTTTACGACTTTATGTATGACTTGTACCCCCCACGGCTCCATCTGGGAGAACAATTATGTCAATCAGTGAGTCAGTCAGTGAGTCAGTGGTAATCGAGCTTTATATATATAAACTAGAGGTCGCGTGGGTGCGCGGGCCGCATGCGGCCCGCGGGGCATTGTAGGTGGTGCTTGTAACATAACTTAAAAAAAATATGATTTTTGATTTTGTATGGCAGCCATGTTTTTTTGTATGGAAACCATCTTTTTTTCACCGGCTCGTCAAACGGCCCAGGGTCCTCGACATTTTTAGTTCCGGCAGTGTGGGTGTTCGACTTTTCATTTTCGAGATCCGTAGGGCAGTTCCGGTCAGTGTTCCACTTTCAGGTCATTTCGGACTTTTCTTAAGCTCACAGGACCCCCCTTTATACGACTCCCATACATCGCTTTTACCCCCGACGGCTCCTTCTGGGAGAACAATTGGGTGAAAATCCAAAATGAACACTTGTATGGCGGCCATATTGGAAAATGGCGGAAAAAAAAATTTGATCCCGGATTATGAATCGGTGCCCCCGAAAACCCCCGGATGCCAATTTTCAGCCGGCTCGGACCATATTTTTTTTTGGCCGCCATTTTGAATCCGCCATCTTGGATTTTAATGACCCCCACCGGAAAGCCCCCGTCGTCCTCTATGACATTTGGTCGAGCACCCCCCCGCTATCTCCAACGGTTTCGGAACGGTGAGCGTTTCAATTTTGTATGGCCGCCATCTTTTTTTGTATGGACGCCATCTTTTTTTCACCGGCTCGTCAAACGGCCCAGGGTTCTTGACATTTTTAGTTCCAGCACTATGGGTGTGCGACTTGTAATTTTCGAGATCCGTAGGGCAGTTCCGGTCAGGGTTCCACTTTCAGGTCATTTCGGATTTTTCCCGGACTCACTGGACCTCAAGGTTTATGTCTCCCATACATGACTTTAACCCCCCACGGCTCCTTCTGGGAGAACAATTCTGTCAATCAGTGAGTCAGTCAGTCAGTGGTAATCGAGCTTTATAGTATATCACTAGAGGTCGCGCGGGTGCGCGGGCCGCATGCGGCCCGCGTGGGCTTTTTGGGTGGAGTTTGTAACATAACTAAAAAAAAATTGGTTTTTTTATTTTGTATGGCAGCCATTTTTTTTTGTATGGAAACCATCTTTTTTTCACCGGCTCGTCAAACGGCCCAGGGTCCTCGACATTTTTAGTTCCGGCAGTGTGGGTGTTCGACTTTTCATTTTCGAGATCCGTAGGGCAGTTCCGGTCAGTGTTCCACTTTCAGGTCATTTCGGACTTTTCTTAAGCTCACAGGACCCCCCTCTATACGACTCCCATACATCGCTTTTACCCCCGACGGCTCCTTCTGGAAGAACAATTGGGTGAAAATCCAAAATGAATACTTGTATGGCGGCCATATTGGAAAATGGCGGAAAAATAAATTTGATCCCGGATTATGAATCGGTGCCCCTGAAAACCCCTGGATGCCAATTTTCAGCCGGCTCGGACCATTTTTTTTTTTGGCCGCCATTTTGAATCCGCCATCTTGGATTTTTATGACCCCCACCGGAAAGCCCCCGTCGTCCTCTATGACATTTGGTCGAACACCCCCCCACTATCTCTGACGGTTGCGGAACGGTGAGCGTTTCAATTTTGTATGGCCGCCATCTTTTTTTGTATGGACGCCATCTTTTTTTCACCGGCTCGTCAAACGGCCCAGGGTCCTCAACATTTTTAGTTCTAGCACTATAGGTCTGCGACTTTTCATTTTCGAGATCCGTAGGGCAGTTCCGGTCAGGGTTCCACTTTCAGGTCATTTCGGATTTTTCCCGGACTCACTGGACCTCAAGGTTTACGACCCCCATACATGACTTTTACCCCCCACGGCTCCTTCTGGGAGAACAATTCTGTCAATCAGTGAGTCAGTCAGTGAGTCAGTGAGTCAGTGGTAATCGAGCTTTATAGTATATCATATTTCTGACGAACTCTGTATTCACATGAGAATATTAGATATTACTTATTTCTATTTCAAAGAAAATGAATTGAGTCGTGAATAATATCATTTTGTTTCCAATTTGGATTGAAAAAAGTTTGTCAATCTCTCTCGATGTGTAACTCATTATTTTTCAATATATTATGAGAGAAAGGTAAGGTGAATACCTAAATGACATGTACAAAGACGGGCTGCTTATTTTATTATCTCGGATTACAATAACGTTAGCTCCAAATCTGAGTTTGTTGTTGTAGGCTGACAATTTATCAAAATTATCTTTATATTTTATCAGCTCATAAACATCCACTGCTTAATACACACATTATGATATTTAAGTTAGTACGAAAAATTAATTAATATTAATATTTATTTATTTATATATTTACATTGTTTTAAGCACACTCAAGCGTGTGGTACCTGAGAGTTACAGCTGAATATCAGCGTCAGGTGTTGCCATCTGACATTATGCTGAGCTGAGGAGATATTGATGTAAACACGCGATGTGTTTTTATTTTTATTGTGCCTATAAACGCAATTTTCTTTTTTCTGTTTTAATATCAACCTCTTAAATGATCGCTCTTATGAACAGTCGTGAGGAAATATTGCCATGATTAGGTACTAACCTCGGCAAAAACATTGCTGCTAGGTACAAACGATATTCTAATAGCACACAGATGTCTATTTTCTTAGCAAACTAATATTTTTATTAGTCACTTTTTACTCACGGGAAAACGAGGAGTAGCCTCTAGAGTACGTATGAAACAAAAACAAAAAAAAAACACATTTAAAAATAAAAATCTTATCTACGCTAGTGTTTTTCATTTTTCCTACATCATGGGTAGGTACAGTTTATAAACTTAAATGTAACATATATATACACGTACCCTGACATTGACCAACAACTATCTGTTCATAAAAAATATATTTTGTTCCCTGCGAGATTCGATCCTGCGGCACATAGCGAAGAAAGTCAATCGCTTAAGAAACTGCACCAATAGAACAGACAAAAAAAATTTGCTCTGCCTTTAAAAAAATATTTACTATAAATATTTATAAAATATACAGTGTATTAATTGCGCGTCACCCCGCAACGCTGGAAAATATTTGCTCACACCAATTTACATACACGGTATAAAAGCGGTGGCAATCGTAAAAATGGCGGAATCGCTTAATTTCGTTTAAGAGAACACCTGCACGCGGTATAAAATCGAAGGAAAGGTGCCATAATACAGGGGACGGGACGCTTATTAAGATGCAGTCGGTACTGTATGAGATGGTATGATAAAGAATTTCATTTTATACAAGCAGGAAAGTGATTTACACTCCCGGAGAATGAACTATTTTGACTTGGAAAGCAAATAGATTTATTATTACCTATCATTTTCACTCAGATTATAAATGATTGAAGTGGGTTATTAGCACCAAACGCGCCGTATGCGCCATATGAATCTAATTTTAGTATTCTTTGTATGAAATTATATGCAACCTCGTGCACTTAACCGCGCCGTACGCGCCACATTTCAGTAAAATGTTGTAGGTATATCGATTACACCCGCATTTGCGGATGACGTCATTAGATTCGGCGCGTACAGTGCGGACGGCGCGGGCGTCATGATTCCGATGACGTCTCCGCATTCTGCCCAACAATTCTGCGATTCGGACAATACTGATAGTACAGTGCGTTCGATGTGTACGGCGATGCGTGTAAGGACCATAGCACTCTAGCGACGTTCTGCAGCAGAATGGCGCGTTTTCGCGTTCTTTTCACTTTTTGTAAGCAACAGGCAACCAACAAGCGCGAAATCGGGTGATTCTGCTACATAAAAGCTAGTGTGCTATGGCCGTAAGTCGTTCTGCATAACACAGAATAATAGAGAGATCTGAAATATATTATCTATGTTATATAAGTCAGCTAAAACAATGATAGACAAGTAAAGTCCTTGTTTATTAATATTAAAATTATATAAACGACCTATGTTTTACACAGTCACTTTAATACAACACAAAGTTGTTTTTCCTTATACAAAAATTCCATTAAAACCTTAATGACAAATTATGTTTTTTTACGCAACAGTAAAGTACAAACGCACCGTAATATCATTAAACCTATTTTCAGAGCTTTAAGAAAACTCACAAAACAAACGATTTGCGTAAACCTTCATAATAGGGATTCACAGCGCTAAACCGAACGATTGGCCTTAACGAAGTAACAGGCCCCAACGAGCTTCCATCGGAACGATGGTTAATTTGATAGCCGAAACTGAATTAATATGGCGAATTTTATTACGTATTAACACGTTGTCGAAAACATTGCAGGTTTAACAATGATGACATAAAATTGATTTATTTTTTAATTTTAAGACTATCAACGTTTTATAACTATTTTTGTTTTGTTTTATGCACTTTGAATAGCTTAAGCTTGGGTCGAATTAAATCGTATTTATTTATTTTTTACTTGAACTCACACAAATCATGTGGGTGAATGACTTTTTAATCACCGTGGTAGTAGATGTTAGAGTTTTGATCCCTATGGTAATGTTGTACTCGTTAAAATGTTTCATTTCAACATGGACTCGACAAGAACATGAAAACATGTCATTATTTATCATGGCCTCAGCCAGCTATTAATCATCTAAAAATAAACATCAATATCCTTGAAAGAGCTACTGCTATATCATGTTAAATATTATGGGTAACAAAGCAATGTGGCTCCCATTAGGAGTGTCTTAATCTTTTTCAATCTAAAAATAAACGACTCCCTTTCTCCTGCTGTATCGTGGTTACATACACAAATATCACAGACAAAAACTGACAGCTGCTTTAGTTTTTATAATTGCAATTCATTGTTATTTTATTTTAATTGCTGATACAAATTAGTCTTAGTACCATCTCTTATCACCAATTTGTACGCCACTATACGCGGCTGAACATGATAGAACAAATTTATTTTTATATTGCACATCTTGCATGCTTTGTGAGTATTACACCATGTTTAAACAAATAAAAAATCTTGTCTCACCTTTATACGAGTTCTGTTCAAATTATAGTACCAAAAATTTATGCTAAATTGTTAAAGCAAACACGCTTACCCTATTTGGCCATACCCTAACAGCGATCACGAAAAACTCTCCACCAAATATTTGTAAGCGCGGTTAATAGGACCATTTGTGGAACGCTAAAGCGGACACTCCGTAACGAATGGGTTCGGCTTTGAAAACCTGAACTTCAACTGAAGCCCGATTGACCTGAAAGCCCGCTCGAAACTAAATTAAAGCGCGCCACGATTTTTATATCTAAACCGATTATCTGAATCGGTAAATCATTCGTTTGGGAATCGTTTAAAATCGTTTTGACATTTTTGGTCCTTTGGATCTCGGATATTATTTTTGATAAGTAGATTTAAATTGCGTTGTAACTTTGCCTACGAAAATTATTATCAATTAATCTTATCCTTGACAGCTTAGGTATACGTTAAATTGAGTTTCAATATTTATTTAGTTGATATAATTATTTACCATAATGATTATTATTTTGAGTTAATTTTAGCGATACATTTAGGTCATCATTTCTTCTCACATTTAATTTAGATTCCCAAATGTTATGAGTTGTGGATCTAGATCAGTATTTATTATAGATTCATAGCTACTAAATGATCACACTACAATAACTAAGTCAACAAATAGAAAATAAGAATAACAGGATTAGAACTCTGCTTGCTAAGGATTTTAGCAGAGCGTGTTATTCTTTATGCAAGTTGGAACTCTAATTAAAACCAAAATATTACCGCCTTGAAAAATGGCTACGCATTTAGCTAATACCACTGTGCCCTGCTTACCTCGTAAGGAAAATAAGAGAAAGATATAAAAAATATGTAAATGCAATGCAGGATCAAGAGAAGAAATGAGGAAGAGTTTGGTGTATTTCTAAGATACGAGAAAATACACTGGGAGTAAAAATTATGTATTTTCTTTACATGGTCGTATTGGGTTATCTAAATGATAATTATGTTATATTTGAATACAGCTTTTTGTATAGGCTAAAACATAATAATATAATGGGTTGCCTTGGTCAGATGGTACAGAGAGCTGCAGAGAATGTTAACCAATATTTCGACAGGTTCTTTGTACCAAATAAAATAATGAGGTTGACATTTTTAAATCATACACAGTTTGACACAAGGAAATGGAACAGCCATTTTCTTGTGCAAGTATCGGTGCAAGATACTAGAATAATCAGCTTTAGGGTGATCAACACTTTCTGAAGCCGACTTTACTTGCATAATTAAAACTTAATTACCGATCTCAATTGTCCGTTTGCATCTGATCGTCATAGGATATAATTATTATTAATGTTGCATAGCAACCGATTCTAAAAATTCATTCTCTATTATTAATCTACACTATCCATGATTGATATCCATGGTATTTTATGTCATCTTTAATTTTTCTCCCTTGTGTTCTCACTGTGAATCTCTCGTGCTGAATAAATGTGTTTTAAATCTTTCTTTGAAATGGTTATATTTTATTTTAATAAAAATATATACAGCAACTGCAGCAAGCTATTAATTTACAATTTATATGCTGTCGAGCATACCCATACCGATAATCATAATTATGCTGGGCCTGGAACACCCAGCGCTGATTTTCAGTTGGCACACTGGAAATGGTATTCGATCTTTGGCTTTACACGATATTTTCAATCAAAATATTTGCTAGCTTTTTATTAAGAATTTTTTTCACTGCCATATTTTAAAGCATTTTTTTCTCACTAATTCAGTGCGAAGCTGTTGACAGGTCGCTAGACTATTACTAATATTAGACGCCTCAAACAACGCCCATGAAATTAAACGAGGTGACAATGGGTATACTATTAACAGCACAGGAGAAGTGGTCATTACAGTTCCTAGAATATTTCATATTTCCACGAAACTTTAAGATCTCCAACAGATTTCAATCACACTTGACGCAAATATATTAAACCTTAAGCAATATCCCGAAAAAAATCTTAACTTTCTACTGAATAAAATCTATTATCATGTATACTAAATTAATTTAAGCCTAGTCTTCATCGTTTAAATTTCCATTTTATTGACAAATGTCTAAAATCTTTGTATGTTTGGATTAATCTGACTCACACATACATTCATCTCTCTGATACATTCATTTTTATTTTGTAAATTCATTCCTCAATATCCAGCATTGGTCTCATGACCATAGAAAAACATGGTCCTTTCATCCGAAACTAAAAATATGTTGCTATTTTTACTATCTAAAATATTAACGATGATTCTAAACTTTTATATAAGTGGCATTTGTTAGTCAACATACTATAATCGTGGCTATAACTAAAAATAACTGCTACTATATGTTGACGCCTCGTAAAATAGTTAGGTTACTGACGTATGTTGAGTTTATAATATAAGGGGCTCGAATTAATTGAATTTTTTCATGGAAACATAAAGATCCGACCGATGTTTGGTGGAGTCTATACTGTTAAGTTTCGAACAGTAAAATAATTTTCAAAATTATTGCATTTACTTTTCAGATAACAATGCAAAAATAAAAAGTCTGTTTTTTATACCATCTTAAGCTTGGCTCATTTAAGAAGAAATCTATTAAAACAAACATTTTGTTTTTGAAAATTAAACGAAAAATAATTATGTTGTTACATTAACGGTTATTAATAACCTATATCAGTACACTGTCCAGTTATCCGCATTATAACCTAACTACATAATAACAATAACGATCCAAACCAATCCGCTTGTAAGCGTTGATGACATTATTATCTCAAGATCATTCCTCGTAGCAGCGGTCGTAGCGAGATGTAGAGGTCACCTAAAATCTCGTAGCAGTCCGTCTACGGATAAATAATTCTGCAGGTATATAAATAAATACAACGATTTACAAAGCAAATACTTTTCATTACCACCAAAATTTAATTCAAAAATAATTTATCACTCGCAAAGTCGACGATTTCAACAGCGAGAGAAAATGTAATTTGAATAAATATTCCGTCTAGATTTTGGAACGAGACAACTGAATATTTCTACAATGAAATGGTACTTATTTCTTACATAAATATTTTTTCGGTAAATGTTTTTAGGATTACATTTGTATAAAGAGATTCATGAAATCCCTTGTCAAATAATTTCATCAGAAATAATGTATTCTCGTGTACCCACACAATAATTTATTTGACGATCATCTTTCAGCTGTAATAAATTTATTCATATTTATTATTTCAGACTCCTTACTCATTCAATTTAGGTACCATATGAGGTAAAATTAATATTTCACTGAACCGTTAATGTAAATTGAATTGCAAACAGCTTGCCAAATCAAAGAGAATTTATTCCTTACATCAATTTGAAGCACGATAAAATTAATATTCCATTGAAATGCTTGATTGCTCTTATAAATATATTTTCCTTACCGATTTTCCTAAATAACTGAGTATCAATAAACCGTGAAAAAATTAACATCATACGTTTCTAATTTTGAAATATATTTCGTTACGTAAAAATAATATAACACTCGATTAAATATAATATCTAAATATGGAAAATAAGATGAAAACGAGGAAAATAAACCGGATAATGAAATATAACTCACCATGGAAGGAACCGGCGATTCCTTTAAAATAACACAACACACAATGCCATTTCAAAATCCACTTAAAGTCACCAACACGCACACACCACCAACATAAAATTATCAAACGATTTTTTTCGAATATCGAATGCGTAGTTCTCGACGATCCGACGCGCGGTCGCCCGTCGCGGCATCCGAAGAGGTTATGGCAGCGAGTTTGCGTGGACCGACCCTCCCCCCACCTACATAACATAATTTTTAGCCGGTCCACCACCATAAAAATATTTCACGACCGTATTGCGCAATGCATTAATCTCAACAACTGAAAAAAAATAACACGTAATTTTTTTAAGCTACAAAATATTTATAAGCGGCGTTCCCGCTCTAAAGTTACGCAGTTGTAAATTATGGGGGAAATAGGCGTAATTAAGCCTGTTTTACGTTTGAAATCCGTTCGGAGTCAGGAATAGGCGACAAGGAATGTTTTAATGTTTAATTAAAAGGATTGTCGCGCGAGGGGCTCTAGCTAAACGTGATAAAAATACTAATCAATTCGAATGCGTGTCGAGGTGGATTTTCGTGAAACATTTTCGGATTCTTTCGAGGTGTAAACGGGCGTTAGTTTCTTTGAAGTTAAATTCTGATTGATTACTCTAACCTAATTCTCTGTGAGTCATTACGGTGTTATCTTAGACTGAAGAACTTTAATTTATGCCGCTATCTAACGAAGGAAGCTTGGAATTCAACAATTTGGGTATGTTTCTAAGGTGCACGGAGAAAAAGATTGTGATGACAAGAATACCAAAACGCTTAGTTAGTTGCAAGAACTAAACGTCAATACTCCATAATGAATATTCTATTTTTTTTTTATTATCCATATTAATTGTTAGTATTGACTTATGACTATGATAATAGATATTCAAATTACAACACATTACAATTAATAAATCAATTGACCGCAAATATTGCTACTCTGGAACCCATATGGATAGTGTTCCAGTGGCGCACCATCGGGCAATCAGCCCTTTGCAAAACGGTGTTATACTGATTTGATTTTAGGCTGACTTATAAATACATCCTTTGCGATAACTTTGAAAATAAATTATTATTAATTACAACAACAAGGTAAAGTTTACTAAATGCTTCTTGTTGTCACATAAAGGACGAAAATTTCTGAAATTACGAGTTTTTTTTTAGAAAAAACATAAAAATTGGTACCATTGTTTACTAAAATACAGAATCATTCAATTTCAATCAGTGTTTTGTATAATCACTTAATAATTTTAGTAAAGTATAAAGGATACAATAACGACGTTTGTATGTTCGCATTTATTTCGAAAACAACTCGATCTTTTTTACCAATTATTTTTTGTATGCTACTGCGAACTGTCCGCTAGTATTTTTTTTTTCAATTCAATATTTGCAGTTTGTATAAATTATTCACTCGTAATAATTCGCAATATTTCGGCGAGAATTTGGTAGGTACCTATGTAAAGTATGTTTTATTTATACCGATATAAATAATTATGAATATATTTTTTTATTTTATAGACTATTTTAAGCAACTAATTTCAATGTTTTTGTTAAGAATAACTTATACTATAGAACCAACGCTGTAATCGCGTCAAAAAATCTGCTGTTCCATACATTTAGTCGAGTAATATTGAATTAGTGGAGTTCAAAACGGGGTATTTAACATGGTAAATACCCCGTTTTGAACTCTATTACTAATGTT
Organism: Allophyes oxyacanthae; assembly: GCA_932294325.1. Taxonomy (NCBI): domain Eukaryota; kingdom Metazoa; phylum Arthropoda; class Insecta; order Lepidoptera; family Noctuidae; genus Allophyes; species Allophyes oxyacanthae. Next base: position 12,719,255 of record OW028629.1, read on the forward strand.
AGTGACCATGTCAGTTTAAAAACTAATATTGAATTATTTGTAGTATACAGTAATTTTTTTCAGAAGACGAACAGAGCGCGACCTTAGAAAAATTCGGATAATTAAAAAATAGTGGAGTAAAAATTAAGCCTTAGTAACTCTAAATAATTAACCTTTTGATTTTAAGTTACGCGTTATAATTAATTACTGGATTAATTACGTAGACATGCAATTATCTCGTGAATACATAGTAACCTGTCAAAGGCATCTATTTTGATACACAAACGTTCTTAGTTTGAACTTCATTATTATTTTCATACTGCTAATTTGAGTTTTATTCAGTAAACTAGTATATTTTTTAAGTAAATAGGTAGGTACTTTTCTAGATAATAATAATAAACTTTTTATTCGGACAGCAAGAGACACAATATAGATGGCGCCGGCGTTTTTAACCCGCGACAAAAAAGAGGGGTGTTATAAGTTTGTAGTGTGAAATTGTGTATCTGTGTATCTGACTGTGGTATCGTAGCTCCAAAACGGATGGACCGATTTCAATGCAGGTTTTTTATTTAAAAGCTATAGTTTAATCGGGTATGTTCTTAGCAATGTTTCATGAAAATCTTTTCAGCCGTTTAAAAGCTACAGCTCTTTTTTTAGTTGGAGTCGGGGATTTTGGACGGCTAGGTTATCTTCGTATTATCTATATACTCGTATTAATACGTGAAGAGAAAATTTTGTACCCCTTTTTAAACATACTGTGTGCACAGAGCAGTGTGAAATGTGTTTATTTGGAGAAGGAGTGCAGAAAGCTAAAATTACGGTCGAATTTCGACCACTGGGTGACCACTATCTGTATTAAATAGGTACCTACTTTAGTCTAACGTAAAGATGGATTCGTTGTTTCGCCGATAGATGCATAATTTTTAATTATTTATTTATTTATGTAAATTTATTTCACCACAATTGTCATTTTAGATTTGGTATTTACTTAATGCATCAATGTAGTATATTAAAAATATTATTCAAATTGTCTCCAAAATGTGAAATTGATTTTCTATTTTCGTTTCAAAACCCTGTTTATGACGTATTTAGGACATAATTTAACACGCGCATATTTTTTTTCTTATACTGACTAATAGTTTAACTCTTTTCCTTATCAAAATAAACTTAACCCCAACTTTCGCTTTGCAGGGCAATATTTGCCCTATAAAACCAACTGTCTGAAATGGCAGCACCATTACCGAAGTGTTCCTGCATTCATATTTTAAAATTTTCAACTTTTGAAGAATTCGGGCGTGTTCGTTCAACGGAACGAAGATGTAAAGGAACCGCCATTTTGTTTTTCTTAAGTAATTTTCATTAAATTTTGAAAGTTTTCTTTTAATTGCTGTAGACGTAAATTAACGGTATTTAACTTCTTAGTGCAGCAAGACTTTTTGAAGAAAAAATATTTGATTGAGCTTTTCAAATATCACCTTGCTAATTAAACGGGTCTATTAAGTTTCATTAATGAAATATATCGCATTTTACGTTATTTGAAGCTCTTTAGAGTTATTAATAGTGGATCAACATCAATAAATAATTTCACCAAATTAAATTCGCAAATTAATTTTTCATTGATACCACTCCTTCTTAATGAAAATTGTTTAATTTGGCTCATTTACTTTGACATTCACTAAACACAAAATTTACCTGTTAATTGGTGTTATCGTATTACTGAATCACTTGTTTTCCAACAACCACTTGTCCATATTTGCTTTTACGGAAAAACAAAAAAAATTAATTTGCCAAAAATATTTGTTTCAAAATTATTAATTTTTCAAAGATTGTTCAATAAAACAATTGTCCTAATCATAGAGAGATCTTTTTTTTACATTTTACCACTCTAGCATTTCTCCTGTATCGTAGGTAAAGTGTACAAACATACATGTCACATGCACACACAGCCAGACCCGAAACAATAATCTGTAGGCCATACAAATATTTGCGCCGTGCGGGGATCGAACTCACGGCACGTAGCGCAGAAAGCCAATCGCTTAGCCACTGCGCCAACCGTGCTCTCAAAATGTTTTTGTCCCTCATCGCCATGCTAGCAAAGGGGAGATTTTTTTTGTTTTGTCTTCAGCCATGGAGACAAAGGGTGGAGATAACTGGTTTGATTTGTGGTCACGAACTAAAACTTATTTGGTGTCCAACGGTATACGATAAGCCTTGATAGAAACAAATGTGATATAGCTACCCAAATACACGAAAATCTATGAAACTAAATCACAATCATAACCTGTTATCTTTGTAAGGCTTTTCATTTTCAAAATGGAGGTATGATTTATAAATTCGTAGAACAACGAAGCGATTTCCGCTTCGTTGCCGATCTCACGATTTATGGTAAGTTTTTATGGTGTTTTCTGATTTAGCTCGATCAATACATATATCATACCGGATTGTCTAGCATACGAATTGTAAAAAAAATAAAAAGTCCACTGGGGAACATTGCCATTCCATAGACTACATAATATGTGTGTTATAACTATAACTTAGCATCTCATTTGTTAGCATCCCAAAATTAAACTACGGAACTATTATTAAAACTTATCAAGAACTGTAGAAAGAAAGAAAAAAGAAAGAAAGATAGAAAAATCGTTTATTAGGCATCACAAAGGAACCGACACCTTACTACACACCTTATTTACACCTTATTAAACTTAAATATAGGCAAAATTATATTATGTGCTTTGCCTTATTCAAACTCATTATCAGATAAAGATAATAACACTGTTCATAACCTGAACAATTTAATTTATATGTCGACTTGTCATAATGACAAATTATTGTTTTTTGACACTAACAAGTTTGTTAGCAGTTTTACACTTACTCGGGAAGTTATGTTTCTTCCCAAGAAATCCAGACAGCTGATTGCTACTTTGATAGTATATAATATTAATATTAACTCTGTTATAGGAAATATAACGCAGACTAGGTTAATTGATGAGTCAGTATTGCTTAGTTGTACTAATGATACTGTCACTGATTGTTTAAACTTTTAGAGCCGACAATAGAGAAGCATTATGAGGACATTCTTCTTTATCACCAGAACATTAACCGCTTCTCTGGCAAAATTTTAGATATTGAATTGTTAATTGATAGATACCAAATGGGTATTTTATGTTTCTGTGAGACATGGTTAAAGCCTGATAAAATGTTATTCAATGTAAATAATTATGTGGTTGCCAGTGCGTTCAACAGACTATCAGCGGAGGGTGGTGGTACCTTGATTTTGTGTAGTAGTAGTTTCAGACGTAAGGAAAGAAAGGACATCACTTCCTGTTCTGTTGATCGCTTATGTGAGGTAGCATGTGCGGAAATAGAAAGCCATACTATTTTATGTGTGTATAGACCACCTGCATCAAACTTTCTCTCATTTCTTATTGTATTGGAAGAAATACTCACAAAACTTTTTAAAAATAATAATTTGACATTTGTTTGTGGCGACTTGAATATTGACCTTTTAGGCAACTCACCAGAAAAATGTAAACTTTTGTCGTTATTTAAATCTTTTAATTTAAATCATATATTTAATGAAGCCACTAGAATAACTGCTTCTTCAGCCTCATGCATAGACAATATATTCACGAATTGCATGATAAAGAGCTCTTCTTTGATTAGCGGTGTTAGGTCTGATCATATGGGACAATTAATTAATTTTGAATCAAAAAATAAGATACGGTCAAATAAAATAGTTGAATTAAGATCTTTATCTAAAAAAAAGTTGGAAACTTTAAATAAAAATATTAAAATCAAAGTGTCCACTTCTTGTTACACTTCACGAGACCCCAACGTAAATTACTCTACTCTATTCTCTACAATATGCCAAGAATTTAATAAAGCGTGTCCAATTAAGAAAATAAAACTGACAAATAAATCAAAATTTAACGAATGGGCTACACAAGGCATTAGGAAAAGTAGGGATCGGTTATACGATTTATATAAACAAAAATCACTCACCTCTGATCTAACGTTCCATAAATATGTAAGGAATTATTCCAAGTTATTCAAGGTGGTTTGTACCCATGCCAAATCTAAATTGATAAGTAATAAGATAGGTAATTCTAATAATAAAATAAAGGCTATATGGCAGGTAATTAACACCGAAACTGGCAACATAAAACAGCGCGATACCGAACTATTTATAAAAACAGACAAAGGTACTTTATCTGATAAGTTGGAAGTAGCCAACACATTCGAAAACTTCTTCACTAACATCCCGATAGAGATTACGAAAACCCTTGCCTCGTCCTGTACATTAGCTGAATCATTACTTAGAGATAATTTCCGTAAAGACGTGCCGAACCTTAAGTTCAAACATATTTGTATTAGTACAATTAAAAAAGCATTTAAAAGTCTTAATATAAAAAACACTGAAGACTTGTGGGGCATCTCTGTTAAGGTTATTGTAGATATTATTGATACTATTGCCCCTATACTTACAGATATATTCAACCAATGCTTAGATAGCGGTACTTTTCCGGATTTGATGAAACATAGTAAAGTAATTCCAATTTTCAAATCTGGCTGTAAGAATAATCCCTCCAATTATAGACCAATCTCTGTACTACCCGCAATAAGTAATTTTTTTGAAAAAATCATGCTTGATCAAATGTTAACACACTTTCAATATAAACGGAGTATTACATAGTCAGCAGTTCGGCTTCACGAAGGGTAGGTCGACCACTGACGCAGGTGTGAAATTAGTCACACACATTTTAGAATCCTGGGAGGGGTCACAGGATGCAATTGGCGTCTTTTGTGATCTCTCCAAGGCTTTCGACTGCGTAGACCACGATACACTTATCCGTAAATTAAACCACTACGGAATTCGTGGACGAGCTGCTGATCTTGTTTTATCCTACCTATCTCAGAGGCAACAAAAAGTAAGTGTCAATGGTGTCATATCTGAGGGCTCTTTGGTTAAAATGGGTGTGCCTCAAGGCTCAATTCTTGGCCCTTTCTTGTTTCTGGCTTATATTAATGATCTCCCATATATAATGAGCGAAATATCGGATATAATACTATTTGCGGACGACACTTCCCTCATTTTTAAAATAAGTAGGAAAGATAGGGAAGTCTTACACATTAGAGATAGCCTAACTATACTCTCTAAATGGTTCGCAGCTAATAACTTATTACTAAATGCTAATAAAACAAAATGTTTAAAGTTCTCACTGCCAAATGTAGCTCATGTAGGCTTAAATTTAATGCTTGATGGAAATAAACTAAATATAATTAATGAAACCGTATTCTTAGGGATAACAATTGATTCCAAGTTGCAGTGGGGTCCTCACATCACAGCTCTGTCCAAAAGACTTAGTTCTGCGGCATTTGCAGTTAGAAAAATTAGACAGTTAACCGATACAGCTACGGCGAGACTAGTGTACTTCGCATATTTTCATAGCATTATGTCCTATGGCATTCTGTTGTGGGGATCAGCGGCTGATGTAGATTCGGTTTTTATATTGCAGAAGAGGGCGATCCGTGCGATCTATAACATGGGCCCACGCGAGTCTTTACGAGACTTTTTCAAAGACACGGACATTCTAACACTGCCATCACAGTACATTTTGGAGAATATTATGTTCGTCCGAAGAAACCTGCATATGTTTAATATCAATAGCGATATTCATAAAATTAATACTAGAAATAAGTACAAAAAATAGTGGTCCCTAAATTTAGATTGACCAAAACAAACAAATCATTTCTAGGTAACGGTGTACGCTTTTATAATAAACTCCCAAAAAGTATTACCGAGCTTACTGATAAAAAGTTTAAAACTCGTGTTAAGCTTGTCCTCATAAGGAAGGCCTATTACAAGATCAGTGAAAATTTTCGAAAGTTTGTGATTGTGCAATTATTTGAAAATTATACGATGGCCCCAAATTGCATGACAATTAGATAATCAGATAGACAATTTAATCTAGATTACGAAACAAGAACTTGTTCCTATAGGTTTCATAGTAAAATAGCGAGAAATCATAGTTTTAACGCACAGGGGTAGCGCCGTGCCGTGTGGCAGCTTTTGACACTCGGCGCTCAACGGAGTTGCGCTATTTCACCGTTCGGCGCTCGAGGGGATAATTATAATATTTTAGTGGTACCTAAGATCTTTGCTGTTCTTTTTTTTATTTTTTTATTGTAATATTGTGTAAATTGAGGTCGAATTTTAGCCGGGCCGCTCCTGCGGCCCCACATTTGTTGTGTAGTACCTAAGCTTGATTTATGAAAAGAGTATCCATGGAGTTTCTTGCCGGTATCTTCTCCAGGACCAACCCACTTGGAACCGTGCGCCTAGAATCACGACGGTTTGAAAGTGCCTGCAAAGGCCCAGTTGAAATAAAAATCTTTGACTTTGACTTTGACTTTGACACCGAAACAATAAAATATGTATAACATAAAAAAAAATTAAAAAAAATTAACCTGTAAGACAAAAAACAACAATTAAAATTAATTATAATAGTAAAACTATTCATAAACATCAATTTTTTTTTAAATTCGGCATTGCAGACTCGGCGAACTATTCGGGATGCTACTTTAACTGGAGTTTATTTTTGGGATGCTAGCAAATGAGATGCTAAGTTCACGTACGTCCATAGACTGACGATGAACGTCGTGAGCGCAAAAGAACGCTGATGTCCGTCCGTTCAACGTGAGTGTCAGGATGGCGGGTAGACAGCAGAATTCGCTATCGCAGATAAGCCTATAATTTAGTACCTAATTGGTACTATTTGGTACCTTCAGTAAAAAAATTGGTACCTCCTCGTGTTCCAAAATATAAGGAAAAAAAAGTTGCCCGCCATCCTGACGTCAGGATGGCGGGTAGACTCGTAGATTAGGCAGTTCCACGCTGAATGTCTGCGATCTCTGTATGTGAGGATTTAGTACCCAATTGGTACCTCAACATATCTCAGTTTCAACTGTCTGGACCAAGTCGTTACAAAGTTATGCGCAAAAATATTTTCGAGCAGTAATGAATGTAATTATAATATCATCGAGATAGTCTAAGGCTCTAAGAAGGTTTCCATCAAATTACCTTTGATACTAAGTTTGGTAGATAATGTATCGAATATTTTAAGAGGATCATCCGTAGAACATACATGATTAAAATTACAACGTTTAAGGTGTTGTATCACAACTACAGAAACGTCCCATGAAATATTTTTGCCCATTCAAGTATGGCCCTTATCCACATTGACTTTCAAGTGGTCTAACAAATCAGTACAGTCAGCAACAAAAGTTGATTAACAGTTTTTTTTTTAAATTATTACACCTATTTCATTCAAATATTTACATGATGATAAAGCAGAACTCTCAGTTTGAACTGTGTGAACCATGTCGTTAGAAAGTTATGCGCTAAAATATAATAATCCACCAGTCGATTAAAAAGTGTTCTATTTTGGAACACTGGGAGGTACCAATTTTTTGAATGAATGCACCATATAGTCCCTGATTGGTACCTAAACATATCTCAATTTCAACTGCCTGGACCGAGTCCTTAGGAAGTTATGCGCAAAAGTATAATTATCCACTAGTTGACATATTATGTGTTCTATTTTGGAACACTAGGAGGTACCAATTTTTTGAATGAATGCACCATATAGTACCTGGTTGGTACCTAAACATATCTCGATTTCAACTGCCTGGACCGAGTCCTTAGGAAGTTATGCGCAAAAGTATAATTATCCACTAGTCGACATATTATGTGTTCTATTTTGGAACACTGAGAGGTACCAATTTTTTGAATGAATGCAACATATAGTACCTGGTTGGTACCTAAACATATCTCAATTTCAACTGCCTGGACCGAGTCCTTAGGAAGTTATGCGCAAAAGTATAATTATCCACTAGTCGACATATTATGTGTTCTATTTTGGAACACTGAGAGGTACCAATTTTTTGAATGAATGCACCATATAGTACCTGGTTGGTACTATATGGTAAACATATCTCAATTTCAACTGCCTGGACCGAAACCTTAGAAAGTTATGCGCAAAAAATAATAGCCTTAGACTATCTCGATGATATCATAATTATATTCATTACTGCTCGAAAATATTTTTGCACATAACATTCTAAGGACTCGGTCCAGGCAGTTGAACTTGAGATATGTTTAGGTACCAACCAGGTACTATATGGTGCATTCATTCAAAAAATTGGTACCTCTCAGTGTTCCAAAATAGAACACATAATATGTCGACTAGTGGATAATTATACTTTTGCGCATAACTTCCTAAGGACTCGGTCCAGGCAGTTGAAATTGAGATATGTTTAGGTACCAACCAGGTACTATATGGTGCATTCATTCAAAAAATTGGTACCTCTCAGTGTTCCAAAATAGAATACATAATATGTCGACTAGTGGATAATTATACTTTTGCGCATAACTTCCTAAGGACTCGGTCCAGGCAGTTGAAATCGAGATATGTTTAGGTACCAACCAGGTACTATATGGTGCATTCATTCAAAAAATTGGTACCTCTCAGTGTTCCAAAATAGAACACATAATATGTCGACTAGTGGATAATTATACTTTTGCGCATAACTTCCTAAGGACTCGGTCCAGGCAGTTGAAATTGAGATATGTTTAGGTACCAATCAGGGACTATATGGTGCATTCATTCAAAAAATTGGTACCTCTCAGTGTTCCAAAATAGAACACATAATATGTCGACTAGTGGATAATTATACTTTTGCGCATAACTTCCTAAGGACTCGGTCCAGGCAGTTGAAATTGAGATATGTTTAGGTACCAATCAGGTACTATATGGTGCATTCATTCAAAAAATTGGTACCTCCTAGTGTTCCAAAATAGAACACATAATATGTCAACTAGTGGATAATTATACTTTTGCGCATAACTTCCTAAGGACTCGGTCCAGGCAGTTGAAATTGAGATATGTTTAGGTACCAATCAGGTACTATATGGTGCATTCATTCAAAAAATTGGTACCTCCCAGTGTTCCAAAATAGAACACTTTTTAATCGACTGGTGGATTATTATATTTTAGCGCATAACTTTCTAACGACATGGTTCACACAGTTCAAACTGAGAGTTCAGCTTTATCATCATGTAAATATTTAAATGAAATAGAAAGAAAAGAAAGAAAATCAATTTATTTTTTGCACACAGGACACCGAGCATGCACACATAACAAACATAAAAAATAAAAAACCAGAAAATTACATAAAATAAAAACAATGAAAAATAAAGCATGGAAGTGTGTGTCCCTCATGTGCAAGAAAATGGGCATCGATCAGCTTGTTGTCATTGGCAACACCAATGACGCTGGTTTTCATCGATGACCGACGTCCGTGGGTGGTATGACGTAATCACGTAATGTCGTGTCCACCTTCTGGCGATATTAAAAAAACAAAAACATAGACAAAATAATAAACATAGATAAAATAGGTGTAATCATTAAAAAAAAAAGTGTTAATCAACTTTTGTTGCTTACTGTACTGATTTTTTAGACCACTTGAAAGTCAATGTGGATAAGGGCCATACTTGAATGGGCAAAAATATTTCATGGGACGTTTCTGTAGTTGTGATACAACACCTTAAACGTTGTAATTTTAATCATGTATGTTCTACGGATGATCCTCTTAAAATATTCGATACATTATCTACCAAACTTAGTATCAAAGGTAATTTGATGGAAACCTTCTTAGAGCCTTAGACTATCTCGATGATATTATAATTACATTAATTACTGCTCGAAAATATTTTTGCGCATAACTTTGTAACGACTTGGTCCAGACAGTTGAAACTGAGATATGTTGAGGTACCAATTGGGTACTAAATCCTCACATACAGAGATCGCAGACATTCAGCGTGGAACTGCCTAATCTACGAGTCTACCCGCCATCCTGACGTCAGGATGGCGGGCAACTTTTTTTTCCTTATATTTTGGAACACGAGGAGGTACCAATTTTTTTACTGAAGGTACCAAATAGTACCAATTAGGTACTAAATTATAGACTTATCTGCGATAGCGAATTCTGCTGTCTACCCGCCATCCTGACACTCACCCGTTCAACATATTGCCGTAATCACGATTACCGATAGCCATGTTATTAGAAGTGGTAGCCTATTCGGTGCACGAATATTCAAGTATATACCTTGAAGTCCTAGTTTCGATTTCTTCATCCGATATATTAATATAAAAGTAGGTACTATACAGGGTGGTGACAACGTAATCACATTAAATGAAACCGTATATTTGGTATCACGACGTCTGTGAACGTATACAAAAAAAAACAATTCCAACCAGTAGGTAATATTACTTTATTTATTTGTATGAACAGATAAATCTAAGTAAACTAAACTTAACTATGTTCATTATCTTAAACATATAATAAAAATATAAAACGGTACAAAATGGGTACTTAGGTGTCAAAGTAATCCTCATCATCCAGAAACTAATTTAAAATTTCATAATTTTACACATATCACGATTTCTAAGCGTAATTTGAAAAGTCTCCAACTTATTCTAACCAAAATTATTTTTATTTACACGTGTAGAACAGATAAAGGTGACATAAATTTCTAGTACACACTTCTATGTCCCTTCACCTAGACGAATGCCTGAAGAGTGAAATATTAAGCAAAAAAATAAAAATTACTTGCGTGAATATCGCAGAGTTGTTTTAGTGCGGCTTCTGAACATGATGCCAAATACGTGTAATACAGTCGTCGGTGTCGCCACCCTGTATTCTTAATTTTAAGAAGAATTTAAATTATAAATTTTTGTCTATATTTATAATAGTTTGCTAAATGGTGAGTGTAGCGGGCACCTCTAATGTTAATTAAAAATCTCATAATAAATTTAATGTGGTGAGTGTACGACACACCTATAGGACGTGTATATTATATTGTAATTACAAAACTCATATTTTTTTTACTACTAAACTGAACAACACGACCATAACTTTTATCAAAGCAATATAATCGAACTAATGAAACTGTTTACATTGGAAAAACACTTTTTTTTTACAATTTCGCAGTAAATAAGGGATACGACCGAGCTTAAGGAGTTCACTGCCAACTGAGCAAGGTCATCGACCTGTGTATTAGACTTTTATAGATCTGCTTACGTCTCTATCAGCTGAAAGGAGCAACCGTCTAAGTTATAAAATGGAGAAAATTATGCAGTTTTTATGTTCATGTATAAATATGCTGATGTTGAGGAAAGGATACAGCAATAAACTGGTCTGAGGAGAAATATAATTTAATGAGAGCATTCACACTATCGATAAAGCCGGAATGTAAAGAAATAGACACATGGAAAGTAGATTCAATCAAATCTTCCTTTTTAGCCGATTTTTTTATAACACTAAGCAATCCTAGTTTTTTTTTAATCTTTGTATATCGATATCTTCGCCTATAGTGAACGAATTTAAATGATAATTCTTTATTTGAAAGAATATTTTCCCGATGTGGTCCTATTTATTTGTTAAAGATCTGATGAAGACCTTCGGAGATAGACAATTGAACTTTTTAATGTCAAATCACTCATGATTACTGTACTCGTATGTATAATTAATTTTTATTCTACTCAAAATAGAAAGTAAAATAATTAAAAAAAGGTAAAAAGTGACTTCAAAATACTAAAACGTATGAAATCATTTTCTTAAAAAACTTAACAGTTTCTGAAGTCGGGGTAATTCTTCAATGCACCTAGCTCGCCAGTGACACGGAATTCAGAAGCTGTTAAGCTTTCTAAGAAAATTATTTTATAAGATTTAGTTTATTGAAGTCAGTTTTAACTTTTTTAAACGTTTATTATTATTTTTCAACCTATAGAATATTCGTGCATTTGGCTTTGTAACTTAATCCTACCCGTCCTTTAAGTGTAAATAGAGCTTAAATATTTTTATTATTTTGAACACGAATCTAGGATAATTTAAGCTAAACACGTACGTTTAGTTGGGACTTTAATTAATAGTTGGATCGTAAAAATGTGTTGAATGGCGGCTGGGATATTTGACCTCTCGTATACCTTGTATACTTGTCACAGCAAGATTATTAACAACTTGTGTATTTCTTCTTCTTTTAGTGGCTTTCTGACTAGCAAAGGCACCTCCACATATTTCGGTCATTCTTTCGCGAGGCGAAACAGTAGAACAGCACTCGCGACTCCAGTCCACTCTCGAAGGTTTCTCAGCCACGAATTCTTCCTGTGACTAACTTGTCTTTTGCCAAGTGACTTTGCCCATCATAATAAATTGCAAAAGACCGTATAAGGCCTGAATTCCTCCTATGCTGATGTCGGTCGCGTACGTCGGTCGCGCGTACGAATGAACATTGTGTTCTATACAGCATCACATTGCAACGCTGATGTCAGCGACGTCAACTGGTAGATGCGACACAGGGTATCATACGCGACCAACGTCAGCGATGGAGGACTTCAGGCCTAAGGCCGTATGTATTTGAAGAACATTAAACAAATCTTGCAATTTTAAAACAAGGGTATACTGATTCCCTTTCTTTTATTTTACGTATTTGTTTCTTTAATAAAGAATATTGCACCGGTAATAAGTTTAAAAATTGCTTTAAACAATTTCGGGAAGGTTCATCGCGAACTGTTTCTCCAAGTTGTGAGATGACAAGCCTGACAGCCTTCACCCACCAACCAGTTTGCAAACTTATAAATTATGAAACGCTGGATTTCATCCGTACATTCAAAATGGACGCAAGTAAAAGCGGTATAATGGTTTCACGATGATTTAGTTTGCTATTCGTTTGGCTAGTGCCAAGAAACGGCCGATTTAATAAATCGGTTTTTCCATACATTTGCATGATAATAATATGGTATTGAAAGAAAAATATAGGGTATCCAGATATCTATTTCAATTTTTTTTGTGGTTTTTAGTAATACGTGTAAAACGATTATCATACAGTGTGAACATTTTTACTTTCAATATTAGTTACCTACATGACACATTTAAGATAAATAATTCGGCGTTTCAAACCCGAAAGGCCCATCTTAAATACTGCCGATTTTGAATAATAACAGATGCATGCAAATCGTATCGATACAAGTAATTTAATTCTAGATTTTTTTATAGTATAGCGGACAAACGTGTTTGCGGTTCACCTGAATATGGTAAATGATCAGCGCCGCCCATGAACATCCGCAACACCAGAGGAGTCACCGATGCGTTGCCGACCTTTTAGGATGGTGTTAGGAAAAAGGGAGGGAAAGGAGAGGGAGATGCTTGTAAAATTATTTAACTTTAGAGGAGTTATCGGATTATTAGCAGTATAATAATAAAAGTTTATGAAGCTTTTACTACCTGTCTCACAATAATCTCGAATGCTAATAAAAAAGACGGAGACAGGGCGTTATTGGATTTCATCAAACGTTCGCTCTATGTACCTTAGAATAGAATAGAATAGATCTTTATATCATGTAAACTCGATACAGACACTTAAGAAATGTCGATACTCTAGGTGCGCGGTTTATAATAGTAGGTCCTATGGAGAAGAACTGGCAAGAAACTCCATGGAAACTCTTTTAAAATAATAGATTACAATCTTGATTAGTACAATGTGGCAAGAGCTGCCAGAATAATGTAATTTAACATGAATAAAAAATAAAAATGACACAAATGTTTTTATTAAGAAACATCAAACTATTTACTACCATAATATATAAACCTAAATATGTACACTAATTATTGTTAGATAAATAAATCATAAAATAAAATAAATAGCCTCTGAATAAGATTGCCATGGTAGTTACAAGCTGACCAGTACCTATTACGTTTATAAGTAGGAAATACCAGCTGTAGCTTGCTAGCTTTGCATGCAGAATTTCAGAACTCAAACTAACTCCTTCATATCTTGACTTTTACAGTTCACGGGAAAATAACCTGTAATGTTGCAGCTTTGCTTTTTGCTAAGACGCCGTAGAAATAGCTTTCAAAGCTTATTTCAACATTATTTCACGGAGATTGACATCTTTATAATTATTTTCGACGTAAATAGCTTTTTAGTTTTAGCTTTTACTTGAGTGAAGGACGTCATGAAATCTTACAATTTAAATTGTGAACATGATTTTGAAGAAAACTTTCACAATTTACAGAATTATTTTACTTTTAAAATTGTTATTTCCAACTTATACCCTTTGTTTTTCGTGGACTGTAAGTGTCGCATTTAAAACTGTCGAATATGCAGTTTCAGCAAACATTGTGTAAATTGTATTTTTTTTATCAAGAAAACATTCTTGATTATTTTGTTTTATAGTTTATTAGATTCTATGATTAGCTGACTTGAAAAATATATTTAGGACGTTTACACACTCAAGTTTACAGTGTGCACAAAAATTTACAAAGGTTATGGTTCTGTTATATTATTAAATTGTTAGAATATTTATTTTGGATCTGATATCGAACCTGGCCCCCACCTCGTGACTTTTCGAATTTATGGGCGAATCGCAATTTAATTATAACTTGCATTAACGGTGAAGGAAAACATCGTGAGGAAACCTGCACACGTGAGAGGGCCTCATAAAGTCCTCGATGGTTTGTGTAATCCGCCAACCCGCACTAGGCTAGCGTGGTGGACTAAGGCCCCCTTCTCATTCCGAGAAGAGGTCCGTGCCTCAGTGGGATAGTAATGGGCTGTATTTATTTACTTATTTATATATAAAGTTATGACTATAAAAGATGAGAGTGATAAGAGTCTTCAAGGCGCGAGTGAAATGGTTACCAAGCAAGCGTGAACCATCTTCGACTGCATCATCGCTTAACATCAGGTGAGATAGTGACCAAATAGAAGCCTATTCAAAATAAAAAATATATACAATAGGACGATATCAACATGCTAACAGTCCTTAGAGCAAAGAGAGTACGCACCTAGAGTCTCGACATTTCATAAGTATGCTTTATCTGGTTAGCATGAAATATAAATCTATTCTATTGTATCCAGAGCTACAGTAGATTATTTAACAAAATACTAACAACGTAGTGACTTAGCGAGGCTGATCTAAGGTCCGAATTATATTATGCATCCACGCGGCCGAGTGGAACGAACCGGTCGCTCTCCATGTCACACATCTGTCAAATTACACAAGACTACATGTGACAAATTATATGCATCTACGGCGATCAAATGGCCATGCGACCAAGCGAATGTAGAGCTAGCATGCCTAAGTGGGTATGAGATAACTATTTATATTGACCGAAAGACACCCGTATCCCTAAAATAACTGGCATCAAGCTTCATGGTATCAAGCGGCAATATCCGGCTATGACGTTGAACTGGCAAATGCGTTACTATTTGCACTGTTGATTTGGACAGTGTTCAATGAGGTGGACAGTCCTACCATGATTTAATGAGCTTTGTTGGACGGGTTAAAAGGAATAGTAGTACAGTACTACCATTAAAATTATGCGCTTCTGCAAAATTCGTCTAACTTCGCAAAACAGAACATACGATCGATGACATTTATATAGCGATAAATTAATACTATTATAAAGAATAGGTATCTCGTGAGTGACCGACGAGACGTAGATCTTCGGATATTGGTTTCACACTCATACTAATAATTTGGAAACACGAAGATTTTCGAGCCACATACACAACTAAAGTCGTAATACAAGCCATAGCAAGTAATCTTTTCTAAAAAATATTCTATAAATAGTGTACAAAAACATAACCATTTTCCCATGAAAAGCAACCCATTATATTATACCATCGTATCTTACATATTCATTGCTCAAATAGTACAAAAATAAATTGTTGTTGTACAACAATCACACGAAATTGGCAATTATCCAACGGCTCTAACCCTAGCTGGACCGGGAGTGAAATATTTCCTTTAATAGCATACACTATAATTGTGCATTCCTTCCGTCTGCCATAGATTAAGTTTTAGTAGATGGCACATGACTTTGAAGAGATAAAATAGACGTAGATTAAATTCTCAGTAGTGACAAAGTTGAGATAAGTTAAATATGGCACCTGATTTCTAACGGGTTGAGCTAATTGCTTTCTCATTAATATGCAAGTCCAAAGCAAGAAGTTTGTTGCAAACTTAGGACATTTAAAGCAACTTCGTAAAACTTTGTGAATTACAAACATAGTTTTAATATTTTGCCTAATTAACGATTCTATGTCGTCGGTATATTGGTATAGTAAAAAAAAGAATAACGTAGCATTAAAATTATTAACTGTAAGTTTTTCATGCTCTAAATAAATAAATAAAAAGAACAAAAAATTTTGATGGTATGATTGTCACATTGGCTAAGCACTTGGCTTTTTGCGCTACGTGTTGTGTGTTCGATTCTCGCACGGAACAAATATGTGTAAGCATAATGTGCGGTGAATCTATGTTTGTAAACTGTACCCACGCTTCAGGAGAATACTTAACCGCTGAATACTCAAAGACGTCTCAATTTTAAGTTGTCATTCAATCTGATGCTTTCCCTATCACTTTAAGGTGGACTATAGCGACGGAATGACTCGCAAGATAATCTTAAAATTGAGTTGTTTTTGATTATCGAGTGATTGAAGCAGCGTTTGTTGAAAAAACAATAATTATATTATGTCGCTTCTGTTGCTATTTCTTTTTCATCTATAATTTGACACAATTTAAAAGTGTCAGTTGCTGGTAGTATCCCGAGGACTTTTATTACGATCCATGTTTATATGTCTGCTTCTTATTATTTTCAATGTGCTATGTTATTTTCGCTCTAAATTTTACACATTGTTTCGCTTTTATACTAGTTTTCGCAAGTAGGTAATATAAGAAAGAAAAAAGAAAGAAAAAACGTTTATTAGACATCACAAAGTAACCGACACCGAAAAAATAAAATAAAACATAAAAAATATTAAGAAAATAAAAAATAATTAACATATAAAACAAAAACAACAATTAAAATATGAATTTAAGAATATGAATATGATTTTTTTCTATTGGAGTAGGAGATAAGTAACTTGTGGTTTGTTTATCAAAGATCTATCTCAGTTATAGAAGTATTCTTTCATGATCTTTGTACCTCTCCAAATTGCGAATTCTATGTCTCAAAACACAGTAATATCAAATGAAACTACATATCTACTAATCAATTACTGATAATATAAATAGTCAGCGAATTAGTCCGTCTGTGTGTGTTTCTGGTCTTGGATTCGATTCTCAGGCTTAGCAGTGTTATTGTTTCTTTTTGTTACGAAATTCTCAGTGTCACCCTGAAGATTTTATTTTTTTATTTTATATATTTCACTAATAGGTATAATAAATAAATTTTTATTCGTTCTATACAAACTAGGCCTATTCTATGTCCAATATGAGATATACAACGTAAAAGGCTTTCATAATACATTACACACACATTACACTTATTTATATGAGCCATTGAGTTGTTCACAATCCTTTTTCTCCTTTGAATAAAAGTAGACGTAATAAAAAGGAAAGGTATCCATTTCTTTTATAAAAACCTTGGAACATTTTACAGACTTAAATTCCTGAGACTCTTTAGAGTCGAGGCTCGCCTAAGGCAAAATGATAGCGTATTAAAAATACTGCTTCTTGTATACTTTGGCGTTAAACTTAACATCAAAAGGCTCTAAACCCTACTAAAAATGGTTTTATAAATTAATTTGTATTAAATTATACCAATTTTTACTTCTTGTAGAGTTTTATTTATTTAAAATGCTTCATGTACAATGTACAACGCGTTTGTACATTGTACATGAAGCATTTTTTATTTTTGATCCATAAGATTGACGATTCGTTCGATTGGTGCCGTAAAAGTATAGGTTGCCGATTTTTGGGTTTTTGTCGGTTCGATTCCCGGGGTGGCAAGCGTATTTTCAAAAATATTTAAAAGCAGTTTTATTTATTTTTAAAAATAAAGGAATGTTTCCTTTGAGTAAAATTTGCTGTCTTCAGTATTTAGAATACTTTTCCTCCAGGTACGCTTCGAAAATTCTACCCTCTATACTAAATAAACTTATTATACATACATAAATAATAAATATATAATATACAATTCGGAAAAATCTGAGTTGAGATGAATCTGCCGACGTCTTGTCGCGTAAGTATTTACGTACTTTAAATTTAAACGAGAGCATACCCTTAGCCATCCTGATTTCAAGAGGGAGTGCATTCCATAGTAGAATAGACTGAACGAAGAAGGTGGAATGAATAAAGTCAGAGCAATGAGTGGGACATTGAAGGACGCCATTGTTAGAAGAACGAAGATATTTAACGTGATTCATCAATACATTTACATTTTATATCTTTACTTATCAAATATGTCGCCGTGAGGTAAAGTGTGAACTGAGATAAATCATCTAACTGATACTCGTATATCTATAAGGACAAGATTGATTTACCAGTACGAGAATACTTCAAATATTTGCCAACTTAAGAAAAAGTCTTCTCTGTCTATGGATCTGTCCTCCTCTTCTTACCTATGTACCTATATCATTCTAGTATTTCTTGATTTGTAGAAAATAAGAAAGAAAGAAGAAAGACAATACATTTATTCGGACTAGACATTAGACAACACAATGCATAGAGAAAAAATAATATTAAAAAGATTGGCAACAAAAAAAATCATGTGCTGTACTGTTCGCCAGTTCCTAATGGGATGCCAGCTCAGCATTCGCTAGACATAAGAACACCGAGCGCTGGTTTTCAGTAAATGTTTTTTCTTTCTTTCTTTCCAAATAGTGAGCCAATAACCTAACCGTCATAAACACCCGACTCTAACTAGAAAAAGAGCTGTAACTTTTGTACAGCTGAACAGATTTTTAGAAACTTAGCTAAGATGAAACTCGATTAAATTAGCTTTCAATAAAAAAAACTGCATTGAAATCGATCCACCCATTTTGCAGCTACGGTGCCACAGACAGATACACACACTACAAACTTATAACACTCTTTTTTGACGGGGGTTAAAAAGACCAAAGGATAAGAGTTTTAGTTCCACAGGTTACACTATTCTTTCTTCTAGAAAAAAAGTATTTAAATTCGGGCAAAGTCGCATAATGCGTCTTGAATGTTTTATTTGTTTCACATCTATTACACAAAGCCCTAATGTCGTCATTGAATTCTGTGATTTATACGATAGTTTACCTCTGCCAAACCTATCGAAGATTAAGCGTGATGGATGGTATGTGAAAGAGTGTGAGGACCTTTTTTATTTTTATAAAAAAATATCCAGGCAGAAACGCTAATTGTTCCAAATTATTGGGAATCCTTTTATTAAACATAAAACAAATTGCGGCCAAGCTCTATTCATTTATCATTTAAAATACAAAAAAAGTCGTACCAACTTGACAGAAAAAAGGCGTAACTTTTTATTCTCTAGAGACTTTAATTTTTCCTAAACAAATAAAAGCTTTTTGCTAAAAAATTAAGGTCTTTCATCCTTTTTCGGGTTAGGTCTAGCTAAGTGGTAAAAGACTTTGATAAATGTTTGCCATTCAGCTACAAAACTAAAAATACGTATAATATTTATATATGGGTTGTACTCTCAAGTTTTAAACTTTCGACGGTATATTTGATTGTGGTCATAAGACAGACCATTATCAGATAAAAAAATTGACGACACGGTTGGCGCAGTGGCTAAGCGATTAGCTTTCTGTGCTACGTGCCGCGGGTTCGATCCCCGCACGGAACAAATATTTGTATGATCTACTGATAGTTGTTTTGGGTTTGGGTGTGTGTGCATGTGAGATATATGTTTGTAAAGGCAAACGCCCACTCTTGGCCAGTAGGTAGGCAGGTTCGTTCCACCAATGTGAAAAATACAAAAAAATATCTTATTTAGTAACTAAAATATTGTTATTATTTATTTGTTTGTAACACTCGGGAATTAAAAACTTATATTAAAAAGACATTCAATCAATTATGCATGTGATGCAATCTTCATTTCCGCACGTTATGTCAATCTTATAAAAGTAGTGATGGCAAATGTCACAAAAATCGAAATCAAATAAATCGAGAACTGAATGATCATCTGAAAAACTTTTTTCTTTTGTTTCGCTTCCTATATTAAAACGTTTAATTTCTATAGAATAGGTAAAATAAATGTCTATTGATTGTCTTCCGAAATCTATGCAGTGCTGGTTCAAGTTAATTAAAAATATCGATTCATGGCTCTATAACATCGGTTTTTGATAAATCGATGCCGAATCGCCATCACTACGTTAATGATAATTAAAATTGACAGCCTATGTTGACAGTTAACATTTTGTTTGTTGCGGGTTGTTTGTTGTGCTTTGTGAATTGTGATTTTTCCTACACGGTTTTGCTATTTTCTATCCGATGACTTTGATTAGTATTATGGCGATGACAACCTTGGCTTTACATTGGATTCCGTACCCGCTTACCACGACGACACTGGTTTGCCAGTCAACTCCATGTTTGTTTTATATCAACCTTGAATTTTTTTCATACAATTTTAAAATTCTGTCCAAGTTCTATGTAAAAAATTGTGGTTGATTTTGTATCTATGATTTCAACCCTAGTGCCTATGATTTGCTGTATTTATGGACGCCACTTGGCCAAAACCTCCTTAACGAATGGGCATATCCCTTTTACAGTCGATACAGGCGAAATCCTAGTGAGGGGCAATGTTTTTAAAAAGGACAAGGGCTATTTCAAACGGATATTTACAATTTCTAATGCACGCATCATGATCGTGAACGGGTGCTGTAGTAACTGCCATGGCCATCTATTTTAGAGGCCAATCATTAATGTCCTATTCTTCTTTCTTATTCACATTAAATTACATTATTCTCGCAGCTCTTACCACAACATTGTATTAATCAAGATTGTATTATATTTTTTTAAATTTTTTTTTTTTCCTAAAAACATATAATTGGCATACATATTGTTTACCCTACCTACAGGAAACCTTAATCGATTTAAGCGTAAGAGGCGGGTCGCTATTTACAAGAATACAATACAAATGAAAATACAAGATTTGCACAAATAAACATTAAGGTACATAACTTTACATTTTCTATTTTAACTTAGCAACTTAACAACTACCATTTTAAAATAGTTTTTTTAACTTAACAACTACTATTTTAAAATAGTTTCCATGGAGTTACTTGCCGGTACTTCTCCATAGATATCGAGACTCCAGGTGCGCGGTTCCAAATAGTTGGTCTATTTGGAACCGCGCAACTGGAGTCATATATGGATATTTCATAAGTGCCTGAATCTGGTTAATATGAAAAAAGGATTATATTCTATTTTATTCTAAACTACAGGCTTTATAATTATAAGTCCAGCCAATGGCCTAGTGGGTTGGCGGACTACACGTACCATCGAGAACTTTATGAGGCCCTCTGAGATGTGCAGGTTTCCTCACGATGTTTTCAAGCGATAAAGAAAGGACAAGAGAAAGGCTTTAGAATTACCTAACAGGAAAACTAAATAGCACTTTACCTGACAGAAACGAAAATCCTATCGCTAAGGAGCCGCGCTTAGAAACACCAGACCAGAATGCCTTCGAATATAATCGTCCAAAATAGAAATAGCCGAAATTTTTGTGAATTTAATAAACACTAAAGAAGGATTAGCTGAAGATTTAGTTGAGTTGTTAAAAGATTGAAGTCAAACGTTGTGCGTGCCGTGATAGAAGATTGTCTTCTTACTATAAGCCCGGGAGGTGGATTGAATTTCTGATTGGATTGAACGTGCGAAAGTTTATGAAATAAACTGTATATGACTGAGAAATATTCTGTGTAGTTTAAGAGCCAGCACGCAATAGAGACTCTTAGTGAGCCGATAATTTATTTGTATTGTAGATGCAGAGTTGTTTTCGCGGTTACTTACTGCATTTACAATTGAGTCTTACACTCTTGAAATAAGATTTAATATTGTTGGGCACAATTGAGACGGACTGGCAAACTTCATATTTTTTTTTGAAAAAAAAAACCTTTTTTAAAAGTTACTGAAAAAAATTCAGTAGGTTGTCAATTATGAACAAACTAGATTCAGGGATTGCGTTTATTCAATTACATCAAGTACCTATAAATAAGATGGAGCAAACGTCGGTCGACCATTTATTTAGTCTGTAGGACTTTAATAGAGATTTTTTTTTCTTTATTTATATGGATGGTTAGTTTAATTGAACATGTCGCTTTACTTGATAAATCAGTAGCTCGTTATCTTCCATTTCTGAGCATAGACATGGCATGGCGGCATGATTATTTTTTCTTGTCCTTTCATTTGTTCCTGGCGAGTCCAGAATAAAACAGTTTTTTTTTTCTTTTGAACCATTCAATGTTTGGTACATTAACGGTTATATTTTAATGTAAGTAGGTATTGGGAAAGTATAGAAGGTTTATACTCATTATGACCAACTTTTAATATATTATTAACACTGAAATCGCGAATAAAAATCTGCTGTTCCATACAAATAATTTAATATTAGGTACTCGACTAAGATGTATGGAACAGCAGATGCTTTTTTTTCATATTAGGTAATATGTTGATGTCCTTATAACAGATGTCCTATTTTAATGTAAACCCTGTAGAGAAATAAATACATAGATACAAATAAATTAACTAAATTACAAAATAAAAAATAAATAAAAAAAAAGTAGGTAATAATATAAAATAAATTACTGTATTGCGTTTTTGTTATAAAAATAAAGAAAGATGCTAATGCTCACTGCCCAGCTCCTTAACAACAATCCCTAAGTTGCATAACAAGAAAGTAACTCAATGAAAACGGTTCAAAAGCGAACTGCAGTCATATAATTTTGTCTGTACGAATTTGAATTCGCTTCCACATTTCTTAAGCTTGTCCGTCCTGCAAATGTTGAGCAAAATTTTGCTTAAATATTAAATATTTTCAGTACAAATATGACGAGGTACGGGCAAGTGCAGAATAATTTCAGTGAAATAAACTCGTTGTAATTAAATAGTTTTTTAAAACTTTTTATGGTTGGTTGGGAAAATGCTTTTGAGACTTTTGTGACGTAGTATTTTTTTTTATAAGGCACACGAACAACTTATTAGTTAGTTTACAGAGAGGTAATGTTAATTATGTGATCCTGTGCAAATAGGTCACTTACAGGCATGTACACGAAATTCACAGTAGGATTAGAGCTGATTAACTATTTATAGTATCAAAATTTGAATAGTATGTACTTTTTTTGGATAAGTATGACTGCATTTTTTTAATATTTTTTTTTATATTGTTTAATCTGAGCAGATTATGCCACCCTCATCGTGGCAACAAAGTTATAGAAAACACAATATAAATTAACTTAAATAACCTCTGCGCCTGATTCCTAATTTAACAAGCCTAGCATCCTGGCAGCTACCGAAATGGGACGCTATTACAAACACTGATCTCGAATTACTGTGCTTTGAGACATAGAATTCGAAATTTGGATAGGTACTAATAAGATGAAATGTTTATGATATTTTAATAATAATAATATTATTAATTAACTAATATGCGCGTTTAATAAGAAAACATTAAAAAGCTACATAATATTTTGAATGAATAGCAGCTTCAACAAGAGTAAATTGTTGCTAAAATTCAGTACCTAGGTAATGTAAATTTTAACGTTGCAATAAAATTCTATATTAATGTATGGGATAAACAGAGCACTCAAAGATTTCTCTCCGACACCAAAAATTATTTAGACGTCTCATTTAAAAAATCTGATTTAATTCAATTTTGTAAAAAATATTTTGGTCCTTCGAGTCTGATTAACGAAATAGGTAAAAACGAGAAAGTAAAAAACCATATTTACAGTACCAAATATTATTAAGCGTATAAGCGAGAGCTCATTATCTGCCTACAAAGACCAAAACAATCGTTCTGAAACTTGACCGAAATGAGATTAAATTATGAATTGACAAAAGATCGGTTTTCTACTCCTCTTAAAGTTCAGACCAATTTCAGTGTGATCTCAATCTAGTCTTAATATAACATCAAGTTATTCAACTGCCGATCGCAAACTTTGTAATTTTCGACGTTTATTTCTGGACGAAAATATCAATTTTATAATGTGTGTCGGTTTACAATGTAAGCGGGATACCGATTTGACTTCAATCAACTTTCGATTTCATTACAATCTAATTTCACGTTTGATGTTGTTTGTTAGTTTACGAGAATACCATTTGTAACATTTATGACATTAACACAACTACAACTATATTTTAATCATTTTTAATTACGAGAATTGGTCTACTGATCAAACTCCATCGTTATGCACTTAATATTTAATGAAAGATGCTGCTAAGCTCGTGCAGGTTGCGGGGCAACAGGCATCCCTGTGGTGTAATCCTTTAGTCTGTTACGACGCCCATGGGAGCCGATAACGCGGTTCTGTTCATAGCCCTGAACCACTTAGAGATTGTAAGTCAGCACGGAAAAGTTACAGCTGAAAAATCGTTTGTTTTCCCTCTTGTTGTCAAGTTAAAACACTAGTTTATGTACAGTAAGCGGACAAAAGTCCAGTGGCATGTTAGAGTTCATAATCGCATGCTACGGGGCGTACGAGCTGTTTGTGTGAGTGATGACTCAACGCACACAACGTAATGAGACGTCACCACACACACTCAGAAGTTAAATAAAACGAAAGAAAGAATACGTCTGTTTCGCTTGTCAGTATGAATGACCTTGGACGGTCCATTCCACTGTTGTAATTCTATAATTCAAGAAATTGCAATAAGCACCAATAGCTACATGCGTTATGCGTAGGATTTCGAATTACGAGGCGTGTGGGCTCGAATCCTTGACAAAACATTGTATTTCTTTTTTTCTTTTTTATTAATTGATGGATTCACTTAATGATTTAATACTATAAAGTAAGTGATTATTTTCTAGGTCATTAATGCAAAATTAAGAAAAATAAAAAGAATTATAACAAAATACGTTTATTTGTTTTAATTACAATAATAATCCTACGACAAAATACGTTTATTTGTTTTAATTACAATAATAATCCTTACAGAACACTTATTAGTTATTGAGGTAAGCTTAAAGTATTCGTTTTCTTGACGAAAAGAAGATTGAAACTAAACCTCAATCTTTTAATTCTTTATCTACCGACTAACTATAATATGGCCAGCAATTACAACTTAAATCTTTTACCCCTCCATCGTATACTAATAAACTCATGGTTAAGTTTATTGTTATCTCTTTTCTTTGATATGAAAATGACAATGAGTGAATAAAAATTAAGTGTTTAATAAGGGGGTAAAGCACTTGCAAATTTTCAACATTTAGTATGATCTCCATTGTTCTCGATACAGTCAAGTAAGTGTCGACACATTGAGCACAAGATTAAAACATATTTACGTTCCTCTTAAATTTTCTCATATCTAAAGAAAAGAAAGAAAGAAAACACATTTATTCAGCACGGACAGTGACAACACACGAGAGAGAAATAAAATAAAAATTAACTTAACCTTTAAACAGTAAAAAATAAAAAATAAAACGGACACTCCATGCAATACGACATCATATAATACTTCCACATAACTATGTATTATTCACTATAGCGTGTGTTATCCTTACACCATAAATGAAGTTTTCCCTTTTGGCTAGATAGAATATTTTTTTCATCTGACAATATAGTAGTTAATTAAGTGTCTCAGTTGAAGTAAGTATAAATATTCTCTTGCGAAACGTTCTTGATTTTCTATCAAAAAGGGAACTGGTCTTCGGTGATGCACACCTTCTGCGTGGAGTGCATGGCGAACAGTTAGTAATGACGTGTCGAATACTTCTGCAAAATATTTAGTTGGTATAAAACCACTTGTTTGATGTTTCATATTCGTTCACCATGTGTCGTCGCTGCCCGGCCTTCCACTTCGCTCTCGACTACCAAGGCTACTTTCTTCCTCATAGGTATCTCTTAACCCATCGACTCATAGTATTTTTCTAGAACAATAAAAAGAAATACTATAATTAAACACCTATAAGCAAAATACTAAAACTGATTACTATTATATATTCTATATTTAATATTATTTTGTTTCTAAATTATTACATTATAATAATTTAGAAACAAAATAAAATTAAATACTTATATTATATAACCAAACTTCCTTTTCCCTGAGGGTCTAGGGCGCCGGGGTCGGGATAATACACCGGGATTTTAAAACTTGTGAAGAAAGTCCGTTTCTATACATTATATTATAATGTATAAAAATAGGTTATATATAAGTATATATTATATATTAACATATAATTAAAAATATATAATTATACTTATATATCTAATAATTAAAGAAACAAAACAATATTAACAATAAAATTATTAGAATTCTTATTCATCATTCAATAATCTAATTAAATAAACTTATAAATGATTTATCTTTTTCTTTTGTTTTATTTGAACACATCATATTCATGATCAATAATAAACATTTGAAAAATAATTAAAGGATCATCAATCTTTGATTTAGTTTTATGTTTAATAAAATATATAAATTACTCACAGTCAGTCCGATTTCATTCGATATTTGTGTTTTATTTATAACGTCCACTTTTAGGCAGAGCAATAATAGGTATTCGCTCTCGCTGCGACAATAATACTATTGCCTGTATTTTGAAATTTTTATTCACAACACCACTATATTAGATTTAACCACAAATCACTAACCAACAATAACTTCCAACAAAGTTCTATTCGATCTAAATGACTGAATCGTAATTGCATCTGTCTACCTTACAGAAATCGAAATAATTTATTAATTTTTTTGTTGTCTACCTACTTACTTTACAATTTATAATTGAACAAGACAACGCGGTAGGCTTGTTATTATTATCGAACCACTATTTTAAACTTAATGAATAAATGCCTTAAGAGCTTAAGACTTAAGAATATTTCATAAAACTTTAAAAAAACTATAACCTCACGTGAGATTCGAACCCACCGCATACCTTTGTTTTGACACACCTACCACAGCACCTTACCCGCTACGCTAGCATGCCATATTCTAAGACGATTGAAATTATGAAATACATCGGTTGTGGTTGCAGACAACAGTGCGTGTGTGTGAGTTTCTATAGTATGAACACGATATCGAGTATAGAAACTCGTAAAGAAGGTCGTAAGTCAAGTCATTAGTGTTAATCTATTGCTTTGTGAGACTGCTACTGCATTAATGACCGAGACTGTACTAACAGAATTGGCATCTATTTTAGCACGTACCTATGTAGGTGGTTTTTTAATTCTTAATTCTTTATTGTACACGAAATGAGATAATAAAACAAATACAATTGAGATGGTATGTACACAGGCAGGTATTTTGTTTATCCTTTTGATAATATCCGCAGGGTTATTGGTAATTACCAAAATAATATCATCATTTTACACAACTTTTAATAAAGGACCAACCCTAAAATGGCGAATAAAAATCAACTGTTCCATACAATTAATATTGAATTATTTATTTGGAACCGCGGGTCTACCGCGTAACTAAAATTGTAATGAACATCGACATCGGTATTAAATTTCAATACGATCGTGAGAGCCTAAACTTTGAGCTAATTTGTATTTTTTTTACCGATCATGAAGATAGGAGCCCAACTATAATATGATAGGTAATTTTTTTACAAGTTAGCTCAAAGTTTAGGCTCTCACGATCGTATTGAAGTTTAATACCGATGTCGATGTTCATTACAATTTTAGTTACGCGGTAGACCCGCAGCTTTTCTTTCGCGATTTCAGTGTTGGTCCAAAAGTAAAAGTTTTTTATAATAATAAGTGTAATAACCTCTAAAAGCACTTCTTTACCAATAACCCTGATGACTTGAAGTTAAAGTAATCGATGAGAAATTTAATGTTTTTTTTTTCTATTTCGTATCCAGATCAGCAAAAAAAGGGTTTTTAATAATTTATGTCACTTAGAACGAATCAGTGTTAAGAACTTAATCATCCTTCTGCCGCAAACGTTGAATGAGGAGAGGGTTCTTATGAAACTTCTATTTATTAGCATTCAACATACGTAGAATACCTTCATATATTATATGTCCAGGATTGATACAGTCCCCATATGACCCAGTATCCGTCCTGCTTACGCGACACTTTTAATGCCGAGTCTGTATCGGACCTTCGAAATCTGGCGGTCATATATCATTGGCTACCTTTATAAAGGTGAGCACTGATTTCATATTTTTGAGATCAGAAAAAATATATAAAATATTTTTGGTTTACGTGAAATCCAGGGAGTTCGCTTATAATTTTGCTCAGATAATAAGGTTGTAACAAGGTCTTGAAGAAAGTCATGAAAGATTATTTATACATAAAAAAACAAACCGAATGAATTGGAAATAGTGATTGCAATTCAATTCAATTCAATTCGATTTTATTTAGGAACAACATACATTGTGTTTGAAATAAAAAAAACATGCAATAAAACATAATAATACCTAAAATACAACAAAAATATACAAAAAAATAAAAAATACATACGACATGGAAAAATTACGTTTCGCTTGTCTCATCTTGGCGGGGGCACTACCGTGCCCGCAGAACTTGGACACAGAAAGCCAAGACTTGTGATAATATGAGACAGAAAAAGTTTCACCACAATCGTGGATCATCTTCGACTGCATCTTTGCTTAACATCAAGTGAGATAGTGGAAAAACGAAAGCCCTGTCAATATAAAAAACACATATTTTTATAGCTCTTTGTTTTAATGGATTTAAAACGTATTTTCGTGTTAGCTGAACTAAGTAATTCTTTTCTCCATTTTAATAAATTGGATTCTACGATGTATGTATTTTTGCGTTAATAAAAATATAGTTTTACCAACAAGCTGACCGTAGATACTCAAAAAAATATTGCAGGACATTAATTCTAATATACTTCTGTTACTCAAGCACAGACTGTTTGTCTGCCAAAACTTATATTGAAACAAAACCTAACGACGGCTGCTGCCATAAATGTTATCTTATTATTTATTTCTAAAACTAAGTCCATAATGTATATTTTCATACATTTTATTCGCCGAGCAACATTACAGACGTAAATAATTGTGGGTTGACATTATATTACAACCTTTTGAAATATTGGCTAGCCAACGTGTTCACTGCAATTCTCAATTTCTGGTGACATTGAGAATATAATATAGTAATATACAGGTTGTTGACGATGTTCCGACATTGAATGAAACCACGTATTTGGTATCGGTTCTGAAGCCGTACACAAAACATCAATGATTTTCACGCATGTTATTTTTGCATAACATTTCACTCTACTCTCATTCGTCTAGGTGAAGGGACATCAAAGTAGAAACTTATGTGATCTTTATCTATTCTATACGTGTAAATGAAGATTATTTTGGTAAGAACAGGTTAAGGCGTTTCAAATTTCGCCTAGACATTAAGACAGACAAACATAGAAGTTTGGAATTTAAATGTAAAAAAACCATTGTATTTCAACTGGAAGTCAACTAGAAAGTGTCGTTAGGTTTCTGTATAGAAACATAAGCAATACTGTAGTCTACACTCCTAAAGATCAGAATCGTTATCTTTTACGTACTTATGTGAAGTAAACACATATAAAAGTTAGCAACCTACTAAAAGAAGATTTTAACGTAGATTTTTCGCAACTAGCAACACGCTTGAGCTCGGATAAGTATGTGCTGTGCATACAAACTGTACTATCTAGCTCAGCGCTTGTACTAGCAGTTATACTTAACATAAATGTTACAAGACGTGAATGCTAAAGAATTAAGTATGTATCTGAAAAGAACTTGTATAGGTACTGCTTCTTTTTGAAGTAGGTACAGGGGAGACCAACTTGTTAGTAAAGTATCAGAAATGCGTGGTCATATTTAAAGGTGGATCAGACCACCAAACTGAACAACTTTCTCTATAAGACCAACATCGTAATTGCGAAAAAATAATCAGCTGTTCCATACAAAAGTTCAGTACCTACCGACCCAAACGTATATAGTAGGTCATAGCAGTAACAGAAATGCTGAAATTAGTAAAGTTACTGAAACATTCTAGTTAGGTATATTCGCTTTTACTAAGCGTGGGCGCAAATAAATAGTATTTTCACTTCCAAAATATCATGAAAGTTCTCCCAAATCGAATTAATCATAACCAATCTAATAAGGATATTATTCCTGGCTTCTAACGCAATTTATTATATTGATTACTTAGTGAAAGTAGCAACTGAACATCTAAGAAATAAGATAGGCCTAATTAGTGGCTAAAGTTAAGCACTAAAACTGGTACTTTGGCAAAATTAAAGAGGGAACTAAGAACAAGTATTACAGACAACTAGGGCATTACAATTGTGCTTAATTGCTGAAATATAATGACTTCATTTTATTACTCATCAAACCGATTTTGATTCAGGAAAAGAGGTTTTTAATTCGATGCTTAAGTAATAACTCAAACATTTATAATATTAAGGAGTCGTTAATGTATGATTCTTTCTACTACTATAAAGGTCACAAAGAAGAAATTTTTATCTAATAAACTGCTGATACTAAGCAATCACAAGAGCTTATTTCTGGAATCTCATATCATGCTACAGCTAGAAACATGAAGTGTGTGAACAGGAAAACAAAACAGATCTGTTGAAAAATGCAGCACCGTACGCAAACATAAGATATATGTGCGACGCGAGACGCCCAGACGAGCCATTGACACACATTCACTTACGCCAGAGACAAGAGCCATCTTACGAGAGCTTCACAGATCAAAACGTCAGAATATTTCTAATGGTCCTAAAAATACTCTAATTCATATAACAATAGATAATTAAGATCCATTTTAGCAAGGAAATGTATAGAAATATACGTGTTTTGTTCAGGGATTCAACACAGTACAATGCTTTAAGAAACTTAACGGTCAATAAAGATGACCTGAAACTCTGCTTGAAAGCATCATTCAAAAGATATTCGTACCTTAATGTCCTTAATAGGCCGATGCGTGATGAAAGTGTATTGTAATATAATCAACTGTTACCTGAGAAAGATGTTTTTATACCACTAAAGTGGTAAACGAGCATACAACCCGCCTGATGGTAAGCGATTAAGGTAACTTATGAACGCTTGCAACACCAGGGGCATCACTCGCGCGTTGCCGACCCTACTACTAACGTCGTGTTAGCAGTAAGGAAGAGCCCTACTACACCCATACGACGCTTCCCTAAGGAGCACTGGAGACCTTACTCACCATTAGGAACACAACACTGTAAAAGAACATTGTTATTTAGCTACGATATTTAGCAAGGTGGAGGCACTTCTCCAGTCAGGCAGCTCCAATTTTGAGCGGAAAGGCCCGCTAAGCCCTACGTCTCTTGAAATTTATCTTAGATTAATTTAATTAGGGTGCTCATTGGAGACGTTCTCTTGCAAGATCGTACTACATATCTCTTTAGAGAGCAATTTTTTGGAGCTTCAAAGCCTGGAAAGCATTTCTGGGATCCGTAACAACGGGGAGTACACGTCTTTCGTTCTGCATAATTCTAAATAAAAATGTACCAGAAGAGATCGTCTGTGGGTATATTGAACCTGATTACCAAGCTCAAACATGCTTCGTTATGTAAACACAGTGTTGCCAAATCTGAGAGAAATCAAGTGTAACTTCCAACAAAACCTGTTCCGCAACATCGTATCGAGGAATCGAACTATCCCAAACTATCCAACAAAGGGACTACCAGCGTCAAATACTAAACGGTTAACTGTCAAGGGATAAGTCCATAATATGAATCGTATTCAGTTAGAACGTCTCTAAATCATACCTTTCTTAGGAACACTTTTGCAGCTCCTATTCCGTGAACTTTAAAAATCTTTTAATTGAGACATCTTAGTATAAATAAGCAGAACTACTCATTTCAAGCCTTATACATAACTGCAATAAGAGACGCTGGTAGGACACCAGTTCAGTACCGAACACTGATACTTCCAAGCTGACCTAGGACAATTTACCCAAAAAACTACATCCAAAACTGGAGCAGGAAGGTCATTCACAATAATAATTCCCAAGAAACAATGCCTGAACTAACTATCAAAGTTTAAATATTCATCAAATACCTTATATCTGTCGTGGGGACGCTGGAACGGTTAAAGTTTCCAAGGAATCCCGGCGAACGACATTAGGCAAGTGCCGGAGGATCCCTGATTTGTAACTTCACCAAAGTAGGCCGGGATTGGGAATTAATTGTCTTTTAGGCCTGTTCAGAAGACTTTCCGTGGATTTCTTGCCGATTGTCAGCGTCTGCGAAATTAATTCTTCTGTTCTCAAGTACTTTTGACTTATCATCTATTTTTAGCTGGTCATTATAAAAAAGTATTCAATTTAACTCTAAAATTATTTGTAAGGAGTAATATTATTAGCTGTCCTAATTGTACAGTCACGATACTTCGCGGTAATACATTTCGCAAACAAAATGCTTTGAACGACTGCGGCCCGCTTAGAGTTAACTCTGCGTTTGGACGCCGCGCCGCCCGGGCGCAAACGATTTTAGCCTTAAGGATGGTCGACCGGAAAATATGCCGACTGTACATTACAACTCAACTAAAACGTCGCATCGGCAAATTTCGTCAAATCCATCACTTCCGAACTGTGTTCCGAGTGTGATTTCCAGACCACGAATGTCTATTAGCACTGCAGTAAAACATGATTTTTACGCTGACACAATAAGTTGTAAATATCTAAGCGAGCGACTGCTATTGGTTGTTCGATCAGGTACAGCGATGTAACTGTTTAGTTTTGTCGTACTATACCTACATAAGACGAGAAAACCGGTCATTTCTTTAAATAAAAATATTGCTTGGAAAACCATCTTCAAAAGATTAGCAACCCATACACAAATCGCAATGTTTATAATACCTGCTGTTGTTTATAATTCAATGTAAAAAAATTGCGTCAATGACGTATGGGACGCATGACATAGAAAAATAAAACCACATAACTTGGCAAAGGACTTCTTAACCAGAAATACTTACAGCAAAGAAAACTAAAGAAAATCAACATAGTTGCTTTGGAAACAAAAGCACGAATATTTGAGATGTCTTTAAAGAGTAAGTTTCATTGTGTCATGCCATAAAACAGACTATAAAAGACGCACAAATTGTTTTAAGTATATCTGTTATATGACTTAAATCACGGTGACTTGAACTGGATTATATTATGTACAAGATTCTACCCTTCTTATACAATGACATGCATTACCTAGTTTAGTATCAGCTGTGTGACAAATTATAAAAAAACATCCATGTAAAGTGCCTATTGAAATTAAAATTCTCTGAGTTTATTTACTTTACAATATAAATGTAATATTGCTCTTTCCAATTTTAATAGATTTAATCATGTTAAAATGTTCACACCTCTCCTCATTGGGAATTCAGCTTTTTAATATTTTCTACTTCATTTGAAATGACAAAGTAAAGTGGGCCATAGTAGCCTGAAAATAAAGAGTTTATTGTATTGTTTGTTTATTGTTTAATAAAACATTACAATAAAATAGTTGTTAAAACAGTTGATAGTCTAACTAAATTGTAAATTTTCACCCAACTATAACAACTCCAACAGTGTTCAATTTATCAAATTGCAGTTTACCGCTTAATTAACACTATTGCATATTGAATGGGTTAGCTTCAAATTGAACCGATATCTATTAAACGGTTATCAGCTGTGAAGCTGTGTTCTCGATCTCATTATTACAATGTCGGCCTGACTATTCCAACAATTGCTCATTGTGCAATACAAATTAGAATTGAGTCCGATATTATGCCACATGTATAAATAATCGATATTTCAAAATAATTTCCTCATGCAGTGACAACAACAAAATCATCACTCGATTTTCGCCATGACTGAATAAACGTGAACTTTGGTTTCAGCTGTGACATGAAAATGACAAGATTATTACATGCAATGCGTGAATGCGGTGATAGGTAGAAACCATCATTGATGATTTTGTCATTGTTCCCGTCATTGATAATTTTTTGTCATTGTTATGTAGTCATTGATATCGAAAAATCATTACTCAGCCCATTTCTAACAGAAATGCTGTATCGTTGAAAGCAATTACCTAATATTAGGCACGTATTTTATTGATATCTATGACTAATTTGCCGTCTGGCTAATCTTTCAAGTGTATGGTCTAAAGAGGCCGATTGAGATAAATCTGATTCAGCGAAGGCATAAAAAATACTAAAGGCCAATACAATATTTATAAATAAACGATACCAAATTGTAGACAGGGAGCCAACTCCGAGGTAGTTAGGAAAAGGCTAGGCAGATGAGATACGAAGAGAAGAGAGAAGAATAAAAGGCAAAGAGAATAAGAAGAACCTTCTTGTATCTTCTTGTGACACTTAGGAACTTACGTGAAGTAATCGTATCGTTGTCCTATACCGCGTAACTAATGTTTTTATGAATTATATTTATGTGACAATAATATGAGAGAACAATCAATTTTATCTAATGCTAAGTAGAAAGTATGTATTATCTTCCCACCTGCAGTTCTGCTTACCCGTCGTAACAAACACACAGCTATCACTTACGCGCCGGTACCGTTTCGCGGAACACCCCATGACGTGTATATCCGTCTATATAACTTCACACAGCGACAATTCGGTAATGCTAGGCGCCTACACAAAGATTAATGTGACAGACTCGATATTAAACCTTACCAATAAATGCTTTATACAACGTGTATCAGAAATGCGTGGACATCTTTAAGGGGGTGTATCACAGTCCATCAAACTGAACAACTTTCTCTATGGGACGAACATCGTAATCGTGAAAAAATTATCTGTTGTTCCATACAAAACTTCATTAGCTACACTCGATCCAAACGTATTTCCAGCTGATAATTTTTCACACGATGGGCAGTGCAATTTCGCTACGGTCATTTACATTAAATATAAAAGTACCATTCCGGTGGATATACTTAAAAATACTTAAAATGATGGTGAAAACCGCATCAAAATTCGTTGTTTAGTAGGAGTTGGTGAATATACAGACAGACAGACAAACAGATGCGGAAAGACACTTTTTTCTATATTATGTAATTATGATAAAGAAGATGAGTTTACATTTTAATTAAAAATAATGGAATGTCGACTTTATTCTTCTTGCTGATAAGAATATAAAGATTATTATTTTTAAGTGCTGTTTCTAATGAAAACATTTTATAACCTTAAATGCGGTGGTAGGTAATTCTTTCGATAAGTCCAATTTATAGGTATTCTCAGTAATAGCTATAAATGTGGACTGAATAGATAAAAATAATTTTCACTATCTGACGCCTCTGCACATAAATTGAGTCCCGATATCAGTGTGAATGCTGCCCCTTTAGATAAGATAATCTCTGATCGCCAGAGAATTAAAATGCCAGCAAAATAAATCGGCTTAACATACTTTATAGATCACGTGACAATTTAACAGCATATTGTCAATTCAATACATTTTGCTCGCGTTTTTATTCTTTGGTGATCGAAGATTGTCATCTCCTTTAAAGATTCTGGTTGTATTGAAAAATGAG
Organism: Allophyes oxyacanthae; assembly: GCA_932294325.1. Classification (NCBI taxonomy): domain Eukaryota; kingdom Metazoa; phylum Arthropoda; class Insecta; order Lepidoptera; family Noctuidae; genus Allophyes; species Allophyes oxyacanthae. Next base: position 12,754,744 of record OW028629.1, read on the forward strand.
ATTTTAGCTACCCAGTAAAACAAAATACAGCACAAAATAAATATTTCAACGAACATTCCTATCTCTCTACCCTCCTTGATCTTTGACGCTCAGTTTCGAACGAAAACCATTTCCCGTGACGGGAATGAAGTGAAGAAAATGTAGTCTACTCTATATCGACGATATCGGAAACAAATGAGTTTAGTTAGTACGCCGAGCCAGGCTCACATTCAGGGCTGCGCTGAAATTGAACGACGTAAAGAGATCTTTAGGGCTGTGCTATCTGATTTTGGGTGTATTTGAATATGTGGAAGTACGATGAGGGGTTGACATTTCCGGGTAAAATGTGTGATAGATTTAATCGTGTTGTAAACATGTTATTTTATATTGGCACTGTGGCAATCGTCACGCCGGTTTTCTCGGAAACGTAATAAAGAGAAGAAATGCCATGTCATACCTATAGGGTAGAACTTCTAACGATGTGTAGTATATTCCTGAATATAGAGCTTATATTTCCTTGGGTTTAAAACGTATCGCCAAAAGAAATGGTAGATTTAATTTATCTTTGCGTGTTTTCAAACAAAAAATCCCAATTGAAGTTTAATTTGGATTAAACCAAGGATTTCTATATCAGCACCCGAAGCACTAGACTTGCAAAACTAAAGTCACTAAAGTGTCAATGGACACTAATAGTGATAAATGGACTACTTTCAGCATGCAGCACTCACACAGATTATAGAAACAGGGGATATGCCAAGGTCTATTTCCATTTATCGCTTTCACCATCAAATCAACCAATCTCTGTGCACTACAACGTCAAGGCAAACCACAATTCCCCCCCCCCCCAACTTTTTTGCCACGTTTTTCATCCAGTCTATCCCACCTGCCTTCTTCAGGACGTCGATCCGTCTGGTTGGGAGGACTAAGTTGGACTAAAGCGTAACCCTTTTCATTCTGAGTAGAGGCCTGTGCCCAGCAATGGGACAGTAATGGGCTGGATTTATTATTTTATTAACCCCACTCTAGGAGGCCTGTATCCCAAAATTCTAAACTGAAACGGTCTCAAACTTTTACCTTTCTATTCATGTTGCTCATCACCGGTCATCAAAATCTTCATACCCCACGGGACACGTATAAAAATGCAAATAAATGTTAATTTCCATTGCACTCGGAAGGAATCCGAAACGAGCCAATCAATTTTTATGACACCTTGAAAGGGTTGGAAACGACCGCATCTGCTCAAATTGTTTATCGTTCAAAATGGCGGTCTGTCAGCTTTTACTGTTGTTGTTTTTGTATTTGCATGCGTTTTATTTAATTATGGGATTTGCTGATTCATGTTTCAATACCAGATGTAACAAAACCAATATTTTGGATGCCATTTTTGTAACGTTTGGAATGTTATTACACGGGTTATCATAGCTAATCACCTTATGCTTGAGATAGACCTCCCTGACACCAGTACACGTTGTTATTAATACCTCCTTATCTACAACGTGTATTAAAAATGCTATGTCATATTTAAGGGTATGGATCAGCCTATTATACTGAACAACTTTCTCTACGGGACCAACATCGTAATCGCGAAAAAATTATCAGCTGTCCCATACGTGTGGATCAACATGGTATTGACGTTTTGTATGGGACAGCTGATTATTTTCTCGCGATAACGACGTTGGTCCCATAGAGAAAGTTGTTCAGATTGATGGTCTGATCCACACCCTTAATCTTTTCTGTGGTCTGCCTCTTCTATGATAGCCATCAGCATTCATACTTACAACTCGCTTATAACATGATTCTCATCTCTTCGCATTACTTGTCCATACCACGACAACCGGGTACTTTGCAGCTTTTCTGTAACTGGTGCCACTTTCATACTTCCTCTAATATATTCATTTCTGATTCTGTCCAATCTTGTTACGCCACACATCCCTGTTAACATTCGCATCTCCGATGCCTTTCATCCGTCCCATTCGTGGCCCAGCATTCTGATCCATACAAAGGTAGGTTGTAATAGGTTTCAACTAAGTATAGCCTAAAAATCTTGTAAGATCAAGATAAGAAGCAATCGATCCAAAGAGACTCTTGCAAAAGTCAATTAAGGAACAATCTTCTTCTATCGAGTCGGCTCGAGCTATCACCACATGGGAATTTCTCATGCCGATGCCGTAAGGAACAAAATTTGTCCATTTCTAAAGTTATTAATTAAATCATAACAGATGGGTACTTCCCAATTGATCCATTCAATTATTTCATCTCGCCCCTTTGTTAGGATCTGTCCAAAGGTAAATTCGATTTACAATAATTCACAATCGTGAATCACAATTATTCCATTATTGTTTTTTATTTTTAAGCTGCTATTGATGTGGAATTTTTCACGCTACAAAGTGTTTGATATTAATTAATCTTTTTTTAAAGGTATCTTGTTATCATTCGGTAGTCGTCTCAACTTTCACTTTAAGCTTTATTTTTTTTAGTAGTTACATACCTAAACTACGACCTACGTGCTAAATATTATCTCAATACTCCTGCATACTTCCATGCCAATATACAGAATGACTAGTTGAACGAAGGATATTTTGATTAAGAGTATTGTACTCATCATTTTAAACAACTTTTACCATGGAACCAACTGCAACGCTGAAATAGCGAAAAACAATCAGCTCTTCCATATCCATACCATTGAGTCCAGTAATATTGAATCATTTGTATGATTTTTTTTCGCGATTTCGTTGTTGTTCCCGTAGTAAAAGTTATTCTTAATGATGAATACAATACCCTCCTTCGATATGTCCCTCGTTCAACCAGTCACCCTGTATACAACTAATCAACTTTGGTAATATAATCACTGAGATTGCCAGGCACATTGATAATCACAATAATTATAAATGTTATTACCCAAGTTGTCAGCCAAACCTTGATATAATTGATGATATACTTTACGACATCCACTAACAAATTTATGTAGGTAACCACTAACCACTGATACAGTAACTTATACCTAAACATGTATACACATACATAATATACATAGTTAGTAAATGTTAGATCATAACATGAAACTTGGGGCGATTTATCATAAAACGCCGTACGCACGTGAAGCGCGTTTTGCTACGAACTATAAGCGAGGGTCATACAGCTAGCGGAATATTTAGATACATAATTATGTTCGCTTACTTTTATTCCGGTAAGTAAGCAGTTAGTTAAGCGCACCAACAGCATCCTGTCCGTTATAGCGGAAAGGCTGGACACTAGGTATGTCCAGCATTGGGTTAATACCCATATTAGGTTAAGATAAATAAAAACTGTACACTATAAGTACACTGTACTACTGTGTAAGTGTACTGTGATTATAAGTTTTCCTTGTACTAACGCTATGGGCTGTAAGGTCTGAAATAAAAGATTTTTATTTTATTTTATTTATTTTTTATTTAAGTGGGAAACAAGTATACGGCCCACTTGATGGTAAGCGAAAAGCGTAACCTCTAGCAACACCAGGAGCATCACTCCTGCGTTGCCTAGTATTTATCATTTTTGTATTCTATTGAAATTCCTTGTTGAAGTATATAATTAAGAACACGGTTTTTGTATTTATAACAAATTGTTCTAGATTTAACGTTTCGTGACTGAATATCGTAGCTATGATGAAAATTGGAATCATTTTGTATCGTCAATGATATTGATTTGTGTATTCTGTTTTTTATTCACTTGGTACTACGTGCCTAGTCTTAATCACGTTAAAATTTTAATGAAAAGATGTACCATAATAATAATAGCTTTATTCGTAGTACAGGGGGTTTACTACGAACTCTTATAGCAGAGCTGAAATTGAATTGCCCAGACATTTCCAGTATGAGCTAACCTCGCACTGTATAGGTTTTTCGTACAGTAAAAGGTTAGCTTATTCTGGAAATTTCTGGGCAGTTCAAATTCAGCCCTGCTATAAAAGCTGGTAGTAAGCCCCCTGTACGTACTTATTCCGCTAATCAGACAGAAACTAATTCAACCAAACATCCCGCTAATCGCTTCCAAACCGACCGCAGCCTAACTAGGTCATCGATTTAGCGGTTAACGCCTTATAATAATTCACGTATTCAAGCCCACTGATTGGTCGGTTTCACATGCATGGGATGAGTCGCCTGAATGTGGCCTTCTTTGTTATGGTGTGGCTATGGGTGATAATGGCCCAGGGGATGTGGATGGGTAATTAGTTCTTTTATGATCGTTTTTGGGTTAAATGCGGTAGGCGGATGTTTGTATGTTTATGAGGAGGGTAGAAATCTGTTTATTATATTCAAATAATTGATTCCTATGCCAGATATAATCTACATATTTGAGTAGTGTAGTTTAGATGCTGCGATCGCTCCAGCTAGGCTAACATCCACGACGTGACAGAGTTATGACAAAACGAGATAATGCCTTTAATAACCTGTTTCCGTTCGAGATAATGCGATGACAAAATTATAGTTCTTCTCCATAGGACCTACTATTTGGAACCGTGCACCGAGAGTGTCGATATTTCATAAGTGCCTGTATCTGGTTTATATGAAATAAAGGTCCATTCTATTCTATTTTATTCTATGTCGTAGCGTTCATGTTTCCCGGCTGGATATATCTAGGCTGAATGAATAGAAAATCACTAAGAAACCCTCCAGTATTCCATTCCATCAAATATCAGTCAACAATAAGAATGACATCCAAATCGAAATGCGAGATGTTCTTACATAATAGCAATGCTGGCCGTGAGGCACATAGCTACATTATCTTTTATTTATATTATAATAATCGTGATTGCATATAAAGGATGTAAATTGGCGCAGTGGCTAAGCGATTAGCTTTCTACGCTACGTGCCGCAGGTTCGATCCCCGCACGGAGCAATTATTTGTATGATCTACAGATAGTTGTTTTGGTTCTGGGTCTGTGTTCATGTGAGATGTATGTTTGTAAACTGTACCCTCGATACAGGAGAAATCCTAGTGAGCAACGTTTTTTAAATAAAAAAAAACATATCAAATTAAGCATCGTTTCTCTCATGTATTTAAAGAAGAAGATTATAATAATGGATACACATTTTAAAACTTATACAGGTTAATTTTTTATGTAGTGAATGCGCATATTTTGTAGAGTGATTCAGTCTTTGTTCCTAAATGCAATCGCAGTGTTGGGATACCAGTGTATCCCAACACTTATCCCAGTCAGTGTATCCTTGTTTAGTCGAATTTTCATTTTGTTTTGGAGTGAATTTTTATTAATACGGTTGCATATGTGAACGGACATTGAATCACTCTGCAAAATACTACACTACATAATAAAATTATCCTGTATAATCCCAAGCACCTACCTATTACTTATTTCTTTTGATTTAAGCACTGAAAGCTAAGTAACAGAAATCTTAATCTATCAACGATTGCCTTTACACAAAACCCACCCCGTTTCAACAGAAATTCAGCGAATATTAAATGGCCTGAAAGTTGAATGGACTATTTTGACGTTTTGCGTCCTCGTTGGCCATTTCTTTGGCTTTGTACCGCTTTAAATGGGCAAGTTAAGGCTTGTTTTTTGTCCGCCGTTATGATCGTTCAGCTAATTCTTTGGGCCTATCTCGGGCGAACCGACCGTCGGATATATTAGGGTTGAACGACACTCACCCGAACATAAATTAGGGTTGTCGGTGAGGGTTTTAGTTTTGTTTTTCGTGTTGAGTTTACTCTTTGCTATATGTAGCAAGTTTTGCTTCGGTGTGAGAATGTTTTTGTAAGTATAACTTTTGGTCAGGTAAAATTACAAAAACACAGTTCCTCAGAAAAACTTCTCGTGCCTGGGTTTGGTTTTATACGCTATTAATAACAGGACCTATTTCTTGAAGCACTGCGGTGCGAGCCCTGTAAGCTAATTCACGTAACTTAAGAAGTGCAGTTGCCGCGCAGTTGCAATAAAATATTGATCAAAACAACACATTTGGTAATCTTTTTCTTCTTCTTTCGTTATGGCAATTGAGCCGATGTCGACTCTTCTGCCATTTGGTATCCTCTGAGCTTCAGTGAGATACGCTCGCGTCAAGTTCGAGCTTCACTACAATACGATCGGCGCGTCTTAAAATTACGTGAATTACCCCTCTGGTCGAAAAGTATGATTGGTTAATTATTTATTTATTTATATTATATTCTATATTGTATACCAGTAAAACAAACATATACATAAGACTTAGTTAGTAAGTTAGTGGCGACACTTCCACGAATGACAAAATCAGTAATCGTCTGGCGTTTGAGTAGTCAGCTTCGATATCACCACTGCTGACTGGCTAATCTTGCCACTACGGCATGAGCAATTTTCACGTGATAGTACGTATCGACACGACAGAAAGAAGACTGGCGTATGACGTCACTAACGAATATTTTTTCCTCCATCCGTGTGTCACTGCAAACTTGCAAGGGTGCCAACTGAAAATCAGTGCTATGTTCTTATGCCCAATAAACGCTAAGCTGACAACCCATTCGGTAATGGCATGCCAACTTCGATATTTTTTGTGTATTGTCTTGTCCGAATATATGCTTTTTCTTAATTTCCTTTCTTACTCCAAAGTCAAAGGTTTTTATTTCAACTGGGCCTTAGTAGGCACTTTCAAAACGTCGTGATTCTAGATGCACGGTTCCAAGTGGCTTGGTCCTGGAGAAGATACCGGCAAGAAACTCTTTTCAACGTATTGATAACTGTACGACAACGCAGTCTAAAGTCTGTATTTTCTTCAGAGTTCTCATACTAGATTAATGTACTTTGTAGACCGTATACTTTCGTCGTCTCGACACTGTCACGATACATTTGTTTCCCAGTCTACAGAACCTAAGTAGCCTATGAATACGTCCCACGCTTCATTTAACGCCGACTCAACTTCAGCGAAAATCATTTAGTTTTATGTGGGTATAAGCAGAAATATACACAGTTCGTCGGAAAGGATATAATTATTAGGAATGGAGATTACTGTACTCATCATAATTATATACAACTTTTACCAAGAATAAAATAAAATAAAAAAATACTTGCTGTGTTTTTAAATCATATTTTTGGGCTCGTAGCTACCACAGATCAGTTGAGCAGCGCGGTTAAGCTGTGGCTGCCGCGGTCAGTCCCTGGATGGGTGACCGTTTCTTCGATTCATCTGTTTTAAAGCTACGATGCCACAGACAGATACATAGATCCACAGATACATAAATACACACTACAAACTTACAACACCCCCTTTTTTGTCGGGGGTTGAAAATCTGTTTGCTGACGTGGTGAATGTGGTAACCGTTCATTGTAGCAGCGAATTACGAGTCCTATGTTCAGCAGTAGACGTTTACGCCTATATGATGGTTTTTTTTTTTTTTAATGAAATGCATTTGTCCATCCGCTACGTCAGTGCTCTTTTTTTGGTTGTTTATTCTTTGTTTACAGAAATTCTTTAACATAGTTATTGTGTTTGTACTCCGGATTGGAGACATTGAGACACACTATATCTAACTTAAGAACTAAGTGAGTCCATCACTTTTTTTTTTTTATAAAAATGATCTTTTCATCCCACCATCTCGGAAAGAGTATTTTTAATCTTCAATATCTGAGTGGAAAAGCCGTTTTTATTCTCTAGAGGATAAAGTAAATTTTCATCCCACCATCTCGGAAAGAGTATTTTTAATCTTCAATATCTGAGTGGAAAAGCCGTTTTTATTCTCTAGAGGATAAAGTAAATTGAATTTAGAACATCGTGTGCACTAAGTTTGTGAATTAAACGTTTTTTTTTTGCATTTAGTCATTTCCTCGCTGAGGTGGAATGAAAAGTTACGTGTTGCACTCGAGTGCAAAGATTTTTCACCTCGTGCTCTTTTGATTCCCTCGCTAACGCTCAGGATTCTAATTTTGAATCACTCGCTGCGCTCGTGATTCAATTTTAGAATCCTTCGCTTGCTCGGTCATCAAAATTGAACACGCGGTTAAAAAGCAACTTTGCACTCTTGTATAACAAATAACTATTATATGATAAAAATGATCTATATGATGGTTACCTATTTATTCGTTTGATATACTAAACCTTTTAGCCATAACTGTAGGGCTTTGCAAAATCCAAAGGAAAAGATAGAATGGCTTAATCTAAATTGCGGAACGCGGCGTCTATAACAAATCTTTATACATAAAGTCATAAAAGAACACCATGTGTAATTTTGCAGTGTGTGTAAATTCATATTTTTTACGACAGTACGTTGTACGGTGATTTATGAAGTCGCTTGAAATTGTGCTTACATGCCTACGTAAAAATCACCATAAAACAGTTGTATGGTTTAGAAAATGTTCACATGGAAGTGTCAGAATGACTATTTTATTTCCAACTAGCTGTGCGCGCGACTTCGTCCGCATGGAATATAAGAAAATATTTTTTCTTTAAATTAAAAGTAGCTTATATGACTTCTTGTAACCACAGCTATCTACCATTGAACCGTTCCGTTAAAATCGGTCCAGCCATTTCGGAGATCAGCAGGAATAAACATGCAGACAGCAAGAAAGCATTGTTTTATTTTTATTTTTTATTATAACAAGTTACATTGTTTAAATCTCAAGTTACATTGTTTAATATCCGAACTCATAGTTGAGAACGGTGAAGGCAATTAAATTATAATAAGCTTTCAAATCTTGAATCGACAGGCTAATCACGATATACGTTTGTAATCGGAATCGATTCAACTTTGACAGTTCAAAAATGTACATTATAATGTACATTTCACAGTATAGATAGATACTTTACAAATCACTCCGCCCGGCAATTGGAACATTTTTGATCTGTCAAAATTTAATCGAATCCGATTACGAGCATGCATCGCGAATACCCTGCTGGTCTTACGTTGTAGTTGAGGCCCTAAGGTTACCGAAAAAGAATATAAAGAATAGGCCATCTTCTCCACTCGTACTAGACTGCGTAGGTTTATTAACGCTATTATGTCGAGAAGATAGGCAGCAACGTCGTCTAGTGAGTTAATAAAAACACTGCGATCGCTATTATTCCCGTCCATAGCTGTTATTAGGACCATCATTGGCAGTGAACGTTTACGAACTGAATATAATGATTGATGCTTGTGACCTATTTGATTCTAGACCCAAACATAACCTTGAACAAGAAAGAAAGAAAGAAAAAACGTTTATTAGACATCACATTGTAACTGACACCGAAATAATAAAATAAAAAATATATTTGAAAAAATTACAAACTACAAAACAAATAATAATAAATAAAGAGAAACTAAGAAGAGAAAAAATTGGAGAAGTAGAGAAATTTTAGAAGAGAAACTTTTTTAACCCCTGACAAAAAAGAGGGGTGTTATAAATTTGCAGTGTGTATCTCTGTATCTGTTTATCTGTGTATCTGTGTATGTCTGTGGTATCGTAGCTCCAACACGGATAGACCGATGTCAATGCAGTATTTTTTTATCGAAAGCTAGTTGAATCAGGTATCATCTTAGCTACTCGTATGTTTCATGAAAATCCGTTCAGCCGTTCAAAAGTGACAGCTCTTTTTCTAGGTGGAGTCGGGAGCTTTGATGGTTAAGTTATTGAAAGTTTTGCTTGTATTGTTACTTGTTTTAGGTAGGTACTTGGAAAAACCATAAATTGGGTACCACAAGAACTTTGAAGTACTTTGTCAAAAATTTGCTTCTTGATGAAGAGGGGACGTTGTCAGGATGAGGTGAAATACACTCTGGTCAACGTCTGCTGTCATCGAGAAGTAAATTCTCAGTACATCTAGTAGTTTTGTTTAAGTAATCTGTGTGTTAAAGCATGTAGCATGTTTAGTTAATGTAAGTTAGGTTATGTATAGTTAATAAGTATCGCGCGTCTCGCCCTCAAACTTAAAAGTTTGGCGAGTATATATAGATATAAGCAAATATATTGTAACAAGGAATAAATAAATTAAAAAAAAAAAAATGGTGGTCATGTATCTTATGCTTAAGAGTTTAAATGTATCGATGCTGGCAGGCTCTATGAAATAATTATTTCCAATCTCAGTAAAAAATACCTATTTGCTGGTCCATGTAATCCAGTCCATGAAATCGCCAAATGTCACAGTATTATGCTGAGATGGGGGCCATTTTTGGTCTCGTCCAGGTTGCTTAACTAAAGTATTTTTTTTGTACTTTCATTTGTTATTTCCTGGCGAGTCCAGAATACAACTGTTTTCTTTCTTTCTTATATTGAATTATTTAAATACGTAACAGCGGGTTTTATTTTTCGCGATTTCTGGGTTGGTCCCATTGTATCATAACCCTTTAAAAAGACCCTCCGTTAATAAAGTAGGGCCATAAAAACTCGTAAATAGTCAATTGATTTAATAACCTCAAATTGTACAAAAGAATGAATCTGCATATTGTGTACTTGGTTTACGTGGTGCCCCAGGGAAATTAGATCGTCTGGTGGATCTATTGGCGCTGAAAATATAATTGAAAAGCTGGTTTTATTATTTTGAATGAATACACGTATAATTCATAAGGCAATCTGGCTTTTTTTATTGTAGTGGCACCCATCTGAATTGGCGCCAACTAAATAATTAATTTAAAATATTCTGTTTTATCTGTTCGAAAAAAACATAAAAATAAGAAAATACAAAAAAAAAATCTGTAGGTTTTTGGAATCTAACTTTAAGAGTTTGAGGGAGTCGAACCCTTCTGAAGTATATTTGTATTTATGTATGAACTACACAATAATATTAGGAGAAGAAAAAAATCCTAATAATCCTTTTTATTACATTATAGGCGGCTCGGTTGACTCAATCGGAGATGTATGTTTGTAAACTGTACCCACTATACAGGAGAAATAATAGAATGGGGCAAGGTTTTAAAAATAAAGCTATAAATATTTCTAAATACAAACAATCCAAACTCCAGCTCATGTAAATTACCAAACCTAGACTATTAAATTGACGTACAAACACATGGACTTAGAGGCTCGTTCAAAATTCATGAAAAAAGTGTCCTAAGTTTACATGTAAACTTAGAAAAACCAACAAACTAATTTAAATCCAATGTCACCTGCACAGTTCCTAATTTAGCTTGCAACAATTTTTCATCATACCAAGTTTCGACTGCTCTCTCTCTCAAACGAAGGGTGACGCGTTTTGGCGTCATAATCTACAATCAGTTCGGACATTTTTGAGCGCTGATCCGAGGTCCATGTGTTTTGTGAATTTTGTACTAGACCTTTAGTCCATGTGTGTCTACGTCAATGAATATACATGTTTTTGCCTATTACATCAGTACGTACGTATATGAAAATCAGTAAATTTCGTCTTGTTTACCGAATGAGAGCCTATTTTTTTCCTCCAAGGTCAACGTATTCATAGGAAGTATTGCTTATAATAAGGGAAGTTATTACAGAGAATGTTTATTAATTTGGACTGTACTCTGGCTAACCGAAAGTTCTCGGTAGTGGAACATGGCTGTTGCAAAATGTTCGATACTTCAGGTTTATAATTATGTATGAACATTGAACAACCTCATACATACACATTCAAGAAAATCGCGTGAACGGTAAAAGTGAAAAGCGATCGTCCTGTGAACATGAAAACAAGATAGGTACAGCCCACAAATTAAATCTAGATCATCATCTGCCTGGCCATTATCCCAACTACGTTGGGGTCGGCTCCAGTCTAACCAGATGCGGCTGAATATCAGTATTTTATACGGAGCGACTGCCATCTGACCTCCGCCACCCAATTACTGGGAGACACTTATACCCTAAGGTTAGACCGGTTGTCAGACTTTTTGGGTTGCTGACTCCAGTAACGACTGTCATAGGTATTCATAATAATATGACAACCGGGACCAACTGCTTAACGTGGTATCAGAGGCACAGAGGGGTCTCGATGTTCTAAGAAATGGTCACCCATCCATAGACTGACCGCGGCAACCGCAGCTTAACCTTGCTGATCGACTGATCTTTGCGGTAGCTATGTAGCTACGAGCCCTTCATAAATTAAACCAGATTGCCTAATAATTTAAATAAGTATAATTTCACCGTGCACCTAGAGTCTCGACATTTCATAAGTGCCTGTATCTGGTTTACATGAAATAAAGATCTATTCTATTCTATTCATACTGATGATTTCACTGAACATACTTATTAAAGACCCAGATACATTTTGCCGCACTGCGACGTGCAAATGTTATGTTTACAATTTAGTTTTTAGATATAAATAATTTCAAATCAGGCAAATTTAATTAATCACTAATATGATATAATATGTTGTTCAATTTCATGAACCTGACAGATTAGCTTCTAAAATACGGCTGCTCAGTTTTGTTTCACGCTGTATAAATAGGTATTATAAGTTTGGCATCCAATCCATCCGTATATCACACATTACATGAAAACGAAATTCCTGTTTTCAATACATCCTACACCAATATTTGTATTCTCAACTGGATGAAAACCTTACAGATGTCTCGTTTGTATGTACCTGACGAGGGTTGGGTCTGGTAACTGAATAAGAGCGCTTTTAATAAATATCATTAATTCAGGCACATTAAACGTGTTATTATGATTAGATTGAAATTATTTTATTTGAGAAAAATATTTTTGTTTTGATGATGATGAAAGAAAAAAAAGAAAAAAGAAAAATGATTAGAAAAAAAAAAATTTTAGTTTTGTTGATGTTGAATGATGAAGGAAGGATGATGAGAAATGTTCTCATTTTTCACAGGAAGTAAATCAACTAAATGCACATTACTTGCTTCCGACAAAATATTATTACTAATTAATACCATGTTCCTTGCAAATAAAAATTCTTTATTCTTTATTTATTCCGGTAACAGATAAAAAAATATATAATGTAACTAGCTGATGCACGCAATTTCACCCGCACGTGAATGAAAAGATTTTTACAGAGTCGGCAACGCGCGGTTTTTGCCCCTGGGTGTTGTCCATAGATAATAATGCGTAACCGCTAAACCATCAGACTGGCCGTATGATTATTTGGCACCTTATTGGTATACAAAAAAAACGATTTAGTAGTTCCAGAGATTAATAATTACCCCCTTCATACAAAAAAACAAATGTTACCTCTTTATTAATTGTAATAATAATTGTGAATTAGTGAAGCTTAATTAATTTATTTTTTTAATTTAACTCCTTGTAATAAGCAAACGAAAGTCCATAATATAAAGCAATAACGTTTTTCCATTACAACTTAATTTACTCAAACTTGCCCATAATTGTTCTTATCGCAACCAACAAAAATTACAATTATTTTAAAATGTTTAATATCTTGCTTAATATAATCTCCGATCACATTATGAAAAAGTAATTTATCAGGTTTTCCATACTTAAGTTTCATTTGCGAGAACTTAATTAAATCAAGTTACCTAATTACGTCCCTGTTTTTTTTTTTGAAAATAACTGCTTCTCTTTTTTTTGTTATAAGTACACGGAAACAACGACTTTGCGGGCTCCATCCGAACCAAGTACTCGGTTGTAAATATAGCAATAACTTATTTATTACTAGCCGTTACATTTAATATACATCAATTAAACGAGGATGCAGTTTAGTTCAAAGCTCTTTAACATTTTGTTTTCCCTTAGGTACTATATCTATGAATTTTATTGTTTCTCTCTAGATCAACAAAACCCAAAACCCTATTGGTTTTATGAAACTCGTTCGATAGAAAATTGGATTTCAAAGAATATTGGAGTCTGCATACAAACGCTATGTAAATTGTACCTCCAAAAAAAAAAGGAAAAACTACAGTTTGATTGAAAGAATATGTATGTGTAGTTAATAGATTTTTGTAGATACAGTTTCATTCGTTTGTTTTGAATTCTTGTTGAACTGTTCGTGTTGTATCTGGCTACAGAACAGCAGGGATTTAATCAGACTAGATCTAGACTAGTATTCTCGGGGATCTACTTCATGTACCCTTTGTGTTAATCAAAGATTTTCTAGCTGTGTGCCAAATTACATCCAAGCTGTTTAAGCGTGGCGTAACAAACTTAATACTTTAAGTAGGATATTAGAATATGATGGGTTATAAGTTAAAGCAAACGGATATTGTAAATATAAAAGGATTAATTAAGGTCAGAAAATAACACGTACAGATCGGAAGATGGTAGATCGCAAAGAGGCCACAGATCAAAGATGCAGTGGGGAAATTAGCTAGTGACGTTTAGATGACATCTGACACTTCTTATTAAACTGACAAGTGACAGTTGACAACTATAACATTTATAATTAGGTTTACAGACAGAATAGAACAAAAATACTCTCAAGTACTTTGATGGTGTGATCTGTGATTAATTAGCACGATACAATTTAAAATAGAAAAGGACATAAAAACCATTCGCAGAAGAACCTCTTGTAGATAACGTTGGAAAGGGGAATACTCATTCTCTTATATAACCAATGCAAGTTTAATAAACAGCATGAGAATAAATTATATACGGGATGGTAATGTATAGAAAAATAAATGTATTATTAATTTCCAAAAAAAAAAAAAATTATAATAAATAATTCACACATCGACAGTGTTAGAGTATTTTTTGTCGGGAATCGCCTGGCCGGCAAAATTGATAAGATAAAACTTTTGAACTTAGATTATTGATTGGTTGTCGCGGCGGCTGCGACAACAATCAATAATCTAAGAAGTGCATCAATAATCTAAGCTTTTGAAATACAATTTTATTAAATTACAGAACGTGACAGTACCTACTGTTTCATACAAAATCCAAGGCTTATGAATTTTCTTGGTATTTTTTCCCGAAGGCTGTCTGTATTTTAGGTAAGTTTATTTAAACATGCCTCACAAAGCTGCGCCCCGCGGCGCCGTAATAAAGGTTCGCATTCAACTACGAGACGTGATCTTTTACTTTCTTTGAGGTATTTGCACACTGCTTCGGTCGTGGGAAGCGGTGTGTCGATGAGTGATATTTTGGTGCGTAGAACAAGAAAATTACTAATAATAATATTTATGATACAAGGTGAGCCTAGCGCCATTTATCGATCCCGCTCGCGGCATTTCTAAGCATATTATCTCATAAAACCTATTTTTCCTGGAGCTCAAACCCATTATCCTGAGGGATTAGCTGATTGCAACATAAGATAATAAAGTTATTATATCAGTGCAACCCGTATAGCCAATAACAAACTCGATAAGCTACTAACAAATTCTGTTATCCCTTCCTTCCCTAATCAACATGGTACCAAATCAAAATCATCCCTTCCCCAACTTCATAACCTATTCGCATAATCTGTTACGCAACAGTGCGCAGCTACCTTATTGAACCGATGACAGTCTTATTCCCTGTCATAACGGATTTGCCCTGTCTCGCGGCTCCGCCTGCATATATTCGTTATCAGGATCCAAAGTTCTATTGTGTTCGAATAAAGACCGCCTTTCTTTATTCCAGTGACGAAATGAGTTCTCCTTATTGCGAGAAAAGCACGCTGTAAAATATTGTAAGGAGGTATAAGTGACGAAGTTTTTGTCACGGCGGATCTTGCAGGATCCGACAGTGTTAGCAGTAAAGGGTTAATGTTATGGAAGGTTTAACGCGTGTTTTGGCTTTGTTTTTGTGTATAGGGGGTATGGGTTTTGCTGGAAATGGAGTGACAGCTGTTTGGAGTTTGGCAACATTGGATCAAATGAAGTATCAGTTAATGTAGTGTGAAAACTGGGCGTGTAGATTATGAGTCATTATTGTGATTCTTATCTGAAGTATTTATAAGAATGTTTCTCGATATAAACCAAGTAAAATGCATGAATCAAGATGAGTAAAACAAATTAACAAACCTGTCCTACGTACACCGAATGATTTATTACGATGCAAACCAGACAGAAATCGAACGAATTAAATATAGCTCGTATCACAAGAAAATAACAAAATACTAAAGGTGTGTCTAAACATAAAGGGGCCTGATTGACAAAACATTAGTCCGAAGAATGTTTTGTTATTATAATTATAAAAAAAAAAATCTATGTAATATATTCTAAGCTAACATCAAACTATTTACAATCATAATAAATAAACTTAAATATGTACACTAATTATTTTTAAGGTAAATAAATCATAAAATAAAATAAATACAAATATAAAACTGAGCACTAGCATTATAAAAATTATATTCTTTCTTTCTTTCGATATGGGCGTGCTCGTCAGTGCAGTAAAATCTCCTGTACCTATATTTTTTATCCGTGTTTGTTATAATTTTTTATTATTTTTTTTGATTCTTTGTGACCTCTGTGTAATTTTTTTTTTTGTTCTCACAATGTATGTCCTTTATCGAATAAATGCTTTCTATTCTATTCTATATTATTTAAATTATATTATCTAGGTCCTGAAGAAGATACCGACAAGAAACTCCATGGATACTCTTTTCATAAAAAAAAATTACAATAATACAGAATAATATAAATCTACATAAATATTTTATGTAACCTAGAATTAGGAAAATATTCGTATGCATACAAATAACGGCATACGAATAATTAATATAATAATAAAAAATAATAATATTAATATGAATATTCCTAATTCTATGTTACTTGTAAAGTGGCGGATGTGTTGGGAAAACTATAATGCTTATCAACTTTTGTAACATATCTTTAGTGAATAAATATCTTTATCTTTATGAAGAAAAACATATTTATTCAGAATCTAAAGATGTTCCTTTCTGTTGCTCCCGTTCCTTATTGTTCCTTGTTCTCTGTGTATGCACCTGTCCTCTTCTTAATACCTATGTCTATCATTCTAGTGTGTCTTGTTTTTGTGGCAAATAAATGATTTTTCTTTCTTCTTTTCTTTCTTTCTCCTTTAGATTCTGGATAAATATATTTTTCTTCTGGCACTTCATATCCTTTCCTTCCATATATTCTAATCTTCGCACTTTTTAAGTATTCTTCGTCTGTTATCAAAGGGTTCAGATATAAACCCAAACAAATACCCTCGGGATATTATTAAAACAATACCACGTTTTATTCACAGGCCCACATTCCAATATACTTGAATTTCAATTTTCTATCGGCCGCAGTTACAAAGGGGATTGTATTTTTTCCACGCGGCGGTGTAGGGTTATCTTTATTGGTTTTTCGTCTAATTTAACACGCTGAGTTTTAACACTTGGAACGATGTTAAATCCGGCTATACCTATTTGGAGTGCATCAAGGGTTTTGGAATTTTTGATCATGGTTTTTTATATTTTTAATAATGTACCAGGTTAGTTTATAATTAGTTTATAAGAATTATGTGTACATTGTGCAATAAATAAATAAATAACGATCTACGGGTTGTGTTACATAGATTTTAGGTATGAGGTTATCATTTATTTCTATTGATCTCATTGGTTCATAAACCTGATCAACTGATTCACTGAATTATTCTTAACGAAAATGGTAATGAACATCGACTCTGTTAATAAAGTTCAATACAATCGTGAGAGACTAAACTTTGAGCTGCCTTGCAATTTTTTAACGGATCATGAAGATGGGAGTCCTAACATTATGATTGGTAGATATTTTTTTTACATGGCAGCTCGAAGTTTATTCTCTCAGGATCATAATGAAATTCATTAACAGAGTTGATGTTCATTACCATTTAAGCCTTTGACCGGCAGTTCCTGGAAATCTATTATGTTCGAAGGCCGATCTGCCATGCATTGAGTTGAGGGCTAGTTACGCGGTAGACCCCGCTCTTCATCTGTCTCTGCCATTGAGATAAACGAATCGATTGATATGAAATGATTGAGTTTATAAAAAATCTGTTATAGGAAGATAGAATGTGTATTTTTTTATGATATGGAGAATAATTGGCTGATATTATTGAGTTCAAGAGCCTTAAATAATGTGCATAGTGTCGTGTAATAATATTTTATGATTTGAGTAAATGCAAATAGAAGAAGAAACCATACTGAACTAAGAGCAAACAATTATGTACTATAAATTATGATGAAGAACGACCCTTTTTGATCATGATATTTTATATTTAATATCGTAAAAATAAAAAATAATCCTTTTTCTTTATTTTTTTAAGATTTTCTATTGTGTATTTTTATCATTTGTTCATCTGTCATGTTTTATTAGTTTGGTATGCGTCTTTTTCAGTCAAAAATAAATCAATATCTATCTGTATTTAAAAAAAAATTGTTTTTGTTTATTATGTTTCCATCTTCATCATTAATTCTTCTCCTCAGATTAAAAGTTTCAATCTAATCCAAATCCTTTTCCTATTACTTCAGTTACCAGTTCAGTTAACTTTAAATCCATTTCTAAATAAGTTGTCTACAGATCTTGAAAGCGAATTAAAATACATTATTAATTAATTGAACATTTCTAATTTCATTTCATTGTTGATTCAAAGAGAGTTTTAAAATGATTCTCGATTACAAATCCCAATTAGATGCTAAAATAAGCAGAGATCTCTTCGATCTGAAATTCTAATGAAAAACTTGGCATGAGAATTGAATATCACTCCGAACTTAGAGCTAAGAATGAAGTGACAGTTTTGTTCTTAATACTTTGGAATATATTAAAAATGTTTTAGTAATGAATTCTGGAGTCAAATTGACTTTTATCTTTTCGACCTTAAAATGTTTACATGACCTCTAACTTTTTCTTACTTTGCATACATGTAACTTATTTTAAAGAAGGAGGTTATTTAGCTGCCTGATTTTTATTTGAAGTTCACTGAAATAAGCTGCTACAAGATTTGAAGCAAGTTTTTCTTTTCTCGCAACTTTCAAGTGGATTTTCCTTTGAGGACATTTTATTCTGTTTTCTATTTAGTTCTCCATCTCGACAAAATTCTTTATTGCGCCATTTCAAATTACACTACCTACGTTAACATTTTTGTAGAATTTTCCAGAAATCACAACTTTTGTTTGCACCACTACTTTATTGTAACACAAACATCACTGCAATCTTTATTTTATTTCAGGAGAAAAACTAGTGAGGGGAAACGATATTTAGAAAAAAAAATAGATCCAGAAAGATCTTTTTTTTATGTATAAAAATGTCCTTACACCAGTAATTTAATCAGACACAAACGTAAAATCTTCTTTTTTCTGTAAAAAGATAAACCACAACTAAATTTATCACAAACCGCTTACTCTACAGGAATATAATATATTCTCAGATTCCACTTGCCCACCTGCCTAAGAAATGCAAAATTAAATCAATTGCAAGCCTGAATTTGAAGCAACGTCTGAATTAAGATTTCAGCTGTAAGGGCTGTAACGAGCCAAGTTAGGGACAAGAATTTTAGATCATTTTAGGGTCCCCCGGACATTTGGATAAAGACGAAACTTTAGCAATTAATTTTTTTGTTAGGATCTAATCGAATTTGTTGTATTCTAAAGACATTTTGTATTTGCTTCATCTACCCAATAAATACAAAAAAGTGATTTTAATTCCATCGATTAGCAGTTAACCGTTAGCCTAATAAATAATTATTAGGCTCAATATGTATATAAGACCGCCCATTGTATGTAGGTACATTAGCTTATGTGAGTATCAATCCTGTTTTTATTACTGGTGTACAATAAAGAGTATAAATAAATGAATATATCACACATAATTTTTTAAATATAACATTAAGGTGGCACTCAAGCATACGGCCCGCCTGATGGTAAGCGGTTACCATCATCTATGAACGGTTGCAATTAAATCACTAGCGCGTACACCACACACCACTAATACATCATTCAATATATCGTCACGTCTGGGTCACGTTTTAAATAATCAAATAGCTTGTGATTCACACTTATGGGTTTCGTATGCGCAAAATTAAAATAATGATAACAAGTGTTTAGTTCTACATGAATCATCTCTACGTAACATCAATGACTCGCCGAGATGTGTTGGATAAAGTATTAATGACTGACAGCTTGCGATGAGGCGCATTTATCGTCACAGTTAAAAATAACAGGTAATTAAATATAACAGATAACAATTGTTCCTGCCAATGCCAATTATCTGTTATAACAAATAACACAGACACACATTCACAGCTAACCTTGTTTTTTATTTTGTTATTACTAACTGGATTAATGCTTGCTAAAAAGAGACACACTTAGTGTTTAATACATAAACAAATATACTTAGTTGGTGGGTTTTAGTCTGATAGTAAGAAAATAACTAACTGTTATTATTAACAGATATTTCATCCTGTTATTTTTGTGTAACAATAACAAAGATAATATAATTGACTGTTATAACCTGTTATAGTATGCACTACTATATAAATTGCAAGCATGCAGTGGCCTCGATTCGACGCATGGAAACAGCCCGCACGTGGAACCTAAGAATGCTGACACCGCTAGTGACGTTCGTTACTCGATGCCCCCGTTTACCGGATGTGTCTTTACCTATTGTTAATAAAATATTAATATGACATTCTGTATCTAATATCGATCAGGATAGGAATTCTCTTTTGTAATAACTTAGTTATAATTTCCTTTCTGTAATCTTACTGAAATTAAATATAGTATAAAATCATTTTGGTTTTTTTTGGGTCCTCCGACAGCGACGTACATATTTGGCGCAGTCGGTAGGATACTCGAGGCGTCTCGAGCTAGCTAGATAGGGCTATTCTAACATTGAAGATCGTCCCGCTAATTCGCTACCGCCGTCGCGAGCGATCGTGTTCGCCGAGTATCCTGAAACAAGAACCTGACGTCCCGAGCGGAGGAGATATCCAGACATCGATCCCAGAGGTGCCGAAATGCAGTTAATGTAAGTACACTGACAATCGTTTCTGTGAGTTGCTTTCAATTCCCTTCCTTTGTAGTTAGTTTAATAAGTTGCAATCATTTTTCACCCTAAGCAATCTTCTACCTCTGAAGAGCCTGGGCGCTCTAGACAAGCACGTAGGTTAGATATAGACATACATAGGGATATTAGTGTAGATTTAGATAATACAGTAGATACGTTAGAGGGTTCATTTAGGTCAGAGATTCTTGAACCTGACACAATGGCTACTGCTGATATAATTTATAAAACCTTACGGTTAGTGCCGGATTTCGATGGTAATCCGCACAGTCTACCGAGATTTATACGCCTGTGTGATCAAATTGTTGCTGAATATATCGAAGCAGATCCCAATAATGCTTTAGCTAGGCTTTGTCTCTTAAATGGTATCTTGAATAAGATTACTGGACCAGCCGCTCGTATTATTAATTCGAATGGCATACCTGAAGATTGGGGTAGTATTAAAACGAGTTTAATTAATAACTTTTCGGATCAAAGAGATGAGACCGCTCTTTATAATGACCTTATGCTAGCAACTCAAGGGAACAGTCCACCCCAAGAATTTTATGATCATTGCCTTAACCTATTTAGTACTATCATGACATATGTCACATTGCATGAGAGCATCGCAACAACTGTGGAAGCTAAGCGTACGTTGTACAGGAAGTTAACAATGCAAGCATATGTTCGTGGGCTCAAGGAGCCTTTAGGCTCTCGGATACGTTGCATGCGTCCTGATAGTATCGAAAAAGCACTTGAATTTGTGCAAGAAGAATTGAACGTACTTTATCTTCAGAATCGTCATGAGCCGATGACTGAGAAAAAGTTTAATAACAATTTGCAAAAATCTTTGCCAAGCGCATCCTCGACCCAGGTTGCCAATGCTATACCAAAGCCGTTCAATTTCTCTGCACGAACTGGCCCAATTGCTAGTTTTCACCCTCAACAGATATGGAGACCGAATTTCCACGGTCCTGTCGGCGGCTTTCAGCCTCAGCAGGCATGGAGACCGAATTTTCAAGCTAATCAGGCTACCCCTTATGGGATCGCTAGCGGAATGCCTTCGCGTACGCAGCAAATGTTCCGCGCACCGCTGGCTAATACACAGCAAATGTTCCGTGCTCCGCCGCCTAGTTATAATCGTTTTAATAACAACTTCCAGATGCAACCGAGAAATGTAGGACCACAAAATTTTGGCCCTAAGCCTATGAGTGGCGTTAGCCACTACGTTACTAAAGAAAGGCCGTCATTTGGACAGCAGTCAAGTCACGATTGGCGAAAAAGCGGTAACCCGCAGCCATCTAATTATTTTAAAACAAAAGAAATGAATATGAATGTTTCCGCTGATTACGGTGATCAGTATTATTATGCTGATTATTATACCGAATCTGATTATAATCCTTATATGGAAAGTACGGAGTATTATAATATAGAACCTGCTTATTATACGGACAATGATCTGAACCTTGTTATAGATTACCCGACACCCACAGTTGACGATCCTCAACCAAGTACTAGTTCTACCGATGAGCAGGATTTTCAGAAGCACGGGAGATCAGACAAATTAAAATAGAACTTAATATCCAGACGCAAAGACAGCTTCCTTACATTCAAATTTCGCAACCGCCATTGAAACTTTTAATCGATACTGGTGCCAACCAATCTTTTATTAGTCCAGAAGCTGTAGATACGTTTTATAGCGATTTTCCTTTAAATTTCGATCCCTTTGAAGTCACAAATGTACATGCTACGACAAGGAACAATTACTCTATAACTGTTCCTACTTTCAATGAATTTCAGGAGTCTGAAAATATTAAGTTATTCATTTATAAATTTCATGAATATTTCGATGGGCTTATAGGTTTAGACTTATTAGAGAAATGGGAAGCCAAAATTGACCTTAAAGATAAATTGTTAATAACCCGTAATTCTTCCAGTAGTATTAGTATGTACAATTCTCGAAATGTCAACTTGTATGAGGATGTTATACCAGCAAACTCATCAAAATTATTTAGAGTACCAATTAATTTTCACGATGGAGATGTAATGATTCCCGAACAGACTATATCCAACTGCGTTATTAGAGACTGTTTAACTGTAGTAACGAATAATCGTGGGTTTGTGGAAGTTGTTAATCCCACTTCACATGATTTAATATTCTCAATGGACCGAGCCGTACAAGCAGAGACTTATAATATACAGTGCATGCGTACCGAACAATCGCCTCACGATTCTAAATATTCAAATATCGCGCAAGTATCAGCACGCGCGAAAGAAGTTGTATCACGTTTGCGAACGAGCCATCTTAATGAGGAAGAGCGTATTAATTTAGAAACATTATGCGGAAAATATGCTGATATATTTTATATAGAAGGGGAGGCTTTAACTTTCACTAACAGAATTAAACATCGGATTCGCACAACTGATGAAGTTCCGGTTCATACAAAAAGCTATCGATATCCTTATGTCCATAGAGATGAGGTAAGAGATCAGATAGGCAAGATGTTGAGTCAAGGGATTATTAGGCCGTCAGAGTCTGCCTGGAGCTCACCGATCTGGGTCGTCCCAAAGAAGGCTGATGCTTCCGGGAAAACTAAATGGCGCTTAGTTGTAGATTTTAGAAAGCTAAACGAGAAAACTTACGATGACAAATACCCCATACCAAACATCAATGACGTACTAGATAAGCTAGGGAACTGTCAGTATTTCACAACCCTCGATCTTGCGAGTGGTTTTTATCAGGTCGAGATGGATCAAGCTGACATTCCTAAGACCGCCTTTAACGTGGAAAATGGACATTACGAATTTTTGAGAATGCCGATGGGATTAAAGAATTCCCCATCCACTTTCCAACGTGTAATGGACAATGTCCTAAAAGACCTCCAGAACACGGTCTGTCTCGTTTATTTAGATGATATAGTAGTTTTCAGCACGTCATTACAGGAGCATATAATTAACCTTGAAAAGGTATTCAAAAAATTACGAGAGTCAAACTTCAAAATCCAGTTAGACAAGTCTGAGTTTCTTAAATTGGAAACCTCTTACTTGGGTCATGTTATAACAAGAAACGGCATTAAACCCAATCCGGATAAAATTATTGCTATACAGAACTACCCCATCCCAACTACCCCTAAAGAAATAAAACAATTTCTTGGTTTAGTTGGCTACTATAGGAAGTTCATTCCGGATTTTGCACGGATAACAAAACCACTTACACAATGTTTAAAAAAAGGTAGAAAGGTTAATATTAATTCTGAATACAATGAAAGTTTTGAAAAATGTAAATCTCTTATAACTAACGATCCAATTCTACAATACCCGGACTTTACAAAAGATTTCGTCCTAACTACTGACGCTTCTAACATCGCGATAGGTGCTATTCTATCACAGGGCTCAATAGGCTCAGACAAACCGGTATGTTACGCATCTCGCACTCTTAATGAAAGCGAGATAAATTACAGCACAATCGAGAAGGAGCTTCTCGCAATTGTTTGGGCGACAAAGTATTTTCGACCATATTTATTCGGAAGAAAATTTAAGATCGTTACAGATCATAAACCACTTCAGTGGGTTATGAATCTGAAGGAACCAAATTCTAGACTAACCAGGTGGAAACTTAAATTGTATGAGTATGACTTTACTGTAATTTATAAGAAGGGTTCAAGTAACACGAATGCTGATGCCCTTTCTCGCATTCAGATTAATAACGAGGAAACATGTTCTATGATAGCAAACGCATCTGAGCGTCCGCCCTCTATAGGGAATTCATCTACAGCTTCCGCCCATACTAGTCAGGAAAATCCAATCCTTGAAGTCCCGATTGTTGACGAACCATTAAATAAATTTCATAGGCAAATCCATATAAGTGTAGTTGGCGATATCAAAAAACGCCCAACAGCATCCAAACCTTTTGAGACGCATACTAGGACAGCTGTGCAGGTATCAAAATCAAAATTGGAGACTGACGTAATAAACGTTATAAAAGAATATGTTAATCCTAAGGTTAAGACCGCGTTGCTAATAAACCCTCCATTAGCTATGTATGATATCATACCCATTATCCAGGATAAGTTTAAAAGTTCGTCAATGAACTTAGTTTTAACAAAAAGGGAGGTCGAAAGTGTCAAAGAGTACCTAAGACAGCAGGAGATTATAAAACATTACCATGATGGAAAAACCAACCACCGTGGAATAAATGAATGCCATCTAGCTCTCTCCGAGCGCTACTACTGGCCAAAAATGAAAGATGAAATCACTAAATTCATTAACAATTGTACTGTCTGTGGCCAGGCAAAATATGATCGTCATCCAATCAAACAAAAATTTAACATAGTACCCCCCGCTATTAAACCATTTGAAATTGTTCACATAGATCTGTTAACAATCCAAACTGAGAAATACCTGACAATTGTAGACGTATTTTCTAAATACGCTCAAGCGTATCACATACGCGACGGTACAGCAGTTACTATTTTACAGGAATTGTTGAAATTCTGCACGCACCATGGCCTACCCTTAACTATCGTATCAGACAACGGAACAGAATTCACAAACCAGTTATTCAGTGAATTCGTTAAACTTCACAAAATAACCCACCATAGAACTCTACCACACACCCCTAACGATAATGGGATTGTGGAGCGTTTTCATTCAACCTTACTGGAGCACCTACGTATTCTAAAGTTAACACATAAAGGTGAAGACGTTATCAATTTAGTCCCTTACGGTATATTAGCATATAATAGTGCAATTCATAGTTTTACTAAATGCCGACCCATAGATATTATTACCGGACATTTTTATCCGCGAGATCCCTTTGATGTAGATTTAACCAATCATCTCATGCAACAATATACCCAGAATCACCGAGATAAAATGAAATTAGTTTATGATGCTATAAACGAGTCTACTCTTGCAGATCGTACAAACATTATAGAGAATCGAAACAAAACCCGCGAAACTGAAGTTGAATATCAACCTCAGCAACGCATCTTTGTTAGTAATCCCTTAGCAAGTCGTCAGAAGGTAGCCCCAAGATATACGCAGGATACCGTGTTAGCGGACTTACCTATACATATTTATACCTCCAAAAAGCGAGGCCCCGTCGCTAAAAGCCGGTTGAAAAGAGTGCCTAAAAGCGCCCAATTGTTTCAGGGTGCTACTGGTCCTGATTGCTCCTTTGATAGCAGCCCAGGGAACAAATCAGAAGATAACACTTGAGAGTCTGGACGATGGTCCAGGAATACTACCTTTTCGGCTTGGAGCAACAAAACTTATAACTCATTATCATACCTTCTTACAGTATATTCAGCTTAAGGATATTGACGAAAAGATTAGATTATTACAAGATCAGTTAGATAGTTATAAGCAGAAGTTAGATAATAGCACGTACATGCTATATGAGCTTCAACTAGACTATATTTCTAATAAGTTGTTAGGTGTAGTATATCATTTAGAAACCTTAAAACCGGGTCGTATAAAGCGAGGTCTCATTGACGGGTTAGGCTCAATAATTAAAAGTGTCACAGGGAATTTAGACTATTCTGATGCAATTAAGTTCGATAATACTATCAAAAATCTACAGGATAATAACTATGAAATTACCGAAGAACTAAATAACCATGTTAGTTTAAGCAAAGAATGGATGGTCCAGCATTCTAATATTATTACGCAATTAGTATCAAATCAGGCAAAGATTAATGAAACATTACAGTTATTAATAGATAAAAACGCTTACAAAGATTCTAATCTTATAAAATATGCAAAATTTGGTCAGTACTTAACTATAATTACTGAAAACCTAGATGAGATCTTAAACGAGCTGATTAGAATTGAGAATATGCTGGCATTTATTCATAGTTCCAGCTTACATCATTCCATGATTAGCATAGAAGTTTTACGACACATGGTTGAACGGTTAGTTAAAATCTACGGTAAAGATAAGATATTAGATTTAGAGCTTAGAGAATATTACGATATTATTAAACCAGGTTATTACTATTCGGGCAGTCAAATAGTTATTATATTTAAACTGCCAATATTTGCCACTGAAACTTATGATCTGTATAAATTATCAATTGCTCCGAATAGATTTAGGCAGGCCCTTATCCCTCCTTATCCATTGATTGCAACTAACAGGGAAGGTTACGTGTACATAGAGGCTGAATGCCCGAAGTTCAACGATTGGTATCTCTGTGGAAACAAGATGAACCATCACTTGCGGCAACACCCGGATTGTATGCAGAACCTCATCGTGAACCAGTCTTTCGATGGAACCTGCAAAATTGCAACCATATCACTATCAAGAATAGCTATGGAAGAGTTGGATGAGAAGCACTACATTATATCATTTCCTAACGCAACAAGAGTACACACACTCTGCGGACGGGAAGACTACATCATCTTGAACGGCAGCTATTTGGCTACTATCCCTGTCAACTGTTTCTTGTACACCTCTGAATTTACAATCACTAACCTTAACGACCACGTAGAGGGACAACCTATGAAGATAACGAAATTACAATACAACACAGAAACTCAAGCGGAAGTGATGCAAGTGAATCTCAACTCGATTGATCTCACGAAATTGCACGATGCCCAATATAAAATTATGTCGCAGCCTCCGTTACAGCTACAACCGATACAATCAGAATACTTGTATCATACAACGATCCCGCTCTACGCCATACTATCTAGTACATTGGCACTTGCTATATTCATCATCCTGAGACGCCATAAGATGTTCCAGCTCAAAGTCAACGAGTTACCTACTGAAGATAAAACGTATGCAGTGCCTGGACAATCTGGAGCACCGAAGCCACATTCAGCAATATTTTCTCAGTTCAAACTTCAAAAATAATTGCTGATCTGACGGTGGAGGTGTTATAGTATGCACTACTATATAAATTGCAAGCATGCAGTGGCCTCGATTCGACGCATGGAAACAGCCCGCACGTGGAACCTAAGAATGCTGACACCGCTAGTGACGTTCGTTACTCGATGCCCCCGTTTACCGGATGTGTCTTTACCTATTGTTAATAAAATATTAATATGACATTCTGTATCTAATATCGATCAGGATAGGAATTCTCTTTTGTAATAACTTAGTTATAATTTCCTTTCTGTAATCTTACTGAAATTAAATATAGTATAAAATCATTTTGGTTTTTTTTGGGTCCTCCGACAGCGACGTACATATTTAACCCATCGCTACTGACGGCTCTGCAAATGGCTTGCGTATAAATTCTTGTAAACAAAAAACGGGGCAAAACAAAAAGTTACAAGAACATTCGAATGTTCAACCAGTCCTCATAACATGGGCCTAACTCCCGCTTGACCAGTCCATTTTTTATAAGGACTTACTTTGACAGGGTCTCGTAAACCCTGATTACGTAACTTGCGACCGCGAGTAATTGCACAATTTTAATTTTGGCAAAGTTATTTTTTTAGATGTTTAGAATTTCAAGGGAGCAGAATTTTTGTCTTTGTCACTAAGCGTATAAAAGTATAGAGTGGTCCTATTGAAGTATGAACCGAGAGAAACTGAGCCGTGACACGAACTCCGCGTTCCTAGTGCGAACGACCGCTAGTCGAGTAGGTTCTCGGAGCGAAAAGCGTTGTTTTTTGCCGTAAAAATTGTGAATTGTTCTGTAAAATTATGTAAGAATGATTCAAGCAAAACTTATTAAATAAATTGATGACATAACATTTCTCAAAGGTTTCGTTTTAACGACACTTTTACCGAGAACTAATAACGAAAAACTCTTATCGATATTTTTTCGTACGACGGTAAGTCACTAGTGTACTATATTTATGTATTAATACGTGAAGAGAAAACTGTACCCCTTTTTAAGCATATTGCGCGCACGGAGGAGTGTGGGATTTGGCATAGTTAAAGTTTATGGAGAAGGAGTGCAGAAAGATAAAATTACGGTCGAATTTCAATCACTAGGCGACCACTATATCGATAATTGAGTTCCCTTCATTGTGGTCGAGCTTGGCGACGCTGACGCATGCATCATACTCGTGAATGGGTGCCGTCTGTCGGAACTGGTCAGCTTGTAACTGCCATGGCAATCTTATTCACAGACAAATCATTATTATCCTAGTCTTATTTTTATTCACATTAAATTACATTATTCTCGCAGCTCTTACCACAACATTGTACTGATAAAGATTATAATCTATTTTTTGAAAAGAGTTACCATGGAGTTTCTTGCCGGTTCTTCTCCATAGGGACTACTATTTGGAACCGTGCACCTAGAGTCTCGACATATCATAAGTGCCTGTATCTGGTTTACATGAAATAAAGATCTATTCTATAAATGCATCTACATGCAAGTTGCTCAGGTTTCACACAAAGTAATGTAGTTTACGTTATCACTCTATGCTTTTTATACTCTAAGGAGCTCCATAATTAATTTAGCAGTTATAACAAAAGGCAGTAGGATGGCATACTTTATAGTCATCTCTGAAATCCCTAGGCAGGTCATTTATCTAAGAGCTAGAGGTATACAAATGTAGAGTAGACACTTTTTTATGAACAGGTTCATTGGCCGGCCTTGTTTTATAAGTGGGAAGACATATATATATCTTCCCGTCAAAATACCAAACGGGTATCCACGCACACTTTTTTTTTATTATAATTATTATTATTATTTTTGCGCTCAGCGCTCTCTTGGAAGCAAATCCAGAATGTGATACGTTTGCGGACGGATGGAGGACGATTTTCTCAGCATGCGAGGAGTACTGTGAGAGGACCGCATGCCAGTTGCGTTTTCGACAAGTTTAAGTGCTTTGAATTAATTAGTGTAATTGGCTTACGGCCGTTCTAACTAAAATTTAAATAAATTAGTATAAAAGAAACTACCAATAATTATTTTTGTATTTATAATTTTACTAAATTATTGTAGGTATATTTTTAAGTATTAGAATGTTTCCTTTTATACCACTAAGGTAAGAAGGCATTGATGTCTGACATTACGCTGAACTGAACCTGTGAGGAGAAGTGTTCGTAGGCGATTTGTATGTATACTGAAATATCGGCTAAACCGATCAAAACCATGACCCCTCTTATTTCCTTCTGTTTGTCATTACCTGCTTAACCGACTTATAAATACAGTACGCATAAAAATAAATAGATAAAGATTCGTAATTTTCTGCGACTACATTAGAAAGCTGCTTCTACGAGAATTAAAAACATTATAGATGATAAAATATCCTAAAATATGCGCATAACTCTCTCGCACATAATTACACGCCAAAAAATCTTAAAAACAATTTAGCTCCGCTCGCTCAGCGTCGCAATTACCAGCGCTTAATACTTCGCATTTTGATAAAAGCGTTCATCGTGTAATAAAGACAATTAACTTAATTGCCTCCAGTCCTTAACTTGAGCGACTTTCGGGTGCCCATTTAGCTACAGGATGTATTACATTACATAAGTTATTAGCAAGGGTGTACATTCGAGATCTTTGGTGCGCACTTTGATGTTAATATGATTTTGATGATTTAGAAGAAATTGAAGACTGAGATGACGTCTGATAGAGATGAATGGATGAAAAGAAATATTCTGCCGACCTTATGGATAGAAGAAAGAAAAAAAACAATTATTTGGTTGAAAAATTGAGGCACCACAAATGCAATAATAAAAATAAAACTAAAATCAACATAAAAAACAAAAATCACAACATAGATATTATAAAGTATAGGAGAATGGTGATATATTCATTACGCTATGTCTTATTTTCGGTAAACCTTACAGACAGCTCAGAGTATTCAAATTAATTGTTTATTTATTTTATTTTAAGTACACACTACAAAAAAATTAAAATACACAGTTGGAACACTTAAAAACGAAGGTACTACATTATTTAAAAAAGAATCTGCCAGCAGACCTGCGACAGAAGAAGGTATTGAAGAAAACGTAGACAATGTAAAACTAAGAACTATGATGGAATTATTAAAATTCGAAAAATATTAGATAATATACCTAAATCTAAGGATAGTAGAGAAATTGCACCGAGCCAAGCCTGGGGCGGGTGAATAGTACTTACTGTTACAACAGTAACAGTAAGTACTATTCACCCGCTCCAGGCTAATAAGCCTTTTGCCCAGCAGTGGGATGATACAGGCTAACAAGCCTGTATCATCCCACTGCTGGGCAAAGGCCCCCCATGATTTTCGCACAAAACTTAATTATAAAAAAATTGTGTCGCTAGTTCATAATAAAAAAAAATCGCTTCATCCACGCCAATTTATGCCGATAGTACTTGACACAAAATTGCTCTACCAAAAATAATTTCTCGCTAGTGAGTCCTACCCTAAGGCTGTAAAGTGTCCTTTATTGCTGTATTTCCATTAGGCGACTCGCGTCTTACATAATGTATTCATATCTTCAAGGTATTTCCGCCAAAAGGTGGGCAGACGAATCACATCGAATTTATTACGTCTTCGCGAAACATATGACTGTGATTAATTCGTTTGAAAATGATTTAAGGAATTTGAGTGGAGTTGTTTGTAAGATGTTTTGAATGAAAAGATGAATTGTAAAAGGAAAAAGGCGAAGAAGCTGGGGAAATTGTTGAAAATGGAAGAATTAACGAGTCCTTACCTATGTAATATTTTTGAAGAATTTTTTTGTTTGCTTATCATAAAATAATAAGAAAAATATCTTGACTGCGTCTGTTTGTTGTAAATTTTAAACTGCTGGTCGGTCATGTCAGTATCAGAATATATAAGATCCTTATACCTTTATAGTCCCGAGCCCTATAAGAGGTTATTAAACTCATCATGTACAAGTTTTAATATAGGATGTAACCAGAAATTATGAAACAACATAAATCTGCTGTTCCATAGATTGTCGAGTAATATTGAATTTTTGTATATAAGAGAAGGCTTTTTTTCGGTTCAGAGTTGGTCCCATAATAAAAGTTTTTCATAATGATGAGTAAAATAATCCCCTTAAAGGGATCGAGACTAGAAAGGTAGGATATCGGAATGAGTGTGCTGATTATAACAAAGTAAACATTCAGAAGTGGCTGATTGTGATTGTGGCTCCCGCTGAAACCCAGCGCTGTCGGGTTGCTCGCAGCGCGACAGCTTAAGCTGAGCGGAAGCCCTTTTGACACAGCTGCGACGTACAATCCATTTAAAAAAAAAATTAATTAAATAAAAAAAAAAGATATTTTTTTTTGTTTTACTTGTTTTTACTCTTTTTTTTCTGTTATAATTATCTTTAAAATCGTTTTTGTGCTGTGTCAAATAAATACTTTTTCTTTCTTTCTTTCTTCAGAAGTACAGTTAACATAAAAAGTAAGAGATTATCTGTCAAAATTCAAAATTGTTAAAGTACCTAATTATTAAAGTTAATGTAACACGTCATGACTTATCAATTTCGACATCCGCCTTATCATTATTTACTTTTTCTGTTGACTGTACAGTAAGCGGACAAAAGTCCAGTGGCATGTTAGAGTTCATAATCGCATGCTACGGGGCGTACGAGCTGTTTGTGTGAGTGATGACTCAACGCACACAACGTAATGAGACGTCACCACACACACTCAGAAGTTAAATAAAACGAAAGAAAGAATACGTCTGTTTCGCTTGTCAGTATGAATGACCTTGGACGGTCCATTCCACTGTTGTAATTCTATAATTCAAGAAATTGCAATAAGCACCAATAGCTACATGCGTTATGCGTAGGATTTCGATTTACGAGGCGTGTGGGTTCGAATCCTTGACAAAACATTGTATTTCTTTTTTTCTTTTTTATTAATTGATGGATTCACTTAATGATTTAATACTATAAAGTAAGTGATTATTTTCTAGGTCATTAATGCAAAATTAAGAAAAATAAAAAGAATTATAACAAAATACGTTTATTTGTTTTAATTACAATAATAATCCTACGACAAAATACGTTTATTTGTTTTAATTACAATAATAATCCTTACAGAACACTTATTAGTTATTGAGGTAAGCTTAAAGTATTCGTTTTCTTGACGAAAAGAAGATTGAAACTAAACCTCAATCTTTTAATTCTTTATCTACCGACTAACTATAATATGGCCAGCAATTACAACTTAAATCTTTTACCCCTCCATCGTATACTAATAAACTCATGGTTAAGTTTATTGTTATCTCTTTTCTTTGATATGAAAATGATAATGAGTGAATAAAAATTAAGTGTTTAATAAGGGGGTAAAGCACTTGCAAATTTTCAACATTTAGTATGATCTCCATTGTTCTCGATACAGTCAAGTAAGTGTCGACACATTGAGCACAAGATTAAAACATATTTACGTTCCTCTTAAATTTTCTCATATCTAAAGAAAAGAAAGAAAGAAAACACATTTATTCAGCACGGACAGTGACAACACACGAGAGAGAAATAAAATAAAAATTAACTTAACCTTTAAACAGTAAAAAATAAAAAATAAAACGGACACTCCATGCAATACGACATCATATAATACTTCCACATAACTATGTATTATTCACTATAGCGTGTGTTATCCTTACACCGTAAATGAAGTTTTCCCTTTTGGCTAGATAGAATATTTTTTTCATCTGACAATATAGTAGTTAATTAAGTGTCTCAGTTGAAGTAAGTATAAATATTCTCTTGCGAAACGTTCTTGATTTTCTATCAAAAAGGGAACTGGTCTTCGGTGATGCACACCTTCTGCGTGGAGTGCATGGCGAACAGTTAGTAATGACGTGTCGAATACTTCTGCAAAATATTTAGTTGGTATAAAACCACTTGTTTGATGTTTCATATTCGTTCACCATGTGTCGTCGCTGCCCGGCCTTCCACTTCGCTCTTGACTACCAAGGCTACTTTCTTCCTCATAGGTATCTCTTAACCCATCGACTCATAGTATTTTTCTAGAACAATAAAAAGAAATACTATAATTAAACACCTATAAGCAAAATACTAAAACTGATTACTATTATATATTCCATATTTAATATTATTTTGTTTCTAAATTATTACATTATAATAATTTAGAAACAAAATAAAATTAAATACTTATATTATATAACCAAACTTCCTTTTCCCTGAGGGTCTAGGGCGCCGGGGTCGGGATAATACACCGGGATTTTAAAACTTGTGAAGAAAGTCCGTTTCTATACATTATATTATAATGTATAAAAATAGGTTATATATAAGTATATATTATATATTAACATATAATTAAAAATATATAATTATACTTATATATCTAATAATTAAAGAAACAAAACAATATTAACAATAAAATTATTAGAATTCTTATTCATCATTCAATAATCTAATTAAATAAACTTATAAATGATTTATCTTTTTCTTTTGTTTTATTTGAACACATCATATTCATGATCAATAATAAACATTTGAAAAATAATTAAAGGATCATCAATCTTTGATTTAGTTTTATGTTTAATAAAATATATAAATTACTCACAGTCAGTCCGATTTCATTCGATATTTGTGTTTTATTTATAACGTCCACTTTTAGGCAGAGCAATAATAGGTATTCGCTCTCGCTGCGACAATAATACTATTGCCTGTATTTTGAAATTTTTATTCACAACACCACTATATTAGATTTAACCACAAATCACTAACCAACAATAACTTCCAACAAAGTTCTATTCGATCTAAATGACTGAATCGTAATTGCATCTGTCTACCTTACAGAAATCGAAATAATTTATTAATTTTTTTGTTGTCTACCTACTTACTTTACAATTTATAATTGAACAAGACAACGCGGTAGGCTTGTTATTATTATCGAACCACTATTTTAAACTTAATGAATAAATGCCTTAAGAGCTTAAGACTTAAGAATATTTCATAAAACTTTAAAAAAACTATAACCTCACGTGAGATTCGAACCCACCGCATACCTTTGTTTTGACACACCTACCACAGCACCTTACCCGCTACGCTAGCATGCCATATTCTAAGACGATTGAAATTATGAAATACATCGGTTGTGGTTGCAGACAACAGTGCGTGTGTGTGAGTTTCTATAGTATGAACACGATATCGAGTATAGAAACTCGTAAAGAAGGTCGTAAGTCAAGTCATTAGTGTTAATCTATTGCTTTGTGAGACTGCTACTGCATTAATGACCGAGACTGTACAATGTTCACCAAGAAATTGCTTACATCACAAATAACTTACTTTTACTTTGAATCAGCTAAAGTAGCTCATTCAAAGTAAAAGTAAGTTCTTTATATTATTAATTACAATTCCCGCTAACCATAAAATATATCACCCTAGATTATTTTACAGACATTCTGCCTAACGAATAATTTCAAGGATAATTATCAAAAAACAGAAACACTGAAGATTGATGTCGGCAGGCTGTCCTTTTAGTTAATTAAGTCCAAAAATTAACTGGAAGTGTTTATTTTTCACGGAATAATTAAATTTTCTAATTATCTTCGCGAAGGTGATGAATTAATACTTATTAAGTATAAACAATTATTTTAATGAAGAGATTGTTTCGGTGATCTGTACCTCTACCATGAGTTTTTCGTGCCGTCTAACGTTCACGTTCACATGCCATATTTGTATGGGAATTTTTTCAGCGCCTCTAGCGGTATAAATAGTGAACTAAAGTCACTATACAAATATTGAATGTGAACGTGAACGTTAGACGGCACGGAAAACTCATGGTAGAGGTACAGACAGAAGTGATGATTTGTTTATGATTAACAGACTTTTCAGACGACCAAAGAGCAAACCGTCGATCCAACTTACAAAACTGAAACAGGTAGGCATCCACTATTTATTCTTTAATTTTCTGTTATGTTATCTTTAAAATCGCTTTTGTGCTGTGTCAAATAAATACTTTTTCTTTCTTTCTTTCTTTCTAACAGTTAACAAAATAAGAAGCGTTACTAAAAATCTTAATATAGAGCTCGCATCAACGGGCCGGGTTCTGATTAAGTTTTACAAAATGCGAATGCAACCACAGTCATGCCGATTACATAGTTTTGCGGGAACTTGTTAAGTAGGTACATATCATTTAAAAAAAATTGTTTTTCTCTATAAATAAATAAAATAATAATGTGTTTGTTTGTTCTTAGGAAAGCAAGTTGAACGCAATGAGCACGGACGAGAAGAAGTAATGCAGTCAGAATGCATCGTGTGATCGTGAGTTATCAATCATTTTTATTCGTACATAACTAAATTCATTTAATTTTAAAGTTAATTGTTTAAACTACACCGCTAGCTGTACTGTCCATCCAAAGGTTGTCTGTAAGAAATCGACGATTAGAATAGAATAGAAAGCATTTATTCGATACAGGAGAAACATAGTCAGTACAAAAAAAAAAATGAAACACAGAGATCACAAAGAAACAAAAAAATAATAACAAATACGAATAAAAAATAAACAGGAGATTTTACTGCACTGACGAGCATGCCCATATCGAAAGGGTTACCAGCTCAGCATTTGCTGGGTGTGGAACACCAACCGTTGGTTTTCAGTTGGCACCCTGCAGTGCGATTGCAATAAGACCACTTATTATACAATCGTAAAATGTTAATTGTCTCTTTTATCAGGTATACATTAAAGAGTATTTCTATTTTATTCTTTAACTATTTCCAACCGTTAACTGTTATCAGCTCTACTTAGTTAATAGGTCAGAATAACATTCAACAATATTGTACTGGGATGGTACTTTATAGACATCAATGCATTCAGACAAAGAGAATTACTTGCCCCTAAGAGCTTGTTCAGATGAAGCGTTGATGTGTTGTTCACATTGCGCAATAAGCGTGCGACCTCGGGTTAATTGGATAGTATTCGATATAGAATTGTCGATGCACAACAGATTCATGGCGTGCAATCCATAGTAGATCATTTAAGAATAAAATTATGTGATACGAAATAAATTGGCAACAAGCGGTTTATTGCCGAAGTTATCACATAAAACGGTCGTACTTGAGTTACCATCAATGTAACTTGTCACACAGGTAGTCACACGCAAGCATAATTATATTATTTTTATTTTAACTTGTACCACAAAAACACGTACCGTAGTAAATAGATTAGAGTCGTTTTACACAAACCACTTCATTTAAAAGAGCTCTAATAAACCGCTAATTAGCCATAATCCCGACTGCTCTAACATAAAAAGCCGATATACCTATTTTATTTTTATACCGATAATTTTGAAAGGCCAAGGCATTCATTCGCTCGTCCTACCCATACATCGAGTATAAGCACTTGAGCTAGCAGCCGATCATAAGCCTTTATAATGCCATTACTACAACCCCATCAATTCCATCGGAATTTAATATTACCCATATTTCACTCAGCATATAATTTATTACGATTTTTCATAAAAATCACCTCCATTTAGTTTATAAAATGGGTGTACGTTAAAAGAAATTTCATCTTTGCATTCTTGAATTACAAAGTATTTTATATACCTACGCAAGCACTGGATGGTTAATAAAGTTTAGTTCGTGAAATATGAATTTACTCTATCAGGGCGAACCTCAAATTAATTTGCAGTATTTTTACAGCCTAAGTGGTTTTTTTATTGGATTAAAATTGGGTTTTCAACACTAATGCAAATTACAAAATACAATTATTTTCAAAGAATTGTAGATGCTTTTAGGTATTTCAATTTATTAACTTAAGCGTAATGAAAACGTCTAGCGGTTTTGCACACGTGCACTGAGTAAATTAAATCTTGTACAAAAATTGCTTTAAGTCACGTCAAAAGACGTACTCAAATTATACTTATTTAATTAAATAGGTATGTAGATACGAGCAGCCTTTCAGGCCTTGTCCAACAGTGAATGTTTTGTGTCCGGAACGAACCGGAGAGGAGAGATTTACTCAATTTCAATTATCAGTTTTTCGAGACCGGTGTTTGTAATAGCGTCCTTGCAAGTCCCATTTCGGTAGCTGCCAGGATGCTATATAGGCTTGTGAAATTGGGAATCAGACGCAGAGGTCATTTATGTTAATTTGAGTATTGTTTTTTAATGTGTTTTCCATAACTTTGTTGCCACGGTGAGGGTGGCATACTCTGATTAGATTAAACCCTCTTAAAAAATAAATAAAGAATTAAAAATTAAAAATAAATATTTTAATATTTAAACGTCTTAATAGACAAATTATTAGCGTGTTATGAAGAGAAAATCTCTTTTACTGTCTATACAACATGACATAAGGTGAACGCGCACCTACACGCGCCGAGAGCGCCGCACGCACCGCACGTACCGAATTTTTGTATTCTTTGTGTGCAACTATATTATTATACATCCTGACGAAACCAAACTGCGCCGTACGCGCCTCATTTTAGTAAAATGTTGTAGGTACACTGATTACATCCTCATTTGCAAATATTATAACGTCATAAGATTGCCGCGTACGGCTGGATTCTAGTGAAGTCATCCGCATTCTTCTCTAACAATTCTGCGATTCGGACAATACTGATCGTTCGGCGTGTTCGATGCACAACACCATCAGTAAGTTTGATTCCTGCGGTGCGTGTGGCGCGTTTGTCGCGGGTAGTTGTGCGTTCACCTTTAAGGAATTTATTTTAATTACAATTTTAAGCCAATATCACGACACACACACACGACACGGTTGGCGCAGTGGCTAAGCGATTAGCCTTCTGCGCTACGTGCCGCGGGTTCGATCCCCGCACGGAACAAATATTTGTATGATCTACAGATAGTTGTTTCGGGTCTGGTTGTGTGTGCATGTGACATGTATGTTTGTAAACGGTATCCTCGATGCAGGAGAAATCCTAGTGAGGGGCAATGTTTTTATAAGAAAGAGAGAGAGAATATTTGTATTATAAAAATACAGCATCATGCCTATATTACCCAAGGGTTGAAGTAGTATGGAATAGGGTGCGAGCGTACGCCATCAACTGGGAACAATAGCTCGATACCTATTCCATTGGTTTCCTGGTTTTTAATATAGAAATAACTTATTTTTCTGTCTTTCTTTCACGTAATATACATAACACATTGAAGGTGAATTAATATTTTACGTTACCAGACGAACACAGTACACACCCAATTTTCCTTGTATCTACAATAATTAGTGTCTTCATTCGTACATAATATAGACTACATATCGGTTTACTAACAGGTCCGACCTAATTTTACCAAGTTTGTGCATAAATACATACGATTTGCGGTTTCAGCTCAATAGACTTGATTAAGCTTGATATTCACAAAACGCGTTGGAAGCACATTCCAACTTCTGATTTTCTGTGGGTAACATTACATAACTTCTGATTTTCTGGGAACCCTGCACACCTGAAAGGACTCAATTTTTTTGTTTTTTTTTTTTAAATAACATTGCCCCTCACTAGGATTTCTCCTGTATCGAGGGTACAGTTTACAAACATACATGTCACATGCACACACAACCAGACCCGAAACAACTATCTGTAGATCATACAAATATTTGTTCCGTGCGGGGATCGAACCCGCGGCACGTAGCGCAGAAGGCTAATCGCTTAGCCACTGCGCCAACCGTGTTGTCAAAAGTCATTAAGTTCTCAATGATGTGTGTAGTTCACCAACCCGCACCAGGACAGCGTGGTGAACTAAAGCCTTTTTCTTCTTATACTGAGAAGAAGCCCGTGCCCAATAGTGGGATTATACACATATGGTGGGCATATGCACATCTAGCTTTACCCACGACTTCGTCCGCGTGGATTACCATTTAAACGACTAGGAGTGGAATTTAAAAAAATCAGCTACTTAGTGATTCTCTCATATTATACTACGTGTGACTACGTGTATCAGAAATGCGTGGTCATATTTAAGGGTGTGGATCAGACCATCAAACTGAACAACTTTCTCTATAGGACCAATATCGTAATCGCGAAAAAATAGTCAGCTGTCCCATACAAAACTTCAATACCTACTCGAGGCAAACGTATGGGACAGCTGAATTTTTTTTTGCGTTTACGATGTTGGTCCCATAGACAAAGTTCAGTTTGATGGTCTGATCCACACTAGAGGCGGAATACAGGCTATTGTGCGCATAGATAATAAATGTGTAAAAATAGAACTATTTATTATTTATTTATTTAATAAATACTTTATTGTACACCTGAATATAACAATTTTGTAAGTACGGAGATTACAATATTAAAGTACAATGGGCGGCCTTATCGCATAAAGCGATTTCTTCCAGGCAACCATTGGATGGAATAAAGTGACAAACAAGTACACATACACACACACAACTAACACAAGTACACAGAACTAATACAATAGCAGAAAATTGCACACTTGTACTGTAAGCGATTAGAATAAAGGGTGAGGTGCGTTTACATGAATGGCACTATCTGTATCAAATATTTTGTTTGGACTATTATTTACGGCCGGAATAGATCGATCTCAGCATCCCATCTGAAATATTCGTTATGTATTGTATAGTGAATCTGTCCCAAACATAGAAGTAACGCATAAACATTTTATATATTATTTAGGTACTCCACAAAACATTCCATATTTGAAATTTTACTTGGCCATAAAAATTATACGAGCTACGTTGTAAACCATGCTGTAGCTTTGAATATACCTATACAAATAGATATGAGGCCGTACTCATACATAGGTATGATACATTATGGTTTATTCGATATTTACTATCAATAAAATTGGTTTATGAATATTCAAAACAGGTTTTTGATACTGTGAAAGCATAGTTTTAGAGTAACGTGAAATTTTTGCAATAAATGTTTTTTATTAAAAAAATATCGCATCACCTGTATTTCGCTGATGATGGCATTAAGTTCCATTTAATGGGAGGCTCATGATTACCATTTATCAGCCACTATTCTAGGCACTGTGCTATTAATGTGTGTTTCCTACTAGATAACTCCAATAATATTATAGGCCGACCGCTGTAAGCGCCGCCCTCCCGATGGTTTGCGGGGTGCGGGGCGGCGGGTGAGCATAGAATATACACGGTATATACTGTGATAAATAAAATACTTATAATATGCATTATATCTAGCAGTGATAGCCTAGCGGTTGAACGATTGTCTTCCATGGAGGAGGGACCGAGTACGAACCGCCGCCTGCACCTCTAACTTTTAGAATTTATGTGTGAATCGTAATTTGATTATCACTTGTATTTACGGTGAAAGAAAACATCGAGAAGAAACCTGCAGACCTGAGAGAGCATCATAAAGTTCTCGACGGTGTGTTGTCCGCCAACCCGCACTAGGCCAGCGTGGTGGAGTAAGGCCTAACCCTTCCCATTCCGAGAAGAGGCCCGTGCCCAGCAGTGGGAGAGTAATGGGCTGGATTTATTATAATAATAATATATATACATTATATTATTGTCTCTATTAAAATGAATAGCCTGACCTTTTTCTCAGCCACGGTTGCGACGACTTAACCTATGAGGAAACGTAGCTACTTTATCAAATTAATTTAAGAAGAATTTAAGTTTCTGCACTAGATCACCGCAAAAGTTAACAAACTTGGCATGCCAGTATGTATTTACAGTATTCAGCCTACTTTTAATAATTAAATAAAAATATTAAAACGAAGACATTCCATAACTAAATAAATTGTCTCAATATGTTCTGTGGGTACAAAGTAAAAAACATAAAATAACATTTTCCGTCTTACAATATATTTTTTAGTTTTATGAAGCCCATATCGGCTAACACACGGTCAGTATAACATGAATTGACCTTAAGGCTATCGTCGGCTATAAGCAAAAGGTTTCCCATTAACTATTACAATCTTTTGACCCAATACGTTTACTGCAAATGACTTTACGAGGCCATAAAAGAACATGGTAAACATATAATATATTATGACTTTGGTTAAGATTATGATAATGATCGAATGGTATTTCAAGTCAAAATAGGTACAAAGTATTGAATTTAATAATAAATATTAGCCTATTACTGTCCCACTGTTGGGCACGGACCTCTTCTTAAAATGAGAAGGGTTAGGTCTTAGTCCACCACGCTAGCCTGGTGTGGGTTGGCGGACTATACGCGCATCGAGAAGCTTACTAAATTAATATGTGTTTATTTATTGTAGGAAATAACAAGTTCTGATTACCTCATGGGTGTACTATGGGTGGTATATGGGTGGGTCGGTAAGTTCGTTCGTGACTCTCCCATGATCTGCGGGCGACGGGGGACAGATAACAACAAAAGAGGCGCGACAAGACCTGACGCTCCCGCCAGGCGGCCCTGCCACCTACAGACTTGCCAGATTACTAATACATAATTCATCGTAACTATGGTGGTTGTGAGGAGACGACTGCCACGCCACGCTTACAGAAGTCCTGTATTCCTACAATATTGCCACATTAAACGAAAAAATTTAAATCAATCTGTAACCTCATCACGTCGGGGTCACCGATGTACCACCCAACCAACCAACTGAAAATCAGCGCTGGGTGTTCGTATGCCCAGCAAATGCTGAGTTGGCAACCCATTTGGTACTGGCATACCGACAGCACGTTGTTTTTATTGTTACTTTTTTTGCTTTTTTTTACTTTTTTATTTTTGTGCACTATGTTGTCTGATGTCTAGTCCAAATAAATGATTTTTCTTTCTTTCTTTCTTTATATGCAGGAAGAAATTTTAATTTACTTGTTCTAAATTACTAATACAATCGTGCGCCTGGATACGTTATACCTATAACTAATGTGTCAGCAGTGTGTCCTTACACTATGTAATAATAAAAAAAATAACACTCAATTTTATTATTCCCACAATGGAATGTTAAAATCACCAAACAGCATTAATTCTCCAACAGTTACAAAATCTGCTCTACAAAATAAATTAATTGATCATTTGCTCAGAGAATCGTATTTCACTAAAATCGTTTTGTACAAAGAGACGGCCGTTGAATATTTAATACTGCGCGATGCGGGCACTCGGGCCGAATTGAAAGCTTTATAGCTACTATTACCACTGATAAAGTACTTATTATAGTTAATTAATCGGGAACAATACTATTTGTGAAAGAATAAATAGTTGACAAATAGATATAGCGCGGATTCTCGCTAAATCTACCCCGTTTTTCGAAAAGTCGACTATTAAAATTGTAGCGACCTCTAGTGCTACATGAAACAGTTATTAACAACATGGTAATAGCAAAGAATACTAACTAATACTACGTAGTAATAGACTACACATGCGCCGCCTAACAGAAAATAGCGGCAATTCAGATCCAATATCGCACTATGAAAAAACGGCAAATAGACTATATTTATACGACTTTCCGACAATAGCCTGGTCGAAGGACCATTCAATTGAGGAATACAATACCTACCATAATTACATTTAAATGGAGGAACACCATACCTCGTGCACATTGGTGACCCCGACGTGATTAGTACACACAACCCTCTGATCGAGATAAAATAGAAGACGGGCAGTGGCCGTTGTAGTTATTATATGGTTATATACCAACTCTAATCAATATTGACAGTTTACCGAAGCGTTTTCAGTGGAATTGCGGACTGATGATGATGAATTTAGTGTCAGTTGAAATTTATTTAATAAAAGAGTTGGGATTAGAGACCGTTACCCTTTTTCAGTGTCAACATCAAATGAGCCAAAATATGAATGTTTTAAATTCACAATATACTAGCAATAAATTATTTCCAAAATTATTTTAAATTCAAAATACAAAACAATACGAATTTCGCTTACTTGACAAACGTGCGCGACCTCCGTCCTGGCCTACGGCTACGGATTTTATTACGTAGTTAGGCGGACTGCACACGACGCTGCATGCGGTTTGCAAGCTCAGCTGCCGCCGTTCTATGCCGAATAAATTTATAGCCGAGGCGATTTCGTATGTATTCGGCTGAATATGTGTTTCAA
Source organism: Allophyes oxyacanthae (assembly GCA_932294325.1). NCBI lineage: Eukaryota > Metazoa > Arthropoda > Insecta > Lepidoptera > Noctuidae > Allophyes > Allophyes oxyacanthae. Next base: position 12,798,328 of record OW028629.1, read on the forward strand.
TTTGCTTAGATATAAGATTTGAAATTTGGTGAATTGAGATTTATTGTAATCACTATAAATAGACACGTCTTCTACTGGATATGACTCTCTGACTATGAAATTAAAGAATAAATAATGACTGGAATGAATGGAAAAAATATCGATCTTGAGCTGGAGTCGAACCTGTGACCTTCTGGCGGCACACCTTAGCACACCAGCCGCTGTTGCCAACAGAGCCACCGCGACCCCTGCTCACAGAATCAAATTTTTCCTTCGCATTCAACCGTCTCTGGTGACGATGGTGGTTTTTAAATTGTCTACGCAGGCATAATGCGTTCTTCTAATATAAATTAAAGTCTGCTCTTCGCAGAGAGAGCAATGCCCACCACGGTCTGATAGATACCAACAAAAATATTTTTCGTAAAAATGTAGCCAAGTCCCGATATATCTTTACTTGTACTTTCTGAGATCGCATGCAGAATCTAGTTTATCACTCTAACTAATTTTAGTTTAGTTTTATAACTTAGCCAAAATATTTTTTTATTGGGATCACTGATAGAAATAAATAGCATTTTTTTTTTAACATACTATCGATCTTTCACTTTCGGAACATAGGTACGCATAAGAGTACCCACATCTAAGTAAAAAAAACCAAGTGTTATTTTAATTACTTTAACACATTTACGACAAAATTTCCGCCCGAGCAAACATTCAAAAATCGAAATTTAGCGAGCGTCTCTATGAACATTTTTTAACTTCCCCAATTCTAATCAAAGAAAAACCAGCAAACTAATACAACATTAATCCACAATTCCTTAATGAAAACGGCGAAAGTTTAAAGTAATTTGCATCAAAAAGTACCTTTTGTTCAATTCACGTAAAGTTGGTAAATTAAAATTAAGATTTAACGTGTTTCGGCGGTCAGAGACTAAGTTTCAAGTTTTTTTATTATTTACGGGACGCCCACTCGGGCTTGACTATTTTTGTTATTTTCCTGGAGTAAATATTTATAAGAGGAAAAGTCTAAATTTTATTAATGGTTGCTTTCTGTGGCTTGGCTAGAATAAAGTTAATTTTACGTTTTAACTAGGTAATGTCAGGATTTACTGGGTGCTGTTAAAGTTTAATGCAGTATTGTGATATTGAAGTTAAGCTGGAGAGTGGTCACTTCAAATGGATTAATCACATTTAGTATAGGTAGGTACTTTGTAGCGCTGAAACCTGTGTACGTCACGGGCCACCACTAATGGTTCAATAACCTAACCGTCAAAACTCCCGACTCCAACTAGAAAAAGAGCTGTAATTTTTGAACGGCTGAACAGATTTTTATTAAACATAGCTAAGATGACTATCCCTGAGTGATATAGGCTATATTTTATCTATACTGTTATTATAAAGAGGTAAAATTTGTTTGTTTGTTTTTATGTCGAACTATCTGCCGATTCTAAAAATGATTTCACTAAAAAGTAACTGTACTCTATTTTATATGGAATAAATTTAATTTTAATTTAATTTAATTTTACTGTCCTTGAGTGATATAGGCTTTACTTTATTTTTATGAAAAAAACCGAGTGGGTGAAGACGACGCAGACAACAGCTAAATAATCGCCTTTTCAGTTACACTAAGATAATTTTAGTAATTTAGATATTTTTATGTGCGCTTAAACAATGGTTTTTTTTATTTTCTTTCTTATCTTTATATTTGAATAAGTCATTCACGCACTGCAATCTTAATTCAGCGTATAAAATTTCTATTAATAAGCACCTCTGTCCAAGCAGAGTAGCCAGTTGTAATAAAATGGTAATTTATTCTGACTATAAGTCTCCTGGCGCAAACGTGGCCCTTAACGAGTCGCTGTGAGACCTTCAGTTTTCCTTCCAATTTACCTTTAGAAAGATGGTGGCCTTTATTTGTATGCTTTTTGTTTTGCACCGCTTGATTCGATTTCTGCAAATTATTTGTTAATTTAGTCTGAAGGAAAAACAACAGTAAATTATGTAGAATCAGAACTGGCAAGGAGATTCGCTTTATCAATGTTCCTGTACGAGCTATGCTGTAACTTTGTGTTATTTATACGTCCTACTTATTTATACACATTGCATTTTATAAACATAATAATTATGTCATTGGAGAAGAATTCTGTAATTATATGTACTAGTAATAAATCCGTCTACTCACGTCATTCGTCTACTCATTTAACAAAACATAAACATAACATTCTCACTGTTAGGCATTACACCCCAACAGTTCCTGTTAACCTTGTAATTAGCAAACTCTTATTCTAGTATTTTTATCTTAGTAGTTGGTTGGGTTGGCTTAGGGCTACCATCACCTCCTGGGACCTTTTTACAGTCTCCCTCCCCGAGAAGTGCCCTAATAGGCGTGGCACCGAGGTGGGCTTGGGCGCGGTCTTTTAAGAGTACCCGAAGCCCACCTGTAGGTGCCGAAGTGGACCACCGTGGTGAGTTTAGCCGGTAGGAGTCCGGCACACCCCTTCGCCCCCCTCAGGCGGAGGACAGCCCTATGATGGGTTCTCACAACGTTAAACAAAAAAAAAAAAAAGGGCTACCATCACCTAAATGGTCGACACCGGACAAGGATTTCAAAAACCCCGGACATTTGGTCAAAATAGGGATTTTTCCCCGGACGCCCTTGAAAATATCAGAATTTTGTCTCATGTATTAAAATAACCAAAATAGATTTATTTATTTATGAGCTAAGCATTGCTAAGTCACACAAACAAATTATCACCCTCCAACCAATAATTTATTGGTCTGTGGGTATCAGTATCTGAGGAAAATCGACCCTAAGTTGAGTACTAATCAGGTACATTTGTAACCCAACGCGAAATACCTTTAGAATAAACATACCCAGTATTCTTCCTCAGTAACATGATGATATAATTCCAATTGGATGAAAACAACAGATTTTTATCTACGCAATACAATATTCATCTACATAATATCTCCGACATAACAATCACATTCATACGAGTACAAAAACGGCCGATGAAATAAAACAATTGATTACGAACTGCCTTACGAAGGGGCTGAAAGAGGTAGAGACTTGATGAGCGCAGGTATGTCGTAAGCACGTCGTGAGCACGTCGTGAGCTCGTCGTGCCGGTGTCGTGTCGTCGCCAACCCGCATCCGCACCGCGGCCGAGCCGTTGGAAGGTTTCGTGATTTATTCTTATGTGAATTGGAGTTGAAAATTCGTTCGTAAAGGTTGGTTACAATGTGATGATTTTATTAAAGTTATTGAATGTATGATTAAAGCATTAGTGATACACAGGATGTTTTTCTTACATTTCTTATTATGTAAACAATGTTGGGGTCTTTTTATATGCGTTTTTTTTTGCAATATTTATGTATTTAACATTTAATGCACATAGAAAATACATGAGAAATATGAAGTAGGAGTATAAAGTACAAAATTAAAATTTAATTGAATTATTATTAATTTTAATTTAATTTAATTTATTTGTAAAATATTTGAATAAACTTATGGAACATATTACCCCTAGTCTTGTTTTACTGTTTTCCATATGAACGTTTTATTTCATGATTACCATTAATTTTATGCCTATAGCCAGTAGTTATTTAAATACAGTAAAAACAACTATATTATTATAACTTCTTCAAAAAATATCTTTCCATCGGTAAGTCATTTTATAGATATTTCTATAGTACAAATGGCCGCATTACTTCGCTGAGCGGTAACATGAGAGAGATAGAATATATCTATCTCTATTACTCTTATGACGTTTTGTTTATGTAAAGAGAAATGTCTATATGTTTTCTGTTTATACTCGATAGAGGGATAAATAAATAATAATAATATATAATTTAATATAACAAATTAGTAAATAAATAGATAGGCTTACACATATTATAATAAATAAATAAATAAGTAATAGAGAAAATAGAGAATAAACAAATAATATAGATGATAAGTGATAATATATAATTATATTATATTATATTTTCATAAGAGAAACCATTTTCAATTTTTCATGTTATGAAAAATTATTAAAGCGCTCCTCCTCTCTCCTACTTATTTAAACTTTTACTGTGCCCGACAGGGTCCATAATTGTTTCTTTATTTTATACTTACCACCTGTATGACTGTGTACATTATGGATTGCAATAAAGAATTGAGAATTGAGGGACTCTATAGTTTATTGCTCTTAGCTTCCTACTAACTCGGCAGAGTATAGACTAGAAACTTAGTTAAGTCATAATTTGTAGTCTGTGTCTTGCTTGATTGGCAGGAATGTTGTTGGTTGGGCACGGCATAGATTATAAATTCTTTTTACGTTTTTGTTTGTGTTGCGGTCAGTCGGTATACTTGCTTTACTTTCATTGTTTTGTTGCTGGTGTGGCAAATGTTTGGTTTAGATGCTGCTATTTTGTATTGTATGTGTGTCGTTTTTGCTGCAGAAATAAAATATTTTTCTTTCTTTCTTTCTTCAGATTTCAACCAACCTTTACAGCAGTATGCAAATTTAATTTTCGTATACGTTTCAGGCGCTCGCTTAGGTTATAAAAAATCTATGATCAGGTAAATCATAAAAGCACACATATACAGCGGGATGTGAAATATAATTTGCTGAGAAAAAAATATTTTGTTTCAGTTAGCGAAACTCCTTTTTGACATTCAATAAATTATTCAAATTGAATGTACCTCCCTTAGGTACATTCGATTTCATACAGTTTTATGGGAATGATGGCGGATATGCGGTGTATCGATTTCGATTTGTGGGATTTGCCATGATGTCGTTTACGGTTTTCGATCTGATCCGATAAGACATAGGATTGATAGGAAAAGATATGAGTTAAACTATTTCTTGAGCGGTGTCAAATATATTTTGAGGATTTTTGGATTATAAGCGTTATAATCTTGGTGTAAGCTTATGACCGCGGCTAGATTATGCTGAGTTGGCAACCCATTCAGTACTGGCATGCCGACAGAAAAATATTTTTTTTCTTTCTCTTTTCATTGTATTGTCTAATCCGAATAAATGTCTTTATATGTCTTTCTTTTTAATGTTGACCGTTCCAAACTATACTCGTCAAAACAAAATAAGGGCCACTTGCAAATTTCGACATTATGGGTGATTTAATGATCATTAACTATATCTGTGTGGTAAATTGTACAGCGTTGTGTTATCTTAAGTGTTTGCAAACACTTTAACAGCATTCCGCTTGAAAAACCGTTAAAATGGGTAGATTTTATCAACTTTTTTGAAACCAATAAATTTTACCCTGTTTTTAACGTGAACTTTAAGCTCATTTAACATTTGTATTGTACTGAGAACAGTTTAGTGTGTCGAGTCAGTGCGTAGATCGGCATTTTAAGAACGTAATTCCACAGGTTCGACTTCAAATGGACTTGACTACAACAACCAGGACCATAACACTCATCCAAGAAGGCTATTCGTAGCGATCTGTAGTTTTACAGGCGATATTTTCGCAGTGAGCGATTCAGAATGCCCGGAATTGCTTTTATGAGATCCAAAATTTTGTCAAAAGTCAGGAATTAGACAGAGCCAGAGGAATCACCGCTCAGGAAGACCGCTACATAGACTTATATGCATGCAGAGAGAGCACCGTCACTTCCCGCTCTTTGCAAACCCGCTTGTGCCTGGCCACAGGCACATGACTTAGTGACCAAACAATTAGAAACCAGTTTTATGAAGACCAGCAATTGTCCAGGAGTCAAGTGGTGCGAATTCCATAGACCAGCATTCATCATGCAAATCAATAAACATTCGCAAGGCAACAATTGGACTCTAGCGTAAGTGACTGAAGCACATTGCTTTTTACAGATGAGAGCAAAGTAAAAGTTTTTAGTGTTGACCGTTGCATAACGGTGTGGAGATGTAAAGGTGAGCAATTTGCAGATGCCTGCATCCACAACAGTGATCGATTTGGGGGGCCCAATGTTATCGTGTGGGGAGGCATAAGCCAAACTGGAAGAACTGAGCTCATAATTCAGAATCAGGGTACAGTAACAACTTAACGATACATCCAGGAGGTCATAAGACTCTATGTGGTGCCATTTGCATAGCAAGTGGGTCCAGGTTTCAAGCTGTTGCACGGCAACGCACGCGCTTATACTGTTAGAGCCACCAAAGAGACACTAGAAGAGGCTTGTATACAAGTGTTGCCGATGCCAGCGAACAGTTCGGGCTTGAAACCAATTGAACACAAGTGGGATCTGTTGAAAAGAAGAGTATGAGACACAAATTGATCAGTGGTCAATGAAAGACAGCCCTTAAACGTCCTAAAATCGAGCTAGGAACAAATCTCTCAAGAAACAGTGCGGCATCTGATAGAAAATGTCATCTAGGCTTCAAGAATATGTTCAGAAAAGAGGAGGTTACACCAGATATTGATTTAAAAAGGAAAAAGAATAAACGCCGTGGAATTTCATTTTGAATTGCATTTTTAGTCCAAGTGTACTTTTTGCTGAAATTGCACTTTTTCTTGAAAATGTTGTAAAATTGTTTTTTTTTCTGTGGATTGTGTAAAATTTAAGTCCATTTCATTAAAAACAAATCATTGCAAAGAATTTTACAACTTAGAAACCTAGAAACCTCATAATTTACCCAGAAGATCAATAATATAAGATGGCCCTTATTTTGTTTTGACGAGTATATATACTATTTATTTTATATGTATTAACGATATCCTTTTTGGTTTTATTTCACCAAATATCGCCTTACGTATAAGGTAACAGGAATCTACCATAAAGCTAAATTCGACCAACTGGAGATATTAAAAAAATATTGATTAATAAGCAGAATAAATTAGACACAGTTAAAAAATAAAACCCACAAAATTTGCCGCAAAATGACCAATAAAAGGGGATAAGACAACCCAAGAGGTAGTTTAATAAAATTTCCTAAAATTAGGCCTAGAAAAGCTAGGCTTGTGTTCAGGTGTCTGTACCGACTTAATTTGAGATGAGGATCTTCTGCGCCAGCCTTTATGAAAATTGGCCAACGCTTTGTCGACTGAAACGTAAGCTGTAAAGTCTTGGCCACAGAAATAGGGACCTTGTTTATATTTTATTTTTATTTTATCGTTTTGAAGACTTAAATAAACATTAAAAAGAAAAATATATGCATGAATAATATTAACATATCACAAATAAAAATATGACTTTGAAATGTTCGCGTCAAAACACAGTCACGTGACATGATATTTTTGCAGCGATCCTTCATAGCGTGTGATTATGGTTACCAAGGAAATACGAAGGAAGGACGTCATAAACTCGATGATGATGTTTGAATTTACGTTCAGTTCTACCTAATTTATAATACGTAACTATATATATGTAACTTTTGACAAATTTTCATGAAACATAGCTAAGATGATACCCGATTAAACTAGCTTTCAATGAAAAAAAAAACTGCATTGAACTTTGTCCATCCGTTTGGGAGCTACGATGCCACAGACAGATACATAGATCCGAAGATACACACTACAAACTTATAACACCTCTCTTTTTTGACGGGGATTAAAAAGGTACAATTTTTGAATAAACCTTTCAATAAAGAACTTTTCTCAACTTTTATTATTAAATTTTTAACATAATATTTTCTCTGTTTTAGATGCACGTTGCCTATTGAGCAATTCTTAATTCTTTGCTTTTGATACCAGATTTATCAAAGCTTAAGACTTATAAGTGCTGAAGCTGCAGACTTACCTAAAATTGAACAATAAAGGATGGTAAAAATATTCAGTAAAGCATCCCTGAGCAATCGTTTTCTATCGCAGTAAATTTTCCGAACTAAAATAAGTTAAACCTGTGAACTCTTCGATGGTTTGTTGAGGCGGTATTTGGTGATACACAGGAATTGACTTTTGTTTAGGAATAGAGGTTTTTTTTTTCATACCTTTCCTCTATCTAGTGTTTCTCCTGTATCGAGAGTACGGTTTACAAACATACATGTCATATGCACACACACCCAGACCCGGAACAACTATCTGTAGATCATACAAATATTTGTTCCATGCGGGGATCTAACCCGCGGCACGTAGCGCAGAAAGCTAATCGCTTTGCCACTGCGCCAACTGTGTCGTCATATTGACGGTAGTATTTATGTATAGTAAATTAATTAATTTAAGTTGATAACAAACCATATGGACTGAGAATGCCCGCAAGAGACCTTCCAATGTCACTGAAGCGGAAACACATTGACGTATATGCGTATTATGCATTCTTTCGGTAAAAAGGCGACGCAGCAGACCACGAAAGAGATGGTGGGACGAACTTGATAAAACTCGTAATGAATGGTTCACACTGGCTCTAGACCGAAACGCCTGTAAGTCATGGGGGGAGGCCTTTGCCCAGTAGTGGGATGATGCAGACTAGCAGTAACAGTAAAAACCATAGCCAATTTTTTTACATCATTTTCGATATCCGAAATGCGAAGAAATAATGAAAAAAATATATTTTGATATAACGACATGATATTTCAAGATATAAAATGAGTAACTTAAAAATATTGTTGAAGAATAAAGAAGAATATTTACATTACTAATACGTCACAATAGATCTTCGCAGGTCGCAGTGACAAAGGGGCTTAGTACCCTACCTCTTTAAATAAATAATAATAATACATTACTAATAAATTAAGTTACTGAAAACCGCCTGACTCGATATTTTCGATGCTATTTAGAAAATATAGATCACAGATAGTGAAAATGGTTATCTTTTATGATGATTGGAAAAAAGTCTTATTAAATAGTGCATAAATACATTTTGATTACCTTTATTATCATAGATTATAGTCGGCAGATTCTACTTAAATCTGATTCAGTAACTTAAGGCGATTTGATTTAAAGATATTATATAATTCGTATTAAAATAAACATTACGGCTCAGAATTTCTACAAATAAAATTTGAACTATCTACTTCAATTAACTTTGAGAAAGTATTATAAATATTAATAATTTTATTTCCATTAGTGCTGAGATTATATTGCATCCATTAGCTGATTGTACTGATAACGGATTTGATGATAGCAATTTTTCAAACACATAAATCATAATGAACATTTATCTTATCTGTCATCTAATTTAAATCCTTTAGGTGCCCTCTACTATAGGGCAATGGACCATATAATTACATACGACACGGCTGGAGCAATGCCTAAGCGATTAGCTTTCTGCGCTACGTGCCGCAAGTTCGATCCCCGCAAGAAGCAAATATTTGTATGATTTGCTGATAGTTGTTCCGGCAGGGTACTCACGATACACACTCGCAATCGGAATCGATTCAATTTTGACAGTCCAACAAACTACATTGCGCGGTTAGCTTTTAAAACCACTCCGCCCTACAATTTGAGCAACGCAATGAACACTGTTGTAGTGTCAAAATTGAGTCGATTCCGATTATGAGCGTGCATCGTGATTAGGTAGCGGGTCTGGGTGTATGTGCATGTGACATGTATGTTTGTAAACTGTACCCTTTATACAGGAGAAATCATAGTGAGGGGTAAAGTTCTTTTTTTAAGAAAGAAAGAAAGACTTAGTAAAAGAAAAAGTAGACAAATAATAATTATGATTTATTTTACGAAGCCCATATTAAATGCACGGAAGTGTAGAACTATTCCGAGTCATTAGCACGTCCGAACGTAATATTGGTTATTTTTATATTTTTTATAGCTCACCCGAATATGAGTGAAATGGAAACTTCTAGGCTTTTCAACATAAATATTATAAGTATGGTGATAGTCATAGCTTTGGAGATAATTATAGTAATAAAAGTTATGGAAGACAACGGGTACAAATGTCACAAAAATCATGTATCCTCTCGATTGCTCTAGAGTTTATTTTGCGCACACAATGGGCACGTGGAACTTTCCGGTTTTCGTTTCTGACATTCCAATATATGCAGAGTTTAAAAAAAAACTTTCATAATTTGCATTGTGTTTGAAATAAGTAGGTATCTACATAAAATTTAAATTATGGTATTACATGCATAAAGATTCCATATAGCAATAATAAAAACAATTCAATTTAAATATAAATCTATAAATATATATATCTATAAATTTGATTTAAAATTAGTAGGTATAACATTTATTTTTATTTTTTTATAATTTTGTTGTATAATTCATAAAAACATTAAACTTATTACAACCATAATATATGTATAACAATAATAAAAACAATTCAATATACCTAAACCTAAATTAGATGGATCATTTCATCCAAAATTCCATTCAACTGATGTGGGACGCGCAGTAACATATGAGGCGTCATAACATTGATGACGCCTCACAATCTCAGTTGTTGATAAGAATCACTGCATCAAAGGGATCAATGTACAAAATTTTAAACGTATAATAAGAATGAATTTATTTTTTAACCGACTTCATAAAAGAGGATGTTCTCAATTCTGATATTTATATTTTTTTTTATGTATGTTCGGGCATAACTCCGTCATATTAATATATAGACGGATTTGCAAAATTCTTTTTTTGTTCGAAAGGGGTTATCCCGAAATGGTCCCATTTAAATTTAATGAAGATCTGATGAAGATCTTCGGAGATAGACAATGGAACTCTTGAATGAATAACAGCATATCAATCGCGATTGCTGTAAACACATTTTTCTGTTTTGTTTATGCCACTCAAAATAGAAAAATAAAATAAACTTTAAAAAAAAGTAAAAACCGACTTCAAAAAACTAAACAGTATAAATTTTTTTTTTGAAGTCGGTTTTTACTTTTTTTTTAAGTTTATTATTAAACATTTTAAGCGCAAGCCCCACCCCCGCTTGCGAAGGTTACTTAGCTCTCAAAGCTGCGGCAGAGCCAATATGAACAGACGCCCCAGCTTACCTCGCGGTGTGACCTGCGCCATAAAGTAGATAATGATAAAATATAATTATAATATGAATTGTATTACCCTTTATTATAAACATCTCTTGACATTACGTTAAGGTATAATTTATTTTAGATAAATTGCTGAACTAGATGATTTAAATATATTTTATTAATAATTTAATAATTTGCATTCTCAAAGGCTGTGTGATGAAACTAATTTATTATTTAACATCTTATATGAAGCTCATATTATACGGACAAATATAGAATTTAAGTCAATTAAACACCAGACAGTAACAATTAACTCCTACGGTTATTAATTACAAAATTCTGCAATTTCGCTTGTTTGAAAGCTTAGTTATAATTTTGATTCCATTTCAAAGAGTCATCATCAACATTCATCATAAACTTAATTAAATTACTTTAACAACAAGGCTTTTATACATTTTTATACAAACATTTATGCAAACACTCATAATAAATAACATTATCCAGCAAGAATTAACAAAAGGTAAATTATAATTTAAATATCTAAATTAGGTATAGTGAATTTATGGTTGTAACTAGACAAAAACATACAGAATGCCCACTTCAAACAAGACAGTCGCTAGGGAAAAGAAAACTTAAATCAAACTGTGGAAGTTTGGTTTTAAGTGGCCACTGAAATAGGCATATTAGCAATTTTTTTCTTGCTCGTTCTCGTTGTTATTAATATTATTCATTAGAATAGAATAGAATATACCTTTATTTCATGTAAACCAGATACAGGAACATAAGAAATGTCGAGACTCTAGGTGCGCGGTTCCAAATAGTAAATCCTATGGAGGAGAACAGGCAAGAAACTTCATGGAAACTCTTTTAAAATAACAGATTACAATCTTGATTCAAACAATTTTAAGGGCAAGAGTAATGTATTATAATGTGAATTAAAATAAGAATAGGATAATAATGATTTATTTGCCTCTGAATAAGATTGTCATGGCAGTTACAAGCTGATCAGTCCCGGACAGACGACACCCGTTCACGAGCATGACGCCTGCGTATTGAAACGGTTATTTCTGTGTTATTGCCGAATGGATCTTTCATGTGGTTTATGTATTATGTTTCTATCTCTTATAGTTTAGCCGTACGAAGACAACGAAAATATAATTATAATTTTCGTTGATGATTTTACCGAACGTTCAATAAATTCACGTCAAAAAAAATGAGTTTGTAATCGAACATTTTGTGGAGAAGAACTTCTGTCGCTTTGATTTTTTGTGGCATTCAGTAAGGATTACTTTGGGGACTACCTTGGTTATAAATTACTCTGTAGGACAATTTCATGTACCTTAGTTTTAGATAACGTTGGTCTATTTATTTAGTAATATGTGTCTACTTTCGTTTTATTATGTATAGTGACTTCGCTGTGTGTGGGCCTATAGTGAAGGATTCTTACTGTGTGGTTCGTTATAGACGAAATAAAGTTACGAGTTGAACAGCAATAAACATGAGTTAATCAAATAATTTAAACAACAAGCCAAATAGTGAAGTATAGGTAGTAATGATAGAGGTACCTGTAATAATTGCCCATTTTGTTATTCCAAACCCTTCAATGTAAAAGCATGAGTCGGATCATTGCTCAAATGATGTGATACAAATATTTGACATGATAAAAAAGCTATTTTCTTAGATGACATCGCTTCTTGTTAGTTATCACAACATTGTATTGATCAAGATTGTAATCTATTATTTTAAAAGATTTTCCATGGAGTTTCTTGTCGGTTCTTCTTCATAGGACCTACTACTTAGAACCGTGCACCTAGAGTCTCGACATTTCATAAGTGCCTGTATTTGAAGATCTATTCTAATAAATAATAATTTTCCATTTTATCATATTTTCAAATGTTTAATGTAAAAGCATGAGTACCTACGATGAAGAGAGTCGGTTCGTTGTTCAAATGCTGTTGCAAATATTTGATATAGTAAATTAAGCGTATTTTTAAGATCACATTGCTTCACTTTCGCCTTTAGCCTGTGCGCAACGACACTGATCCATCCTTTCATGCGCCACCTCCCTCTGATCCATTCCTCCATGCTTCGGTCTGATTCGTCCTATTCCTCTTCAAAGTGACCATTTTTGGTCTCGTAGACGCATTTTTTTTCCTTCATACAAAACTGTTTTCTATCTTTCTTCGCTTTTATCCCATTGGCTCCAATTTTCTCCAACGTTGTGTTAACTGCGTTACGTCAACCACTATCGCAGCAATTGTTATTCAGTATTCCTTGAACAGCGTCGCTACCCTTTACATTTTGAAGACTCACCCCAAACCAGTAATTTACAAATCTTACCTTATCCGATTAGAAATACACCTTAAATAATTCATACAACCAAGAAACCTGTGTTCAAATTAATAGTAACAAGAATCACTATTCAAAATCCATAATGTGATTCCGTTACGACAAACTTATGCAGATCTGTAAGGCGGTTTTACACTAGTTCAGGGTACCACCTGCTACTTCAAACTCATTTGCATAAACAGATCGGGAGTGTGCCGGCAGCCTATTGCGAATTCCATTTCGAATTTGTATTTACTTATTATTGTTGTCGTAGTTTGAATTTATGGTGATCTGTGAGGGGGAAAAATGTTTGTCAAGATTTATGTTTTGAATCAAGTAAAGCTGCTTTCGATATTGCCATTATATTGATTGATATCGGTGCTCCTTCTTTAATAGTGGAGGCCTGTTTAAGGGGTGATTGTATTCATCATTAACTATGAACAATTTTTAATATGGAACCAACACTGAAATTGCGAAATAAAATCAGCTGTTCCATACGAATAACTAAATATTCGAGTTTTATTTACTTATCTGTATGGAACAGCTGATTACCGCAGTATAGTACATTTAATCGAGACTAAGGCCCAAGTTCACCGACAACATAACAGACGATTAGTGCAAAATCAGCCGATTAAACATGAATTTTTGTATGCGTAACCGGCCGATTTCATATAAACATATGAAAGCAGCATAGGGCAGTATATCCATCCAATTCGGCAGCCTCCACCGCTGATAAAGACATCACCGGTTTTGGTTCACTGGGCATTATCGCCTGCATGGCACGATGCTCTTTTTGATTAGTAACCTAGGTATAGGTACATAGGGAAACCTAATAGGGAAAGACAATTAGGAATTTAATGTTTCTTAGTAATTTCTTTTACTTACGCCATAAGCCTTAAAGTTCAATGTACTCTAAGGGGCGGTCTAAACATAGCGAAAAGTTACTTGCGGGAAACGCGCGGTCGTCGCGTTCCGTCGCGTCGCCGCGCCATATCGTCGCCGCAATCTTATGTTCATTAATGGCAAATGTGTCCTCTGTTTGCAGACAACAACATTCACATTCTTGCATTCACATGACAGGAAAGCCTTGCCACCCTGCTCATTTAATTTTAAACGTGGTTTGGTACCAGAGAAATAAGAGCCGACTTTGCTATGACAGCGGGGCGGCCGCACGACGCCGTCGCAGCTAGCGCGGGACGAACTCGTGTCAAATAAACGCGCCCTAAAACTTATAAGAAAAACGTATTACTATGAAGACGAGTGTTTTAGACACGTCTTATCATTTGACAAGCGACCTCCAGACGTGGGTTGGGGTCAAAAATTTACATGTTTACTGGACGACGTAAGACCGGGCCGATAGATGCTACTTATTTTTGAATTCCAAATAATTTAATGCTGAAAAAAGATCAACTGGTGAAGATTATAGTTATGGTTAGGACAGAATGCTACATTTTTTATGAGCTTTTAGAATAAGAATCATAATATTTATTTGCGAGAAACAATGGTATGGTTACAAGGTGTGATATAAAATTAGTACATAGTGCTGCATGTCTCACCATATATCGGTATGTAAAATCTCACCAATCAATGGCTAGCATGTCGAATAGTATTGACAAATTATCAAGCTTGTCTAGTTTATTTCAAGTCTTTGCTTGCTAAAGCAGCGTAGAGATAAACTACGATAACATGACGCGCCCCTCCAAATTACTGTTTCAATGTTCAATTAATGTTTGTAGTCACATCCTTACCGAGCAACAAATCCTTGGATTTACTGTTTGACGGCCGTCTCAGTACGCACACATGCGTTGTGAGTCTTGGTGGCGTTTTGTAAATACTTTCAAACGTTTTGATTTTTGGAGGGGCGCGCCATGTTATCGTAGTTTATCTCTACCTGATGAGAATTTAAATCTGGCAACTTGAATTCGTTTGCCGAATTAAATGATAATCGTATCATGATGCTTTTAGATTGTTAATTGTTAATTTCCGTTTCCAGTCCAATTTAAAATATACTCTAAAACCCCTTTATTTGAATTTGGACCGGAAAAGGAAATAAACAATTTAAAATAATTATTGTATTATTGCACATGAAGTGGGCTGTTTGATTTGTATCTACTAATTGAATTCAATTTAATTGAAACTCGCCCATAAATCGGGGCGGACCGAGCGAGGGCAATGAACAAATAAATCATGTTGTAACAGATCGGTCACAGTATTGAAGGTTATAGAAGTAATAGTACCTATTAACTATTTTTCTAGTCTACTGATGCGAAAAGAAATTCGGGGCAATTCATTTTATTTAACGTTCCTTTATTATACATATTTTAATGTACACATTGTATATAATTTATGGTATTCTCTACAATAGTAATTCAAAATTATTGAGTATTCGAACAGCAAACTTTGAGCCACATTTGAGTGAGAGATGAGTACCATTTATGAGAAAAGCCAAAAGCCAAATGTAGACACGACTAAAATAAATCAGTTTTACGGGTTTAATTCATTTATTTCTTAAAGATTACAAATCACTTAAACAGAAATAAATACTAAACATTCTATACGAATTTATACAATTTGTTGTCGAGAGAGTCGAAAAGAAAAAACGTATTTTATCGATCTCTGTTGATAAGAAATTAGGAAGGTAGTTATCAAAAGTTTTTAAGTTATTATGTGCGGTGCGGTGATGCGGTGACTCGATGTGCGCTTTGTTTTGCTGTTCAATGTAAAGATTCGTTCATAGTAGTTTGTATTTTGATCAATTTCTTTTTTTTTTTTTTTTTTTTTTTTACTGTTTTTCTTGTGGCCTTTTAAGATGTGGCATTTTAACGATCTTTTGAACATCAATAATGACTGTGTATCTTTTATATCCTTCGGTAGTGAGTTATAAAGTTGCGCTCCCTCATATTTTATATTTTTCTTTCCATAGTTAGTTCTAGGTTTAGGTAGATGTAGGTTATATGCTCGTCTTAGAATACGTTTATGGACCTGTATGTTTTTTGTGTTATATAAGTTATACGCCTACGATACATAATTACACCGTGAATTTGCTAAACTAGTACCTACATCTTCTTCAAAGCCTTTGAGGTTACACACGATGAGTTTTCGTTTCAACGAGTAGGTAATTTCCATTTGAGGATATAATTTCGTATTTTAATAAGCTTGTGATATTGTTAATTTGCCAATATTTTAAACACGTTTCTTTCTACGCCAAAAATGCTGATACAGATTTGTATAAATTACTTACTAGTATTGGAGAGGGATGCTCCACATACCATGGACGACAAAAAGGACAAAGAAGTCAATTCTCGACCAACTTGACAGCCGACTGTCAATCATCTGTTACCAGTGCATACTCAGCTACTTCGGCCACATAGGCCGCCAAAGCCCTGACAACCTTGAGAAGCTCATTGTTGTTGGCAAGGTTGAAGGGAAACGACCTCGTGGCTACCTACCCCATGGTCTGACCAGGTTAGGGCCCTCACAGGCATCCGCGAAACTTCGGCTCTGAGAAAAGCCGAAGACCGCGTGAAATGAATAAACCTAGTGGCTGGCATCACAAAAGCTTTTCAAGATGGACACAACCTTCGTCGAAACCGACAAAGAAGAAAAGAAATTACTAGATAATTTTATTCTTTTTATAATAATTACATTACTACCTACTCATTGACTTTACCTACTATTATCTACTCATATACAGGGTGTAAGTGACATCGTAACGAAAACTCACATGATACTGGATCATTCAGCGTTTGAATTTTGCGTCGGTCTTATCAAAAATTTTACGATTTTGTTCGCAGATGTTTTAATTAGGTATAAAAACTGCGAACAAAATCATAAAATTTTTGAAAAGACCGACGCAAAATTCTTTCGCTTAGTCTTTCAGTATCATGTACTGAACCCATGGTATGAGTTTTCGTTACGATGTCACTTACACCCTGTATATTATCTACTCATCATATATTTACTATTATCCTACCCATTGAGTCCACAGACATTTAATATTAGTAATTGTTATTTTATATATATTTTTTTTGGGACGTGTTTTTAATTTTTAAACTTTTCTTTGTCTTAATTTTTTACTTTTTTTGTTTTAATTTTTTACTTTTTTATTTGTGTAAAAATAAATTGCTTTTCTTTCTTTCTACTGGCTTCCGCCAGTGGCTTCGCCCGCGTGATATCTGTATAAATTATTACTCAGCGATAATAAAGCATTCTGCCAGTGAAATAAATTTTAAAATCGGTCCAGTAGTTTTTGAATTTATCCATTACAAACAAATAAATAAACATACAAAAATCAAATCTTTTCTCCTTATAGTATTAGTTAAGATTTAGACTAATATTTCTGTGATATCTAAATAAACGCTAAAAGTTTAGGTACACTACAGAAATCCCGAGAGTCTACTGTAACCACTTTAGAAACGTCTGCAAAGTACAGACTTACAATTTTATAATATCTACTACACTACGACTATTCTGGCCACGTGCGAGGTATAAAAATTGACAAAGTTGGTCAAGCAGCTTGGGGCAGCCACGCCACGAATACTAAGTTCCATAAAACTAGCAATAGTTGTAGATTTTAAAGTTCTGCGTCCGGTCTGCCCACTTTGAAGTTTTACATTTGAAAATATTTTTCATTACTTAAACATAATGGTTTCATTTAAACTAATATTATAAAGAGAAAAGATTTGGTTTTTTGTATGTTTGTTTGTTTGTTTACATTGTAATGGATAAATTTAAAAACGAATGGACCGATTTTAAAAATTCTTTCACCAGCGGAATGCTACATTATCAGTGAGTAACATAGGCCATAAATTATGAAGATATCACGCGGGCGAAGCCGCTGGCGGTAGCTAGTTCGGAGAATTAAACCATTATTTTACGCTTCCACACACTATAATAATTATACTATGTGGAAAAGGAGACAATTGTCGACGCTATGATGTAAATCGTACGAAATTCGTTAGTTATTCTATATCACCCTCAAATAGTAGATATTAATTTAATAACGACCCAACGAACGCTGACGAAAGCTCCTTCCGTGTGGCAACATATTGGAAAATAATTAAAAAAAAACTTTTATATCATAGAATTTAAAAAAAAAGACGATCCAACTGCGGGAGATAAGTCTGCCTATTGCAGTAGTACCTTCACCAATTTCTCAGTTTTAGTACACCCATTATTATAGTCATTTATCAATACTAATTTGTTTGACAAACATTTGCCTATGCCATCTAAGCTTCAGCTGAAAATCAGCGATGCAGCTAGGTACATGCAGCATTTTGCTGAGCTGTTGACTTTTTGAAATTACTCCGAGACTGCAGCTGTTGTTCTTTCTTTTTTCTTTCAGTTATTTCTTGTCGTAGTTGTTGTGTTTACTGTGTGTGTGTTATTTTTATTACTGTTTGTGTGATTGTGTCCACCAATAAACAATTCTTCTTTCTTTTTTTCTTTTATCCCAATCTACTTTCTTAGGTGTTTAGCCCATCTAGACCACTAAAAGCTGAGAGTTGATTGATTAAAATAAAGGGTTACTTATTATTTTAGTTAAGTATATGGTCCTCTAAATGTCACAATTATGATGGATTGGCAACTTCTCATTTTACCTACGTGCCAGGTACTATCGTAGCGTTGTAGAAGTTTAATGGTTTCATATGTGGCTTTATGTAGGTACCTAAATACAGCAACATAATTTAAAAAAAACGATTTTTTTATCGGTTTTTTAAAGGTTAAAAAGTTGTGGCGTATTTGTATTAAGAATCAGATGACTTAAAATTTTCGATAAAAAACAAAATGCCTATCCTTGCTAGTGGCACAAATCGAATAACTAAATAAACATTATTGACTCGTCTATTGATCAAAGCCAAAAACATTCGACCGAACAAATAAAATCCCAGTTTATTTTAGATTCAACGAAGCAATCTATTTGATTTATATAACAAAAAAACACAGCCATTTGGCCCGAGTCTGTCTTCACGTACATAATACAGCTAATCTTGTAAATTGCTGAAGGGATTCTCCAGTTATCTCAACAACTCGACTATTTCTCTTGGGATACTAAATAAATGTACTAAATTCGCGGATTAAAAAACAAAGCTGAGAGAACGTCTTGATTTTTGATGAGATTCTTTACGGTTGATTTTCTTTGTTTGTGTCCAAATAGAGCTGAGTTTGTTCTCTGAAATTAGCTTCTTTTGGACATCATCTTAACAATTATACGTGTTTACATAGTACCTATAACTGCTATTTAGTTCGCTAACACCGCTATCGCTGTTTAAAACGAGAACGTTTAAAATTAGAAGTTCGAATATACAAAGTGTATCAGAAATTCGTGGTCATATTTTTAAGGGTCTGGATCAGACCATCACACTAAACAACTTCTTCTATGGGACCAACACCATATTATTTATTTATTATTTATACCAACACCATAACCGGGAAAAAAATATCAGCCGTTCCATACGTTTGGGCTGAGTACGTATTGGAGGTTTTTATGGGACAAATGATTATTTCCTCGCCATTTCGATGTTGATCCCACAAAGAAAGTTGTTCAGCTTGGTCTGATCCACACCTTTAAAAATGACCAGGCACTTCTGATACACGTTGTATTTATAGTACGCACAAATCTTTATGAGCCCTGAACTGAGCTCTGAAATCTCTCCCTCTAGCACCTATAATAAGCGTATTGCGCAGCCACTCGCGTTCAACTTCCGAGAGCTCATAAAGTTTTGCTATAACTATATCTAATATGATTATAATTATTTATCGCCTCTTTTCATTAGTCTTTGTCCTTAGTACAAATTGATTTTACTTTGGTGTACATCAGTCGTTGGTTGGTCGGGTGCCGGTGGTTCATTTGGAGAATTATGACCATTATTCTGTGTTTTGTTTTTAAATTAAATTGCTGGACATTTATTTTAATGACTTTTATTTATTTAGTGTGCTCATATTTTTGTATAGGTAATTAAACTGAGTTGTTATAGTATGAACAGCGAGAAATCATAATATAGTGACGGCGCAGTGGCTAAGCGATTAGCTTTCTGCGCTACGTGCCGCGGGTTCGATCCCCGCACGGAGCAATTATTTGTATGAAGATAGTTGTTCCGGGTCTGGGTGTGTGTGCATTTGACATGTATGTTTGTAAACTGTACTCTCGATACAGGAGACATCCTAGCGAGGGGCAAAGTTTTGTAAAAAACCGTGAGGGGCATGAGAGGCGTTTTGTAAAAGAACAAAATGATCTGTTTATAAAACTTCCGCAACATACTCAAACTTACTAAAAACAATAATACTCCTTTTTTATCTCTATACTGTAGTAATAACGACCTCATACTGCTATAAAAAAGGGGCCCGTTTTCCACGGGCCTTGGCGATTACACTATCGCTGAGAAATCGCCGACAGCGCGGCGTTGACAAAATACGTCAAATCGCCGCTCGGTTGAATAAACATAAATAATGCCAAATATAATATTGGAGATAATAGTACCACATCACCAGTCATTTTCAGTCACCATACAAATAACAGCAACAGTCATTGAAAAAACAGCCCTGTTTAATTTGTGGTTTATTTTGAAAAGCAATATGATATGATAAACCAGGGTTGTGGCATTGTGTAATCCACCACATACCTACTAGCTGATATCATGTTACAAGCACATTGATCCCTTACGGATTATATTTAATTACAAATTATTACCTAAAACTACAGCTGGACTGTTATGATTGTTTTGATATTAGTAGCGTCATCTAGTGAAATTTGAGAGAACATTTAGCTGTCATAAACTTGTCGATTATTAAAATCGATTTCAATCAGAGAAGATTCCCTCTGCGCTACTTTACCGACCATCCTCAACATTCTCCTGATCCACTCAACCTCGACATTGGCAGAATCATCGCAAAGTAGCGATGGAGCCATTAAATTAAAATTTGAATTGAATTATTCTCCTTGCCGGATTTGTCTATGGTCAGTCTTGGTGGGGTGATGACCGGCTCTTTTGACATCCAAGCTTCAACCGCGTCGGACGTGTGCACTGATTCTACTCAATCACGTACAATATGGCGGATAGAGATATTAATTTGGAAACGAATTTCTCTCCATCTCCGACATATACAGGGTTATTTGTAAGATTTAAGGGGTGAAAGTAATCAACAATATGAACAACTTTTACTATGGGACCAACATAGAAATCGCGAAAAATGTGTTATGTCAGGGATGGTCCCATGGCAAAAAATGTTCATATTTATGAGTACTTTCACCGCTTATAGCATTGACGGTGAATTCGAAATAACCCTGTATTTTCAGTTACATTTTATATTTTTTCATTGACTTTTACTCCTTGCGCGGGATAGAAGAGATTTCTAGCTACCTGTCGTTAACCTTCAACGTTTCAGCTATCTTTGTTCTTAGATTCAGCCATAAATATTTGACACCACATAATTCATACAAAACATTTACACATTTATCTATTCATGTTTTAGAATAATGTTTTTGTGTCATATCAATGTAGCTGCTAAATGTATTTATTGAAACTAGATCGTGAGTGCTAAATATTTGAACAAACATTTGCCCTAGTTAATTATATTAGTCACACTCCAGTGAGCCGATAAGTGTGGTCGAGTGTATTCCCGTGTATTTGTTTAGGTGTGTGTTAAATAGGGAACTATGTATGCAGAAAATTTTTATACATGTTACAACATTAATGATAATTTCACTCGGCGACCATGAGGTTCATGAGCGTGTCTTTGTCCGGAGAATTACTAAGTGGTCGACGGTGGTGATGTAGAGGAGTACTTGGATGCCTGAGTGTCCTTATTTTGTATATAGATGTACATTCAGGGACAAAACAATGTATACAATTAGCAAAATACTAAAGCGCATTTTAGGAAAAGTATAAAATCTTATAAATTAAATCTAAAAAAATACATTACAATAATAATAAATCTAAAATCTTATTCATCCATCCAAAATTTAAGTTCTGGGCACTTGTCGGTGTAGCAATTTCCCCAAATCTTTTAAATCTTTATATGTTTCTATATTCGCTTTTTCTTTCAGCTGATCAATGTAGTTTCTTTTTGGTCTTCCTCTTTTTCTTTTTGCCTCTATTCTCCCTTCTGTAATGTTGGTAATGAACGTATCGTGCCTAATCAAGCTAAAATCTTATACCTAATTATAATTCCTATTTTTTTTTTGTTCGCAGATACTATAATATTTTAAATTTTTCAAGCTTTAAATACTAGATTTTCCAAAATTCACTTTTCGGTAAGTGTATAGGTTTACCCAATGACATTTTACAAATAGACGCGTTGCCCGCGCTCTTTATTGGCAAGATAAATGCAAGGTAAATGCCCTGCACCGACTGACAGAATGAGCATGCAGCAGCTAATGCCACGTAACTAAACGTCTATAATATTCATCTTTTTCTAACAACCGACATGGTGTCTGATGGCTTTCATTTTCTTTCCCTTTCTTCACGCACTGTATAATTATATGTACTGCTATGTAGCTATCGTAAAGTTTAAGCCATTTTGTAGTGCATTACTGTTGGTGTATGGCCCGTCTATTTGTAAAATGTCATTGGGTTTACCTATCCACTTACATCTTTTATGGAACACAGTTTTCGTTATTAATAATTTTTAATAGTAGATAGTTTATGACTACGTTAAAAGTTTAGAAGTAACACGAAAAAACACATCCTGTTATAGATTACAATAACAATTCCATTTATTGACTCTTATTTTACGGGGTCCTTTCTTTTTACTGGTGACGTGGTGTTAGCCTGACGATGACAAACCAACGACGTCAATTGTCAATGGCGTCAATTTGACAGATATGATTGAGTGCAGGCGTTTGCCACCGATATCTGACATTTGATTGACATTTGAGTTGCGGTGACCGTCTGATCGACAACGGTGTAGTCGGCAGGCTGACAAACCGTTTATGTAAACATGTAAAATGCTAAAAAAATATTTGCATTTTCAACGTTTCTATTATTAAAATCTTCAGTGGCTATGATCAATTCAGAAATCGTTATCCATCTGCCTAATATTATTTTTTAAATTGCATGTTTTTCTATTTTTAGTTGCTCGTAATCATTCGCGACATAGCAAAATATAAAATAAAATAAATATGTACGAATAATTAAAATATCACAAAATAAAAATATGACTTTCAAATGTTCGCGCCAAAAGATAGAGTCCATACGTGACATGACGTCATTGCATCGATCGTTGGTAGCGTGTGAATATGGCTACCAAGGAAACATGAAGAAGTGACGTCATAAACTCGATGATGGTGTTTGAAATCACGTTTCGTTTTACGTAATTTATAATAATTTTTGAATAAATCTTTCATTAAAGCACTTTTCACAACTTTTATTATTGATTTTTTTACATAATTTTACAATAAAATTTAGATGCAGGATCCCTATTGCCTTTGACAGCGTCCAGAGGATAAAATATACATATTTACAGTCAACGACACTACAAGTAAGCTGCCATCTATCTAAATTAAGACTTCATTTACTATAAGCTTAAAAAACTAAGTGTGAACTCAACTTATTCTTCAAAAGAGCTAAGTGATAAGAGTCCCTTTTTAAATTAACTGAGCACCGAAATAATTTGGTCGTCTCCTTTTTTTCGAGTTTTTTTTATTCTCCATAATTCAAGCCGTAAATCAGAAGCGAGGTAACTAAGAGAAATTCTTAATTACAAAGCTTAAAAAGGCACTTAGGACGGCATCGCGAAATTTAATTTTTGCTGGCGCAATGTTGCGTGTTTTCGTAAGCTGAATAGATGTGCGCAGTGAAGCAGAGGCGAATGGATGACGCTGCTAACACTTTATAGGGGATGAAAATATATATTTTGTAGTTCACGTAATTCGTCGGACTCAAAATAAACTTATGTTCTATTATTTTATAATTCATATTTTATTTATTTATTTTCTGTACATGTAGGTACACATACTGTCACTCGATGCGGCTCCCGCTGAAAATCAGATCTGTCGGGTTGCTTGCAGTGCGTCAGCATATGCTGAGCGGAAGCCTTTTTGACAGAGCTGCGAAGTACAACCCATTTTTTTTCTTTAAAATCGTTTTCGTGCTGTGTCTAATACATACATTTTTCTTTCTTTCTTGATGATAGTAAACTTCATTCATTTTCGAACAATACTAATATTTCTCCTGTACCATCGGTACAGTTTGCAGACATAAAAACATACACACTTAATACTTGTACTTTGTACTAACCGACCGTTCTGTGTAATTGTGTGTTCACACCCAGACTCGGAACAAATAATTGACAGTCATACAAATATTTCTTCCACCCGGGAATCCAACCCGCAACGCATAGAGCAGAAAATGAATCGCATCATTTATACAACGTGTATCAGAAATGTGTGGTCATATTTAAGGTTGTGGATCAGACCATCAAACTGAACAACGTTCTAGGGACCAAAATCGTAATCGCTAACAAATTATCAGCTGGCCCATACGTTTGGGTCGAATTGAATTGAAGTTTTGTATGGGATATCTGATTATTTTTTCTCGATTACGATGTTGTCCCGTAGAGAAAGTTGTTCAGTTTGATGGTCTGATCCACACTCTTTAATATAACCACGTATTACTGATACCCGTATAATAAAAACAACTGAGAAATATCAAACAACATTTATTGAATATTTCTATTGAATATATTAGCTCGGCAATAGATAACGACATATTATTTTCTATACCTATATTACTTTTCTCTTTACGGTGGCAGGCAGTAAAAAACGTGAATCCAAGCCTTCTTATTGTGTCTGCGGGGCAATCGAGTCAGACTTCAATCTCCTATCTTCATTGAGTTAGTTTAAGATGGCGTCCAACAAGTGGTCGGATATTTTTATTTCATCAATCTTTTCAGGATTTATTTATTTTGATCCTAGTTAGCTGTAAGTAAACAGTTTTTTAAAGAAAGAAAGAAAGAAAATACACGATTGTTAAACATGGGGGCCCATGATATAAACGGACCGACGGACCGACAGACCACACAAATATTGTCCATTTGTGCGATGGTTTGTTTAATGCTTTTATTTTTAATAGTATGAGTGTTATAGCATATACAGGATGTAAGTGACATCGTAACGAAAACTGATACCATGGATAACTCAGCGTAAGAATTCTGCGTCGGTCTTTTCAAAAATTTTACGATTTTGTTCAAAGATTTTTTAGGTCATAAAAACTGTGAAATAAATTGTATTTTTTTTTTAAAAGACCTGTGCCTTATTCTTATGCTGAGGTATTCAGATTCATATACTGAATCCATGGTATCAGTTTTCGTTACGATGTCCCTTACACCCTGTATATTTAATGTATACTACAGCACTTATACTATTATAAATCCTAGTATAAAGCTACGAGGTATAAAACTTTATTCGTATAAATTAATCTTTATTCGTAAACAATTTTTTTCCTATCGTCAAGGTCAAACCAATTAATATAATTATACTAAGCTTAATTTACACGTGTAATATAATATATTATGTACATGTAAATTTATCAAACAGGGATTTTGAGATGAAAATTCCAAGTCCTAACATAAATTAAATTGTTTTGTAGGCTGTTAAGATTATGCTGTCATTTTGAATATTAAGGGCGTTGGGGTCAAAGATCGTTCGGAGGTAGGGGAGAGTGTGTATGAAAGGGCCAGGCTTTGAAACAGCCGATGCAATTTTCTCCCACTTGCCAAAATCAATTCAAATTTAATTTTATTCTTTATATGACAACACTGAATGTCTGTGGGTCACAGCTATTCAGTGTTGTCATTTAAAGAGTATTTGAATTGATTTTGGCAAGTGGGAGAAAATTGCATCGGCTCTTTCATACACACTCTCCCCTACACTATTTGGGAGATAAATAAGGTGATTGCGTAATAGAGATAGATAGATATTTCTATTTCTATTTCTAATAATAATAGGGAAATAATGTAATAAATAATAGCAAACTAATATAATAAATAATAATAGGGTAATAATAGGGAACTTACATCTAAATTATAATAAGAAATTATGTTAAATAATTAATAATAAAAGTAGTGAAAAATGCTTTATTGATAGATTTCTATATAACATTTTCAATTATTTTTTTATTTAAAAATTACGTAAAATAGAACGTTATTTCAAACACCATCATCGAATTTTGACGTCACTCCTTCGTGTTTCCTTGGTTCAAACGTTATAAAAGAGCGATGCAATGACGTCATGTCACGAGACTCTGTGTTTTGGCGCGAACATTTTAAAGTCAAATTTTTATTTGTGATATTTTAATTTCTTTTTACTATGTTTATTTAAAACTTTTTGATGTAACTATTTCATGGTCTGATCCACACCTTTAAATATGACCACACATTTCTGATACACGTAACACGTTGTATGCTCTACAACGCTACGCAACGTAGATACGTAACTTACTATGAACTCTTAGAGCAGAGCAGAAATTTAACTGCCCAGACATTTCCAGTATGAGCTGACCTCGCACTGTATAAACTTTTCGTAAGATAAAAGGTCAGCTTATACTGGAAATTTCTGGGCAGTTCAGCTCATAGTAGGCCGACTGGTAATTGATTGCACCAAATTAATTGATATAATTTTAACTCAAGACTTCAAGCACTCGAATACAAAAATAAATAAATATAATAGGTCCTTATTTCATGTAAACCAAATACAGGCACTTATGAAATGTCGAGACTAGGTGCGCGGTTCCAAATAGTAGGTCCTATGGAGAAGAACCGGCAAGAAAGAAAGAAAGAAAGAAAAATATTTTATTTCTGCAGCAAAAACGACACACATACAATACAAATAGCAGCAGCCATACCTACCAAACATTTCAACTCCATGGACATTCTTTTAAAATAATAGATTATAATCTTGATTAGTACAATTTTGTGGTAAGAGCTGCGAGAATAATGTAATTTAATGTGAATAAAAATTAATTAGGATAATAATAATGATTTGCCTTTATATAAGAAAACCATGGCAATTACCAGCTGACAAAGACAGACAGACAGAAAAGAAAACAAACCACTATAAAACTATTCGCGATACATAAAAGATCAGTGTATATCAAAACTGGACAGTTAGCGAGTAATCAGGGGCCGACGAGGGTTTAAGTAAGATTTACATCGAATCGCCGCCCTTAAATATTAACTGGACGGTGACAAGGGTGGGCGGTACAAGGCAGTAGTACGATAGTGCGAAGGTTACGATTTTTCAAAGATTACAAGAATAGTGTTTGTACCGTTTAAAGTGATGGAAACAACTCCATTCTCTAACCCCTTTTTCTAAAAAAAATCTACTTAATTTTACACTGTTGCCATCCTAAGAAAAATGTCTTCTCTGTCTATGCATCTGTCCTGTTCTTATTACCTATATCTATCATTCTAGTGTGTCTTGTATTTATGGCAAATTAAATGATATTTCTTTCTTCATTTTCTTTAAAACCTATAACGTAAAATGACGGTTATTTTTAAACTAAACAGGAGACATAATCTAACTGTCAAAAACGCCCGAGTCTAACTAGAAAAAGAGCTGTAACTTTTGAATTGCTGAACAGATTTTTATAAAACATACCTAAGATGATATCCGATTAAACTAGCTTTCAATTTAAAAACTGCATTGAAATCGGTCTATCCGTTTTGGAGCTACGATGCCATATACAAATACACATATCCATAGATACCTACATACGTCCACAGATCCACAGATATACACTACAAACTTATAACATCCTTCTTTTTTGTCGGGGGTTAAAAATAAATGCCACATCTGATGCATCATTGACGATTTTGTCTTTTACCTCCTTGTATGATGTATTTCCTTGCTTGAGTAATTTAAAAGACAAATAAAAATCATCTATTCTGTTCTAAATACAATTTAACTCAGTCTCTCCGTTAACTTTTCGCGACTAAACAGTTGAACCGATCTTGACAAGGAAATAATGTGCATCACGAGGACGAACATAATTAGGCAGTATTTTTTTTTTTTAAGTCGCAGTTTCCTAATTCCACATGGAAGGAGTCGCAGGCACAGCCCGTAATAAATTAGTAACATACAACATAGTTCTAAGAATAATAACTGGTCGCGTAGCAATTCGGGTATTTGCTACAGTAGCGTAGCGAGCATAGTTACTATAAATTATATCGTTGCGTCTGCTACGTCGTAGCGATATCACAGATCAAGAGCCATGTTCACCAAACGACATAACAGATGTTTAAACTGACATCAGTCGTTTATAAGTACAAAAATTCACTGTAAACGACCAATTTTGTCTTAATCGTCTGTTATTTTGTCGGTGAAAATAGCCCTTAAACGATAGTGGAAAAGTAAGATGGCTAAAGTGCCAATATGTAAGCTTTACAGAGGCACATTTAAAAATGAATAACAATCGTAAACAAAGATAAACTTTCATAACTATTAAAATCTGTTCCATAATGTAAAAGCTCGTTTTAATAGCTCGATAATATCAGCAATACAGTCCATCAATCAGTAACCGGAAATTGATTGCCCATTACGTGACTTCATGTGACCGCAGCTTACATCGCGCTATGGCCCATAAATATTATAAACATGCGTAATATAAAGCGTTTTAAAAATCAATACAGTCGGCTGTCCGTGGTGGAACGGGTAAATTATTATCAACACCTAGATTATTTGAAAAATAATAACTGGTTGCTTATCAAAGTTAAAATAAGAATAAACGGCATTTTATACCCCTATGGTGGCAAACAAGGAACGGTAGAATAGATCTTTATTTCATGTCGAGACTCTAGGTCCGCGGTTCCAAATAGTAGGTCCTATGGAGAAGAACCGGCAAGAAACCACATGGCAACTCTTTTAAAATAATGGATTACAATCTTGATCAGTACAATGTTGTGGTAAGAGCTGCGAGAACACTAACACTGGTGATCCTACCCACCGTTAGGAACACAACACTGCATAAAAGCAGTGTTATTTCAGGTTTGAGATAACTTTATTTCTCATAAGAATACACATATTCACTTACATGAGAAAATTAACTAATATAATATAAAAATAATTTCTTAGCGTACAAATAATTCTTAAAATGTTATTTATTTATTTATTTTATTTATTTATGTACACACAAGGAAATATGGTAATAAAAAGTAAGTTAGTAAGTGTAGAGTAATTAAAAATAACTTAACTCAACTTGGCAGTTATTTGGCTACGATATTCTGCAAGGTGGAGGTAATTTCCCAGTCTGCCTACCTCTCGTTATACAAAATTGACTCTGACAGCTGGAATAACACTCTAAATGAATATAAATAAGAAATACCTACAAAAATAAAATCTAGACCTACTTTCGAAGTCCAAATGGTAGATACTGCTACCACTGCTACTAGTTAGGTAACAAGTTCGTAAAAGAAATCTATTATAAAATCTTTTCACCCTAAAAGTGTAGGTACATTTACGGACTACGTTTCAATAATTACTAAGAAACAAACTTTCTGTTAACGTTCTGTTCTTTATTTCACAGAAACATATATTTTCTACTTCCCTTCTAACAAAATTTTCAAACACGATACAATTCCCGCTCTGTCTCTGAAGTAATATTAAAATTTCTCTTGGAGAATATAAAATGGCGCAGAGATACGAATTTAGATAAAAAAATACATTATACCTCAATTTTACTTTATCTAAAATAAAATCTGTCTAAATTCTGTGGATTTTGGACTACCTTTTCTTCTAGATTTCCATTATGACCCCTTTTAAGGGGCTAAGCGATTAGGCTAGATTTATTTCCTGGTTCGCTTTCTTGAAAACTAAACTGTGTGTAAGTTGCTTTCCCAACTTGCACGAAATGACTGAAACATTGTTTTTCTATCCCCCACGAGTGAAGAAACCTGTAGGTACCCCTGAAGTGCGAGTTCTCCTCGACCTTGACCTTGACCGTAGTTACCGTCAAGCCAAAAATGTATAACAATAAAGAACGCGCGTTTTCGATGCAAGCTCACTCAAATGTCAGCGCACATTATTTTTTATTTTTTTTGATAAATTTCTCTCACAAATAGCTCATGAAGCCTTTATTCTTTAACCAGACTTTCGGTGAGACCTGAAAGGCCTCGAATTTAAAAGAATATATAAAGTGATTATAAACGATAACGCAGCTAAGTGCTGACCATAGTGGGACACGGGCCTCGGCTCCCTGATGGCGCAACAAGAGAGGGCTTGCTGTAGGTATCTGATTATTAGGGATGTTAAACACTATCGGCTCAGCACGGGCTGGCACGAACGATGGTCGGAGAGAAATGCGCGCGCACACTATTTTCTTACATTTTTGTAACAAGTAACTATACTTCGGTCGTTGTGGAAAAAACTCGCGCTTGAGGTACTGTGATCTTCTGATGCATCCTGGGCAGTCAGCTTCCATACCACCATATATAGGATATTTTATTATATAGTGCGCAAAATTTGTAGAGTGATTCAGTGTCCATTCCCAAATGCAACCGCAGTTCTAAAATTCACTCCAAAACAAAATAAAAATTAGATTTGTATGGGTTGCGCCATAAATTTTGTGTTTCCCCATACTAAGTCGAATTTTCGTTTTGGTTTACAGTGTATCCCAATTCCCAATACTACGGTTGCATTTAGCAAATTTTACACACTACATGAAAAATTATCCTGTTTAACTGATTAGCTAATCTTTTCATTACGTCATGACCGATCCCCATGTGGTTAGCTCGTGTTGACTCTACAGAAGAAAAAAAAACAACACCTTCAAATTTCTCAAAAAAATAACTGTAAAATTCTTGTCTCAACATGTCATATCCATTTCCCACAAATCACGATTCTGTGCGATTAGCTACAGACGTGTACAAATGTAGTTCAGTGCGTCATGCATATGAAAGTGCGACTTGTTCACGATTCATGGGCCGGGCATGGTCACAATATCCCATGAGGGCGACGCTCGCGTCCCCTGGCGGAACGCTATGGCATCAATCAAAGTCAGTTGCAGGTTTGGGGGCTGACCTACGAGCTTGGAGGTTGACCAACTAATTTCGATGTAGGTCAATTCGATTTTAGAATAAAGTTTTCATTCCTTTTTTAAATTATTTATTGTGGTAGTTCCTATTAATTTTAAAATATATATTTTTTTCCTCGACCAGGAAAATCCTTGTTAGTTAACAGGTGCTCGTCTTTCCTATCCGTTATTTTTTTTATTTAATTTTTACACCGTTACATTACTAGATAATTATAATATAATTATTTATGTTAAACACTATGCGGTTTTATACCATTCTAAAACTTTCTATATAGGTATTATAATGTAACTTAATTATCACATAAGCATAACGACCTGTCTGTTAGCAATAAGATGTGTTAGGTAATAAATAAATAAGATTTAGATAAACAAAATGACGTGGAAAAATGTAATGGAAATGCTAGGAGGATGACAATAACAATTATTGTTCGAAGGGTAGGCCCGTGTGTGTTAGTAAGCTGCCCGCGGCAGTGCACGAATTCTCACGTGATGAATCTGGGCAAATGTCACCCATTGTCCAGCCAAGGATTTATTGTGGTAACGGCTATTACAATAGTATTTATTTACTCGTTTCCTTGATTCGTTTTACCCGAGTTACTCGTAATTCATTAAGGTGCAAACGGTCACCGGCGCCCGCACACAATAGATTTTCGAGACAGATTGTGTCTACATATCGCTAGAGTTAAAGGATGATTGCGTGTTAATTTTTAATTTTTAATATTTCTAAAAACAAACTTACATTTTTAAAACAACAATTCTTTTATGTATATAACGTCAGGTTTATCAGCAGTCTAGTGAACCTCTGGACAGTACCGTAACAACATGTTATATGTAGTAACATGTTATAGAAGTCTTCGAAAAAGCCCATGATGTTTATTTATTTAATAATATTCATTTATGTACACACATAAAAAGACACAGAAAAGATTAAATAGGAGAACAAAGTATAAAGATACTGCTTATTTCACAAAAGAAATCTCTTCCAACAGACCTACGAGAGGAGAATTTAAAACACGAAATGTAGACAGCTATGTACAAGAATAGATCAAAACTACAAATTAAATATAATAATTTGAACATAAATAAAATACATTAAAAAAATACAGAGAAATATAAAAACGATGATATACAGGGTGCTGCATATGTCATCACACTAAATGAAACCACGTATTTATCACGTTCTGTGACTGTAGATATACAAAAAATCAATCAAATCCAATCTGTACTTTAGCCACAGGAACTACATAAAAAAAATCATAATTTTACACTTATCACGATCATTAGGCAAAGCCTGTAAAGTCTCCAACCTATTCTAACCAAAATTATTTTTGTTTACATGTGTAGAACAGATAAATGTGACATAAATTTCTACTTCAATGTTCCTTCAGCTAGTCTAAAGACAGCAGACTGAAATAAGATGCAAAAAAAAACTAGCGTAAATATCGCAGATTTTTTGTGTACCTACTAGGCTTCAGAACATGATACCAAATAAGTGGTTTCATTTACTGTGATAACATCTACGTCACCCTGTATGATGATACTAAAAAACTATAAAATGATAGCTCCATTAATACATAAAGATACAATTTAATTCTAAACATTTGAGTATCGAGCACATAACGATATAATAATATTGACTTGACACCGAACGAACAAACAAATAACCGTTTCTATTAGCTAAACAAACATATTAATTAAGTACCCTCTAGATCACGTACTCATTCTGGCAGAAAAAACAAGCGATAAATAATCGCATTGTCACATTACCGCGCGATCAAAATGTAACTACGCTCGTTCCACAAACGCTGACTTTTTCCGCGGTCTTTCCCCTCATCCGTTTTTGTTCATTTTCTTTTGTTCAAATACACCGATCGCTTCCAAAAAGAATTTCAGTTTCTGAGAAAAAAGGAATTGTTCTTTCAGGCTTTTGTGGTACAGATTTCCTTTGGATAATCTATCACGTTGACCTAAATATACACTGTATGCAGATTTGTTTGAAATAGAAGCGCTAGGCGTGAAAACGAGCTAGATCGTACATTTTGTTGATGGATGAATCGGCAGACGAATGGGTACGCTGTGACGGGAATTTGTTAGATTTTCTACAATGTCGTTGTTTTCTGGGATGGAGTTTCGGTTTTGTGGATGTTGTGTCAGCGAAAATGATTTACGTAGAATATCTTTTGATGTGATCTTGTGTATAATTGAAAAGGTTTTGGGTTTCAATTAATATAAAGAGTGTAAAAAGAAGTAACATAGTGCAAAAAAATTGTCTGGAAATGACTTTTATTTTTGGTATTAACAGCTATTTTCTGTAGCTTGCCGAGTAACGCGCGCAACAGACTAGTATGTAAGTGAGAAAGTTTAGTAATAACAATTATTATCAATATAGTTTACAGTAAAAAAGTAAAAAAAAAATGTGACCTTGACCTTCAATATCTCAATAACCAGTCTGTTCCCAGGTATGGCCCAATACAAAAAATCTTCGTGATGACAGGAAGAAAACATCGCTCTCGGCTTGGTTTATGGTCTTTTTACATTCGTTATTACTGGAGTTATTTATAAGAACTCGTAGAAAGCCCCCTGGTCGGGTACTCGCCATACATAATTATGTTATGTTTGGTGACACTATTGGCGACGTCGCCATGGCGTCCTGGTGGTGGTGGTGACCTTAAAGAGAATTTAATAATATTCAACCTGTCTAATTGAATTATGTCAAACAAAACAAACACGATAAATAACTCCTCTTGTTTGCATAACCCTAAAAAGCGATAAGCTTAATAACATGCATATAAATGCATAATTAAATCTTCTTAATACAAAATTTTAAGAACAAACACCATCATACTATGCTCAACATATTATATTAAACCAAGATAATTATTTCAAAGCTAACAATGTGGAGCTAATGAGAAGATCTGTCATTTGCACTTATATGACATGGCATAGGTGACTGCCCTGGCAATGTCATTTGGTGAGTGAACACTCACATGCAAAATAGAAATCTAATAATAATAATTGTGTGTCTTGAAAGAGACAAGTCTAATACTTTAAATTCTTCTAAATCCTAGAGACGATTCTTTAAATTATTTTATAACTGTGGTGAGCTTTAAAAAGTATTTTTAACGAACTCGAAATCAATGCTTTTTATTTCAACTTGACCTTAGCAGGCACTATTAAAACGTCGAGATTCTAAGATACACGGTTCCAAAAGCGAATTGGTCCTATGGAAAAAAGGTTTGCTATCAGTCCTTAATCGAGTAATATCGAATTATTTGTATGAAACAGCAGATTTTTTTCGCGTTTTCAGGGTTGATCCTATAATTAAAGTTGTACAGTAACCTCCTTTCGGCTTTAAAATAGCCTTTCCAACTAACCGTTTATACGACTAGTTCTAGCAAGAATTACATGATTTTTAACCGTCTGCCTTCATTTTGTACGCATTCAGTTAAAGTAATATAACTAATGCAAATACTAATTTAACCCAGTGTCTACTCGGCCCGACTGCAAACCAACTTTTGATTTAATAACCTTTTTACTCTAGAAACACGACTTTTTACTTATAAAGGATAGAGTTTTGTGAATATTATAATATAATAAATCTAAGTTATTTATTTTAAAAATAGTCTATCTCTTTTCTCTCTGTAGTTTTTATAAAAGGTGGTGTACTTTCAAAGTCAAAGTCAAAGTTTTTTACTTCAACTGGGTCGTTGTAGGCACTTTCAAAACGTCGTGATTCTAGGTCCACGGTTCCATGTGGGTTGGCTTTGACAAACATATTAGAACAGTGACGAAGTGAAATCATGAAATGAGTTATTGTAGAGTAGGCCGCACGTGCGAGTAAGCACTTAGCGTTGACCTGGACTAGCGTAGTAGGTAATTTCAAAAGTATGCGAGGCCAGCTTATATTGGTTTCCACTGGCGTGCAGCCTACTGTACTATCGACAATATTTCCGGTCGGCCATCGATAAGGCTAAAATCATTTGCGCCCGGCGTCCAAACGCAGAGTTACTAACTCTAAGCAGGCCGCAGTCGTTCAAAGAATTTTGTTTACGAAATGTACTTATCACTCTAATATAGGTATCGTGACTGTACCTCATATATAAAAGTTTAAAAATTAAGTAAATTTAATGTACCTATATGGATTTTCTTTGCAAGCCATTGGACAATAAATTTATTGTCCACGTCCTGTCCACATTTTCAATCCTCCACAAAACCGGTCCGCTATGACATATACCGATCGCAGTTACAGGTTATCAAATATGTATAACGCAATCCTATCCGAATGATTGCGATGTATTCGCGTCGCGACATTGAAGTACTGTGCAGTGGGTATTAAAATAAATGGAAAAAACATGGGAGATATTGATGTTGTTTCTTATTTTGAGGCCAAACATGAAAAAAAATGTCATCAATTCGTGGACGAAAGCTATTTCTGAGGTGTGAGTGATAAAGATATGTAGACATTAAGGTTTAGCCAGTAACAATAGAAGAACATTTTTCTAATATTTTGTAATCAATGCCTAGTCAAAGAAAATAATGTCTATAAAATCTAAATTACATTTCACAGTACTGTAAATTTGTGTTTATTGGTTGATAGTTAGCGATAAACGTCAAATTTTGATGTTTCATGGCAACAAAACAGGCAACTTCTTGGCTGGTATGGAAAGACATCGAAATCTTCAGACTAAAAAGTTTGATAATTTATTAAAAAATACTGAAATAACTTATTTAGAATTGTCTAATTCTATGAAATAAAAATATACCAAAAATAAACTTTACACAAATACCTACCGAATTTAAGGGCCGTATTTACATCATGAAATGGTATTTTAGCAGTTGTCACACAAAGACTATAATAATTATAGTCTTTATAATATATAGGTAATATAGTATTTATAATGTAGTCTTTGTGTCTAATTAATCTTTGTGTGTGTTCGCAGAAATATATTATATTTCTGCTATAAAAAACGTTACAAAGTTTTTTGCCGACACGAGTACAATCACCAAACCGTTCATCTCTCAAGTACGTATTGTCATCTTGTCTTCGCTACTCTCCGAGATTGACATGCTCTCGACAGACAAGTATTTGCTGAACACTCCAATTTCTGACACTGCTGACACATTTTTGGAGCATTTATGGAACGTCCATGTTTTTTTTTTGTAGTTCGTTATAGTAAAAAAAAAAGGTACTATCCGATTCACCTCACTTTGGCATTTTAATTGGCTATCTCAAACTTTCCTTAACTTAATATTCATATTATTTAAACATTAAATTTTATTTATCTAAACTAATATTATAACGAGAAACGATTTGATTTTTTGTATGTTTGTTTGTTTGTTTGGAATGAATAAACACGAAAACTACTGGACCGATTTTAAAAAATCTTTCTCCAGCAGTACCTATGCTATATTATCACTGAGTAACTTAAGCTATAATTTATAAAGATATCATGCGGGCGAAGCCGATGGCGGAAGCTAGTTTAATATAAATTTATTTCTTTCTGTTTTTCGGAAAGCACGATTTTTTATTTATCTTTTCAATTTTCTGGTTTAGCCGATATATTTCTAGATTCCGTTTTCCGTAAGGATTTTTTCTTTTTTTTAAACAAAACGGTCAACGTTCTTTCACATTTGGGGGTAGGTATTCCACCCTTTTGATACGCCAAAAATGCTGGCCGACCGACCCATCAAAATTCCTGCTCACGTGTCTATAAAACAGCGAACAGAAGTCAATCTGTAGATTGATCGTGGTACTATTTGAAATGTGTCACTTGCGACCAACTTGCGACACATTACTGATGCACTCCAATTTGTGGGACCGTCAAATGAATAGTAAAAATATTATTGTGTGTATCTTACTTTTACGGTCTAAGTGACCTTTTAGGATAAGTAAAACTCCAAGCAGACTGTAATTCAGCTCTGCTTATTTGTCAAAAGTTATAGAAACAAAATTCTTTTTAGACGTTTTTACTTGCTTAGTGATATGTTCTCGGTAAAATTTAGAAAAACTGAAAGCATAATATTATTAGTTTCCGAAATATGTTAAATTTTAATCATAATATTCAAGAACTGGACTGTATTATAATTTTTTTTGTGGAAATAAATATTCGACCACGAGCAGTCCTCCAACATGCGACCTACAAGACAATGGACAATATTGTATAATAATGTAAATTCATTGGCACCCCACACAATGTTAGTATTTTTACAGGATTACTGTATATGTATACAGGAATTTTTTTTATGTGCGCAAAATTTTCAGAGTGATTCAGTGTCCGTTTCCAAATTCAAACGTAGTAAAAAATTCACTCCAAAATAAAATAAAAAATTGATTTTGCTTGCGCTAGTAAATTAAGCGTGTCCCCCATACTAAGTCGAATTTTCGTTTTGTTTTAAAGTACTATAATGTCCCAATACTGCGGTTGCATGAACAGAGACTGAATCAGTCCAAAAATTATGCGCATTACATAAGAAATTATCCTGTAGATACTGAGAGTATCTTGACATTTCTAAGTTCGTTTAGACATATCAAATATTGTGCAAATCATTTAAAAAAATGGAAAGTTTCTGAGCCTCTATGCAAAAATTTACGTCCTTAGAAACGACAGAAACTCATTCACGCTTTACCGAAACTGACTGAATTGCAGATTACTAAAGTAACTACGTAAACATATTTCTCTCACGACCTACTTAACCGTTTCCCATACCCGTCTGTTCTTTATTATATTGTATAACATTTAAACGGGACCGGATAATCCTGGATTGCCCCATAAAGTCTCATGAGGCTTTTCACGGCAATAATTGTCGTACATATCGATGGGAAACTCCGTCATGGCACTCTATGGTGTTCTCAATTGTTATGTGGGATAATAAAATTGGTCCAACGGTGTTTTGACTGGAAAGATTTCGCTTGATAATGTGATTATTTTAGATGATATGAGATTTGTAGGAAAAAAATGTTTTTACTGTCTTCGCTTAAAGTTCAATTCTTACATTAGAAAATTCCACAAAAGATCAATACAGCATAAAAGAAACACTACATAACAGTTTTGTATAATCGATACACATCGCAACCAAACAAAACATTCACCATCACACATAATAATATTCACAAAGAATTCTTCTTCAACTTTTTAATACCACTGGCGACATCTGTCGTGTTTGCTCAGGTACACCGGTAACTATTCGGTGACAACGAGTCGGTCTGCCTTCTTAAAACTTTCGACTTAACTTTGAATGCCTTGTGAAGTTGTGGTGACTGTTCAGTGGGAAATAAGGCTAAGTGGGCGTCCATTGTTGAAGACAACACGTTAAAGTTACTTAAACAATACTTATCGTGATGTTTCCTCCGACAAAAAAGATGGGTGTTATAAGTTTGTAATGTGTGTCTGTGTGTCTATGGCTTCGTAGTCCCAAAACGGATGGACCGATTTCAATGTAGTTTTTTTTCAATTGAAAGCTAGTTTAATCGCCTTTCATCTGAGTTATGTTTCATGAAAATCTGTTCAGCTGTTCGAAAGTTACAGCTCTTTTTAAAACGCTTTTATTATTTTCACTTGTAACTATGTAAAAAAATCTTGGAAGTTAAATTTGACCCACTTCCCGGTTTCCGATTGAGCTGAAATTTTGCATACACGTTTAGTTTGGATGACAAAAGCGTTTTCTTTAGTTTTTTTTTTTAACTATAATATTATTCTAGTTGGAGTCGGGAGTTTTTGACGGTTAGATTATTTATAGCGAGATTGACATTACGAAACTAATGTCGTGAAACCGTAATTTGACTACTGTCAACCAACAAACAAACAGAAAAACCTATCCAATTCAATACTCGTATAATTTATTATTCTTATGGTATTACCCACTAAACATGGGTGTAATTTCACGTTGTTTTCTGGTGCACGTCAAAGTGCAACGGGTGGTTTGACTTTGGAAGTAAAAAAAGAAAAAAGAAAGAAAGAAAAAAAAATATTTTGTTGCAAAATTGAGGCACCACATGTAATAACAAAAAGAAAAGAAATTAAAAAAAAATCATAACGTAGATATACAGGACATTTTTTATGAAGTGCGCAAAATTTGCAGTGATTCAGTGTCCGTTCCCAAATGCAACCGCAGTACAAAAATTCACACCAAAATAAAATAAAAATTTGATTTTGTATGGCTTGCGCTAGTAAATTATGCGTGTCCCCCATACTAAGTCGAGTTTCGTTTTAAAGTGTATCCCTATACAGCGGTTGCAATTATGCGCAATAAATAAATAAATATCCTGTATATACTAGTAGAGATTACTATGACAGTTCTAATCGCCCCAGCGACAAGAAAATTCCTAAAATGGGCTAAACGTTTTCATAAATCATTCACCAAACTAGCGGGCGTGTCAGCCTCATAACATCCTAGCATCCAAGTTCTAACTTATAAACC
Organism: Allophyes oxyacanthae; assembly: GCA_932294325.1. NCBI lineage: Eukaryota > Metazoa > Arthropoda > Insecta > Lepidoptera > Noctuidae > Allophyes > Allophyes oxyacanthae. Next base: position 12,837,917 of record OW028629.1, read on the forward strand.
GTATAGTAAACGCGTTGAACGATGACATGACAACTGAGCTACGTATTACGTATGGAGGGGCCGTTTGGCGGAAGGATTACTTTTATGAAACATAAAATAGATGCGAGCGCAACGGATCCAAATGAAATGATAGAATTCCATATTTTTTTTTACGTACATTCATACATTAATTCACAAATTCACATGCACACACAACCAGACCCGAAACAACTATCTGTAGATCATACAATCATTTGTTCCGTGCGGATATCGAATCGAACCCGCGGCACGTAGCGCAGGAGGCTAATCGCTTAGCCACTGCGCCAACCGTGTCGTCGATTTATGTGTAGTAAAATGTATGACATTAATAAAGTTATACAGAGAAATACGCAAGGTCATTCAGCTTTGTCAGCTAGCAGTGGCGAAGGGTGAACATTTTAAAAGGGGAAGCCGTCTCCAAAATATCCCCACCAAGAAAAAGGTCACTCACCAATATTTATTTATTTATTTATTTATTTATTTATTTATTTATTTATTTATTTATTTATTTATTTATTTATTTATTTATTTATTTATTTATTTATTTATTTATTTATTTATTTATTTATTTATTTATTTATTTATTTATTTATTTATTTATTTATTTATTTATTTATTTATTTATTTATTTATTTATTTATTTATTTATTTATTTATTTATTTATTTATTTATTTATTTATTTATTTATTTATTTATTTATTTATTTATTTATTTATTTATTTATTTATTTATTTATTTATTTATTTATTTATTTATTTATTTATTTATTTATTTATTTATTTATTTATTTATTTATTTATTTATTTATTTATTTATTTATTTATTTATTTATTTATTTATTTATTTATTTATTTATTTATTTATTTATTTATTTATTTATTTATTTATTTATTTATTTATTTATTTATTTATTTATTTATTTATTTATTTATTTATTTATTTATTTATTTATTTATTTATTTATTTATTTATTTATTTATTTATTTATTTATTTATTTATTTATTTATTTATTTATTTATTTATTTATTTATTTATTTATTTATTTATTTATTTATTTATTTATTTATTTATTTATTTATTTATTTATTTATTTATTTATTTATTTATTTATTTATTTATTTATTTATTTATTTATTTATTTATTTATTTATTTATTTATTTATTTATTTATTTATTTATTTATTTATTTATTTATTTATTTATTTATTTATTTATTTATTTATTTATTTATTTATTTATTTATTTATTTATTTATTTATTTATTTATTTATTTATTTATTTATTTATTTATTTATTTATTTATTTATTTATTTATTTATTTATTTATTTATTTATTTATTTATTTATTTATTTATTTATTTATTTATTTATTTATTTATTTATTTATTTATTTATTTATTTATTTATTTATTTATTTATTTATTTATTTATTTATTTATTTATTTATTTATTTATTTATTTATTTATTTATTTATTTATTTATTTATTTATTTATTTATTTATTTATTTATTTATTTATTTATTTATTTATTTATTTATTTATTTATTTATTTATTTATTTATTTATTTATTTATTTATTTATTTATTTATTTATTTATTTATTTATTTATTTATTTATTTATTTATTTATTTATTTATTTATTTATTTATTTATTTATTTATTTATTTATTTATTTATTTATTTATTTATTTATTTATTTATTTATTTATTTATTTATTTATTTATTTATTTATTTATTTATTTATTTATTTATTTATTTATTTATTTATTTATTTATTTATTTATTTATTTATTTATTTATTTATTTATTTATTTATTTATTTATTTATTTATTTATTTATTTATTTATTTATTTATTTATTTATTTATTTATTTATTTATTTATTTATTTATTTATTTATTTATTTATTTATTTATTTATTTATTTATTTATTTATTTATTTATTTATTTATTTATTTATTTATTTATTTATTTATTTATTTATTTATTTATTTATTTATTTATTTATTTATTTATTTATTTATTTATTTATTTATTTATTTATTTATTTATTTATTTATTTATTTATTTATTTATTTATTTATTTATTTATTTATTTATTCTTTGGAAAGCTTACAGACTAATAAAATTTATTAACTACAGTACAATATGTAAATAAGTTGCTAATGAAAAGCTTCCACATATAAAATATTACAGTACCTAAACCTAAAGTAAACATCAGTTAGTATAAAATAGAACAAAATTAGAGAGAGAAAAGAAAAGAAAACCAAAATCTAAATTTCTAATAAAAGTAGAAAAAAAAAATTAAGAAATACTTTTTACTTAAAATATGAATCAAATACGATCTTTTTCAAAATATTCTTTATTTAACGTGCGTCTTAATGCGGCTGGACTGGTGCTGAATAAATCAATATTAAGTTGTGAATCAATATTATTAAACGTAACTGCGCTGCGTGAAAAGAATGCATTTCGTCTGTAGTTAGTGGTCGCAAAAGGTACATTTAATAATGGTCGCTGTCTAAGGCCTGAGTGCTGAGTTCGAAGTTCTATTTTGGAGAGAAGTTCGGGACAATCAATGGAGCTGTTTGCAATATTTAAGAGGAAGGTGAGATCGTTGATATTGCGTCTATATTCCAATGGCAGGAAATGATATTTTTTACATCGTTGAGAATAATCGCTTGAGCATTGCTTTGCCTTAAAATCCAGGTACCTCAGGAATTTCTTCTGTATGGACTCAATACGCGACTTATACACTCCATACTGTGGGTTCCATACCTGTGACGCATATTCTAGATGACTGCGTACGTAGGAACAATACAAGACTTTAATTGGTTTTAAAGAACTAAAACACACTGATGATCTAATTATAAAACCTAGGGATTTGGACGCTTTATTCATGATAGCATCTATATGATCTTTGAATATAAGCTTGCTGTCCTGAATAATGCCCAAGTCTCGAATATTGTTCACTTTGCTGATTATTTGGTTATCAAGTTTGTAACCATGACCGATGGTTTTTTTTTGTCGTGTATAAACTACAAAATTTAAATTTAAAAATTCTGTCGACCTCCAGCTAGGCTAGCATGCGCGCTGTGACAAAATTTTATCGTCATGACATGATGTGATAATGCCTACCTGTTTTTGTACGACATAATACGAAGAGAAAATTATGTCGCGGTGGTCATGTTAGCCCGACTGGGGTGTGTGTGTATTGTAGTCACTACGGGCCATGCGGAACAACATTACCTACTTTTTTTTTTAAAGATTGCGAGAAGATAGGTAAATCTTTAATAATATTATATGTAAATGCGAAAGTAACTCGTGTCTCTTTGTCGGTCTGTTTATCTTTATCATATATTTATCTTGTCACGAATTCACGGTTAAACCGATCTTGATGTTTGACAAGGTAATAAGTGAGCATCATGAGGTAGGACATATAAGCTACTTTTATTTTATTTTCAAAATAAGTTTTTCATAATTGTTTCTCCGAAATCCACGCGAACGGAATAACGGACACAGCTAGGCATTTATTTATACATACTTTTAACTCTTAAATGTTTTCAGATATTTATTACCTAATTTCATTCCGAAACACGGACCAGAGCGACGGATGGTCGAATACGATTTTTATTCCATAAATTCCAAACGAATTTGTTTGGTCTGAAACACTAAAATTGCATACAAGCCAATCCCGTACAACAATGGATCCATACGTAGTTAAGTAACAAACAAACAAAAACACAGCTAGTGTTGCCATAAGTGGAATTCGACAAATCCCCGCCACTCACTAAGGGTAATCACACACTGAGAAACTGAAGCGAAGTTAAACAACTACTTTAGTTTAGTTCAGAAAATTGGAAGTTCAATGAAACCGTTAGTATTGTTTTACTTTTTATGTATTGGCTCTTATTTTGTTACAACTCGCACTAAAATCATTTAGGACCAAACCCAAAATTGCGAAAAGAAAATCAGCTGGTCCATACATTTGTATGAACCAGCTGATTTTCTATTCTTTTTTTCTAAATAGTAGATTTATTAGCTTTTTTCTCCAGCTGATACTGGACATAAACCATGAAAATGCCAGAATGAAGAAATAAAAAAACTCTTACTTTCATATTATGCAATAGATAAATGTAGGTACCTATAGGAATTCTTCACTTCCAAACGTTTACCTTGTATTATAGATATGGAATTCAAGGCAGAAAAACCGGCCAAGAGCGAATCGGACACCGCATCGAGGCGAGGCCGAGGGTTTGGTACCTTATTTGCATGTATAAAAAGTTATGTAGGTATTGTATATGGGCCGTATAACTAAGTTAATATGTGAAGGATTCTTGATGATTTATAAAAAAACACTGTAATATTTACCTAATTTTTTATCAGCCATTATTAATTTTTTTGACCTTTTTCATTGTAATTCGAAAACGATGGAGATAAGAATGAACCTGTTTTGGAATGTGCAAATTCCAAAACAGAACCCCACTTGAAGTTTAACTATTAGCCCTAGTTTGAAATTACGACATACCATTTCGGCCCCATACGCAAAGAAAGTTATTTTTTTTTTCATTTGCCATTAGGTATTTTGGGTAAGCAATATTTCAAAATATTCCAAATTTGAAATCAATAGCATTAGCAGTTGCTGAAATATGCCGCTGTGACAGACGAACGGACGGACGTTGTCACACCATAAGGGTTTCTTTTTACCCTTTTGGTACGGAACCCTAAAAATATAGCTAGTACCTAAGTAAATACGATGGTGAATACATACATTCCATTTCAACGGGTCTGGTCCTCACAGGATTACGTTAAACTCGGCACAATACAGATGTGACGTATGCTTATGATAAATCCCTTTCTTACGGAACCTTTGCAACCCTTCCGGGATATCCGAGAGGTCCAAACTCCTTTGTGTGGTGGCCCTTTGAAGTTAAAATAAACACGGGATAATTAGGAAGATCAGGATGGTTTGAGGTAATTTTTATTTGTAGCAATGACTTGTGTTGAATGGGGGAAGTAAGCGAGCGATTCGTTTCTTTATTCTTAAATCTTTCGATTTATACAAGGTTCTACCTGTCTAATTAAATGTGTTAAGTAATACTCAATTATTTGTATGGATCAGCAGATTTTATTTTGCGATTTCAATTTTGCTTAATATTGTTTCAAACTATTTGTTATGGACTACACGGAGTACACTGGCACTTCAATTCGATTAAATTTCTGGATACTTAATCAAAATAAGGCCCATGTTCACTGACAGCATAACGGATGTTTAAAATGAAATTACCCGTTTAACATAAAATTGTGTATTTTCATTTTAAACTTCTGGTGATCATAGTCCTAAGTGTCGCATTAAAAACCGTTCGGTTGATCTATCAGGGAAGCCTGTGATCCGCAGTCGAAGTGTTTGGTCTTTAGAGACGCAAGTCATCACACACTAGCAATATGTAGTAATAATCTTTCAATTGAGAGAATTGTTATCGAGCCTTTCGGGTCATGTCTTGTTCTTTTTTCACCAGACCGAATCTAGAGTTTCAAAAGCGTTAATCCGATTTATGTCTCCTATTGTCGGGTTAATAGGGTGTCCACATTTCCCATTTGTGGCATAATTCAATTAATGGTTATATATTTTTTGCTGGCTTTGTGGATAATTAAGTTAGTTATTCTCCTTTCTTTCATAATTGTTTCGGAGTAAAAGAAAACAGACTAAGGATGTGTTGTTTCATCTTTCATCCGTGGTCAAAAATAAACTATTAGTAACATTAACTAAAGTGTATAAAAAACGGTAAATAATGGTTAAGTTTGCAATTTTCAAAAGACTAGCTTATGCACCTATCTTTACTACCATTTTCTATAACTTTTGAACAACAGATTTTACAACTTACGCTAAATGAATATTGTTTTATGAAAAGAGTATCCATGGAGATTCTTGCCGGTATCTTCTCCAGGACCAACCCACTTGGCACCTAGAATCACGACGTTTTGAAAATGCCTGCAAAGGCCCAGTTGAAAAAAAAAACTTGGACGTTGAATGCCCTTTACGATGCCATCGCGAATCATTACTCACTTTCAGAGTCAAAGTTTGTCTTCACAAACAGGTTTTACACATTCTTAGGCCCTTTCCTTTACAATAAGCTTAATAAAAAACTATCCATATAATAATATGACCGTAATTATTCTAGTTCTAAGTTAACTCTGTATAAGTATTTACAATCTTTGACCTATGATCAAACGGAAGATCTGATAACCATTGTGAAATAAGTAAATTAGGTTAATTAGGTCTATTATTAGAAATTAATTTATTTTGTATTACATTTTAAGATTGCTAATGATAAATATTGTTAAAAACTTTGTTCTTCTTAAGTACATTATTGTAAGCACTTCTGCCGCCTGTGGCACAGGTTTATCATAGTGCAGGCACCTATCAGTATGATACCTATGTTATAATTATGATTTATATTGTGTTTTTTACCATAAGTAATTTTTTGAATAAATTTATCTTATCTTATCTTATTATCTTATTATTAATATGGAAGGAATAAAGTTTTTTATCATTTTGATAATTTTGATTACTTTCGTTTATACGCAGTATTAGCAACACTTTAGTACTGTTTGACTATTCATAAAAAACTGTATGTTTAATTCATGGCTACCCTACCCAAAATCAAGCGGAAGAAATTTAACGCTTTATTTTTATCGGGAGAGGAACTCCATCCCTTCCGGATGCTTGACTCCATTGATCTACTGGCGTTTTCTAAACATATTTATTTACTCTGTGCGCTCGCTGGTCCTTAACGTAGGGGTATAGGACCGGGTAGTGTGGAGATTTGGAGCTTTAGTTTAGTAGTACGATATTTTGAAGGATTTTTCTTTTATACCTATTTGGTATCTGTATTGATTTTTGCGATGAATTTAAGAATCAATTGATGAAAGAGTGGTGAAGCTAGAATTTTTGACTAGGTAGAAATACTAGATAAAGGCCCTGCTGATTTGCTAATAAATTGTCTGATAGTAATCTTACAGATAAACTATATATTGAATAAAAATAATACAGCTACTAGATCTAGCTGTAAATTATGCAGATTTACTTATAAGATACTTAGTCAGATAGGTTGTGGAGAGGCAATCAGCCAGTTTATCAGCAAGTGGTGAAACAGGCTCTAATGAAGTATTTTGGAAGACCAATGTTCAGAAGTAGACTTTGACGCATTTAAAATAGAAATAAACTAGTTTTATTAACACACACAAAATAATATGCCAAACAACAAATAAATTAGCTTATAAAATTTAAACATTAATTTTTTATTATATTTCATGATTTTGAACCTAGTTGAACGCACTGTGAATACGTGTATATGTACTCATTCGCTTTAACTTTCAACTTTCTAATTCAGTTGTTTTATTTTGAAGAACGCTGCTGAAGGCACACTTTCACTGCCTCCCCAATTTTCATAATGTCCTTTGCGATGCCATACAAACATTGCTGGCATTGGAGGCTATTATATTCATATTGACGCTTTAATTTAAGGTGCGTGTATACGATAGATCAACGCGATTAGCGCCTTGCCAGCATTGCATATGACACGTTTTTAAAACGCTTTTATCAGCTTCACCTGTAACTAACTATGTAAAAAAATCTTGGAAGTTAAATTTGACCCACTTCCCGGTTTCCGATTGAGCTAAAATTTTGCATACACGTTTAGTTTGGGTGACAAAAGCGTTTTCTTTCGTTTTTTTTAACTATAATTTTTTATTTTATTTAGTCAAAAATAAAAAAGGTTCAACACCCGCGTCCCTTCAAAATTTGGAAGCTAATCAAGTACCTGTAATTTTTAATAGACAATACAGCTTAATTTATGAAATATTCTTAATGCGCCAGGCGTGTTGGTGGAGTACCTACCTGGAGAAAATTTAGAATTAAAACAACATCGCATTTTTTTTATTTTTTCAAATTTAAAAAAATCACACTTTCACACGATTGTAATTAATATGATTACACCCTAGAATATTATACAAGGAAGAAACACTTTAACAAGCATCCACTTTTGTACAAAATAATGCATTATATTGATCTAGTAAATCAGAAACGCATTACCTATAAATCTTTCATGATCAAATAAATTAATCATTCAGCGACACCAACTTGTCTTAAATAATAATGACTTTACAAACAAAAACAAACAAAATTTTCTTTTACAAACAAACTTAATGTTCCCGGTTATCCTTTATCCGGCCGAGTCTGGATAAAACCGGATTAGACAACTCCAATATTTTTGTTTACACAAAAAGTAAATTTGCTTCATCCTTATACAAATAATTGAGTAAATTGACAGATTTTCTTAGAAGAAAAGATCTTGTTATGAGACCAGATTATTCCCTCAGGCATTTCTGGCGGTTTCCAGTGGTTTTCTTGGAAATAATATTATTCATTAATTATCATTGCATCTTGAAGTAACTCGAGTTCCAATTTTAAGACCCTTGTTAAACACTGTAGTCAGAAAGGGTATTTACAGCCGACAAGTGGTTATTGTAATCATCATTGTGAACCTTTTACTATGGAACCAGAATTAAAATCGCGAAAAAAATCTGGTGTTCCATACAAATCAATCAATATTAGGTACTCGAGTAAATGTATGGAACTGCATTTTCCTTTTCATGAATTCATGGATTTTCCCCCATAGAAAATTTTGTTTATAATGATGAGTACAATAACCCCCTTTTAGCTTTATATACCCTTTCCGACACTGTGTATTAATAGAGTTTTATATATCAGAATGGAAAGAAAGAAAGAAACATTTATTCAGCACGGACACATTGACCACACAAGAGAGAGAAGATTACAGATAAATAATAAAACACTACAAAAAAAGACGAATAAGAAAAAAAAAACTTAATATATTATATATAGGTATGCTGTCAAGCATGCCATGCCGAAAGGGTAGCCAGCTCAGCATTCGCCGTATTGGCATCAATGTTATAATCCCACGTTCTAGTCCCTTTTTGGGGGTTTAAAATAGACCAAGTGCTAATAGAAATAGGCACTAGTATCCACCTATACAATATAAGGTACAGCCTGCTCCAATACCCTGGAATTCCTTTGAATTTTGGAATTGATTTCGTAATTTCTTCGCAAGCAATACAATACATGACTTGAGGAAATTAAAGCTTGACTAAAATAGTTTTGTCAGTAACAAATAGTTTAGTAAGTAACAAATAGTTTAGTCAGTAACAAATAGTTTAGTTAGTAACAAATAGTTTAGCCAGTATCAATAGTTTAGTCAGTAACAAATAGTTTTTTTTAGTAACAAATAGTTTAGCCAGTATCAATAGTTTAGTCAGTAACAAATAGTTTTTTTTAGTAACAAATACCTAGTTTAGTCAGTAACAAATAGTTTAGTCAGTAACAAATTAGTCTCACCAAAGCGATAATAAAAGTTGGAAGCCACCTTCCATAGCCGACAATTAAACTTAACCCTTCGCTTTTCCAATTAAAAATCCCCATACATCCGTCCGAGTAGAACTTCTCACACGTACCGATGGCCCAATTAAATGCGCCATTCACCAGAGAGTTAATTAAGAAGAAAATTATCTCCTCAAACAGTAGGCGGGCGTGACATGGTACGGAGGTTTAAGTTGGGAGATAATAACGATTTTAGCTTGTTTTTAACCCCCGACTAAAAAGAGGGGTGCTATAAGTTTGTATTGTGTATACAATGTGTCTGTATGTGGCATCGTAGCTTCAAAACCGATGAACCGATTTCAATGCAATTTTTTTAATTGAAAGCTAGTTTAATCAGGAAACATCCGAGTTATATTTCATGAAAATCTGTTTGGGCGTTCAAAAGTTACAGCTCTTTTTCTAGTTGGAGTCGGGGGTTTTTGACGGATAGATTATTGCATAAAAGATATTTTGTATTTTTATTTTAACAAGCTTTTATTAGCTTCACCTGTAACTAACTATGTAAGAAAATCTTGGAAGTTAAATTTGACCCACTTCCCGGTTTCCGATTGAGCTGAAATTTTGCATACACGTTCAGTTTGGATGACTAAAGCGTGATCTATAGTTTTTTTTAAACTATAATATTTTATTATGGATTAAATCATTGGGACATGTATAAATTGTTAAGTTTAGTTAAGAATAAATTTAATAGATAATGAATTTATAAATCTAGGTATTAACTTATACGAGATATAGATGAAAATTTCTATCCTACTTACCTATCATTTAGTTAGACCGTACAAAAAATTGGCTATCGATTGTAAGTCATCTGTTCTACATAAAATCGCTTTGTGCATCTAACTTGCATCCCATTATAAACTGAACGACCGCTTGAAGCTGAAATATGGCTGAAATTCCAACAGGAATGCCTACTCGCACTGAATTATAGCTAATGAGACGAATATTAAAGAAATTGATGGCGCATCCCGCATTTTGTTTTTTCGTTGTTATTTTAATAAGAAACGAGATTGGAGATGAGATCGATATGTTTGTGAGATTAGATTATTTGGTAAGAGTCGAGTGTGTCGCGTTAAGCTGATCTTTACACCTTTTTGGGCAATCGTATTTACCTAGTCGTGAAAAGGTAACAGACATATAGCGAGACAGAGTTATTTTCGCGTTGATAAGAGTTATCTATTAGTAAGGAAGTACGGATTTTGTGTGAGTACTAGGAGAAGCAGGAAAACAGACTCCCCGAATTACTATGACAAAGTCCAGTAATAGGAAACAAGTTATAACTATTTATTTATAACTATTTAAACTGAAACTGAAAGAAGTCGGTTAAATAAGAATCTAACACAAAAAAAATCCATTCACATTAACTCATGTTGCACTCCTACGCAATAAAAGTGAGACAAAACATATTCCCCTCTCTTCACACCTCGCTGTTATCTATTGCCAGAAACCAAACACACAGCTATAAATAAACCCGAAATCGCCAATAAAACTTAATTCCACCAAACCCCGTTATTACAGTCTTAAACGTAAATTAATAGCCGACTTTATGGCCACAACACACGCCTACTCCACTGGGAATTTCTCTGGTCAGCAACTCTTCAAGATGTCCCCATTAATGAGCTCTTCAATACACCTTAAGAGAGCTATCATGGGCATTAATATCCGATAGTGTATACACGGTGTGGAAGGATAAACAACTTGTTGTCGATTGAAATAAAGGATGAAAAAACATTTATTCACCATAGACACATTGACAACACATGAAAGAGATTAAAGATAAATAATATCACACTACAAAAAGAGACAAGAAATAAAACAAAATACTTAAAAATATACAGGTATGGCGGTCAAGCATGCCCATGCCGAAAGGAAAGCCTATAAACTTGAAATTTGGCAATTATGGCATCCAATAAGAAAGGATATTACGAATACGGGGGTAAAATCCTTCTACGCGGACGGAATCGTGAGTACCTACAGATATATGTATAATAAAATATTTCATTGAAAAAAATTCGCTGTACCTTGCTAAATTACTTACTAAACTTGAGACTACACATTCCCAATAACCGTGACTCTTAATCACGAATCTACTGTGGTATCCAACAACATAGTTTTCCAATCGCGACACCCGTGTGTCACGTGTGAATAACCTAAGCGATGCAGGCGAAAATTTCCCGATAAAATTATCATAATGACGCTTAGCGCCAAGTGCCCTGGGAATGACAGGATAATCTCCTGCACCTGAAACGAGCTACATAATTGACTAGCTTCTTTGGCTATCAATATTTACTGTGTTACAGACTTTCTTCGCCGTGAAGTGAAAATTAGCATCTATTTCAGGAGTTTGTTGAATAAATGTAGACAACTTTGAGTTGAAACTAAAGCCGCTGTGGTAGATGGACTTGGGGTCAATTATGGAGAGATGGAAAGTCGAGCGGCGCGCAAAGCAGCGTGTCGCTCTCTCGCTCGCTCTTCATGAACGGAGATACGCGCCTTTCCCCGCGTTGCGCACCGCTTTGCGCTCCGCGCGACTTTCCGTCTCTCCATAATCGAACCCTTAGTCGGTACGGTTGGCGCAGTGGCTAAACAATTGGCTTTCTGAGCTACGTACCGCAAGTTCAATCCCCGCATAGAACAAATATTTCTATGACCTACGGATCAGCTTTATCATTTTCTTGTGCCATTATAATTATGTTGTTGGGTAACACTTCGTCCCCGCCTTGGAAGTCCCCCCCACGTTTCAATTACATTATTCTCGCAGCTCTTACCACAACATTGTACTAATATTATTTTAAAAGAGTTTCCATGGAGTTTCTTGCCCATTCTTCTCCATAGAACCTACTATTTGGAACCGCGCACCTAGAGTTTCAACATTTCATAAGTGTCTGTATTTGGTTTACATGAAATAAAGATCTATTCTATTCTTTAAATAATAAGAATCGTGCCAACTTCGTTTGTCGCATGCCTAGAGCATATCTTATTACTAGCCAGGAACATTTTAAAAGGACATTCTTTATGATAATTTTTGTGACCTGTAAACTTATCTTCCAGCATAAAATTAAGGTAAAACCCAACTTTTTACTCCGTGATATTTTTCTCACCATCTTGATCGGTGGACAATGGCCCATTCTTGGGCTGTCATGACGTAATGGCAGATGCGTCAGCATCATTAGTTCATTACGGCGCGGTTACGCCTAGCGCTAAGGGCGGGCGGATTGTGAGGAACGAAGCGATTTTGTCTCGTACGGTTGGTTACAAAATTTTAATCTCATTTTTTATTTAACGTATGTTGTCCAACTGCTGGGCAAAGGTTTCCCCCGTGGTGTGTCACGCCTCTCTTTCCATTATCTGCTTCGGCCAATCCTCGAGAAAAGTTTTTAGATCGTCTCGCTATTTAAATTTACCTATACAACCTGTAACAGAATAAACGCAAGACCTGAAAGTTGTTTGTTCAGAATCGGCTTCTGAATCGATTTCCATCATAATTTATATATGTTAATTTTTCCCTAAAAAATCTTTTATTTATCTTAAATTAGAACCACCGCGTCGTAACAAGTTAATAAAATCTTTGCTTTAAGAAAATTTAAGCCTTATTCCAAAGTAATAAAGCCTTCTTGAATGCACGAGCGAATTTGTAGTTCGTTCATAGATATCCATACACACACGTAAATAATATCAATGCATTTTACATTTGAGGTAGTGTGCATTAAATAAAATAGTTAATTTAAGGAAATTTAACCCTTATTACCAACCAATAAGGCTTATTTAAATGCACGACAGAATTTGTAGTTCGCATTTCACAAAGTTTTTCAAAATGTTTTTTGCAATAGTAAGAATAATGTGAAAGAGCGAGATGCATTCTTCTTCTTCTTCTTCTTTCGATATGGCAATTGAGCCGATGTCGATTTACCAGCTACCCCTTTGACGTTTGACATGTTTGACATGTTTCAGTGGTTGTGTTTCGTTGTTGTTGTCACATTTTATTGTTTACGCGCGCGATGGCTTTCCGTTATACCAATATCCAGTACACGGAGATGGTGAGGACACTGGCTCGTTGTGACGATAATGTCGAGTTAGTTTGTCGAGTGATGAATGAACGATATGGCACCAGAGTGAGCGCCAGGACGATGCTAAGTGCAACTCAGCGTCTGAGGGACTCCGGGACGTTTCGTCCTAACACGGCCTTGGATAGAGGGACAAATGTGCGCAGTACTCGTTTGCAAGCAAACATTCTCGATTATTTCGACGAGCATCCAGAGAGTAGCACGAGAGAGGCAGCGCCATTGTTCGACTGCAGTCACATGTACGTGTGGCGAACATTACATGCTGATGGAGAACACCCGTTCCACCTACGACGTTGTCAGGAGCTAACGCCGAGCGACTACTTGCCACGTCTAGAGTTTTGTAGATGGGTGTTGGAGAACTGGCAACAAAATATTATTTGGACCGACGAGAGTACATTCACTCGTGTTGGGATGTACAACCAACATAATCAACATTTGTGGAGGCACGAGAATCCACATGCATGCCGTGTGGATTCATTCCAGCAATCAGTTTAATGAAAATGGGACGAAGAAGTAGTGTAAATTAGTGTAAATTCTGTAAGTACCTATTAATACGATTTTATTTTAATTACCTACTGTAAATATTATGATTCAAATCTTTTAAACACGTAATAAACGGTAAACACGACTTATCAGGGTTTAGAGGGTAATGTCGCGAAATATACGCGTCTGAGATAAAAAAGTTCTGCGTTCCCCGGTGTCCGATGATAGTACCTACCTACACGTGTCGGCGCGGCGGCCGGCGGCGCGCGTCGGGGGGCGCGCGAGTGGCGGCGCGGGCGCCGCCGCCCGGGTGCTCCGCCCTACTTTACTGATACATCACAGTCGGGCAAAATGTCGCTTGGTTTAAAAATACATCCCCGTTACTAAGCCTAATATCTTAGATTCGTATTGCTAATGTAGATTATTTAATACAATCGTAAAATTAAATTAAATTATTCAAAACCGCCAGTCCAAAGCCTGTGAAAGTGTGATGGAAAGATGGAATCATAATTTTCGGTCATTGAACTGACGTACCTAGTGACTACACTTGCAGTGCTTAGCCAGCTGATGGCGGGCGAACTGGTGTGCGCTGGTGTGCGCTCGCCGCTATAAACATTGCTATGAGTGTGTGCGTAGAGAATAGTAGGCTCAAACGTTTTACGTTTAGTCAGGACAACTATTTTATATTATGTGATTTGGTTTGGTTTAACTAAATTAAATTACAGATGTTATTTTAGTTTTATAATTTAATATTCTAATTGGCGTGTCTGAGGTCTTGCGTTTATTCCGTTACATGTTGTATATTCATTTAAATTTCATTCATTTACATTTGAATTTCATTTTTTTATTTTATTTTCATTGTCTTTGTTTTAACCAACTTATCCAGTACAGGGTGATGAAAACTTTAGTTTTTGACACGATTACGGCTATATTTATAATCATTGAACTAATAAATAGTACGCACTATAGGACACGCCACACTTCATTATGTTAAATACTACGCGAAATACTAAGAAGGGTAAAATAGAAAAGACAAAAATTGAAACACATAGAAAAAAGAAGAGGTATCATGTTTGGTCACTTGATTAGACTCGATAAGCTCATTAACATTATAGAAGGGAAAATAGAGGCAAAAGAAAAAGAGGAAGACCAAGAAGAAACTACCGATAATTAATTATAAGAAAAAGCAAATGTAGAAACATTATAAAGAATTAAAAGATTTAGCGTTGGATAGGACTGGATGGAAATTGCTACACCGACAAGTGCTGCCACTTAAATTTTGGATGAATGGAATGCTTTAACGCTCTTCACGCTAAGTCCGTTATCTATCACAGTGTGCTCACCCTAACAAGTTAATGGCGTCTGTTCGTCTGAGATAGGAATCACAAAACACTGTGAGTGACTATTCCTACGCCACCGCTTTTAACTTGCATAACTAAAGAGGATCAGAGGCTACTGGCTGAATTTACCTAACTATGCTGAGTGCAGAACTCAGGTTAATGTAACCTGTGGTCTGTTACTTACATAACATGATACATGCTAATCGTTACCTGGCTTAGTTAACCCTTAGTTAACACGCAATCGCGTATAACCCTAAATCAAAGTCAAATAATAATTTATTCAACAAATCGTAACACAAATAATAAAAGATTATAGTTTAAAAAAACTATAGAACACGCTTTAGTCATCCAAACTAAACGTGTATGCAAAATTTCAGCTCAATCGGAAACCGGAAAGTGAGTCAAATTTAACATCCAAGATTTTCTTACATAGTTAGTTAGTTAGTTACAGGTGAAGATAATAAAAGAGTGTTAAAAAAAAACATCGTTGCTAAATATTTACATGGTTGCTACGCGACCGTTCGGATATTGGCGGTTACACCCCACAATTATTAGTGATTGATACAACATAGACCTTTCTGTCACTAATTGCCATAAACATCCGTATCTTGGGGACTCATCCACTAATTAGCCATGTTTGTGGGTAGTTCGGTAAACTCATTGGACTATTAATGATAGTTTATTATTACTGAATGAACTATTGTGTTCTGTCGTGTGTAAAACAAGGATGTAATTAGTTATATTGGATAAACGACGTTGGTATTTTTTTTGTGGGCGTTTCTTAATTAGGGTGTCGTTAAATTAAAAATGATACATGAATTACTAAGAATTACAGATCGGAGTAAGAACAAGAATTTATCTAATATAATATCTAAAGAGCTTAGTATTATAATGATCCATCCCTCGTAATTCACATTCAATACTTACAACAAGTGATGTACCTACCTATAACGGCAAAATCTGGAAGCAACTCAGTAGAAGATTTAAATTAGGTAATTCAATTTAAAAAATATTGACATTCAAATGTTGGCGCCAGAACACAGATTCACGTGACATGACGTCCTTGAGTCGATGGTTCATAGGGCGTGAATATGGTTACCAAGGAAACACGAAGGAGTGACGTCAAAAACTCAATGATGCTGTTTGAAATAACGTTCCGTTTTACGTAATTTATAATAAAGATAATTTGTAAAGGAATATTTTTTTGAATAATCTTTAATTAAAGCACTTTTCAAAACCACTTAAAATTATGCCCACCCTTACACTAAAGGAGGCGTAAAAATAAGTGAATTTAAGTCAGCCGTTCGCTACCCACGCATCGTCTTAAAGGGTAGCGTAGGTGTTTCTATAAGCAGTCAAAATATCAACTGAACTCCGTAAGCTCCTTCGTGGAAATTCTAGGTCAGAACTTTTAAATACATTTGCGGAAATTTTTGTAGAAAGATTAAGTAGATTAGATTTTTTATAATATAAGTAAATAGAACGATACAATTACCACTCACGCATAGTTCTTCCTATTATAAGTCATTTCTTTCAAACGTCGATTAAGATCCAGACAGGAAATTCCAAAATCTCGGATCTCAAAATTACCAATAACACATATTATTATTAAAACTATTGGTCGCCAAGTGGTCGAAATTCGACCATAATACTAGCTTTCTGCACTCCTTCTCCATATAAACTTTAACTATGCCAAATCTCACACTCCTCCGTGCGCGCAATATGCTTCAAAAGGGGTACAAAGTTTTCTCTTCACGTATTAATATATAGGTATAGATCCTATTCACTACTGCTATTTACTCCTCCAGCGACCCGAAGAGAGTCGTCGCCTCATAAACGAGAGCTTTCCACTTTCCGCAGTATCTCGCCAATTATTGTCTTCACGATCTCACGCAGATCGACTTCCAGGATATATTACCAGTGCAGTGGTATCTGGGGCGGCCCACCTGTCTGCCTCCGGTCGGTTGACCCATATACAGATTTTTTTTTCATGTAGTGCGGATAATTTGTAGAGTGATTCAGTCTCTGTTCATAAATGCAACCGCAGTATTGGGTATACACTTTAAAACAAATCGAAAATTTGACTTAATAAGGGCGAGACGCTTAATTTACTAGCGCAAGCCATACAAAATTAAATTTTTATTTTGTTTTGGGGTGAATTTTAGTACCTACTACGGTTGCTTTTGGGAACGGACACTGAATCACTCTGCAAATTTTGCGCACATATACATTTTATTTTTCCTGTATGCTTTATTGACTCCTCGATCCCCCATGCGTCTGACGTGACCGAGCCCACGTAGTCGATGCTATTTCGATTAGGCTCGGCCACAAGCTCCTCGATTTCAGTATTCTTCCGGACTCTCCTACTGCCATCCAGTCTTTTTGCTGGACCCGAGATCTTTCGGAGAACTTTTCTTGGATTCAAATTCCCACAAATATATATTAGTGTGACTTGACTACTTTTCTTTTGAATATAGGTCAGTTAAACTACCAGCAATGTATGCTTTCCATAAGTATAAGTGTTCTTACTAGCTTATTGCCACATTTTTGTAAAAGTTTCGTAACTTCATAAGTTTGCAGAAGTCTCGGAATTTTTACATCTTAAGTGCTTATGACCTGATTTCAAAGTTTTCTCCCTACTTCGGACTAAGTGTGGTTTTAAGTCAGATAAAACGAGCGATATTTATCTGCAAAATGGTGTTATTTTTTTGTTTCGTTTCCTACTCCATCATAAGTTTACAAATATCCGACTTAAGTCTCAAAATTTACTCTCCAAAATCTTGATTTCAAAATACGATTGGTTCTCAAATGAGATCCCGTGAGTCAAAAAGGGGTCAGCTGAAAATCAGCACTGGGCATTGATGTCTGACATACGCTGAACTGAAACTTTTTGGTGCAGCCGTGAGGCCCACGTGATTGTATCATGACTTACCAACATACTTTATCTATCTTATGATTATTTTAATTTTGTTTTTTCTCTCTTTTGGAACTACAATTTAAGACATTTTGAATAATATAATCTTAGATTATTGATTGGTTGTCGCAGCCGCTCCAACTAGATTCCGCCGGCGTATTAATAAAATGCGGCAAAACATACTACGCAAGAATAGGCGTACTCGAGTGAGTCGGTCAGATTAAAATGCCGGTTGGCGTAGTAAAACTGTGCAAAAACAATACAACCATTTAAAAAAACACTGGGATATGTACCATCAGGAAAGATTGTATAATTTCCGAAATAATTTCAACATTAAATAAACAAACCATGAATGACAATCACCACCATGACAATCACATGTCAAATGAGTTGACGCATTCAAGGAGCCATTTTTCTTAGGTAGTGCGGTATCTAGTTGGAGCGGCCGCGACAACCAATCAATAATCTAAGAATATAATATAAAAGAAAATAAATAGCAAATAATTCTACGTCATATTAAAAAAAAAAACAAAAAAGAGCAGAACAGTCTCTGAACCTTGGTCTTACAGCGGTCTCAGAGCCTACAAAAACCTTACATCAAAATAACCTACATCCCAGTCTCAAAATACGGTCTGTTCTCAATTTTCGCTCAACACCAAAACAAATATGCGACGACCAGAGATACCTTCGCACGTAAAGGTCCTGCCATTACGGCTGTCTCATATTTTTGCCGGGAGCTCAATAAGCGGAGGCACGGCCAAGTTTGCCAACCTCTTCTAATTAATTTCTACTCCGTGCCGGTAAAGTGGGAACTTTGTGTGTGGGTTGAGCGATGAGATTTTAGATGGTGAGTTTTTGATTATACTCGGTCCTATTATTTTAGTATTAGTTCAGAATTGTTTAAGTTTGTTGTTTTGTGAAAGTGACATGTTCATGTGTGAACAAACCTCCTTTAATAAATAAATATTTTTGACGACACGGTTGGTGCAGTAGCTAAGCGATTAGCTATACGCTACGTGCCGCGGGTTCGATCCCCGCACAGGCCGCCCGATTACGTATATTAAATATGACAATTGCCGTCGCAAATAAATGTCCTATTCCGTATTCTCTTATGAAAACGTCTATAAGCGAGAAAGGGATGCATTAAATTGTTTGTTGATCGCTGTGGCTGTCAGATTTTTGTTACGTAATCAAAACGCGGGTGTGTGTGCTTAACAATGTATGTTTGTAAACTGTAGGTAAACTCGAAATAAGAGAAATACAGTTGATGAGCAAATTTAAAAAAAAAGTAACGAATGGGTAAATGCTCTGTTTTTATACTGTCACAGTATCTGCGTCAATTGCAGCCAGTACCTCTACCATGAGTTTTCCGTGCCGTCTAACGTTCACGTTCTCATGCAATATTTGTATAGTGACTTTAGTTCACTATTTATACCGCTAGAGGCGCTGAAAAAATTCCCATACAAATATTGCATGTGAACGTGAATGTTAGACGGCACGGAAAACTCATGGTAGAGGTACAGAACAGTACGAATGTCTACGGTTCGTCACTTAGCGAGTTAAAAGTAAAATTAGCCCGCTCTTGTTTTGTGCCTTGTACCACAAGTTTATGGGACTTTACACGGGTGATAGTGTAACTTTACTGAGCTCCGAATTGGTGAGATTAATTCTATAACAAAAGCGTTTGATCTGGCCGAGTGGCACTCGAAACTGTTGTATGTTAACTGTGGCTTTGTGTGTTTTCTTACATCTGTTTAGTATGTGGAAAGAGACACAAGATGTACCTATTAGATATACAACGTGTATTGGAAATGCGTGGTCGTATTTAAGGGTGTGGATCAGACCATCAAACTGAACAACTTTCTCTATGGGACCAAAATCGTAATCGCGAAAAAATTATCAGCTGTCCCATACGTTTGGGTCGAGTAGGTCTTGAAGTTTTGTATGGAACAGCTGATAATGTTTTCGGGATAACGATGTTGTTCCCATAGAGAAAGTTGTTCAGTTTGATGGTCTGATCCACAGCCTTAAATATGACCACGCATTTTTCATACACGTTGAATAAATATACAAGATCCGACCATTCTAGTCCCGATCCCTTTAAGGGCTTTTTGTACTTATTATTATGAACGACTTTTAATAGAAGACCAACCCTGAAATTGTGAAAATAAATCTGTTGTTCTATAAGTCAAGTAATATTGAATTATTTAAATGGAACAGCATATTTTTTTCGCGTTTTCAGAATTCCTCCCATAGTACGTAGTAATAGTTAGTATTTTTTGCCCATAGTATCTAGAAAGGTTGGGCTTCAAATGTATAAAAAATACAGTTTTTGATGCACGAAAGAGTAGGTACTAGACAACAAAATGGCGTTTGGAAATGAAATGATCTTAATTTGCTTGAAGCATGGTACATAAAATAAGTTCTTAATGAGTTACGTTCGACAAACTTCGTCATAGTTTTGAGGCATACAACATTTCTATTAATAACTAATAATTAAATAATATAAAAAAAAATATATACATAAGAGAAAAATGAATAATGAGGAATAAAGGTATACATTTTTAAAATCTTTTCACGCCAAAAAGCGTGACCTCAAATTGATATAAAGTTCGTTCGTCTAAAAAAAAGAATTATCTACTAGTATTTATTTACCATTATTTGGCCTTCATTTTATTACGTTCATAAAAAATTGAGACATGCCTCTTAGATTTATAACCTTTGTTACAAAAGGTTTCTACGTGGTCTGTGTAGTTAGTTAGATTTCAAGACAGACTGAAAAATATCTATATACCTATTGAGCTGGAGAATTTAAATATTGATAATATTAGAATTGCGAATATTCAACGGATTTATTGAGTTTATAAGAAATAGAAGTCTAGACGTATTTTTTCAATATTCAAGTTTCAGTTATCTTTTGTAGTTCTTTTAACTTTGATACATTTTTTTTATGCCTCAAAAATATTAGTAGCAGCTCTGCAGCAGTCTATTCTTAAAGCCAGCATCAGTATTGATCGTCCACAGGCTTTCTGATACATCTTTTATTGTATCAATATGGAGAACAACGGCCTTAACCTTAGACAATAGGCTTGTCACGGAGTTATAGGGGTCCGAGTCACGTACCAATGACTTATCTTCGGTCTACAAATAATAGACCAATAATAATGTTTATACACGCCTTCGTCGAGACTTTATGAGAGAAAATTGCTTCTAATACTGCCCACGCGACTTTTCGTGCTTTATTTATCATAGCATTTTGCTCAAGAATTGACATATGAACAAACGAACAGTGCATTAAGGGTAGGTTGCACCAAGTGCTACGTTATTGTTACTGTCAAAGTTAACTTTAACAGTAACATTAACAATGACCATAGAATTTAACTATCCACTGTTGCACCGTCATGTAAAATGTAAAAGTTAAAGTTTGACAAGTGACAAGACGTTTTATATAGGTTATATTCGACGAGTCAGACAGTAGTTACAAATAGTTAACATTAACAATAACAATAATCAACGAAGCGTGGGCGGTTAACGGTTACAGTTAAAATTATGACGCTAGCTAACAATTGTCAAATGGTGCAACAATTTTTTTGCTTAAACCGGTACTTTAACTAAAGATCCCATGTCTTTTATAGTTAAAGTAAGATGGTGCAACCCAGGCTTACACACTTAATTTTGCTATCGACCTCAAACTAGAGAAAATATTTCAATTGAAGTACATCTTCATAACCTTTCATAACATCATAATATATATAAAGTCCCGCACAGGTTATTATATTTCTATTATCAGAATGTTTCTCAAACAAAGTATCTTTCAAGTCCCAGTCCTTTCAGAGGTTATTGTACTCATCATGAGCAACTTTTCATAAAGGACCAAACGTTTTTATACATCGTGTATCAGAAATGCGTGATCAAATATAAATAAATAAAATAAAAATATAATTCATTTAATTCAGGTAGGTAATATAAACCATATAAAAAATATTATAATAAAAAAACCCAAAACAAAACAAATACAATAAAAATAAAATGACAGATAAAAGCAGCCACACAACATGCTAACCGGCATTATAGACAACATGTCTGCCACAGTAACGCCGTATGTAAAGGCAATCTACTCTGCCAGCGATCATCGCCAGGACGGTATTGGAGCTGGCCCGCACCTTGCGCACTAAGGACGCACACCGCTTGCGCATAAAGGCACGTCGTATTTATGATACACCTAGATATCTAGGTGCAGACTTGTACCGTGCACCTAGAATTACGAAGTTTTGAAAGTGCCTGCAAAGGCCCAGTTGAAATTAAAAACTTTTACTTTAATAATAGGGGGGAATTACATAGAATAACCGACATAACTTGCAGATTCAGCAAGGTGAAGCTGGCCACATCTGCCGAAGGACTCGTTAGAGCTGACGAGTCCTTGAACGGTCGTTTACTTACCACTTTATAATTGTTTAAGTACTTCAATTTCTAGTCCAGTAATCTACATACTTAAAGCAGACGGTTTTCTCAGACTAACATCCACAAAATCCCTTAGGACGAGCTGTACCACAAAAGAGCTGCGGATTTAGTGCGGGCGACCACTTGCGAAACATTTAGAAATACTTCAAACTTGGGCATTACAAATGATAAGTTTAACTTTGGGGACCGCAGACTCTTGGATCGAAAGTGCTTCTATACAAGTGAACTCTCAACTCTACTTAGTGTAGTGCTTTAGGGCAAGAAAGACTTCTTGTGTGTATGTTCCATTTTTAACCCCCGACAATAAAGAGGGGTGTTATAAGATTGTAGTGTGTATCTGTGTATCGTAGCTCCAAAATGGATGGCCCGATTTCAATGTTGTTTTTTAATTGAGAGCTAGTTTAATCGGGTATCATATTCTTAGCTATGTTTCATGAAATTCTTTTCAGCCGTTCAAAAGTTATAGACGTAAGACCCTAACTTTCTAGTTAGTGATCCTTTTAACAGGTTCACTGCCACAAAGGTCACCGGTGACCTCAAACAATTAATTTTATATTATGTCTATCGTCTGGCAGTTGAACAAGTAAACGACCCGCCTGGTAGTAAGCGGTTACCGTAACCTAAGGACGTTTGCAACACCAGGGGCGTCACTCACGCGTTACCGACTCTACTACTAGTCGTGTTGGACGATAACACGACGGTTACTCAAGGAGTACCGTTACAAACACAACACTGCAAAAGAGAGTTATTTGGCAACGATATTCTTTAAGGGAGGTACCTACTTAGTGTACTCGGGTAGTTCCAATTTTCAGAGCAAAGTCCCTCTATGCCCAGTGGTTCTTGACCGGTAGTCCGCGGACCACTGGTGGTCCCTGGAAGAACCGAAGAGGTCCACGAAGCCATCCTCAAAATATTAAATAAGTGACAACAACCGTTTATTTATTTGCATTTACTGTAGGTATATTACTTCCATACAGTTGGTGGTCCGTGGCAAGACAGAAATTTTGTCAAATGGTCCCTCATCAGTCATCACTAAAAGGTTAAGAACCACTGCTCTATGCCCTACCTCTTTTCTTGCGAGCTTATTTCGAACTTAACATTAGTTTAGCAGCCTATAAACCTGATTACCTACGATTATCCTGTATCAATTAACAAACGCACGTAAACACATTAGTGGTTAGCATCAGAGTTACCTATTGTAGTTAAAGTCACATGAAATGAAGCTAACGCAACGATTGGTTGCGTCAGTAATTAATATAGAATAGATCTTTATTACATGCAAACCAGATACAGGCAGTTATGAAACGTCGAGACTCTAGGTGCGCGGTTCCAAATAGTAGGTCCTATAGAGAAGAACTAGTATGAAACTCCATGGAAACACTTTTAAAATAATAGATTACAATCTTGATCGGTACAATGATGTACCCGCACGGAACAAATATTTGTATGATCTACAGATAGTTGTTTCTGGTCTGGTTGTGTGTGCATGTGACATGTATGTTTGTAAACTGTACCCTCGATAAGCAGAAATCCTAGTGAGGAGCAAGGTTTTAATAAAAAAAATAAAAAATTAAGGCATCTCGATTATTATTGTACACAAATGTGTACAATAATAATTACCGACGCGCCTAAAGTTAATTCACACATATATTAGGACGACGATCAAGTTAATAATAGGACCCTTTTCATTCGCTGTCCGCAAGATAGTTTAAATTGTAGTTCGCAATAAATTGGTTAGTTTCAATTAAGGGCCCATCCACACTTGATACTTTTAGCAGCAGAATCGCGAGTTTTCGCGTTCGTTATTCACTTTTTGTAAGCAAAAGGCAGCCAACGATTCTGCTGCTAAAAGAATCGAGTGTGAACGAACGCTAAATGGTGCAATTCGCTACATTTTGTTAATCCATTTGTTCTCTCATCTGCCATGGCAATTTTACAAAATTTTCTTATTTATTTTGTAATCAGGTTTGTTTAGTTTAGACTTGGTCCTATATTGTCCTCACTTAACTTGTCAAAAACAATGTACTTTCTTAAAATATTGTAAGAAATTCTCAATTTAAAAGAGTAACCATGGAGTTCCTTGCCCGTTTTTCTCCATATACTAGGTACATTTTGCAATGTGGCACCTATTCATCAACATAACTACCTGACTGTGACTGTGTCTGACTATTCATAAGTACCTGATGGTCTATAATATAGACCATCAGGTACTTATGAATAGTCAGACTCTAGGTGCCAAATATAAGTCAAAAATAAGATATATTTTTATTTACGAGTATATAGACTCTATTTAAATAAAAATATATCTTATTTTTGACAAAAATAGGTAATGTTTAATATAGGTATTAGGTACTACAGTTTGTTCCCTAATGTAATAAAAAAAAAAAAAAAAATTGTATGTAATAGAGATGTATTAAATTGAAAAAAAAATGGCGGTGTGAAAGTCTATGTAACATACCTATTCATCAACATGTAATGATCAAAATTTTTCAGTTCGTTGTGTAGGCAAACCGCGCTTTCGATATACTTACCAATGAAGCGATTAAAAAATACTTCAAGAGCATTTTTCTTGAATACTTTCTTTAGTTTTACAATATTATTTATAATAAAATAATAAATCTCCATAAGTTGTAATCCAAATCAGGTTTATTAGTTTACCTACGAGTACTTTGTAAAAAAAACACAAGTTTTTGAATATTTACAAACATTTTGATGAATGAACCTCTTAACTAGTTCTCATAAAAATTTGGGTTCAACAGAGAGTCTAGTCTCCTGAGTCTAGGCGGGTCATATACGGTATATAAAAAAAAAAAGATATGTAACATGTCCCGGCAAGAGAGTACCTATGCAGGATATTTTTTATGTAGTACATAATTTATAGAGTGATTCAGTGTCTGCTCCTAAATGCAACCGCAGTATTGGGATACACTTTAAAACAAACGAAAATTCGACTTAGTATGGGGGACACGCATAATTTACTAGCGCAAGTCATACAAAATCAAATTTTATTTTGTTTTGGAGTGAATTTTAGTACTGCGGTTGCATTTGGGAAAGGACACTGAATCATTCTGCAAATTTTGCGCACTGCATAAAAAATGTTCAGTATAATCTGAGTAAAACGAAAAGATAGCTTATGGCCATCATTAAACAAAACATTCCTTGTCATTTCTTGTCAGTTGTCACTATCAAAATGGCGGAGAGGCGCAGTAGAGCGCGTGCGCTTGGAATTTGTATGCCTCGTTCTCAGGAGACTAGAGATTTTTTAAATCGCTTTTATTAGCTTCACTTGTAACTATGTAAAAAAATCTTGGAAGTTAAATTTGACCCACTTCCCGGTTTCCGATTGAGCTGAAATTTTGCATACACGTTTAGTTTGGATGACAAAAGCGTTTTATTTAGTTTTTTTTAACTATAATATTTTTATGATTTATTTAAAAATACCCGTGTGTATTTAATTAATTAACAAAATTTCATGACAGCTACCAAAATTATTTAGACAAACCAGATCCATTAAATAAATGTTAGTCAGATGGCTCGTACAAATCGTTCTTTAGTGACAAATAACTTCATAACAAATGATTTTACTACGGGACCCTAGGTTATGCGTGGTTAGAGGTTCACTTGGCATTTTTCTTATTACGATTTCATGAAAAAATTTGGTAATTTTTTTGTAAAACTTTTGACAAATAGTGGGCATTACTTTTTCAGTATAAAATAAATATAAAGCTAAAATCATAGAACAAAATTTAACATCTGTTTCATATTTTTGATAAATTAAGTTACTTAAGTTAGTTGTTTTTATTTTGCATATTTGATTTAGAAATTACTAGATCAAAATAGATCCTGTGCAAGGCTAGGCAAGCAAGGCTAGATAACTTTAAAACAAGCAACAATTATTTATTTACCGTACCGTACCTATTTTGGCCGTACAGGTAGGTACGGCCTCTCCTCAACAATTATTATTTATTAAAAAAAAAATAAAAAAAAATCCATAACCAGCACTATCGTTTCTCCTGGATCGTGATTAGAAGGTTATGAACATTGTTATCTCACATGCGCACACGCACATCAACAACTATCAGAATCTGTAGGCCGTACAAATTATTTGTTCGAAGGGCAAGCACGATTTTTTTTTTGACGTTACCTTTAATTTAAAAAATACTCGTTTAATATACATTTTTATGAAATAAGTGTGTATGTTGCATAAAATTAAACAAAAATGTGATAATAATATTGTATTTTTTATTCATAATTTATTTATTTATTTATACTTTATGTACAGAGGCGGAATTAATGCCTTAGGCATTTTCTACCAGTCAACCTATGGGTGATGCAGAGAAAAAAGGATGGTAGGTGCACGGACAAGATAATTATACTGGAAAAAAGTAAAATAAGCATAATTACTAAAAATCATAATCATAGCCATAATTTCCTTACGTTAATGTTACGATACGTCACAAACATTCGTGCTCAGCTAATTGGGCGGGAATCGAACCCGTAACACAGAAAGTTAATCAACTGGCCAATATTGCCGCAGATCTATACATAAGTCTATTTCAAATATTTTTGTTTTTATTAGACCCATAATTTTGTGTTCTCACGAGAGCTATAAAATATATCACTAAAGTAGGACACAATCTTGTTCCAAAAAACAAAGCCCAACTTATGTTCACGAAAACACACAAAAACCCAGTTACAACCCCTCCAACATATTTCGACTTAAGTAAATAAGTAAATTTCCTCAAAGTCGTTGGCAACTTGTGTTGTTCGTTGTACATTAACGTCGTTTTCGTAAAGGATCTCGGGAACAGCCAACTGTTTATCCTATCGAATAAAATAACTAAACTTTGCCAGTTTTGATAATAATGATTTGTCTTTATATACGAAGACTTCGCTGTTTGTGATACAAATTATTGTAGCAGTAAAGTAAGGAAATAGTCCTGTTTTCTGTAGACAAACTTCCGTTTTGGTATTATACGTATTAAGTAATAAAAAAACTGTTCTTAATAAGGATATCTTAGAATAGAATAGAATAGAATAGAATAGATCTTTATTTCATGTAAACCAGATACAGGCACTTATGAAATGTCGAGACTCTAGGTGCACGGTTCCAAATAGTAGATCCTATGGAGAAGAACCGGCAAGAAACTCCTTGGAAACTCTTTTCAAATAAATAAATATTATTATATAATATCATGTTAATGATGTCCACCGTATCTACTTCTGCTATACCTACGTATAGTATAATACAACTAAGAAGTAACATGGATGTACAACCAATGGCATTTGCTCGTTTAAATAATTTTACAACTTATTGCATCAGCTTAAATATGTTTTACTGCAGTACTAATAAACATTCGTGGTCTTGAAGACCCGCCCAGTTCGGAACTGATCGGTTTTACGAAGTTTTCCGACACGACTTCTTAGTTGTGTCGTACTACTTATAACACAAATAACTCTGTGGGCCGAGCACGAATATATTTTTAAAGTATCGTAAGGTTAACGTAAGTAAATTTTGAATAATAAATACTTAACGTTTAATCCATGATATTTTTTGTAAATACATGAATTATATTTACATTATCATGAAACAAAGTCAAAGGTTTTTATTTTAACTGGGCCTTTGCAGGCACTTTACACTTACTGCAATGAATAGCAACTAAATGCAGTTACAACATAAATAAAATGTTGTGGTGTTTGATACTAGTCGTGAGTTCATTAGCAAGCAAAGCGGACTCTCCACTCTATAAAGATACCCGGAAAACATTAACATAAAATAGATAAACTTAACCTAAATCTAAAACTAAGTTTAACCCCAAGAAAATACTTCCCTACACAATATTAAACTCCAGTGTAGGTATTCAACTTAACACAACGGATATTAGAAGGTTCGACACGGTTCGCAGGCTTCGGAGATCGTGTGGGGGATAGCGGATGCCATCAAATGACGTCATGAAGGCTCTATACAATCTACCCAGGCCTGAGGTGAGAGCGTTTGGGCCATAAAAGCCTATTTTGTAAAAGGAAGTCTTGGGTATAGTATAGAACGTTTTTGCCCGGAATTTCGCCCGATTACTGGCCAGAAATTGGCTTGTAGTTTGTATATGTTGTATAGTAACAAATTGTGCTTTTAAAAGGCGCTTTTTCTTTTCTTGGGTATTAGGCTAGTTTTATTCATAAACCTTTAACAATAACGCCTTTTCGTGGTGGTAACAGAATTTGAATTACCATTATAAATCAAATAATGAGTAGGTATCAACATTTCTATAAAATATTACAATGTATATATACATTTTGGCATAGTGTGTGTAGTATGTACCATAGGATACTTAAATAAAATAAAAAACTGAAAAAATTACTGTTGCATGCCCATAACAGGCGGAACATGATGTACCTCAAATATTGTTAATATCCCATAACCATGTTTCTTGCAAATAAACATTTCTATTTCTATTATTTTCTAGTACTTTAAATCAAGCTGCAATGGCACATCTTTCCATAAGTCCATGCCATACTAACATTTAAAAAAAACAAACGATCAAAATTATATTAAAACAAATAAGATGGCAATTCAAAAATCAACTTTCACCAGATGCAAAATACAGCAAAATTATGAAATACTTCCTACAACCAAAAACAATAAAATGGAATGGCCAAACTATGCCATATAACCAATATTTCTACAAGACGAACAGCCAACAGCCTCGTCTATGACTTACAACGTATTTTACGACTGAGCTCTACAAACACTGAGAAATTATCAATGGAGTGGTGATAAACATTTCTGTCACTAAAATCAAACTCAAACAAATGCCATGCGTCGAAGAGAAATAATTTTGTCATTGAAAGAAGAAAAACTAACAAAGAAAATACATTTATTTTGGACTAGACACGAAACAACACATTGCATAAATAGAATACAAAAGATGAGCAAAAAAGGAGAAAAAAAATGTGCTGTTGGCATGCCAGTACCGAATGGATTGCCAACTCAGCATTGGACGATTGTCAACGCATACAGCGTGTTTTTTAATTGGCATCTGCTTCTGTGATGTGCGTGGTTTGTATCTTTTAACACCATGTTCATAATGAAAACGCCCACTACTGAATCTAATCAACATCTACAATCAACGTTCAAAAGAAAATATTGCTATTAACACAACGCTGAAAAACTAATTCGTGATCATTGTTTGTTGATATTCGCAGGGAAAGAAACTCTACATCCTCTTGACATCCTGAGTCGCTTCTTATGGCATTCACGGAAAGGTGCGGATTGGAATATTCTTTACCAGGAACCACATGGCGCAAAAGACTTGCAGCAACACTTAATTATTCCATTTGCTCCCTTCTCTGTGTTTACGACTGGGCTCCACAAACAATTCCAATTTGTCCTAATGTCTCTATAAACGAGCTGTAGCTGAGAAAAACTTTTGTCATTTATATAGAACCGATGATACAAGGCTCAATTGTAACAGTCCTGTTGCCTGTTACACAGGCTATTTGTCAAAAGTTTGTCAATTATTTTGTGTGGAATTCTTTGTGGAATGATTAGGGTAAGCTCGGTTTTGTTTCAGATACAGGAAGATATGCAGAATGTAAAATTGAAAAATTATTTCTACCTGCAAAAGAGTAGTGTTATTTGACTACGATATTCTGCAAGGTGGAGGTACTTTCTTGCACGTCGGGCAGCTGAGCGGAAAGTCCTGATGCCTTACCTCTCTTAAAATCTTTTGATACCACATGATGTCAACGAATATTACACAAAAGAACTCTTCTCAAAGCCTGGATTCTTAAATTTGTATCCTCCCCTAAAATTCAGACCGAGAAACAGCAACATATAAATCATAAATACAGCAGTCCGTTTGCCATCCGCGGCCAAACGAGTATACAATGGGGGTGGGCAGGGAGGCAGCTATCAAACGCTAGTTAGGTGTCGCTGCGGTTCCGATCCGCAACGAAAAGTGAGAGATTCGAGTTTAAAAATAGACTGCAGTGAAAATAAAATCGGTGTATTGCTTTGTTTCTGATTTAAAGGATTTTTTTTATTGTTTGTTCGTCTACGAATGAATTTGTAAAATGTATGTTTTCTTTACAATTGTGGATACCTCACGCGTATACTTACCACTTGCGTAATAGTTTTAACCCCCGACAAAAAAGTGGGCTGTTATAAATTTATAGTGTGTATCTGTCTGTGGCATCGCCAAAACGGATGCACCGATTTCAATGTAGTTTTTTTAATTGAAAGCTAGTTTAATCGGGTGTCATCTTAGCTATGTTTCAAGGAAATCTGTTCAGCCGTTCAAAAGTTACAGCTCTTTTTCTAGTTAGAGTCGAGAGTTTTTGACTATTAGGTTATCAATAACTAAATTATAGAAGGAAATGAATCGCGATAACTCTAAGAACTGTATAATTTTTAAGTATAAACATAATAGCTGGAGCTAGTTGGAGTCGGGGGTTATTGACGGTTAGGTTATCATTACCTGTCAAATACACGCAACAAACTTGTATCAAGATTGATGCTGTTCTTTTAGGCGCTGCGCAAACGTAGACACTTTAGTGTCTTGTGTTGGATACAAGGAACTGGCAACTAGCAATAAATATTTTATTTTCATATAATGACTAAGAAATCGACCACTTTATACGCAGATGCAACCACTGTGGTTTCCAGTTACTTCCACTAAACACCCACCGTTCTCCGATCAAAAAGTGTTTGATAATAGCTACTAGAAACTAAACAGTTTTTTGTAGAAAACTTAAGCAATATTATTAAATTTCGATACAAATACTTCGCCGATATCCATTGTGACACTGGCGGAATACAACCACTTTACTGTTCCCGGTGTCCGGAAGGCTTACTATGAACTCTTACAGCAGGCCAGAAATTGAACTGCCAAGACATTCCCAGTATGAGCTGACCTCGCATTGTATAGGCTTTTCGTACAGTGAAAAGTCAGTTTATACAGGATGTCTCTGGGCTGTTCAATTTCTGCCCTGCTATAAGAGCTCGTAGTTAGCCCCCAATAGTAGCAACCGGCGACAGTGTCCGGTTGCCGCTACCGGACACTGCAACCAAGGATTTCTGTGATAGTGTCATGGTATCGGTAACAAAAAGTGCCTACGTTTGCACAGGGCCTTATGTTTCAATGCATTTCGAATGCATGAAAACAACAATAATTTTATCATGCAAAACATGTTGAACTACGCAAATACCTGATCCGTATCGATCGTGTGACAGTCTATCCTCTCTGGGGATGCTGCAAATATCCTTATGCAGTAGAATCCAATATTTTTGTATTACGTCACGCCAAACAATATCTGTCGAGACACTATACGTGATGATGTGGGTTGACGTGTCTGTGTGGAATATTGAGGTAATATTTTGTAAAGTGCCATGTAAAACATTTTATTTATTTTATCATTCATGTTTATATTCGTGCGGCTTCCCTGGTGACCCGCTGCTTCCTGTCTTCACAAGTTAATTTTATTGACGCTTCCCTTGTTTTCATAATTGGGTGGCTTGAGTGTTATGTATGCACCTACTTGTATTGTTTAAATTATAGTGGTAGATAGTTAGATACTTATTATGATCTTTGCTGTTCTTTTTTTGTAATATTGTGTACCTAAATATAGTTTTTTTTTTAAATAGGTTCTTCATTAATTTTTAATTCTTCACTTTTGTTTATTTTACCTTTTTTGCCTTGCCTTCGTCCGTGTGTCACTGTAGGGGTGCCAACTGTAAATCAACGCGGGGCTCTCCACGCGCCCAGCAAATGCTGAGCTGGCTACCCTTTCGGCAACTTATTACAATATTTTATAATGACAATTTAACTTTTATTAAAAAAAAAACTTTTTTTGTTTTCTCATGTGTCTGTTTTTTTGTTTGTAACATAAATCTTTAAGATTTATGTTATTTTTTATTTAATTTTTCTCTTGTGTCTTGTCACTGCAGTCCATGCTGAATAAATGTGTTCATTCTTTTCTTTCTTTCTTTAGTTTTTAAATAAATGGTAATTTAAATTATGTCAAAGTTAATAGATAATATTAAAAAAATTACAACTCTTTAAGTACACAAGGCTTAACTTCCTCAATTTTCCATACGCAAGTCAACCCTTTAGAATAAGTTACAATACGTAGCGGGTTAATGACCTATAAAGCTTCGCTGATTCGTTCGCTAATGTGTTTTTAATGGCGTACATTTTGCTATTGAACTGTCATTTAATATGGCTAACAGAATTTACGAGAACATACGCCGCTTTGTTGATATTTGCGGCGAGAATTTATGACGACTTTCGGATAATTATTACGTGAAACGGATTTTTTTGGGTATTTTTTTGTTTCGGGAGCAGTTTGGGGTGAAAATAAATGATTTTAGGTTTATTTCATAGGATACATTTAGTGTCCGAGTATGTAGTGACTAAATCACAATTTTTTCTAGAATTTTACTAATGCCTAAGATTGGCTTGAGACTACAGTCAAAAATCTTCACACATTTTCTCAACACTATAATAACTCATGAGAATAGATACTTCCGAGTGTATCCGAGACCGCTGTAAGTGCGACCCTCCTGACCTAGTAAGCCAATCCTTTTCAGGATGCGGGGAGGCGGGGTGTGCACGGGTTATACACATCATAGATATCTAGTGTTCAAATATAATACTATACATACAGAATATTTCTTTATGTAATGCGTATAATATTTAGACTGATTCAGTCTCTGCCTAAATTCGTACTTTCAAACAAAATGAAAATTCGACTCAGTATGGAGGACACGCATAATTTACTAGCGCAAGTCATACAACATCATATGTTTATTTTGTTTTGGAGTAAATTTTAGTAACGCGTTTGCATAATATAATGTGAACGGACACTGAATCACCCTGAAAAATATGCGCACTACATAAAAAAAATATCTATAGTTTTTATTCAAATGGAAAGTCACTGGGAAAGCTAGGCTTACGGTGGTCGAACTATAGTTGTATTATTTAAAGTAACTATCGACTGCTTTTCCCGTCAAGAAGAGTAATAGTTATTTGTTATACAAGAGTGCAAAGTTGCTTTTTAACCGCGTGTTCATTTTTGATGACCGAGCAAGCGAAGGATTCTAAAATTGAATCACGAGCGCAGCGAGTGATTCAAAATTAGAATCCTGAGCGTTAGCGAGGGAATCAAAAGAGCACGAGGTGAAAAATCTTTGCACTCGAGTGCAACACGTAACTTTTCATTCCACCTCAGCGAGGAAATGACTAAATGCAAAAAAAAAACGTTTAATTCACAAACTTAGTGCACACGATGTTCTAAATTCAATTTACTTTATCCTCTAGAGAATAAAAACGGCTTTTCCACTCAGATATTGAAGATTAAAAATACTCTTTCCGAGATGGTGGGATGAAAATTTACTTTATCCTCTAGAGAATAAAAACGGCTTTTCCACTCAGATATTGAAGATTAAAAATACTCTTTCCGAGATGGTGGGATGAAAAAAATATTATAGAAGACATTTTCTATGAAGTCTATAACAATATCACGAGAAACAAAAGTAGTATTTCTTAAAAAAAAGGTGACTTTTCTAATCTATTTATATGAATATTACCTATTATAACTTCCAAACTATATTTATATCTTAAATATATTATTTTCAATACATCTGCATGTGACATAGGAAAACAGAATTGTTCTAAAAATAAAATGATAAGCAATTGGCCCATGTGTTATTGATAACATTTCTATGACATTTTCAATTGATACAAAGATGTCTGACAGTGGCACTTCTTTTTTTATGAGTGGATGTACCTGTGCGTGACATTGTTTTCGCGTTGGAATTTCCATATTACCCTATATCGATCAGTTTATAAATAAAGTATCTATGGCAACGGAATATAGCGTGAAGTTATGGTAGATCAGCGAGGTTAAGCAGCGCTTACCGCGGTCAGTCTTTGGATGGGTGACCATTTCTTCTAACATCGAAACCTCTCTGTGCCTCGGAAAGCACTTTAAGCTGTTGGTCTCGGTTGTCATACGATTTTCAATGACAGTCATTACGGGAGTTAGCAGCCCCAGAAATGACTGACAACCGGTCTAACCTTAGGGTATCAGTGTCTCCCAGAAATTCCTCTCTGTGCTCTCCAGCACCTCCGGCGCCGCACGGAGACTGCCGAAGTGTCACGAAGCTAGCCGCAATTGACGCTTGCGTTTTGTAGCGCCCATTGATATTCCATTTATTTATTTCAGACTCATATTGTCCATACAAACACAAAAAATACAAAAAAAAAAAAAACAAAAAAAAAATGATAATCATTGTGGTGACCAGTGGTGACCATTTGTATTGACTATTCCGACATCTTTCTTTTTAACCGACTTCAAAAAAGGAGGTGGTTCTTAATTTGGATGTTAATAAAAAAAAATGTATGTTCGGGCATAACTCCCTCATATAAATAGACGGATCGCCTTTAATTCTTCAATGCACCTAGCTTGGCAGTGGCACCGACTTCAGAAGCTGGTAAGTTTTTTAAGAAAATTATTTTATACTTTTAAGTTTTCTGAAGTCGGTTTTTACTTTTTTTAAAGTTTTCAGTTATAATTTCAGTTTCTCGACTTAATTATTTTGTAAATAAATGTATGCAAAAGTGTCAAGCGTATTGTTTATGTATGCTGTATCCCCATTTCGCTAAAATCACATTTAGTGAGAATCGTGTTTCATCTGATTCAAGGTATTTTCTTTAGAGGAAAACCGAATCAAACAACAATTGCATCAAGGAATCGCCTCACGACTCAATTTTCTTTATAAATCATACTATGTACCTTTCTTCGCCATTCTTTGCCCTACTTCTCAAGGAAAAATCCTTCGCACACACGAAAGGTTATCAAACGAAATGTAAATTCGGCCTCAACATAAATTTCTTTAAGGAAGTTGGTCTAACAAGCCGCCGAGTACATCTTCTACTGAATAAAGAGATGGTATATAAATCTTACACGTTTGTTCTGCTAGTGAATAGGCGAAAAAAAAGCGTAAGATTTGGAAGAATCGTGTTTTTATTACTTGATGGGATTTTTAAGTGTCGGTTTGTCGTATTTTTTGTCAAATAATGTCAAAGAAAAAAGCTTCAGTCTCTTTTGTTTTGGAAAAGGAGATTATTATGGCAGGGGCCGGTGTTGGTTGTGTTTTTTTAAATCTCTGA
Source organism: Allophyes oxyacanthae (assembly GCA_932294325.1). Classification (NCBI taxonomy): domain Eukaryota; kingdom Metazoa; phylum Arthropoda; class Insecta; order Lepidoptera; family Noctuidae; genus Allophyes; species Allophyes oxyacanthae. The sequence goes on from OW028629.1 coordinate 12,873,828, forward strand.
CCTATTAGTAATATTAGCCGTGATCACCTAAAACCTATTTTGTAAGAGATTTTGTCGAAACAATTTTAATCGATGTTGTTGCTGTTGCGAGTGTGCTTTAAATAGAAAATATGACAAAAATTGTTCCAGAATGCTTAAAATCATCAAAAAATAGATAGATTTGGATTAGTTTAGTACCTATACCACAAGACCATAAGATTAAGAGGTATTTTCATCATTTTTACACTATGCGTCTACACTCTACGTGTCTATCATCCACATTTCCAGTCGCGGGACTACTGGAAGAAATTTCATTACAAATAAGTAGTTCTATTGTGCTCATAATTATTGTCTGTAACATTTTTATTACCATGTTTCCTTGTGTGTACATAAATAAATAAATACCTATGTGGATAGGAAGACTGATTTAGGAAATCCGTTCCATTTGCAGCCTGAACCCAAAGTAAATGCAATAATGAAGCCAATTTTACTTGCGGATACCTACTAATTTCGAATGAAAGGGTTTACTAAGCTACGCTATGAAGACTATTATAAAGCTTAACTATTGATACAATATTTACAAGACCATGATAAGACCTGCCGTCTTGTATGGATCGGAATGTTGGACTGCGAAAGGGACGAACGAAAGGCAGTTGCATGCAGCGGAGATGCGAATGTTGAGAGGTATGTGTGGTGTGACAAGAATGGACAGAATAAGAAATGAGTATATCAGAGGAAGTATGAAAGTGGCACCGGTGACAGAAAAGTTGAGAAGTAACCGTTTGTCGTGGTATGGGATGTGATGAGGAGGGATGAAAATCATGTAACGAGAAGAGTTTTAAGTATGTATGTGGATGGATGTAAGAGAAGAGGCAGACCCAAGAAAATATGTATAGATTGTGTGTTTAACATGGATTATAAGAACGTAAACTCCGAGATGACGTCTAATAGAGATGAATGGAATAAGAAAACATATTGCACTGACCTCAAATAAAATGGGATGAGGGCCGGAGAATGATATTGGTACAATTACATAAAAAATCGGTGTACATAACTTGCAGTTTCAACCTGTTCGACTGTACAGCACGTATATTATATTCAATAAAAACCAGTATCTTATTCAATGGAAAAATATTAGCCCGCACTGATTCTTCACCGAACAACGAAGTACAGAAATCAAATTAACCAAAGTGCTTTTAATTAAATAGCTAAATGTCAAGGACTTTTCCTGGTGCTTGGGGACTAAAAGAAATAAAGGGACGCCATAATAAATAAATTATTCCATTAGTATAGCGACGCCTAGAAAGGCCACCGCTCTTCATCCGAAAACGTCGTAAACTGACTAAGGGTGGGTTGCACCAAGGGCTACTTTATTGTTAAAGTTAAAGTTAACTTTAACAATGACCATAGAATTCAACTATCTACTGTTGCACCGTCATGTAAAAGTTAAAGTTAAAAGTTTGACAAGTGATAAGACGTTATTAGGTTATAATTCGATGCGTCTGATAGTAGTTCCAAATAGTAATTACCATTAACAATAACAATAACCAGCGAAGCGTAGGCGGTTAACGTTTACAGTTAAATTTATGACGTTAGCTAACAATTGTCAAATGGTACAACAATTTTTTTGCTTAACTTTAACTGAAGATTCGATGTTTGTTAAAGTTAAAGTAAGATGGTGCAACCCAGGCTAAGAGTATCAAGTAGTATTGATATCAAGTAGAGATGGGCTGAGTGATGATTTTTCGATGTCAATGAATACATGACAATGACAAAAAAATATCGATGACGGGGACAATGATAAAATCATCAATGATTTTTCTCTAACATTCACCACATTCACGCATTGTATGTTATTTTGTCATTGTCATGTCACAGCTGAAGCCGAAGTTCACGTTCATTCAGTCATGGTCATTATCGAGTGATGACTTTATGCATTCCAGCGTCCGGTGGCCAGCATCACTGCCTCCTGACATTATTCTAAGCTGTGGCCTTTTGGCACAATAATTCATTTTATGTTTTCTTTGTTATTGGTTTGGTTTTATTTACTTTTTATTGTGCTAATAAACTCTTTTTCTTTTCTTTTTTTTCTTTTTCATTGATGATATTTTCGTTGTCACTGCATGACGAAATGATTTTTTATAATATAGATGATTTATACTTGTGCCATGATATTGGACTCCACTCTAATGTCGAGAGGATGAGCAGAGTTCTCCTTTGTACTATTAAATTATTAGATCGATTGGCGCGGATTACAAGCCATTGGCTATCTACACACTGGTCGTAAGATCGATTCCCACACAAATTATTATAGCCTATACAGGGTGACTGGGTGAACAATGGAAATATTGAAGGAGGGTATTATACTATGAACAACTTTTACTATGGAACCAATCCTGAAATCGCGAAATATTATCTGCTGTTAGATCGATTCCCACACAAATTATTATAGCCTATACAGGGTGACTGGGTGAACAATGGAAATATTGAAGGAGGGTATTGTACTATGATCAACTTTTACTATGGAACCAATCCTGAAATCGCGAAATATTATCTGCTGTTACAATACATTTTAGTCGAGTAATATTGAATTTGATAGTGTATCAATGATGTTGATACCTGAGATACAGGTTTATCCTAGTTTAGATTGATTGTATTACTGAGTGTAAACCTTTTTAGATTAAGGTCTACATTGCAAATATTTATGTAAATTAATTAATTCAATAAAAACATTAAAAATACCACATGAGGTACCAGCCTTAGCCAGGTAGTTACAAGCAAGCAAAAACAGGAACTGAGTATTATTTACGGCATTAAGCGGGCAACCAATATAAACATACATACGTCACGCTACGGCAACGTCAATAAAAACGTCGCGCCACGTAAATCCGTAATGCACGGAGATCAGGACCGTCACAAACAATTATCCTATGAGCATGATATAGTGGGTAATACGGACGATAAGAATGACGTACTTGTTCGATGTGATGGCAAAATCAAAGATAAAGATAAAGATATTTTTATTTGTTAAAACATGAGTATTGAGTATACACACATAATGCAAGATGTTTAATAATTAGACAAAATACAGTCATGTTTAGCCACTGAGGCGTACAAAATATAGAAAAATGAAATAAAATAATGTTAAATAATATCAACTCGATATATTTGCGTAAAATACGGTACCTATATAAAAGAAGGTACAATAAATTATATTTTAGTGCAGACACATTCCGCCATATAATAATGACATGCGAATATAAAAAATACAAATAAATACAATATTATAATTATAAAGTATGAGATGATCTTACAAAAAAACACATGCATCAGACATCGTGGAGGACAGCCCTATTTTTTTAAACTTTTTGTATGTTCAAAGCTTTAACAAAAAGTAGTTAATTTACTTTGTATTAACTCAACTATTGTTTGCCTAGCTCTGTATGCTTCGTCATTAGACGACAATGTATATAATTTAATAAAATGTAAATTTCTCATTTAAGTGAACTGAAATGTTCTTTTGAGAATAAAGATTCTTTAAACCTAATTTATTCTCTTTTTATAAGTGAAGACGTTCCTTTCATTACGAGATGCGTACGCCTAACTGTCATCTATTTCGCTGGCTAAGTTTTATGACTGTATGTCACAACTCACCCAGCGCAGGTACGCAGGGCGTTATTACGTTCCGTTTTATTTACAACCAGCGAAACAAATCATTGAACGATATGAGGCAGAACATAATATTTTTAGGTACCTAATATATACTCTCACAAGATGAGATATGTATAGCTGAACAAACAGCTTATAAACGGGCTGGCTCGATCGGCAGCATTCTTAGCTATCTGTCACCATGATGATTGTCACAATAGTGTTGTCAAATAAGCAATATTAATTACATTATATCACTAATTATGGTTTAGGCAAACTGTCCTTATTCCAGTTAATATTATATAGTTACTTACGTTAATTTCGTCGCTGCTGTTCGTACTATATTTTACTGTTTTTATTTTATTTTTTCTGCTTGATTTATCTTTGTTTTTTTGTTTCGAGCGTATGGCACCCTGGGTTGCAGCTGAAAACCAGCGTTGGGTAATCAGTATTAACGTACTGACACCCAACATTATGCCACAGTATATATATACTATATATTTAAACTGTGATTATGCTGAGCTGCTGGCCCGTTTGGCACTAAACTACTGATTTGTCGACACGGTTGGCGCAGTGGCTAAACGATTAGCCTTCTGCGCTACGTGCCGCGGGTTCGATCCCCGCACGGAACAAATATTTGTACGATCTACAGATAGTTGTTTCGGGTCTGGTTGTGTGCGCATGTGACATGTATGTTTGTAAACTGTACCCTCGATACAGGAGAAATCCTAATGAGGGGCAATGCTGTATAAAAAAAAAATATGTCAGGTGTGCCAATAAACTATATTTCTTTCTTTCTTTCTTTCAATAAAAAAGCAACGTTAGCTAAAATCTCTGACTTTTCTTCATGTTTCGCCGGATGCATGTTTAAGTTAATAATTAAATTAAATTATATTTTATTTAATGAATTAAAAGATATTTTTATCATTTAATTAAATTATATTTTAACAATTAAATCAAATTACATTTGAATTATTTAATTAAATTCAATTTTAACATTTCAATTAAATTCTATTTTAATTATTAATACGTGAAGAGAACATACATACACTTACGAATTACGTTAATGTCTGTTTGTCGACATGACATGACGCTTCGTTTCTTACAGAAAGGAGTTTGTATTTGGTTATGAATTTGTATTTGGGTTGTTGGTCGAACTCTCGTGTTCCGTGGGCTATATCTGACATTCTTCTTTAATCTGTGATACTAAGTAATACAATCTATTTAAGAAAGTTAGGGTTTTATCGCAAAATAGTACAGAAGGTCTTCATTACGTAAGAATTTTTTTACAGCCACAGCGACTAACAATCAATGCATCCCTTTCTCTCTTATAGACGTTTTCTTATGAGGATATGGAATAGGACGTTTATTTGTGACAGCAACTGTCATAATTATCATACGTAAACAGGGGGCGGCTCCATACAACGAACAATAACAGGCGCTCGCACACATAGACGCGCACGCGGAGTCTCAACTCTAGTCAAACGAACATTCATTTGGCTCGGTTTGAGATCGTCGTACGTACGCGTCGTGCGCCTGTTATACTCGTTGTATAGAATCCTCCTTCTGTACCTATTTATTTTGTGGTTTAACTCCCATTTATATCCTTTTCCAAAGGATTTGATATACCTATTCTTTACAGCTACTAATGAGCCTCCATCCATTAAAACTCATAAACAAAATCCCTTTCAAACAAATTAATGAAACGAAAGTACATTATGCTAAAGTTTATTTAGAGCCGGGCTTAATGGCATCACAGACATGTGTGATAATGATACCTGATTTATCAGTACCTCGCATTGTCAAGAGCTGTCAGATCATTAACTTTAACGGTGACTATTAAGAGGGATAAATGTCAAAATGACATTAATGAACCTCGTGTGGACTTGCGAAAGAAAGGGCAGTAAACCAATTTGCATCATGTTATAGAACACATTACAGCCTGTAAACATTATCTCTCTTATCTACCGTTAAAACGAATGGTTGAGAGGAAAACAGTGCCTTGACTACGTAAGAAAGAGAAGAGACATAAGTATATACTAATACTACTTACTTACTTACTTAACTATTCATTGTTTTGTTGCTGGTATGGCAAATGTTTGGTAGGTATGGCTGCTGCTATTTGTATTCTATGTGTGTCGTTTATGCTGCAGAAAAAAAATATTTTTCTTTCTTTCTATATCAAAAGAGCTAGCGACAGCGAGACTTTCTGCCCAAAATTGGTGCTGCCCAACTGGGGAAGTACCTAGCTCTCTACCTTGGAGAATATCCAAAGGTCGCTGGTTCCGGATCGAAGGACCAAATTCTATTTTCCACACAGTTGGGCCGCTGGTGAGGTTTTAGGAACATAAAAATAAGTTACTTGTTCCAAAATATGCAACTGAACCTCTCTCTTCCTCTTGTTAAATGATACTATAAATTCACGTTTCAATCCATCCCAAAACATCATAACGTCCCGAAACGTTTCAATCTACCCCAAAACATCATAAATGACTCCGTATCTTAAGTTGACCCCATCCATCAGCAGCTGATCTGACTTACTGGTTTGCTTACATAACGGCTCGAATAAAAAGTGGGGTGGGTAGAATTATGACAGTCATTTGTCTTGATGGGGCCCTGGTAACCCTTGAGTATGGAAGTCTTACAGCGTTATATTATTATGGTATATGCAAGTGAGGTACACTAAAACAAAGGTTTATGAAAAAAAAATTGAAAAGAAATAATTCAACTCAGGTCTAAAAAGGCCGCTTTAAATGAATCATAATAATTATTATGATTCATATTACAGATGTCGAAATATCCACTTAATTGATGACTCTTAATATCATACGCGTAAGGTTCATATTCAGCAATCATCTGTTTGACAGTTACCATGGAGATTCGTAGGTGAATTGCTCAATGTGGCCTTTTTAGAACCTCTGGCCTTATAATTTTATGTTTTGTTTTTAAATAATTAGGCTGTGTACATATTTAAGTTTAGTTGTACATAATAATTTAATTATCGTCTATAAATGAATAAAGCAATACAGAAATAAAATAAATGTAATTTAAGTATCAATTTGACCAAAAGTTGATTTCCCATCACAATAAAACTTTATACTAAACCCGTAAACAGCGTATTTTGGTAACATTTCTTACGCGTCACGCAGTAACATCGTTTATCATGTTTTTGTCACAATACTGGAAAATAGACGTCGTAAATCATACCACACTTTTTCTTTACGACAATAATTGTCACACCCAGATTTAATGAAACAACGAAACATGGTATGAATTTATATTTTACATAATAATAATATCCAAATCTACGAAGACCGTAATGAATTTGAAATATCTACAAAGTATAAAATAAAGTCGCTTTCCGCGTAATAAATATTTGCTCCGTGCGGGAATCGAACCCGTGACCTGTAGCGAAGAAAGCCAATCGCTTAATTATTAGCCAAAAAATTGTTATTACAGTATGCTCGTTTAGATCTTATAATATACATAAGTATAGACCACTTCATGTAACGATAGCATCAAAACTATTCCATAAGTAAGCTCAGTTATTATCTGTACTTATATAATTATATTATTATTATCTATAGTCTAACTTAACACACGACTAATTTGTGGCGTTAATAAATTTTGCACGGGGAACAAATTATAAACTTTAGCGATTCTTATTTTATTGTTTGTTGCAAAATCGCAAATTATTTCACCAAGTATTATTTAGTATTACTTCATCACTACTTATACGTAGGTATCTTTCTGGAAATCATAAAAAAAAACACACTAATCTCGTGGAAATTGCGGAATCTAATAATATTTGTCAATTCGGCAAATATGAACTGCCAATAAGAGTGCTGCCGTTTCGAATCGAGATATTCTAACAGAATAGCTCCCCAGATCTATTAGATTTCCACAATTGTATGTTTAATGTCATCACCATACTAAATTCCCTAGCTTGCCCGTAAAGCGTGGTGATACGAGCTCTTCTTTGAGGGAAATTCATATTAGGCAATTCACGGAATACAGCTTATGTACCTACTTACTCTTTAATTTCTCCATAACCCGCCGCCGCTTGCGCCTCGGTCTGTAATACCAGTCAAATAAATTTTTGTGTGAGCCTCAATAACCATTGGCCTCTCTAATTAATATCAGCGCCAACACTTCCCGAGAAATAGTGTCGTCTTAGTGTCTTCAAGATGTGGGGTTTATTGGGGACTAGATTTTGTGACGCCATTAGAGCAAGTGTGGTAGATAAGTTTTAGTGGAATACCTATTCATTTGCTTTTCTTTATTGTTACTGTATGTGTGTGGGTTCAAACGTTCCTAGATATTTATTTGTTTATTGTTTTCTGTTCTTCTTTAGGGTTTTCACATCTAAATTGCTTTATTTAGAAGTATTTTATTTGGTTCATTATAATATTTTTTAATTAGTATTACCTATATTTATTTATTTATTTGTATCGTGGTTGCCCGTCCCGTGGCATCACTACAACGGTCCCATCAGAATACCAGCGCTGTGACATTTTCTATTTCTAAATGCCACAGCATTATGCTGAGATGGGAGCCATTTTTGGTCTCGTTCAGGTTGCTTTGATTATTGTTTTACTATTGTTATTTTTTATGTTTTATTTGTTGTTTTATTTTTATACCTTTTATACTTTTATTCGTTCCAGGCGAGTCCAGAATAAAAATGTTTTCTTTCTTTCTTTCTAAATTATAATGAGAAATTATGACAAAAAATCAATAATAAATTTTGTTAAAAATTTCTACCTTTTTTACAAGAATTATCATTATTATAAATTACGTAAAACGGAACGTTATTTCAGACACCATCATCGATTTTTGAAGCCATTCTTTCATGTTTCCTTGGTAACCGTATTCACACGCTATGAACGAACAATGCAATGACGTCATGTCACGTGACTCTGTGTTTTTAGCGCGAATATTTGAAAGTTATGTTTTTACATGTGATAATTATTTTAAACGTTTATTAGTAGAGGAGTAAGTCTTCAGTCAGTTCTATAATTTCTTCTGAGAGCCAAACACCATTTTTTTTTAAGTATTGTAACGTTAACGTAAGCAATTTTTTAATCAAAAATACACGTATAATCCATGATATTTTTTGAAAATACACGCAGCTGTTTTACATTTTCATGAAACTAATGTGTATATTGCATGAAATTAAACAAAAATACGATGGTATTATTGTATTTTTTATTCATAATTTGCTTACATTAACGTTACGTCAAAAAGCATTAATGCTCTACTGTTGTGTGACTGAGTTCTCAAATGAAAATTGCTTATTTTGTACTAGCAATTCTGTAATATCAATCAGACCCAAATCATTCCATACAACCCCAAAATTGCGGCTATTTGGGCAATATATTCCGAATACCATAGTAAATATTAAATCATATTCGAAATGACCATTCCACGCATAATTACTACCATTATAGGCAGACACATTGCCTTTTAATACATTAATGAAGTTCCAGTATTTCGAGCTCTTTGTTAATAATGTGACGAACGTGGCTAGTAATTAGAAACCGCAGTAATCGAGCCGTTAGGCTGTGACATGGTTATAAGCTGAAGCGACTAAAGTTCGGACGCCGAGAGAATACGTTTGTGATTGGACGGCCAGAAAGCCGAGCACAACTTTTTTTAACGTGTCGTAACGTTAATATAAGCAAAATTTTGAATAAAAAATACACGTTTAAGAATCAAAAATACACGTTAAATCTATCTATGTCTATTAAGAAATTTAAAAAGCTTATAACTAAGGAATTTAAAAAAAAAGGCAGATAAAAAAATTGCAATATCCTATACGAGTATACTTTCGTAAATAAATTTCAGAATTATGAAAAATACATCTTCTTTGCTCACTGTACCCTACTGGTAGATATGTGCTGTGTAAATATACAATAGCACTTAGTGCGGTTCTAATCTAACGCTGCTGTTTGCATGAAGTGAACCAGCTATTATCTAGGTAATGGTACGGGTAACATTTAGGTCTGTGACTAATGATTCTCAAAAGGTTCAGTAAAATCTAATTATACTTTAGCCAGCCTTCAGTAATGAACCTTGTGAAAAGGCTTTGAAATTCAGGTAATTACCATTCAATTTATCTAAAACCAATAGTATTATTCTGATAAAAATGTTGAATCTGTAATTCAATACTGCGAAAAACTTTAATTTCTTACTCAGCATCGAGACAGTAAAATGATTCTAGTGATTCTAAATTGTTGTTTTAGATTCTAAATATTCTTGTCTTAACTCTATTTATTGTAATTCACCTAGTAGAGTCTATTACTGTGCTAAAAAATATTTATATTTTATTATATATTTTTATTGCATCGCTATGGGAACTCACTTAATGTATTTTATTAAGTACATTTAAGAAAACAAACTAATATTCTATCTAAAAAGTTTTATTGTACCATTTGTACCGAACTACAAACCCGCAATAGCTGTAGGTACCACTACAAGTACCGAAACAGTTTTGAAAAGGGATAACTACGCAAAAAAAAAATCGAGTGAACATTATTATCCTCTCCTGTATCGAACGACCGGGAAACCCGTATAAGATCTTCAATTTTAATTTTTTTTCCCAGCGATGAAATATAAAAAATATATATTAAAAAAAATGTAAATTAACATCGTTTTTTGCGGCATTTTCGTAAAGCCTAATTTTACCTAATAAGTTTTTCTAGTAAGACTAAGTATTACTTCTCTCTACTACTAATAATTATCAAGTGGGACCGCTAAATGCATAAAGTCAAACACGAGATTAAAATTAAATTAAAAAGCTATGTTCAAGCGCCAACACTGACTTTGGTTTCCCAAACATAAAATCGTATTTTTTTTTTTTTTATAATAATAAATTCTTTATTACAGTAAGGGCACAAAAAATTGGTACAGGAGAGACTTATAAACTAGCAATTATGTCATTACATACATCCAATTTAATAGCAGTAGGACACTGGTAACCATGGTAAGACTTAACTTGTGTTATGGTTGTCAGTGCGCACTTCACATTTGTAGTAAAATAAACCATAAGTAATAATGTAGGTAAATAATATAACATAATATTATTACAAAAGTTGGGTACTTAGTAATAATAAAAAAAAAAAAAAAAAACTTACAGAATAAAAAAAACTATAATTTTAATTTAAAATTTGCATGCATGTATGGTGTGGAGTATGTTGTGTATGTGAGGGTGTGTGTTGTGTATGAGAGGGTGTGTGTTGTGTATGAGAGGGGGTGTGTGCGTATGAGTGTGTTAGGTCAACCTTATTATGTTAAAAGATTTTCCGTTTCCTCATAGTTTAGAGTCATAAGCCAAGCAGTGACTTTGTTTTTGCAAGAGTACTTGCTTTCGGAATAAATGTTGCAATGTTTGTTTACGATGTTGTATAAATGGCTACTCATAATATAAAAGTGACGTTTGGCAGCACTTGTTCTATGTGCAACTGTTTCGCAGACCTTATAAGCATTTACTTCGGCATTCATTCCTTATAATGCCCTGAAATGCACATTACCATCCGCTGCCCTTAACACTATCGCCGCGACCGCGGGTCGATTCGACCACAGTCGAATGTCTGTCCATCAGTCCCGTAATCCGGTATACCCGCAACACTTTGGTCACTCGACTGAGAAATGATCCGGAAGATGTTATGTCCAGGTTAATCCACATTTGGAGGGTTAAGTTAGAAATAGTCTAAATTACGGTAATTTAAATGGACAGAACTTGATTGGCGGATTGTGTTATTAATTATACGTAATACGTAAGATGTGGTTGGATGATGGACGCAGTTAGTGGATTTTGTTTGTTTAAGTATACCTAGAAAAATTTTCATTGTAATTATAAAGATTCCCGTGCTGTAATGTGACAACAAGAAGCATTTAGTAAAATTTACCTTGTGTTTGTATTTTTTTTTTGTATATACATATATATCTCAATCTATGCATTTTTAAATACAATATTCAAGGAATACTAACGTTTAGTTGATGCAACGAAGTAAGCGTTCTGCCGGGCTAACATGAACGCCGCGACATAATTTTGTCGTCGCATTATCTCGTGCGGAAAGGGATTTTTATAGGCATTATCTCGTCTTGTCATGCGACAAAATCTTATCGTGGCGCGCATGTTGCCTAACTGTGGTCTTGCTATCACAATATTTTTTTCCGTTTAACACGACATGTACTTATGTTATTAATTAGTAGTGCCTATGCTTCGCCAAACCTTGTAAAAAAAAATCCCGACCATGAAGTTGGGACTAGTTTTTGTAAACGTACCCACAGTACAGAAATGAATAATAGAGAGGGAAAAGATAAAAAAAAATTGGCTGATGATGCACACAATATAAATCACATACCTAGTTTCTAGTAAATAAAATTACCTTACAGCTATTCACGTCACAACTTTATTAAAGTAATGTGGCTTCTACTCTTGCCAAGAAGTAAACCAACGTTTTCCTACTTACAACATTAGCTACTGTATTTTTGCATATTCCATAACTTTTCTGTGTAAGATTATGAATAGCATCTGAAACTAAACTAGTTCAATATTTCGTTCTACTTTTAACTTTTTATGTTTTACTTTATTTCAAGGACAGTGTGAATACTGAAATTTTTATTTGTTATGATAAGGATTTTTTAAATGCAAATAAAACTTAAAATTATTGGCAGTAAATTATTACCAACTGTACCCAGTGGAATTTTAAAACTCTTTAAGTACTTGTAGAAAGACCTTTAACTTTACAAGGTGAAAAACTATTAAGCTAGTCTCGCGTAAAACACAGCTGTTTTTTATAGCCTTTTGTAGACCTAATTTAAGTGTACATTACCTACAGAACAATATTTATTATTAAACCAAAAAGCACTCCATTAAATAAATGAACGAACCTTTTTTTTCTCTTGCATTATTATAATATCAGCTATATTTAACGATAACTAACCTACTTTATAAAGAAAAAAATATTTATTCTTCTTAAACATGAACAAAATCAAGATCCCAATTTAAATGGAATTTAACAAAAACATTTTGAATAAAACCACAGAACACATAAAAAGAGATTGCTCATTCACATTAACGATCAACATAATCTGCAAACGTATCATTAAACCTTAATATAAGCATGTAAAAATATTCCCAAACAATGCTGAAGGTCTAACGGACCCATCAAGATTCCGTAATCACAACGGGAATGTACCACGAATGTGACCCAGCCATTGGGGGGTTAGAGTAATAGAAAACAGGTGGGCAGTGTTAGTTTTGTTTTAGTGCGTGGGTACTTTATACCCACATTACGCACGATGGGACAATGCGAAGGTTATGCGCTTTAGAGGGGTTAAGTAATTTTGTTTTATTTCCGACTTGTGTTTGTTTCCGGAGATTAACTGAGGAAAGTATTTTCTATTCAATTTTTATTAATGACGTTACATTTCATCCGCGCTTTTTTATATATTTATTTAATAATTTATGTACACACATGAAAGACACAGAAAACATTAAATAGGAAAACAAAGTACAAAGGTACTGCTTATTTCACAAAAGAAATCTCTTCCAGCAGACCTGCGAGAGAAGAATTTAAAACACGAAATGTAGACAGTGATGTATAAGAATAGATCAAAACTACAAATTAAATACAATAATATAAAATTATGTAAAATACCTACATAAAACAAATACACATATAATATAAAAACATACCTACCTACATAAATAAAGTTACTTAAGTATAAGTTTTTTAGTAAATTTTATTTTATTTTTATTTTCTTTTAAAAACATTGCCCCTCACTAGGATTTCTCCTGTATCGAGGGTACAGTTTACAAACATACATGTCACATGCACACACAATCAGACCCGAAACAACTATTTGTAGATCATACAAATATTTATTCCGTGCGGGGATCGAACCCGCGGCACGTAGCGCAGAAGGCTAATCGCTTAGCCACTGCGCCAACCGTGTCGTCAAACTTTACCACTATCTTTTACAATACTATCATGTTCCGGGAACGTTTTGTTTCAGCCTTAAACTAATGACAATCAAATTCGTACCATGACATTTCAAGAACAAGAACTGTTTGTCTATTTCTTGCTCTAAAAGAAACCGCACCTAGAGTCTCGACATTTCATTACTGCCTGTATCTGATTTGCATGAAATAAAGCACTAAATTATAAAAAAAAGCTATACGAATTATTTACGGTGACGTCACAAAACTTCATAGCAATACAATATTAAAAGTAATAATAATTATGGTACGTGAATATAAGATTAAAACAATACTGCTATAAGAAATGTTTTATATGTTATAATCCCCTGATGTTAAAATGTCTTAACCCGAAACCCTGTGTTTTTTTTTTTAGCGTGGTTAAATCATCAAATGAGTCCTCCCACCCCGGGCAGGGCGGGACTGTCAGACTTGTACTGACTAAAATCCACGGTGTTCCTTCAATAGCCCTTTACGTTCCGGGGTCATGGTAATGAGATAAGTCCCGCGACCCCGGCAGGCTTCGGCCCTCTACAGGGGGGGCCCCGTCATCTTGCTGACGTTCTTTGAGGCGCGCGTGGAACACAACGCGCCGTCAACCCGGGCATGGTCCATGGTCGGACAGCGAGTTGAACCCGAAACTGTCTAGTGAAAAAATAACCGATTAGCTTATTGGCTTAGTGAGTTCTAGCTCGGTTGGAGGTCCGATACCCGCACAGAACAAATGTGTAAATTATCTTAACGTGGTTCCGCTTCAGATAATTCCTCAAATTTTAGATGCATTGCATGTATTGCGTGTCTGTAAATGCAACCACAGAACAAGTAAAAGTAAAGTTTATTTACAATAGCTGTTTATAAAAAAGAAATATAAGAAATGGCCGAAGTACACCATCGAAAAGATAGCCTAGCAAGATTAAAAAGTAAACCATAAACTGATATTTTTTTTTCATGTCAAAAATTATTAAATTTCCTCTCTCTTTTCCATTCTAGCAAGATTAAAAAGTAAACCATAAACTGATTTTTTTTTTCATGTCAAAAATTATTAAAATTCCTCTCTCTTTTCCATTCTAGCCTTTTAGCGAGGACGTAGCTCAAATAATGTTTTGCATACATTTGCATGTTGCACATTGTAACTAAGTTTCAGGTGAATATCCGACAAAATTGCTTCTAAGAGCTGTTAGGAATTGGTGAGATTGAACTGGTATTCCTGAAGTCTAAAAGTTAAGGACAAACATAATGATTTAAGATAGCCTCATACACGTAGATATGCGACTGTTAGGAATGAAGAAACACGTGGACATACGCGTCAGTTCTGTTTTATTTTCATCGAGTTGCTTTGGCCATCGAATACGCCCGAAGACCTATCCGAACTATACCGATTAAAATTAGTTCCTGTGGCTAAACTACTGATTGGATTCGATCGATTTTTTGTGTACGGTTAAAGAAGCTGATTCCAAATACGTGGTTTCGTGTAATGTCACTCCAGGGGTGCCAACTGAAAATCAGCGCTGGGCTCTCCGCGCCCAGGAAATGCTGAGCTGGCTACCCTTTCGGCATGGGCATGCCTGACAATATAATGCAATGTTTTATGATGACTATTTTACTTTTATTTTGTTCTCTTAGGTTGTCACTGTCCATGCTGAATAAATGTATTTTCTTTCTTTCTTTCTAATGTCGTAACGTTGTCACTATCCGGTATAAAATCTACCTTATCATTTTCCTGAACCTTTATAAGCTTATCTTATGAAACAATTTCGTCCTTCTCTCGTGCATAAAAATCACTTACATTTTTCTCTCCCAACGCGCACCCTAATTATGTAAAAATCACCTGACAGCGACCCGATAGCCACGTAACATCAGACGGAGCGGGATCGGTCGCGAACTGTCAAACAAATTCGTATTTTCTGCGCCATTCGTCCACCGCCATTCGTCCACCTGTGTACTTGTCAACAGCGCCAAGTATGAACTTTTTAGTTCGTTTATTGTCCGCCAGATGCCAAACCCGTAAGCGGTGGCTATCGCGTCGCTATCGTAAAATACGTAATACAAAAACAGCTACCGCGCGATTTACGCCTATCGCAAACTGTCTACTACATCGGTAATAAAGGGGGCAGGAAAAGTCCAAACAAAGCTCAGCGCAGTAATTGTTTAAAATCCAGGCCGCTTATTTCTTACACACGTGCAACGACTATTAACGTCCCTACGTAATTAGAGGACGGACAGGGACGTAGACTTAATAACTATGAAATTACAAAGACCGTAATTATTTAGGTAATTGCTCAGAAACACCGCCTCATATAATTTTTCCTGATTACAATGAAGATTTGCTGAAGGTTTTTCGCCTAAATGTGTTTTGCAAAAATAACTGCGGAATTAAGGAAAATGTTTGTTTACGGAAGTGGGTCTGGGTGAACTAGTTCCATCCGACCCGAGTTACTTGGTTGTAAATAGCAATAACTTGTTTATTTTTAGCCATTTTTTCAGTGGAGATTTTTTATAAACTTTCCAGGCTCATGCCTATCCGCATTTATCATTAGGAAGACATTTGTTATTTATACGGGATATTTTTTATGTAATGCGAATAATTTGTAGTGATTCAGTCTCTGTTCTTAAATGCAATCTCAGTATTGGGATACACTTTAAAAAAAGAAACGAAAATTCGACATAGTATGGCGGACACGCATAATTCACTAGCGCAAGCCATACAAAATCAAATTTTTATTTTGTTTTCGAGTGAATTTTAGAACTGCGGTTGCATTTCGGAACGGACACTGAATCACTGCCAATTTTGCGCACTACATAAAAAAATATCCAGTAGATATAATAACAGATTTTTTTCCAAAATGTGTGTATACAAATATATCCATACTTTTCTCCATTTAATAAACAAAAATCAAAATATTAAAAGTAGATCACACGGAGTTACAAAAAACATGATTTCAATTCTTACTCAATCGAGAACTATTTATGAAGTTAAAATTGACTATCGGAAATACTACTTTCTATTTTATGATCTAGTTTCCTCTATTTTATAGACATCTGTTGCTCCAACGAGACGTGATCGACGTACAAATGCAATGGACGGGTTTTCTTTGAAATATGAGGATTAGACTATAAAAAAGTTTTAATTATTATTGTTCTTGTTTTCATCGAATGCCTCATCTAACAGGTAAAGCTTGCGGATAAAATAATGTAGAATAGGAAAGAAGAAAGAAAGAAAGAAAACTCATTTATTTGCCACAAATACATGACACACTAGAATGATAGACATAGGTAATAAGAAGAGGATAGGAGTATAGGTACATACAGTGTGGCACAAAATTTTGGAGCGTTAAGGATGGTTACCTTTTCTGTTATAGTTACAGAGTTCTGATCTTAAGAAACTTTAGGTGAATTTTAGAGATATAAAAAACCCCATTACCAAATTTTTTTTAATAATAAAAATTTTTAAT
The DNA here is from genome assembly GCA_932294325.1 of Allophyes oxyacanthae. Classification (NCBI taxonomy): domain Eukaryota; kingdom Metazoa; phylum Arthropoda; class Insecta; order Lepidoptera; family Noctuidae; genus Allophyes; species Allophyes oxyacanthae. Next base: position 12,890,892 of record OW028629.1, read on the forward strand.
AATTTTTTTTTTAATTTTTTTTAAATAATTTCTCAAATAAATATAGCATTCGTTTACACTCGATACTTTGAGCAGCAGAGTCGAACATTTTCGCGATCGCTGCCTGTCTTTTGCTTACAAAAAGTGAATAACGAACGCGAAAATGCGCGTTTCTGTTGATAAAAGTATCGAGTGTGGATGGGCCCTTAAGTGAGGCTCAATCGACTCTATTTCCCAACAGGAATGTTTCTTCCTAACAACCTTAGATACATTTAAATTACGTGCATACAAAGGTATTGTTTTTAGATTCCCGGAAGATAGTTCACGAGACTTGCTCAGGAGGAAAAACCGCGGGTTTACCGTATAACAAAATGGTAATGAATACCAGAATCTGGTAATAAACTACAATACGATCGTGAGAGCCTAAACTTCGAGCTACCTTGTAAAAAATGACTGATCATAAAGTTAGGTTAGGTTAGGTTAGACTCCCATTTTCATGATCGGTAATGTTTTACAAGGTAAATCGAAGATAATTCTCTCACGATCGTATTGAAGTTCATTACCAGATTCTGATGTTCATTACCATTTTGTTACGCGGTAGACTCCTGGTGTAAAAGAGAAGATGAATGATGCCTATGCCTTACCACAGTTGGCATACGTGGTCTGAATAGATAAAATTAAATCGTGGCAAAAGGAAAACGCCAATAAGATTAAGCCAATATGCCTACATCTATCTTCAAGATTGGATGTTAGGGAGCTATCCAATGGCGCTTTTATATCGCTTTTTATTTGTGGATGTTTTGCTTCTGTAACACTTTATTGCTGTTGAAGAGAAAGTGTGCATGTCTTGGGAGATATTAACCCTATAAAGCTATAAACTGTAACAAAGGTAATGATATAAATTATGTTGACAGGTTGAGCCTAGAAAATGTTGTAGGTATTTTGTGTGGGATAGATATAAAACGGTGTTAGATTGAATGAAAAATATATTTTTATTGAATATTTTAAAGTAAAATAAGGTGCTATAACCAGTGACAAATTGTTACTCAACGATCTATTCTCGCAGCTCTTACCACAACATTGTACTAATCAAGATTGTAATCTATTATTTTAAAAGAGTTTCCATGGAGTCTCTTGCCTGTTCTTCTCCATAGGATCTACTATTTGGACCCCCAGAGTCTCTACATTTCATAAGTGCCTGTATCTGGTTTACATGAAATAGAGATAAATACGAGTATTCTATTCTATTCATATTGTCACCCAAAGATAGTAAATACTCGTAGTTATTAGGTTCTATGAGACAAATCCATATTCAATAATTTAATTTAAAATAATTTTATTTATTTATTTCCAAATATTTAGAGTAAAATACTTTCTATTGGTCCCAAACTAGACTAGGCCTGTATCTTGGGCACCTTTGGTGGTAGTTGACAAAACATAATATAATAATATAACTTAAATAAAAAAGATATTAAAAGAATAATACCAAAAAGTACCTAAATTAAATACAAAAACAATAAACTTAACCAAATAATAAAAAGCTATAACTACACAACACCAATCCGATCGCCCACAAATCGACAATTCAAAACACCAGATGAGAAAATAAAACAATTAGGAGCAACAACTCTAACTGGATTGCTTTTTTATTACACAGGGCTGGCAAAAAGGCTGAGTTTTAACAACGGCATCAAAGCTTAAGATTAGTAATTCTCGGTGTAACACCAATTAAGAGTAGACGCCATCGAGGTTATGACTGCACTGGCTTATAAAGAGACTACTTTGGAAACAGCGCTTGCGATAAAATAAAAGAATTTATTTAAATTGGGGTATCGAGAGGGCGCTGCATTTTATTGCGATATTTCATTAGCATTTTTGTCTGGGTAAATTTTAATAAGAGAATAATAGCTTTTATTTGAATTTAATTCTCATTTATTTCAACAATATGTCATTGAATCAAGGGCAGGCACTTATGAGTCATTTGTATTGGTTTTCGCAAGAATTGGTATTGTTCTTAATCATCACTGTCTTCTTGACCATTGAAATATTCACATCTGTGATTTACTAATTATTACAATAACTTTTTTTTATTAATCAATATTACTATAGTATTACCTAAAAAAACTTCGCATATTATTATTAGTCTCGTATCATAACAGAAACAGAAAATGTGCTTTAAATTATTATTAAATTTAAATTACGAACACGAAGCGCCTAAACCACACTCGTCGAGCAACACAGTGCTTAGCAAATCCGCAAATGCTTGCAAAAATAAATTTAATTCACTATCAAGTTTTAGTAGCCGTGCTTTTGCGGGGCAATTAAATTCAGCCTTGGGTTCCGGCCCCTAGCGCTGCCAAAGAGGTGTTTTTATGAGACCGTAAAACATGTTAGCATTAGGCGCTATTAAATTCTCAAAATTATATTAGAGAGAAATAATTATAAGGTGCTAGAAACATTAAGTGGAATTAAAACTGATTTATATTAATGGTGTTTTTGTTAGTCAAGAAAAATGCAGAGAAAGGAGCGAAATGTTTAAGCCAAATTAACATTACTACATTAGTGGCATAAAATTCTTTTTTGACATTAATTGCATCAACAATTTCGATTTATGCCGCATTCGCCCCACAAAGTTTCACCTCGCATAAAAAAATCCCAACAGATCAAAAAGTCTCATAATCTAAATAAAATAATACAAGGTCCTACTTTCCGATCCCTATATGGGGTCATTGTACTCATCATTATGAACAACTTTTACTATCAAACCAACACTGAAATTGCGAAAAAAAAAACTGCTGTTCTTTACAAATAATTCAATAGTACCTACTCGACTTAATGTACGGATCAGCTGATTTTCTTCGTGATTTCGTGTTTGGGCCCATACATATGTTTGTTCATAATAATGAGTGCAATGACTCCATAAAAGAATCGGGACTAGAAAAGTAAGACCATAAATATTTATTATAACCAATAAAAACATCATAAATTTTATTCAAACTTAACTCTTATAACATTACTTTAAAAAGCTAAGACTAACTTTTCGCTTCAAGCAAACCGAAACTATCAAAGTGAAGTTAAAACAAAACCGATACCAAGTTGGAAAATGCAAAATATAGATGTTATAAAGTTACAAAACACGATGCAAGCCTTTCCATTTTATGGGCACGGCACATGTGCCAAGACAAAGCAATTGTTTGGCCCAAATCGGTACGAGAACGATTTCAAATTACATTTTTTACGAACAAGTTATAAGAGGCAGCAGAATACAGGTTACAAGTCAAAGTCAAAGTTTTTTATTTCAACTGGGCCTTTGTATGCACTTTCGAAACGTCGTGATTCTAGGTGCACGATCCCAAGTGGGTTGGTTCTGGAGAAGATACCGGCAAGAAACTCCATGGATACTCTTTTCATAAAACAAATTTACAATAATATCTAGGGCAGCGGGGGCGGCCCCGGCTAAAATTCAATCATCATCTGCCTAGCCTTTTACCAACTACGTTCTGGCCGGCTCCCAGTCTAACCAGATGCAGCTGAGTATCGGTATTATACACGGAGCGACTGCCATCAGACCTCCGCCACCCAATTACTGAGAGACACTGATGGTCCTAAGGTGAGACCGGTTGTCAGACTTTTTGGGCTACTCTACTGACTCCCGTAACGTTTGTCATAGGTATTTGTATGACAACCAGGACCAACTGCTTAACGTGCTTTCCGAGGCACGGAGGGTTCTCGATGTTTGAAGAAACGGTCACCCATCAAGGACTGATCGTGGCAAACGCTACTTAGGTAACATTAAGAAAAGTGAACAAAGACCCCAAAATGAGGATCATTGGTGTAGACTGGATGAGGAAGGCGAAAGATCTAATGATAAGATGCAGTCCAGCAGTTCCCTGCAGTAGGACGAATGTTTTTATTTACTGAAAAACTAAGGTAGCAAAATCCTGAATCTTTTTCTAAAGAGCTTTTTATAAGCTTTTTTTAAAGAGATTTTAATCTACGCAGTGCATGCCATGGGCATCTTGGTAACAAAATTATATCAAACACAATAGGTATCGGTTAACATTAACAAAAACTAACTTAAATTAGTCCCTCACGATCGTATTGAAGTTTATTACCAGAGTCGATATTCTTTACCATTTTGTTACGCGATAGACCCCCAGTTCAGGCCGTTTACAAAACCTACCCTGAAACTCGTTTAGGTGAAATCAAAAAGTTTAAAGAAGCATACAAGTTTAAAATTATAGTTATGAATGAATTTATTTATTGTGAAATTTTTAAAAATACATTATTTATCTACTTACAAGCAAAAGGTATTTACATACATAGACTAAATATTTACAAATAAATTAAAAATTAAAGATAAATAAAAACAAAGAGGGAACACTTAGGCGGCGTCAAAGTACTCCTCCGCATCGCTGTCATCCGGGAACGTGCCCAGAAGACTGGCAGCATTGCCACGTTGAATGGCAATGCTAATTCTTTGGCCAAAGAAAGAGCCAGCCCTCTGGTCACGCGAAGTGTCGACCAGACGGCGAGAGATTTCCTTAAAAAGGTGACGCGCACTCGGACCCCATGACCCGAGCGTTTCGACCCCAAATGGCTCAAATCTGTAACAACCATTAAGGTTACAGTATTTGCGCCGCTTGAGGGTCTCAGCAGCTGCAGCAGCAGCGCCTGCACAGCCCGCCGTACTTGCAACGTGAGATGGCGCAAGGGTGTCGACACAAGTAGCGTCCCACACCAAAGGCCTACCCACCTTCCAAGGCACTAACGTCATGCCGTCCGGTCTCTTTCCATCGTCACGTACCAAGCCGTTAGGTTCTAAAACCGCTGGTACGCCGGCGCTGGCAAGGGCTCGACGAATAATGTCGTTAATGCTGGCGTGCCGTGATATGCGACCTGCGCTCCTGTAACAGGACAGGCCATGGTGTCCGAGGCTGTCGACAGCTTCACCACAGTGACACCGATGCGGAGCAACACAAGGAGCGCCCAAGCGTAGACTTGTAGCGAGCCGAAAAGAAGAGTCATCCATCAAGGTGCCAATGGTGGATGACGGGAGAGCCTGAAGCCACAAACCCGACTCCCATTCTCCCACAGCCAGCAGACGGGCACGATCAACAGTATTGGTAGAAGTGTCTAATAGGGTATTCCTTACAATACTGCAGAGCGGCTCGTCCCACCGTCTTTGGGAGGACAGGTTGTCGGGCAAATCCGTATTGGGACAAGCCATTTTCCAAGCGTTCAACGCATCGGACAAAAACGGTACCTCAAAATCAACCAGTGAGGAAGACAAGATTTTCCTGGTTAACTTTTCAGTACCGTGGACCGATGAGAGGAATGCTGGTAAACTTAAACTGGAGATTTTGCGGACGCCGAGACCACCCAAACGAATGGGAAGTGTGGCTTGTTGCCATGCTCGGTCGTCCAGGGCCACATTAATGATTGAACTAAGGGTGTTTCTGATAATTTGGTCGACCTTTCCTAAAAGTTGTGGATGTTTCCAAAGATAAGAAGAACGTAGGTTATAAGTGAATTTTGGTCCAAAACAGCAGTAGCGGATAAGGGTAAAGGCCGAATGAATGTTAATTTTGAACAGTCTATCCGAAATGTCGTTAAAATTTTGAATTTTTTGTTCAAAAAAGGTAGGAAACGCTTCCTCAAAAATCGGGGACCCGAGGAGGTGAAGAGATTTTTTATCCATAATTTTGATATTGGGAGCCAAAGAGTTAAATTTTGAAATGGTGGACTGTCTGTCAGTAGTTTCAGGAAGGTAAATTTCACATTTCGAAAGATTAAGATCTAGGCCGATGGAACTGAAATTTTCTTTTAAAAAAGTTAAGTCTTTTAAAACTGTGTCTACATCACCTCCCAGAGTACCATCATCTAAGTACCATACATTGAATTTGGAATTTAGTTGTCGAATGATAGGATTTATGCCTAAACTGAAAATGACAGGCCCAAGAGGGTCACCTTGTTGACAACCCACGGCTGAATCCAAAAGGTGGCCTTTATATAGTAATTTTGACGGCTTTCTGTAGCATTGGTATAAGAAACTGTAAATTTTGGGTATTTCTTTTTGAACCTCTGACAACAAGGTGTCCCTATTTACGGAATTAAAGGCATTCTTGATGTCAACCTTAAGAATGACCTCACCTTTGTTACTATGAAGATAGGTGGAAAGTGCGTGTACCGCAGCCTCACAGCCCCCTTTGGACCCGAAGCCTAATTGTAGGGGCTGGAATTTGCTGGCCAGAGTTTCACTATAAAAGGCGCAGCAAATTTTGGCTGCGATACGACGATAAGTTGACCCTACGGCAATGGGACGAATGCCGCCATCTTTTTTACGCAGGGCACACAGATTGGCCCCGTACAAAATGTCGATGACGGCCTCGTTCACTTTGCCGGAGAGCATTACATTAATGAGGGCCGTCAGCTCCTTCAAAAGGGACTCACCAGCTTCCCCGGCGCCTGAACATAAAAGGTCCTTTAGGTGTTGAGGTGTCAGGCCGTCGAGGCCGCCGGCTGATCCACTTCTAAAGGAACACACGGCCGCTAAAAACTGCTGAGCTGTAATGGTTAAGGAGTTAGTGTCTGGATCGGGAGGGTCAGGAAAGGAGAGGTCATTTGCAGGGGCGGGGTGTTTGCTCTCCAGAGCAGTAAGGGTCTCTGGAGAGTACGGCGCCACCACATCGCTGCTAAAGATGATCCTAGCTGCACCACTGATATCACCTTCGCCGAGTTTAGATTCTACATGGTGTAATAAACCTCTATCGGGGAGGTGTGCTGTAAATTTTGGGTCGAAACTCAGGGCCGAAATATTACAGTTTTCTTTAATTTGAGCGGTTAACGTTTTTTTAGAGGCCAAATTTTTTTGTACGTGTAGAACTCTAAATGGGAAGGTGAGTAGTTGCTCCCAAGCACTTTGAGAGTTCTCTCGGACGGCGAGGCGGACACAACGTGCCAAACTTGACGCTACAGTAGGTCTCGCGCCACGAGGAACTCTCTTCAAAACCGGAGAAGTACTTTTTAATTTTGCAAGATATTTCCAAAAAGGTTGAGAGGGTGGATTAGGCACCAGGGGAGTTGATATTCCGGGGCAGGTTGAAGGTACATTGAGGGGTTTATGTTTTTTCCCCAAATGTACCTTCAAACCTCGATCACCCTTAAAAAACCGGGCTTGGGAGCAGTGTGGGCACCTCACTAGGCCATCCAGCGAAGTGGAAGGTTGACTGGCACTTCGTTCGACGACACTACAGTCATTGTTGGACATGTGAAAAATTAAAACAATACTTACGATTAAAATTAGACTAAAATAAACATTAAAATATAAAAAAAACCAAAAACACTAAATAAAAACATTGTCACTTATTCACAAATTGTCACTGACGTCAAATAGGCAGGCCTGGCGCAGGCGGCCTGGGGCGCCGCGTTGACCACAGTTGAAGTATGAACGGAAAAAATATAAACAAAAAAGGCGCTGTGACACGCAATAACCCTTCATCCGCTGTTGTTTATTTATACAACCGTCTCATCGCTCGATGTTAAGGGAAAAAATTATTTTTCATGGCGGGGTTGGCGATTGGCTGCTACGCAGCAAGACTCTGGTACAAAACATAATTCGTGTGGCCACATGGAGATTACATGTTCGTAAACGCATCCACAATACAAAATTGAAAAAGATAATAAATATTATTGAAAATTAATTTTCATAAGGTAATTTTCGAGTGACAGTTGACACCTTTATCCATAACAAATTATAGTTGTTTTTAAGTATAGAAATATAGAATATACCTACCCTCTCATTTAAGTTTGTTTTTTGGTGCATCTACCTTCATTGTGTCTGCATCACCCTAAGGTTGTCTGGTAGAGAATGCCTACGGCATTAAGACCGCCTTTGTACATTGTACATGAAGCATTTTAAATAAATAAAAATAAAATACACAGATTTCACATAAAGATTTTGGTTATATGAATAAAGTCATTGGATTTATCGTTTTCGGAAGCCAAAACAACCCCTTTCCTTCAGTTGATTGAAACTTCCGGAAGGTGATAAAAAGGAGGAAGTGCTTTTTCCATTTTCGATTCCCGTGCGTGTTTTGAAGGGTTACTTCTAAGAGTGCTTATCATACTTATATAGCTTCCTCTTCCTGCTTCAGAATACCGTGAGGATAGACTCCATGCTTTACAAATTATTTTATTGTTTAAAGATAGGGTATCACTTAAAAATACTTTGATAAACGAAAATTTTTGACCTGGCTTTATTATCCTTGTCCGTTTTAAGCCAGGAGTAGAACAAAGCTATTTTGTTTATGTCGGTTTTTACTTATTTTTTAATTTAATTTAGTTTTTCTATATTGAGAGGCATAAACAATACGTAAACATGCGATTACAGCAATCGCAAGTGATAAATGCTGTTATTCATTCAAGAGGTTCATTGTCTATCTCCGAAGGTCTTCATCAGATCTTTACCAAATTTAAATGAGACCACCTCGAGAGCATACCCTGTCAAATAAAAAAGAATTTTCAAAATCTATCTGCAATTATTGACGGAGAGAAACTCCTTTTTTGAAGCCGGTTAAAAATTGACCCACAGGCTGCAAGTCTAGAAGGACTGACAGTAAGCTTTTAAATACATGTGGACGCGACAGTTTGTATCTTGCACCAATCAGTTATGCATTCAATGCTTAAATGGAAGACGACGTACTTTGACTGGATTCATGGTTTCTTTGAGTATCCTGCTCTTTGATATGCTACGTGTACTACAAACTGGATGTTAACATTTTTGATCGGTTTTCATGCACAAAGGTAACATTATTCTTTACATTAAACCTGATGTATGTTACAACTTTTTTTATACCTACAACTCATGTGGCAAAAAATTATACGTCCTGCCTGATGGTAAGCGGTTACCGTAACTTATGGACGCTTGCAACACCAGGGGCATCACTCGCGCGATGCCGACCCTGCTACTAGCGTCGTGTTGGGAGTAAGAGAGACACTTACTTGCTCACCGTTAGGAACACAACACTGGAAAAGAGCAAGAAAGAAAGAAATAAAGAATAAAAATATGTAAAAAAAAAAAAAAAAAAAAAAATATTTATCTTAAATAAAATGGATTGTACGTCGCAGCTGTGTCAAAAAGGCTTCCGCTGAGCATATGCTGCCGCGCTGCGAACAATCCGACAGCAATGGTTTTCAGCGGGAGCCAATATAATGTTACATTATGATCAGTGTTATTTGTCTACGATATTCTGCAAGGTGGAGGTACTTCCCCAGTTCGCCCTACCTAAAGAAATTGATGGTAACTTGACTGGGGTATCCAGAGTCAAGTTACCATCGACACATTCCATCATTTGGCGTTACGTATGTCAGTTGCAGTATCTTTAAGAATAATGTTCCATCTCTTTCTTTGAGTGCTTTGAAAGGTGACTACGGTATTGTCAAGTAAATGGGTGAACAGACCCATATCACCCTTTTAAGTGTCATTCATCATAAAGCGAATGACATTTGCTGGATAACCTTTAACCAATTCTCTGTTTCTTTGTAGGGACCTCATCCTATAAGGCTTTATACATAAAAATATTATACTTTACCACTAATCCAATAATTTTATGGCCTTATACCCCCCTTTCGGCTTTATGCCTGGGCTTATTGGATTATTGCATACTATTATTATGGTAGAATGTAAGATCTATTTATAAATTAATTATTACCACCATTAAGTACCTAGTTACTACCTACATTTTTGCAATAAATAAATATATCATAACTTAATTTAAACATACTATAAAAGTCTCTTTGTACAATTAATGCGACCCCTGTATTCGGAGTGAGTAAAATTTTATTTTTTGTCTTTCCTAACATACCGGAAGCATAGTTTTTATTTACCAACTTGACTTTCAAGAGACGTAACCAACACCGTGACAACTATTACGTCATAAAAAACCTATATCTAAGTTCACTTTCCACAGCGGGCAAAACAAACAGGGCATAAAGAGGTCGTTCCACGAACTCGTTTCGGCTAATTCCGCCGTCTCGGGCCGTAAGTGCCTTTTATGCTTAACTATGAAAGTGTTAAGTAGGCACTAAATATGGTATTATAATAGGGGAAGCCTTGGACTTCGTTTTAGAAGGTATTTTAGGTTGATAAAGCTATTAGGTATATGGAGGAACGAGGTGTGTGTTCGTCTATTAAAAAGGGAGGATCCTCCGACCAGGTGAGGTGATATGTATTGCCTGGTAGGCCGAACCGAAATTTGACCTCATTGCATTGAAAAAATGCAGTGAGGTCATATTTAATTATGAAATAAAAATAAAAAGAAATAAAAAAACATTTATTATAGGATTAGTCACTAAAAAATACAACGAACAAAAAAAATTGCTTTATCAACTGCTAAATTATCTTAAGTATCTATGTTATTCAGTTATTTTAACCCCAGATTATCGTAGAAATAACAAATTGCACGAGCGCGAACATAATTACTTCCTATTTGTTTGTTCACTTTAAATAACTTTCAATCAGATACGAAACTTCCGTACTTTACACTGCAACGACATACCATTCCATAATTGCTTGCGGTGTTAGATTCTACATCTAAACTAATAAACAGCAAAGATTTGAGTAACATAGGCTACAAATAAACAAATCCAGCCCATTACTATCCCACTACTGGACAAGGGCCTCTTCTCAGATTGATAAGGATTAGGCCTTGAGTCCACCACGCTGCGCGCTGGCCCAGTGCGGGTTGGCGAACAACACACACCATCGAGAACTTTATAAGGCCCTCTCAGGTGTGCAGGTTTCGCAAGTGATAAACCTGCTGATAGCCTGCTGCTGTGTCACCCTCGGTTTTTGTGTTTCTGTATTGTGTATGGTGTGATTTAAAAATGTATGGTAATGACAAATAAACCTTATTTCTTTCTTTCTTTCCTTGCTAACCGACACAACCGGAAAGCAAAGTATTTTGGAAAGCAATACAAAAAACCTCTGTTCCTTATTAGGTCTTGTCTAATTCCTTATAAAAGCGAGTATCATTGCGCTTCTCTTTGGATATCAATCACAGAGGCTCAGAGCGTCGCTCCCAATTTGCTGTGGACATTTGCTCGGAATAAGCTTCGTTTTTAGCTGAACATTGGCACGATGCCAGTACATTTGTATCTTGGAATATTGTGGAAATGTTATAAATAAGAATGGAAAATGAAATTGTTTGTTTTGTGCTCTTTTCTGTCTGTTTTGTGAGGGTAAAAGATATGAAGGAACGTATCAGTCAGACGAAGAACGTAGACCTTTTTTAAAAAAGGAGATACTGCTCTCCATTTTCTTTTTTATTTAAACTTTGCCTCTCACTATGATTTCTCTTGTATTGAGGGTACAGATTACAAACATACAACTCACATGCACATACATCCAGACCCGAAACAACTATCTACAGATTACCTATTGATATTGGATATTTGTTCCGTGCGGGGATGGAACTTGCAGTAGCGAACGGAGAAAGCACTGCACCAGCCGTGTCTATGAAGTCTGAATAATAGCCAATAAAGAAATACTGAGAACAGACGAATATTTCAATATTCGTCTGTTCTCAGTATTTCTTTACACATAGAAAAAAGAAGAAGAATTATTGGTGACTTGATTAGACACGGAAAATCATGTAGTTTATACTAATTAAAGGAACTTTATTTGCCAACTAAACATAACTATGAATACAACATAATTAATAAAAAAAAATACAAATATAAAACTGAGTACTAGGCGTCAAAGTACTGCTCTGTGAATAAAAAAATAACAATACGATAATAATGATTATCCTATTCTTTCTAACCCCTATTATTTTATTAAAAAAAGAAAAAACCGACTTTAAAAAATTAAAAAAGTAAATCAAAGTCGGGGCCTTTATTTCTTCAACTTGGCAGAGGCACCGACTTCAGAAGCTGATACCTAAGTTTGTTAAGAAAATTATTTTATACTTTTTAGTTTTTTTGAAGTCGGTTTTTACTTCTTTTTCAAGTTTATTTTATATCTATGACTTGTCCATCCAGCGGTTGTCTAGAAAAGATCACTCTATGCGACAAGACCGTCCGTTGTAAATTGATTTACACTCTGTTTTAGTTTTTTTTTATGTGCAATAAAGCATACCTACCAGTGGTCGCCCAGTGGTCGAAATTCGATCACATTAGGTAAATTTTAGCTTTACAATACAATACACTTAGCTTAGCTTTCTGCACTTCTTCTCCATAAGCTTTAAATATGCCAAATCTCACACTTCTCCGTGCGCGCAATATGCATAAAAATTGGTACGTACCTACAAAAATTTCCCTCAGCGTATTAACATAATAGATTTATATTCTATGGAATTTTTCATACTATCTATATAAATAAAAACCTAACAGCACTCTTCAATGTCTCCAAAATATATCTCCATTAGCCAATTTAAGCTGACCGCACGATATAGTGTCATCTAAAATCATTGTGGGCTATGTCTGTCGCAACGTCAAGGAAATTAAGTGGGATCTAAACTGACGGGATTAGTACGAGCGAGCTGTGACGAGGGTACCAGATGCACCTGCGACGCTGAGGGGTCGCGGAACTAGAGGACAAGAAGGGACAAAGTAAATAAAATACAAAGAGACTATATCAACTCGGTCTAATGCACTGCAGAAAGAAAAAAAAAGTTTATTTTAAATAAATAAATTATTTATTTTAGAGTTATTAATTCGGCAGCATCGTCACCTACCATCAGGTGAGGTGCTGCGATACGCAATCAAAATAATAAGAAAAAAATATGCACTAGGTATGTATGCATCTATTGTTATTTTTTATACAACATGTCCCAAAATTCAACGATAAGCGGGCACCAGAAGGTAGACCTGCTCATGACTACTCGAGAAAAAAAACATCTCTTTTTTTTTTTTATTACTTTGCCCCTTTCTTCGATTTCTCCTGTACCGAGGGTACAGTTTACAAACATACATGTCACATGCACACATACCCAGACCCGGAACAACTATCTATAGATCATAAAAATAATTGCTCAGTGCGGAGATCGAACCCGCGGCACGTAGCGTAGTAAGCTAATCGCTTAGCCACTGCGCCAACCGTGTCGTCAAATGAATTGTATTGTGTGTATTGAATGTTTAGGGAAGAAATAAAATGTTTTATAAGCGAGAAGCATACCTAATAAGCACACATACTCGTAACTGATTTTAGGCGAAATCTCTATGAAAAAGATTACCTAATGATGTTGCTCTTCCAGTGACTTTACCTTCATGGCTGTAAAGTAAATATGCTTGACCCATATTTCCATATTCTGAATCAGTTTACAGACTGACTCGTGTTCAAAATGAAGCTGTTTTAATATAATTTGCGATGAATTAATTTCATAAATTAACATTTTCACACCCAATTTCCAGTAAAGAGTGAATAGAATTTTAATTAATTTGCTGCGTAGCGTTTGTTGGCGCAGAAATTTTTGTGCATGAAAATTGAGTATTTTTTATGGAAAAACGCGTTAAAATATTAAGAATAAGAATAATATGTAATATGAAATACCTGAGTAATTAATATAACATATACAAATTAGCTAGAAGTGTAGATTTACTGTTAGTATAAGTTGCTAAATAAATTTAAAAAAAAAATGCTTAAAAGCATGGTATAAAAGATGGTAGAATTCAAAATAACAAGAGCATTCATGTTTTTGCTTATCAGTCAATAAGCGTACAAATTTTCACAAGCTGATTTAACAGTTATTGTCAATGAAGTCTTTGACACTATAAAAACTATGACTACATTCAACCATTCATGCAATTTATTTTTGAATAATCTCATATTTAGGGTCTTGATTGAATAAGACAAACAGTTGCCTACTTTTTATACCAAAAGTCAGAGGCGTATTTAGAGATTTGGCACCCCGGGCCAATTAGCTTTGCCGCCCCATTAAATGAAGATAACGGTGAACTGAAGCCTCAATAAAAATTTGAATAAAAAAAAAATAAAAAAAAAAATCATTTAAGAAAAAAAAATGGTAGGTATAGGTATGCAACAGGTACCTATGTCCAATAGGTACCTATGACACCTATGGTACCTATGGTGTGAAATAATAAATTTAAGGTAAATATTTACGGCCTCGCCGCCCCTGGCTGCCTGCCGCCCCGGGCCATGGCCCCCTTGGCCCTATGGTAAATACGCCCCTGCCAAAAGTGGCAAACGAACGGCCATCCTGATGGTCAGCGGTTACCGTAACCAATGGACACTGGCAATCATTATTTGCTGATCCATACATAAAGTCAATAAAAATAAAAAACAGAAAAGATCTTAAAAGCGGCACAGAGATAAAAATAGAATAAAAAAACATAAACAGTAGAACTTAGTCTTAGTTAGTAAACACAGCCAAAATATATCATTATATTATTATTATCGGTATGTCATTAATAAAAAAAAATAAAAAAAAATCGTTTATTATCAGACAACGCAGTCCATAGCTAATGTTGTTATCATTGTATTTAAATATTATTTAGGTATTATTTATTATGGTATTATATTTTAATTTGTAATAGGTACCTATATATAGATATGCACTTGACTGTACCCTCAGTTACCATCAATCAAAGGTTTACTGGTACAAAACTCAAATTTGGGTTGAGCTCGCCTGTGTACATAGTTTCATTTCATTTCATAATTTCATTTCAATTTGTATTTGTTTTTTATCTCATTTCGTGTACTTACAATAAACAATTAAGAACTAACAACTTTAAACAAAATATTTTAAAAATGCTAACAATATTAGCACAAATAATACATAAAATGGCCGATATCATTCGATAATAGCCCCTTAGGATAATTTTACCAAAATCAACACTTAGCCTTTATACTTTCAATTTATATTCTTCTCCAAAGATAAACATTAAAAGGATTCAATTTATAAAGTTTGATCGAACCCAAAATCAAATTAAAAACTTTTATTTCAATTTTACAGTTTTAAATAAAAAGAAGTGTTACTTTAGTTCAATTTGGATAAAGTTATATTATCGACGGTAACTGAAAAGTCTAGCTAGAATATTTATTTATAATGGATATTCTCTTTGAAATACCTATCTGATGTTTTATTCACATTTAAAATTACATTATTCTCGCAGCTCTTACCACAAAATTGTACTAATCAAGATTGTAATCTATTATTTGTAAAAAGTTTCCATGGAGTTTCATGCCAGTTCTTCTCCATAAGACCTACTATTTGGAACCGCGCACCTAGAGTCCCGACGTTTCATAAGTGCCTGTATTTTGGTTTACATGAAAGAAAGATCTATTTGTATTCTAAAAAAATATTCTTTGCGAAGCGTTTTTACTTCTCTTGATCAGAAAAATATCGATTCAGTTGTTATGTTTATCATCATAGTAACGAGATTAATTCATTTATTTATCACAACTATCATTACCGATGGTGCGCCACTGGAACACTATCCTTAAGGGTTCCAGAGTAGCAATATTTGCGGTGAATTGATTATTAATAATTGTTATGCGTTGTAATTTTAATATCTATTAACATAGTCATAAGTCAATACTAACAATTAATATGGATGTAAATCTGAAATAAATAAATAATAAATTACGATACGGTACGATACGGTTAGTTATCTTCTTTTTATGTGTTTTTTTTTACTGTGCCAATAAATGAAATTTCCTTTTGATTCTTTCTTTCATTACAGGATATTCTTAATACGATAATGTGGTACTTTATTATACAAAAAATAACACATACAGGTGGAACAAAAATCGTGCAAATTCCTTAAACCACGGGTTTTACTGTTAGTTACGAATAACTTTTATTATGGGACCAAACTTGGAATCGGGGAAAAAAACTGCAGTTCTGTACATTTAGTCGAGTAATATCTAATTATTTGTATGGAACCGCAGATTTTATTTTGAGGCATGCCATTTAGCGCACCAATTCGAACCGCAACAGTAGTATTCCACATAACGTACCAGCGTGGTGCGCATCAAATAAAAATTAAAAAAATATATTTTCTATTCCAGCTTGCGCACCGACGATTATAGTGTATATAGAGAGGGGTACTAACCAGGGACTTGAAACGTTATTCAAAATTTCGTTATTTTTACATTACGTAACGTTATTGTAATAACGTTATAAGCCCCCCTGTTTTAGCATACGCAAAATCCCGTATGTTAAAACGGGAGGGCTTATAACGTTATTAAAATAACGTTACGTAATGTAGAAATACCGAAATTTTGAGTAACGTTTCATGTCCCTGGTACTAACTATTAAGATATATCGATAAAAAGGAGTTATAGATTACATAGACGGCTTTTAAAATCCATAAAAAAATGTGTTTGGGCTTTCGATAGATAGATACACAGATCCACAGATACACAAATACACAGATTCACGGATATACAGATACACACTACAAACTTATAACACTCTTTTTTGTCGGGGGTTAAAAACAAATAACAAACGTTCACGCTTATCCATAGCTCTGTTATCTCTAATTGCATACTATATCAACAAATCAATCATAAACCAATTAAGCGAACAAATAAAAGACTGTTTATTGAACACAGATAATGATCAATGATTTGACAGTTCTGTCGGCGTAAATCGCCTTGGAAGAGTTTTGGGCACGTGTCGAGCAGTGACGAGCCTGTGTCGCCTTTAGCTATAATTAATTATGTTATAGAAAGGTTGTATTGTATATTGATACACAGATACTGGTACTTATTAAAGTAATAATAGAATAGAATAGATCTTTATTTCTTGTAAACCAGATACAGGCACTTATGAAATGTCGAGACTCTAGGTGCGCGGTTCCAAATAGTAGGTCCCATGGAGAAGGCAAGGAACTCCATGGAAACTCTTTTAAAATAATAGATAACAATCTTGATTAGTACAATGTTGTGGTAAGAGCTGCTAGAATAATGTAGTTTAATGTGAATAAAAATAAGACTAGGATAATAATGATTTGCCTCTGAATAAGATTATTATGGCAGTTACAAGCTGACCAGTTCCGACAGACGGGGCCCGTTCACGAGCATGACGCAAGCGTCAGCAGCGTAATAACGAACATCTTATGAGGCTCTCATTAGGGGACTGGATCAAGGGCTTGATACAGAAGGCGAAACTCCTCGATACGGCCCGCATTGTGAGGAGGTTCCTCTCTCTGGTGCCCTAGCCACCGGTAGCTTACACCCTGTTCCCGATGTGGTTCGTCCCTATTTTTTAACCGACTTCAAAAAAGGAGGAGGTTCTCAATTCGACTGTATGATATTTTTTATATTTGTATGTTTGTTACGCAATTATTCCGCCGATTGCAAACCGATTTTGAAAATTGTTTATTTGTTTGAAACCCTTTCAAACAAAAAAATATTTTTTATAATCGGTTGTTGCTCTCGAAGTGGTCCCATTTAAATTTGGTGAAGATCTGATGAAGGCCTTCGGAGATAGAATGGAATGTTGAATGAATAACTGCATAATATCACTCGCGATTGCTGTAATCGCATGTTTATGTTTAGTATATGCCACTTAAAATAGAAATTAAAATAAACATTAAAAAAAGTAAAAACCGACTTCAGAGAACGAAAAAGTATAAAATAATTGTCTTAAAAAACTTAGCAGCTTCTAAAGTCCGGGCCTTTAATTCTTCAATGCACCTAGCTGGGCATTGGCACCATATTTTATAACCTCCATTGAAAATGTTCCTAAATGCCAATTTTTTTTCCGTTATTTTCGTAATCATACAAAATCCAAATAAAACGGGTGTAAATAAAATATACCGTCACATTACTCGTCCCATGTTTGTCAAACACAAATATTGATGAAAATGTCTTCTTAAAATATCATATTTTCATTGAAAGCGCTTATGAAATTATATTTTTATACGTCGGAAGTCTCTTCACGTATGAAACGTCGAGTAAATTCAATCTATCAGTAAATTTATATCGTCTAGACGCGTTGGCGATGTAAAACTGTCACTTATGTATGGTGACCACGATTTTGGAAGTAAAATGGAAAAGCAAAAAGTACACGTCAAAAATTTAATAATAGTGACTTAATATTTGGTAAAGTAATATTTATTCTGTTTCTTTTCCTTGTGTGGAAAAAATCTTACTCCAACCTATTTCTCAAGTTGGATCAATCCGGAGCGTGCCCCGTTGGCACTGTGTGGCAGCCCTAGTTATATTGTATCTAAAAAAAACAACAATTGGCCTCCAATCCTCCCCTCCCCCTGCTTGTGCTAGCCCATGCTGAGCTAGAAGTACCTATTAAAAAAAATCTGAACCAGATGCAGCAAGTACCCTCTTCCTTTTCTGTCAGCAACGCTCCTAAGCCGAGATCCAAGCTCCACTAAGGGGCGCCTTTAGCTGCGCTAATGCTTAAATTATACTAGGCTGGAGGCTTCAGGCCTCGTCATTTACTGGTTAACACTTTCAGTGTCCAGACAGCAGACATAATAGATAAACAATCACCACGTACCAAATGTGGTACATTAGACTGCGAACGCGTGCAGAAATGACTCCCTGAGCTTTGACAGACACTTATCAAAACTTATCAAATTATAAAAGACACTTATCAATCCATTCTCCTTCGACTCTTGAGTCGACTGATAATAATAAATATGACCCATCATCATTATGTCATAAGCTGAGAAGTATACGTATAAAAACGTTAGTTGCTTATTTCAATAATTAGGTCATTCATGATTTATGAACCGAATTCATAAATATGCATCGATGTATTTTAAACACAAAAAAAACCATATAGAAATCGAAAGTAGGTCAGGACGTATTTTTTATTTAGATACGTGGCCTCCTTCATTCAAAATTTCATGTATTTCTCTCAAAACTTATAAAACCCAGATAGTATGGTCACCCTTCTACGTTCAAATATAACACGTCATAAAAAGGAAGATCTTGTTGATATACGGTTTTATTACCATAAATCGTTTGATTCATTGACTGATCTATGTATGTATCATATTTGAATTCACTCCATTCCATTCTACGGTATTGGATCTACTGCGCCGTAGCATAAGCGGATTCTTTATCAGAGATTGCGCCACAGTTGTAATTTTGAGAAACCCAGTGAATTTTTACTGCATTAAATCAAGTAAGTACAGACATGATACTTCGGCGCGGTCTTCCAAGAGTACCCGAAGGCCACCAGTAGATGCCGAAGCGGACCACCGTGGTGAGTTTGGCCGGTAGGAATCCGGCACACCCCTCCCCGCCCATTTGGAGAATAGCCCATGATGGGTGTTTCACCACAGTCACGATACTTCGCGGTGATATTTTCCAGAAATGCTTTGAACGACTGCGGCCGGCTTAGGGCTCAATTGAGGAGAGGCGGAATGTCGCGCGGAGCGCAAAGCGGCGCGCAACTCGGAGAAAGGCATGTATCCCCGTTCATAGAGCGACAAGCCGCTATGCGCGCCGCGCGACATTCCGCTTCTCCATTGACCCTAATTGACCCTAAACTCTGAACTTGGACGCCGCCGCCCGGGTGCAAAAGAATTCAGCCTTAAGGATGGTCGACCGAAAAAATTGCCCATTGTACAGTAGGATTGGATGGAATTTGTGGTTATATATTTTTACAAAGCTTGAATGCCGTTTTACCTCCCTGGAATTAAATTCCCCATATTCCCAAACACCTTAAAAAACATTGAATCGTTACCAGGTTGCGGATAATTTAACCGTTAAAATGTTACAGTTAATTTTTAATTCCAATCTGGGCGCGCAACCGCGAACTCTGTTAAGAGCCCGAAACGTTAAATTAAAAATGTATGTATCCCAAAAGTGGTTTTATTTGATGAATAGTGTAAAGTTATTTAATAACAACGTAATTTATTTTATAATTTACTGTTTTAATTACATTAAAATGATGGACACTTAATTAAACTATTCACGTAGTATAATATAGCTGTGTCTTCCAAAGTGGATTTATTTAATGAATAATGGAAAATTAATGTTTAAAGTAATTTGTTTGGTTATTACCATTTAATAGGTGTAATTTCAAATGGCCGAGTAATCGCGAAACAAAAAAAATAACATTGAAGCTCCTCCTTTTTTGAAGTCGGTTAAAAATGAGACTTAATCTACGATTACGGTTAACTAACAGGGTTCAAATGGGTTATATACATTCAGCTCGCGTTCAAAGAGCTGTGCTTGTAATATAATGAAAGAAGCAAATAATTCCACGGCCGGTTGTATTTAGACGCCTAATTGCACGCCGCACACCACTCATCCAGTTAAGGGCAGGCAAGAATACTCCAAGATATTTTTTCTCAGAATATATTAAAGTCGCTAACATTATGACTAAAAAAACATAATAGTCGGATTTTACTTTTTTTAAAGTTTATTTTATTTTTCTATTTTGAGTGGCATAATCAATACATAAACATGCGATTACAGCAATCGCGAGTGATGTGCTGTTATTCATTCAAGAGTTCCATTGTGTATCTCCGAAGATCTTCATCAGATCTTCACCAAATTTAAATGGGACCACTTCGACAGTATACCCTTTCAAACAAAAAAAGAATTTTCAAAATCGGTTTGCAATTGGCGGAGTAGAAAATATCATGCAGTAGAATTGAGAACCTCCCCCTTTTTTGGAAATCGGTTAATAAGGCCTGATATCTCATTAGCCAAGTAAGCGGTGAACTAGCTGTTAATTTGAAACTGGAAGATATTTTGTGTGGCCTGATATCTCATTAGCCAAATAAGCGGTGAACTAGCTGTTAATTTGAAACTGGAAGAGATTTTGTGTGGCGATAAAAAAAAACAACCGTCCCATACATTTAGTCGAGTAATATTGAATTATTTGTATGGACCAGCAGATTTTTTTTCCGCTTTCAGGGTTGGTCCTACAGTAAAAGTACTTCATAATAGTGCGTATCATAACCCCTTAAATGTATTCGGATTAGGAAGGCAGGAGTATTTTTATCTGCACCTTAATTCCTTTGTCTTCGAGGAACAGGAAATCTCACAGGAGTATCAAAATCACACATAATTTAGATCCCTGACCACTGAACAAAGATACGGTCCTGGCCAAATCGGATCGGTCAAGTTTCAACCCTTCGTAATAAGACCGAGTCCTTTGTAAATTGACTTGATTGATTTGATAATGGTTAAGGTGATCCAAGGACAGCCAGTTTGAATATAAAAGTGAATATTTGAATACTGGTTTGTCCTGTCCAAGGACCTTCTTGAAAGATACAAAAAGTCCTTAAAAGTTTTTCTCAGAAGTGTCGTCTTAAAAATATACGAAAGTTTTTCTTGTTCAATCAAGTTCGTTTTTTCAACAATCTGTTCTATACTCGATCTAGTACAGTAGTCAAGTACGGCAAACTTCGTAACACCGATCAGTTCCGAACTGAGCGCGTCTTCAAGACCACAAATGTTTATTAGTACTGCAGTAATACATGATCTTTACGCTGATGCAATAAGTTGTACAATTTTTTTAAAAAGCGACGGCCTTTATTTTTATTTCTTTTTTTTTCGGTTTGTTGTTCCTTCAGGTACATCGATGTTACTTCTTAGTTGTGTCGTACCACGAATTTGTATAAACAGCAAATTTTTTTCGCGATTTCATTATTGGTCTGATTATCCGATGGTAGTTACCTAGTAGTTATTCATAATGATGATTACAAGAACCCCTTAAAGGGATCGGGTCTAAAAATGGTGGACTTTGTAATCTTTACCGACTAACCGTTTATAAAAAGCCTTTTATTCGTGCAGCACTTCCTATTAAGCTCAGCGACATTGGCGCATATAAACAAGCTCTAACGCGGCCGCAGGACTCTAGCCTCTTAATTAAGAGTGGAAATGCAAAACCTACAGTATTACAGTGCCGTACTAACACATAATTATTACTGCTGTACATAAATAGCCTCTCAGCTGAATAAACGGAGGGATATTTTTAATTTGTGCAGCTGACGCCGTTGGACTATCTATGGTACATTTATATTTGTCGACCGGTGGGACAACGGTAAGGCGTTAGAGCTTTGGTTTTGACTAAACGTCAGTTAAGTTGGTACTTATTTTATAGATTGAAAGTTGACTTGAATTTGAGATTGTGGTGATCCTTAATTTTAGATTGACCAAAACATATTATTAAATTATTATTAAAAAATAAAAAAACGTTGCCCCTCACTAGGATTTCTCTTGTATCGAGGGTACAGTTTACAAACATTCATGTCACATGCACAGACACAGACCCGAAACAACTATCTGTAGATCATACAAATACTTGTTCCGTGCGGGGATCGAACCCGCGGCATGTAGCGTAGAAAGCTAATCGCTTAGCCACTGCGCCAACCGTGTCGTCAAATAAATCATTTGTAGGAAACGGTGTACCACGTGCGGTGTACTGTTACCCTTAGACTATGAACGCTTGCACCACCAGGGATTTTAATAGTTCATTCCCAACCCCGTAAAAATCTTTTCACTCCCATTTTAAAGACTCCGATGGTGCATTCTCTTGAGAAAACCTTTTATATAGGTTAGCTAAATAAAGTTTATCCTTAATTTGTACAGCTGCCACCAGATCGCCTAAATATTTATTGGGTATCCTTGATTAAGCCGCAGACAATCGGGTATATCAA
The DNA here is from genome assembly GCA_932294325.1 of Allophyes oxyacanthae. Taxonomy (NCBI): domain Eukaryota; kingdom Metazoa; phylum Arthropoda; class Insecta; order Lepidoptera; family Noctuidae; genus Allophyes; species Allophyes oxyacanthae. Next base: position 12,913,485 of record OW028629.1, read on the forward strand.
CAGTAATGACTTGAATACTAAACGACAGTCTAGATTACTGAAGCCTACTTATCTAGGAGAGGAACTTCCAGACAAATCGTTGTTCGACTAACAATGGCAGTTGAAGTGCCGTTGCTCCATTAAATTCAATGATACCTCTGTCATTTATTGCCATCGAGTACCCTAAGTACTTGATATAAAATAGAATTTTATTTCATGTAAACCAAATACAGGCACTTATGAAATGTCAAGACTCTAGGTGCGCGGTTCCAAATCGAAACCAGGCAATTATCACTTTTTTAATGCCAAATTGTTTATTGTATGGGACTATAAATTAACACAAAATATGGAGGAGATACTCTGAATATGGGCAAGAGGCTAAATAAAAATATTAAAGACTTACACTGAGTGTCAAAAACAATATCACACGTAATATTATCTTTCTCAATTTCTCTCGTCGAAAATATAATATCCCTGTCATTCACACGTCTATAAAGTGAATGATATATTTTTAACGCCATCTTCGTAAGCTCCAAAGGTCAGTATATAAATTGGCAGACATATTCAGGACAAAGGTCATACTTTTATACCAAGATAATGTCACGCTACCGAATATTGTATTATCCATTCCTAAAATAAGAGATGTCACTTCCAGACGTATCTGTTGACACGCGAGACGATATTCGGCCGTGTAAAATTAGACCACCCTGTATTTTTCCATGGGTGGGAGTTGTAGTTGCGTGGAAGTCGACGGATCCGATATAGAGCGCAAACATATTGGGTACGTGATAACGTGACGTGACGCCAAGTTCTATAATATTTGAAAGTTTCAGGTTACACTAATCGGTCATTCTTCCATACAAACGTCATATTGTGATTACTCCACTGTTCGACGTAGTACGTCAGCTAAAAAGTATAAAAATAATTTTCTTAAAAACTTAACACCTTCTGAAGGCGGTGCAACTGCTAAGCTAGGTGCATTGAAGAATTAAAGGCCCCGCTTTGTAGTTTCTTGAAGTCGGTTTTTACTTTTCTTAAAGTTTATTTTATTTGTCTATTTTGAGTGGAGTAAACAATACATAAACATGCTATTACAGCAATCGCGAGTGCTATGCTGCTATTCATTCAAGAGTCTCATTGTCTATCTCCGAAGGTCTTCATCAGATATTTACCAAATTTATATGGCACTACCTCGAGAGTATACCCTTTGAAACAAAAAATAATTTTCATAATCGGTCGGTCGGTTTTGGAGTAAATTTTATTACTGCGGTTGCATTTGGGAACGGAGACTGAATCAATCTGCAAATTTTGCACACTACATAAAAAAATATGAAATACATACTTAATATTCTATTCAGTATTCCCTTTAAGACCTAGATTTAATTTAATCGTTCTTTAGTTCTATGTCCTTGATCTAGTTTCCAGTAATATCCAACTAGGCCGCACTCGGCTCAATTTATCGTTTTAATTAAAACTGTTCTGCGAGATACAATTGAATATTTTGCAGTTTTGTGTAGAAACACAGTAATACAATACGTTGTACTTGTCTTTGTATTCTACATAAGGCCGTCTTATAGTGCGGTGAATACAAATCGTCGCTTCAGAATAGAATAGATCTTTATTTCATGTAAACCAAATACAGGCACTTATGAAATGTCGAGACTCTAGGTGTGCGGTTCCAAATGTCGGTCCTATGGAGAAGAACCGGCAAGAAACTACACGGAGACTCTTTTAAAATAATAGATTACAATCTTAATTAGTACAATGTTGTGGTAAGAGCTGCGAGAATAATGTAATTTAATGTGAATAAAAATAAATTAGAATCTTCGGTAGTGAATAGAACCCATACCCAATTAGTATTAGAGTTCAAAACGGGGTATTTACCATGTTTAGATATTGTTCTGAGTTCCCGATATTTCGGCACTGTTGCAAGCGCCATGGTCACGGATATGGCCATGACAGTTTACAAACATACATCCATACCAAGTTTCGGCAATTATGTGACGAGGTTAAATAAAAATATTAATTAGTCTATATCTTCTAAGCCGTAACTCAGATTTGAAAGAAATAAGACATCGCATTAGCCAGTCATGCTTTTTGTCTTATAACTTGGCATTTAGCTCTATTCATCTCAGTGAGAAACAGATTCTTTTGATGCTACTAGTGTATCTATTTCATTTTTAACCCCCGACAAAAAAGAGGGGTGTTATAAAGTAGTGTGTATCTGTATATGTATCTGTGTAACTGTGTAGCTATGTATCGGTGTATCTGTCTGTAGCATCGTAGCTCCAAATAGCACTTATCCGTATGTTCCATTTTAGTAAAATGATTTTGTTGTTGCGCAATATTTACAAGTTACATAAAAAGGGGTTCAAAAAAAAAATTGCTATAACTTCGCCTAAAGTAATGGATATCAAATTCTGTTTTGTATAAAGAAACTTAACAAATTAGTAAGCTAGGTTTCTGAAGCGACAAAGGTGAACCAAAGTGATAGGTATAACCTCGTTTCAATTTTTTTATGAAGCAAATTGATTGTTTAATTACAATTATACGTAGACGGCTCTGGCCTACCTTAGTACGAAAAAAAAAACAAAACAAAAGCAACAAATTACATTATTCAAAACATCAACTTAATTTGTAAAAAACAAACGCTCATTTAATAACAAAAAAAACAAATTAAAAAAATCTCTCCTCACTTGAAAAAAGCTCGCTTCAAATCACGCCATCTTAATGAACTAATTATAAAACGACCCACAATATGGACCTGGACTCACTTCAATGTTTTCTAAATTAAAAACTTTTGGAACTCCACAAAGAAATCAAAGAATAAGACTTTCATGGGGTAGTGAGAATAATGAGGGTAATTTAAATTAGCCGAGGAACTTGGTAAAAGTCTTCAAAGGGCAATAATTAGCCCTTTGTCTGAATTGGGGATTAAGTTTCATCTTTGCTCATAAATCATTGATGATAAAGCCCTTTCCCGCTGCTATGATTTGTTACTTCAGAGATTAAGTCTGGACCACATTTTGGCAATGCAATTTTGATGACGAAGTTTACTTTGTTGTTTCTGGTAAAAAATGAGCCAAATCTTCTTTTTCTTCAACCTGAAATATTAATTCGGGTCACCTGACGCTTGAAGCATTAAAAACTCGAATTCGAAGATACATTTGCAGTCTAATAAATCTCTTCTCCCTTTCGAATGCCGTAGCTAAACGGCGCCATCACCTAAATGCTTGTCTTCTCCTATAACACCCAGACTTCCACCTCGTGCATTAAGAATATCTGAGCTATCTTTTAAATGATGCAAGTCCATTAGTCTATTCGCAGACAACTTTTTCTTACTCCCACTGTTTCTACAACCTCTCTTTTTCATCCAAATGAAACATCCATTTGAAACTCATTACCTCTCTCATTAGCAGGATTATCATCAGACAGATCTTGGCCAATTTCCGGGACGTTAAAATAAAGTTAATCTACATTACATTGTCCTCATTTACTTTCTATAACCAATTTTTTACGCATCCGTCACTCAAAGTCAAGTGATGATACATTGCTTATTATAATGTAAATTTTAGCCATACAATAAGGCTTTGAAAACGTAATCCATCAAATTATATGTTCTAGACATGTAATTACTTACTTACTTTCACATTACCAACTAATGTTATAGGAAGCCCGCAGACATGTAATGCTGAAAATAGGCCTTCATCATATTGTACTACGACCAGTTATAGGAGAATATTCTGATAATCACTAGGCTTCGCAAACAGAGTGGTGACATTAGTAACTTCTATGTTTTTATCATCACATAGGAAGACGCTGCTAAGTTGTCCATCTTCATTGCCTTAATCACCATTACCTAATCTTTGCTGGAAACCATACGGCCAGTACCTACAGCATCAAATATAAAACATTGTAAATACATTCAATATCATCATCGAGAGTAACCCAGTTCTTCCCGTAAAAAGTAAAATCAAGTTTTTCTTGAAAAGTTTCGAACTGAAACTTGGCTACATCTTCAGGAAGTGAAGCAGCGACTATATGAATTCTGAACCGAAGAAGTTTCCACGTGGGTTCGTTAAAACCGACTTCATTTTGAATTCAACTACTTTTATGAATTACTTTGGTTTATTTAAGTTATTATATCGTGGCGGCCATCGCGATAAGTTTCTTCTTAAAGAAACCTTTTTTATATGGATTATTGGATTCTGTATTGTTTCTTGTGAAGAGCTATATATTTATAGGGACATTTTAAAGAGAAGACAGAAAAGTGTATCATATTTTATAGAAACAATACGATGGATTAGGTATCTTCTTCTAATAAACTAGAATACATTGGCACGCACAGATTTAGAGCAATTTTTGATGTACTTACATATAAAGCAATTTTAAAATTGAATGAACTGTGTTTTTCTAAAGAGGCCAAAATGAATATCAGAAAATTTACGCGTTAACATAACATAAGCTTTCAAGGAAGGAAACATTTCACAAACCCATCCAAAATATTTGCAATAAGATAACATCGATTTACAAAGGCAATATATGCTAACCATTGTTTGCGAACTTGTTATAACGGACGGATCTTGAATTCTTAATTGTTATTACTAAGGGTCCAATTTCCATCCGTATATTGTTGTTCAATTTGACCCTATTCGTGTATTATATTTCGAAGATAGTATCCAGGATTTCAAAATCATCGGACTTCCTAGATTTGGGTTTAAAGCTGCTAGTTTTAAGAATCATCACTGTGACTTCTAGATAACAGGATATACTATGGGAATGGGAATGGGAAGACTACGTGGCACTCGACTTCGTTGAGGTAGTTTTACACCTGTCATTAGCATCAGCCAATTAAAATCCTCACTGCAACACGGTCTCAGAGCAAATTAGTAGATATTACAAGTTCGCCAAAACGAGACAAGCGAAACGCACATATTTTGACTAAGGTGTAGAGTTTGTGAAGTTAGGCCTTGTAGAGTTAGGGCGTCTAGAGTTAGAAGCTTGGCTCTACATGAGATCTGATAACTTTTTGACATTGCTAGTCATCATATTGGTCTCGTCTTGGCAAAATTTTACATGAATATGTGTTTGGTGGGATTTATGTTTCTGGAACCTGCCGGTTTTCTCACGTTTTTTAGAATAAACCTTACACAGAAAATTGATCTATTTCGTTAAAACAGTAATTATGAATGGTGAAGGAAGTGAATCCGGAAATGACGTCTGATAGAGATGAATGGAAGCCGACCCCAAATAAAATAAGGTAAGGGTATGAAAATGATGTTACAATAGTAATTATAGAAGAAATAGTATGAAAACAATGCCATTTATAACGGACAAAAATTTAACAGCCATTGTTCGATAAAAATCTAGACAAAGTCAGGTCATGTCTAAAAATAAGGCTAGATAGTTAAGACAGAACCCTTTCAGCGAGGTGGACTAAACAGGTGTAAGCGACATGGGTCCACCGCACTTCACAACAGCCAATTGTTTTAAAAACACTGTCTACTCCACGCATTTTCTATTAACCATATCTTCTATACCATAAGGCCTGTTTTTCTTCAACTGAAACAAAAATAAACTTGTCATCTCCTTATCTTTTTAGAGGTCATTGAGAATGCTGTTGACACGGGACAGAATTTTGTATTAAAATAATAATTTGGTTTTATCTTTCCACATGAAATGTTTTGCATATTTTGAAAAGTTCAAAGTAAGGAATTGGAAAATAATTGTATTTCTTTTTTCTGGAAGTGTCCTAGATGTCACAGCTTACGGAATTGTACAAAAGCTTTTGATTTTTTTTAATGTCAACGCGCTTATTTTCTTTCAATAATAATAAAATTATTTTTTATTGTTTTACCTACTGATCTTTCTGCTATTAACAATTTTTCTTAAAAGGAGTACGATTTGATAAGCATAATATTGACTCCATCTCACAGAGCGGTCGCGATCACTATATACAAATCTACGTCGCGAAAAACATAACATCAATATAAAATAGAATTATCGTCATTGCGCTATTTGAAAGCATATCTGTAGCACCCAGTGACCTACCTAAAATTTTTAAATCTGTATCCATTTGTACAGTATCGTATATGATTTCCTTCGTATTTCATTTTTACCGGCAACGTAGAAATAAAATCTCTTTGCCTCAATTCTCCAGTTATGAGCTCAAAAATTCAAGCTGGGACAAAGTCCGTCAGTTTCATAAATTTAATCTTCTTTGTACACAACACTAAGCGTAACAACACTAAAATGTAATAAAAACAACGTCTTTACTTGTTAAGGTGATACTACACTGTGATATGAGCTATTTTTATTTTATTGCTGTCTTGCTTCTGAAATGTATCTTCACAGAATGGCAATTTCTCGAAGTGGCTAGAGATAATTGGCTCGTCAGAGCACCTTCAGCAGCAGCGTGTAGACTTAAGGTTCACATTCCTGATGTAGATGTATTGATACAAAAAATAGCATAAGCCATTATGGTTATCTACTTGAAAACACTGATTTCGGCTGCTGCTTCTATTAACATAATAAAATTATATTTATATCCTATATAAAGAAAACCCATACTGCAATCGATTTTCGATGCAATAAGCATACCAACAAATATTGTTTCGATCATTTCTCGCATATCTTTCGATGGAACTCTTCCCGCACGAGCATAACTCCAGCCACATTTTAATATTTCGCGACTCTAAAGTTGCGGTTACGTAAAAGATATTAAAAATTCCATCTCACCTCTATTTCTTTGCAGACCACGCGGGATGAGCGCGTCCGTTGAAATTATAACCAGTGAAAGTGTTGCAAGGAATAACTGGGTATGTAATTGTTATTATTTTTATCCTAATACCACAGTTAACAATGACAGCATCTTTTGAAATCATAATTAACATAATTATTATAAAAAAAGAAAAAAATGAGGAAGCGTCATGTCACTTGATTAGACACCATAAGTTCATTACCAACACTATAGAAGGGAAAATAGAGGCAAAAAGAAAAATAGGATGACCAAGAAGAAACTACATTAATCAACTAAAAGAAAAAGCAAATGTAGAATATTTATATAAATAATTAAAATTGGAGAGGACTGGATGGACATTGCTACATCGAAAAGTGCAGCAAGACTAGCATTTAAATTTTGGATAGATGGTGGTAAATAAATGCATAATATTATAGATGTATGTAGAGGCTAGGTGAAATGTTAGAAGGAAGAAGTCTTCCTTTCAAGACTTTGTTTGGTCTTAAAAGAAACCATTATACACCTAAATAGTGCCTCTTTAGTTGTGCTTATATGAAGTGTATATGCCTTTATAAACTTTGGAATCAATTCATAAAGACCGAATTCGGTTCATAAAAATTTACCTATATTGCTTCTCTTGAAGTTGTCTGGAAAACATGCTGTGATCAATTCATAAAATATCTCGCCAAAGTCATTTAGCCAGGATTACCAACTGCTAAGTATTCAAAAACTTCACCAGTCTGTAGGTCCTCACAAAGGTTTATGAATAAACCAGAACATCTTGATAACTAAGGGTACAGCGTTTACACAACAGTCTAAAATTTCCTAGGATCAACCCCTTAGTTCAGCCATTTACATAAATATTGCACGAGACTAAGACTTGAATAGGTATTTAATTCTCATTCAGGCTGCAGCTTGGACCTTAAAAACCACAAGTATTTTTCTGTTCCAAAAACGTCTCACAAACAACTGTATCCTCTATTGCTTTAACAGTAAAGAGTATTATAGCTCAGACAATTTTTGAAGATCTGAAAACATAAATTTGTTGACTTCTACACAACTATTCCAATTTAGCAATTGGTTTTCGGCTGGCATTTCAGATTGTGTTCTATTGGGTAGAGAAGAAAGACTAAAATTGAGCGGGAGATATTTTTGGAATAGCAGGAATATCTTAGTAGACTTATTGTACGAGGAAGACGGACACAAATAGCAAATGCTGATAGTGTGGTGAAGCAAGATAGTGATGCGCTTGGGTCTAGTTTATTTTCAATCAATTTGCATATTGAATCGAAGGGATTACCTAATAGTTTGGGTCCTATGTTCTTGAATAATAGAAGTTCAGGACAAGAAACAGGAAGCAATGTATTCAAGGCTCCTTGAAATGCTTATTGGTGTTGCCAACCCTTATTCAATTTTTGAGACGGTTCTAAAGTTGACCTGTTTTCCATACCTTCTTTCCACTTTATTTATATCATAGAATATTTATTTACTTGTGTTTAATTTAAATTTTATAGTTAATTAGATTATGGTACACTGCGAGCTACCTTCGTGTTTTTACATGCTGTACTGTCCATCCAAAGGTTGTCTGTAAGAAATTGCCGATTGCGATAAGACCGCCCATTGTACAATCTTAAAATTTTAATTGTAATTATTATGTTTATTGCTCCTTTTTTATCAAGTATATATTATAGAGTACTTCTATTCTACGCTATGTACCTAATTTTGTTCCGAAGGTGAAATTTGTAATGCCCTAAATTCAGCGGTATGTACTGTTACTGAGAAAGGAATTATAAGAAACAGAGTAGTTACATTGGCATTATCGTGTCTTTATTAATATCGAGATACTTGGAAAACGTACGGAGTAGTTCTGTTTATTTTATACCCGACGTAATATCGTCTGTCTGACATGAGTAATCCTGGCTTTTACCCGGATCCATTTCCAACTCAAAACTTTGCCCGGATTCTAATATCCTATTTTAGTTTCACATTATTCTACGCTTCACGTGAAATACACCCAACAAAAAGTCATTACAAGCTTGACAGCACATTCACGCCACTATATTCAGAAATTCAACATTTAAAACTAAAATGAACACATGAATTTGAAACGAAAAACCAAAATTGGTATATTTACGTGCACGATGTGTAAGCGCGCAGCTGACGCTAGCCGCAACCGTTCATCCGATTGTTAGGAAGCTGTTATACAATTTGCACGATAGTGTAAATGTTGCAATTACACTGTCGAGCAGCATTAGCAAGATGCACGTAACCGCTGCAGTATCGTTATGTTATGACCGTTTCAGTAGGTTGAACACTATCGGGCAATATAATGAGTGCAGTTTTGGTTGGCTAATAGTTTTAGTAGTCATCATCGGTTTATATAGTTGGCGACACGACTATACAGGATGGCATCAGTTGTTGATGGCTAGTTATACCATAGAGTATAAAAAGTATAAAGTGATAACGTAAACTACATTACCTTGTGTGAAGCGGGAGCAGTTTGCATGTAGAAGCATTTATAGATACTAGTGGTCGCCTGGTGATCGAAATTCAACCACATGTTTTTTATTAATATATTTTAAGTTTCTGCACTCCTTCTCCATATAAATTTTAACTATGCCAAATCTCACACTCCTCCGTGCACGCAATATGCTTAAAACCGAATTTTAAGCAGACATCTTTATGTTTCTAAACGTATATTATGTATCTATGACGTTTTGTTGCGTTGCCATCATAGACGTAGAACAACTTAGTCTATGGTTGCCATGGATACGTATTATTAAAGATTTGATACAATTAGCGAAGTCCTGAGCGTAAGCGAAGTCCTACGTCTATGGCGAAGTCCTACGTCTATGGTTCAATTAATGATTTATGAGTGCATAATGTGTGTGTGTGTCAAACGCATGGTAGCGTGTGTAATGTATTTTTTATTCATTTTCTTTATTTCTAATGCATTTTGAATAAAAATATTAGCATTCTGCACTCCTTCACCATATAAACTTTAACTGTGCCAAATCTCACACTCCTCCGTGCGCGCAATATGCTTAAAAAGGGTTACAAAGTTTTCTCTTCACGTATTATTATAATAATATAGGTATAGATATGGTTCATTAGTGAATTACCGTCGTACGAAAAACTATCAATGAGTGATTCGAACTTTTGATACATTTTGATCGGGCAAGGTTGATCTTTTGTATGAAAAGATTGTTTTTTTTTTCGTGATTTCTTAGTAAAAATTGTTCATATTGATGAGTAGGTAGCAGTGGCGAAGAGTCCATACAACCCGATTCCCATCGGCTTCCCTTTAGGAATTGGTTAGTGCATAGACCAAGTTAGGTCGAGCTCTTCCAGACATGACTATATATAGATTACAAGAGACGGTATAGATTTTTGTCTTGCAGCATTAATTGCAGCAATTTTTACAGGACATTTTTGGGACGGCTTCCCCTTTTTAAAACAATCACCCTTCGCCACTGGTAGGTAGGTACTTTTACCCCATAAAGCATTGTCGGTGAATTACAATTGACGACACGGTTGGCGCAGTGGCTAAGCAATTAGCTTTCTACGCTACGTGCTGCGGGTTCGATCCCCGCACGGAACAAATATTTGTATGATCTACAGATAGTTGTTTCGGGTCTGGTTGTGTGTGCATGTGACATGTATGTTTGTAAACTGTACCCTCGATACAGGAGAAATCCTAGTGAGGGGCAATGTAAAAAAAAAAAAAAAAAAAAAAAAGAAAGATAAAAAAAAAAAAAAAATTAAAAAAAATTACAAATAACCCTTAATATGCTATTCCTACACAAAAATAATTTAATCTTCCGCCGTAGCGGTGTATTACCGCGTATTATTATGTTACGTTTTACGAGTATTTGCGAACTATGTGGGTAAATAATATAATGTTATAAGTTAACTTTTATGAGGGAGCGCTACGTGCAAGATGTTTACAATTTTTTTGATTACACGGGAAGATATTTTGGCAAACAAAGGCAAATAATTTATATATTTAAGGTCGGCAATTTTATTAATAAATAAATAAGAAGGTGGGTTACTCTCAATTCCTAATAATTATTTAAATATCAATCCAATTCCAATGTCTGTTTTAGTTCAATAAATATCCGCTATAATTGTCCTCAAAACAAAACAAATGTGGTAGTATGTGTGAAAACTGTCAAATACACCACTTTATATGTGGTTCACTTTATATGTGATCCACTTTATATGTTATCCACTTTATATGTGATCAACTTTATATGTGGTTTACTACTAAAGGGAAATAAAAAAGGTATTAAAAAAATAATTTTCACTAAAGCTCGACATATTGCACTCCCGTATACGCACCCCCATTAGTAGTTATCCTGCCATAAACATACGCACTTAGCTTTTACCGTTCCATATTTACTGCCATACAACATTGTCATACAATACCATACAATGTCGAATGGCTTTTATTTGTTATTTGATTTTATTTCCGTTTTAAGAGCAGTGCAGTTCCATTATATTTCATTTTGACGACAATACAGCAAAGTGAAAAGCCTTCATTGTATTTTAAATTTTTGGAGTTTCTTGCCGGTATCTTCTCCAGGACAAACCCATTTGGAACTGTGCACCTAGAATCACGACGTTTTGAAAGTGCCTGCAAAGGCCCAGTTGAAATAAAAAACGTTGACTTTGAAATATCGCTGAGAGTGTTAGTTAAACACTGACACATTGATGGTACAAAATCTGTATCAGACAGTTATTTATTTTTAAAAATGCTTCATGTACAATGTACAAAGGAAGTCTTGATGCTGTAGGCATTCTCTACCAGACTGACGAATTTAGGGCGATGCAAAGAAAATGAAGCTAGATACACCAAAAAACAAACTTACTTGAGAGGATAATAGATATAAATATACTTAGGTTTATTTTATTACATAGTAAACAACAAGTATATCCTACATACATACTATTAAGAATGTTTATGTGATTATCTCAACTTCAACTTTCTCAACTTTAGATATATTTTTTAATCTTAGTTTTTCTTGTTATTTTTGTTTTCATTTTTAATTTTTCATGGTGAGTTTCATGTTGGTTTCCTTTCTTTCTTTTTTTTTTTTCTTTTTCTAATAACCGTCAAAAACCCCCGACTCCAACAGAAAAAGAGCTGTAACTTTTGAACGGCTAAACAGATTTTCATGAAACATAACTAAGGTGATTCCCGATTAAACTAGCTTTCAATTAAAAAAACTGCATTGAAATCGGCCCATCCGTTTTGGAGCTACGATGCCACAGAAAGATACACAGATACTCACTACAAACTTATAACACCCCTCTTTTTTGTCGGGGGTTAAAAATGACATAATCATTACCATTAGCAGTCAAATATCCTATTCAATAACTGAAACGAATACGGAATGGATAGTGTTATGATGACTGACTAAAATACAACCAAGAACGCAATGATAGTGTTTTGCCTTTCCCTAACCAAAACCCCATAATATACCTACCCCATGTACATTGTTTACCTTATAACAAATATTGTGTAATACACAACATGCCCAAAATATGACGTTTCCTCAAATATATTCGCCACGCGTTGCCAAGCACAGAATATTAACTTGTAGGCTTTTATGAGCAGATTTATTACGCCGCCATCTTGGTTTATCGCGGCAAAGATGGCGGTTTAATTAAAAATTGATGAAAGATCGTGTGAACTGATTTATATTCTGTTGTTGCGTAAGTGCCGGTTGACTTACATTGTTTTTGATGGTAAGGGTTTTTATGGCTTATCGGATCCTCCATCCTGGCTTATAAGCTATTTATTTTTAATAAGCTGTGCTCATGGCTCTGTCAGCGTCCAGGCTGGATGAAAAGTACCATTACTCCTTTTTTTGTTTCAAACTAAGTCTCCGCTGAATCTCATCAAAATCAGACAGTTATAAAAAAGTAGGTATTATAAACATTAGACCTTGCTTCCTCACCTAAAATGAAAATAGGGCCAGTAAAACCAGGGTTCCGTCACTCCCTTAAGGCCGCGCGTTATATGCCTACCGCTAAGTACACGTCCGAGCGTGCAAGCGAGCGGGCGCGGGGTAGAGTGCGGTTGGTGGGCGCGGGTAGGTTAGATCGAGCCAACTCGCCGGTAGCAAATGAACATGAACAAAGCAATATGAACTTTAGCGACGCGGAAATTGAGCTCAAAATAGAGAACTTCGCTCAAGAGAGAGAAGTATTTGTTACTTAGAAACCATTTATTAGTTTATGGTAAACCTTCCTATTTAGTGTCACACAGCATTGCTGGGAATACGGCCTTGGCGTCTTCCTTCAGATCTTATGGTTATGGCCTCTGGCTTTTAACGTACCGTACTTTCCGTAGCGAGGCAAAACCCTTCTCCTCTTATACCCAGTCTATTCAATATGGAACTAAAAGACCTTCATTCTCCTGCTCTTATCCCATTTAATTTGTGATCGGTGCAATGTCTTTTTCGACGTCATTTCTGGCTTCACTTCCTTCACAATCATGTCATGTTTTACACAGTCCATCCAACATTTCTATGGTCTGCCTCTTCTCTGTTAATACTACTCAGATGCGCAGGTCTCTTCACGATGTTTTCCTTCACCGTTAATGCAAGGGATTATCAAATTCTGATGCGCACATCATAGTCATAGTAATATTATAAAGAGAGAAATCCTGATTGACTGACTGACTGACTTATCATCAACGCACAGCCGAAACTACTGAAGCTAGAGTCACGAAATTTGGAGAGTAGGTCCCTTTTGTATTGTAGGCAAGCAATAAGAAGGGATTTTGGAAAATTCAGCCCCTAAAGGGGGGAAAAAGGGGGTGAAAGTTTTTATGGGAGTCCCTTAATTTTTGAAGTGAGAAAGATGAAAATTGGGATTTAGGCTTTTGGTTACAAACAAAGAAACACGAGATTCTTCGTTTTTGGAAATTCATCCCCTAAAGGGGCGAAATAGGGGTGAAAATTGTTTTTGAAGTGTAAAACGTGAATATTGGGATTGTTTTTGAAGTGAGAAACGTGAGAAATGGTGTTTCGGCTTTTGGTTAGAAATAAAAAAACACGTGTTACCGCGTTATTGGAACTTCATCCCCTAAAGGGGCGAAATAGGGGTGAAAATTGTTTTTGAAGTGAGAAACGTGAAAATTGAGATTTAGGCTTTTGGTTACAAATAAAGAAGCACGTGTTACCGCGTTTTTGGAAATTCATCCCCTAAAGGGGCGAAATAGGGGTAAAAATTGTTTTTGAAGTTAGAAACGTGAAAATTGATATTTAGGCTTTTGGTTAGAAATAAAGAAACAAGTGATACCGCGTTATTGGAAATTCATCCCCTAAAGGGGCGAAATAGGGGTGAAAATTGTTTTTGAAGTGAGAAACGTGAAAATTGAGATTTAGGCTTTTGGTTACAAATAAAGAAACACGTGTTACCGCGTTTTTGGAAATTCATCCCCTAAAGGGGCGAAATAGGGGTTAAATTGTTTTTGAAGTGAGAGACGTGAAAATTGAGATTTAGGCTTTTGGTTAGAAATAAAGAAACACGTGTTTCTGCGTTTTTGGTAATTCATCCCCCAAAGGGGCGATAAAGGAGTGAAAAATGTTTTTGAAGTTAGAAACGAAATTTTGTATTTAAGCTTTTGTTTAAAATTAAAAACAAAATCGGTGTCGTGTTTTTCGAAATCCAACCTCTAAGCGGATGAAATAGTTATATGAGAGTCCGTATTTTTTGAAGCCGAACGATTTGTAAGGGGTCAGGAATTGATGAAAATTAAAAAGTATCTACCGGCTAATTTGTACCCGAACGAAGTCGGGACGGGCCGCTAGTAAATTCATAAAGTCAGAGGTGCAGGCCGGATTCGTTTTCAAACCCTCCTGCATGGAAGGCAAGCGTTCAACCGCTTGGCTATCACTGCTTATTAAAATGACCTTATTTTAAAATATCAAAATATTTAGACTTAAGTCTGTTTAAGTATATCATTCAAAGGAAGCAAAAAATAAAACCAAGTTCCTGACAAAGAACCTGTTCAGTTTTGCACACAACACCCTTAATCTTGCCTCGGTTATAACCAGATCGCTCAAAGTTCTCCACTCCTGAGAGGCGCCTAGAGGCTGACGTCGCAGAGCCTCGTTTTATCGGCCCCTCGGGGTGTAAAGAGGCCCTTATGCCGCGTTAAGCCACCCATTAGTGATCGCGGTCTCGCCACTCAATGTTTTGAATACGCTTGACACATTTTTGGGTGTAAGGTGGGAAGGACGCCTAATTTGGGAATGTCTTGATATTTTTGTGAAGAGGAGGGCAGTAGGTAGGTACCTATTTCATGTTATTTTTATGTAGGTGGTTAGACATGTATTTTGTTGGAGATTTGTTTAACAGAGTTCTAAAAATAACATTTTTTTTTAAAATGTGGAATGAAAATTTCTACCGCGAGTGAGTTGATGGTTTAACTCGGTACACACGAGTAGTGGGTTCCGCCGATTAAAATTAAAGTTTTAATTACTTACCAATTACACTTTTTAATTATTTTGGTGGTAGTAGTCTCACTGGCTTGCCAGCATGAATGTGTCGACACGAGCAAGGAAGTACTACCCTCCCACAGAATATAAACATACTTACATAAAAAAAATAGAAAAAAATACAAAAATTATAAATACTCGTATAAAAATATACATAAATATTTACTGTTTTCTCGCTTGATTTTTCGTTTCGTCTTCTGGCAAGGAGACAAAGTGAGGAGAAAACGGGTTTGTCCACCGAAAAATCTGGAACAAAACCATCTCTTTATCCTTTTCTTTCTCGATATTTCGTTTTGTTTTCTGTCAGGGAGACAAATGATGGACAAAGTGAGTTTGTCCATAGAAAAATCGGGGACAAAACTAGGTATCTTTTTATCGTTTTCTCTCTCGATATTTCGTTTTGTCTTCTATCAAGGAGGCAAATGATGGACAAAGCAAGTTTGTCCATAGAAAAATCGGGGACAAAACCATCTTCTTACCGTTTTCTCTTTCGGCTTTTAGTTTTGTCTTCTGTCAAGGAGGCAAATGATGGACAAAGTGAGTTTGTCCATAGAAAAGTCGGGGAGAAAACCATCTTTTTACCGTTTTCTCCCTCGATTTTTCGTTTTGTCTTATGTCAAGGAGACACATCATGGACAAAACGAGTTTGTCCACCCGCCATGCTAACCCTGTTATTCTTCGTATAACCTACTAAAACTACAAAACTCATTCCCCCGTTCCATGCAACATTTAAAGCCTTGGTATTTTTCCGCTTCATTACTCGTTTCGCAAAGTAAGATGTAGTAAATAATACAGCTCCCGCAACCTATTAAGAACGAAATAGGCTTGTTCCCGACTCGACCTAAGTAGAAATAGGCTTGTTCCCGACTCGACCTAAGTAGAAACTATTTACTGCAATGTTCGTTCGCTAGTTTTTTAGCGTAAAGCGAGCCGTTATTACGATGTAGGGTATTGTTTTCTTTAGTCTACTTTTAGTGGTTTAATTTTTTAGCTCAGTTAAGATACCACGGTAAGTTTTCTTTTAGTTGCAGCGAAATATGCTTGGAATTAATTTTTTGAAGTTATAAACTTTTATGCCTTGTACCTCTACCATGAGTTTTCCGTGCCGTCTAACGTTCACGTTCACATGCAATATTTGTATAGTGACTTTAGTTCACTATTTATACCGTTAGAGGCGCTGAAAAAATTCCCATACAAATATTGCATGTGAACGTGAACGTTAGACGGCACGGAAAACTCATGGTAGAGTTACTGATGCAAAAATTAAAAGTGCTAGATGTGTCTCAAAGAAGAGTTATCGATACTAAAGCATCGATAACTCTCAAAAATTTCGATACTTGATACCGCAGTTCTCGATACTTTAAGTAAGTAAAGTACTCATCTTCCTCAGTATCCATTTATCGACTTATCGCGTAGCAGTTGCTACGACAGCTACGGCGTAGCAAGCAACCTTTACTTACGTAATGATTATTAAATAATTGTTAAATGATTTAATTAATGTACATCAGAAATCTAATAATGCATTTTTTGTACAATACGTATAACTCTGACAAACATAATCTTCAACGAGTAATGAACGTAGAATATAGCTATCTATAACGTAATTGATCATATATACAGTCCACTGAGAATATTGTTGTTAGTTCGAAATAAATCATCGTACAGCCTACAAGTCTATTTATTGCAGAATCCGTAAAAAATCAAATTTAACCTTATCGCCCTGAAAACAATAATAATATACGCCAATATTATTGAAACTTAGTTTACGAAGTAGTGTAGTAGGAATAAATTTATCCATGTAATACAACGCTGCCTACCCTCAAACGCTTGTACTATCAACAAGGACTAAGAGGGATGGTTTGCCAAATTATTTTTACACCGCCGCCGCCAAGCCACACCAAATTAGCTGAGCGGAGAATTGGTATGAAATTTTAATAGACTTCACGCTAAAAACACACGAATTGCTCGTTTAGCTTACTAAGTAGGTACGCTCGATTTATTTTTAAGAAGTTAGAAACGGGAATATAGTCCTACTGCACGTTTTGTTGTAGTATAATCAATAATACTACAACAAAACGTGTAGTACGCGATTAAGGGAGAAAAGAAAAAGCTAGTTTGAAAAAAAAATATGAATGTTTGTTTTTAGGTAGGACAACAAAGTCGTACTACATGTTTTTTTTTTGTAGTATGATTGATATGAGACGATTAAATTGGAATAAAAATATAATGTTAAGTTCTTGGGTAGGTACTTAAGGTTGTATTTTACGACGATTTCTTACTTTTGAGGGGGTGAAGTATCAGCCTAAGCCCCACCCACTAGGGGAGCTCCGTTCTCGCAATTACGCAATTGACGTATCAGACTGTGTGACACACGTGTCACAGAATAGCAATATTAATTAGCAACATGCAGTATGACACCAGTAAATACTTGAAAAATATAAATCCACAATATCATATACCCAGTGTCCTATATTACGCTAGAAAATCTGTTCCTCCGTTTTGTATTTGTAGATTTTATACCTATTTAACTATCTACTTATAAACTATCAGTCATACCTATTGTGTATGAGTTTATGCAAGTGCACATAATTGTCTCGACCAACATTGGGCATTTTCACACTAAGCCAATAATGCCGTAACGAAACCGATATATCGGCATGACAAACCTGATGACACTGCCAATGTGTGTGTAATGTTAGAAGAATAAGCCAACTCAAATCCATGCCTTGAGATAATAACCTACTCTCACCCACACCTGTAGGAGTCGTCCGTTTCCGTAGTCATACCTACTTAAGTATGTTCACAGGGTTGCTTTTTTACCAAAAAAGAAATTGCATATTCATAGATCAAAACCATATTCCTAGTTCAGATTCCTCGCTATGTATGCAGATGAAGAGCTTCAAAATTGAAAGAAAGAAAGAAAAAACATTTAAATCGGACTCGCACACGAAATTACATAAACACACAAAAATTCAAATAATGATAACAATAACCTAACCGTCTAAAACCCTCGACTCTAACTAGAAAAAGAGGTGTAACTTTTGAACAGCTGAACAGAAGCCCAATTCTCGTAATTAATTTATAATATGATTGAAAGTTGACCAAACTGAGATTATATTATGAATTGACAAAAAGTCATGTATTCTACTCCTCTTAAAGTTCAGTCCGATTCCAGTATGATTTGGATTCAATCTTCTTACAAACTCATTTCAATCTCATTTTTGACGTTTGTGTATAGACGAGAGTGTCAATTTTATTATCTGTGTCAGTTCAAAATGTTAGCAGAATACCGATTTGCCTTTTATTCAACTTTCGATCTCATTACAATATAATGTCACGTTTGACATTGTTTGTTAGGGTAGGAGAATACCATTTGTGACATTTATGACATTGGTAGTAGATCGGAATGAGATCCGAACTATATTTTGAACATTTTTAATTACGAGAATTGGGCCTCAGATTTTAAGAACCATCCCGATTAAACTAGCTTTCAATTAAAAAAAACTGCATTGAAATCGGTCCATCCGCTTTGAAGCTTCGATCCACAGACAGACACACAGATTCACAGACACATAGATACACAGATACACATTATAAACTTATATCACCCCTCTATTTTGTCGGGGGTTAAAAAAGTCCTGCAAGAGGCCAAAGAAAGTCCCTATCTCAGCATATCCTGACAGTTAATCCTGACAGATAAAATAAATACCGCAGCGCTGGTTTTCGGATAGGACCGTGGTGATGCCACGGACAACCACGATAACTAAAAATAAATATAATTTTTAAAAACGTTTTCTTTCCTTCCTACATACTATCTATCTATCTCTCTCTAACTTCTAAATTTTATTAACTACGGACATGTATCATTCAAATTCGAAGAATTTACAACAAAAAACCACATAGTAAAAGTTATGAAATTTGGTTCTTGTTCAGAAATAGTACGCATTTCTTTTTTTTGTGGCTAGTTTTCCTAGATTATTATACCATTTTGGAATCTTGGATAGTTGCGTCAATTTTTAAAAAAACTTGCCATGGTAGTGTCTGTACTTTTTTTTTACACCACGATGAGTGAAAGTGGACCAAAAGTAAAAATCTTTCAAAATTTTAGGGTGAAAAATAATTTTGATTGATTTTTGTGTCAAATCTACAGGCATTCTGGGATTTTTAATGATTGTGGTGGATAGCAGTGCTACTTAGGTTGCCGGTACAAAAAGAAATTCAGAAATATCTGAAACATTGTGGTCATGGTAATTAAAAATATCTTAAGGGGTGTAAATTTTTGAAGGATTTCAAATTTTTTATGTAACTTCTTAAAAATTGAAAAAAAAATTTTGTTCTCGAGTAATCATGAGCTGGTCAACCCTCTGGTGCCCGCTTATCGTTGAATTTTGGGACATGGTGTATATAAAACTTCATACTCTTTGTTCTCAACACTACAAATTGTCGTACTGATTTTTCTATACTACATCCTATAAAATGAATTCTTGACGGAGATGTCAAGAAATTATTTTATCATATTGATTTTTATAAACGAAATACTTAGATTTTCTGAATAAAAGGCAAGTTACTTATACTTCCTGTTGCTTTTTAATAATTTTTTTAATGATTTTACTGTCATTGTTTCTTTTGGTTTTGAATAAAGTGTAAGCGCAGGAAAGTCAAAAAAAATTGCACAGGTCCAACCTCGATGCGCGCCGAAACGCGACTGATTGATGGCAGAGATGACAGAAATCACGAATTTTGTGGTTTTTATCAAATTGTGACCAATATACGTAATATTATAAAAAAATAACAACCGATTTTGGTTGGTATATTTGCGACCAATATTATGATGTAAAAATTATTTGAAATAATATCATGTTTTAGAAATAATCTTGTAAACACTTTTTTAAAAGGGGTAACTTTGCGAATTTTTTTTATCGAGCCAACTTCATCCAATCATGTATCGGACAACCGTGCAGAGATTGTCACATCTTCAAGTTTGATATATATTTTTTTCAGGACAAAGAAATAAGAATTTCTATTCAAAAAATTGTAAATACAAATCGGTTTTTGCGGCATTCCTGTAAAATACCCCCTTAATCCGCGAGCGCAAGTAACCAATTTTAAGTTAATTACCACGCCGCAAAAAAAAAACTCACAAACATTTTCGGTGTATTTTTTTAACGAAATTTATTTATTTTCTTCTTAAAAATATTATTTTTTTGAAAGGTTTTGAACTAATTTCAAGTGGACTTAATTCTAAATAATATGCTATATTTATTTAACAAGCCAACTTAAAATTCGTAAAACGATAATTTAAAGTAGACTTAGTTCAATTTCGGAGAATTCTGGTTAAAGTAAAGTTAGGTTAGAGAATTAAGGAAAGTAAAATAACGTTTCCATTAAACTTCGGATAAGCAAGTAATCAAAACATCTTTAACACGAACAGCGCGAAGATATTCAGACTAACACTTTGCATACCAGATTATATTCAATATAATATTAACGTAAATAAGGAAAATCCTTTAATATTTTATAAGATCATAGACAATGAACAAAACCTCGCTCAGGAAGCTTTTGTAAACAAACTTAAAGTGAACGAGATTTGTTGTTAAAAATCAATCTAATCTTAGAAAAGTTAGCTAAGATGATACTCGATTATACCAGCTTTCAATTAAAGAAAACTGTATTGAAATCGGTCCATCCGTTTTGGAGCTACGATGCCACAGACAGACACACAGATACACACTACCTACAAACTTATAACACCCCTCTTTTTTGTCGGGGGTTAAAAAAAGGCTTTTTTCAGCTTTTTGTTTAGTTTTTGTATTTTTTTTTAAACACATTGCTCTTCACTTGTATTTCTCCTGTATCGAGGGTACAGTTTACAAACATACATGTCACATGCACACACAACTATCTGTAGATCATACAAATATTTGTTCCGTGCGGGGATCGAACCCGCGGCACGTAGCGTAGAAAGCTAATCACTTAGCCACTGCGCCAACCATGTCGTCCTCTTCTAACTCTACTGAACCACAGTTTATTTAAGTTCAATAAATTGTTCGCGGTCGATTTCTTCCACTTATTTCCTCTCGTAATTTTCTCTTTAATTCTCTGCCGTTCTGTTTCCTTTTCATTAATTAATCAATTCCGTTGGGAGCGCCCGCCATCTTGTAATGTGAGCACTATTCATTCTAACTGCTAGGTGTTAATTCGATCTCTTTCTTTATCTAATACGTTCAGATAACTAATTCACGTTACTAAAGAAGTGCAGTTGCCGCGCAGTTGCAGTAAAATTTAGATCAAAACAACACATTTGGTATTCTCTTAGCTTCAGTGAGATACGCTCGCGTCAAGTTTGAGCGTCACTGTGATATGATCGGTTAGTCATAAAATTACGTGAATTAGCCCTCTGGAAGTATTTCATAGTAAATTAGTTTTATAGAATTGGATTTAAAATTGTTTATGATGGTGAGAATGAAAGAGAAAAATGATCATAAAAATATAGCATCACCCCTATATTCTCCGTAGGGTTAAACACAGATGTACAGGGCCCTAATTCTGTTATTTCAACCGTATTAGAATGGTCTCGTAAGTTTTGGTTTTTTAAAGAAAAAGAAAGAAAGAAAGAAAGAAAAATCGTTTATTAGACATCACAAAGTAACCGACACCGAAACAATAAAATATAACATAAAAAAACAGTATTTTGCAGTATCGTTCAACGTATTTCACAATAATTCAATTATCTTTTTTTCAGACTTTAAATAATAATAATCCCACAAGAAAGTCACGATACTTCTTCAAAATCTTATTTCGTAGGCGAGAAAAAGCAAGAATTTAAATAAACCACTCAGCAAAACTAAGACCTTTACGGCCAATTTCTACCTACCGTCTTAAATATACAACTGACCTAAAAATTAACTATTCCAGGAATGTCGAGTCACCCACTTAGTTGCTAATAGTCTTCATTTAAATACTTACTTTACTTTAAAGGGTAAAAGGCAGACATAGCTAAAAACTGAACGAAATAAGAAATACTCAAGAGCCTACGCACACTGGCTACTTTTTGCAGCAGAAATACCCATTTTCGCGTTCGTTTGCGACGAAGTCCTTCTTTATCATTTCATCACTCATATCGATCGATCTCATATCGATCTTGCTTGTAAGTCGCTGAAATTATCATGGAGCAAGATTGGTCCAAATTACTCAATTAGCGTCTATTCACGAATCGCGAATTTTCGCGTTCGTTGACTGCCTTTTGCTCACAAAAAGTGAATAACGGACACGAAACACGTGCACCTAGAGTCTCGACATTTCATAAGTGCCTTGTATCTGGTTTACATGAAATAAAGATCTATTCTATTCTAAAACGCACGATTCTGCAATGGTTTCACGGCTTCACTGTCTTCGGCGACTGTAGCTAGCAAATAGTTGCTCTAAAAATTGCCCGTGTAACACTTTTGCTCAGCTTTTACAATGTTTATACAACAAAGAGGACTAAGTGCTTTGAGATAAATACAAGTTACTCCTGTAATTGGAAATAATTGGAATTGACTTAGACTAAAAGCTAAACAAGGTCTTTTATTGATCAACATCTGCATTTAGCTGAATGATTTGAAAGCGTTCGACGGGTTACATAGATATTTTCTTAACAATTTCAACTTTGCTACATACCTAACTATTGAAAAACTTAGGCATGTTAAAAATTGCACCAGTACCTCTACCATGAGTTTTCCGTGCCGTCTAACGTTCACGTTCACATGCAATATTTTTCAGCGCCTCTAGCGGTATAAATAGTGAACTAAAGTCACTATACAAATATTGCATGTGAACGTGAACGTTAGACGGCACGGAAAACTCATGGTAGAGATACAGAACACACGATTGGAGAATGCACCTTCCATGTATATGGGTATAATGTAGCTCATCTGCCATAGTCTACACCATAGATATTCGGTCTACACTAATATTATAAAGAGAAAACATTTGTATTTTTGTTTGTCTCTTCTCTACATACTATAAAATAAAGTCGCATTCCGCGTCTGTCGGTATATCCGCTAATTCCTCCTAAACCACGCAACGGATTTTGATGCGGTTTTCCCCATCAGTTAGATAATTTTTCACAGAAGGTTTATATGTATAATACTTTCATATTTAATGTAAGGATAGTAAGGAAAAAAATGTACCCATGCGAAGCCGGGGGCGGGTCGCTAGTAATGAACTACTACTATGATACTACTGGACCGATTTTAAGTTAGATATAATCATATTTCATTCGTCAGCGCAGAAACATGCGGGCACTGACCACTCTGTTTTCTATACTCTACTCCCCCAATTCTCCTTCTTACTTATCTTCTCACTTCCAGTATGTTTGTTCCAATCACATTAAATATCTTCGTTCTTCAAACAATCGTCTCCTTCAATGTCCCACTCATCGCTCTGACTTCATTCATTCCACCTTCTTCGTTCAGTCTATTCTACTATGGAATGCACTCCCCCTTGAAATCAGGATGGCTAACAGTAAGCTCTCTTTTAAATTTAAATTACACAAATACTTTCGTGACAAGACATCGGCAGATTCATCTCGACTCTAATTTATCTGAATTGTATATATTTATTATTTATATATGTTTATGTTTATTTAGCATATAATAATACATATTTATTTATATATGTTAATGTTTATGTAAGTTTATAATTATAGTTGTTTTTAAGTATAATAGAATATACCTACCCTCTCATTTAAGTTTTTTTTTTGGTGCATCTACCTTCATTGTCTCTGCATCACCCTAAGGTTGTCTGGTAGAGAATGCCTACGGCATTAAGACCGCCTTTGTACATTGTACATGAAGCATTTTAAATAAATAAATAAATAAATATTTTCAATCTTTATATCGCTACAATAAATTATTTTATGTTTAAATGTGTCAGATTCTATCAAAATAGGGCACTAAGGCTTACATTCAGAGACGACAGAAACGAGTCTAAGCGTGAACTTACGCTTCCATATGTCAAAATTTGTTCGTAAAATTGACATATGGAAGCGTAAGTTCAAAAACTTCCTGCATAAACAAAACTATTACAAAGTGTAAGGCTGCATTGAAAACAGTCTTCTGTGCTATCAAATAGCGGGACCATAAAATATAGTTTTAAAAGTAGTCTGAAATTAAAGCAAGCACAGGAAGTGAGGGCGGCGCAATTTTCTGTGGCGGATCCTGGGCGGCGACCACAAAAATGTAGATGTGAGAAGAGTTTAAAAGACGGACTTTGGAGTTTGGATATGGCAAGTAAACGTACCATACATTCGATAAAGGATAATATGAAATACAGAGTTGCGGCTAAGATGTTATATTATTGACGGGGATATCCCTGTAGAGGGCCGAAGCATGCCGGGGTCGCGGGACTTATCTCATTACCGTGACCCCAGAACGTAAAAGGCTATCGAAGGAACACCGTGGATTTTAGTCAGTACAAGTCTGACAGTCCCTCCCGCCCTGCCCGGGGTGGGAGGACTCATTTGATGATTTTACCACGCTAAAAAATAAAAAGAAGTTATACAAGATGAGATGATGATGAGATGTTACAAGTTAGACATAACATTATGACAATCAATTATACCACGTAGGTAGTCTAGTCTAAGAGCCGATCGTCGATCATGTACAAAAAAGAATCGTTGGCAAAAAAAGGGTTTGATTATTAAATGTGTCTGAATATTTGTGGTGAGATTCTCTATACATAAATAAGTATTTGTGGTGAGATATTCTGTATACACAAAGTCACTTGAAATGACTTTGAAAAGATGAGATGTTTTCATATTTATGCTGGGATGTTCCATGAATAAAAAACAAATGAAGAATTGCGTTTTTTTATCTGTTTTTAAACATAGAACCTCTTCCAAATAGGTTTGTTATAATTATTAGGAACAATATAAAAAATATCTCAGCTTCTCAGTGATGTATATTTTTTTTTAATTTGTTTATGTCCGTACCTGGTATACGGGAGAAATACTAGTGAGAGGACATCGATATTTTTTAATTGTCTAAACAGGTACATATCAAGTAGGCAATGCTTTCCGCTCTAAACTACCGCATCCACAATAATTGTTGCCTAGCACTTTAAAGTAGCTATTACAGAGATCTCGCAGGGAAATTGCTTTCTTGCGCGCACTTCATTTCTCGTGTAAATTTTATTTCTCTACCGTTCCCGCGGTCCGTTTATGCAGTTTATGTGCCTGTTTACCTTGGTAAAAGCCTTTATGTGTTATAATTACTTGAATATAAAGCAGAATAGCTTGAAAATATACAAGGTCCTACCTTTCTAATCCCGATCCCTTTAAGGGATTATTGTACTCATCACTATGAACAAATTTTACTATGGGACCAACACTGAAATCGCGGAAAAATAAACAGCTGTTCCATACATTTAATCGTTTAATATAAAATTATTTTAGTTTTCTGGTATTTTAAAATCAATGATGTACTGCCTG
Organism: Allophyes oxyacanthae; assembly: GCA_932294325.1. NCBI lineage: Eukaryota > Metazoa > Arthropoda > Insecta > Lepidoptera > Noctuidae > Allophyes > Allophyes oxyacanthae. The sequence goes on from OW028629.1 coordinate 12,939,187, forward strand.
ATGTAAAAATGATTGAAATGAAACCTATTTTTTTTTTTTTGTCTTTACCCCTTACTCGGATTTCTCCTATATCGAGGGTACAGTTTACAAACATACATGTCACATGCACACACAACCAGACCCGAAACAACTATCTGTAGATCATACAAATATTTGTTCCGTGCGGGGATCGAACACGCGGCACGTAGTGCAGAAAGCTGATCGCTTAGCCACTGCGCCAACCGTGTCGTTATTATAATTATTTTATTTACCAATGTTTTTTTTTTTGTTATGTACACACCAGAAAACATAGTAATAAAAATGTTACAGACATATGAGCATAATGGAACTACTTATTTCTTCCAGTAGTCCCGCTACTGGAAATATGGATGATATAACACGTAGACACAGTGTGTAAAAATTATTAAAACAACATAATTATACATTTTGTCCAAAAAGACTCCTGTCCACCTATCCAAATCACACGTCATCTACATATACATCTATCCATCCACAGTACCCTTTGACTGGTTTCCATCCAATGTCCATTCCATCGAAACAAACGTACCGTAGTAATGTGGCTGTCAGTTTGTTCAGCGTTTCGTTCAGCAGTGCGCTGTGAAGTGTAAGATTTGTTTTGCTGGGTATTAGGTGCTTTTAGTCACTGCTTAGCTACAATAGTTATTATCTAAGGGCTTTTTGAACAATCTTTATTATCTATATATTAATACGTGAAGAGAAAACTTTGTACCCCTTTTAAAGCATATTGCGCGCACGGAGGATTGTGAGGTTTGGCATAGTTAAAGTTTATATGGAGAAGCAGTGCAGAAAGATAAAATTACGGTCGAATTTAGACCACTAATTCAATATTATTCAATTAAATGTATGGTACACCTGATTTTAAATTGCAATTTCTGGCTTGGTCCCATAATAAAAGCTGTTTATGAGTACAATAATCTCTTAAAGAGATCGAGACTAAAATGTTAGTACCTTTTATAAACTATAGCTAGAATAATTGTTATAAGAACCAAAAGAGGCATCATTATTATTCCTATAAAAAATATGTCTACCGTTGAAATTGAAAACTGGTTGAGTTTACACACACATCAGACTCTCACACACACCAACATATTCAGAACAAATTACATGAGTTGCATGCCATACAAATAGTTGAGCCCAAAGTTCGATCCCGTGACCATTTGCAATCAGGACGCCGTGCTACTATACCATTTAGATCATATAGTTGCAGACGAATTTTCTTCCACATAATTAGTGGTACATAAAACAATCCATAGTTGTGTGTAGCGATTTTGGTCACGCGTCTACGAGCGTAGACTCAACTCACAGAGTCACAACCACGGATATCGAGTCAATATCGAATATGGCTGCTTTATAAATATAGTTTTGAGGACGCGCGGTCTATTTGCGTAGTAGTGTCTTACAGTCTAAAAGCTGTATGTAAGTGTAATATAAATTTTGTGCATATTATTTATCCGTTTATAATAATATTAAGTATGGTACACCGCAAACTGTCCTTTTTCTATTTCTTCCGAGTCATGTCCATTCAAAGGTTGTCTTGAAGACATCGCTTTCAGCGATAAGACCGCCCATTGTACATATTTATATTTATAAAGAAAGAAGAAAGAAAGAAAGAAAGAAAATACATTTATTCAGCACGGACAGTGATAACACACAAGAGAAAAATAAACTTTAAACAGTAAAAAATAAAACATACACTAAGAACAAAATAAAAAATAACAATAAAATAGTCATCCTATTTCATTATATTGTCAGGCATGCCCATGCCGAAAGGGTAGCCAGCTCAGCATTTGCTGGACGCGCAGAGCCTAGCGCTGATTTTCAGTTGGTTATTAACAATGTATTTAATTGTATTGTATTTTATTGTAAAGAAGCGAATTGTAGAGACGAAACGTGCGTCGAAATTATCTCGTGTGAAAGCAAGATAACTATATTATAATCAAAGCCCTCCCAAAACACCTCTAATTCCCGAACATAGGAAGCCCTAAAAATTTATAAAATCGTTAGCACAGTAGAGTTTAATGCGTAAACAAAGCGGCGCTTACGCATTTTTACGCGAAAGTTTTAATGGAATAACATAGTGGCTCCGCTGGTTACAAAGTTTTATTACGCAATCAGCTGGGAAAATTGTTTGATTACGTACTTTAAGAAACTAAGAGATGTTAAAACATAGTGGGTGTATAACTATTGGGTCTGCGGTCGCCCAGAGGCAGAATTTTAAAGTAATCTTCATTATACTAGCCCATAAAGGCACATAATAGATAATATACCTACGTAACACTACGCATGCCGACGCAAAATAGAATGAAAAAGTTACATAAGCTTTTAGATACATATCAACGTACGGCATTAAAACGTCGTTTCGGACTTCGGTTTGGGCAACTGACGTGACCCAGATGACGTTATTAACACCACTATGCCGTTGACTTAAGAGCCCTATTACATTTAGACCGTGACTTTTGCGTTAAATGACAAACTTTGGCGTTCTTATTCTAGCAACGGAAAGATTTCGACAACTTTGGCTTAAACTTCCGAAGCAAGATTTTCACAAAATGCGCGACGGCACTTTTTCGAGTTCTTAGATTGAACGAATGTAATAAGCAAATTAAATGATAAATATATAATAATATCTCTTAAAGTCTTTTAGTTCATAGCAGCCTCAGAATTTTGACATAATTATGTATGGAATATCTATAAAAGAATCCCATTCAAAACCATAAAACTACTAAAAACGCTCAGAATTAACTGCAAATTTCTCCTTACTACATTAATATTATTACGTATTTATACCAGAATAAACCTTAGTTCATAAGAAATTAAAATTTCATATGTTTGTTTAAAATAAAAAAAATAAAAAACTTAAATAAAATAAACGTAAGTACAACTGCCAAATTGTTACATAATTCGATGCGTTGCCGTGCTTCCATACATCTAATCTGCCAAAACGCAATTTTGTGAAAGGCCTCTTAAGGGCCCATTCACACGTACCACAGCCACACCACATCGCAGTGACAAAAATTGGGCAAGCAAAAGTTACTTGTGAATAATCTCGCTGCAGCATCTCGTAGTTGCGTTGTGGTAACTGCGAAAACGTGTCATTGCGATATAGTTGCGTTGTGGTTTGCAGTGGCAGACGGACTGATTCCATAGAGGAATTTACGATGTAGGTAAATATGAAGTGAAAAATAAACAAACACAAAACGATTTAAATATCAAACTAGAAAAATAAAACATGTACCTAAAATAAAAATAGAAAAATCTTAAATAAAATGTACTGTACATCGCAGCTGTGTCAAAAAGGCATCCGCTCATATACTGCCTCGCCGCGAGCAACCCGACAGCGCTGGTTTTCAGCGGGAGCCACATCGAATGACGGTATGTGTGCCTACGTGTACATGTGGATACCTTTTTGGGCAACCGTACATGCCTCGTATTGTACAATAATATAATTAATGTCTTTTTTATTTAATTGCTTTTTGTTGTTTTTTCTTGTATTCTTATTTTTTTTATTGTTTAATTTGTGTATTGTGTCTCTTGCTGTTCGAATAAAAAGTTTATTATTATTATTACAGAAAATCAATAAATAAAATATGAATTTAAATAAAAGAACTTGCGTGTGTTGAAGTGATTTGTGTGTGAAATAAATAAATGCCTACGTGAAAGGTATTGTCCCAAAAATAGGTATACATAAAAATATGTCGTAACACAGAAGTTCGATTCTTTCTGATAAATACAAATAACGACGAATACTAAGTTATTAATGGAACTGGGAATAAAAACTTCTTTAACACGTCATCAAAGCCGTGACCCGTTATAATAACGAGGTGCAATAATAAGGGTCGTATAACAGCCGTAACCAAAAATTTTGCCACAAACAGAAATCAGCTGGAGGTGTGTCCGAGCAAATTGATGGTGGTATCACCATGATGGTACTTGGAATGGAAATGGCTTTTTTTACGCCTAAATATATTATTTAAAGAGCCATGTAGCTAGGTTTTTTTGTAACCAGGATGTTCAAATTTTTGCACAAAGCTGCAGGAGAGTAGGCTGAGATGGTATGGACATGTCAAGAGAAGACCACCGGATTACGTAGGCAACCTGGCACTGCAGCTGTCCTTACCTGGCAGGAGATCTCGAGGGAGACCTAAAACCAGGTGGATGGATGTAGTGCACAGAGATATGGCGACATGCAAAGTTTCCGACACGGATGTCAAAGACAGAGCGAAGTGGAAGCGAAATATAAAGAAGGCTGACCCCACCACCATATGGGATTGACAGTCTGGAAGAGAGAGAGGATGTTCAAATTTTTATATGTTAGAGTCATAATTACAGTAGCTACTTTTAGTAAGTAGCAGAATCGCGTGATGCGCGACCGTTATTCACTTTTTGTAACCAAATGGTAGCCAAAGAACGCAACAACGCGCGATGCAAGTCATAAGTGTATATTTTTTTGTATTGGCGTATAAAAAAGAATTTATAAATTAATTAATTAATTATGTGCGTTGTTATATCATCACTGCTCAAACGGATGAAGGAACACAGAATATACCAAAAAAATCTGTTTTGTGACATTAACAAATGGGTGAAGTGGTGCCTGTGATGTTCTCATAAGAATTCATTTGCATGCCACAAGGTTAAATATTGCAATAATTTTGTAAACATGTAACATCTAATCTAAAAAATATAACCCATATTTCGGAAATAACACTGCTTTTTTGCAGTGTTGTGTTCCTAATGACGAGAAAGGTTGGCCCTCGCCAGTGTTTCTCAGTGACGCTAGTAGTAGGGTCGGCAACGCGTGAGTGATGCCCCTGGTGTTGCAAGCGTCCATAGGTTACGGTAAGAGCCGTATGGCAACTAACTGGCATAAAAAAAATCTATTGAATTGAATTGGCCAGAGAAGACGTCTGAGTAGGTATCAGTAGGAATATGAATATGCTGTTGACAATGAAGAGATAAAATGAAATTTCTATTAAACCTTTGATGCAACGACCGAAACCGGTATGAGCAATACCTGTATTTTTGGGTTACAACCTTTATTATTTATACCGGTATTTTTAAAGATAACCTTAATTTTTAAGGTAGTTCCATCAAATTGAATACAACCGGTATTAATTACCGGTTACATAAATAAAAATTACATCTATCTTACACGAGCCGTTGGCATAAAGTCAAAGGGCTTGCAGCGCCTGTGAGAATGAGAGAATGAGAATGAGAATGAGAATGAGAATGCTTTATTTGTAAACATAGGTGGGTTACAATAATATGTGAGATGTTACAATGGGTCAGTAGATACACTATGTTTTGCCCTGTGGCGTACAAATATTGAATAATGGTTGAGTTTAAACTCTTGCCAATTATCGTTTTAAAAAAACTTTTTACATAATATAATTCAAAAAAAAACATTTAGAATATCAAATCATAATCCGTTTCATATAATTCAGTAGCATCAATGTCAATTTATTTATAATAATCAATATGTCTGTAAATACCTAAGATGTAATAAAATAAATTCAATTCAATGGAGTTAAATACATAATGTCAATTGTGTGTAAGTATGTGTATATCACTGGTCATTTTATAGGCTACCGGTATTAAAATAGTTACCTAAATTTAGAGGTAACATATTTAGTTATCTTGGTTACCTAGATAGCGGTAACCGTATTGTTAGAAGTAACCATAATACTTCGATACCTGTACTCTAATTTATAGCGGTTTTCGGTCCCTGCTTTGTTATACGAAAGAGACTCACTAAATCGCGTGTGTGCCGCATCCATTCAACCTACATCCATACATTGATCGTTGTAATGAACTTTTTAAATTAAAAAAGGTCGCGGCTAACATATTATCCGCTGGCACGCACCCCTACCTCACAGACAGTAATTTAATTCAAAGTCCCGTTTTGTCAACCCTATGCGGTTCATTCTGGGACCAAGGTACTTTTTGTGGTGCGTTCTGGGTGTTCAGCATAATTAGGGTTGAGTTGGGGACTTTTTTGATGATACTTCATTGCCGAGAACATTATTATTGTTGTTGAGGACACACCTTCTTAAAGACCTCTTTAAAAAGAGGTGAGTTTTTGTATACAGTGCGCTAAATTTGCAGAGTGATTCAGTGTCCGATCCCAAATGCAACCACAGTACTAAAATTCACTCCAAAACAAAATAAAAATTTGATTTGGTATGGTAAATTATGCGTCCCTACGAAGTCGAATTTTCGTTTTATTTTTAAAGTGTATATTTTCGCAACTCTTACCACAAAATTGTATTAATCAAGATTGTAATTATTATTTTAAAAGAGTTACCATGGAGTTTCTTGCCGGTTCTTCTCCATAGGAACTACTATTTGGAACCGTGCACCTAGAGTCTCGACATTTCATAAGTGCCTGTATCTGTTTATATAAAATAAATAAAGATTCTATTCTATACTAAAAAAACGAAAGGGGGTTATTGTAAAATCGCGAAAAAGATATCCGTTCTTCCTTGCATATATTTGAGTAATATTTAATTGTATGAAACAGCCAACATAAGTTTTTCATATTATTTTTTTACCAATTTTGAAAAAGCCGCCTAAACCAGTCACTCCAAATTAAACTTTAAATCTATCTGCATTAAAAAGCAAAATACACAGAAAACTGAGACAGATACTATTAATTTTAATTATCGATAAGCAATATCAGCGTAATATACGTAAACTGTATATATATATTACCATTGTAATATATATTACACTATCATTGTAATTATATAATTACAGAATACATCTCAAATCACAATACACATTCTGGTCTGTGATGTTCCACTAATGGCATCATTAATCAGTCGCAAGTGAGAACGCCTTGTGTTATAATTGCTAATATCGTTACAGCCACTTTGATTGTAACGATAATTGATGGGGCGCAGAGTTAGGGAGATGTAGGAGAAATTCTTGTGTAACGAGTAATCTTTAGGTACCTAATAAAGTAAAATTATACAACATGTCTCAGAAATGCGTGTTCATATTAATTAAGGGTGTGGATCAGACCATCAAACTGAACAACTTTTTCTATATTAGGACCACCATACGTTTCATACGTTTGGGTTGAAGTTAAGGGACAGCTGATAATTTTTTCGCAATTACGATGTTGGTCCCTCAGAGAAAGTGGTTCAGTTTGATGGTCTGATGACCCCTAAATTTATGTCCACGCATTCCATGACGAACACGAACACAGGCCGTGTCATTGTGCATTGTCTGAAATAGACATTGCATTGATTTACGGTCGTTGTACCTATCCCTACCATCCATACTAATATTGTAAACCCGAAAGTGTGTCTGTTTGCTCCTTTTTGAACTACTCAACAGATTTCAATTTCTACAGAAGGTAGTGGAAACAGATGAATAAAGTGTTTAAATGTTTATAATTTCCAGTGATCGCCCATCGCTCGAAATTCGACCATAATTTTATCTTTCTGCACTCCTACTCCATAACTCCATATAAACTTTAACTATGCCAAATCGCACACTCCTTCGTGCGCGCAATATGCTTAAAAACGGGTATAAAAAAATTACCATCAAAGAATTACCATTATCTCGATTTAAAAGTAAACTCTACAACTTCTTAATGAGTAAAAACTATTATAGTGTTAAAGAATACTTAGAAGATAAGATACCAAGGGCACTAACATAAATATAGGTATAATATGCATGTTTCATCATTTTTTAATTTTTTTTTCCTGTTTTGTATAAATCCAATTTGCACGCCTCAAGGGGCAGAATATGCTGTAATTAATCTTAAGTTTATAACACCTGTAACAATACCATATTTGAGCAAATAAATAATTTGAATTTGAAAGTTTTCTCTTTGCATATTAATAGATATATTATATAGATTATACGTCAACAGTTCACATGTTACCTAATATTGGGTTAAAAACATAGCATTGAAATAATTAATTAAAATAAATAATAAAACAATTCCAATAAATTATAATTGAACATTATCTAAACATAATAAAAAATACAAATTATTAAGTTATTTCTTTTTGTCATTTTTACACACTGTGTCTACGTGTTATACCATCCATATTTCCAGTCGCGGGACAACTGGTAGAAATTTCATTAGAAATAAGTAGTTCCATTGTGCTCATATATCTGTACCATTTTCATTACCATGTTTCCTTGTGTGTAGGTACATAAATAAAATAAATTAATTAATAAAAATTACTTGAGAAATTCTAGCTATAATTGAACATTAACACAATAATCATAAGAGGCGACTGTTAGCCATCTCGTTATACTCATGTATCTACAAGAACGTATAACTGCAATCCCCTTTCTCTCGATTTACTTTTGACGACTTTAAGTAGACTATTCAACTTTTATGACACCTATTGGAGGACTCATAATAGCCAACCCTTAAACAACACGAGGACAAAAAAAATAACTATTACCCACAGTGTACAGATCAGAGATGTACAATTTTTTTTATTTTTTTTAAACTTTGCCCTCACTAGGATTTCTCCTGTATCAAGGGTACAGTTTACAAACATACATGTCACATGCAAATACAACCAGACCCGAAACAACTATCTGTAGATCATACAAATATGTGTTTAGTGCGGAGATCGAACCCGCGGCACGTAGCGCAGAAAGCTAATCGCTTAGCCACTATGCGCCAACCGTGTCCAATTCCAGTCAAGTCATTCAAGTCAATTGTACAGGATACCTTATAAAAAGTATGTATTTGGAAGTTACAAGATTCTTTTAAGTAAAGTATTTGAGATATCAGATACAAAATACTCTTAGAAATGGTATTTAAAATACTAGATATAGAATACGTATTTTCTAAATACTTATTTTAAAATAAAATACTTTTTGAAAGAAAACCTATTTTTACATAATATACATTACAAGTAGCTTCTTAGATCTCGAGGCGTGTACCAGTGCCACAAACTTATCTGACCCGCGGGTCTACCGCGTAACATAAATTGTAATGAATATCGACACTGGTAATAAACTTCAATACGATCGTGAGAGACCAAACTTCGAACTACCTTGTATTTTTTTTTACCGATCATGAAGATAGGGTCCCAACTTCATGATAGTTAATTTTTTTACAAGTTAGCTCAAAGTTAGCTCTCACGATCGTATTGAAGTTTAATACCAGTGTCGATGTTCATTACAATTTTAGTTACGCGGTAAACCCGCCGGTCATGGCATCGCTGTCGTCGCTTTTATGAATGTCATGTCCCCAAGTATATTATATATAATATTCTTGCATGTCTGTGCATGTCCCTATAAAAATGACATTTTGATGTCATTTCTGTTCTGTAGCGACGTTAGTTCCAATTTTGGTCACCAGGTTAGATAAGTTTGTGGCACTATAGATACATAATTTAACTTTAACAATTTGACGGTACGGTTGAAGGTAGCGCAGCGAAAACAGCAGACAAAATAAACTAGACCATAGAACATAGACCATAGAACGTAAATTTTAAGGGTTCATTTAGTTTTACCCCCGACTTCAATCTAGAAAAAAAGATGTAACTTTTGAATGGCTTAACAAATTTACATAAAACATAGCTAAGATGATACCCGATTAAACTAGCTTTCAATTAAAGTAAACTGCATTGAAATCGGTCCATCCGTTTTGGAGCTACGATGTCACAGACAGATACACAGATCCACAGATACACACAAAAAACTTATAATAGGTACCCCTTTTTTGTCGGTGGTTAAAACATCCCGTATCGGACCGATATATCAAAAAAAACCACCAACAAAGTTATCATTACTTTTTACTACACTATTAATCTCTGCCGGTCCCCAAAGACGGCGTGATATTAATTAGTAAAGTCAGTGTCACACCGTATGTTTAATTCACTATGTTTTTAATTTAAAAGTTAATTATAGGACTCGCAGGGGACCATACGCGGTGAAAATTTCGCAAAGGGAAGTGTAATTTATTTATAGTGCCAACGATAACAGGAGGTTGGGGACAAATGTCATACTGACATTAGGTTTTAGATGGGTTTCCGAGCGTGTTCATGAGAAATGCATGTATACAGAAAGTGCCGTCTGTCGGAACTGGTCAGATTGTAACTGCCATGGCAATCTTATTCACCTACCTCGTTCTTTTCACATAACTAACCTAACCATCAAAAGCCCCTGACCCCATCTAGAAAAAGAGCTGTAACTTTTGAACAACTGAACAGATTTTCATGAAACATAGCTAAGATGGTACCCGATTAAACTAGCTTTCAATTATAAAAAAAAACAATGAAATCGGTACATTCGTTTTAGAGCTATGATGCCACAGACAGACACACCGCTACACAGATACACACTACAAACTTATAACACGCCTCATTTTTGTCGGGGGTTAAAAATCATAATTACCTCGTTCTTTTCCGTTACTTCGAATCAACACGGAAATAACGATAATATAACGGAACAACAATTCTTATATCAAAGCAACAATAATTAAAAAACAACAGTCAGCATCAACTTCAAAGAAAACCAAACAGGAAAGGGTGCGACAAAGACGCTTTGGAACGAAAAATTCAAAATGGCCGCCGTGTTAAGCGCCATTAATATTCTTGTAAAAGTTGACATGACGTCAAATATTCTATGATTAACGACCAAGTATTGTTCGGTGACCTTATTGTCCTTTTGATACGACAAAAGGTTTGCACTAAAACCGCGGACAAGAGTTTTTTGGTCCTTTTTTAATATCTCCCTTGAAATCCTGTCGCGTGTCACTTTTACGCTGGCAGCAAAATGGGAAAGATATAAGCAAATATTTGTGGCCATTTTTCAGTGGGTGGCCACGAAGTGTAGCGGAGCGAGTGGTATAGTAATTAATTTACTCATCTTGGCGGCTTTAGGGAGCGAATTGATGGTGAGCCAGTTACTAATGATATGGATTTAAAGGTTTACCGCTCTTAAATTAATATCTCGTCTGTAGGTATACTTTTATATCATAAAGAGGTAAAATTTGTTTGTTTGGTTGCATGTAGGGCCTAAAAAATATTTCACTAATTGAAACTACACTATCCCCGAGTCATATAAGCTATATTTAATTTTAATTTTAATAATACTTACGCTTTTTGATAAGATAAATCTTTTTTTGTTTGACAGGGTCTCTCATTTAAATTTGGTGAAGATCTGATAAAGACCTTGGAGATAGACAATAGAACTCTTGAATTAATATCACTCGTGATTGCTGTAATCGCATGTTTATGTATTGTTTATGCCACTCAAAATAGAAAAATAAAATTAACTTTAAAAAAAAAGTAAAAACCGTCTTCAATAAACAAAAAAGAATAAAATAATTGTCTTAAAAATCTTAACACCTTCTGAAGTCGGGGCCTATAACTCTTCAATGCACCTAGCTTGGCAGTGGCACCGACTTCAGAAGCTTTTACGTTTTTTTAGAAAATTATTTAATACTTTTTAGTTTTTTAAAGTCGGTTATTACTTTTTTTTTCATTATACGGATACCCTTTATCTCCGCTTGTTGTCTGGCCCACCGCGGTCACTATAAAAGCTATCTTGGTGCCCAAATAGCAGCCGATGCTAATACTTTACAGCACGTTATCTGCTTTCAAACCAAATTCATCTCACCATTATCATTTTAAAACAATTTTACAGCAAATTGAAATTGTAAGTTTGTTTTTAGCTATGAATTTTAACCTGAGATTTTTTTTAAAAAGATTATATACGCATTTATATAGGTTTTTTTTAATATGAAATTCGCCAACCCTATGCTCGATTCAGCCAAAGGAAATTACATGTTATTCCAAGAATATAAGACTCAATTTTAATGCCGTAAGTAATGCTAGGCTCAAATCAAATCAAAAAAATTTTATCTGTATATAGGTAAAAAGTTACAAACTTGGTAGAAATTTTAAAATATTAATGTTGCACTATGTTTCACCCTGAAAGGCATTATTATAGTTCAAAACTAATTTCTTAAAAATAATATTAAAAATATAAATTGTTAACTTATAATTTAGTTAACTCGACGCGTTTCCCGCTGAAAACAAGCGCTGTCGGGTTGCACGCAGCGCGGCAGTATAAGCTGAGCGGATGCCTTTTTGACAAAGCTGCGATGTACAATCCATTTTATTTAAGCTTTATTTTTATTTTACGATATTTTTTTCTGTTTGATCTTAAAATCGTTTTGTGCTGTGTCAAATATATAGTTATTTCTTTCTTTCTTTCTTCGTTCTAACTTTAAATCACTTAAGTTTTGGTTATTGAATTATGCTTTTAACTGGATATTCTTATTGGGGTGTGTGAGGTTTTGCGTTAGTTATATCGAAACTCGTGTTTATCACCATAAGATTTTATATTCTCAAAACAGCAAAATGTCACAACCTTCACCTTCAATTTTTCAGTCAACGTGCACGTTGATCTAGTTTACCTCAAACTATAGGACACGAGGCACTCAAGGTTCAAGGAACAAAACAAACATGTAGGAATTATTCCCACCAAGTTTGAACAGTCTTACGGCGTACTGGAACTAAACTACCAACTCGTAACATTCAGGTAAAATATGAGAGTGACGCGGCGACACGTGGATGTAGGAAATATGGAAGATATAAGAACAACTCTTTGATTACCCAGAGAACCAAATTTTAGAAGAAAATCAGTTCTTTTAGATTCAAGTAAAGCAGCAGTTTGAGGAAAGTAGCAAAGCAAGCAATGAAAAAATAAAATTTTGAAGGGAACTAGTTTGAAGAAAGAAGCAAAGCCAGCAATGAAACATAAATTTTGAAATGACCCAGTTTAAGGAAAGTAGCAAAGCAAGCAATTAAAAAATACAATTTTGAAGGGACCCAGTTTGAAGTTTAAAGAAAAGAAAGCAATAAAAATAAAGTAATTCAAAATGAAAGATCTAAACTACATTACGGTAGCTACCTATAAAGCTAACCACTCTAAAAGATGCTGCAATAAGGTGTTCTCCAAAGACTATTAATCCTGGGATATTAAAATCCAAAAGCTTTCTGTAACCTTACTGATATTCATTCCTCCTTGTGATTATCATTGTGACTACCTTAATTCTGGTAATAGACGCTTCACTGAAAAATTTTAACGCTAGAAATAAAAAAGTTTTTGCTATTTACATCCGAGCACTTGGTTCCGATAGAGCCTGTAAAGTCATTTTTCTTTGTACTAAGTTTTCCGCATTGTAAACACCACTTTAAATATTAGTATCCCCAGACATTTCTAGCTATTTGAGATTAGTGGATCTGAAGGTGAAAATATAAAATTCGTGATAATTATCTTGGTTTTAGAATAGAACAGAGAATAGATCTTTATTTCATGTAAACCAGATACAGGCACTTATGACAAGTCGAGACTGATGCACGGTTCCAAATAATAATAATAATAATAATATTCCACAACTATCACACAACGCCATCTAGTCACAAGCTAAGCAGAGCTTGTGTTATGGGTACTAGACAACTGATAAACATACTTATATATTTCTAGATACATACATATTATAGATAAATTACACCCAGACACAGAACAAATGATCATGCTCATCACACAAACATTTGTCCTGGGTGGGAATCGAACCCACGACCTCCGGCATAGCAGTCAGGGTAATAAGCATAATAGATCCTATGGAGAAGAATCAGCAAGAAACTCCATGGAAACTCTTTTAAAATAATAGATAACAATCTTGATCAGTACAATGTTGTGGTAAGAGCTGCGAGAATAATGAAATTTAATGTGAATAAAATTAAGACTAGGATAATAAAGATTTGTCTTTGAATAAAATTGCCATGTCAGTTACAAGCTGACCAGTTCCGAGTTTTGTTTGAAGTCTAACATTATCATAAGACTTTCTTAATTCTATCTCTAAATCACTCTAATTCTAAGTCTCTTCTTGCCAATTAATATCCGTGCAACGCCGAACAAGTTTGCATACTTAGCTTGCAGATTTCACGCTCAACCGGCGAAACGAATGGTAACCGCTGTACTTTGCCATTGTACGAGTTGTCCTGCTACTTGTACAACTCGAACATCGTTGTACAAGCTGGTAAGCACAGTGTAAGCGAGTACTGGCAATGTTTTGGGTAATTAAGATGTAGGTTTCGTAATTAAATTGTTTTCCGTTTTAGCGCTTGCTGGCGTAGCCACTTTGTGGTTAGTTAAATTTAAATAAACAGTCTTGTCGTACCTGTTTTATTTCAAAAGTTTAAGAGAATTAAAGTCCAACCTTTTTACTTCCTTTAAGGGGTTATTATACTCATCATTAAGAACCATTATATAATCAACATTAAAATCGCGAAAAATGTGCTGTTCTGTACAAATAATTCAATATTACTCGACTCAATGTATGAAACAGCTGATTTGTTTTTCGAGATTTCTGGATTGGTCCAATAGTAAAAGTTCATGTTCATGTTGTATTTATGATGAGTACAAATATCCCCTTAAAGGGATCGGAACTAGAAAGATTGGACCTTCTTTAATACTCCACGTACTTCAACCAATGACTGAATGGACAATATTTCAGCTCTTTGGCTGTTTTAATATCAGATTAAAAAGAGTGTCTTCAAAAATTTCCAACTTCGCCCAATGCGGTGTCCATTTGAAAAGATGTGTAGCTTATTCTTAGCAAGGAACCACGTGAAACTATAATGACATTGTTGAAATTTTATCCAAAAAAGGAAAACGACCAAGCTAAGTGATATTATCATAATTTACACGAAGACTTTTATCACAAGAAACGGTTCTCCATCAAAAATAATGACCGCAGTGATCACCCAAAAATCCATCAAAACACTTTTATTGGAAGCCATCAATTCTGTTTTTACAGCGAACCACGATGTCCTTTACAAATAAGGGCTATTCATTATCATCTTTCTACACAATTGGTTCAAACTTGAGACAAATGCTAGCCATTTGATTGAAACAGCAGCCTTGGAATTGAACGAGACGTTTGACAAATTGAACCATTAAAATATGTTCCATTATGACCGTTTGAAGACGTTTCCGGGTTAAGATTCGGGGATTAAGAATTAATTGAACAAAGTAACTGTTATTAAGACAATGGTTAAGGGTTAAATGTGAAGGTTGCTATAGTGATATTTTAATTTAATAAAATATTTAATCTGCCAGCAATATTATACCTGATTAGAATTTAATAGGAGCTTATTTCCTGTCTAATAAAAGCTTTTTTAAATCAATTTGATTCTTAATACCTACCTATGAACAAACCCAATATAAAAAATAGACGCTGGTACAATATTGGTACCCAAATATTCTAGAAGAGATCTAGAACAGAAAATCTATCTACAGACTTGACGATTGAAAGATAAGCACATGATTAAATATCACTTAATTAGCCCTGTATAAACTATTCCAATTGAGAAATAAATTAGAGAAATTAAAAATGCAACACTAGATGGCATAAAGCACAAAATTATCATAATTCAAAACTGCAAAAGAAAAACGCGCCATGATGTTTAATGAGCACCCCGTGTAAACTAACAATGTTCATTGTTAAAAAGGAGTTTGCATTTTTTAAATATCTCAGAAGAAAAAGCATAAAATTAGCTGGACTATTTAAAATGCCGGGCGACAACGGGAGGCGAGGCGACATAAAGAGACTGAAAATGGGAAAAAAAACTTTATTACTGCACTCTGGGGAAGGATGTAGGATTTACTGGAAGGCTCAAGTAAAATCATTATCTATTAGAGTTATTCTTGTGATTCCATTTAGACATAAATTGAATTACTTCCTGTTAAACTCATGCAATTGTAATGCTACTAGCTTCTGCTCGTGTGGATCATTCCGGGATAAAAAATTCTATGGCCTTCTTCAGGTTGTATTTAAGCTGTATGCCAAATTTCGTTGAAATCGGTTCAGTAGTTGAGGCGCTAAGAATGACCAAACAAACAAGCAAACAAACAGACAGACAAACTTTCGTTTTCATAATATTAGCTTCAGCTTTTAAAAATAATATTATAAAATATAAAAAAAATACTAACAAAGTAGGTAAGTTTGTTGTTAAGAATCATGACTTCAGATTTTCTGCAAGTATCTATATCTTCTTGATTATCTTTATCTTCTTTAAATAGTATAAAATAAAGTCGCTTTCCGCGTCTGTTTGTCTATCTGTCTGTATATCCGCTAACTCTTCCTAAACCACGCAACGGATTTAGATGCGGTTTTCACCATCATTTTGAGCATGTCTTACGGAAGGTTAATATGTATAATACTTTCATAATTAATGTAAGCATAGTAGAGATATTGCACACGTGCGAAGCCGGGGACGGGTCGCTAATATTTATAATAAAATAAAATATATTTTTTAATTGAACTTTTTCCATTCGCCACTTGCGTAGAGGTTTTTTTTTATTTAATCTTAGAATGCAGTTTTTTTACTGTAAAATCGTTGACATGGTTCCTTCCACGGTACAGAATTCTTTTTCTCTTCTGTGGTTTCTTCGAACAAATTTCTGTATCTTTTATATGTAGTTTCAGACTTCCCCATACTGAGCCGTATTGATAGATCATCCGATATCTTAAGAAGAAGATGTAAAACTCTTTATGGCCATGCCTTATCCAGTCGTTTTACATCAAAGTTAGTTACAGCAGTTAAAGTTTTCCGAGAGGCTTTTTAAGCATTCTTCTCCATCACCCTACGAGGGGGATGCAGAAAGTTAACACTTGCAATTTTAGACTCGCTTCACAACTTTTTGGTAACTACAATTCACTTCTTTGAAGTTTTAGCCGACTTTTTGTGATTTAACCGAAAAGTGGTCTTATATTTGGAGTTTTTTGTTGGCCTGGTTACAGCTAAATGCCACTGAACTATCCGACTATCCATTATATATCCAATTACGTGGTCTATACTTATCAACATCAGTAGATATATTAAGTAAAATTATAGCTTAAAAAAATTGGTAGGCAATATCATCAAAATAGCTCACCGCTTATTATTATAATGTGGGACATAAATAGTGAATTTGGAAGCCATTATAAGATAATTGTGTCCTAT
Source organism: Allophyes oxyacanthae (assembly GCA_932294325.1). Taxonomy (NCBI): domain Eukaryota; kingdom Metazoa; phylum Arthropoda; class Insecta; order Lepidoptera; family Noctuidae; genus Allophyes; species Allophyes oxyacanthae. Next base: position 12,956,208 of record OW028629.1, read on the forward strand.
TATTGTTTCATTATTTACTAATGTAAAACATGATCAAGTCATTAAGTTACTATAATACGATCAATACGAGAATGTGATTATAAATGGCGGCTCTTCAATTGTTTTTGATATTTGCCTCACGCTCACACTTAGGCTCTGTAAGCGAAAGGAGAATACTGAAACCGATATTTTTAATCCCATTTCTTTTATGGATCTTAATAAACCCTGCTAAAATTACGGCCCTGCACATAAACGAGAAGTTATACCTTCTAATTGTTTACCCTACCCTTGAATTAAACTTACCCTGATAAGAACTATTAAGCAACTTAATACATAAGTACTAGGCGTTCAAATTCACACTCATGTAATAAAATTTAATCACCAACAAGACACACCCGTAATCCAGCAAATTAACGTAAATCTCGGTTCAACACTCAAATGACTGACAATTAACATTTATCTAAGCAGTTGAAAGGAGGCTGCACCTCATGACAAGGGATGTTAACGTTCACAGAATATAAACAAGACAGCTATCCATCCAAAATTTAAGTGCTAGGCACTTGTTGGTGTAGCAATTTCCATCCAGTCCTATCCAATGCCAAATCTTTTAAATCTTATGTTTCTATATTCGCTTTTTCTTTCAGCTGATCAATATAGTTTCTTCTTGGTCTTCCTCTTTTTCTTTTGTCCCTATTTTCCCTTCTATAATGTTGGTAACGAACTTATCGTGTCTCATCAAGTGACCGATCATGCTTCTACTTCTTTTTTCTATGTGCCTCAATATTATTTGTCCAGTCTTAACTTGTGTAATCTTTGTCTACTTCTAAATTATACGCTTGGACAATCGAACAAAAAGGTACAATATAACACTATTAAAATTATACGTCTCGGCAATTTTCGTGATTCCGAATTAATACGAAAATGCAACTAATGTCCGGGCGCCCGCGCCTCACCAGTACCTACCTAATTACACAAGAGATATTATTTTATTATTGTTTATAATTATTTTTTTAACCCCCGACAAAACAGAGGAGTGTTATATGTTTGCAGTATGTATCTGTGTATATTTGTGTATCTGTGTATCTGTCTGTGGCATCGTAGCTCCAAAACGGATGGACCGATTTGAATGCAATTTTTTTTAATTGAAAGCTAGTTTAATCGGGTATCATTATACATTTATCTATACAAATGGTCACCTAGTGGTCGAAATTCGACCGTAATTTTAGCTGTCTGCACGTTTTCTCTATATAAACTTTAACTATGCCAAATCTCACACTCCTCCGTACGCGCAATATTCTATAAAAGGTATGCAAAGTTTTCTCTTCACGTACTAATATATACATTTAGTGGCCCTATATACGGCGAATTTTAAGCCATTTCGGAAACGTTAACGAATGATTATAACCATAGTAATGAAAAACTATGCAAAAAAAAAAATCACCGCGAATTTTTTTTTCGACTTCATATAGAAACTTAACCAGCTGATTGTACCATGATAGTTACGTATCCAAAACAGTTTAGAATTCACCATGTATATATCTATATGTATATATTGTTCGTCTGTACCTAAGGACATAACGAACAGTAAAGTTGCTAACTAATCCGAAACTTATTCAATACCGTTTGAACGACTAAAACTGAAAACTTGAACCGTCCTCAAATGTTCCGATCGAATTAACAAGTTAGTTAGGTGCAGAATTAAATTCTCATTGTTACGTATTAATATATAATTACGTAAGGAACTTTGAGTTTGTTACTTATTTGAGAAAGTCTTGTTTGTGATGACTCGAAACAGCTCGGTCTAATGATAATTTTATTAATAAAGGACTGGCAGTCAGCAAAGCCCGCCGAGCTAGAAAGATGAGGCGCAAGGGTATCAACACAGGTTCCATCCCACATCATAGGCCTACCCATATTAATTCCATAAAGCAAATATAACCTTTTTTTTCGAGGAGGAAACCTTAACACGTTTGTCTCCAAAAGCAAAATGTAACTTCGCCTTACAAATACACCATTTATGTCTTCCACTGACCAAAACAAAAGCCTCTGCTCCTTCCAGATCATTCTTTTACGCAATAAATCCTGAATTAAAACGTACCAGTAGGTAAGCAGTCGATCAATCTTCGTGAACGCGACCAGAGTTACCAGTTACAAAGTAATAGAGTCGAGAATTAATTACAATGGCAAGAAAACTTTGGTAAGGTTCGTGATTCGATTAAAGGATTACAAGAAATAAGATTAATTTATGGTCTCAAAATAATTTAGATCTATACCCAATATACTAAAAAGGGTTCTAAACATTTTACTATGGAACATGGCGAGCGCAAGAGTAAGCGTGCGTATCCGCCATTTTGAAAAAATCGCGAAATCGTTGCTTCTTGTCAAACTTTAATAAATAGACAAAGGACTTTAATACCTTATTCAATTCAAACAAAAAATATTAGGTATAATATACAGGATATATTATTTTTTTCCTACGGACAATGGGCAAATTGGCCCAAAGTGCCCACAGGGTTCACACATAGTACATTCGAAAGAGCACGCTTAGCTGATTATTTTTTATTATGGGAGTAAAAAAATCGGCCCTACAAGAAAAAATATTTTGAGACATAAAGACATTTTTAAGTTTGAACCTAAACATATGAACTTTATGAAAGTTAGCAAATAAAAGTTATATATTCTGGTAGATTACACTATTCCTAACATGTTTTATTAAGAAACTGAAACGCTATGTGCACCATACAAAATATTTTTGAGTTTCAAAAAATATGTAATTATTGTTGTAGTTGATTATTAAAGGTGTCCCTAGAGTAGACACCTAGTGCATATAAAAGAGCACACTGAACATTTATTTTTTTATTATGGGTGTAAAAAAATCGGCCCTGCAGGAAAAGATATTTTGAGACATAAAGACATTTTTAAGTTTGAACCTAACATATGAACTTTACGAAAGTTAGCAAATAAAAGTTATATATTCTGGTAGATTACACTATTCCTAACATGTTTTATTAAGAAACTGATGCGCTATGTATATTCCACAAAATATTTTGGAGTTTGAAAAAATATGTAATGTCCGAGAATTGAACCTGCGACCCCTATGTACGAGCAGTACCGTAGGTCCGTAGATAGACTAGGCCTTTTGCCAATCGTGCACCAAAAAGAATCCAAAATATTAAATTATAATGTAATTAAGTTGCTGGGAAAATTCGTAATACTAGTTGATTATAACTCTGGAAAGGCAGGATGAAATTTAAAAAAAATGAGAATATACAGTTACACTGATGTCCTTCATCGATTAGCACACCTGTCAACCGTAGGGGCAAGCTTTTTTAATTTGGACCAGCGTCCATAGAAATTTGCCCATCCTCCTTTGCAAGTGATTCAGTGTCCATTCCCAAATGCAATCTAATTATCTTCTATTCTTTTAAAAGGGCTTACAAAGGCCCATGTAAAATAAAAAAAAATATTTGTTAACTTAAACATGATACTTACACTGCGCAGAGCTTGTCCAGATGGTACACCGACACCCGATCGATATCCCCCTGTCAGATCATGTCATGATACTCATCGTGTTGTCGACACGCGTGTAATACATGCCCCGACAGGTGGCGCTACCTGTTGATATTCTAAGAAATACGATAGACCTTATTGAGTTCATCGGGTGAGATATTGGAAGATGTCTTCCTGCAAAAAGTGGATTTATTGGTAGCGGGTCGGAATAACACTTTCTCTGTCGTATTGATATCACATGGATATTACTCATTGCTGTAGAAAGTGTAGTAGGTAAGTAACTGCCCAGTAGACATAGGCGAAATAGCTCTTAAAAAAAAGAGCTATTTCACTATTTTTTTTAATACTTTGCCTCACTAATATTTCTCCTGTATCGACGGTACAGTTTACAAACATACATGTCACATGCACACATACCCAGATCCGGAACAACTATCTGTAGATCATACAAATAATTGTAACGTGCGGGGATCGAACCCGCGGTAGCTTCCCATCGCTTAGCCATTGCGTCAACTTTGTCGTCAAAGCTGAAAATGTCAAAAAGTATAAGGGACACATTTTTCTTGAATTTTGTTCTAGACCCACTGTCCATTGGAGTGTAGGTCAACGCCCATTTCATTACATTTTTACCCGACTACGGAGAGGGTTATATGTTTGACCGATATGTATGTATGTTTATATGTATGTATGTTCATTTGTTCCCTCATAACTTCTAAACTACTTATAACAATTCGACAAATGAGGTATCGTTGGGACTGTCTTGATTCTCCGCTGGTTATAGGTTATATGACGTCACATGAAATTTTATATGGCGCCCAAAAAAGGACAAAAAGTGATGAACTAAAAAAAAAGTTTTTGTTTAATGATGGCGCGTTGGGTATCAAATGAAAGGGCTTAATTAGCACATTTCAAAAATATATATATATTTTTTTTTTTTTTTTTTTTTTTTGAACTTAATTTTTTTTACTCATTCAAAATAATATTTTCGTCGTGCCACATTATAATTCCGTGTCAGTATACTGATTGGGCATCGCGTGACTTCACACAATATCCGCATTTTACATTGCGTGGACATTTTACTAGGAAGCAATATTTACTGCTTCATTTTAAATGGAAATTGGCGGCGTTATTATTGTTAATTAGGGATTCATTGTATAACTCGTCGATAGTACGGTAGTGTGATTTTAGCCTTATTTTATACAACTTAATAAACAGGATGTATATTTAAATAGGACACCAGCTTTAAGAGGTTATGTAGGTACTCATCATAAGAACAACTTTTATTAAGGGACCAACCTTGAAATTGAGAAAAATAATCTGCTGTTCCAAAAATTAATTAAAAATAATAATTAAATCCAGCCCATTACTATCCTACAGCCAGCCAGCAGCAGCTATCCTGCGGCTAACAGTAACAGTAATATCATTTCAAGATGTTGCCTCATGCCTCTGTGACAAATAAATGTTTTCTTTCTTTCTTTAAACTAAGTGGGTAAATACCTGAATTTAAAAACGAAACGGTAAAAAATATCTAAAAAGTTTCGTCCTATACGGATAGTGGATTATATCAGATTATATCTGAAGAAAATGAAATAAGAAGTCCAAAGTTTACTGAGCAAAGAACGAGATAGTTTCAATAGACACGGCAAATATTTATATTGTAGTTATTATTGTTTATATTTCCGACGATTTCTATCCATGTGAGCAAGAGAAATTGCAACCTATTGTTGTGTTCGCTACGCACTAGGCGTTATAAACGCAGCTGGTACGCAAAATTATCAATGACATACCAGTGGCGAAGGGTGACAGTTTTAAAAGGGGAAGCCGTCCTAAAAATGCCCCTAAAAATTGCTGCAATTAATGCTGCAAGACAAAAATTCATACAGTCTCTTGTAATCTATATATAGACATGTCTGGCAGAGCTCGACCTAACTAAATAACAAGCCATATTACGTTGGTCTATGCACTAACCATTTCCTAAAGGGAAGCCGATGGGAATCGGGTTGTATGGACTCTTCGCCACTGGACTATACAGGATTTTTTTTTATGTCGTGCGCAAAATTTGCAGAGTGATAGCGTCATTTCCCAAATGCAACCGCAGTACTACAATTTGATTTTGTATGGCTTGCGTAGTAAGTCGAATTTTCGTTTTGTTTTAAAGTGTATCCCAATACTGCCGTTGCATTTAGGAACAGAGACTGAATCACTCTACAAATTATGCGCATTATATAAAAAAATATCCTGTATAAGTGTATATACTATTGATTTGTTTTGTATTAAATTAATTTGAACTTTTTATAAATCCGTATAGTACGAAACAGCTAAAAAGATACATTTATGTACTGATCAACAACCAATGGCAGTCGCCCGCTTAGATGATTGTACAACTTATTGCGTCACCGTAAAGATCATGTTTTACTGCTATACTAATAAACATTCGTGGTCGCAAAAAGTCGCACTCAGTTCGCAAGTGATCGGTTTTACGAAGTTAAGTTTGCCGATGAGACTTGTTAGTTCTGTCGTACAGTCATACTATACTTACATTTATTATTATTATAATGACAATAACAATTTCGATTTATATCCTTCAAATACAACGTGACGCTAAAACATAGCTTTAGCTTAACGATTTATAGACCTTTTAATTTTAAATAATACACCTCAGAACGTTTGATTCCAAAGCATAAATCTGCTAAAACGCATTGCAGATAAACATAAAAATAGAGAACAAATTCTAAATAATGTTTTATAGCTTGCAGCACTTACGAATAATGTTTATACAGTAATTTATGTGTGAAAGGGATGCACAACATCCAATTTTCCTAAACGTCTACTCCAATATTTACACCCTGCAGCATAGTATATACAAGGACTTACCTTTCTAGTACTGATCCCTTTAAGTACTTATTGTGGAGGAATGAGGTATGGTGTTCCTCCATTGAAAAGGGAGGATCCTCCACCAGGTGATATTGCCTGGCGGGCCGAAGCCCAACGGTTGATGTCGGACAGTTGTATATTTATTATGTTAGATACGATATTCTTTTTCCTTGCGCGATGCAGGCCTCGTAATCTGATTGGTCAAATATTTTCGCGCCACTACTGTTGTCAGTTTGATGACTTGTAAGTAGTTATTCTATGTGGCGATAGATGTCGCTACACTTATCATTATGAACAACTTTTACTATGGGGCCAAAGCGGACATCGCGAAAAAAATCAGCTCTTTCATACATTTAGTCGAGTAAGGTTTTGAATTATTTGTATGGATCAGCAGATTTTATTTTCGCTATTTCTGGGTGTGTCCCTTAATAAAAGTTCATAATGATGAGTACAATAAACCCTTCAAGGGATCGGGATAAAAAATTAGGACGTTATTGGTTGAATTTTAGTTGGTCCAGTAGAGTTTTTTGATCCTTCTAGGAAACAGGATCGATTGGCTACAAAAAAAGGTTTTGTATAAATTGCTCATTTTCTTGCTGATTGTACATTTTTTCCAAAATCTGTGAATGGAGATCAAAATATCTCCAAAAGTTAAGGACAGTCTCGTAAGAACGTTTTCCTGTAGCTACAGCGATGTATGATAGTAACTCCTGAAGTGACAGACCTATCCATCTGGTGTTCATCAGAACTTGGATAATCGGTATACTAACGACAGACACCAGCATCAGAGATCTCGCATCTCGATTCGGGTACATACAGGATATTTTTTATGTAGTACGCATAATTTGTAAAGTGATTCAGTCTCTGTTCCTAAATGCAACCGCAGTAACAAAACGAAAATGCGACTTAGTATGCGGGACTAGACGTGTGCGCCGCGCCGATCCGCCGCCGCCGCCGACATTTTTTGGACGCCGCCGCCGCCGATTTGTTCATCGGCGTAAAATCGGCGCGACTAGATTAGACGACGTGAAAAGAAATATGGCGGAAATACTCAATTACCAACATCATCGTAGCAGCTGCTTTGCTAGATTACCGATTTACCATCATAATTCTCCTGCCCGACAGCATACGGCAGACGTGGCCTGCCCAATCCCACTTTAGTTCAGCGGTTTTTTGAGCTACGTCAGTGATTTGCGTTTTGGAGCGCAGTGTGGTGTTTTGAACCTTATCCGTTAAATTAACACCCGGGATATTACGCTCCATTGCACCCTGGCAAACCTTGATTTTGAACTTCTGAATGTTAGTCCAAGTCCAAGTTTGAGCACCGTAGGTCAGAATGGGAAGAATTAACATGTCCATGAGTCTACACTTCAGTGACAGTGGAAGGTGTCCCACGTTCACTGTCCAGACAGTAGACACAATAGTTAAACAATCGACATGTACCACATGTGGTACATGGGACTGCGAATGGGTTAATTAGCTCTTTCATGGACCAGTAGCTCTTTCAGGCATTTTCAGTCCGTCTTGCGACTTCCATGTCTTGTCTGGACTGGAAAGGACTATCTGGCCCAAGTAGATATACTCCTGGACATATTGCATTTCTTCTCCATTTACCTCTAACCTACTTTTGGTGCGATTAGTCATAAGTTTGGTCTTTGACATGCGCAATATGTTTTTTTCCTCCATTGATCTCTATCAGACGTTATTTCCAGATTCACTTCCATCATATTCATGTCATGTTTCACACAGTCCATCCATCTTTTCTTTGGTCTGCCTCTTCTCTGATAGCCATCAACATTCATACTTACAACTCTTCTTGTAACATGATTCTCATCTCTCCGCATTACATGTCCATACCGCGATAATCGGTTACTTTGCAGCTTTTCTGTAACCGGTGCGACTTTCATACTTCCTCTAATATACTCATTCCTGATTCTGTCCAATTTGTTACACCACACATCCCTCTCAACATTCTCATCTCCGCTGCCTGCAATAATTGCCTTTAATTCGTCCCTTTCGTCGCCCAACATTCCGATACATACAAGGCAGCTGGTCTTATCATCGTCTTATAAATTTTCCTCTTTAGTTTATGGGGGATACGGGAGTCAACTATTGTTTCCGTGACCTGCCACCATTTCATCCATTCTGCGTTAATTCTATGCTTGAGAACCCGGTCAATTTCGCCATTGCTTTGCATGAGTGAACCGAGGTACCGAAAATCGGAGCAGATTGTTAAGGCTACACCATCCAGAACGATATGGCGTTAAAACTGGAGAGACCGCTGAAATCACAGAAAATATTATATTCAGTTTTAGTTCTACTGATTTTCAAGCCAACATTCTCCAGTTTTTGTTATCATTTCTCCAATTTGATCTGGACCTCAGATTCATCTTCACCGACGAGAACAATGTCATTGGCAAACAGCATGCACCAGGGTGCCTCCTCCTTTATGTCCGATGTCAGAGCATCCATTATCAACAGGAAGAGGTAATGACTTAAAGCCGACCCTTGATGCAATCCTACAGCGACATTGAACTCGTCGATGTTGTCAACAACCGACCGGACGTGGGATTGCCGATTTACCAAATTACAAGAAATAGACCATTACATGGAAAGTAACCATACGACAAGAGTGGATTTTTTAGTCAACTGTATCAAAGAATTAAAAGAATGCCAGCGAGTGAAAAGAATGCCTGAAATATTCAGTATCTTGTAATGCCAGTGATTTAATAGACGGAAACGTTATTAAATATTGGCAAGATAGACGAGCATTCATTTCATTAGTGCCTGCTACAAGCACGCCTAGCGAGCGGGTGTTTTCTGTTGCTGGTTGGACGGTGACGGCAAAAAGGTCCACACGGGTTGACAAAATTATATTTCTTCTTGACAATTACAGCATTATTAGTAATGCCTGCCTTGCAACGGCAAGACAGCCCTAGGACAGCCGTTACTTAAAAATACAATCATTTTGCTGTTTTCTGTTGATTTATATTTGTATTTTTAATAAAATCTATTCTACAAGCTAGATAGTGTTATTAAAACTAGTGGTCGCCCTGTGGTCGAAATTCGACCGTAATTTTATCATTCTGCACTCCTTCTCCATATAAACTGTAACTATGACAAATATCACACTCCTCCGTGCGCGCAATATACGTAAAAAGAGAAAACTTTGTACCCCACAAAGTTTTCTCATATAGATTCTCCGCGCCGAAATCACGCCGAAAACACGCCGCCGCCGCCGATTTTTGATCGGCGCCCGCCGCCGGAGATTTTAGCATCGGCGCACACGTCTATGCGGGACACGCATAATTTACTAGCGCAAGCCATACAAAATCATTTTTTTATTTTGTTTAGGACTGAATTTTAGTACTGCGGTTGCATTTGGTAACGGACACTGAATCACTCTGCAAATTTTGCGCACTACATAAAAAAATATCATGTAGGTATACATATACAGGGTGTAAGTGACATCGTAACGAAAACTGATACCATGGATTCAGTCATTCAGCACATAAATCTGAACACCAGAGCATAAGAATTTTGCGTCGGCCTTTTCAAAAATTTTACGATTTTGTTCGCCGTTTTTATACCTACCTAAAAAATCTGTGAACAAAATCGTAAAAATTTTGAAAAGACCGACGCAAAATTCTTATGCTCAGGTGTTCAGATTCATGTACTGAATCCATGGTATCAGTTTTCGTTACGATGTCCCTTACACCCTGTATAGCATTATTATCCCATATGTATCGAACTGACCCGATATTCAGCATGGACCACAACTGTCCCGGCCCAACTGATTACCGCATCGCTAGCTGATTAGTCCATTGTGTCGCAGTTCGTCTGATCAAAATACGTCGCAATCAGCGCTACGTAAATAACGAATGTAAGCGGCGATATTTGACTTTAAATCAGGATTTTGAAACTGATGGACACACAGTAATAGATACCTACAGTTAGAGATGGGTTTTTATCCGGATAAATACTCAAAATGGATAAATACTCCTTTTTTATCCATTTTTACTCGAGTATTTATCCAAAACAGTGGATAAATATTTCAAACATACATTTTCGTTTCTAGTATGTTATTTAACGTAAGATTTCAAATTTTATAAGCAAAAGCGGTCTCATTATAAAAGATGTGTTAAACCTGAGTTTAGACCCCGGGTCTAACAAGACAATATTTTATGAATGGCGATTTAAAAACTTATAATAAGTGTTACGGTACCAAAAAGGATATTATAATCATCATCATCATCATTTCGTATCATCATCGTTCATTCGTACATTCATTTTTCATCACTCATTCATCACCATTCATACATTCATTTTTCATCACTCATTCATCACCATTTATGATTCATCATTTTATCATCACTTCATCATTCATCATCATTTCATTCATTTCATCATTTTCATCATCATCATTCATTCATCATCATCATCATTCATCCATCATCATCATTCATCCATCATCATCATAATTTCACCATTCATCATCATCATCACTCATCCTCAATTGTCCTTTTACATAAAAATTCATCACTATATTAGACGTTTGTTAATCATTATTACGGCAATCAAAAAAGTGGAATTCGCTTCTGGGTTCCCGCAAATCCACTGATTCTTCATCAGTATCAATGTGAACTGGACATGGCAATGAAATCTCTTCTTCAGAGTCACAAACGTCTGCGATTTCTTGTTTATTAAAATGTTCAAATGACATAAAATAGAGGCGATATTTATCCAAGCACGGCTACGGGCTATGTACTGATCTACATAATTCCAATCCCGCTATGAAGACCTAGACAACCCTCTCCCTCCGGTCACCCCTGACGAAGTTCTAGGACTCGTATGAAAACTCAAACCCAGGAAAACCCCTGGTTCAGACGGGATCACCAACAAGGTGGTCAAACTATTCTCAGCCCCACTCATTATGCTAATGAGGACTAACATCAACGCTGATCTAAGCAATAATCTCTTCCCTTAATCTTGCAAAGACGCTACCGTTATCGATTTTTATAAAGCCCGTAAACCCGCAGCTGATCCGGCCAGCTACCGCCCCATAAGTCTTCTCAGCACTCTCGGGAAGATCTATGAGCATTTATAAAAGACTAATGGATTATGCCGAATCCAACAAACTTTCGAGCTAAGCACTGCTGCGTCCGTCAAGTCCACCGTATAGTCGAATTAGTCGAGCACATAAGTGCCGGCTTCCAAAACAACAGACATTATATAACGGAAGTTCTATTCTTGGACGTGGCGAAAGCCTTCGACAAAGTGTGGCAAGACGGCTTATTGTACAAGCTGTACCTACCCAAGGTGCCAGATCGTCTCGTACACATCTTACGAGACTTTTTGTCGAATCGCACATTTTGCCATCGCGTCGAAAGAGGAACGCTCTCCTCTCCCCACCCTATCCAAACCGGTGTTCCTCAAGGCTCTTTATTGTCCCCGCTGCTCATTATCACACCACTGATATTCCGAATCGAGGCAAGCAAGCAAGAGCACGGCTTAAAACCCAGCACCATCTCTCGCCACCTTCAGATCGTGACTGAAGCCTTACGTCAGTGGTTCAAGAAATGGAGAAAGGAAGTGAATCCGACTAAGTGCGCAGCTGTTTTTTTCTCTAAGCGCGGTGACGATCACATCTGTAACTTTCCCATAAACATGTCAGACCAAAAAATCTCTTCGGAACTTAACTCTTGATCACCGATTCGCTTTTAACGACCACTTGAAGACAGTGCGCCTTCGTGCCTCCTTCACTCTAAACCGCCTCCATTATCTTCTCAATGCAAGCAGTAAGCTCCCCCTTAAGTCTAAGGTGCGAATTTACATCACGTGCATTCGTCCCATCATGACGTACGCCAGTGTAGTGTTCTCACACGTGAGGCAGTCCAGACCCAAAAGGTTGCAAAACCTACAAAATCTTTTCATGCGGAAAGCCACAGGCGCCCCCTGGTAACTCCGCACTGATCAACTCCACATCGACCTCAATGTCCCGACCATCTGGCACTTTATGAAAAAAGCGTCCAAGAAATACTTCGACGCCGCCCCCTCCCACCCGTACCCTATAGTGGTAACGGCCTCGGGATACGTCGTCCTAAGTATACTCTCACGTATGCAGACGACCAAATCACTAGCACCGGAGAAAATTAAACTAGCTCGGAAAGCTTTTAACTCTCCACACGACAGTCTGTCATACTATCCTCGCCGTCCAGGCCCATCGCGACGTCCCGCTCCACGTCCTCCCCGACCTTCGCTCGCGTCTGCCCGTGCCGAGTTGATAGATTTAAACGTCCCTCGATTTAAAGGCCCTCTTGTTGCCCCATCGGCGTCGCCATATGTCGAGGCCCATGTCCTGCTAGGGGAAGCCCTTAGCTGCGTCACGCTTAAATTCACTTTTTAAATAGATCGGAGGCCCTTCAGGCCTCACCGAATGTCCAGTTAAACAATAAAGGCTCATAAAGCAACTCGTAAGCGACATTTAAAAAAAAACTACTTTATATATAAATTCTGAACCCAAAATAATAATCATAATGGTAATTAAAATAGATTCTCATGCTTTAGATACGCAAAAATTATATTTATCCACCATTTTGAGTAAATATCCGATAAAAATGGATAAAAACGAGTATTTATCCATTTAGGATAAATACCCGAGTTTTTATCATTCGAGTATTTATCCATCGCCCATCACTACCTACAGTACATTCGCGTAAAGAATGCAGTGAGTCATCATTGTCCGTCGGCCTAGCCCTGCCCCCTAACCAATCAAATCTTTTCAAATTACAAAGTCAACTGTCAAGTTCACAATGACAGTTGAAGGCATTGCTTCGAACGCAACGGTTGTGTCCTGTCATTTGTGTTAACTGATTTTGACCTTTATCTTGCAGTTGCACTGATGACTCACTGCATTCTTAACGCGAACGAACTATATTTGCCAGTAGTAGGTATGCACAAACATTTTTAACAGGATAGGCAAAAACAACTTAAGCTGGGTTGCACCAAGGGCTACGATATTGTTACTGTTAAGTTAACTTAACAGTAACATTAACAATGACCATAGAATTTAACTAGCTACTGTTGCACCGTCATGTAAAATGTTAAAGTTTGACAAGTGACAAGACGTTTTATATTAGGTTATATTCGACGCGTCTGACAGTAGTTATAAATATTTAACATTAACAATAACAATAATCAGCGACTCGTGGGCGGTTAAGGTTACAGTTAAAATTATTTCGTTAGCTAGCAATTGTCAAATGGTGCAACAAATTTTTTGCTTCAACCGGTACTTTAACTGAAGATTCGATGTTTGTTATAAGTACAACACAACACAAGCACAAGTTGTGTGTTTTTGGCACAATAACTCATTTTATGTTTTCTTTGATATTTGTTTTATTTATTTTTTATTGTGCTAATTAACTCTTTTTCTTTCTTTCTTTCTTAAGTAGTTAAAGTAAGATGGTGCAACCCAGGCTTACTGTTGTATTGTCAAGTAAAATTATGTTTGTGAACGACCACCTCGCCCGCGACTACAAAAAGAAAAGTGAAAGCACTATTGATAACGTTATTTTTTAACGCTACTAAATCGTTACTTTCATTAAAATTTACTGGCAATCCAGTCCCTGATTTACAGCCGCCATGCAACATGGTAATATGCAGATATATTTCTGAAATTCAAAACATTATAATCAAACAGGCTTAGGTTGGCGCAGTGGCTAAGCGATTAGCTTTCTGCGCTACGTGCCGCGGGTTCGATCCCCGCACGGAACAAATATTTGTATGATCTACAGATAGTTGTTTCGGGTCTGGTTGTATGTGCATGTGACATGTATGTTTGTAAACTGTACCCTCGATACAGGAGAAATGCTAGAGAGGGGCAACGTTTAAAAAAAAAAAAAAAAGAAAGAAACGAAAAATTATACATAATACAGCACCAACCCGCCCTTCACTGCGTGTAACCATCGCGTTTTTTCCATCAAGTGCGTCTCCCCCACTAATCTAAGACGTTTTACACAAACACCATCAATCAGCCCCATGACAGAGCAATCGGAAACGGATTGTGAGCAACAAATTGAACAACGTCCTTCCATATCAACACCTTCTCATCATTCTTATTACCGCAATATATATATATATATATATATATATATATATATATATATTGCGCAATATATATATAAGCGTATTTTGTTGATAGTTGTGTTTTTTGTTGATCATAGCGTTTATTGTTGATAATAGCGTTTTTTTAAACCCCAACATAAAAGAGGGGTGTTTTAAGTTTGTAGTGTGTATCTGCGTTTCTGTGTGTCTGTCTGTGGCATCGTAGCTCCAAAACGGATGGACCGATTTCAATGCAGTTTTCTAATTTGAAAGCTAGTTTAATCGGGAATGATTTTAGCTATGTTTCATGAAAATCTGTTCCGCCGTTCAAAAGTTACAGCTCTTTTTCTAGTTGGAGTCGGAATTTTTTGACGGTTAGGTTATGTGTAAATTATGAAACATACAATAATTGGTAAGTAGAAGACCACAGGGTACGTACAGGGTGGCGTCGACTGTATCATATTAAATGAAACCCTCGTATTTGGTATCATGATAAGCAGCTGTAGGTACCTACTCAAAAAATTTGCGATTTTACCTAAGTCACCTTTTGCATAATATTTTACTCTGATTCGTCTAGATGAAGGGTCATCGAACATTTGAAAAACATCTATATGTATATATTAATACGTGAAGGGAAAGCTTTGTACCCCTTTTGAGAATATTGCGCGCGCGGAGGAGTTTGATATTTGGTATAGTTAAATTTTATATAGAGAAGGTGTGCAGAAAGCTAAAATTACGGTCTAGTTTCGACCACTGGGAAAGAAAGAAAAAAAGAAAAAAGTATTTATTTGACACAGCACAAAAACAATTTTAAAGATAATATAACAAAAATAAAAGAATAAAACATGTAAAACAAAAAAAAAACAAAAATATTTATCTAAAATAAAAAATGGATTGTACGTCGCAGCTGTGTCAAAAAGGCTTCCGCTCAGCTTAAGCTGTCGCGCTGCGAGCAGCCCGACAGCGCTGGTTTTCAGCGGGAGCTACATCGAGCACCACTAGTTATTATAATTATTTGAGCATTTTTTAAAATTCTTTTTACTATATTTATTTAAGCTAAACAAGCAAGCATTAAGCTTTTCAGTAAATTAAAAACAAAAATACATACAATTTCCTATTACAGCTATATTACAAACATTAATACTCATACTCCTTTGTAATCCAGCTCCACATTAGAACTAGACAATATAGTATTCACAAATCTTGGAAAGCATTTCATAATATCTCCGAGAGGTAGGTATAAACCAAACTCAGCGCTAACTACATCAACTAGTTTACCTGCGAGTAATATTTGCCGTAGTGTTGTGCCTAAGCACAGAACATACCGGAGCAATGCGGCATCGCAACACAAAAGTTGTATTGCGGTGTCGCTCCACATAGTATAATAATATGGACACTGTAGTAGATGAGTGCGCCGATGCCCGCGGCGGCGTCATCGGCGTCATCGGCGTGGATGGTGACGATCTTATTAAAAACAAAATATTGCAGACTAATTCGCCAAATGACTGTGCCGGACGAAGTTATCGGCAAAACGCGCTTTTTAAATTATTATGGTCATATAAAAATGGTGTTTTATTGAATTTGTGTAAACAAATACGTTGAAATAAACCAATAAGCATATATTTAGGCATTTCTAGTGTTTAGTTTACTAGTATATGTCTGCATTGTATCTAAAACAATTGTATCCGCCCGACCGTCCACGCCGATGACGCTGAAGCCGGCATCGGCGCACACGTCTACACTGTAGGACGCTCTCCGCGGCCAGCAAATGCTGAGCTGGCTAACCCTTACGGCATGGGCGTACTTGACAACGTAATGCAATATTTTATGATGGCTTTTTTGCTTTTTCTTTTTCTCTCATGTGTCTGTTTTTTTTTTCACTTTTGGTGGTAGTAGTGTCGCGCTGGCATGCCAGCATGAATGGGTCGGCACTACCAGACAACTGCCTACTACTCTCCCACAGAATATCGACGTTAAGTAGCAGTATGCATACTGTTGCTTTTCGTTCGGTGAGTGTGGAGCGCCGAAGGCCCAATTCCTCCCTTAGTCCCCTTCTTTCTCCTTTCCCTCCCATTCTACTAACACCATCCTAGAAGGTCGGCAACGCATCAGTGACTACTCTGGTTTGCCCAATTAGTATATTATTAAAAAAACGAATAATGCTACTGATTAATAATTTCAGTAAGATTTATAAAGGACAGTGATTTCGTCCTCTTTTTCGAACTTTGGCTTTGGCAGATCAGTACCTCGCTCCACTAGATACCCACTGATATAATCCTTTAGCCACTTGTGACACAAGGGTTCTTGATGTAATCCGTGTTCTTACGAATCCAACCAATAAAACCTTTTTCCCTTTATCTTGATCGTAGCGTTATTCAGATCTTATACCATAATCCATCAAATTATATACCTACGGTTAATCCGAAAAGATAAAACTGAAAGGGTTATTGTATTCACCATTATGAACAAATTTTATTATGGGACTAACACTGAAATGGCGAAAAATAATGTGCTGTTCCATACATTTAGTCTAGTAATATTGAATTATTTGTATGGAGCAGTACCCAGTAGAAGTTATGCAATTTATTGTTTATTTCTATGACAAACAGAGGCTAATAATAATAGGCTTTCTATTAGATCCAATTCGTTTTTTTTTAAAGTAAATCTTTGCCTCTCTCTTGGATTTCTCCTCTATTGGAGTACAGTTTACAAACATATATATATCTCGCATGCACACACACCCAGACCCGGAACACCTATCTGTAGGCCATACAAATAGTTGTTCTGTACGGGGATCGAACCCGCGGCACGTAGCGCAGCAAGCCAATCACTTAGCCACTGCGCCAACCGCGCTGTCAAAACTATATTCAGATTGGCTTCCACTATAACTTAATACCAGTATTTTATACGGAGCGACTGCCATCTGACCTCCGCCACCCAATTACTGGGACACACTGATACCATAAGGTAAGACCGGTTGTCAGACTTTTCAACCTGCTGACCTTACATTGCTCGGCTGCGACAACCAATCAATAACCTAAGCTGCTGACTGCTACACTTCTTAAGATGAAGTCCACAAAAAGTCAGTCTATCACAAAAACGTAACACAAAATTATTTGAAACATCCAAATAATGCAGCGATTTCCCATCACTATCCCTTACAAGATAGTGTTGCGCCGGCATATTTCTCCTGAATGTGTAAACTTGTCCCGTGCTCGGATAGTTACGCACTTCAGACAATGAAGGTGATTCTGGTTGGGATTAATTAATTCAGAGCTGTGCCACGGATAAATAGACGACGGTGGGGCCGTATGTGTAGTTGGGACTGGAAATTTGTTGATCTTGTTCAGCGAGCTCGAACTAAAGGTGCTGGTTGCTCAAACAAAACTTTTACCGAAGACTTTCTATTACTGTTAGCCTACATCATCCCACTGCTGGGCAAAGGCCTCCCCCCATGATTTCCAGGCTTTTCGGTCTAGAGCCAGTGTGAACCATTCGTTGTTCGTGTTATCAAGTTCGTCCCGCCATCTCTTTCGTGGTCTGCCGCGTCGCCTTATCGTCATGTGACTTTCTATTAATAGACTGATATTCTCATAGCTCGTACCACAACATTGTACTAATCAAGATTGTAATCTATTACTTTACAAGAGTTTCCATGGTATTTCTTGCCGGTTCTTCTCCACAGGACCTGCTATTTGGAACCACGCACCCAAAGTCTCAACATTTCATAAGTGCATGTATCCGGTTTATATGAATTAAAGATCTATTCTACTATAATTATGCTATTCTACTATAATGTTATGAGACATTGAAATATCGCCGCGATGATCAAAACACCATAATGTGTAACATTAGAAGATCCCATTAGAGCATATTATATGTATATTAAGTAGGTTTTGTTATTCTTATATTACTGACAAAAAGTACATAATATGTACATCTAAAATAATTACTTCATTGGTTTCTTGGTCTTTTATTTAAAAAACCACTTACGCAAAAAGCTTGATAATCTTGTTATAATTATTATGATACTGCCATTACTACTCATGAATTTAATATCTTTAAAGATAATGGTAGCTCCATCTATGAACATAAAAAATATGCATCAAATATAATTTCTACTTCTCTTAGTAAGATACGAGTATCTTCTTCTGGCATTTCTTAACACCATATTTTTTATAATCTTCCGTAAATACCTCGTAATTTTAATACTGAACGGGGAAAAGTTATTATGATGTTCTAGAAAAAGAACCCGGTTATGACGGACAGGTATAATATTATGGGGTTTGTGTAATAGTTATTACCGTACATAACTAACACCCGCTTATGTTGTCACCCCATAAACGTCCCCTTTATGACCCGACATCATGCTATGGTAGCGTGTTGAGGACCCATATTTTTGAGCGACCTCAAAAAAGGACATTCCTTTTGCACATCCCATCGCTAGTTTGCGATAGGTTTATTGTCAATTTTGAATTTATTATAACTGCCATACGTGTAAAATATTTAATGCTAAAAGATAAAATAAAGACTCATGTGATAAGGATCGCGCCTTTTTTTTTATTTGCGGTGTATAATTCATACCCCTGTAGCAATAATGCCTTAGAATTTATGAATAGATAAACTTGGTAATTTCATGTGGTGGCCGGCAATGAAGAGCCCTCTTTTTTCTTCTCACGACTATTTTTAAAGTTGACTTAGTGATTATATTAAGACCATCATGAGGATGGGAAGCAGCAACCTCCTGTGTATAAATTCTGCCCCTCCTGTCTATTTTCGGTAGTAGACACGTATAACTTAATAATAGATAATACCACACTGAGCCACACTAGTCTCGTACCGTGGGGTTCCAGATGACTTTTCTTTCCCACGTGCTCAGTTTGTGGAATCAGCTGAATAACAATAATGATGTACTTTTTTAATGTTTAAAATCTTTCTTGCCTATGAATAAGGTCCCAAGATGCGTTTGTTTATACGAGCTTAAGTAAATTTTCAGTTCTACAGCCCCATCGGCTTAGCGAGAGGCGAAACGGCCTGTGAATATAGCAGTTTTGGGTTCTGTTTTATATATCCTCACGGTACTAAGCGTTTTGGGGTGAGCAGAATATTATTTGTTCCAAAACTCAGCAAAATGTTCGCAGCGTTCCTGAATATGCAAACTTGAATCAAGGAGTCAGATTTAAAAATAATACTTGTAATTAAAAAAAAATGGGCCCCCTTGCAGTGACATACAGCTAACGTCAGCTTATGCTGAAAATATATAGCTTGATATACAGGATGACTTTTAATTCACTAAAAGTGCTTTAGGGGATGGAAGTATTCATTAATATATTATAAACAACTTTTACTATGGGTATTAGAGTACAAAACAGGGTATTTACCATGTTTATATCTTGTTTTGAGGTATATCTTGTGTCAAGCGCCATGGTCATGGATAATCTACTACCTACTGCTACTTTTACTATGGGACCAAACATGAAATGAGGAAAAAAAAAACATACAATCTGATCGAGCGAGGTTAATGTTTTGTATGAAAAGTTAGTTCTTTTCGCGATTTCAAGGTTGTTCATATTGATGAGTGGGTCTAAAGCACTTTCAGTGAATTACAAATAACCCTGTATAACCTTGCGTACATTGCTCGCTTCGATCAAGCAATTAATTCAGCCTATCGCAGCCTGCTGTACATAGGCCTCTCCTAAATTACACCACAACGTAAGGTACTCCGCCTTCCATGTTCAGTCTACCCCGGAAGGACTACCACAGCGGGTGGCCAAACCGATTTTCTCCAGACTTTGTCTCCTAAGACAAAAATCTAGAATGAAAACGGTATAAAGATGGTTCTGTTCCCGATTTTTCAGTGGATAAACCAGTTTCCCAACCCTTTATCTCGTTAACAGAAGACAAAACGAACAATTTTGGTGGTAGTAATGTCTCGCTGGCATGCCAGCATGAATGGATCGGCACGACCGGGGAAGTACTACCCTCCCACAGAATATCGACGTCAAGTAGCAGTATGCGTACTGTTGCGTTTCGTTCGGTGAGTGTGGAGCGCCGGAGGCCCAATTCCTCGCTCAGTCTCCTTCATTCTCCTTTCCCTCCCTTTTTCCTAACACCATCCTAAAATGTCGGCAACGCATCGGCATCGCGGCGGTGATCACTTACTATCAAGTATACCGCAAGAGCGCTTGCACAAAATTATATAAAAACAAAACTATGTGGAGAAGAAGTGGTAAAAAGGTAGTTTTATCCTCAACTTTCTCGCTCCCGTTTTCTGCCGTACTAGCCCTGCAGTGATCTTCTTCAGGTTGTTGGTCGTTTGGTTTAAGGAGCTATAAGTTCGTAGTGTGTACCTATCTGTGTATCGGTTTCTATGTGTATCTGTCCCTAGCATCGTAGCTCTAAACCGGATGGACAGATTTCAACGCAGTTTTTTAAAATCGAAACCTAGTTCAATCTGGTATCATCTTAGCTATGTTTCACGAAAATCTGGGAAAATTGGGGATTTTTAACGGTTAGGTTAAGTTACACTACGTTTTCAGATATGTCTCCACTCACAGACTTATCTGCTCCAATGGAACTCTTATGACACTAAAAAACCAATGTTCCATCTCTAAACTACTTTTGATATCAAAAAGAACGGTGCGAAAATAAGATAAAACTTTCATTTTCATGCACATTTTTAAATTAGATACTTCGTTCACACTAGAACTTTGCGCTAACAAGTTTTTGAATTTAACTTTGTTGTAAGTAACATTATATTTGCGATTACACCAAAACTAACAAAAACTGTATATTTTTGGAAAGGGTGCCCGATTAATGGATAGGTATCGAGTACCGACGTGTTTACTAAAAAACTTTACCCAATTAAAAAAAAAAAAGAAAAAAAAATTGTTTATTGGCACTTATAAATCATCAACTACATTACAAGAACTAGGATTTACAATTACAAAATAAAAGTTTATAATATAATTAAACATAAATTTGCCATAGTGCCAAAAGGGTCACAGCTCAGCAAAAAAATAAATATATATATATATATATAAATAAATTTAGTTTGAATATATTATGCTTTATTCCACAAGGTAAAGATAATTTCGGTTAATATTGTAACGATCATGTCATTGTATGCAGTATCATAATAAGAATTTATTAAACAATATCGCATTTTCAAAGCGAAAACTGCACACGTATCTCTTTGATCCTCATTTTGCATAAAGTTTCCACAGGGAGGGAATTGCACATTACTTTTAATGGCCGCCGGTATACATAGTAAAATCGATATTGACTATAAATGCTGTTATGTGTTCATTAAGACGGAGCGAGCATAACTCTTTACGATGCTGTATACTTTGGATACGTTTCATTATTCGAATTTATATTTTATTACGTTTTGTTTAAGAAAATATACCTTTTTTATGGGTTACCTTACCCCTTTTTTGTCAGGCTGTACGGTATGGAAAACAGGTTTTGTTTTTATAGGCACACCTGTAGGTATGTGGGATATTTCTGGTTAGAAAACATCATTATTTCGGAACCTCGTGACCTTTAATAAAGGTTAGGCATAGATTTACCATTTACTGACTATTATAATAAAATTAAACATTTAGGTATAAATGACAAGTAAATAATATATAACTACACGCAAGTTATTCTAAGCTCAAAGAATATGCGTAGTTTTAAAAGGAATACATACTTATCAAAAGTTTATAAGCGAGTAAAAGCACTAGGTATCTAAAAAAGCAACAAATACAATTATTTATAATATTAAAGAGCTTTTCGATCTCAAATAGGTTTAAATTAATTGTAATTGTATTAATTTTTAATTTAATTGTAATTGTAATAATTGTTAATTTAATTGTAAGTGTTGGCATAATAAATGTTATATTGTAATTTACTTATGTTGTATTTAAAATAAATAAGAACTTTCTTATTGGCTATGGACTCTACAGTAGTTCCTTTGTTTTTCTGTTTGTTTGTTGCTGTGGTAATCTTTTTTCCATTAAAGCTGCTACTACATTATTTCAATATACTTCTATTGAATACTTATTAAAATAACAACTTAAATGTAATATTATGTAGAGAAATAAAATTCTATTCTAAGCTCTAAGGCATAGACACCTCTAAAAATTCAGCCTACGCAACATATCAAAACCGAAACACGTCCAAAAAAGACGAACACAGCTAAATATACCGCCTATACATTACATAGGGCTAGCACAGGAATATCGCAGATGTCAAATGATTTATGCCCTAACAGATTGGGAGCAATATTTTTTACGTCGGCCATTGACGTTTTGCAATATTATGTCCATTCCGATGGGCAGACAGAATTATTCATTTTCCTTGTCTTTTTCAAGTAAGTTCTGTTCATTTGAGTTTTTATGGCGTCGTTTGACAAATGCCTGTGCCCAATCGAGGATGTTGAATTACATCCAATGCTTTGTGTATAATGAAGTGGAAGGTATTTTTGCTATCTCCGGGATTTATAGAAATAAAAAATGGGTCTTTTTTGAATAAAGAAATCCAGATTTCTTTCTCGGGATTTTATTTTGACTCGAATCGTCTATATAACAACTCGAATAACTCAAACCGCTTTATTTATAAAAAGCGAAAGCTTGGATTAAACGATATTGCGTCCTGAAAGAATAGAATAGACTTCACTACTAGACTTGAATAGGCTTTCTTTTAAGTTTAAGTTACGTAAGCACTTTCGTGATAAGACTTTGGCGGATTCATCTCGACTTTGATTTATCTTGATATTATATATATTAATATGTATGTATATTATTTGTATAGTATGTAGGTACGTGATGTATCTAATAATGTAGGTAATTATATATTGTAATGTAAGTAGGTATATGTGTATTGTATTGCTTAGGTTCTACATAAGTAGGTATATTATTATCCTCACCTAATAATAATGACTAGTGCATCTACCATTTTTTTTGTCTCTGCATCACCCTAAGGTTGTCTGGCAGAGAATGCCTTTGGCATTAAGACCGTCTTTGTACATATTTGTATGAAAAGCATTAAATAATAATAATAATAGAACAGAATAGAACGTTTATTTGCAGAAACAGTAGTTTTACAAGGTCTTACAGTTAATGGTCGATAGAATCATGTTCCACCTTACAAAAGGCAGGCAAATATTAAATTACATGCATACAAATCTCGATTTTAATACACTGACTGATTGTTAACAAATGATAGTGACAGAAGAACTTTGGGTTTTAAATCCTTTTACACTTTCATTGATGTCACGGCCAGAGGCGTATTTTTCTTCGTGTTTGATATGACGCTACGCCCAGGGGCGGTTATTTTTACAAAAAGTCAAAATTAACAAACCGCCTAGAGGCGCGTAAATTTGCGTAGCTTAGTAAGGGATGTCGTACTCCAGTATCGTATTGGACTCACTTGGAAGCTTTCCAGTATGAAGTCAGGTAAAAAAATTGAAATATATTTCGAGTCCGGGGAGGTCTTATAATGTATTAAAAATTTTAGTGTCATTTTCAGAATTTCAACTTTATCTCAGTGTCCGTGAAAGTGTTAATTAATAAAGCCGTAAGACAATAGTCCCTTGCACTCTACTAAAAGACTGGACACGTATAAACAGGGCTTATAGTTCGGTCGATAAAGCGAGCACCAAGTGCTGAACAATTGCACTATTGCTACGTCGTAGCACGTGCGATGAAGTCACGGCTACGTTCGCTACGCTGTCGTAGCAGGTACCCCAACCCACTACGAGTCAAGTCTTTATTTCTGAAACTATACAAACAAAATACTTAGCATCATGCTTGTACTCCTCAGCAAGTACTTTGACGCCTACTTAGGCGTAGTCCTCCTCAGCAAAGTCAATTGGCAGCATATCCAGAAGAGTAGCAGCATTGCCACGTTGAAGGACAATACTTATTCTTTGAATAAAGAATAGGCCAGCCCTCGGGTTACGTGTAGCGTCGACCCACCGTTTTGCAGTGTCTCTAAAAGGAGACGTGCATTCGGACCTGAGCGTTTTGACGGCAAACGGTTAAAATATATAACTTCTGAGAAGGTTATTATATTTGCGCCGTTTCAGTATCCTGTAACTCGTATATTGTATCGTTTAAAACTTCTCCAAACAAAGTGTTGAAACATTTACTAACAAAATAAAAGGGTGGTGTGTTAAACTCGAGTTCCAGTATATTCTGTAAGCAAACACAGGTGATCAAATGTATGTACACACTTGTATAAACAACGGCGTGCGTTTAAATTGAAGATTCTTGTCGCGTTGGACTAAGATTTTTAGGGACTGGATAAGAAATAATATCTATATACTAATACGTGAAGAGAAAACTTTGTACCCCTTTTAAAGTATATTGCGCGCACGGAGGAGTGTGAGATTTGGCATGATCAAAGTTTATATGGAGGAGTGCAGAAAGCTAAAATTACGGTCGAATTTCGACCACTGGGCGACCACTAGTATTAAGTAATATTTAGACTATTTTAGTTGCTCTTATTAGTTGTATTTTCATTTAACGTGAAGACCATAAAATCAATGCAAAGTGGTGCGTAGTAAATATTAGATCAGGTTTATTTTTTTATTATCATATTTAGCTCTCTACCTGCATTCAGAATATACCTTGCCATTACAATAAGTTTTCTGAAGATAGCTAGATGTCAAAAAAATTACCCAACAACCATCTCAAAAATCCGACCCTGAGAAGAGCACGATCACCGCCCCTGTAGGCTATAATCACATAAACCACAATCTACTAGCTCGTCTAGGTGTCCTCTGTATTCGGAAAAGTTGATGACCACAGTTCACAGTAGATTAAGCCAGTAATTTTCACTTATTTTTATGTGTAACACTTATTCCGATATTGTTCCAAATTACTTCCAACTCCATCACACATGTAATTTTTTGTTCATCTATACACAAAGCTTTATCCACTCACAAAATAAAAATAAACTAGTGGTCGCCCAGTGGTCGAAATTCGACCGTAATTTTAGCTTTCTGCACTCCTTCTCTATATAAACTTTAACTACGCGAAATCTCACACTCCTCCGTGCGCGTAGCTTAAAAAGGGGTACAAAGTTTTCTCTTCACGTATTAATATATAGATTTTAATTCAATGTCTTGTCCTCATTTCGTGAATCTAGAACAACATGTAAGGCGATGTTTACAACGCTGGAGAGATGCAAATAAACTCCGTCGGCTTAAATTTGACGACGCAACATGCGCAATGTATCTGCAGCTATTACTCTTAGTAGTAAGTTGCTTTAAAGCGGCAGTAAATCTTAATGTACCTACGTACTTGAGGAATTAAGGGAAAAATCTGAACTTGAGAATTATCTACTCAAAAAGCGGTATTTATTTATTATTTATTTATATATTCTTTATTGTACATCAATAAAAACAAATATTATACACATACCACTTGCACGAACAGAGGTAAATTGTACAATGGGCGGCCTTATCGCACACGGCGATTTCTTCCAGGCAACCTTTGGATGGACAAGATGGTATCATATTTTTTATTGAATTCCGTTATTAATACCAAATTAATTATGTTGTAATTCTCTGTGGAAACTTGCAGTGTGGCGATTTTGTTTGCCTGTAAATTTATTGAGACCAAGACATGTAAGTTCCACAACGAGACGTATACTTAATAATGGATGGAAATAAGTTGAAGAAGAGAAATATGAGAGTGATATTTCTTCACATATTTTAATATTATTAACGAATATTATGTAAATATTATAAAGTACTTAATTATATATAAATAAATAATTTTATACTAAGTATACAGATAATTAGGATTTTAGCGATTCATCCATTTATGTAAGTACATAATTCAAGTTAAAGTTAAAAAATGCAATAGTAAAAAAATTATATGTAAAAATCCATATTTTGTTTTATTTTATATTAGATACGAACAAACAACTGCTACACTATAAAATATTAATAATAAATAAATAAAATAATAAATAAAAATAAAAAAGCCTTTAATTTGACCACGCTACAGTTTATCTTAGTTACTAAATTGATTAATTTACTAAAATACTAGGTGTTTTTTGTGTTTTTTTTCTTCCTATTTCTATAACTGTTTAATCTAAATTACTTAATTTCTAGATACCTTATTAATAAATTCGATATGCATTAAGCTTGGTCCCCAGGTTGGGTAAAGGCCTCCTCCAAAGATGCCCAATTCTCTCTATCCTGTGCTATAAGCCACCAGTTTGAGCCAGTGACTTTTTTGACTTAAACGTATTTAATAAATAATAATGTAGCCCACAGCGCTATTCACAGATTAACATTTGGTATAAAATATTACAGTCGCTAGTAAGATCAGCTGTTCGTATTGATAGTTTAAATGAAATATGGCAACATAAATCATTCAACAGTTTGTATAAATATTATCACTTTTTAGATAGCATCAGTAGAAACATATTTCTCAAACTTTCAAAGTTACAATAGAGTAAAGAACAACAATCAAGATTCTTTGACAAAGTTTCGCTAAAAAAAGTTTTGTTTACGCAAACAAGGAGGACAGAGGGGGGCAGGCGGGGAGGGGCGGAAAATAAAGCAATCAGTTATCCGTTAGGTTTGTTTTTTGATAAAAACGTTGACTTTGCAATCTTGGGTCTGAAATTAAGCATTGCGGGGTACAAAAGTTGAGGCGACGAACTTTCTGTCTTTCTTTACGGCTCAATTATGAGGAGGCGGAAAACCGCGCGGAGAGCAAAGCGGCGCGCAACGCGGAGAAAGGCGCGTATCTCCGTTCATGGAGAGCGAGCGAGAGAGCGACACGCCGCTTTGCGCGCCGCGCGACTTTCTGCCTCTCCATAATTGAGCCCTTAGAATATTTATAAATTTTTAACAGAGATCTGCTTTAAGATAGGATACCTATAATCCCCTCCTCCCCCCGAGAACCGTGGTGGACTTCGGTGCGGTTTTAAGAGTTCCCGAAGTCAACCATCAGAGGCGGAATGTGGTGAGTTAGCCGGTAGGAGTCCGGTACATCCCTCTCCCCGCAGGTGAAAGGTAGCGCATTTTAGGTTGTCACCACCCTAAGCAAAAAAAAGGGTACTGGACTTTAAAATGGACCGTGACCCCTGAGGTCACGGTCCATTTTAAAGTCCAAACTAATTTTTTTAAGAAACTATGTGAGAATAAGGTAGTGTAGCATTTGAAGAAGAAGAAGAAAATACCTTTATTCAGCACATATAGTACCAACACACGATAGAAAAATTGAATAAAAGATATCACAAACCATTAAACAAAAAATAAATAAAAAAAGACATAAGAGAACAAAAACAAAAAAAAAGGAAAATAGTCATCATAAATTTTTGCATTATGTTGTCAAGTATGCCCATGCCGAAAGGGTAATCAGCTCAGTAAATGCTGGGCACGGAGAGCCCAGCGCTGATTTTCAGTTGGCACCCCTGAAGTGACACACTACACCATTTGGAATAGCCTTTGAGAAAGGCGTCATAGCAGTTTGAGCTCACCTGTCTAACGTTTTGTGTGCTCATTAACAAGCACACATAAAAGCAAAAATTAATTTTCACGAATTTCAACACTGGTACCCATGGCCGCTCAAGTGGAATAGATTTATCGTATGAACTTTATAATACAATCATGCTACGTTGCTACTTATTCGTTCAATGTATTTACGTTGTGTTGATTGCGTGACGCGTGTTGTACTTTGATTACAATTCCGAACTAACTAATGAGGACTAGATACAATCGGAAATAGTGAGAGAATTCACAGTATTTGTTATACAGGATGCCGCAGATGAAACCACGTATTTGGTATCATGTTCGTTCGAGAAGCCATTATTTGAAGAGGTAGGGTACTAAGCCCCTTTGTCACTGCGACCTGCGAAGATCTATTTTGACGATCGAGAAGCCATACACAAATATCTGCGATTTTTATGCAAGATTTTTTTGCATAATATTTCACTCTCCTATCATTCGACTAGGCGAAGGAACATCGAAGTAAAAATTTATGTCATATAAATTATCTATTCTAAAACAAAAGAAAAATCATTTATTTGCCACAAAAAACAAGACACACTAGAATGATAGAAATAGGTATGTTCGGAACCTTCTGGAAGGAGGGCGGCGCTTGCGGTGGCACCGCGGGAGGCGGGGATCGAGGCGCCCGCGCCGGCCGTGTTGGCAGCGGACAGACAGAATACCATCGACGACGCTGGGACCGACACGCGACCGCTAACCCATATTGTACGCGCGCCCTCTCTCTCTTGAATATTTAATAAATAATATTATCTAATAAATAGTATATGTAAATCAGTAACCAGTCGCCTTATTGAAGAATAACTGTCCCCTACAGGTAATAAGAAGAGGACAGGTGCATTGACAGAGAAGACATTTTTCTTTGGATGGCAACAGTGTAAAATTAAGTAGAAAAAACACATCCGTAAATAAAAATAATTTTGGTTAGAATAGGTCGGAGACTTTACAAACTTTGCTTAAAGATCGTGATAAGTGTAAAAGTATGAATTTCTTATGTAGTTCCTGTGGCTAAACTACAGATTAGATTTAATTGATTTTCGGTGTACGGTCTTAGAACGTGATATTATATACGGAGTTCCATTTAATGTGATGAACCTCTGCGGCACCCTGTATATAACATAACATGGTTTTGCTGTCGTGTATGTAATGTCACTTGCCATCCTCATGATGTAAATGCTAATGGTGGAAGGAAAATGCTTGAGGGCACTCATATTTGTGGGAACTATACCAGATTCGGCGCAAAGGCGTTGTCTTTTGTTTCCGGAAAATTGTTCTCCTTCAGTGATATTCTCTATCTATATTATAATTATGATATTTTCTTGGACATGTTACTCTCGAAGACCGAAAACGCTCCTTGAGCGGAAACACAATCTATAACGCGTTGTGGTCACTGTAAGACATCCACATCGCGAAATTCGTGTTATGGCTCTTATAAAAACGCCCATGACGCGTTATGGCTAACGCAAGATGACCACATAGCAAAATTAGTATCATAGCTAGGCCAAACTAGTTTAGAATTTAATAGATCTTTATTTCATGTAAACCAAATACAGGCACTTATGAAATGTCAAGACTCTAGGCGCGCGGTTCCAAATAGTAGGTCCTATGGAGAAGAACCGGCCAGAAACTCCATGGAAACTCTTTTAAAATAACAGATTACAATCTTAATTAGTGCAATGTTGTGGTAAGAGCTGCGAGAATTTAATGTGAATAAAAATAAATTAGAATGGGATAATATTATTGATTTGCCTTTAAATAAGATTGCCATGGCAGTTACAAGCTGACCAGGCCCGACAGATGGCACCCGTTCACGAGCATGACGCATGCGTCAGCATCGCTAAGCTCAACCATAATGAAGGGAACTCAAAGACTCGACATACAATGTCATCATCAGCGAGACATTTACATGAGCATGACGAGTTCATAGTTAGGTTAGGTTAGATTAGTGACTTCAGTTTGCCACATCGCGTTGTGGTCGAAGCCACGACACGGATTTCGCTATGTGGTCTTTGTGTTCGCCATAACGCGTTATGAGCGTTTTTGGAGCCGCGGTCGTACCAATGGGTATGGTATATAACCTATTTGAACAAATAGGACTCGCTAATCGCTTAGTGACTAATAGGTCTTAGCTGTCCGTCTGGTGCATCACAAGCCTACGTACCAACGGTCCTATTGTCCCATACTGTAGGCTAATCACGACACCCACTCGTAATTCACTTCGATTCACTTTTGACAGTTTAAGAGTCTTACCACAACATTGTACTGATAAAGATTGTAATCTACTAATTTTTTTGAAAGTTACCATGGAGTTTCTTGCCGGTTCTTCTCCATAGGATCTACTATTTGGAACCGTGCACACCGTCCCGGTTTACATGAAATAAAGATCTATTCTATTCTATTTTAAGAATATACATTGCGTTGTTCGAATTGTCGTTCAGAATAATCTTTAAAGCATACTGCGCAATGTATATTGTTGAACTGTCAAAATTGAATCGATTCTGATTTCGAGTGTGCATCGTGATTAGCCTACTGGTCGCGTAATATAAGCTCAACCTATAAACTCCAGCGCAGGTATCCCAAATTCTTCAATTCGCGTACCCCGTGCCACGTTTCCTGAACACGGGGCGAAAAGAAATTTACATTTTAATTTTGCTCCACGGTGACTGTTGGAAGTTTGAGATGGCGTCTCAGTAACGGATCTGGTTGTAGCGATATAAACTTTTTGTTTTATGTAATTAACTGGCGTACAGACAACCGTGTAGTGGAACACTAACTTTGAAGTTGTTTGAATAAACTTAGGGCAATAGGCTTTGGAAGTTTGTCTACCTAAAGTGTATTATAGTGTGTGTGTAAAGACAAACAAAAAGGAGGTATATGTACATGGTAACATAAGTATAGATGAAGATTTTTCAGAAAGTTATGGATGAATTCTAGTAATTAGTTATATGTAATACAATATTTGAATGAAAAATATTCACAGAGAAAATATAAAAATATATTATTTTAATGGGCCTCGGAGTAAAAGGTGCTATCACAGTTGGCGCGTTTCCTCGTTGTATGGCAAACGATAGTTGCTGTACCAAAAAGGAACCGGCGCGGGGATCGTTGTCATTTCCCCTAAAAGTCGGCCTAAATCGTATATTCTAGTATCTAGTAATATCTATATTATTCAAATTATATATACGTTCAATTCATTTGTCAAATACAATAAATGGGTAACACTATGCGTCACCATCAAGAACCTTATAGATAGAACATAAGGTTCTTGGTCACCATATAGGAATACAAAAAATATGACATGCAATATTATTACAGTACTACCAACTTATCTGTGAAGTGGCAGAAAATGGAACTACAACAAATTCATACGATTTGACAGTTGAAGTCTTGTTAAAAATGTTTTTTCTTAGCCAACAGCGCCATCACTCAGTTCACGGATAACGTGGTCGAACTGTAATTAAAATTACAATTTATATGTCAAGGAATTTAGATGACACTTGTCATGACACAAAGATTTATTTTTATACTTTGCCCCTGTCTTTTATTTCTCCTGTATCGAGGGTACAGTTTGCAAACATACATGTCACATGCACACACGCCAAGACCCGAAACAACTATCTGTAGATCATACAAAAATGTATTCCGTGCGGGGATCGAACTCGCGACACGAAGTGGAGAAAACCAATAACTTATCCACTGCGCTAAAATAAGTAATTGTGTCGAAGGCTTGAAGGGACCAAAATAACAAACTCTATAACTAAACTATTTTGAAACAAGAAACGTCCATTTTGATTGAATTGGTACTCTTCTGTGGTCGCGGATTCCTGAACTACTGTTTTATTCATAAGCGGAGCGGTTTGTATTAAAGGAGGCACCAAAAGTTGCCCAAGTAAGTACTGAGGTACACTTAGGCTTACATTCAGAGACGACAGAAACGAGTCTAAGCGTGAACTTACGCTTCCATCTGTCAAAATTTGTTCGTAAGTTTGACATATTGAAGCGTAAGTTCACGCTTAGACTCGTTTCTGTCGTCTCTGAATGTAACCCTAAGTGGCATAAAACACCTTACATTACACTGAATAATATTCCAAATATAATTTTTTTTTATGCTTGCCTGGGGACGAGAAATAAATTACTTTTAATTTGAAAAAACATAAACAATAATTTTAGTCTTATCATAAATAAATTACACAGATCCATAACACTTAGTCATAATTATAGTGACATAAAAACATTTATATACAGGTAGGCAATTTAATTAAAATAATAAAATTATTATTATTATACTAATTAAGTAAAACAGGTAATGCTGCCAGTGTTCTGGGCACGCTACCAATTGACAGCGATGAGGAAATAGTACTTTGACGCCTATGTGCTCTGTTTTATGTATTTTTATTTTGTTTTAAATTGGTATATAATTAGGATGTGTGCATAATTATGTTCAGTTAAATCTTACGATATCTTATCTTATCTTAGTGATAATTAATACGTGAAAAGAAAACTTTGTAGGTACCCCTTTTTAAGCATATTGCGCGCACGAACGAGTGTGAGAATTGGCATAGTTAAAGTTTATATGGAGAAGGAGTGCAGAACGCTAAAATTACGGTCGAATTTCGACCGCTGGGCGACCACTAGTAAAGTTAAAAGTACAAAGTAAAAATAATTAAATTATATTATTTAATTATTCAACTTTTTATTGAAGACATCAGCTACCGTGTAGAAGTTTTTTTTCTCTTAACCAGACTTTAAAATACCTTATAAATTAGCTAGTAACGCTTTAATACCAAAGCTCTTATTACTCAACTAATTTACATGTTGCATCAATTTCTGATTTAAATATTTATTCGGATATTAAGTTTCGTTCATTTACCAAACTAAACTGGATGTGTTTACATAGATTCAGCTCAATAGGCCAATGTATATTGTAAATAAGTTTATCCTACTGATTCAATATTAGTTCGAATTATATTCGTTTTCGATAAACATTTAAGCTTTCAGCTATGTAAACTGATAGGTATTTAATTTAGTTATCAAATTTAGTTATTCATTTTCAATAATATTTAAACGTACATCAAAGATATACTACAAACAAATCATTTTCACATTTCAGAGTTACTATCTAACTTTTACGGCTTGTGTTTTACGCATCAACTGATTTCGGCATTCCGATTGGTGACGATCCTTGATTACGTAAGAAAATTCTAACAGCCACAGCGACCAACAAACAATGCATCCCTTTCTCGCTTATAGACGTTTTCTTATGAGGATACGGAATAGGACGTTTAGGAATTTGCGACAGCAACTGTCATATTTATACGTAATCAGGCGGCTGGTCGAGCCAATCGGCACGCAGACCGCGGTCGATGCGCAAGCGAGATTACACTAAAGAGTCGATGTCCACAGTGCGAGCGACAAAAAATCTGCCATTATGATTCAGCCAAAACTGGGTAAATTTTGAAAAAAGAAGAGATTTCAAACGACTATTTCTAACATCGATATTTTTCTTTTTTTAAATAGACTTATTGTGTTCTTTTTATAAATTTCAAATACATGTCCGTTTTTTAAAGAAGTCAACCTCTTTATTTTATGAAGCGTCCGATGCTTTCGCTTCCTCTTATAACCGTGTCCTCACCTTTTAACCCCCACATGCTTGTATTCGCAAAAGTTTGTGGCTTGTAAACTTTTCGCACAAGGATCTTTCATTAGAAGAGTTGTTCCCAAGAATGTTCACCAAGTATTCACTCAATGAACGTACTTATATTATTATGTAGGTAGGCATTCGGTATTTTTATTGGCGATATTTTAGTGGGGATGATAGCGCAGACGCATCGATCTACGAGACCGTTCTTACCGAAGGGTTATAACATGTCAATTGTGATATCTGTTATCTCTGTTTCTGTTATACAAAAATAACAGGACAAAATACCATCTCATGAATCCTACCTATCAGAGGAGGCTCAAAGGCAAAGACATCATTGAAGAAGAAGCACAAGAGTACGAGTGCAGTATTATAGTACAACATTGTACTAATCAAGATTGTAATATATTATTAAAAAGAGTTTCCATGGAGTTTCTTGCCGGTTCTACTCCATAGGATCTACTATTTGGAACCACGCACCTAGAGTCTCGACATTTCATAAGTGCCTGTATCTGGTTTACATGAAATAAAGATCTATTCTATTCTATCTAAGCAAGCGGCTGCCATTGGTTGGTCGATCAAGTACATCGATGTCACTTCTTAGTTCATCATTCTCCTGCCCTTATCCCATTTTATTTGGGGTCGGCGCAATATGTCTTCTTCTTCCATTCATCTCTATTAAACGTCATCTCAGAGTTTACATTCTTAGAATCCATGTCAAATTTCACGCAATCCATCCATCTTTTCTTGGGTCTGCCTCTTTTCTTACATACCACATACATACTTAAAACTCTTCTCGTTACATGATTTTCATCCCTCCTCATCACATGCCCATATCACGACAAACGGTTACTTCTTAGTTATGGTAGCTAATTATATTTCTCCATCAAAACCAACAACCAAACAACTCCATTATGAACTCATAGTTACTTTCAATTCGCTATTCAGTCAGTGAGCTCTTTACATAGAACAGTGTTGGCGCACGCAAGCACCACAGTTTATACTTCTGAGATGTCGGAGTAACATGGAGCCATTATAATAAGTCGGATGGAGAAGGCATACTTACTTACTCCGTTGGCTTAGCGTTCCTAAGTGTGTTTAAGTCTCCGATACGATACCACGATTGGTTGAGGTTAGCGATGCTGACACATGCGTCATGCTCGTGAACGGGTGCTGTCTGGCGGAACTGGTCAGGTTGTGACTGCCATGGCAATCTTATTCTGAGGTTAATCATTATTATCCCATTCGTATTTTTGATTCACATTGAATTACATTGTTCTCGCAGCTCTTACCACAACATTGTACTGATCAAGATTGTAATCTATTATTTTAAAAGAGTTTCCGTTGAGTTTTTTGCCGGTTCTTCTCCATAGGATCTACTATTTGGAACCGCACACCTAGAGTCTCGACATTTCATAAGTGCCTGTATACTGGTTTACGTTCTATTTTATTCTATTTTAACATGTCGATCCTTGGCAGTTTCTTGCCAATAGTTAGCTCGAGCAGGCATAGTCGCATTATTTTTCACACACTTTTCTTCCTAATAACAGTGATAGCCCAGCGGTTGAGCGCTTGCCTTCCATGTAGGAGGGTCTGAGATCGAATCCAGCCCGCACCTCTGACTTTTCAAATCTATGTGCGGATCTATGTCTGGGTGTTTGATTATCACTTGCGTTAACATACCCCATCCATTAGTCTTCCATACTCTCTGCTCCTGGCTCTAGAGCGGTAACGTTAGCAGAATAAATTGAAACGTCTTGCCACCAGGCGACCGCGACGACGATCCGAGGAACATTACACCATGCACTATACGGGTACAGGCAAACAGTGTAGTGTGAGTTAGTTAAGTAAACTTGAGTCTTGTCTGGATTTGTCCGGGTTTTAATATACCTTAGTTTCAAAGATCATGTTCAAGTGTTAGGCTGCTATCAGCCGGGTTCCCAACTTAGGGGTTTTCCCCCCAAAAGGGGGTAAATAAGTGTGATGGGATATTTTAGGGGTATTTTTAGGGTTTTTTTTATTCATAACTGTTATTGTGAAAATAATGATTGTGACGCAGCTGCCTGTAAACGTTTTGAAAATGTTTCAATTATTTTATATTCTTACAATTTATTACTTATTTTTCCAGAGATTTTTTTTTTTTTGGGGTGATTTTAGTGGTTTTTAACTTTAATTTGGGGATAAATATTTTTGAGAGTTGTTAACACTGGCTATCAGACAGCATGTGTGAAGGTGACACGTTTAAATTCGTGCAGTCGTAACTCAACTGCTATGCTATTCTCTAATGTAACCATTCATGGCTTTGCTCGACAGCGAGGTCGTCGTCGAGCCAGCCTTGAATTCGACGTCGAGCTCAGTTTTGATTCTGACGAGTAAAGTCGAGACTGTGGGCGAGGCGGTCGGCAAAGTACAGGCTGTTTTTGCTTAGCGAATACCATCTTTCATATAAAAGCTGTCAAACTCGCGATTTCAATGTTGGTCCAATAGTAAAAGTTGTTTATATTAATGAGTAGATACTTTCACACCTTAATAAGATCTTTGCTGTTCCTTTTTTATTATTTTTTGTAATATTGTGTAAATTCTGGTCGAATTTTAGCTAGGGCCACTCCCGCGGCTCCATATGTTATTGTTAACTTGATTTATGAAAAGAGTATCCATGGAGTTTCTTGCCGGTATCTTCTACAGGACCAACCCACCTAGAACCGTGCACCTAGAATCACGACGTTTTGAAAGTGCCTGCAAAGGCCCAGTTGAAATAAAAACCTTTGACTTTGAAAGCATTGGCGGTGAATTACAAATAACCCTGTATATTAGGACCTTATATTTTGCGAATCATACGCAATTTCTAGTGTTGACCGTAAATCGTACCGTATAACATTCCCTTGAGTATAAACGTGACAAAGTAACATGTCACTTATGATTTGAAATGCATGACCTAAAGCTACAATGTAGTGTCTACCGAAGCTTACATTATATTTGCACTTGGAGTTGATAGGCTACAATATTATCTTCAAACTAAGTAAGAAAGAAAATTGCGTTTATTGGCATAATAAAAATTAAAAAATCATCGCATTTCATACAAAAAGGAAGTCAAATGTTTTTTGCCAAAAGGGCCCCAGCTCAGCATAATGTCAGCTGGCAACACTGGGTACGCTACTACCTGACACTGATTTGCAGCTGCAACACACGAGTGCCATACGCTGATACGCACTACTAACAATCTAAAAATATAAATAAATAATTATTAATGTTGATAAATTTGTCGTACTAACCTAAATATTATCACAAAAATAATAATAAATCCAGACCATTATTGTCGCACTGCTAGGCACGGGCCTCTTCTCTGAATGTGGGTTAGGCAGTAACCGCATTCTGAGATCTGTAGTCCACATCGTTGGCCTGGTGCGGGTTAGCGGACTACACACACCATCGAGAACTTTATGAAGCCCTCTCAGATGTGCAAATTTCCTCACAATAAATTCAAAAAGTCAGAGGTGCGGGCCGGCTTCGAACTCAGACCCTCCTGCGTGTAAGACAAGCGTTATAGTTATACCGCTAGGCTATCACTGCTTTTTTACACACACAACTCCTTTCCTTTAACTTTTCCTTTTTATAGTTTCTTTTATAAAAAAATATTCTCCAAAAAAATTGACGCTCGCAACCATCGTTAAAAAGCTAGTTAATACACATTTTCGTCATAAAGTTCCCGTCATAATATTAATATGGCGCTCTGAAATAATTTGAGGGAAGTCGTTACCTCCCCGCTTTGCGCCACTACACATTTAGGCCGCCGCTTCTGAACTCTTAACTGGAACTACTGGCTGACTGTTA
The DNA here is from genome assembly GCA_932294325.1 of Allophyes oxyacanthae. NCBI lineage: Eukaryota > Metazoa > Arthropoda > Insecta > Lepidoptera > Noctuidae > Allophyes > Allophyes oxyacanthae. The sequence continues at coordinate 12,993,659 of OW028629.1, forward strand.
CACCGAAATGAACGCGAAGGAAGTATTATTGAATTTTCTTTAAGAAAAGTCTGGCTACATGGTTTGTCGTAAAGGATAAAAAAATTATCAGCTGTACCATATAAAACTTCAATACCTACTCGACCCTGATTATTTTTCGCTGATGTTAGTCCCATAGAGAAAGTTGTTCAGTTTGATGGTCTGATCTACATACTTAAATATGACCACGGATTTGTGATACTAGTTGTTAAAAGGCAAAAAAAGGATATTTGAATGATAATTATGAACAACTTTTATTATGGGACCAATAATGAAATCGCGAACCAAAAATACGCTGTTCCATATATTTACTATATTTAGTCGAGCAATATTTTTTTATAAGCAATATTTTTTTGTATCCTACCATTTTGTCTATCGTGGGCTCGTGGCACCTTCCTAGAGCTGTAGACATTTTGTTGGCAGTGCTACCTCGTTGCGCTGCCATAGCGTCTCGGTGTAATAGGGCCCTTACTATTGACTGATGCGTGATTTAATATTTAAACTCAAAACTATATAGTACCTCTAACATGAGTTTACAAATCTATACTCGCAAGTTGCGAGTCGCAATGGATTAACGAATAATTTAAGTATGAAACCAAGCGCGGGGCCTATTGAAGCGGCGACTACACTTAACTAAAAAAATTACATTAATATTATAAATAGTAGGCAGTGATAGCCTAACGGTTTAACGCTTGCCTTCCATGCAGGAGGGTCTGATTTCGAACCCGGCCCGCACCTCTGACTTTTCGGATTAATGTGCGGATCGTAATTTGATTATCACTTGCGTTAACGGTGAAGGAAAAACATCGTGAGGAAACCTGCACACCTGAGAGGATCTCATAAAGTTCTCGATGGTGTGTGTAGTCCGGCAACCCGCACTAGGCCAGCGTCGTGGACTAAGACCCTACCCTTTGTCTACTTGACACAAGATAAAACGAAGAATGGAGAGAGAAAATGGTTGAGAAATGGTTTTTTCCCCGAATTTCTTACCTTTTTTTGCCGAGCTAGTCCTACTGGCGAGTTTCTTTTTGGTAACCAAAAAATTACCTTAATGGCGTTACGCTACGGAGTGACAGTCACCCAGCCCCGGCAAAGGCCACTTCACGGGATCTTTATGGGCATATTATGCAACATTATGCATCTCGCATGCAAAACATATCGCGCACCATCTTATATAATTTCAGCTTAGAGTCTTTCAGATTTGAGAGCCTCATAGAGCTTCTTAGAGCGTTTATTTTGTTGCGCTGTTAAGTGCGTCGTTTGTTTGTTTGGACTTTAGTCTTGTTTATTGTTTGTGGTTAGTGAGATAGTTTCGCTGTTCACTTGAGAGTAGTGTGTCAAAAACCGCCTGTCTACTAATTTTGGCACATGGCATAAACAACATACATTATAGGTAAAAAAATATTTTTAGTATACGCTAAAGCTGGAAGTGGTTTAAAAAACTTCATCGTTATGAACTGCTGTTACTAAGGGCACAACAATGAAATCGTGAAACAAAATCTGCTGTTCCATACAAACTAAATATTACTTGCCTAAATACAGGGTGCTAACGACGATACGACAATAAATGAAACCACGTATTTGGTATCATGTTCTGAAGCCGTTTACAAAAATTCACTCAAATCCAATCAGTAGTTTAACCACAGGAACTAATTTTAATTTTCTTAATTTTACACATATCACGGTCTCTAGGCGCTGCTGTTCTTATCAAAATAATCTTTATTTTCACGTATAGAATAGATAGATGATATTTTCTACTTTGATGTCCCTTCACCTAGAGTCTAGACGAATGAGAGTAGAGTGAAATATTATGCAAAAATAATAGCGTGAAAATCATTTTATTTTTTGTGTACGGCGTGACGGCTTCAGAAATTGATACCAATTACGTGGTTTCATTTAATGTCGTAACGTTATCTCCATCCTGTATATTTGAACAGCATCTTCAACATGATTATATAAAAAGCCCAACATACATAGTACAACAAGCTCTTTAATTACCTGCATTCGTAATCAATTGAATTAACACAACATTGTCCAATTACGGTGCAACACGGGCGCATGTGCCGGTTAGAACCGGTTACAACCAGTTGCAGCCGGTTGAAACCAGTAATATCTAGTTTAAACGTCCGGTAATGGGCCGGTTAATCGGTTTAAGTTGTATTTATCGCACGAATTCGTGTGTCTAGTCCATTTGTGTGAGTAATAAGGTATTGTGAAAGGACAATAGGCACTTTGAGATGATTGCGTTGATAATAGAGATTGGAATCGAATTGGGAATATTATACAACGTGTATCAGAAATGCGTGGTCATAATTAAAGGTGTGGATCAGACCAGCAAACTGAACCACTTTCTCTATAGGACCAACATCGTAATCGTGAAAAAATAATTAGCTGTTCCATACGTTTGGGTCGAGTAGGTATTGAAGTTTTGTATGGGACAGATACGTACCCTCCTGCAAGTTTAGAGCATACTTGCTAAACAATATGCCAGATAGACCTGTATAAATGACACCTAGCGGCACAAAAAGGAACTACGTAGTAGCAAGCTAACTACAATGTTCGTATACAATACAAATTCGACCAATCAGATTACAAAGCCTGCATCACGCAAGTCAAAAAGATTATCGTATCTAAGACATATACAACTGTCCGACATCAACCGTCGGGGTTCGGGCCGCCCGCCAGGCATATCACCTCGCCTGGTCGGAGGATCCTCCCTGTTCAATGGAGGAACACCATACTTCGTTCCTCTACCGTGGTAACAAGATAGGTATCTATATTTATAAAAAACGGCTTCAAAATAATTATTTTATAATAAAAATTCCTGAATATTTGTGTTGGAAAGGTAAATGGTGAATTTAATAAACGAATGTGTTTCTAAATACATTTAGGTAATTATTCATAGGCCTAAAATAGGAAACTACAAAATGCAAAGCAGATTACACAATAACAGTTTCAAATTTAAATCATGTATCTGTGAAAATCTTTTAGAGTATACATTATTTAGATTTTCAATAAATTACCTATGTATGACACCACTGTTGGCCACATTTCCAGATGGGGCCATAAAAATCCATAGAGACATGCACCTACAAGAATTATGAAAGCAAAAATCCTATTCATGTAGACATTGTTTTTTTTTGTACATATTTCATTTTTTTTAATCTAAAATTTGCTTTTAATCTACCTTTTTGTGAAATAAATTGCTTTGTTTCTTTTTTCTTTCTAGAAGAGTTGTATTTATCAAACTATCCCGTTAGGTACTCATTTTAATATTGACGTACATAGGTACATACAAAACCAATCGGTTCAGCAAAAATATCTACAAATCTCAATATTCACTATGCCTATCTACCTTTATTTATACAATTCTACAATCGGACTCTCCACTAGAATTCCGTTGTTCGCAGAACATATAACAAAAAAAACCGCTGGAACAAACGTCCAGATTCAAACAAATATCTGGGCTGTACAGATTTTTTCCGATACCGAATTAAATTCAACATTCAACTTTTTGAACAGAAATTTAAAAGAGTTTTTACCATAAAAAATATAACCAAATTCGTAGAATTTTGATATTTTCCACCACCAAAAGTCGTAAATTCATAAGATTAAGCATGTTATCATGCTGAGATGACGAAGGAAAGCCTTTTTAAAATTATTATCTTGGACTACCGAATCAGCTGACGAGTGTTTTCGTGGCGGTCACAGATTATAAAACACAAGAGGAAAGGGCAAGTGGGCGGAGCGAGTGTGCCATAATTATGCGGAATTACGCAAACTTCACAATAGTTTGTTCGCGTTATTCGATTCCGATTTTTTTTTGTTGTGTTACAGTCTATGTGTCGTAGTGTCGCAGCTCGGGTGGCGCGGTCTTTAAGAGTTCTTGAAGTCCACCATGAGGTGCCAAAAGCGGACCACCGTGGTGAGTTTATCCGGTAAGAGACCGGCACACCCCTCCGCCTTCTCCAGGCGAAAGAATGTTTATTGCCATATTAAAATATTCATTATAAGCTTACGAAAATGTGTAGTATGGCAAAAGAGGTGGGATGTTGATCCGTGTGCAGCCTGGTTACAGCACGAGTCAACGCTGGTTTTCAGTCCTCTCCTTAGTCTAATTACTAATTCTTATATCTATGTGTGCGAAGGATAGCTTAAGAAAGGTTCTCACCACGTTATACAAATAAAAAAAAGAGCGGCCATCAAAATCATGTAAAAATTATTACGATCATTTAAGAAATCCCTATCATAGATTACCTAACATAATGCTAGATACGAGTACTTACCCTCTAGACCCATTATATTAACTTATGGATAAAACACATAAAACAACAATTATTATAAATAAATAATGATCACCGACTAGACTACATAAAACCAAAATGGCCGCAAAACAAAGCATAAAGTTAGAGCTCAAAGGAATAGATGGTTAATGTTCGTAATTAAAGTTTATTATAATTTAATTTACGGCTAAAGTACCTACGTTAAGCGACAAATCATAATTGTGACAAATCTTTAGTACCTACAACAAATCTTTAGTGTGACACATCTTTTGTACGACAAATCATTAGTGTGACAAATTTTTATTAAAAATCTTTAGTTTAGTTAAAGTTCAAACGTACGCTAGTGAGTAACTTTTTATTATTAAAATGTTTGTTAAGTTACAATTATACAAGTCCTCTACTAAAGACTAAACTCCATCCATGACGCTAAACGGGTAGTTAGGGATTACATAGCAAGTCTGCTTATAAAGTGTATAAGTTGAACAGCAGCAATACCTCAAATCTTTAAACAAACCACAAAGTAGCGGTGACGCGTATTTATCGTCACAGATAAAAATAACAGATATTTAAAGATAACAGATACCTAACAATTGTTCCTGCCAATGCCAATTATCTGTTATAAAAAATAATAGACACTTACATTCACAGCAAACCTTGCTTGTTATTTTGTTAATTATCAGTTTTGCTCTCCGTCTTACTAACTGGATTGACGCTTGCTAGAAAGACACCTAGTATTTCATACATAAACAGGTATAAGTACTTAGTTGGTGGGTTATAGTGTGGTAGTATGAAAATAACAGGCTGTTTAGTAACAGATATTTTATTCTGTTATTTTTGTGAAACAATAATAGAGTTAACAGGTAACACAATTGGCTGTTATAATAACCCATCGCTAGCACAAAGTAGCAACTGCACTGCGGATGTACGTACAACATTAATGAACGTCGTGGACTAACACTGCACTGAATATTAATGATTACTTTACTTTAATCTAAGTCGTTTGTTGCATTCTAGATTTAGCAGAGAGGTAATTTAGTGGATGAAAAACTTGTGCAAGGGGACAGGTGAGAAGAAACACAACACAAGATGAGTAGATGAGAGAGTAAAGCCATCAAAATTTTTATTCAGATCAGCCGGTCTACCACGTAACTAAAATGGTAATGAACATCGACACTGGTAATAAACTTCAATACGATCGTGAGAGACTAAACTTTGAGCTAACTTATAGCCCCATTGTAGTTCAAGTGTGATTTCATATAAAAGTCTCGTAGTTTTCAAAAATGTCAAAAAATACTACCTTATCGCCGAAGTCTGTAAAGCGAAAAATATGAAATAATTACAGTTGATAAAAGTTTATGTAAATATTACAGGATATAACCTAACCGTCAAAAACCCCGACTCCAACTAGAAAAAGAGCTGTAACTTTTGAACGGCTGAACAGATTTTCATGAAACATAATACCCGATTAAACCAGCTTTCAATTAAAAACTGCATTGAAATCGGTCAAATCGTTTTGGAGCTACGATGCCACAGACAGATACACCAATACGCAGATACACACTACAAACTTGTAACACCCCTCTTTTATGTCGGGGGTTAAAAAATAGAACGATGTTTCTAATCATCACAGTTTCTTAATAACAATGTTTGAAGTTTTTTTAGAAATCATAAAAACTTCACAAACAAAATTATGCGGTCCATATACCTACTTACATTACTTACTATAACTTTCTATAGATCCAAAGAAGCCTAGGTATGCGAGCCCAACTCGCACCTGGCCGGTTTTTCTTTCAACAAATCTGCTTATTGTGCTCACTCAAAAACGTTAAGAGAGTTTCCTCCGAAATTCCCGTTGACTCCCTACAATTATACTTTATGGGCCGACGTAAAACAAACGTAATTACTGTCATAGCAACGTGAGAAAACTCACCTGTTTCCAGCAATATTACATTCTTGAGGGATTCAATTAATTATTTAAAATACGTAAACCTGTTAACGTATTCTGTGAAACTGTTGGTGGATATGAAAACTTCCGTAGAAACTGCTGTGATGTTGAGATACTCGTAGCTCAAGAATTTATAATTATTTTGGATATCAAGGGAATATAATGTTTCAATAAAACCTTATCAGCGTAACTTAACTTAACAGCTTCTGAAGTCGGTGCCACTGCCAAGCTAAGTGCATTGAAGAATTAAAGGCCCTGACTTCAGAAGCTGATAAGTTTTTTAAAGAAATTATTTTGTTCTTTGAAGTCGGTTTTTCCTTTTTTTTTAATTTAATTTAATTTTTCTATTTTGACTGGCATAAGCAATACATAAACATGAGATTACAGCAATCGCGAGTGATGTGCTGTTATTCATTCAAGAGTTCCATTGTATATCTTTGAAGGTCTTCATCAGATCTTCACCAAATTTTAGTGGGACCACCTCGAAAGTATACTCTTTCGAACTAAAAAGATTTTTTTAAATCAGTTCACAATTGCCGAAAACATCGATGAACGTACACAAAATAAAAATAAAAAACATACAAACGAACATAGTACCTCCTCCTTTTCTGAAGTCGGTTAAAAATGGCCGAGTAGGCGACTAGTTAAAAGTTAATTAAAACTATTTATGTACACAAGAGACTGGACTTATATTAGTGGCCTTATTAAAATGCGAACAGTAATTACACTTCAGAGCAAAATTTTAAGACACCCCTTGATTAACTATATTATTTGTTATAAAACTAAGGTAATTTTTAATTCCATTAAAGTTTTATATTAGTGGCCTTAAAATGCACCCAATAATTACACTTCAGAGAGAAAGGCAATTAACAAATTCGGGCAAAAAATTACTTTATAAAATTAAAATACATAAAAATATTTTTAACCCCCGAAAAAAAGAGGGGTGTTTTTAGTTTAAAGTGTGTATCTGTCTGTGGTGCCGTAGCTCCAAAACCGATGGACCGATTTCAAAACAGTTTTTCTAATTGAAAGCTAGTTTAATCGGGTATCATCTTAGCTATGTTTCATGAAAATCTGTTCAGCCGTTCAAAAGTTACAGCTCTTTTTCTAGTTGGAGTCGGGGGTTTTTGACGGTTATGTTATTATAAAGTAATTTTTCAATTATGTTATCTGCCTCTGATTAAGTATGAATAAGATTTTTCTTTAAAATACTAAACTTTGTCCGTAGACGTCTGCTCAATATTTTTTATCTTAATGATGGATCTTAAGGAGTTTCAGGCCTTCTTCACATAACCCCTAAGTTCTAAAAACTACTATATTTCACAAACAAAAGCCCAATCTTAACCCTAAAACATGTAGCCAAGAAATACACTAGTAAGCCAGCCAAATCCACCCGGTACGTATTTCACAAGCGGGCTGAATAGGCTGCAATATGCACCGGGATATAAGCCCGGATATAAATCCGCATGGCCGGATAATATCCTACTTCGCACAGATACTGCTGCTAAGATTATTAGCTAGATATTAAACTGGATTGAAATTTTGGCACTTATTGCTTTAGTTATGAGCTGAGATAGTCAGAAATGAATTTAGGTGAATATTTACATAACTTAGATCGAGAAGTTGGTAGTTATATGGCTGCGAGTGCGCTTGCCACGGTTAGTCCTTGTATGGGGGACTGTCCCTATACTAACTAGGTCCTACCCACGGATATCGGTCCTACCTTTCTAGTCCCGATCCCTATGGACAACTTTTACTATGGGATCAACACTGAAATCTCGAAAAAAGACTGTTGATCCATACAAATAATTCAATATTACTCGACTAAATTTCTAAAACAGCAGTTCTTTTTTTTTCGCGATTTCAGGATTAGTCCCATGGTAAAAAATCATCAAAGTACTCCCCTACGCTGCTGTCAATTGGCAGCGTGCCCAGAAGACTGGCAGCATTGCCACGTGGAATGGCAATGCTTATTCTTTGACCAAAGAACAGGCCAGCCCTCGGGTCACGCGTAGCGTCGACCAACCGTTTTGCAATATCTCTAAAAAGAAGACGTGCATTCAAACCCGACGACCCGAGCTTTTCAACGCCAAACGGCAAAATTAAATTAATTTAGTTAGTTATTTTAGTTTAATTTATAAAGTTGGTACAATTTATTTAAATTATATTAAGTTTAGCAAAGATTTTCTAAATTAAATAATGCTCACGAAAGTTATTCCAAAAGTCTTGTGAATTTAATTACATAAGTTATCTAGTACAAGACTAAAATCTCATTATTGAAATATAAATAATCTCACTAGTGACCTTTGCATTTGTACGTAGCTTCAAGTAATATTAAGCTGAGGGTAACACTGAAAGCTTTTAGATTTAAAAAAATGGACCGAAGCAGTAACTAGAACAATAAATAACCATTTATTATTTTTTAAATAGTCTCCTTGACAATAATGAAGAAATACGCGCATAATATAGATACCTACCATACGGGCCATAACGCACTCGACACTTTTAGCATAAGCAATCAGCGATTTAGGCCCAAGTTCACCTATCCCCCAGCTGATGAAGTATCGATAAAATCGCTATAACCCAAGATTTTGTTACCACGATCGAATGCAGCGAGTCGGCAAAACGCGATGCAGCATCGATGCAATCATTAAATCACAAGTCGCCGATGATGGTAAAAGTATCGATTATGCTATGAAGTAAAGAAAAAAGAAAATGTGAAAGTATATATTTTATTTATTTAGAATTAAAGAATTAGCATTGCCATTCAACGTGGCAATGCTGCCAGTCTTCTGGGCACGTTCCCGGATGACAGCGATGCGGAGGAGTACTTTGACGCCGCCTAAGTGTTCCCTCTTTGTTTTTATTTATCTTTAATTTTTAATTAATTTTTAATTTATTTGTAAATATTTAGTCTATATATGTAAATACCTTTTTCTCAAAATAAAATAAACTAATTTGATAATAAATAAAAAAAAAATTAGGAAAAATATAAATTTTATTTATTGATTTTGCTTCATGTACAATGTACAAAGGCGGTCTTAATGCCGTAGGCATTCTCTACCAGACAACCTTAGGGTGATGCAGAGACAATGAAGGTAGATGCACCAAAAAACAAACTTAAATGAGAGGGTAGGTATAATGATGGTCCTTAGCTCATACGCATGTTGCATGTGGACGTAAATGTCATGGCTCCAAATATTTCAAAAACGCGCGTGTCGGTGTGTGTATTTCGCGCCGTCTGAACAAGATCTAAAGTTATTATACCAGCGTTTCCCAGGTACCTAAGAATAGAATAGATCTTTATTTCATGTAAACTTAATACAGGCACTTATAAAATGTCGAGACTGAGTGCGGGGTTCCAAATAGTAGGTCTAACTGAACAATATATTAATACCTAAATCAAACCAAGCTATTTCAACATTTCCCAATGTACTAAGTTACAAGTATTCCCTTTGCGGTTTGGACAAAGACGAGATTCCCCAAAATAATTGAATAATGCTCCAAATAATTTATGAAATTGAAACACTGTGACTTTGATGGTTTGTCAAAGGCTTTGAAAGGTTACCTAGACTAGTATCAGAAACAAAATAAACTTTAAAAATAATAAAAACTGTTGGTAGGTACCGCTGCCAAGCTAACGGGCATTGAAGAATTAAAGCCCCTGTGACTCCAGAAGCTGTTTAGTTTTTAAAAATAGTTATTTAGTACTTTTTAGTTTTAAGAAGGCTGTATTTTGAGTGCCATATCGCGAATACAGCATTCGCGAGTAACTTGCTGTTATTCATTGAAGAGTTCCATCGTCTATCTCCAAAGATTCATCAGATCTTCACCAAATTTAAATGGGACCACCTCGGGAGAACACTCATTCAAACAAACAAAAAAACATTAAAATCGGTTCACATTTGACGAAGATATCGCTGAAAAAACATACAGTCGAATTGAGAACCTTCTCCTTCTTTGGAAAACGGTTAAAATCATAAACAGGATTTGGTTGGTAGATTTTAGAAAATTATTCCTAATAAATATTTCATGGCTGTTATAAAAACACATGCGGTGTAGCGTGGGCATCCCTTTCATAGTTTCCAATACATTGAGCCTCCAATTTAACATTTATAATTTCATCAAAAGCTTTATGAATATAGAATTTATTTTTGTTGTTTTAGGGCTTTACCAAAACAGCCTTTTGAAAGTTTTTAGTGTAAATAATATTGATAAAAAATGTAGAGATGAAACAAATATTTATTAATATTTTAATAGCGTACCAATGTTTATTTCATTTGAGGGTTATCTACCTACACTACTGTTTTACTATATATTTAAACTGTGCTACTGTACTATACAAGGTCTAAAATTACTTATCTAGTGCCAGGCCGGTAACTTTAAAGGGTTATTGTACTCATCATTATGAACAACTTTTAGTTTGGATCAACCCTGAAAACGCGAAAAAAATCTGCTGTTCCATTAAAATAAAGTATAGATCACCAGATTTTTAGTTCGGGATATCAGTATTAATTGGTCTCTTAGTAAAAGTTGTTCGTTATGATGAGTACAATAATCCCATAAAGAGATCAGGACTAAATGTGTTCTACCTTTTAGCCTACTAGCACTGGTCGGTGGATGTTGTTCACCTAAAATGTGAACAATGAGTAATGAATTTTGCCCATATTGAAAGCCACAATACCAGTGAACCACACTTAATTCACACACATCTACTCAATACTCAATACTCAATTCTTTATTGCGTTCCACAATGTAGGCTTAGGTGGTAAACATTTTTAGTAACAATCATGGACCCTGTCGGGCACAGCAAAAGTAAGAAATTTTGAGAGGACCTATGAAGGATCTTAGATAAATTATTTCTTTGCAAACATGGGTATACAAATTGGTGCATTGATGTTGATAAGGAAGTTGGTTCTCCATTGTTCTGCCGTCACATGGGTATGCAAAATCATTATCAATTTATTTAGGCTTAGATAACAGTTAAATTATTATTAAAATTCATTTCAAATTGTTCAAATCACAATAAATATAAATATAAAAATGTCTTACATCAAATGTCACTGTGAATATTAAGTAGGTATGTCAATGGGTACAATACATCAATCTATAACTAAACTACAACGTAATTACGTCAGAAATTTTCAGCTGTCCCATACATTTAGGTCGAGTATTAAAGTTTTGTATGGAACAGCTGATAATTTTTTCGCGATTATAATATTGATTCCATAGAGGAAGTTGATCAGTTTGATGGTTTATTCCACACCCTTAAATATGACCACGCATTTCTGATACACGTTGTATTGAAATATTATAAAGAGGTATTTGTTTGTTTGTAAACTGTAGAACTACTGAACCGATTCTAAAAATACTAACACTAATAGAAAACTACATTATCCCTGAGTGATATAGGCTATAATTTATTTTGATAAAAATAAAAGGTGCAGCTGAAACCGCGGGCATCAGCTAGTATTAATAATCCCAGTACAAGCTTCGAGCTTAATATTCTCGCTTCAAAGACCGAGTACGATACGTTACAATGCATACTACCCACATGAAAGTCGGGTACGCTCGGCAAGCACACAAATCCTTCAAAGGATGGAGGAACTGTTGAAGTGTTTGCTCTTATATACCGATTCTGCATCATGTAGACGTAAGGAGTCTCTTTGACAAAAGCGAACGCCGACCAGGTGGTTGGATTTATAATTTTCCACGCAATCTTGAACAGAGTACCATAACAAGCTGATAAACAACGCACAGCCTATACCAATGAAGATAGAAACATGATTTTGAAAGATATTTTTCTTATAAGATGTAGAGATGCAATAATAACAGTTTTTTTTTGACTTGTGTATGTAATGATATTGTTGCATCGCGTCGCCGCGCCGCCCGATCTTAATGCCACATATATAATTTATGAATCTACTGCGGCTTTAATTTGATATTTGAAATGAATTCTATACCATTCATAGAGGGACTTTAAAATATTTTGGATTATTAAAATAAGAGCTTATATTTACTTAGTAAATTAACCATCACTCATGACCATTGAAACTATAAAACATTTAACAAAGTCACCAACCCCACACACCACTTTTCAACCCACATGCTTCTCCTCAATGACATACTCAGTTGATATAATGACAGGGCAGGTCGAAGGTCACGAGACAAAAGGGTTGGCGCATTGCGGTGCTAGCACCTGGCACCAATAGCTTTGGATTACAAAGGATATAACGGGCTATGGGACATGTAAGCGATGCCGCTTTCAGCGATTTGTAAACATCATCAAGGTAGGTGATAATATTTGATGGAAATTACTGAAAAAACATAACCGCCAGATATAAACAAGTTATTGCTAATTACAACCGAGTACTTGGTTCGGATGGAGCCTGCAAAGTTAACATATCTACACTGAAATAACGTAATGGGCACAAATAAACAAGTTATTGCTTTTTATGTATAACCGAATAACTTAGTTCAGATGGCGCTTGCGAAGGTGTTTTTTCTGTAAATGATTGGGGTTCAATCGCCTAGTTTCTTTTGGCTCTAGTCAGTGCCTAATATCTCACTAATATTATAAATACTATAGTAACACTATATCTCCGGCTGTCAGTTTGTTGCTTTTGCCAAGACAAATATAAAGAAACAGGGTATGGTCTTCCTCTATTGAAAAGGGAGGATCCTCCGAACAAATAATGATAATTCCTGGCGGGCCGAAACCCAAGAATAGAATAGAATAAGAATAAGAATTATTTATTTGCAGGAATATGAGTAAGTATAATAAGTTGACACTGTTAGCAATAAGTTCCGTCATACTCTACCAGATGACTGGTGTGCAAAATATTTTAGTTCACATTAAATTATATTATCTATATATTATTATCTCAATAGGCATTTGATTCAATTACACCAACGGTTGGTGTCGGAAAATTGTATCATTATACAGGATATTTTCTTATAAAGTGCGCATAATTTGTAGTGTTTCAGTCTCTGTTCCTAAATGCAACCGCAGTATTTACACTTTAAAACAAAACAAAAATTCAAACGCGACTTAAAAAAAATCTTTTCTTTTTCTTTTCTTCTTTTTGAAAAACTTTTTTCAAAATTCGACTTAGTATGGGGGACATGCATAATTTACTAGCGCGAGCCATACAAAATCAATTTTTTATTTTGTTTTAGATTGAATTTGTTACTGTGGTTGCATTTGGGAACGGACACTGAATCACTCTGCAAATTATGCAAACTACATAAAAAAATAGCCTGTATATATACTCGTCAAAACAAAATAAGGGCCACCTTATATTTTTGATCTTCTGGGCAAATTATGAGGTTCCTAGGTTTCTAAGTTGTAAAATTCATTGCAATGATTTGTTTTTAATGAAATGGGCTTAAATTTTACACAATATACAATACAATACAATCCACAGGAAAGAAAAACAATTTTACAACATTTTCGAGAAAAAGTGCAATTTCAGCAAAAAGTACACTTGGACAAAAATGCAATTAAAAATGAAATTCCAGGGCGTTTATTCTTCTTCCTTTTTGAATCAATATCTTGTGTACCCTCCTCTTTTCTGAACATATTCTTGAAGCCTAGAGGGCATTTTCTATCAGATGGCGCATTGTTTCTTGAGAGATTTGTTCCTAGCTCGATTTTAGGACGTTTAAGGGCTGTCTTTCATTGTCCAGTGATCAATCTGTGTCTCTTTTTTTTTTTTCAACAGATCCCACATGTGTTCTATTGTGTTCAAGCCCGAACTGTTCGCTGGCCTCGGCAACACTTGTATACAAGCCTCTTCTAGTGTCTCTCTGGTGGCTCTAACAGTATAAGCGCGTGCATTGCCGTGCAACAGCTTGAAACCTGCACCCACTTGCTATGCAAATGGCACCACATAGAGTCTTATGACCTCCTGGATGTATCATTAAGATGTTACTGTACCCTGGTTCTGAATTATAGGCTCAGTTCTTCCAGTTTGGTTTATGCTTCCCCACACCATAATATTGGGCCCCCCAAATCGATCACTGTTGTGGATGCAGGCTTCTGCAAATTGCTCCCTTTTCATCTGCACACCCTTATGTAACGGTCAACACTAAAAACTTTTACTTTGCTCTCATCTGTAAAAAGCAATGTGCTTCAGTCACTTACGCTACAGTCCAATTGTTGCCTTGCGGATGTTTATTGATTTGCATGATAAATACTGGTCTATGGAATTCACACCACTTGACTCCTGGACAATTGCTGGTCTTCATTAAACTGGTTTCTAATTGTTTGGTCACTAAGACACGTGCCTGTGGTCAGGCACAAGCGGGTTTGCAAAGAGCGGGAAGTGACGGTGCTCTCTCTGCGTGCATGTAAGTCCATGTAGCGGTCTTCCTGAGCGGTGGTTCCTCTGGCTCTGCCTAATTCCTGACTTCTGACAAAATTTTGGATCTCATAAAAGCAATTCCAGGCATTCTGAATCGCTCGCTGCGAAAATCTCGGCTGTAAAACTACAGATCGCTACGAATAGCCTTCTTGGATGAGTGTTATGGTCCTGGTCGTTGTAGTCAAGTCTATTTGAAGTCGAACCTGTGGAATTACGTTCTTAAAATGCCGATGTAGGCACTAACTCGACACACTTAACTGTTTTCAGTACAATACAAATGTTAAATGAGCCTAAAGTTCACGTTAAAAACAAGGTAAAATTAATTGGTTTCAATTTTTTTTATAAAATCTACCCATTTTAACGGTTTTTCAGTCGGAATGCTGTTAAAGTGTTCGCAAACACTTAAGACAATACAACGCTGTACAATTTACCACATGGATATAGTTAATGGTCATTAAATCGCCCATAATGTCGAAATTTGCAAGTGGCCCTTATTTTGTTTTGACGAGTATATATAGATAGGATGACCTTTTTACTTGCGTGATGCAGGCTTCGTAATCTGATTGGTCTAATTCGTATTGTACACGCCCATTGTCGTTAGCTTGCTTCATTGCTACGTAGTTATTTAATAAAGAACCAGATGTCGCTACAGATGAATAAGTATCAAGATCTAATAACAAGAAACCGAAGACAATATAAGCCTTATGCAAAGTGCCTAATAACGGCAAAGCGTAAGGCTAGCGACACTAAACATTTTAGCGCGAGTATTAATATGAAAAGTTTGATCAAAGCCCAACTTTGCCAATCGCTGTCTGCCTTTTGTGTCCGGACAAAATTAATGGCGGATGCGAAAACAAGAGCCTCTATGTAAAGCATGAGAAGTATTTATACGTTATGTTTTACATAATTTAGATGGGAAATGAATTTCAGCGAAATTTTAAAAGCAAAATTGTCCTAGGCTACATACGTTACAATTTCTTTGCACAAGTTTAGACTTGCACAAGTATGTACTCACGTGTGTGGAAAGAATTTGTGCAAGTATATCTTGGCTTGTACAAACCGTCTCTGGACAATACCGCGCGCAAACTTGTGCAAGTCTAAACTTGCGCAAAGAAATTGTAACGTGTGTGAGGGCCATAATCAAAACTACATCGTCATATCAGCCTGACAACGGCTTTTGAACATGGCCCTAATGACCGCTACGTATGGCCATAAGCCCAACGCTTGGCAGGTGGTCTGGTGGTCACAGTATATTGGTATTAGCACAGCGGAAGACGCTACTGGAAACGTTAAGTTGCCTTTCAGTACACGCAGAGGTGATGAGAGGGTAAATTATTCTTTACCGGCCAGCCATGCGGCGATAATAAAACTTGAGGTAAGGGTATTTTGAAATGTATGACTAACACTTTCAAAAACTCAAAATTCAAAAGCACTTATATTCAACTTCTACTAGATTCAGTATCTACCTTTTGACGTCAACATAAGACAGCATCCCCAAACGATTTTTATACGTTTAGTTGCTATTTTATACCGCATGCCAATACCACTTATGGTTTTGTACCCAAATCTTAAGAAACTCAAGCTGAGACGAATACATCGTGTAGTAAAACCACTAAATCCAAATAAAGCCTTAGTAATCAAAAGAAAAATAACAATTTGGTCAGTACATCACAGACTCACAGTCCAGTTACCAAGTTAGTGTAATGGCTCGGAAATAATAGCCTTGTTCTCTCCAGCTAGTTACATGGCGATCTACGATATAATGAGCGATAAAACTCTGTTTATTCTTTTGTATCTGTATTTCTTCGCTACTTTTATGGGTCGAGATAAAAACAAGATTATCGCGGGCTTCATAACGGGTGTTGTCTGATTTGTGGAACTTGTTCTTTGTATAGCAGCAGCTCTAGGGAACTTAGATGCGTTGATAATTTATTATTCTATAACTAAGCCTTATTTGGTAAAGCTATTTCTCGTGTTGGGTAGACTCATTTTAATAACCATTCGTTAATAAGCCACAATTATCACCCCTATTTCGCCCCCTTAGGGGACGAATTTCCAAAAACGTGGTAATACTTGTTTCATTATTTCTAATCAGAAGCCTAAATACAAATTTTCATCTTTCTCACTTCAAAAATGACTAGACTCCCTTACAAATTTTCACGCCCGATGTCACGCCCATAAAGATTGAATTTTCAAAATTCCTTTCTTATTGCTTGCCTACGATACAAAAGGAACCTACTCTCTAAATTTTGTGACTCTAGTTTCAGTAGTTTCGGCTCTGTATTGATGATAAGTCAGTCAGTCAGTCAATCAGGACTTTTCTCTTTATAATATTAGATACTATGATATGATAAGTAATCATGGGAAAAACGCGTTTTGATAAAGGTAAAACAGTATTCAGAAAAATCCCACTGTTAATTTTATAACCCTCTAATCGCTTGTTAAAAGGCTCTTAAATGAGAATACGATGGGTTATTCCTTGCCGAAAACCACACGGCGTATTTGCTTTAAAGCGGCAATTTCAAATATGAAAAGGGTATGAAGCTCCCTATTTAGAGGCACTATAATATTCCCTTTGCAGTAATTCAAAACCCACGCAAATATTATGAACTCTACGGTTATTAAATTTTCTGTTTCCCACGTAAAGGCAAATACCTAAGTTGGAATTTTGACGAGTGCCACTCTAGCTGTTTCTCTAACACATCTCTGTCTCTACATAGCAATGGCGAAGAGTCCATACAACCCGATTCCCATCGGCTTTCCTTTAGGAATTGGTTAGTGCATAGACCAACGTAATATGGCTTGTTATTCAGTGAGGCTGAGCTCTTCCAGACATGACTATATACAGATTACAAGAGACGGTATGGGTTTTTGTCTTGCAGCATTATTTGCAGCAATTTTTAGAGGGCATTTTTGGGACGGCTTCCCCTTTAAAAACTGTCACCCTTCGCTACTGCACATAGTATAAAATAAAGTCGCTTTCCGCGTCAGTCTGTCTGTATATCCGCTATCTCCTCTTAAGCCAAGCGACGGATTTTGATGCGGTTTTCACCATCAGTTAGATAATTTTTCACGGAAGGATTATATGTATAATACTTCGATATTTAATGTAAGGATAGTAGATAAATCCCTTGTGCCTTATGCCTTTAAGGAGTGCACGCCACTGTGGAATACTGTTTCATTGTAAATGTAATTCGCATAGCATACTGCATATGCTAATTTAGATCCAGTAAATACATTACCGAACAATTGAGTGCAAGGAACGATGATCCTACTCATACCCGGGTATATTTAACCGAGTCAGGTAGGTTCAATTTGCACCAATATGCACCTGTAACCGGGATAGAGTAGGGAATCAGAACAGAGGCATCTAATGTTATGACTTAATTTTAAATTATCCTTCTTTTGTTTGTGGAATAGGAAGAGTTTGTATCTAATGTAATTTTGATGATTTTATCACGTCGGGGTCACCAGTGTTGGAGTCTTAATGGACTTGTGTTCTTTGCTTAGTACTATGTGGGGAGAAAATGGAAGAATATCTATCGTAAAGTTTATTTTTAACCGACTTCAAAAAAGGAGGAGGTTCTCAATTCGACTGTATATTTTTTGTTATGTTTGTTACGCGACTCCTCCGCCAATTGCAGACCGATTTTGTAAATTCTTCTTGTTTGAAAGGGTATACTCTCGAGGTGGTTCCATTTCAATTTGGTGAGGATCTGATAGATCTTCAGAGATAGACAATGGAACTTTTGAATGAATAACAGTACTTATATCATTCGCGATTGCTGTAATCGCATATATTTTCTGTATTGTTTATGCCACTCAAATATAATTATAAATTAAACTTCAAAAAAATAGTAAAAACCGACATCAAAAATCAAAAACATAATTTTCTTAAAAATCTTAGCAGCTTCTGAAGTCGGACCCTTTAATTCTTCATTGCACCTAGCTTGGCTGTAGCAGCGACTTCAGAACCTGCTAAGTTTTTAAAGAAAATTAGTTTTTAGTTTTTTGAAGTCAATTTTTACTTTTTTTTAAGTTTAGTTTCAAATTATCTTTTTTTTATTTTGTACCTTTCCCTCCACGTGGCGCCTGATTAAAAAGTCCTAGTGGACCCTGGTCAAAAAAAAGTTTGGAACCACTGCCTTAGAATCTAGGGCCAATGAGGCAGTTCCCCTCAATTTCGCTGAAATATTAAAGAATCTCTGTTTAATATAAACATTGGGCTACTCTGCGCGTACGTGCTTGAGACTATCCGGAATAAGCATACGATTTTCTGCAGCGCTCTCTTCTAATAAAAATATAGCTGGGATTCAATCGCCCCAAGCCGTGGGCTAAATTATAATCAGCTCCGATATTGAGACCGGGAAATCGTTTGGAGGATGATTTCTATAAGATTGTGTAATAGGTTCAATATTGCTATTTGTCATTCAGGTGTAAGCTAAGACTGCAGTAAAAATGATGTAGAAGAGACATCATGGTCGCATGGTTATCACGTGATGGAGTTTTCTTTGCTGAACGGCAATTATAAGGGGCAATAGAATAGATCTTTATTTCATGTAAACCAGATACAGGCACTTATGAAATGTCGAGACTCTAGGTGCACGGTTCCAAATAGTAGACCCTATGGAGAAGAACCGGCAAGAAACTCCATGGTAACTCTTTTCAAAAAATAGATTATAATCTTTATCAGCAATGTTGCGGTAAGAGCTGCGAGAATAATGTAATTTAATGTGAATAAAAATAAGACTAGGATAATAATGATTTGCCTGTGAATAAGATTGCCATGGCAGTTACAAGCTGACCAGTTCCGACAGACGGCACCCGTTCAAAATCAAAATTCAAAATTCGGCAAATCCATCAGAGCTGTTATATTTTAATTTTTTTAAAACCCTTCCCCTCAGTAGGATTTCTCCTGTCGCGACAACTTAACTCTTTTGCTAACTAATAGAATATGTTCTCTCTATTGTGTAAGATAATATAAAAATACTGACATTTAATAAATTTTTTGCTTAAGGTAGTAGTATTTTTGCCATTATCTATTCTTCTCTTTCCTTTGTAATTCGTAAGAAAGAAAGAAAGCTATATTAGGCGTGAAGTTAGGTGTAGACCACGCTAACGTGAGCGTTAGACGGCATCGAACATCTCATGGTAGATGTACAGTATTGTACAGTTTAGATACATACATGTGA
Organism: Allophyes oxyacanthae; assembly: GCA_932294325.1. Classification (NCBI taxonomy): domain Eukaryota; kingdom Metazoa; phylum Arthropoda; class Insecta; order Lepidoptera; family Noctuidae; genus Allophyes; species Allophyes oxyacanthae. The sequence goes on from OW028629.1 coordinate 13,013,463, forward strand.
CATGCACACACACCTAGACCCGGAACAACTATCTATAGGTCATCTATATATTAATACGTGAAGAGAGCACCCCTTTTTAAGCATATTGCGTTCACGGAGGAGTGTCAGATTTGGCATAGTTAAAGTTTATATGGAGACGGAGTGCAGAAAGCTAAAATTTCGGTCGAATTTCGTCCCAAATAAGCAATTATTTGGGACGAAATTCGACCGAAATTTTGCTCCTTGCGGAGATCGAACACCCGCGGCACGTAGCGTAGAAAGCTAATCCTTACGACGAAAACATAGGCGATTAAGATTGTCGTATTCAATTTATGTTTGAATGTAAAACTCGAGGAATTTTTTTAATCTTAAAGGGATATATTTTCCTTAAAAAACTTAAAGAAAGACAAAACCAAAAAAAAATATACACGCTATAATGTGTGCGCGTCACGGCTGCACCAAAAAGGTTCAGTTCAGGAGTACTTGACCATCTACTTTATAGTAAACACACAAACTCTCCCATATCCTTAAGCAATAGCTATACATACGACTACATAGAAGAAAGTTACCGAATCGCACCTATCTCGATCCCACTAGATTGAACTGAGAAATATCCAATGCAAATATACTGTGGTGTTCTTCGTAAATAGGAATGGATGCGGTATGGGTAACGTGAATGTACGAAGGTTCTTCGAGGGTTTGAGCTTCCTGTGTTTCTGAATGTTAAAGCAAATGTGTACTGTGGCAATCAATTCTAATCATACTAATATGAACCACCCCGCTACCGGCCGATTGTACAATTGTTGTGTTCTGTGTTCCTGTGTTTCTAGGGGCATCCAGTTCCGCAACAATTTATTTTATTATAATTCACAAAAACCACAGCCCTTTTTTAAATTTCGTGTGTAAGGTCACGCTAGCGTCCAAAAAACTCGACATACTCAAGTCATGCATTTTAATGTGGCCTTTAAGATCAGGGAAATAGAGCCCATATTAGACAGTAGAGTACCTAGCTGATGTACACACGGCTACATATCATGCTATATAATTACCAGTATAAGCTGACCTCGCCTTGTATGGGCTTTTCAAACAATGAGGGGTACACGTACCGTTCAGCTTATTTAAAAAACCTCGAGAAGTCTGAGAAGTAAGTATTGTTATTTGGAACATGAAAAGCAAAGTCTAACTATTTACCAAACAACGCGCAAAGTCTCGCAAAAACTGGCTAACACAACTTTTGGAGCAATGGAAGAACTAAGAAAAGTAAATCCAAAAATCATTTATTTACCCCTCCTTCCTACCTTCGTAGCTCGCAAGTAATTGCGAAGTAGCGCCCTGGCCCTGGACGGAGAGAAAGGGGTGAAATTTGAGTCACGCGCCAACTAAACGTAGGTAGCACTCATAAATATTGTAATCAGACCAACGCAGTACCTTTCTACTGAAATTTATTTAAATTCTCTCTCTTGCGTATTCCAGCGTTTTTATAAGGCCTATGCTAAGTATCCTTATAGACAATCATAAGGGGATTGAGGCTGTTTTTCAAGATTCCTTTTCATTTGATGAAATCTTTCCTCAAAGGTATCTTTTTTAAACGAACTTCTTTATTTCTTTTGTCATGGGTGCGTTTGCAAAGACAAATCACGAACGCACGAATGCCCAGAATCGGAACAAAATCATGAAATACCAAGATGTTGATACTGATCGTTTTACTGGTCCATACAGAATATTTTTTTATGTAGTGCGTAAAATTTGTAGTGATTCAGTCTCTGTTCCTAAATGCAACCGCAGTATTGGTATACCTACACTTTAAAATAAAACGAAACTTCGACTTAGTATGGGGGACACACATAATTTACTAGCACAAGCCAAACAAAATCTTCTTTTTTGTTTTTTGGAATTAATTTTATTACTGCGGTTGCATTTAGGAACGGACACTGAATCACTCTGCAAATATTTCTCACCACAAAAAAAACATATCCTGTATAATTCAAGGTCGCTAAGCGAGCTATGGAGTTGGCTTTTCTGGGATTAAAATCCAAAATTATCCAAATACAGTCACTGACATAGCCTGCAAAATCAGCAAGCTGAAGTGGCAATGGCTTGTCTAATCGAATCCGATAGCACGACCAGATGAGTCAATGAGTAGAAACTACATATCAGCAAACGAACCTAGTGTAATACTCCCCCAACTAAATGCATTGATGACCAGAAGTAGTAACTGTTACTATAATCTCATATCATCCCAATGCTGAGCAAAGGCCTCCCCCCATGACTTCCAGGTCTTCCGATTCAGCTAGTATGGACCATTCGTTATTTATGTGATCTAGGTGGTCCTTCCATCTTCTTCGTGGTCTACCGCGACGCACTCTAGCTGTGTCAGGGCTCCACGTAGTGGTAACTTTGGCCTACAGCTCATCAGGCATACGGCAAACATGGCCAGCCCAATCCAACTTAAGTTTTGTGGCTTTCTGAGCTACGTCAATCATTCGTGTTTTGGAGTATTTGGTCTTTCGAACATGGTAATTTTACACCTATAATACTGCGCTCTATCGCAAGTTGGTAAACCTTGAGTTTAAAGTAGTTGACATTGCAGTCCTTGTAGCAGAATTCTGTGCTGGGACTATTTACATTACTATCGACTCTCTAAGACAGAAATAGTTGGGACAGACTGAATGCAGTAAGAGAGAAACCGAATCTTATGTCACAAGATTTTAAAGAGCAAATTTAGCAAGGGCTGTTCAGCAATGAGCTGATTTTAGTAACGACCGATTTCGCGCTAATTATTCTGAACAGGAAATAAATAATGATTATAACTAAATTAAGTACCTTTGACCGCGGACTACCCTCGTTTTTTACTTGCAATGCTGTCCATCCCAAGGTTTTCTGTAAGAAATCGCCAATATCGATAAGACCGAATATTGTACCATTTTAGTGGATATTTATTACATTATATTTTTGTCTCCTGCAAAACTGGTGTAAAATATAGAATATTTCTATTCTATTCTAAATAGACGATTACACACAAAAAAAAAACTCTTGTTTTGTATCTATAAGTAAATTGCTAAATAAGTATGTAAATACCCACTTTCGAAACATCAAAGCCTTTTGAAACTGTCGCTACACAATGTTCAGGTAAAACACGAACAAGCACTTATCATTTACCATTTAAATCGTGTACAAACCAACAATTATATCTAATTTCATTAGGCATTCGTTTGTACCAGTTTCCATAGTTTATATCAAGATAAGGCCGCGTCTAGATGAGCCACGAATAGGGCCCTCTGTGAGCCTTCTTTGGTGTGCATATGGAATCATGATGTTTTCCTTCCCTTAAAACGCAATGTTAATAATAAAAGCATTCTGCTGCGTTTCGCTGGTGACTCAGAGGACCGGAAGCCCAACCGTCCCCCTCCCCATCCTAAAATCCTACACCATCCTAAAAGGTGAGAAGCTTCTCACAGGCTACAACAGAAAGTTTACGGAACAAGCGCTTTCCATAAACAGGAGCCGTATTAGGATCTTGACAATAACCCTCACTGGGCACTGCAAACTAAACAAGCATCTACAATAAATGGGCCTTAGTGACACCACAATTTGCAGATTCTGTCGCGAGAAGGATGAGACGCCCAGACATATCCTATGCGAGTGTGACGTAGTACACCACACTAGAAGCCAGCACCTGGGAGGCCACCTAATCTCACCAGATGTGATTAAATCCCTCCAACCCATGAATATAGTCAATTTTATCATTGACCCACGGCTAGAGGAAGTGCTGTAATAAAATAAGAGGCGTCACAATAGATCTTCGCAGGTCGCAGTGAGAAAGGGGCTTAGTATCCTACCTCTTCAAATAAATAATAGGTAATAATCCTAAAAGATCGGCAACGCATCGGTGACTCCTCTGGTGTTGCGGATGTTCATGGGCGATGGTGATCACTTACCATCAGGTGTACCGCAAGCTCGTTTGCCCACTATAGTCAAAAAAGAAAATTACCCGCACATGAATTCATAAAGTCAGAGATGCGGGCCGGTCCAGACTCTAACCCTATTGCATGGAAAGCAAGCCCTATCAGTACTTGACAAAAAAATATAGAGTATAAATAATTGAGTATCATAATTATTATTTGCATGAATAATTGTCATTACGTAGCATTTAATTGTATTAGTAACCTGTCTAGTATGTCCACGGCCTTATCTGTTGCTCTGAAACGTATTCGGAACTGGTTTGTAAGTGGAACAAGAGTTTATTGTATTTCAAACGCGTTTCACGTAGTTTTCGAAATTCAAATGTAGATAATTGAAGAACAAAGCAGCAGAACATGGTAATAGATGCCTTGTCTGTTCCATTTAGGATTAGATACCAACCATAGAGATAATATATAGATGCCAACATAGAGTGTTATCAATAATTATGGCGATAAAATCATCTTCCCATACTTGACCCATTAGCTTGACGAGCTTGGTATTATTGGCTAAGCGATTTGCTTACTGAGGTACGTGTCGCGGGTTCGATCCTGGCATGAAACAAATATTTGTATGGCCTACAGATAGTTGTTTCGAGTCTGAGTGTGTGTGCATGTGACATATATGTTTGTAAACTATACCCACGGCCCAGGAGCAATAAAAAGGTGGAGAAAAGATTTAAAAAAAATCTGACCTTACTAACAATATTGCTACGGTAGGTACTGAAATAGATAGGTACATCGTCAGTCGACAACCACTAGATATATTAACACGATGTAATGTCCGTCTGTTGTTACGTTTACACAGCTAATCTGTCGAACTTAACTTAATGATTTTCCATAGAACGCAGGGAACAGCTAAATATTAAGCTTTTTCACTCCCACCAGAATACATCTTTAAAAACAATGTTCCAAAATGAATCTACTGAACCAATAAAATAAATATGACTTCGATTCATATCAAGCAGTAACAAATATTCCTTTGCCCGAAAAATCACAAAAGACTTTGTACCCAAATACACGGTACCTTACAATAGACCCAAAGGGAACATGAAATGGAATAATTCCTAATCAGGAATTAATAGGTCACTCTCTATATAAAATGTCGGTAAAGCAGTTAAAAGTGGCTTATAGAAATTAGGGTGGTTTCGTATGAAACGGTCATAGCGATGGAGGTCAAAATTTCATTTTCCCTAATGAATAATATCGTCGGAGTGCGCCCATATATCTCGGGATTCGTGAAATAATATCTACTTCGTGCTCTGTTTAAACGGGCTAGTGGTTAGACGAGTAGAGTAGGTACTGAATGGGAAACGACGCAGCGGATAGCTGTTACGGCTATGATTCCACGTTCGAATATTTTTTTCGAATCTGGGAGATTTTGAATTCTCATGTTTTATTTCTGGTACAGAGAACATAAAAGGTCTGGTTTTATTAAAAGAAAAAAATATCTATGCTTTTGTTAAGACTAGCACAAAATAACTGGTTTGAATACACTTCAACCCCATTATTAATATGACCCTCAATGAAGCTACTTTCAGAAACCCCTCGTAAGCGATGGATGAGGGACCGACGGGACGGTCAAGGTTGCCAAGCCAACGAGCATTCTGAATAGGACCCATAAGACTCAAAAACACAATAACGACACGCAGAATCCACAAAGTAAAAAAAATATGTTCGTAAAAAGAAATTTTGATACTTGGGTACCTATTATCTAACTTTTATTACTTCTTTGCAAGGCAGAGTTTCTTTATAAATTTTCTTTACCTGCCAAAGGAATATCAACCATAAGCTGTGCCCCGCGATTTCACGCGCAGATTCTTCTTTTTTTTGCTCGCCTTCTATGGATCCTGGCGTGATGGTAAATAGCCTATAAACTTCCTTAAGATCTGGACTATCAAATACAAAAAGGGTTTTTGAAATCTGACTGATAGTTCCAGAGATCAGGGCGTTCAAACAAGAAAACAAACAAACTCTTTACTTTATAGATACGTAGATAGGTTATTTTTTCATCTTGTACTTGACAAAAATCTCTAAAGAACGCTTCCCAGGCGTAATGCGTTTTATCCAATATTTACTCGTAGGTAATTTTATCTATAAATAATACTTTCAAAAAGTAATAAAATATTTCAAGGCGTTTGAAATAAAATATACAGTAATTCTACAATTCTACATGGTTCTACTTGCCTCTGTTATTTTTTATTGGGCAAGCACTAGTCTCGTCTAAACGGGCCTAAGTGAGACTAATGTCCCGTATCTTAATAGGAATCTCGGTTTCATAATGTCCAAGTCATCAGCGTTTTCCGAAAATACCCTTCTTAAGAACCACCAACCCAGTTTTTGCTGATTGCTTCATTTTTTTAATAACCTCACTTCGTTTTGAATTTGAATTGAGTCTCGTAATTGGGTGAAAACTGAAAACGTAACGTTCAAACGAAATTTAAGTACCCTTAGGTAACATAAACATAGGGTTCCCACTTCCTACATATTTCGAATTTAAATTTGGTTTCGTTACAAATTGGATGAGCTTTTGATCTAAATGGCTAATTCGACGGTAAGATTAAAGAAATGAAAGAAAGTTAAAACAACATGAGTAGATACACAATAATTATATAGCCGTAGCCGACTTATTTAACAAATTAAACTCTTCAGTATAAGCTGACCTCTTATTGTACGGAAAGCCTATACATTGGGAGGGTAGCTTATACTGGAAATGGATAGCTTGATATGTAGCCGTCTCTACCTAGATAGTGACACCCCTAATTTTTATTTAACCGATTTTTTCAAGGTCATACTATCCTCATCATTCTACGCAAATTTTTAATATGAGACCAACTGTGAGGTGAAAATATAAATTGACTACTCACATTTTGACCTAGATTTCGCGCAAATGTCCACACACTATGATTATTATCCATACGAGGAAGTATGCAATGAAAACTGTTGCAAAAATATATTATACTATACTTAAATAAAATTAAAAAATGTCCTAAGGGGTGACACTCTGTCTAAGGTTTTTTAAATGGACAAAGACAAATCACAGTAAGTATTGTCGGTACAAGTGTTTTATTTTTGCATGTTTTTTGGGTTTTTTGACTAGAATGCTAAATTATTGGAAGTGTCTTGTATACTGGACACTGATTTGATACAAGTAAGTACTTATTAAGTACGGTACCTAATATTAGGTACGATAAATAGGTAATACAATCTTCTTCTAAATCAAATCAAATCTTTATTGCATTCCATAATGTAAAGTTAAAACAGATGGTTGGCTTAATCTATGGACCCTGTCGGGCACAGCATTGTTTGATAGGAGAGAGGAAAAGATGCTTTATTTATTTTAATGTAGAGATTTATTATTATTATTCTGTTGTGTATGAGATGAGATTCACGTGGAAGTTGTTCGTGCCGGCTAAGTGGAAAGATCAGCCAGTCAGCAAAGTGCGTTACGGTGCTGACTGCCTATTCTCTGGCGATCAGAGATTGTCATTTTGTCTAAGGAGGCCAGAGACTTATTATCTGAGCCCTACTTATTATTTCTATGAAGGAGGCTGAGTTTTCTGGCTGGCAGCTCTTAGGTACCTATGACTCGAGGGTGTCCTTTCCGTCAACGTAGGTTGTAATATTTTAGTAATTTTAGACAATGAGTTGGGCCTGCCTACCCGTTCTCTGTAGGTAGGTAGGAAACTACATATACTTAATACTTAAGTACCTATCTATTTTCTGTATCATCTATAGCCCCATTATATTACTAGGTACACTCTATTTTAATCTAAGTAAGGCTACGCCTGATAATAAAATGATACAATTAAAAAATGTCTGCGTTCTTTGCTAGATGGCGCTGTATAAAGATAAATGCAACTAGTCGCTCTGAAAACTGAGTAAAATTATAGAGTAAACTGTAAAAACTAAAATTGTCGAACAATTCTTTCTAATCGCAATCACTGACCTCTATAATACAAAATATTAGAAAAAATATAAAAATTTATAATTATTGTCAACTCCACGATTCTAATAAATATTATCTGTGCATTCCGAGCCAGGCGGTAAAACAGTGCCACATATGACATTCGTGATTTGTAAAAGTGACATCTATTGATTCCAAAGCGAACAATTGAGGACAATAATTTAAAAGACAGTTTTAACACGCGGCAAGAATTACAAATTTAAAATTGATGTCATATCTTTGAAAGTTTACAATATTTGGGAGTTTTAGTAAATATGTAAGTAGTTATTAAACATAAATAAGACTTTCTTTAAATTTAAGAATATATTTAGAAGTGCCTAGAATAGATTTTATTAAATAATTAGTCTGTAAGTAGCGACATCTCACAGATTACGTAAGAAGATATACCTGCCATCTATCGGGAAAATGTTGTCAACTGTGGATTAGTTCACATTCAATCCGTGGCGCTCACAACCCAAACAATGAATACCAACATGGTGGCAATGTGCTACACAGTTTGAAAATGCAGGTCGTGTCATGCTTTGAAAAAAATCATTTTATACTCGATTTTGGTGGAAAATGTCGGACCCTAAACGTGCTACTCTTATAATAGTGGGTGCTCCAAAAAGTGCAAAGAATAATGTGAACAAAACAGTGAGATTAACTATAAATTTGGATGAAAGCAACGAAAGTAAATATCCGGAGCTGAATTACAAGGAACTAGTCATTGCAGAAGAGGTAAGTTATAACAGAAAATCATAGCAATTTACGCAACCATACTGGTTTTCCAGCACTTTGTAGTGCAAGGAAGCTGTTAAAAAATTTTCGTAGCTTATAGATTGTCAGGACAGCTGCCACGGCCGGTTTTATGGGGTCCAGTGGAAATCGTTTTAGGATATTTTTTGCTTACGTTACACGGTTTTGTATTAGGTTTGTGACATGAATTTGCGTCCACGGGCTGCTCGAGAAGCTCAGATAGCGGTCGCCATGTTTGCAACAATCATAGAAGTTCGTTGTCGGCTTAGAACATCAATTTACGAGGGCAATGTTATGATCGCTAGCACGTTATGATTAGGTTGTTTTTGCTCCAATATGAATAATTTTTACATTGTTATGCCATATAAATAACATCTATATTGAATGCTGACGATATTGCTCTGCGTACGATATCATTATAACACGCGAAAGTCTTGATTTCAATGACCTAGGATAACCTACCAATTTGTATATGTACGGTATCCGGTAAAAGCAAGGTGGAATTTTAGGTTACATTTTATGATTAATTAAATTAGATTGTAAATGAAAGTCATAACATATGTTTGCAATTTGAATGGATATAAGTAGTATATAGGTATGTATATGACTTATATATGAGATAGAGACTGCGTGTAGGGAATAGATAGTACTACTTTTTATATCGTTGTACTGTTCTAACACATTATAGAATAAGAGGATTTATTTTAACCGATAGAAGGGGTTATTTATTATGTATTGAATGCGTATATAGAATGTTTGGTTATGTATTTGTTTTCAAACTTGATCTATAATGTTGCCAAGTTGGTTTCGCTTGCAAAATACACCCGTTGGCAGATTGTTTCGCGACCTTTGCTACCCTAGGAGCTTTTTTCGTTTTCTTGTGCCTCTATTCTCAATCGATAACAGTTATAAAGTATATAACGTGTACAGGTTATGTATTACGTGCGTACTATATACGATTGCGCGTGTGGGTGTGTGAAAACGTATTGTTGTGAGATGTATGTGTTGCAGTTTTTAGAATGTTGTTTTTTTGTGTATTTTCATAGCGTGTGGGACGTTCTTATGTATTGTTTTTGTAGATATAATAATAAATTTGGTGTTTAGTTTCAGGTTATTTTTTATGTGTTGTGATATTTATAGATGGCGGTAGATGTAACTTTATAAGAAACGTTTAAAATAAATATTATGTAAGGTGTACGGTTTTTTTCTTTGTGCGTGCGTGCTGTTTTCGGCGCGTTCTTTGCTGTCAATTATGGCGCGCTTTTTTCGCCGTTATGTCAATGCAGTAATGTCTATTATTGAATAACTTCTATACAGATGATTATTATTTTGTTTTGTAAATAGGGTAAGTTGATAAACGTAATTTTTAATTGAATCGTTTGAAGTATTGTAGTCTTTTTATTACATACGTTGATATTGTAATAAATTATACCTAATGTATTGTGGGTGTTTATAAAACAAGTTTCTTAGGAAATATTGTACCTATTTCAGATGTAGAGTCAGAGAGTAGGTAGGAACCTTTTTTATTTATACTTTGTAGTTCAGAATTCATTATTATAATACGAATAGGGTTGTCACTCGTACTTTTTAAGTAAAAAATATTAGATACGTTATTTCGGGGACATGTACTTTATAAGAGCAATAATTAAAGTAATGAAAATACTTTACTTATTTAACATTTTTTTTTCTATTTTGTCTTTTCAAGGTTTTATAATAATAAGTATAATCTTAACTAAAAGAAACAAAATTGTAAAGCTTAATTAATGAACTATTCATACTTAGTTAATTATTTATTTATTTAAGTTTATTATTAAGTAATTCTAAGTCAAGTTTAGATAATTATTATCTTAGCTTATACATAATATTTTAATGTCATTATTATCATGCTGTTTAGGTGTTTCCCAATAACATGTCTTTGTTAGATGTTCAAACAGCAACAAAAAGTAGGCACATAATTATGGAAAAATAATTGCATACAGTTGAATAAATAATACCTACATTGATTTCCTATGTTGTAAGTATACTTACTTTATTTGCTAAAAAAAAAGGTGGCAACCCTAAATACGGCTCACTTTAGTATTTCTCGGTGCGCTAGTTAAAATTTGTATTTGGGAGCGGGTACTATCCCGGACCCCTTCTTCCTTTTCACATGGAAAAAATCCTATTCTTCTAAAAAAAGTTGGCAACCCTAGTTCACATTGACATCTACAGACATTTTTGTTATAAGTTTGTAGTGTGTATCTGTGTAGTGTGTATATGTTTGTGTATCTATCTATGGCATTGTTGCTCCAAAACGGATGGACCGATATCAATGCAGTTTTTTTAAATTGAAATCTAGTTTAATCGGGAATCATCTTAGCTATGTTTCATGAAAATCTGTTCAGTCATTTAAAAGTTACAGCTCTTTTTCTAGTTGTAGTCGGGGGATTTTGACAGTTTAGTTATTATCTAGACACTTAAGATAGGTACCTATCAGTGGCGAAGGGTGACAGTTTTAAAAGGGGAAGCCGTCCCAAATAATCAAAAAATTGCCCTCAAAAAATTGCTGCAAGACAAAAATCTATGTTTCTTGTAATCTATATATAGTCATGTCTGAAAGAGCTCGACCTAACTGGAAAACAAGCGTTTTTTTTGTCAGTTTGATGAGTAAATAATATAATATTATGTTGGTCTATGCACTAATTAATTCCTAAAGGGAAGCCGATGGGAATCGGGTTGTATGGACTCTTTGCCACTGGTACCTATCTAATTAAATCATGATGATATCATCACTTATGATTCATACCCTCATCGTACATAAGATTGTCAATTCATAAAATAAATTAAAAAAATAATGGGATAAGCTTGCCTGTGAACATACCATCTCAGTTTGTATTTGTTTTTTATCTCATTTCGTGAACAATAAAGAATTAAGAATTATTTTAGGCGAAAAATACATCTACTATAATTCAAGGTTTTTATAAATTTCAAGTGTGAGTCATGATGTCATTATGACGGCTATTCATTGGCGATAATTTATTCTAAATTCTATAGTAATATAACACTACTTAAAAAGTTAAAACCTTATCTTGAGTGTATGACTTTAACTGCACTTTGTCTTCAATTCCTGGCCATTAAAAGTACTGCTAAAACAAACTGTAAGGGTCATTGAACCTGTTTTTTTTAAATAAAAATGTTTATCTTTATGGATATTACAATAAGATTCAAATTCTAATGCGTTATCTGGTAAAATTATTATTAGCATCGATTTACTTACTCATCTAGAGTCTCATATTTAAATAGATTTCATAAGTGCCTGTATCTGGTTTACATTAAATAAAGATCATTGTCAATACATTCAAACTTTTTTTTAGATTTTGCCTCTTGCCATTTTGTATTGTATTTGTAGTGCAGCAGTTTATAAACATGTAAAGCATAGGTCCAATTCAACTTTTTATTACTGGCAAGCGATGCCAGAAGAAATTACAAAAGAAAAATATATTCTGTGTTTAATTCTTAATTAAACTTTTTCTAGTTGTAGTCGGGGGATTTTGACAGTTTAGTTATTATCTAGACACTTAAGATAGGTACCTATCAGTGGCGAAGGGTGACAGTTTTAAAAGGGGAAGCCGTCCCAAATAATCAAAAAATTGCCCTCAAAAAATTGCTGCAAGACAAAAATCTATGTTTCTTGTAATCTATATATAGTCATGTCTGAAAGAGCTCGACCTAACTGGAAAACAAGCGTTTTTTTTGTCAGTTTGATGAGTAAATAATATAATATTATGTTGGTCTATGCACTTATTAATTCCTAAAGGGAAGCCGATGGGAATCGGGTTGTATGGACTCTTCGCCACTGGTACCTATCTAATTAAATCATGATGATATCATCACTTATGATTCATACCCTCATTGTACATAAGATTGTCAATTCATAAAATAAATTAAAAAAATAATGGGATAAGCTTGCCTGTGAACATACCATCTCAGTTTGTATTTGTTTTTTATCTCATTTCGTGAACAATAAAGAATTAAGAATTATTTTAGGCGAAAAATACATCTACTATAATTCAAGGTTTTTATCAATTTCAAGTGTGAGTCATGATGTCATTATGACGGCTATTCATTGGCGATAATTTATTCTAAATTCTATAGTAATATAACACTACTTAAAACCTTATCTTGAGTGTATGACTTTAACTGCACTTTGTCTTCAATTCCTTGCCATTAAAAGTACTGCTAAAACAAACTGTAAGGGTCATTGAACCTGTTTTTTTAAAATAAAAATGTTTATCTTTATGGATATTACAATAAGATTCAAATTCTATTGCGTTATCTGGTAAAATTATTATTAGCATCGATTTACTTACTCATCTAGAGTCTCATATTTAAATAGATTTCTTATGTGCCTGTATCTGGTTTACATTAAATAAAGATCATTGTCAATACATTCAAACTTTTTTTTAGATTTTGCCTCTTGCCATTTTGTATTGTATTTGTAGTGCAGCAGTTTATAAACATGTTAAGCATAGGTCCAATTCAACTTTTTATTACTGGCAAGCGATGCCAGAAGAAATTACAAAAGAAAAATATATTCTGTGTTTAATTCTTAATTAAACTAAATGTAAAACTGTTTGACGAATTTATTTATTTTAAAACCATGGAAGCAACTAGCTGTAGTACAGAACAATGACTAAGGAAGACATTGAGTTATAAAAGGAAGTATAGGTTTTCTATTTCAATGGTACAGAATAATATACATTCTAGGTACTATGTACGGTCAGCCAAAAAAGTGGCCTATCAATTTTAACAGTGAGTACTTCGTATCAAATGATAATATCAGAAAAACTTCAGTATTTTGTCCAGAGAATATAGGCTTTTTTCTTTAATGGTGTGCAAACAAATTACAACTTTAGGGTGGTGGACCAATTCTTTGGCAGACTGTCCATTTTGTAAGCTATAATTTCTTTATTGTTCTGCGTGGCATTCCAACCACATTGCTTAGCCACTGCATCAGTCTGTCCCAGTAAGGTATTTGACTGTTATTTTTAATCTATAAATTTGAAACTTCCAAGAAACTTGGTCAAAATAAAATAAGTATTTAAAAAATGCCTAACTTTAAATAAGTATTTTAAATTGCTTAATACACAGAGATAACACTCTAGCTTGCGACGTTAATACTTAATTAACTAATAAGTAACGTCATACTAAATTGTGACATTTGGACAATGGATGCCTCACATAGAAATTTCAAAAGCGATAACTCGCGTCTGTCTGGTAGTTATGCACCAATTTTAATTATTTTGTCAACTATAGTGTTCTTTATCTGCATAAGGGAATATAATTTATAATATTTGTCTATTTTTAATAGTAGTCACCTACCCTAATGTATTTTTTTCTTCCTTTATGGCAACTGAGCCGATCCCAACTATTCTGCCAGCGTCATGTAACTTGCACTAAAACAAAATAAGGTAGTAATCGTGCACTGTCAAATTAAACTCAAACATTAAACTTTATTTTCAAACCAAGTACCTACGTCCTACATACAAACACAGTGTAATTGAATAAATTTATGCTAAACCTGAATATGTTTGTTTATGATTAAATACTGACTCAATTTCGGTAACTTTTAAAATCTAGTAATGTTTTCAAAAGACGTTTGGGCCTTATTAAATTAAATTTTATCTGAAGACAATAAGACTCAATTTTAAATGCAGTAAGTTTAATGCTAGGCTCATAACTATTTCCTAAAAAATAATAGTTGACTTTATATAACTTATTTGGTTATTGAATTATGCTTTTAACTAGAAATTCTAATTGAGGTGTGTAAGGTTATGAGTTAATTAAATTACATGTTATGTAATGTCTTTTATTTATTATTGAGAGGTACTTAGTACCTACTGAATTCAAACCAAATAAGTACTTAGATGACCTCATCTAAATACCTACGTACCTATAAACTCAAATCTAAATAGATGCACTTTAAAGGTGGATCGCCATATAAATATTGGGCTAAGTAATAAATTGTTGTTAAAAAAAACCTGTCTTAAATTATTCGTACACAACTTATAGGTAGGTACTTAGGACTGATAAAATGACGCGTCGTGATTACAATAATCTATAACTTTCAATATTCTTGAAAATAGAGCAAGGTGAAATCTTATGCAAATTTCGGCCAATCAGAGCGTACGTGAGACCGTCACACAATTCTGATTGGTTGACGATCATGTGACAGTGACAGCCATTGTTCTGAATGAATACCTATAAAAATTAGTAATCCGAATAATCCTGACATGACTATGTTGCTGTGAAACTTTGAATTCATATATTTGTTAAGATTTACTAAATAAGTAATGTTTTGCTAGAAATATTTCTAAGATAATAATTATTTCTTTTTTAGATCTGTCTTAAATTGTTATTAATTATTTGTTATCACAGGATAGAACAGCATGGAAATCAAGGGGGAGGCCTTTGCCCAGCAGTGGGATGATACAGGCTAACAGTAACAGTTATCATAGGCTGACTTTTCAGTGGGATCAATCAATCACTTTACTCCTTTGCTTATCTTTGTCTTTAAAAAGTTGTGTCAACTGGTTTTGCAACCTATTTCAAGGTCTAGCTTTGTGTATCAATACTATTCTTATTATTATTCCCATTATTTCACTTATTTACTGTCCATTTTTATATAATATTAAATATAAGGCCCTCCTTTGAACCATTCCAGCTATAGACTGTATAATGATGAAAAAGTGTTCTTTCTCTTAAGAAGCAATGTGATATGATTATTATTTTAGCCTGATATTACTATGTTACTGTATCAAAGACAGTCTAAGGCCTGTTGTCAGACTACTGGGATTACCCAAGGATACAAAAGTAAAAAAAAGGTTCCAATGTTAGTAGTTACCAGTTTACCACTAGTTTTTTTTATTAATAAACTTTGCCCCTCACTAAGATTTCTCCTGTATCGAGGGTACAGTTTACAAATGTACATCTCACATGCACACACACCCAGACCCGAAACAACTATCTGTAGATCATAAAGATATTTTTTCCGTGCGGGGATCAAACCCGCGGCACGTAGCGCAGAAAGCTAATCGCTTAGCTACTGCGCCAACCGTGTCGTCCAGTTGGAGCATGGCATTTTAAATTTATTTTTTTGTTCTTTTCTCTTACAATCTGCCACTACCTAGTGACAGATTACTAGAAATTACTGAATGACCTATACTACGTAGTGTCTTGCATGGCACATGTCCTATGACACATCCAAAATTCTTATTTTAGAGCCTCTTACCCCTACTGTAATAGATCCTGAGGTAGTTTGTGTTTTAGCCTACGGACTCCTGTCAAGTCATTCATGAGATGGTTTGCCAGGATGTTTGGGTGGCAATCAATTCTTTTCTTATACGATTCAGTAAAGTTTCTTATCTCTTCCCTTATTGTTGGCATTTTCAGGTCACGGTGTAGGGCTTCATTTGGTACAAACCAAGGGGCTTTTGTTATAGTTTGCAGGAGCTTATTTTGGAATTCCTGTATGATCTCTATGTTAGACTGTGATATTCCATGAAATGCCCATAAAAAACTCATTGGAATGTTACTCTTACATAAGTAACATCATACATTTGTAGGTAGTAACAACATTAGAAGACAAACGACCTTCTCTGTTAGTTCTCAGTTCTTGACCTACTCAGTTATTACAGTACCTAATATTATTATAAGTAAGAATATTTACTAAGCTCGTGATGTATGGGTATTACCTATATGATGACTACTGTCTGATAAGGATTTATTGTTAGTTATTACCTAATTTAGCTGAAAATATGATAATTTATGTAAAATTCAACATGATGGAGTCACGTGGTTTCTAGAGTAGGTATGTCTGTTGTTAATGTGGTCTACTTGTAGCAGAACCCATACAACACACACTCAACAGTATACAGGATGATATTTTAAACACTATAACATAAATATATAAATATTTCAGCACGTAAATAGCTTAGTATTTTTTTTACGTTTAGAATTATTTTACATATTGAAATACAAAAACAGAATGGTTTTTCCATTGTTTACCCAGGGAAAATCATAATAGCCATTGCTGAATATGAATCCCTTCACTCTCCCCGACTGGTCTCGATGTGCCAAACATCCCCTAGTTGTCTTTTACGGCACACGCAGGCATAGGCCGGTCTATTTTATTCCAGAAACAGATACGGTATTCACTTCAATATATCTAAGCTTAACTAAATACTCCTTTTTTAATATTTCAGAGGAAGAAGAGATTAGAGAGGGAGAATGGCAAGACGGCAGGGCTGGACCCCTTCTCCGAGACCAATGATGATGTGGAGCGCATTGCCAGGAAGTTCGAACAGAAATACGTGAGTATACATTTATATTGCTTGAAAGTACTTTGAATGAGATCCCTGCAAATATTACGTTGAAATATAAAGCCAGTAATGCATGGGTTATTGTTAGGGATGAGCCGCATATTCGTAACTTATAAATGTTCGGTATTCGGCATATTCGGCAGGTTTACCGAATATTCATATCCGACCGACCGACCGATTGCATTAAAAAGTTACCTTCATGCTTGTTAGTGTCATAGTGTTCAAATGTTCGACCTCTTTCTCCTACTCATCGATTTTTCCTATTTATTGAGAATTTAAGATTTTTACCACAAAAAAACGCACGTGTCAATGTTTTTCCGCATACTAGACCATGCAATAATAGGCCCAAAAGGAGCAGGGTCAGTGAGCCAACGGCCGCCCACTTCAACAACCTCAACATGCACAGACATTTAATTTTGCAACGGTTGATGGTGTGCGTCAAATTCTGCCGAATAATCGGTTCGGTAAAATTTTTACCGATCATTCGTATCGGTGAAAGCCATATTCGGTCCATCACTAGTTATTATTACATTTATTTATTAATTATCTATTCTGACGTCTTGTTGAACTCATGAGAATTTCTCACGGTGGACAGATTAGTCACCGACTGGACAAGGACACCGCACTGGACGTACTAGTGTACGTCCGGTGTACCACGGGCCTTTCTTCACTATCACTACATAGTATAAAACAAAGTCGCTTCCCGCTGTCTGTCCCTATGTATGCTTAGATCTTTAAAACTACGCAACGGATTTTGATGCGGTTTTTTTAATAGATAGAGTGATTCAAGAGGAAGGTTTATATGTATAATACTTTCATATTTAATATAAGGATAATAGAGAAATTGCACCCGGGTGTAGTCGGGGACGGGTCGCTAGTTATTTTATAATTTATGCAGTGAGTAGCAGTACCTAGTCGTAGTTCATAGTACTTTATTGGTGTTAATGTGTGGACAGCACAAAAGTACGATTTACTTTTTTTATCCAAATGTAACATTCAGTTATTTTAATCTAACATTGTATAAATGTTAAATATAAATTAAAATTTATACAATAATAATTTATTACGTCAGATATAATTTTTATACAATAATAATTTATTATGTCAGATATTTTTTTCTTCAATAATAAGTAATTAATTTTGTCAAAATAAAAAATCATTAAAATATTACATTCAATTGAAAATGACATAATAAGTAAAATGATTCTGATAAACAAATACATACTGCTACGTATTGCTACTAGCTGTATTAATTTCTTACCTCATATAGTGTGACGGGAATTCCTAACCAATTAATTAATAGGGTAGGTATTTGGATAGTACTTGTCTTCATTCGGAGAGGATATTTCCGAGAGTACTTTCTCATCAATGAACAAATATTTTGTAATTAATAATACTAATGGTCACCCAGAGGTGGAAATTCGACCATAATTCTACCTTTCTGCACTCCTTCTCCATATAAACTTTAACTATGCCAAATCTTACACTCCTCCATGCGCGCAATATGCTTTAAAAGGGGTACAAAGTTTTCTCTTCACGTATAGATAGATATATAATTTGTAAAATACTTAGTATAATTATCGTCATAAATTAACTTAACGACCTACAATGCTTTGTTTGTATTTGTGGTTGAACTATAGAATGACTTGTCATATAAAAAACCCCGACACGTCAAATTCGCTTTGCAATATCAGGAAATGTCAAAAATTATCCTTAGGAAAATGCATTTATTTTATGAATTACCTACCTTCTGTTTCTTTTCCTTTAATAATATTTGTAAGGGGTAAATATGTTTTAATGCTTCGTTAATTTATCGATTTAATGTAGACTCAAAGGAGAGACCTTGAAATAGCGGCAAATAACACATTCTAATGACAAGTCAGGGGTACTACGAACTCTTATAGCAGGGCAGAAATTGAACTGCCCAGAAATTTCCAGAATAAGCTGACCTTTCATCATACGAAAACCCTATACAGTGCGAGGTCAGCTCATACTGGAAATGTCTCCCTCAGTAGTGTGCTATTGATGACACGAATATCATGACGTCAGCTTATTGCTTACAATTTAGTTGAACTTACACTTTTGGCGCTGTAGAATAGATAGAATAGAATATATCTTTATTTCATGTAAACCAAGCACTTAGGAAATGTCGAGACAAGATGTGCGGGTCCAAATAGTAGGTCCTAAGGAGAAGAACAAACAAGAAACTCCATGGAAACTCTTTTAAAATAATAGATTACAATCTTGATTAGTACAATGTTGTGGTAAGAGCTGCGAGAATAATGGAATTTAGCTTAAGAGGTGTCTTTAGATTCGTCTTAATTGTGAGAAGGACCTGAAAATCAGAAAACCCGATTGTTTAAAAAGTGAACTTTAAATTAAAACTGAAAAGAAAAAAAACAAGTAGGTACAGTAGAATTCTAATTTGGAACATAGTTACTTTTACTATTAAAAATTGAGATCGATATTTTCTTTACAATTTTTGTTTTAAGTTAACTTTTTTTAAATTAATTTTCTCTTCTGTCTTGTCACCGTGTATTGACATAATATAAGTAATTATCACTTTTATGCAATTTTATTATATTGTTACAGGGTGGCAAGAGTACATATGGTCGTAAGGGAAGGTCGAAACACGATGATTTTGCGGACATCGGCGCCGGCTATGATGAGAGTGACTCCTTCATTGACAACACGCATGGGGTTAGTAGATTTTTTCTTTTTTATACTTTTCTTTCAGACCAGTATCGAAGCTCATGCCGTTACGTCACAAGCAGAAATATACTTGTGACTAGTGTAAAATAAAACTTGCAATAGAAATATAAATGTTTATTTGAAAGAAACATGGTTATGGGATGTTACAATATCTGAGGTAAGTACATCATGTTCCATATGTACAATGTACGCAACTATATTGCACATTATCACCCATACACAATTTGAGAAAGTTATACCAGAAGCCCAATTCTCGTAATTAATTTACACTGTGACTGAAAGTTGACCGAACTAAGATTATATTATTATGAATTGACAAAACATAGATATTCTACTCGTCTTAAAGTTCAGTCCGATTTCAGTACCTATGATTTGAATTCAATCTTCTTACAGACTCATTTCAATCTCATTTTTGACGTTTATATAAGGACGAAAATACCAATTTTATTATCTGTGTCGGTTCAAAATGTTAGCAGAATACCGATTTCGCTTCAATCAACTTTCGACTTCATTACAATATAATTTCACGTTTGACATTGTTTGTTAGTATAGCTATAGTAGAATACCATTTGTGACATTTATGACATTGATACTAAATCGGAATCAGATCGGAACTATATTTTGAACATTTTTAGTTACAAGAATTGGGCTTCTGATATATTGAATCATACTTATTGTCCAGCTTAAAAATCAAAACCTAGGTAAGAAAATGACATCAAAATTGTAAAAAAAAATCTATATTCGATTATTGTTACACCGCAAACTAGCCCTCACTTTTTACCTGCATATCTGTCCATCCCAAGGTTGTCTGGCAGAAATCTCTAAGTGTGATAAGACCCTTTGTAAATCTCTTTATTTATATATTGTATCTTTTCTTCTCATTCGGGTGTGCAATGAAGTGTATTGTATTTTTAACCCCCGACAAAAAAGACGGTAGTGTGTAGTGGAGATATTAGAGTAATACAAAGTTGGTAACCGGAGCCCGTATAGTAAATTTGTGGTAATTTACATTATTATAATACACGCAAATCTTTATGAGCTCTGAACTGAGCTCTGAAATCTCTCTCTCTCCGTCTAGCACCTATAATAAGCGTACTATTATAGGTGCTAGAGGAAGATAGGGAGAGGAGAGTTCAGTGGGCTCATAAAGATTTGCGCGTACTATAGTTTTGTTCTTTTTAACCCCCGACAAAAAAGAGGGGTGTTATAAGTTTGTAGCGTGTATCTGAGTGTCTGTCTGTAACATCGTAGCTCCAAAACGGATGGACCGATTTCAATGCAGATATTTTTAAATTGAAAGCTAGTTTAATCGGGTATCATGTTTCATGAAAATCTGTTCAGCTGTTCAAAAGTTACAGCTCTAGGATTTTTGACGGTTAGGTTATTTAATTGTAGAGAGCGGACCAATTCCGCACTTGATTTCAGAATGACTTCACACCTCTATTTAAACAGAGGGCAATTAAGTCCGAAGCCAAAAACGGCCTATGTAGGTCAGCCAGTAGTTGAGAATAGGGACTGTCGCGCCGAAATAAACAATCGACTGTTTCCAGAGGAATGACAATTTTAGCGTTAGACTCGGGCCAGTTTTGACACAGTTAGCTTTGTAGCTCATTATTATTATGAAGTTTGTTTTCTTTTTAACCGACTTAAAAATATTATAGTTTAAAAAAGAAACTAAAGAAAACCCTTTTGTCATCCAAACTAAACGTGTATGCACAATTTCAGCTCAATCGGAAACCGGGAAGTGGGTCAAATTTAACTTCCAAGATTTATTTTATTAATTTAGTT
Organism: Allophyes oxyacanthae; assembly: GCA_932294325.1. Lineage (NCBI taxonomy): Eukaryota > Metazoa > Arthropoda > Insecta > Lepidoptera > Noctuidae > Allophyes > Allophyes oxyacanthae. The sequence goes on from OW028629.1 coordinate 13,034,963, forward strand.
AGTTACATACAAGTGAAGCTAATAAAAGCGTTTTAATAAAAAAGAAAAGGTTCTCAATTCCACTATATGTTTGTTACGTGATTACTCTGCCAATAACAGACTGATTTTGAAAAAAAATTGTTTGATAGTGTATACTCTCGAAGTGGTTGGTCCAATTTAAATTTGGTGAAGATCTGATAAATACCTTCGGAGATAGATGATGGAACTCTTGAACGAATAACAGCATATCACTCGCGATTGCTATAATCGCATTTTTATGTAATGTTTATGCCACTCAAAATAGAACAATAAATTATACTTTAAAAAAAGTAAAAACCGACTTAAAAAAACTAAAATAATTTTCTTAAAAAACTTAACAGCTTCTGAACCATTTAATTCTTCAATGCACCTAGCTTGGCAGTGGCACCGACAGTGGCAAAGACAATTAGTGTGAATTATTAGGTATAGAAAAATATAACATCGTCTGTTTATTATGAAAGAAAAGGTTATCTTCCTAATTATTTCTGTTTATGTCCTTTGTATAGTATATGTATGCACCAGAGGTTAGGAGGTTAATTTTAGATCTATTTTTAAATAGCTTATCATTATTTTGCAGTACGATGAGATATTCCCGCCAGAATGCGACACTTTTTACGGCGGGTTCTACATCAACTGTGGCTCGCTGGAGTTCAAGAGTGTGCCGGAGAGCCAGGCGGCCACATCGGATGGCGAGCCCGGCGGCAGCAGGAGGAATAAGGTGAGGGGACATCATTACCTAGAACCGTTGACGAATACAACTCACTATTGAAAGACTGTTATCAAATTACATAATTTTTTTGCAGCATCCGATTTTGGCCTTGATAAAATAAACTTTAGAATAGAACAGATCTTTATTTCAAGTAAGCCAAGTACAGGCACTTATGAAATGTCGAGACTCTACGTACGCGGTTCCAAATAGTAGGTCCTACTTACACTAAGGACCAAGTTCACCGACAATATAACAGATGTTTAAAATTAAATCGGCCGAATATATATACAATAAAAAGAAACATGTTTAAACGACTGATTGCTCTAATCGTCTGTTATGTTATTGGCAGTGCCGTGCACTCCATAGAGACAAAAAGACACTGCCTACCCTAATAAATTAAATATTAAGTAATAAAAAAGTTAATATGTCTGTAATATCAGTTAATTTTAAGTCTTAGGGTGAGGTGGCCAATCACAAACAACACTAAGTTGCTTTTGCCTAACCTGTGCGAAATATCTGTGCACGCCACTGGTTATTGGTGAATTTGGGCCTCGAGCCTCCGATCCGCAGTCGCCACTCAAGTAGCTTTTTTCCCAACGCTGGCTATCAGTCCGCCAAGCGATGTGACCTGCCCATAGCCACAGCAACTTACTAATCCTGAGAGCTATGTCGTTGACTATGGATTTCCAAACTGATTGGCATACACAATTTTGCAGAGACGCATTTCATCGAGCAGCAGCGAAGATGATTCTTCAGACAGCTCCTCGGAGTCGGAGAGCCAAGACGAGAAGGACCCCAAGGCGATTGCTAACGGCGACGTCGACCTACACAAGACTGAACACCGGAAGAAGGTAACCAACTCATTCCAATATTAAAAGTAGCCGTTTTACCTATAGATACTTACTAGTGACCCGTCCCCGGCTACGCCCGGGTGCAATTTCTCTATTATCCTTGCATTAAATATGAAAGTATTATACATATAAATCTTCCTTTTGAATCACTCTATCTATTAAAAAAAACCGCATCAAAATCCGTTGCCTAGTTTTAAAGGTCTACATAGGGACAGACAGACAGCGGGAAGCGATGTTTTGTACTATGTAGTGATGTATAATTCGTTTTAAGATATTTAAAATATCACTGACTGAAACCGATATCATGGATTAAATAATAAAATAATAATATTATTTTTTTAAACCTATAAGTATTTGGGTATGTCCGAAGCGTTGGGCATCAATGTTGTTGACATGAAGCAGTCGTTGAGGGAACGCTTCTTTGGCCGACTGAAAAAAGTATTTAATAGTCTTTTATCAGGCGGTAATAAGGTGCGCGCCTTCAACGGCTGGGTCATGCCAGTTTTGATGTACTCTTTTGGCATACTCAAATGGACTCAAACAGAACTTGACGCCCTGGATAGGAAGGTCCGTACATTGCTGACGGCATATCGAATGCATCATCCACGGTCTTCGGTTATGAGATTGTATATCCCGCGGAGATGTGGAGGTCGAGGCTTTCTAAACGCTAAGACTATCCACAATCGCGAGATATGCAATCTCAGGGAATATTTCCTAGAAGCCAACGTGGGGATGCATCGAGATGTAGTAGCGGTGGACAAGGGCCTAACCCCGCTCTCCTTGGCTAAAGAGAACTGGCGCAAACCTGTAGTGCTTGACACTAACGATCGCAGGGAGGTATGGCAGAGCAAGGAGCTCCACGGACGCTTCTTCCGGGCCCTCCATGGGCCCGATGTAGACTTTTCAGCGTCCGTAGCCTGGCTACGTTCCGGGGACCTCTTTGGAGAAACCGAAGGTTTTGTTTGTGCAATTATGGATGAAGTTATGATGACAAATAACTACCGGAGATTTATTGTGAAGGACGGCACGGTTGACATATGTCGGGCATGCCACCGTCCAGGCGAATCAATCCGTCACATTATCTCCGGGTGTTCTCGTCTAGCTAACGGAGAGTATTTGCATAGACACAACCTTGTAGCCAGGATTATCCATCAGCAAATTGCTCTAAAATACAACCTTGTGGAATCGGAAGTGCCGTACTACAGGTATGTGCCCGACCCAGTTCTTGAAAAAGGCCATATCACACTATACTGGGATCAATCCATCATCACTGACAGGACTATTGTAGCCAATAGACCTGATATAGTGGTGGTGGATCGATCAGAGCGGCGCGCAATGATTGTCGACATAACGGTCCCGCATGACGAGAACCTCGTGAAAGCCGAGAAAGATAAACAGATCAAATATCTTGATTTGGCTCGCGAGGTTGTCGACATGTGGGATGTGGATTCAGCGATCATTGTGCCGATAGTCGTTTCGGCCAATGGCTTAATTACCGAGAGTCTCGACCGACACCTTAGGAGGCTCTCGTTAGGCAGTTGGATCAAGGGCCTGATTCAGAGAGCAGTACTTCTTGACACGGCACGCATTGTCAGGAGATTCCTTTCTCTGGAGCCCTGACCGCCGGTAGCTTGGACCCTATTCTAGATACCGGTGGGCTACTATTTTTTCATATTTTTAAATGTTTTTTTAATATAGTTTTGTAAAAATATTTAAAAATATAAATAATATGTATAAAAAATGAATAAAAGAATAATAATAATAAATCATTTATTTCGAACAAACATCAGTCCATAGAATTACATTAAAATCTAATATAATCTTATAATAAATCTTAATTGAAAAGCCCGAAAACTTCAAACGCTGGTGGGTCCAGAATTATAATATACTAAATCCATGGTATCAGTTTTCAATACGATACTATTTACACCCTGTATATGAAAAAGGTAGAATATTCTGAGAAGTTTGAGGAAATATTGATATAAAAATTAGATAACATCCTATCACAGCGATTGTGCAATATTTTGCATAGTTACTGTATTCTAATACTTTTATCAGGGGAATACGGTGTATTATGATAAGATAATCTTATCATTTATTTGCATTGACAGAAAAACAAAAAGATTGATAAGAAGAAAGCCAAGAAGGTGCGACGGACTGACTCATCCGCGGCCACGTCTGGGAAACAAACTTCTGATGGTATGGTCATTTATTTATTACTAGCTTCCGCCAGCGTTCTGGTCGCGGGACTTATCTCATTACCGTGACCCCGGAACGTAAAGGGCTATCGAAGGAACACCGTGGATTTTAGTCAGTACAAGTCTGACAGTCCCTCCCGGGGTGGGGGAGGACTCATTTGATGATTTTACCACGCTAAAAAAAAAAAAAAAGCTTCCGCCAGCGTTCCCAACTTAGGCGTTTTCCCCCCAAATTTAGGGGATAAATAAAGTGTGATGGGATTTTTTTACTCTTGACTTTTACTGTGAAGTTTTACTTTCTTTTACTATAATTGTGACGCAGCTGGCTGTAAACGTTTTGAAAATGTTTCAATTATTTTAATTATTACAATTTATTTATTATTTTAGTATTTTTTTGGGGGTTTTAGGGTTTTTTAACTTTAGTTTTGGGGATAAATATTTTTGAGAGTTAGTAACACTGCCAGCGGCTTCGCCCGCGTGATATCTTTATAAATTATAGCCTGTTACTCACTGATAATGTAGCATTCTGCTGGTGAAAGAATTTTTAAAATCGGTCCAGTAGTTCTTGAGCAAACAAACATACAAAAAATCAAATCGTTTCTCTTTATCTTATTTTATTTATAAATTGTGCCTACAAAGGCCCACTTTTTAGTAAAACTTAAGAACTACGTGTTAATAAAAACAATTTTAAAAACCTAACTTATGAACGACAAGGTTTCCCTTGTCGCACCAAAACTCTGACAAAATGACCCAACATTGGAGCATCATGCTGATCAGCGAATGCTTTCAGGATGCCATTGGAACTGCTACGTAATTCAGTTATAGTTTATAATATTCGTTTAGATTTATTTATCAGGCAGGCAGTTGAGACAACTGGAAGTGCCTGTATCCTGCTGTTCCCCATTATTAGTTTAAATCTTGCATTTGAAAATATTTGTCAAGTCAATTCTTGAACTAATTTCCGTTTCCGCAAAATCTCTGGTCGCCGATGCTAAAAGTAGCTCGTGTGAACGGGCCCTAAATGGAAGTTATTTTGCAGACAACGCTCACGGGGACGGCGAGAGCGCAGACTCCCGCACGTCGCAGTCAGACTCGCTCACCTCCAAACCAGCGCCCAGCTCCGAGAACGCTATCACTTCCGACAGCTCCAGGTATGTTATCATCAGGAGATAAAACTAGCTCTAAGCTCTCATATGCACGAGCACTTTTTAACCGACTTCTAAATTAAATTTAGATTAAATTACATTATTCTCGCAGCTCTTACCACAACATTGTACTGATAAAGATTATAATCTATTTTTTGAAAAGAGTTACCATGGAGTTTCTTGCCGGTTCTTCTCCATAGGGTCTACTATTTGGAACCGTGCACCTAGAGTCTCGACATTTCATAAGTGCCTGTATCTGGTTTACATGAAATAAAGATCTATTCTATTCTATTCAAAAAAAGGAGGAGGTTCTCAATTCGACTGTTTTTTTTTTGGAAATTTGTTACGCGTTTGCGCCAGTTGCAGACAGATTTTGAAAATTCAATTAAATTCTTCAATGCTTGCTTGGCAATGGCACCGATGTAACAAGTTTTTTAAGAAACTTATTTTATACTAGGTATTTAGTTTTTTGAAGTCGGTTTTTACTTTTTTAAAACGCTTTTATTAGCTTCACTTGTAACTAACTATGTAAAAAAATCTTGGAAGTTAAATTTGACCCACTTCTCGGTTTCCGATTGAGCTGAAATTTTACATACACGTTTAGTTCGGATGACAAAAGCGTTTTCTTTAGATTTTTTTAAAACTATTATATTTATTTTAATGTGTTGTCTATTTCTACTGTTTAGTGTGATGTTATATTTTTGTCTACGTATTTTGTTTAACCATTTTGAGCTGTCCAACATATTAGTATTTAACTGTTGTATCGATGTAAATTTATTAGATAAATTAATAATGTTCTGTGTACAGGGATGTGGAAACCAAGTCTGAAGTAAAGCTGCCCCAACAAGTGGTGCAAGCCCTGGAGTCGTTGGAAGCGTTCGTGAAAAGACATCTTGCACAGAACCCCAACACTGCGCGCAAGCAGCTGTTGTTACACAGCGACGAATATACTAGCAGGTACTTCAGGAAGACATACTAGGCTTACGTGACGTCACGACATATTAAGGGATAACATACCCTGCGGTCCGAATTGCGCTAAAAGTGATAATATCGCGAATCCGACCAAGGTCAAAATGAATATTATTACTCAATAGCCCATAAATTTTGTGACTACTAAATTTAGTCCGATTCGCGATGATTTCACTTTTAGCGCAATTCGGACCGCAGGGATAGTTTCATTTGGGGTCCTTTTTTTCCAAATACTATGACCGTCGCGTTCCTTTTCTACTTTTTTACATCAGATGTGGTTCAAAGCCACCTACATCTTCCCCCCTTTCATGCCTTTTAAATCGTCACGTGAATTTACTTTGTTAAAAATTCAAATAATCTATATATTAATATGTGAAGAGAAAACTTTGTACCCCTTTTTAAGCATATTGCGCGCACGGAAGTGTATGAGATTTGGTGTACGTAGTTAAAGTTTATATGCAGGAGTGCAGAAAGATAAATTTACGGTCGTATTTCGACCACTATTACACTTAAATATGTCGACAATATATGCGTCGCTTGTCTATTGTCGAAGGTAATTTACTGGTTTATCGGTAATGATTCATGGGAAGCCGCATTTCCATGACTGAAAAAATGTTGATACAATTGAAATGCTTTTATTTAGGCCTGAATTCTTCCTACGCTGATGTCGGTCGCGCGTACGAATACACATTGTGTTTAATACAGCATCACATTGCAACGCTGACATCAGCGTAGGAAGAATTCAGGCCTGACACGAATTGTCCGTGTGCAGACTGGAGCGCGTGCTGGCGCAGTGCGCGTGCGACGTGCGCGCGGCGCGCTCGGCCTGGGCGCGCGCCGCGCACGCGCTGGCCAGCAGCCGCGCTAAGCTCATGCACCGCCTCAATACGCGTCGGGAGCGTGCGGGGACAACTGCTGACACACGTGAGTTATCTCATCATAAAACACTTCATCTTAGTGAGTGCTTTCCTGGTCTACAACCCTAATAGCAGTGGCGTGCACTCCATTAAGATAAAAATACATTACCTAAGTGCCTACCCTAATAAATTAAGTATTAATTAATACAAACGTTAATATAATTATATGTAATATCAGTTAATTTAAAAATAAAAATCACAAACATCATTTATCTTGACAATACAACACTAAGTTGTTTTTGCCTATCCTGTAAGAAATGTCTGTGCACGGCACTGCCAAGCATCGATGTCTATAGACACGCTCTGTCATACATACAAGGGAAGCTAAAAAAATGAGACGTATTTTTTGAAGACGTCAAATTCTAAATTCAACAATGTTCGAATTTTATTTAAATAGAACAGCGATACATGCACTGATGGAATAGCTACTGTTATTATATATTTTTTATTCAATACACAAATTAATAATTATGTTTGTAAACGGCATTTGACTGGTGATCAAGTACTCCATTTTTCTGAAAATGGAGTACCTGACATTTCTCACTTTTTGAGTTCACTAAGCATATCTATAGACATCGATGCTGCCAAGTAGTCCCCTTTTATTGGTCTTCCCTGGGACGTGCGTGGTGGCCTCCACGGTCCCCTAGAAGTGCTAACAGGCGTGTCACAGTGGTGGACTTCGGCGCAATCTTCAAGAATTCCCGAAGTCCATTCATTCATCAGACCTATATGGAACCGCGCACCTAGAGTCTAGAAATTTCATAAGTGCCTGTATTTGGTTTACATGAAATCTATTCTATTCTAGAATAAATTTAACCAGTAGAAATCCAGCACAAAATTCTGGTTTTAAATGTAGTAGTGTATTTAATCTACGCTCCTTTTGAAAAATCATAATTTCCAGAGGTATTATTATTAATTGGTCATTTCATCATTCGAAGACCGCACAGCTTGAACTACTAAAAAAAACTGATCAGAAAACAATTTTCTTTTAAACAAATATCAATAATTCAATTATTACTAATTAATAACAGACCCAAATATTGTGACTGTCATCCCACGGCTGAACAAAATCCTCGCTTTGCTTGGGATTTCTCTGCATTACAATTTAAGCGCAGCGCAGACAACAAACATTTGTATCCACCGCTGGGCATTAGCGTTGTATTGAATGGATCAACTACAACGTGTAATAATTTTAATCATTCACAGATGCGCCACCCACAACAATTGCTCAACCCGCAGCTACCACGTCGACAACAACAACCGTTCCAGCAACACACACGACAACAACAACACACAACAAGCGTAAAGTTGATGACGACCTGGAGGATTTCGATCCTAACCAGCTCAGCGTTGAGAAGAGAGAGGCTATGATCGTTGAGACTTTGAAGAGGTGAGATTAAAGATACGAACATATTTGGCTTATGTGACGTATGTATAGAATAGAAAGCATTTATTCGATACAGGACAAACATTGTCAGCACAAAAAAAAAAAAAAAAACTCAGAGATTACAAAGAAACAAAAAAATAAGTAATTAAGTATATAAACCTCACCTAATTTTAATAATGACTAGTGCATCTACCATGTTATTGTCTCTGCATCACCTTCAGGTTGTCTGGCAGAGAATGCCTTAGGTATTAAGACCGCCTTTGTACATATTTGAATGAAAAGCATTAAATAACTAATAAAAAATAAACAGGAGATTTTACTCCATTGACGAGCACGCCCATATCGAAAGGGTTACCAGCTCAGCATTTGCTGGGTGTGGAACCTGTATGTACGTGATGTTATGGCCATCAGAAGCCGAACCCAGTTGGAACCGTGCACCTAGAATCACGACGTTTTGAAAGTGCCTGGAAAGGCCCAGTTGAAATAAAAATCTTTGACTTTGACGTCAACTGTCATGTTTAATACAAGGTGCTACTATCCATAGACTAATAACTATAAGACTAGCAACGGTATTGTTAGAAAAAGATGGGTAGATACGCTATGGTACGAGTGCGAAAATGATACAGATACTTTTTTCTGTCCTTATCGGCGTATTCATTTTTTTGCTGGCGGAGATTGATAACTGTCAAAATGTCTGCCAAACAAAAGATCATAATGAATAGTTCATGTTTTCGTGTGGTTTTATAAGTTAAACAGTGCCGTATTTTGTGAGAACTCGTTAGAGAAAAAAGACAAAAGTGTGTTGATAATGGGTGGTTGTAGCATTTTAGGCTGTGATAGGCATAGTGAAAGAAAAGAAGATGGAATACAATTTCAACTCGTAAGTAAACATTTACGTATTTTTTCACTCTTTGATTATGCTGAGAATTTCCATTCTTATATATTTATTACCCACTTTGGTTAGTACATGGCCTACAAGGTCGTTCTATACCAATTTCGTCATAAAATATCATAATAAACCCAAACAAACTAACGACAGAAGAAAATAGAGTTGCCAGATAATTAAAAAAAATTCCCACTAAGTAATGATGTACATTCTACAGGTTTCCATCTGACCCTAGTTTACGAAAAAGGTAGATTAATGCTACCGGACGTCAGAATCGGCTGCTACCAAGAAAAAATATATTTATCTGAAGCCATTCGCTGTACCAACCAAATACGTGGATTATATTTATACATATCAGAATTGCTAAAGAATGATTTGGAAGCGGAACAGTCGACAAATTCTAAATCAAACAAAAAAACGTACACCCAAAAATTAAAATATTCCACCGCCACGCGCGCCGGTGAAGTAACAAAAGTTAGTTAGTAAGTTTGTACTTTTTTTGCATATTAATTTATGATGTCATCTTAGTATGTCGCCTCATAAATTGTTGCAGGTCGAGATTCCAATCAGCTAATGTACGACAATATATATACAAGAAAAAAAATTGGAGGAGCTTTAGTAAAACAATAACCGCGGACTTTTAGTAAGTAGTGATAGCCTAGCGGTTGAACGCTTACTTTCCATGCAGAAGGGTCTGAGTTTTCGGATTCATGTGCGGATTAGAATTTTATTATCACTTGTGATAATGATGAAGGAAAAACATCTTGAGGAAACCTGCACATTTTAGAGGGCCTCATAAGTTTCTCGATGCTGTGTGTAGTCCGCCAACCCGCACCAGGCCAGCGTGGTGGACTAATGCCTAACCCCTATCATTCTGAGAAGAGACCCGTGCCCAGCAGTGGGACAGTAATGGGCTGGATTTATTTATTTTTAGTAAAACATAGATTCTATAAGTATCTATTATTTTGCTTTGTTGTTGCTGGAAAAACAAAAACAAATTTATCATCTTATATAAAGGTCATTGAATAACTGGATATAAATTACTGTTGTAAAATTGATCTCATTTCTGCTTATTGATTCGATTTCGAATTTTATAGAATTTTTAATTACTAATAATAACAGGTTTTTTTAATATACACTTTTAATTTAAACCTAACATGTTTCATTATTGTGAATTCCAAGTTTTTAGTGGATAGAAAAGAACTTCTATATTCGCATGTTTATTTCGAAACCAGTTCTAAACGAAATTAAATATCGAATATATAGGAGATGGCGTATAACAAATTAATAACTCAATTTCGTGAAAATATCATTTAGTATCGGTTTCAAAATAAAGATGAGAATATGGCTGAATTTACCCTAATTTAGTGGAAATAGTATTTTGATGGCAACACACATTGTTAAAGCGAGACACATTGACGTAGCCACGTAAGTTATCCGTCTAGTTGTCCTATGTCTATGCTACTATCATATCTCGTACATTCCCAAGCAGGCTTCGAAGTGATAATTATCTTTGATATTTATCAAGATAAATATAGGTTGATAATAATTTTTGATAAGTACAATCAAAAATATTTACCACTGGTTAATTCGTCGCATTCAACGACTGCGTGTATCGGAACACGCGCCAATTAACTTCAATAAAGGGGGATTCCCCGCGTCCTCATGTTTGGCAGTGTTGCCGTTTTAGCGACATTCTCGCTAGATCTAGCGGATATTTGAGGTCTTTAGCGGTTTATTTTTAAAGCATAGACCCAAAAAAATGTTTTAGCTACTTTTTTTCATATTTTGGTTTTAGTCACGAAATTATGAACAAATAATTAATATTATAGTTTAAAAAAAAAACGAAAGAAAACGCCTTTGTCGTCCAAACTAAATGTGTATACAAAAATTCAGCTCAATCGGAAACCAGGAAGTGGGTCAAATTTAACTTCCGAGTTTTTTTATATAGTTAGTTACAGGTGAAGCTAATAAAAGCGTTTTAATAAAAGATTACCTTGATTGTAAAATGTGTATAATTTTATAATTTATTTACTAAACTACTTGCTTATGACGTAAGTGTTGATTATTATGTAATACCAATTTAAAAGGATTGCTAGGCTTATATCTGTTTGATAATTATCGCAATTTCAAACCCTGTTCACAAGTGTATTTTGGTTCCAGGTTGCAAGCACTGATAGATGAACGCAAGCCCGCAATGATAGCTAACTACAACGCTGAGTGCGAAAGAGTACAAGAAGAGAGGTGAGTATTGTACACAGTTGAAATTTCAACATCAACCAAACTTTAATTTCAAGTAGATAAGTATTCTCACTGATAGGTAGGTAAAGTTCGAAACCTAAAATATTTTTCTTTTCACAAAAAAGGTTGCCTTGCACTTAGAGAGACAGAGATAGAGTACAGCGGTAGGGCATAGCGTGATTTTCCGTTCAAAATTGGAGCGGCCTAACTGGGGAAGTACCTCCACCTTGCAGAATATAGTACTATGACACTGCTCTTTTGCAGTGTTGTGCACAAAAAACAAAAATAATAATCTTTGTAATTTTATTTTGGACTGCTCAAAATGTATAATTTGTAGAGACAATGCTGACACATCAGATATTTACACTCAAGTGTATGATTGTTAAGCGTGGCGCGACAGTCGTCTTACGGCAACCATGTCGTTAGTCGCAAATGGTAATGGATATCGACTTTGGGAATAAATTTCAATACGATTGTGTGAAACTTCAGTTTATTACTGGAGTCGATGTTCATTACCATTTTAGTTACGCGGTAGCTCCGCTGGTATCAGTAAAATTCTAAACCTAGTTCAACTTGACCTTAATTCTTAAATCCTATATTACTATCATACTTCAACAAAATAATGATCTCTAACTCTACCATTCCAATATTTCCAGAAAAAAGATCCAGATAGCGTCGGCGGCGGAGGGCGCGCCGCACGTGGAGAAGCGCCTGCCCAAGCGGCGCTTCCCGTGGTGCCCGCGCAGCCGCGCTCTGCTGGCCAGGGCCGCGCGGCTGGCGGGGGCAGGGGGGGGAGCGGCCGGGGGAGGGGAGGGCGCGCGCCTGCTGCTGGCGCGCGCGCTGCCGCTGTTCCCGCCCGGCTTCGTGCGCATGCCCACGCTGCTGCGCCAGGCCGAGTGAGTGCACACTTGACACATAATACCGTATATTTGTCTGTAGATATATCTGGTAGAGATGAATGGTACAAAAATACATATTGCGCTGACCCCAAATAAAATGGGATAAGGGCAGGAGAATAATGATGATGTCATTATCATCTAGGTTATGTTAAACTGCACAAAGAAAGATCATTCTTTAACTATGTTATCACGTAGAATAAAGTCTTGCCAATACCTAAAAAGCTACTTCCTAACTTATATTTCAACACAGTCCAGAAATATTAAGTAACAATTAGTTTAAGGGCACCGCCTGCACGAAAATTTGCAATTACACAAATTAACTACATGCCATATAAGTTACAATAAAACTGCCATTGTGGTAATAATTATAAAACAGTATAGAAAATGTAAAAAAATATAGAAAAAAATACAACCGTGAGCAGGAGTCGAATTAGCTAACTTCGGGACCAGTACACCACCAGAATAACTTCTAAAAATACTCTATTTCTCATTTTCAGTCTCAGCAAAGAAATCAAAGTCTCAGACTTGAAACGGCCGCGCCTCGGCTCAGCATCGCAGCCTGCCACATCAGCCGCTCCCGCGCCCCCCGCGCCGCCCACTCCCCCCGCGGCGGCCCCCGCTCCCCCCGCGGCGGCCCCCGCTCCCCCCGCGCCCCCCGCGTTCCCCGAGCCCATCACGTTCCCCAGCTCGCTGACCGTGACCACCACGACCACCAAGCTGTCGCCTGACAAGGTGGAAGTGCCCACACCTACCGAAGACAAGGCTCCATACAAAACCAACTCCGTCTTCGGCTCAATCATGAACTCTTTCTCTCTCAGCAAAGACCTCATCGTAGAAAAACCAGATAAAAAAGACACTGAAAAGAAAGAAGAACTATACATTCCCCCTAACAATATAGGCAGTATAACTATAACCCCTGTGCCCAATATCCCTGTGAAACCAGATAAAAAAATCAATAACAACGTCCAAGTAACCACAGAGAAGCAATCGGGGTTTATTAGAGTTAAATCACCGGCAGCATTGAACGAAATGGTGAAAAAAGAAAAAAATAAGAAACCGGAGAAGAGTCAAGTTAAAGAGAAAAGAGTAGATTCACCGTTACATGTTGATACGAGTTACCAGCCCAGTAAAAAAGACCCCAGTCCGAAGCATAAAGATGAGATACCGCAGAAGCAGATTGAGAACATGAGAGTAGCTGAGAATAACATCCCTAGACCTGCCTTAGTTCCTGTCCACCACTCCCCAACCTTCGCGAAACCAGATAAACGGCCACCAGAAGTGAAAAAGAAGAAAGATGTTGTCATCATCTCTGACGTAGATCCTTTAAGTGAACAGGAACCGTTAGCAGTTGATGACAGCAGCAGTGACGTAGAAGTGGTTGAAGACAGTAGGACTGATAAAAGTGAACCAAAACGTGATAAAAGTGAGACAGTGCCTTCCAAGGACCGTGTGAACTATGACACGAACAAAAAAGTGAACAATGTCAAGTGTAGGAAGGATAAGGATGTGCGTAAGAGTGACAGTGAGGAGGCTACCAACGAGGATATTGATATGCTCATGAGGAATATTAGAGAAATGGAGGTAAGTTGTTCAATGCACACAGTAAAATCTCCTCTACATGCTACGGTTAATTATTTTGTTTAGTTTTTTAGGGTTCCATACCCAAAGGGTAAAACGGGAACCCTATTACTAAGACTCCGCTGTCCGTCCGTCCATCTGTCTGTCTGTTTGTCCATCTGTCACCAGGCTGTATCTCATGAACCTTGATAGTTAGACAGTTGAAATTTTCACAGACGATGTATTTCTGTTGCCACTATAACAACAAATACTAGAAAACAGAATAAAATAAATATTTAAGGGGGCTCCCATACAACAAACGTGATTTTTTTGCCGGTTTTATAGATAATGGTACGGAACACTTCGTGCGCGAGTCCGACTCGCACTTGGCCGGTTTTTTTATCTGCTATCAATTTCTCCTATAAGCAGATTTATTATTTGGCTTATGTATGTAATATACTGCCAAAATATTTCTGGTATAAAAAAATCGATTGCCTTGTAAAACGTCGTAATTCTAGGTGGATGAATCAAGTGGGTTGATCCACCTAGAATTACCTAGGTCTGAGATGATAATGGCAAGAAAATCCATACATTATAATCCTGATGGTGTCAATTAAGAACACATAAGCAGTATTTTTATATTCTCTGAACACAGAGGTGTCTTCAATAGTATTTTATATGAATAGTATTCTAAAAGGCTTTGTAATTTTGTTATGATAATAGAAATACACCTCTATGAATTAGCCTGGCTTGACTGCCAAATTGCGTTCACCGTTATTATTATGTCACTATAATGGTACACATTGGTTTCTCGACAGAAAAGTCTAGAAATCATGAGGGAGGCCTTTGTCCAGCAGTGGGTTGATGTAGGCTAACAGTTATACAAATATTAAAAAAATAACAGGGAACAGGGTCCAAGCTACGTTAACAAGGGCTCCAGAGAGAGGAACCTCCTCACAGTGCGTGTCGTGTCGAGGAGTACTGCCTTCTGTATCAAGTCCTTGATCCAGCCTCCCAACGAGGGCCTTATATGGAAAACCGTATGAGTTTAATAAACCTTTTGTGTAATTCCTACAGTGATGGAAGGACCACACAATGTTTAGATGCATATTAATTAATATTGGTTCTATTTCTACAGAATTAAATTAATATTCTTAAATTGATTAATATAATATTTATATTTTACGTTTCCAGCATTCCCAAGAGCCTACAAAGTTCAACAGTAATTCTTACGGAGGAGTGATAACAAACGGTAATTATTATTTCCATATTTTATCCTGACATATCAAAATTATAGGAAACCTTGTGACGTGTTTCAAACTTGACATAGAAATCACAGTGTACCTACTCCATACAGTTCATCAGTTTTTATATTGACAGACTTGGGTTGTCATGTGATACAAATACTAACTACATTTAATACAAATACAAAAAAACACTACTTAAAAAAATACTTTTTTTAATGTCACGTCCGTAGTTACCTTATTGCAGCTCGAAAGCCTGAATATTGTATCCCCAGTTGTAATAGGGCAACTCGGGACCAACACCGCTCATTTGCCAGCAAGGCATATAGACTGTCTGGAGTTCATAGATATACTGTGGAATAATACTAATCTTTTCCGATTACTTATGCCCGGTTTCTGAGGTACTTCTATCGGACGTTTATCTATTCGTTAGCGCTATCGGTTCGATAACTTTAGGAAATGCGTTTCCGAAGAACGCAATGTAGGATATACTCCGTTTAAACTTAGTTTAAGTTAACTGACCAAAATGTGCCGTTTATCAGTTCCATAACTTTATTTGACGTTTCATTTGTGACAAACTACATCAACTTTTAGGTGATATTTCTATTAATTTTCAGTGAATTCAACATACAAATTCTTTGGCTCTTTGTTATGAAGTATCTTCTCTTTCCGTAAAATTTTTACTTCATTTTTCAGATTATTCTTCCAATAATTAACAATTTACAAAAAAATGCATAACCGTTATAGCATAAAATCACAAACGACACCAAAAACGTCACTGAATATAAAATCAAACTGCTGCTAAACAAAAATAATACCACGCGCGAAACAAAAACAAACAATCATCATGACGTCATGACGCTTATGACGTCATGACGCTTTCTTTTTTAAAGATTTGACTTTACTCTTTGGATCGCTTTGGATCTGACAGTGATTTCGTGCATAGAAGATATAACTAAAACAGTATTATGTCACTTAATTACCTGCAAAACAAATATTGTTATTAATTAAACATTTAATAATGATGAATTCCAATGATAAACTCAATTTTAGTCTCGATCTCTTGACGAGACCCATCTAGTGGCATATTAAGGAACTGGCTATCGGTCACATAGTTATTGAACGGCTCGTTGCGTATTCAGAAACGCAGTGACAATTAAGCGAAGTTTAACTTAAGCTTAACTTTATTGAATCAATAACTGGTGAGAGTTTAACTTGGAACTTCAGAAACCGGGCATTAGACACCTAAATGCCAAATGGGTGTTTGGTTTACTAAGCCCCTAACCATGTAAATAGGCTTTAATCTAACAGAGGACTGATGGTTGGAAATCGAGAAAAACTTCGAAAAATTAAAATATACCTTACCAAGGTAGGTAAAGTATATTTTAAGTTTTCGAACTTTAATCCCAAATTATGACAAAAATTGCAAGACATTTCGTCATAATTATTTTTATCGTATTTATCGATAAACACACTATCCCAGTCTTAAACCATTAAAGGTTATGTCAAACTGAAGCGAAATGCTCGGGTCAATTTGAACACTTTCATACAATGTTTGCCAGCTAACCGCGGATTACTCAAAAGCTACTCTATTTTATGTTTTTGTTAACTCACTGTCGCTTTACACTATTTTGGCAGACTGCCGCGGACAAGAATGACCGAAGTTGGTACAGATAAACTACGATAACATGGCGCGCCCCTCCAAATTACTGTTTCAATGTGTGTAGTCACATCTCCTTCCTTCACAGATCCTTAACTTTATTATTCTTGATTTTTCCACCCGTCCTATTTTGTATATTGAACAGCAAATGTCCATGTATCCGGCCACTGATGTGGCACTTTTTTACTTTTAAATCTCGTGTTATTTTGCATGGTAGATATTACTGTGTTCATGCTTTTTTAAGTTTGTTCAATTACGTCATTAAAGGCCATGTTCACCGACGAAATAACAGAAGTTTATAATGAAATCCGTCGTTTTTAAAACGGTTTTATTAGCTTCACTTGTAACTAACTATGTAAAAAAATCTTGGAAGTTAAATTTGACCCACTTCCCGGTTTCCGATTGAGCTGAAATTTTGCATGATACACGTTTTCTTTCGTTTTTTTTTAAACTATAATATTATATAGTACAAAAATTCATTGTAAACGGCCGATTTCGTCGTATTCGTCTGTTGTCTTGTCTGTGAAAATGGCCCTAAGTAATTCACATTCATATACAGTTGTTACAGGTTACCTTAAATGCTTTTGCTTGAATTCCCAAATTGACGTCAAAGTATCAATTACGATGGAACCTAGATGCTTCTCATGGGTCAATTTGACCCCGTAACCCATGCAGAGTTCGTGAAAAACATATGAGTGTAAAAACAAGTCATTTTGAACCAGCAGCTAGTGAAACCTAAAAAATTTCCTTTCATTATAAGCAGGGTCATTTTGAACCTTGATTAGTAACCAGGAATGTTAACAGGTGGAATCTAATTGGTTAAAGCATTAGTGTAATGGGAAATACAGGGTGTGCAGATAGATAGCAAAAGAGAAGTACACAGGCAACATCGAGTTTGTGGTAGTTAGTGCAATGTATATCTAATATATCTATTATTATCGTCGTTACATATAGTTATATACAGTGACAATGAATATGTCTTGCGTTGCGCATGTTAAGGAGATTATTGAGACTTATTAAAAAAATAATGTCTATTGTGGTTTTTAATACCTATCTTTAATATTCACCTACAGTTGCCTAAGACTAGAACTTCAACTAAAAAGACAAGGTAGCCACCCTTAGTACCCAAATATTTGGTGCCATTCTGCATAAAGATATTCACTTGGTTGCATACTTTATTACTTTGCTGCGTGTACAAAACAAGCTTATGTAATGCAATGGTGTAGCTGATTCATAGCTTTAAAATTCTAAAGGTTACCTAAATCCTAAATCTTGCATACCTTCAATTACTTATCAGGGGTAAGAACTAAACTTCTTCCTATTAAAATCATTGGGTAAGCGTAACATTTATGTCAAATAGCGAAACACGAGAGGTCTTCCAGTCAGCCTTCGTTCCCGAGGAGCTCAGTGTTCGGCGAGGCCCGTGACAGGGACAAGCTGTAAGTGCGGCAGCTCGACATCACAGAGTAGATAGCGAATGGAGTGACGAAACGTAAGATCCGCACTATGCAAAAAATGTCTTTAAATTAATTTGTAAATAATAAAGAAGAGTTGTGTGTCTTCTTAGCCGAAGGCTAACCCTCAACGCTGGAAACAAATTCGCTCTGCGCTGCAAGCGTCCACGTCGAGCATTAAAAACATAATATATGTACTAAAAACGCCACAAAACAGCGCTACAAATTGTAGCGAAATTTGAGGTTGAACACATACGTTTCATTTTGACGCTTGCAGCGCAGAGCGAATTAGCTTCATGCGTTGCGGGTTATGGCCCTCGGGTTAGACTGACAAATTCGTTTATTTGTTGAATTGTACACTATGCTTATTGCTGTACCAATCTCGACGCCAGGAGTTGTACAATGATACGTTTCTTTCTAGCTCATTTTGTTATTGTTTTATTGTTGTCAAAATCTAGTCACTCCATTTACTCTCTACTCTGTGCTCGACATTGCTTGTACAGCTTCAGATTAGGTTGTAACGAGTTTTCTCCGCAGTCTAATTGTACAGTGACGTTCAAAAAGTGTTACCAAATTTATAAATAAAGGATTTTAGAAGCAAAAAAAAATTAACTTCATTACGTGATAATATTAAAATGCAGCTTTGGAACGGAATTTAAAAGTTTGAATTGACAGATGGTTACTTGATTGGCAAGTTATGTATTTCGAACAACTTAAATAATTATTTAAGTTGTTAAATTAAGTTGTTAAACTAAGTTGTTAACTATTGATGAGGGCTAGTAAAATTTGATATACCCGTAGTAAGGCCACTGTCGGGCTAGTATTTAATAATTAATGCCCATGACTTCGCTCATTTGTTCTATCTATCTACTTGGTCCAAAGTCTCCAGAGGCTTTTTACAAAACATCGACTGCACAGTTTAGTCATGAAAATCGATCGCATCTTTGAACTTTTACTATGATGATACTAAAAACTCGTTACAATCTCTTTGCCTCGTCTTTCTGCCCTCTGCTTATTTCACATACTATGTAATCTTTAGTGCACATTCTGCATAAATGTAAAGTTATCATTCATGTAAATTACATGTAACAAATTACGTTAAAGGCTTCGTTTCCATACTGTAGTTTTTCATTAATTTCATCCTTCATTGTACTCTAATAATTTTTTGTACTCTAGTAATTTCATAATTATGTGTATAATCATAGTGCTAAAACAGAAGGTAAATAGAATTACAGTAATATATTTTATTTTATTAAATAACTTACACATTACGAGCGTGCGTTGTGATTTTTATTAGTATTGACATAAGGTTAAAATTCAAGTAATTCACGCGCGCTCGTGCATTAAAACAAAAGACAAGGAACATTTTTGATACTAGTGTATCAAAAATATTCGTAAGCTTTAAACCCCTTATTAATAAAAACTTATAATTTTTAAACACTGATAAAACCATACCTATCCTTGTCATTTGTATCCCAATGAATAGAGATGGCAATAGATTAAGAGCTACACGGCAATTAAACGTTATTTAACTAAACAGTTCAATAACGTTTATTCATCGTTTATTAATAAGGGGTAAATGTACAAAGTTACAACGACAATTTTCGTTCGTGAAGAAAAATGCAGACATCTTCAAAATTTTAATGTTTTCGAAGAATTTAGATGTTATATCTAACCGTAGCAATATTGCAAGTAGCAAAAATGTTGAGTGAACTGTCTCGGTTGTAAATCCACACATCACTTACCGTTTTATGTAAAACAGTAATTTTTATTGACAGTTACAGTGTGACTTGAGGCTAATAAGGCATTAGTTATAGGCCTCAAAATGAACTAGTTACACAACACACGAAATGGGCCAGTTCTAACTGCTTTCAAATCTCGTTGTAAGCCCGTCACATACGTAGCTATAATATATAATATTATAGCAAGACATATTACGATATATTTTCCATAGTAATCTTCGAGGGACCTCAGACGCAGCTATAATATATATTTCTATTACATCATCAAAATATGTTATAGTATAGCTATCACGTATAGGGGCTTGCTATAATGTAATATATAGCTCAGTATATTAATACAGGGTGACTGGTAAATCGAGCGAATCATTGAAGGAGGGTATGGTACTCATCATTATGAACAACTTTTACTATGGGACCAAAGCGGAAATCGCGAAAAAAAAATCAGCTGTTCCATACATTTTGTCGATTAATATTGAATTATTTGTATGGAACAGCTGATTTTATTTTCGCGATTTCAGTTTCGGTCCCATAGTAAAAGTTGTTGATAATGATGAGTAGAACACCCTCCTTCAACGATTCCCTCGATTTACCAGTCACCCTGTATATATTATAGCTACGTGTGTGACGGGCTTTACTAGCCGATTGCCATATCGTTGCAATCGCGTAGTCAGACCCTGTTAAATGATCACTTTGAACCAAATGTAGGTCACTGCACTGCGAACGGATTAAACATAGTTCAGATTTTGACGACACGGTTGGCGCAGTGGCTAAGCGATTAGCTTTCTACGCTACGTGCCGCGGGTTCGATCCCCATATGGAGCAATTATTTGTATGATCTATAGATAGTTGTTCCGGGTTTGGGTGTGTGTGCATGTGACATGTATGTTTGTAAACTGTAACGTCGATACAGGAGAAATCCTAGTGAAGGGTAACGTTTTTTAAAGAAAAAAGAAAGAAAGATTCCACTGACAATATGGTTTTCGATAGTTTAACGAACGCTTCGAAGTTCTAGTTGTCTAAATGCTGTGTAATATACTGCATACAGTTGCTAGCTACAGTGGCGTGCACGCACAGACATTTCTTACAGGGTAGGCGAAAACAACTTAGCGTTGTACTTTCAAGTTAAATTATGTTTGTGATTGGCCACATTAAGACTTAAATTAACTGATATTACAGACATATTAATGTTTGTATTTAGTGTAGGCAGTGTTTTT
Organism: Allophyes oxyacanthae; assembly: GCA_932294325.1. Classification (NCBI taxonomy): domain Eukaryota; kingdom Metazoa; phylum Arthropoda; class Insecta; order Lepidoptera; family Noctuidae; genus Allophyes; species Allophyes oxyacanthae. Next base: position 13,056,054 of record OW028629.1, read on the forward strand.
TTGTCTTTATGGAATGCACGCCACTGGCTAGCTACGTGCCCACTAACTTGCTTATTGGCCTCATATCAGACGGACTAACACATACCTTTTCGCTAATTCAATAACAAACGGTTCTATCCACAGAATATAAAACTAGAGGAGAGGGCAAGTAGGCGGAGCGAGTGTGTAATTATGCGGAGTTACGCAGACTTCATAAGAGAATGTTTTTTTAGATTCGGGTTACTCCATTCCGATTTTTTTTCTTAAATAAAAGTTGTTAAGAATACCCTGTCCTATTTGAAAACAGGTTATTGTACTTATCATTATGAACAACTGTTACTACGGGACGAAAGACGAAATCGCAAAAAAAAATATCATTGCTGGCATTGTTAAATTATTTGTATGGAACAGCAGGTTTTTTTTTCGCGATTTCTGGGTTCGTCCCATATTAAAAGTTATTCATAATGATGAATACAATAACCCCCTTCCAGATCGGACAGCGTTTTCTAAACAAATTGAAAAATAGTTAAAGTTCGCCGAAAAAGAAAATTGTCTTTGTGAGCTGAGTGTACCTATATGTGAGAAATATGAAAGTATGACTTGAACGATACTATACTCCGTTTGAAATAAGATTAGACACGTTTAACAAACCCTTTTACAGTGTATTCAACCGATTTTGACTTCTATTCCGTACGCATAAGGATGGCATTAAAAGCAAAAACGTATTTATGATAACAAATGTTTACTGCAGCTGTAATTTGTCATGTCACTAACGTAATAGAAGTCAAAATCGGTTGAATAAAGTGTAAATGGAGTTATTTAAATTTCTAATGTTATTTCGAACGGAGTATAGTTCTCGTAGAAAGAAATAAAATCCCTCTTCCTCTTGTCTTTTATATTACGTGGTTCTATCAGTACAGATGGATACTGCTGCCAATTCCATTTCGCTATAATTCAATAACAAAACAACTCAAATCGTAAACATTTTACGCCCAATATATTTCTAGAAATCTAATTTTTCTCATAGCTCGAATAATAACGTTTCTTGACTGATTATAAAGAGCACTTCTCCAATTATTTTCTAAGTTATTATATTCTTGTCTTGTCCAACTACTACTACTTGTATGCCCATACGAATCCATCCATCGTTCTATGATTATTATCAAACTGTTCTTTTTTACCCATTCAGAGAAGGCTGTTGATCCCAATCAAATATGTTGTCAATATCATATTGTATATTATTCTCGAGTTATTCGTTGTAAATATTGCAATTTTCTATAGAAGTTCCGTTTGTTTCATTACAGAACGCACTTCTTTGAACAAAATGGATGGATGTAATGCCATCACAGGTGAGAAACAGTTATATCATATTTAAATCCCCTGTTTAACCTTTTTGTGTCCCACTGTTGGGCAATCTTTCCCAATCTTCTCTTTCTATTGTGTTCGCATGAATAAATTCAGATTTTAAGGCATGTTATTAATTTCCTTTTATTATTTGTCCAAACATGTTCCACTGCATGATGTACCTACTACATTCTGGTGAAAAGAGCTTTTTTTTTATAAGAACGAAGTGAAATGAAGGGCTGAATGCCATATTTAAAAAATGAGGGACAATCTCAGAAATAGAAATTGTTTTTACTCATAGTTTTAATTGTATAGCTAAAAACGAATTACCCTTAATATCCCGTTATCTTCATAGGAAGCGACTCAAGTATATTAAGTAGGGCCAGCAGCATCCATATTTACTGACAACGTCATAATAAGGTCGATTCCGAACAGCCAAAAAGTGGTCTAAAGTTATAAATAAATTGTAAACAAAATGGCTCTCCCTTTTTGGTTGTCAGGCATCGATATGCTTATAAAAAAAACTATTTACTTAGCTGAAGCCGGTACGTAGTAGTAATGGAAATATAATGTGCGAGCCAACCGGTGCGAAATACTATCATAGCCCTCTTTTTATATCCATATAATCATGCCAAATTACTTGTCCACTAATTCATTATACATATCAATATTCCATTTATTTACTACTCTGTGCCGCCGGGTTTTTGTGTACTTTAATACATAGCTGCTGCTTATTTTATGTTTATACAATTTACATATCAGAAGCCCAATTCTCGTAATTAATTTATAATATGACTGAAAGTTGACCGAACTGAGATTATATTATGAATGGACAAAAAGTCATGTATTCTACTCCTCTTAAAGTTCAGTCCGATTCCAGTATGATTTGGATTCAATCTTCTTACAAACTCATTTCAATCTCATTTTTGACGTTTGTGTATAGACGAGAGTGTCAATTTTATTATCTGTGTCAGTTCAAAATGTTAGCAGAATACCGATTTGCCTTTTATTCAACTTTCGATCTCATTACAATATAATGTCACGTTTGACGTTGTTTAATAGGGTAGGAGAATACCATTTGTGACATTTAAGACATTGGTAGTAGATCGGAATGAGATCCGAACTATATTTTGAACATTTTTAATTACGAGAATTGGGCCTCAGAAATGCATGATCATATATTTTAAGGGTGTGATTCAGAACATCAAACTGAACAACTTTCTCTATAGGACCAACATCATAATCGCGAAAAAATAATCAGCTGTCCCATACGTTTGAGTCGAGTAGGTATTGAAGTTTTATATGAGACAGCTGATTATATAGAAACAGCTGTTCCATACAAATAATTCAATGTTACTCGACTATAGGCCTACCGCTTAACTCAGATGGTTGGTGTCTGAATTTGGAGTAGTTGCGCGGTGGGGACACGCCTACAATTGGCTAAGCTAAGCTTTATGGTGCGTATCATGGGCCTGTGACTGACATCTCGCGTCACACCCCTCCCGCACCGCGCAACTTCTTCATAACTCCGGTATCAACCCTCTGTTAAGCGGTAGGCTTATAAGGACCATTTTCACCGACAATATAACAAATGTTTAAAATCAAATCGGCCAATTAGTTATCCATACAAAAATTTTTATTCAAACGGCTGATTTTTCTCAAATCATCATTCTGTTATGTTGTATGATGAATAGAATAGATCTTTATTATTTCATATAAACCAGATACAGGCACTTATGAAATGTCGAGACTCTAGGTACTTGGATACTAAGTAGTGTCGAGATTTAGGCCTAAATAAATGTACGTATGGAACAGCAGTTTTTTTTTTTTTTTTTTTTAAACGTTGCTAGGGCTACGATTTCTCCTGTATCGAGGGTACAGTTTACAAACATACATGTCACATGCACACACCACCCAGACCCGAAACAACTATCTGTAGATCACACAAATACTTGTTCCGTGCGGGGATCAAACCCGCGGCACGTAGCGCAGAAGGCTAATCGCTTAGCCACTGCGCCAACCGTGTCGTCAAATTTTATTTCACGATGTTTTGGTTGGTGTCTTAGTAAAAGCTGTTCATAATGATGAGTACAATAACCCATTAAAGGGATCGGGATGTGAAAGGTAAGACCTTATTGCACGATTCCCTTATTTCAAATACTAATCTACATTTTCTCTCGTTCCAGGATGATGGACAAGCGAAGCTGAAGAATCACAAGGATGTTGTAACAGTTACATGAAGATAGTATGTAATCACAACCGAACTAGCCATTACCGGATAACTGAATATATTCTGTTCACGTCTCTACCGAAGTCGGTATATCGTACTATCCTTTATAATAGCTATTTCTTAACACAACCGCCACGCGTGATGTCTGAAACGCGAATTAGTAGACTACGTCAACGATAAAGGTGAATCGCAGAATATTGTTGGGATAGAATGCGGATGACGTCATCAGAATCGAGCCGGACGCGCCGTACGCGCCATATTTATGACGTCATCGGTATACCTACAGTGTTTTACTGAAATGCGGCGAGGTTGCTTATAATTTCATACAAAGGTACTAAAATTTGATTCCTGCGGCGCATTCGTTCACCTTAAGGATAACTTAGCACTAACTTTTTGGGCTAAGTTGTCTGTGGTTCACCTTGATGAGTCATACCGCGTCTCCCGTTTCCACACCCATCCCCCGTCTTTCCCCTGCTTAAGGGCCCATCCACACTGGATACTTTAAGCAGCAGAATGCCGCGTTTTCGCGTTCGTTATCCACTTTTTGTAAGCAAAAGGCAGCCAACGACCGCGAAAAGCCGCGATTCTGCTGCTAAAAGTATCGAGTATGAACGAACGCTAATTGATACAGTGTACACAAACATACAGCGTCGCGAAGATGCTGCAGGGGGCGAGCGGGTGGGCGGGGAAATAGGACTCGAGTGACACAATGGTGCTAATTTTGTTTGCACATCGCACTGAACTAATTTAAATCACACTGTTATGTCTTTCTTACAATCGGGATTGAAAAAGGACTATGTATTTGGAACTGTGAAATCTATGCCCTTGTCATTTAAGGGAAAATAGACGCAAATAAATTCACGTTGATATCAAGCAAGTTGGACTAATTTGACAAGACTAAATATCTTCCATCCTTTTCTCATGTTTTTGTTAGAAAGAGACTTAGTGAGACTAAATAAATTTAGTTTGTAAACAACAATCAGCACCAATATCGATCTTCTGGCGCAGACGCAATGTTCGCTGATGACGGTAAAAAGTTCCATGTGATATGCTTATTTAAGGTTTTACTGGTCATCCCGTGTATAGGAATTAGGGCACATGGGATAGGTGAAAAGGTGCGGCATAGTATTTGATGTTAAGTTTTAGACCCTCAAATAGTATAGGCCGACCGCCGTAAGCGCGGCCCTCCCGGTGGTCTGCGGGATGCGGGAGGGGAACAAGATCGACCAATAAACTAGTCTGTTTACCGGCCACATACCCGCCGCCCAGCGTTTCGCAAACCATGGATAGTCTGCGGGTTGCGAGAGGGGAAACAAATCAACCAATGGTACCTAATCTGTTAGGCCGCATACCCGCCGCCCCGCGTCCCTCAAACCATCGGAAGGGCCGCACTTACAGCGATCAGCCTATAGGTTCGACGCGTCTCTTCAGTATTAGCTATTAATTCTTCGACGTAGCATTATTGTATAAATTAGTGCCTAAATATTGTCCTAGACGCATGCTCTTAAGTCTTTTCAGTTTTACGAAAAATGTCTTGGAGCGTTAGGAACGACGCCGAATCGAAGTAATGCATTCAAAAACGCCTTTACAATGTCAAGTAGTGCCAAGCTTTCATACTTACTTTCAAAGTTATATCTCTGCTGTTACCACAAGGAAATGTATGCTTGAAGATATTTTATTTTTGTTCTATATAAATAATATTTTGTTATAATCCCACACTGTTAGTACTGAGCACCAATACTGTGAACTAATTTTCTCATAGAGGAGTATGATGTATCGACTTCGATGTATGCGTATTTGTCTTAGCACGTTTTTGTGTCGCTAGCAGATATCGATAGTAAAATGTCGCTGTTTGCCGTTCGTCATAATTGACGGCTGTGTTGTGCTTGATAAGGGAAGTTGTCAATTCAGGCTAATGTCGGGTCCAGAGTGTTTGATTATTATTTTTGTTGATCTTGTTTTGCTTTTTGCGTTTTATTATCTATCCGTGTTAAGCGACCTCGGGGCTCAATTATGGAGACGCGCGAAGCGTCGCGTCGAGCGGTTAATTCAAACGTATGGCCATGTATGAGAAGCGTTTGTTTGATATGTAGCGTTGCTCGCGATGGAGCACTCGACTTAAACGTGCGTCAAAAGTAAATAAAGTAAGTAGTAAGTAAAGGAACGCACGTGGTGGGTGTCGCCTTGCGTCTTTGTAAGTGAGACAACAGAATTATTATTTGCACCTTTGACGCCGCGGGCGCCATCGCGTGTATCGCCACGCTTCACGCGCCGCGTCTCCATGAACGGAAAAACGCGTGACGCGACGCGCAACGAGCCGCGCTACGGGACGCGCAATGCCCCGCGTTGCAATAAATGAGCCCTTAGTCAGAAAGTGTTGCTCACAGTAGGGATGATTGTTATTTAAAAATGTTGGTTAATAATCTCTGAAATACCTACATTTAATTGATTCGCTGCTGAATGCCTTATTGTAATGTTCCATTCATCTCTACTTGAGCACAATCTGTCATCTCATAGAAATACCTACATCACTCAAAGCCGCTCTAGTGATCAGCGCTGAGTGCCGTTGTTATACGGAACTTAGTGACTGTTTTAGCGCGTGCTTGGTAAGATTAATAATTAACCCCCCCCCCCCCCCCTCCCTACTAGTAAACGTTGAATAATTATTATGCATGCCTAAAACCACAATTATATACAACAGATGCTGAATGTCAAAGAGGGCGAACCACAAAAAAAATGTTATGCAACGTTAAATTAGTACAGGAGTTTAAATTTGCACTTATTTACGAGTTTATGTATTATTAAATGATATATTCTTTTGTTACTTTAGTTATTAATTCTCTTCAATTTAATTCTGTTAAACAATATCTCTGGACCAACGTGCTAGACAATATAACAAGATTTAATTTTATTGATACACTAAGTTTGTATAGAAACACACGTATTTTGTATAATAAAGCTATAGGTTTTTACGATAAACGTTTTAAACATCAGCAAATAGTACTGCTCCACTCCGTCATTAGTCGTTTGTTTGTTGAAATAATATAGAAGGATAGATATTTTTTGTGTAAGCAACACTGCGAACGACTTTTGAGTACTAAGTTCCAAGAAAACAAGAATCCACGTTAAAAAATATAGATCCATATTTTAAATGTATGAGAAAGTATTATTAGCGAAATGATTGTGAATAATCAATTTTAGGTAGCAGTCAGGTGATAACCATGGCCTCTAAAAAATTACAAAATTACGCCAAAAAGGAATACGTAAAATCTACTCTAATCATGATTACGACGAATTAATTAATTATATTATTACTATTTCTTAATTTCGTGGTTAAAATTAACTGCAATAAATGTTAAAGACAGTTTAACTACAAAATGCACTAAATCAATAGTGAATTGTGGAGCAGTATCATATTTTTACACAAACCCAGATATTTTATAATAGTTTTATTTTTGTCAAAATAAAACGAAACAAGTTCTTTTGTGATTGAGTGAGTTGAAATCCTAAATTCCAAATTATGCCCAATGTAACAATTATGAATAAATATTTATAATGAATATGACGTGTTTGTTTTTATTGTTATAAATGTTATTAAATTTTTTAGATTAGTACTGTAATTTTCTTATTACCAGAAAGCAGAAGTTCCACTATCGGCCGCTTAATAAAGTACCTATACTCCGTTTGAAATAAGATTAGACACGTTTAACAAACCCTTTTACAGTGTATTCAACCGATTTTGACTTCTATTCCGTACGCATAAGGATGGCATTAAAAGCAAAAACGTATTTACGATAGCAAATGTTTACTGCAGCTGTAATTTGTCATGTCACCAACGTAATAGAAGTCAAAATCGGTTGAATAAAGTGTAAATGAGGTTATTTAAATTTCTAATGTTATTTCGAACGGAGTAATAGTTAGAATAAAATGGTCTGCAATATAGCTCTTATGAACTTCTGCCCTCCTGGTACCTAATTTTGCGGATTTTGTTGGAACTAATATTTAGTATGAATTATACAGATTGAACAATTGACATATTGAAGGAAGCGTACTCATCTTTATGAAAACCTTTTACCATGGGACAAAACCTGGATTCGCCAAAAAAAACCTGCTGTCCCATACAGTTAGTCGAACAATATTATTTGTATGGACTAGCAGTTTTTTTTTCGCGATTTCATGGTTCGTCCCATAGTTAAATTTGTTCATAATTATGAGTATGTTCATTATTTCCAAGGTTCAACCAGTCATAATGTTTAATATCCATACTAGCGACATCACCTCGACCTTATATTTTTCTGGTTCGCATAGTTTAAACTGTACGGCTAAGATATGTTATGACAATATATTATAATTGTATAATGGACACTTACAAGGATCGATCATAAAAACAAATGTAACACGTGTTTATGAATATTTTTTTATTAATTTCACAAAAGTATTCATTAAAAGCCACAATTGGCTTTAAGCTGTCCAAAGCGATGACTGTATGTAACATTATTCTTCCCAATTGTTTATATTCAACAGTGAGCTAGAAAACAGGAATTCACAAGCTATCTAATAAACTACATCGTAAACGTTTATTTTTATAGAAAATATTGACATACTTCATCCGATAAAAGGCTGTTGAAGCTTGCATTTTCACATCTATTGCGCGTTGAGAGCTATCGAACAAGAGCGATTGGATACTGAAGCAGACACCAATCTATCCTGTAAGGAACCCCGCCTTATATATTTATATATTTTTGTATAAATAATGACTTTTACTTATACTAGTGTGATAACACTATCTTTACGTATTAGAGAACAGCTCAGTGTATTATACTATCTATTTATATAAGTGTGAAGCAACACTGATTTTCTAATATTTGAAATATACTTTGAAGCTATTTTGTGATATTCTAACTTGAATGCCTTAATCTAAAAGAGAATGACCTTTGAACTTAACTGTTTCAATTTTACTAAAGGTCTCAAATGTCATTGTCAAGATTAAATAATGTCAAATGAATCATTGGATAGGTATTTTGAGTAACGCTTGACTTGGGATTACGTCATTGTTTCTAGCCAAAGTATTCAGAGGTCATTCTCTCTATTAATATACTATAAACCGTCGATTATTCAAACGAAATTTAACTTTAAGACCCTCTTAAAAGTCATTTTGTTTCTACAATTTACTTTAAGCTGATAGAAAGAGCGAGAGACTTAATGATTGCTTAAAATTGAGAAACGTTTGAGTATTCGGCGGTTAGTTACCTATATTTGTCGAAGTGTTACAGACACAAAAACACTTTTAATTAATAATACATTTCGAGTACCTTTGGAACTCATTTCACCTTCCATAGTTCAAATACCTACATGAAGTCATTTATTTATTTAAGTGGACTTTAACAAAGTGCATTTCAACTATGGCAAGGTCAAATTTAATTCGAAAATCTTTTACATAGGTCCCAATTCCCTTTTTCCATACATCTCCCCTTATGAAAAGTCTAATCTACATAAAGCTGCCAACGGCAACTCGTCAGCCATTTTGTTTTATATTATATGCATGTAAAATGGCCGAATTAGGATTTGTTTATTCTAGTTTATATACGAGCAGATTTGGATATTACGTATAAATATATAATATTATTGAAAGCTCAATGTGTTTCGAACACCCTTGTAACAATGAGGTTACCGATTTGAATGAGTTTTAAATTATATTTTGATGGTGATAGCGACCATCACTCAATATTTAAAGTCAAGTCCGTAAGATATCTGACGAGTAATCTCGAAATCGATTGTCAATCTTATTTCTTAGTTGTTGACTAGCTGACTTTAAATACGAGCCCAAAATGCAGAACTAAAGAGACAATTTACGCCCAAAAAGCTTAGATTACATAATATTATAAATACATAAATACACAATGAGGTGATCATACAAAAAATATTTATCTTTAGCAATCAAAATTCTCAATATCTTAAAGCTTAAGCAAAAATAAACTCTTCATTTATACTCATAGGGTTACTATATTCGATTTAATTATACTACGAACAAATTTTTGGAAATCAACATACAATGTCTTACTGCCTAGGTACATACCGTGCTCAACACCAATACTTTCCATACACACTGCCATTTTACAACACTTATGTCAGCATACGATTGACTATCCATAGCGTGCTGCTACCAGGCCAGCCCTGACTGGGAACTGTCCCAAAACACTATCAATCCTTTATCTACCTTAAATCTACTCCCATTAAGTTTACAATTATTTACAAATTACTCCCGCCAGCCCAAACTAACCATTTATTAATCTTACAATTAATTTTACACAAAAATCTATGTTAACATCAATAGTGTTCCGTGACCAGATATTTTGTCTCAGAATATAAATAGCATTAAATTTACAAAAGCTTAACATACCTACTTCTATGGACTAGGAATTTATAAGGTAACCTTCAAGAGACCAAAAATTTGGTAAATTCTAACGGTAAATGTCAAAGTAAAGTGCCAAAATGTCAAAGACTTGTCAAATTCAACTTATGACACTTTAATTTGACAACACATCAATTATTATTACATTACAAGTATTTGCCCTAAATTATTATTTTGATATTAGGGCAATCTATTCTATGTTAACCTAACAACTAGTTTTAAAAATAATGTTTAAAAATCACGCAATATTCTATGTAGTAACCAAACTAATAGAAAATTGCATTAACTTTATAAACATCAGATTAAGTTTGCTTAGAATTAAAAGGTTAACAACGCCTAACATCAAACTAAAACAGGCTTTTTACAACTTGAGTTAGACATAGGTTTATAAATAGTGTTTAGGTAACTGATTTTAAGCTAGGAAGTTGGGATAGGATTAGGTATTATGTTTAATGATTTTACAGTATTTTTTATTTAATTAATGTTATTAATACAGTTTTATTATGTAGGTACAGTCAGCGCTAGATACACTGAGGCTGAAGTCTATAAAACTGTACTTACTGATTTTACTCGGACTTTGCTTTGTAATTAGGTACTTTCACGACTTTTAGACTTTGTTTATCGACTTCGTCGATCTTAGCATATCCTCAGCACAATTTCAGCGTGTTATGACTATAAAGTCCAAATCAAAATATAAGCTAAGCATATTAAGCTTAGTGAAGTTTAAGTAAAGTCTGGTCTAAGTCAAAGTACGCACTATAGATCTCAGCCTAAAACAACTATGTCAAAATAGAGCGACACATCTCGGATATTGGATTAATGTTAACGACAATAGTGTAGGCATCGATGTCTATAGATATGCTTAGTGAACTCAAAAAGTGAGACGTGTCAGGTACTCCATTTTCAGAAAAATGGAGTGGTTGATAACCAGTAAAATGCCGTTTACAAACATAATTATTAATTTGTGTATTGAATAAAAAATTTATAATAACAGTTGCAATTCCATTAGTGCATGTATCGCTGTTCTATTTAAATATAATTCGAACATTGTTGAATTTAGAATTTGACGTTTTCAAAAAATACGTCTCATTTTTTTAGCTTCCCTTTGTATGACAGAGCGTATCTATAGACATCGATGAGTGTAGGTATCTGACGCTGACTGTACCTTATAGTGAAACAGGACATATCCTTATCTCGATTCTAGTAATTACGATGGAAGAAGCTAGCTTGCCTAATTTTGCAATTAAGGTATAGATAACGCCTGTCGTTTAAATATAACATCAATTTATAATGTACTTTAACATTAATTAAATTAGGTATCTACTGCTTCTATACATTTTGTTGTATGCCATACAATTTCATTTTTGATGTATGAGATTTCTTACCTTTAGCACGGCAATGTTTCAAACAGTTGTATTTACAAATTCCAGTAATAAAATGTCAAAGTAATAGGATTAATAAGTCTTTGCTGAGATTAATATTGTCATAACATAAATCATTGTTTCCACTAAATATGACAGCCTATTAGCGTAAAAAAACTAATAGATATGTGTATTGATGCAGTCGAGTTTGTATGAGATGTCAAATTCAAGTCCCGGATGTTAAATTACGACTCCATTGTCAAGTAATGACAATGACTTGAGGTTTGATTTAAATGCTCACCAAAATAATTTTCCACCACCAAAAATTGCCCCCAAAATGTAATTATATATTATGCTCATCATGTAACTATTGTTTTACTAAAAATGTAAATAAAAATTAAAGTTAAAAATACTAAAAGAATTCCTTCAGTCAAACACGAAATTTAGAACGTTTCAAAAGATGGTTTAAAGCAAGTCTTGTAAAACTCAGGTTTTAAGATAGCCACATCTCTTTTTGTCATATGACGTTAGAAAGTGACGGATATATTTAAAACTTCGGTTTTTACTAGACTTGGTTTAAACCATCTTCTGTTATAATGGGGGGGTTAAGGTGCGGCTGGGGTGACCCTTGGGCCACCCCTAAGCTGCGAACATGTAATTATACATACAAAAAAGTTATACCTACCTAGTTATAAGATATTTTGTCATCGCAATTTGGTGAGCATTTATCAGTTTTGGCAACAAATTTTTGGTAGTAAAATAGGTCCATTTATTCTGGTAAGCGTTTAAACACAAGCCAATATTCGTTTGTTAGCAAAACTATGACGGCTGTAGTTATAAGTTTCTCACTCAACTTGCAGGTATTGTATCGTTTTAACGAGTATACGTATTATGTCCACGATTTATCAGTTGTCTATGACTGATTCCTCGGAATGGGAGCATAGATAAATATTTAAGATGAGATTACTCAATTTTTAAATGTCTTTTCTGTGGAAGTAAAATGTCCTTTCTGTGGAAGTAAATTTCCTTTCCGTGGCTATTTACAATTTCCACCCCTTGTTTCCACCTGCCAAACGTGGTTATTATGGCGCTACCCCTCAACATTGCTTGTGTAGGAGTTCCATGTTCAGCAGGCAACAGCCGTTTTTACAAGCTATTACTTAACTTCACCTGCTTATGGGCTATAAACTGTCTATCAATGCATTATATGGACAAAAATTCACTCAGTTAAAACGATACGGAAGCGATGAGATCGTCAAGTATGGTAGCGGCAAGCGGGTGCTACGGCGTCGCGTCGCTGGTTGTCGCGGGCTCGACCGGCGTCCCGACCTGTGGCCCGACTGGCGGCCCAACCTGTGGCTCGACTGGTGGCTCGACCGGCGGCTCGACTGGTGGCTCGACCTGCTCGCTCGGCGGCGCGTCGCACTCCTCATCCGGCGGGGGCGGATCCTCTGGAAATATTGAAGAATTCTTCCAATATAGGACTAACTAACTAAGAAGAAATTTGATGTAAGTACCTATCATGCAGAAGTAGGAGGATTGAAAGTTGTGGAGTCTTTTATGTAAAAGTTGGCTATCAAGCCCAATAAAGGCACCACGGTGACTTGATAACTGTTCTATCAAGATCAAAGAACTATGTATACCTCCTGGGAGTTAACTTTCAACCCATCAGCCAGCATGACAAAGTGCCAGTCATCTCAAATTGACAGCCTTTATTGAGAAGCGGAGGGGAGCCATGCCAAGAACTGTTACAAACCATCGGAGTGCGACAGGTGGAGTCCCGTTCAGGAGCCCCTGCGGCCGGTGAGCGAGCCCACGAGAGACTTGAGCGCGGCGCCGAGCGAGCCGCGCGCCTGCTCGGCGCCGCACGCGCCCGCGCTCGGCAACGAGCCCGACCCGCCGTGTGCGTCCAGGCATTTCTGGTAGCGCAGCTGGAAGAGACAGACAAAATGTGAACAACTGATATTCAATTATCTAAATCAAGTCAAGACAAAAGTCATTACAGGTAAGGCAGATTTATAGCTAAGAATTGGAAAGTTCTCTTTTCGTGCAAGTCGTATGAGATGACCAGATTTAAAAGAAAGAACCTCCACGATTGATGATTCCTGAGATCGTCTGATGAATTCAGAGCAGCCAGCCTTGCTACCACCATTACTGCCTCGTTAATCTTTCAATTGCAAAAACATGATTTTAAAGATATTACCTATTTTCTTTATATGGTGGTAATGGCATTGTTGTCTAAAACAATAGATACGTCTTAACGATCTCTGACCTCTGCAAAGTGTAAAAAGTTAAGAAGACTTCTGGAAAAAGACAAATTCATTTTTGAAAGTGCCTGCAAAGGCCCATGTGAAATAAAAACCTTTGACTTTGACTTCATCACGCTAGGCAAAGAAAGCTTTTTTTAAGAATAATCTTCAATGCTTCGGACAACTACCTACCTACATGTTCGTCTAGCACATCCTAGGCTGACTGCCTCGATACCACCACTGCTGACTGGCTAATCATTCCACTATGGCATGAGCGATTCTGATATGATAGCTCGAAAGCCGGACGCGTCAAAAGGAGAATGTGTTAAAACTGGTAGGTAGGTACCTTGCAAGCAGCCTCGATGGTCTTGCAGAGCGCGCCGGAGGAGGGCTCGGCGTGGAAGGCGTGCGCCACGAACAGGTCCTGCGCCGTGTGCACGATGAAGGCGCAGCGCCGCACGTCGCGCCCGATGCCCAGGAACGACAGGTAGCGCACGCGGCACTCTACTATCGGGGTCGTCTCCTGAAATGGGTTAGGGTTAGACAGCTCATTTAGTATTTATTCGTTCAGTGATATCATCCTCTGGACCTTATCACATTTTATGTGTCGCAATATGTTTTGATCATTCATTTTTATCGTAATCGAGGTATAAAATACGTGAAAAGAAATCTTTGAATTATCCCTTTTTAAGCATATTGCGCGCACAGATGTGAGATTTGGCATAAGTTTAAATGGAGAAGGAGTAGATACCTACAGAAAGCTAAAATGTAGATATATAATTTAAATACCTATTACGGTCGAATTTCGACCACTGAGCGAACACTAGTAATGATGTTGATTGAAAAATGTGTGAAAATAACATTATAAATGATTCTAAACTGACAAGGTTGGTTTACAGAAAGAATCACCGTAAGAAAATCATTATATTTAGCTTATATTTGGATTTCAATGGTCGCCTTGGATTTGGTTGCCTACAACTTATCTTATGGTGTTGTGTGTTATCTTGTCTTGTTGATCTCAAAGAATGACGAAGTTAGTACCTAGGTACCGACCTATCTATGGCCCTAGAGTAAGGCGTTCTGCGCGCCGATCAGCCCGCTCCGCGTTCTTCACCAATCGGAGCACCGAACGCGGTGGCCGCCTCTGTAACCGATAGAGCTACTCACCCCCTCGTCAGTGATGGTGATCATGGAGGGCGCGACGGCGACGGCCACGGGGCGCCAGGCGGAGGGCGGGCGCGCGGCGGCGAGGCGTTCGAGCGCGTCGTTGAGCACGCGCATGCCGGCCGCGCGCGCCACCAGCGCACTGCCCAGGTACAGCGCGCGCACCGTCTTGCGCGGCTCCTCCATCGGCGTCGGGAACGCGCAGCCCACTGGGGAACCCGGGAGGTTATAACAAACTTCAAAATTTCTTATTTGAGGTCTGTACGAGTTCTTAGCTTAAATTGGCGGAGAATATTTGATTTGTTTGTTTGTTGATTCAGATTCATTCCAAACTATAAATAGGTCTGTGTCAATCTACTTTTTAATCCCCGACCAAAAAGAGGGGTGATCGGATGAATCGATTTTGATTAAACATTTTCGTTTGAAAGGTGTCTTAAAGGAGAGTGTTCTAAGCTATGCTTCATGAAAATCTGTACAGCCATTCAAAAGTTACAGCTCTTTTTCTAGTTAAAGTCGGGGGTTTTTGACGGTTAGGTTAATAGTATCCACAATATTTAATTATGATAGATACACTTACCAGAAAGCGGTCTTGGACGCCGAGTAGCCGGTAAATCTGTGGGACGTGGCGGTGGCTGCAAGGAGCGTTCTATCATGATGCGCTTGCAAATATCTCGCAGAGCGTTAGCGATGCTGCGCGCGGGCGCTTCGCAGCGGAACACGTGGCACATGTGCTTGCGCGTCGCGCGGTCCCGAGCCACGTATGCGAAATCCCTGAACAAATAGCAGTGTTCTAGAAGTCTGCAAACGCTAGGAATCGTTGTGTGCGCAGATCCAGAGTTCTAAAATTCTGTTACGTTCTAGATTCAGTTTACTGTCAGCTTGATTATAAGGTTTTTGCAGGGCCTAATTGTATATCGCGGTCAAATACGACATTCCTCATTGTCATTTTAAAAGTTAGGTGATGCCTTGATGTTGGTTCTGAGAGTGCTAGTCCTCATCTGTTATATCAACACTGGCCTTTTGAGATATCTGGGCTGGTTAGAGGATATTCTAATGGAGTTCTTTAAGACTCGTTTAGAGAAGTACTCGGTGGAGATGTAGATATACGTAATGGTTTGGGACTCATTATACACTGGGAAAAAGATTTTTATAAGTTCTGGTGTAGATATTAAATTTTATTTACAGCATCTAAGTGAAATGTCGTCATAAAAGACGGTTTTAATTGAACTGCGTGAATTCTTTAAAGCCATAACAGCAAGTGAACTTTAAAAAGCATACATTTACATAAACACTAGAAAAATAAAGTAAAGGCTCTCCTAATGTTGCAAAACAGTTACGAGTACCTGCCTAATAATAAAACTGACATGATTGAACTCTACTGAAGAAAATACGAATACAAAACGAGAAGTTTAAATAAAAAAAAAACAATTTAGGTACAACCACGCCTAATAAACCTAAATGTTCTAAAGAAAACCTGAAAATCTCGAGGGTATTTACCTTTCACTATTCCAAGAATGCAAACACAAAAAACAGATTAGATTTAGTCCAATATCTACCAGTTCGTGTATTAAACAAGAAGAGTCGACACTTACCGTCCGTTGTCCCTGCCCACACCCCACACGCGGATGGTGTGGATTGGCTGTGTGTGTAAGGTATTCAGGCTTTCTGGGTCAATCAGCTTTAAGGCCCCATCGTCCAAGTCCATGAAGAGGTCTTTGCCCTGTGGTTAGGTTGGAAATTAGAGATCTCATAGATCATGCTGTAAAGCTACGGTTTCATATGAGAGCAGTACTTTAGCGGCCATCAATTTGTGATGAGGCTGACATAAAGATTGACTATGGTAAACCTTTATCTAAAGGCAAAGGAGGCATCTCCCATGGGCCCATGGTTGCTAGCCCCTAGGCTCCGAGGTCAGGAAACAAAAAAAAAAGGTTTATTGGAAAAGGGGGGAGGGATAGTTCTCCTTCCTTTTCAATGAATTTTGTATTTGAAGATCACAAAAAGGTACCTAGCTCTAAATATGTCGTGGTAAAGTTAGAAATAAACGTCAAGATAATTCATTATGTATTCTAAAGAGGATTGAGAGTGTAACAGGAATACCGCATACTGTCAATGAATCAGAAGAAACAGAAGACCTGCAATAACTCACATCACCCCAGCGCCCGACTTGGTCGAGCAGATCGTTGCGTCCCAGACTTAAGTCGACGATGCACTTGTTGACGGCCCGGCTGGACCTCTCTGGAGTGAGGTCAGACTCAGAGATCTCCACCCATCCGAGGGAGCGGACGAAGAATCTGACGGCGCGTCCATTGTCTGGCTCTGGACGGGCTGGGAAACTACGGCGTCTGGGAAGGAAGAGAACAATCATTAGATTGCCTGTCTGTATTTACCTGAAAATAGCGTGGATATCTAGTGCGTCCCTGGATAATGAGCACAAACAAAAATTTATGAAATCAGACCAAAGTTTATCGACAAAAACAATGGAAAAAGAGATGAATTAATTATTTTACTCCTACAATTTCCGGAAGATACAACGTGTAACAAAAGACCGAAATAATACTGAAGGACATGTATATCAAGTAAAGAAGCACTTTTATTTTATTTTATTTTTTTAGCGTGGTAAAATCATCAAATAAGTCCTCCCACCCCGGGCAGGGCGGGAGGGACTGTCAGACTTGTACTGACTAAAATCCACGGTGTTCCTTCAATAGCCCTTTACGTTCCGGGGTCACGGTAATGAGATAAGTCCCGCGACCCCGGCAGGCTTCGGCCCTCTACCCTGTCGAGTAAAGAAGCACTAGTAAAAATATTGAATACAACGGAGATTATTATTTTTAGGGCTGTGTTAAATGTTTTTGGTGAAAACTATCACTGTGATTTACTCAGCTACTGTTAGGGGTTCCATTTGATTCCAAGCCCCAAGCATTGTTTATAGGGTACCTCATAAGCCCTTAAAGTATTATTTGGGGCTTTTGTTACAAGTCGTAGACGAAATTAATTCACAAAATAACGATTTTGATTTGATTTGAATCGATTCACTTCGAAAATATTACTTACTTGTACGACATCTCCTCTTTCCGTTTCCTCTCGGCCTCCTGCCCCTCATGGTCCAAGGCTGAGCTGGTGGTACTCCTGGTAACGGAGCTGGTCATCACGCTGCCCTCATACTTGCTGACCTCGGACAGGTTCGAGCAGTCTCGGACCATGGATATGCGGGACTCCTTGGCCTCTACGGGCGGCATCTTGGGGATCTCTCTCTGGATCGTCCCGCTTTTTATGTGCCAGTAGTAGGGGCCGTCGTTGTCTGGGGATCGGGGTAAGATATTAGTGGACTAGATAAATTTTCATAGATCCGTTACCGTTAAATTCGAAATCAATAAATAACCTTGGAGTAACTAGATACGAAGTTACCACGATAATTACTGGTTCCAGTGTAGTTAGAATGTATATTGACTGATTTGCTCAATAAGAATACGATATCATCTTTCGGATTTCCAATTATTCAAAATTTATTAATTTTATACTCGAAATCAACTTAGGATGTGTTCAAAAACCAACTGGGCGATTTAAAATCAAATCGACGCAGACGGTTGAAAGGCTATTTGTACTAAGCGACATTTTTTTTTTTTCGAATAACTATTCTTTATTAGGTATGTATGTAAAGATAAGATTTTCGAAAATATAAGAAATGTCACTTTGATAGAATTTGTAGTAAGAGACATTTTTTTAAAGATTTTTTTTTTTTTATTCAAATTTTTTTTTTTCGATAAACGTATCCTTACCTTTTTATTTTACCTGTAAGATTAAAAAATTGTCGCTTAAAATATGTAATGTAGCCTTTCAACCATCGATATTATAAGTATTATGATTTTGGCGCCCCCTGAAACTGTCGCCTGGTACAGGTGCCCCGCCCTAGATCCGGAGCTGAATCCTTTAAAGCAGGTACCTATCCTGTTTAATTATACACCTGTACAATATGATTTCGGGTTTTTACATTAGGTAACAGAATCACAGAATATACAATGTAGGTAATAAAGAAATCACAGTTGTAGTTAGGTCAAGAATGTAGACATACCAACTTTACCTTGAATTTAGCGTCGGTCTACTTTGTAAGGAATCGTAAACTAGTATGTTAACATGGCAACCATCTTACCGTTAACAACGGATTAACAGCTATTCCGTACAAAGTAACAAAACAAGCTTCGACATGCAACATAATAATTATATTATCTATGTTGTGCTGCGTCGGTACAGTCTCCATACCTGACACACGATTTCTCAAAGGCTAATCAAAGCACACCAGACATCAAATCTCATGATTGTTCTTATGAAACTATTCTATACATAACTTATAACTATTTTATGTTGTCCTTTAGAATGCCAATGACGCGACGCGACGTCTATATGTCGCAGGCAATTTGTATGATTCCGCTTTTCACAAACGGCGTCGTCCGTATAATAACGCAAACAGTTATGAAATATGCCGAAGGCAAAATGTAAATTGTCTTGTCACTATAAATAATATGCCACAACATTTGATGGACAATTCAAATGTTATTTATAAAATAGCTGATAGTTCCCAACGATCTGTAGACTAATTCATGAAACTAAAGAAGTGCAGTTGCCGCGCAGTTGCAGTAAAATTTTGATTATAACAACACATTTGGTATTCTATTAGCTTCAGTGAGATACGCTCGCGTCAAGTTCGAGCGTCACTGCAATATGATCGGTGCGTCATAAAATTACGTGAATTAGCCCTCTGCTCGAAGTGTTCTAATCAAGAAACTGCGACCAACTTGGATCAAGCATCGGATGCTGTGGCACCACTCGCTTCGCTCACTCAGCTTGCGCGTGTTTTATCGCAGTTCTAACCTAACTGATCTGCTCGAGGTGCCCTAATCTAGTAACTGCGACCAATTTTTTTTACATTTTGCCTTTTTTATTAATATTATTTTAAGTTTACCGTCTAAGCTACACAGTGTAAAATGCTAAAAACATACCTAATCATTGAGCTTAATATCTATCTACAAACTAATTCAAATACCTACAAATCTCCAAAACACATACATATCCTACGTATACCTTCGTGTTTCTCCCATCCGGGCGGCAACTGGGGCTCTTTCTTGGGCCTCAACTTGACGGGTATCGCGTACAGGTCATCGTTGGGGCCCTCGGCGGAGTGGGGCACTGGCGCCGAGTGACTCTTCTCCGAGTCCTCACGGTCAGCTCGCTCTTTCTCTGGTGGTGGAGACTCTTCACCTCCATTTTGGGGCGGTGTGATTAACCCGCTCTTGTCGCTGGGGGAGAAAGAAAAATTGTTGTTTATATCATGGAAAGTTTATGATCCCGTAATTCCAGAAATTATTCGTGTTGATTGTGGGTTGTTGAGACTCGATCATTTTTGGTTTGGTAGGTAAAGCTAGCACTAACATTTTTACCGATGCAAGTCTCGTAATATTAATACCTAATCAGGAAAATAGCATGAACATTGAATTAGATATAATTATTAATTTGCTTAAAACCGCATACAGCACTAATATGAGTTTCAAGATCACACAGAAATCTTATTCAATGTAAAGCCGCTACTCCACATCGGCGCACGCGCATGCAAACACGAACATTACGTGCTGCCTCAGACGTAATCACTTTTAATTTGAAATCTTTTATAATTGAAATGCACATCGAACCTTTGATTCAAGTAATGCATGCCCTATGGCCATCTTCTTGTTGATTTTTATCCCAAATTAGAAGCAAAAAAAATACCTACATTTTATTTTTACACTAATAAAGACACTAAACAAAAAATATACGTTTTGTGACTTCATCGTAAAAACTCCATAATAATATATCAAAGACGATAAAATGACAAAATTCACAATAAATGATTCTTTTTAAAACAGGCAACCAATTATTCTTTTACACCACTATGCAGGACTCAGGTGTAAAATAATATTATTGTTGAAAGGTCATGGCCAGTACGAATTTGAGTAACATTACTTTAAGCTTAAAATAAAACGTTCATGATACATGATGATTTTATAAAAAAGCGATGGTAAGCCTCCTGACATGACGGTTTTTTAAATAGCAAAGTCATGAGCGCTACGTATCCGTTCGCCGCTGTGAAGTGCCGACTCAACACGCCTTATATGCCATATCCTTCATAATATCAAGTAGCTCTAGTTCAGGTTAATGTGGCACATTGTTTACGAGTTAATAAAAACAAAACAAAGCGGTTTACGTGACTAGCGCTGTGTGCGTCACTGGTTTTATATGAATCACTGTTGGCTAAGATTTGGTGATGAGAGACGCGATAAATTAACCATTTTGTATTGACATTTTTGAATAATGTGATGCTCTTTTTCTCACATACCTACGGGTTATTTTTTATATAGTGCGCATTTGTAGAGTGATTTAGTCTCTGTTCCTAAATTCCTAATATTTATAGTTACACTTTAAAACAAAATGAAAATTCAGCTTAGTGTGGGGGACTCGCATCATTTAGTAGCGCAAACCATACAAAATCAAATGTTTATTTTGTTTCGGAGTGAATTTTAGTACGGAACTGGAACGGACACTGAATCACTCTGTAACAACTTTTGCGCATTACCTACATAAAAAAATATCCTGAAGAGATTGCCTGCGCATCTTAAAGAGTAGATACTGCGTGTAATCTGGCAGCTAACTAGATCATTGCTCATTATCTCCCTAAGATGTCTGTCTCACTCGTTGGAGCTACAGTTGAGGTCCATTTTGAGTCAACAGGCCTTCATAAGCTCCAAATGACGTACCCACAATTTTTTTTCTAAGAGTAAACGGTACTCTTGCACGTTAATCGCTACAGTTTCCACCATGTTCTCGCCCGAACCACAAGGCCGCCGGCGAGCAGTCGGCACGAACAATTACCAATCATATTTACCCGACCGCGCAACAACTGTGTTTATGTTAAATTAGTACTGTATTTAACTAGCTGCTACTGTGTGGTGGAGATGTTAGAGTAATTCAAAGTTGGTAACCGAAGCCCGTATAGTAAATTAGTGGTAATTTACATTGATGTATGATGTTTTGTGGTTTTTTTAAACCCCGACAAAAAATAGGGGTGTTATCTGTGTCTCGGTCTGCGGCATTGTAGCTCCAAAACGGATGTCGCGATTTCAATGCAGTTTTATTAAATTGAAAGCTAGTTTAATCGGGAATGATCTTTGTTAGTTTCATGAAAATCTGTTGAGCCGTTCAAAAGTTACAGCTCTTTTTCTAGTTGGAGTCGAGGGCTTTTAATTTATTTAGATATAGACGTAGCAGTGATATCCTAGCGGTGGAACGCTCGCCTTCCATGCAGGAGGATCTGAGTTCAAACCCTACCTACACCTCTGACTTTTCGGATTCATGTGTGGATTAGAATTTGATTATCACTTGCGATAACGGAGAAGGAAAACATCGTGAGGAAACCTGCACATCTGAGAGGGCCTCATAAAGTTCTCGATGGTGTGGTGTGTTTATTTATTTTGTATGTAAGTGTAATAAAAAATTATGCATAATTATTATTTATCTGTTTATATTAATATGTATGCTACACCGCAAACTGCCCTTTTTCTATTTCTTCCGAGTCATGTCCATCCAAAGGTTGTCTGGAAGACATCGCTTTTAGCGATAAGACCGCCCATTGTACATGTATATGTTACGGCTAATACCCGAAGTGCGGCTACACCTAGTTTTAGCCGGTTAGAACTAGGTGTAGCCACTTACTCTTGGTTAAACCTAGTACGAGCCGACTGTTTTCGGGTAAAACTAGGTCTAGCCTTCATCATGCCGGCTACAACTAGGTCCAGCCATTCCCTGTTGGATAAAACTAGGTCTATCCGATATCATTCCGGCTAGAACTAGGTCCAGACAATCCCTGTTGGATAAAACTTAGATGCGTGTCCCGCCAAGCCTTCCGCCCCGCGTCACACTCATGACTCACAGCATCTGCAGCAGCGGCGCGGGGTGGAGGGCATAGCGAGGCACGCGCCTCTGCAGGTTGTGAGCGCCAGGTGCTGCTGATCTACTGCAGGTCTACTAGCGAGTGTGACTCACAGCGCCTGCAGCAGCAGCGCGTGTCTTAGTTTTATCTAACAGGGATTGGCTGTACATAGTGTACATAGTTGTAGCCGGCATGCTATCAGCAGAGCTTTTTTAGATATTAAAAAAACATCCAATAAAAAGAAACGTAGAGAGTTTTTTTATTCTTACAAATCACATTGTAATAATTAACATTCAATTCATAGCCATTCTGAATTCGAACGTATGAGTGCGCAAAAACAAGAAAGTACGTCTGTTTTGTACAACGGCACAACGCGTACTAAACTCAAAGCGCAAGGGCAAACGCGGGTGTACGGGAGGCGGGGCGGCAGGGGCGCGCGAGCGCGACGCGTCTCGCGTGAGCCAGGCGCCTGTTACTTGTTTCAACTTGTTTGCGTCTAGTTTTATCCAACAGGGAATGGCTGGACCTAGTTGTAGCCGGCATGATGAAGGCTAGACCTAGTTTTACCCGAAAACAGTCGGCTCGTACTAGGTTTAACCAAGAGTAAGTGGCTACACCTAGTTCTAACCGGCTAAAACTAGGTGTAGCCGCACTTCGGGTATTAGCCGTAACATATATACTTATGATAATGTTTTTTTTTGTATTTCTGGTGTACAATAAAGTTTATTGTATTGTATTGTAGTCCGCCAACCCTCACTAGGCCAGCGTGGTGGACTAAGGCTTAACCGTTCTCATTCTCAGAAGAGGCCCGTGCCCAGCAGTGGGTCAGTAATGGGCTAGATTAATATTTTTTAGACACATAAGATTTATTATTATTATGACAAATTTTTGTATGGCCATACATGTATCTCTTTTCTCAAATTTTTGTATGGCCATACATTATCTCTTTCCTTAAATTTAACACCATGTAAGTACATTTCTAGAGTTCACTCATTTTTTACTAAATAAATACACTTACTTATCTTAGCTTATCTAAGATTGTTGCCGGGATGTGATCAGTGTACGAGACAATCTATATCTATATATTAATACGTGAAGAAAACACTTTGTACCCCTTTTTAAGAATATTTCGCGCACGGAGAAGTGTGAGATTTGGCATAGTAAAGTTTATATGGAGAAGAAGTGCAGAACGATAAAATTACGGTCGAATTTCGACCACAGGGCGATCACTAGTAGTGATGATCTAAGTAGATAAAGTAAAAACGCACCTCAAATAAAAATATCTCCTCTTCCTGGCGAGCATTTTAGTTTTTACTTATTGACCCAACTGTTTTCGTTAGTAAACCGGACTTATAACCATTAAACACGGCTACTTCGTGAAACAATGATACCAAAACTGAGCGCGCACGTTTTTCAGAATATGATTGTAATAAAAACGCAACTAACAATAATCAAGTTGTGTTACGACGTAACGTGAACTGATTATTAGCAATTAGTTGTAATCGGGTTTCAGTTGTTACGAAATCGCTGTTGCAGTGATTCGATAAACAACTTGACTGCAATTATAATATTTGTAGAGTTGATCAGTCACTAAAATTTGAAAAAATCTGTGAATTCGAATAACAATATCTATCTAATTATATAAAAATGGGTCTTTGTTTGTTGGATTGTCCTCTATGCTCTATTATCCGATTATGATGAAGTTTTGATGAGATGGACAACGCATATCCCCGTATTTGCTGATAAAAAGAAGCATTTCAAGGGATAACTAACTAAAAATACTGCGAATAAAATCTTAACATTTTTAAATAGCAAGACGCAATATTCTTTACACTGAGGGGTCAAAAATCACATACAATCCATGGTATCACTTTTCGGTACGGTGTTACTTCACCCCGTATTTAAACCGGATATTAAACGGCAACACGTTGATTAGTAGTCACGGTCACGTGAAAGAAATCTGTTTTCCATCGCTCCATGTAATATGTCAAACTTGTGATGAGCACAGAAACCTAACAACAAGATCATGTCGCGACAATTAATTTAGGTAACTTTTTATGGCTTCATATTATTCAGTTGTAATTGTAATGGTATTGAAGTCTAGGTCAAGCACTCATTTGTAAGTGCGCCAAAAGTTACATTGATTTAAGTACGTGATATTGCATTTTTGTAGTGCTATAAGGTCCAATCGAGATTTCGGCCTCAGTCTCGGTCTCGTTTCGTCCCGTTCTTGGCAAAAAATTGGGTGAATGTCCGCCGTGCCCGAGACTACAAAGACACAAATACAATTTTAAAGGATAACCTTAGATTATAGATATAACGTTGAATAATTATTTTTATTTTTAGTTATTTAAACATTTTTTACGAAACTGATGTCTTTTTGTGGTATTTTCTCGATTTTTTAAATATTTTCTCCCAAAATTTTCCCTGGAGAAACCATTTTTTTCCATTCTGTCTCCTTGACAGAAGATAAACCGAAAAATCGAGAGAGAAAACGTTACAGAGATGGTTTTGTCTCCAATTTACTCTCTCCCCTATTCTGCCAGCACTGCTGGTAGAGGGCGCCAGACCAAAAACCTTTTTAAAAAATTCAGATGTAAAAAGCTAGAATCTTTTATCGTATTTTTCTTTTCTTTTTCTAATCTTTTTCGATTCTATTTTCGTTCGCACATCGCTCTACAGCCAGACAGGATGTAATTAGATTGTTTCTGACTCAACTGTCTGTCCTCTCACGCGTATCACAAAAAGATAGACTAACAGAAGTACTCTTCAAGGTCACGTTGAGAAAGCCGATAGAAAACACAGGTTTAATTGAATATCTATAGCTGTTCTATCGATTCTCAGTATCTTAGAGTTATCATAATGTCATTACTCCCCTACTACTCATGTCATTACTCGCCTACTAGTGTCATTATCATCATTCTCCTGCCCTTATCCCATTTTATTTGTGGTCGGCGCAATTTGTCTTTTTCTTCCATTCATCTCTATCAGACGTCATTTCCAGATTTACTTCCTTCACATTCATGTCATGTTTCACACAGTCCATCCATCTTTTCTTTGGTCTGGCCCTACTCTGATAGCCATCCACATTCATACTTACAACTACTAACTACTAATGTATGAAGAGAAAAACTTTAATGTTTATCTATAATAATATAATAAAGAGGTGTGTTTATATTGTAGGGGGTAATCTATGTAACTACAGAACCGATTCTAAAAATTATCTCACTGATAGAAAGCTGTTTTGTTAACTTTGCGTATCCAGAATAAATGTTTTTGTTTCGATAAGATGTTCTCTACTCTAAACGGACGTAAGGTCTCCACCATGTAACTTGACTTGATTTAGTTCAACGGAAATTAATCGCAAAATTTTCAGTTTAATAAAAATTACCTTGTTTTTGTTACTGGCGATGCAGCCTCATCTTCAACTCTGAAAATGAAGGGAAAAATATACGTTAATTTCATTAAAATCCAATTAGCATTTTTCATTAACAAAACGCCGTGGATTTTAATAATTCTTTGTGTTTATAAAGAAAGTGCTGACCCCGATTTAAATAGAACGAATGAATATTCATAATTATTTACCTAGTGTTAATTATTTTTTTGTTGATGCTCTACTTTGTTATGTGAATTTATAGTAGGTACAGATCTTTATCGGTTTAGGTAAAAAAATTACCCATCGTGAAATTAAGACTCCCATTTCATGATCGTAAAAAAAATACAAGGTGGCTCAAAGTTTAGTCTCTCACGATCGAATTGAAGTTTACTAGTGGTCGTCCAGTGGTCGAAATTCGACCGTAATTTTAGCTTTCTGCACTCCTTCTCCACTATAAATTTTAACTATGCCAAATCTCACACTCCTCCGTGCGCGCAATATTCTTAAAAGGTACAAAGTTTTTTTTTCACGTATAATTATAGATTACCAGAGTCGATGTTCATTACCATTTCGTTACGCGGTAGACCCGCAGATACGGCAGAATATCTCCATTTTAAATAATGCGAGTGCGACAGGCCATTACGTTAGCTTTGGAATTACAATACCTTCCTCCTCTAAAGCCTTAGTCGGCACAAACAGTTTGAAAAACTGTAGCGACTCCTATCACCACATAGAATAACTACTTAGATAGGCAGCAAAGCTAACTGCAGTGGCGCGAAAATATTATGAATTCAACAATTCAACCAATCAGATTACGAGGCCTGCATCGCGCAAGGAAAAAGATAATCGTATCTAACACATAATTATACAACTGTCCGACATCAACCGTCGGGCTTCGGCCCGCCAGGCAATATCACCTCGCCTGGTCGGAGGATCCTCCCTTTTCAATGGAGGAACACCATTCCTCGTTCCTCCACACAACCAAAATCAATCTTTCATTCCAAATCCCCGTTTTCTCAACAAAAACACACCTACCCTTTCAATTTAAAAACAAAACATTATCCAATCGCGAACTCTACGGCCAAGTTATATTTATTCTTTAAAACTCAAGCGATCTTATTGCGCCCTCATATTCTCAAACTTGCCAAGTTGCGGTGACTTGAAAACTTGGCTGTTAGCACTCAATCCGCGCCCCCTGCTTAAATTAGGTGGAAATAAATAGCCCATTGGAAACGTTAATGGTAGGAAGTTCCTGGCCGTCCTTTTTTACTGGCTCTTGTAAGTTTTGGTAATATCAGGGTTTTGAAGGCTGGAGATAGGACAGGACAAGTATCATTGAGTTTTGGAAGACATTTTTCCTTGTAATGCGTCTTTGCGGTTTTACGTCAGCATATTTTGACTAAGATGCGTCAATGGCGGACGAAGTTAAAATAATTAGAGTTCAATTCTACGATTGGAAAAAGGTATCTACAATACCATACAATAAATAATTGCCTGGAAGAAATTGCTACAAACACACACAACACACACCCAGACCCGAATCAACTTTCTGTAGATCATACAAATATTTGTTCCGTGCGAGGATCGAACCCGTGGCACGTAGCGCAGAAAGCTAATCGCTTATTCCACTGTGCTAACCGTGTCGTATTATAATATTACCCTTTGCATTTTACCCACAATACAGGAGAAAACAAGCAAAGGTTTTTATTTATTTAAAATGCTTCATGTACAATGTACAAAGGCGGTCTTAATGCCGTAGGCATTCTCTACCAGACAACCTTAGGGTGATGCAGATACAATGAAGGTAGATGCACCAAAAAACAAACTTAAATGAGAGGGTAGGTTAGGATTGTATTTCATCATTCAAAAACACTACTTTTGAAGGGTGGCGGACCCCTTGAATATCATGGAATACACCACAAATATTTTAAGCTAGATTTCCGTGGAATATACCATACCATTTGAACTAGACTGGAAACTGCTCGGAAGGAAGATAAACACGACAATGCATTAGGGACATAAAAACGAATGGTTCAAGACGCCCCCTCGAGAATTACAGCAAACGGTGTTGGTTTTGCATAGTGGACTGGCAGAACATGCGTTCAGAATATTATGGCGTCCATTTTACGAGTGTGTACACACATAGATATATTATTAATACATGAGAGATCGTAGATAGAGAACGTTGATGGCTGAACAGTGAACACGGATCCCCATAGACTGTAGTGGATAAATACAAGTAGTATTATATAATAACTAGCTTCCGCCAGTGGGTTCGCCCGCATGATATCTTTATAAATTATAGCCTGTTATTCAGTGATAATATAACATTCTGCTGGTGAAAGAATTTTTAAAATCAGTCCAGTAGTTTTTAAGTTTATCCATTACAAACAAACAAACATACAAAAAATCTAATCTTTTCTCTTTATAATATTAGTTTAGTATAGATAAGCACGTGTTTTACAATCCTTTCTTTTTTTAATGATTAGGTGAACACTACTTATTATGTCGCTAATCCAAGCAATCTGTTAGAATGGTTTATGATAGGTTTTAAGTTTAAAATCTGTTTGCGTGTGAATAATCTAATTAATTTATCTTTTTTTATTTACGTCTGGTAAAACTAACCATATTTTATTATATTAGATTACACTTAGTTTTATGGTAAAATTATTTTCGTTGGTCAAGGAAAGTGTATTCTGGGCTAGATTGCCGAAAAGAGAGATCCAAAAGGCCTGTAAAAAAATAAATATTTACAGCTATTCAAAACACTGGCTGGTATAACTACACGACACACTGCATCGCAACCGTAGATCACAAACATTTTAAATGTTAACAAGCTCATTTTAAATTCAGAACGACAATACTCCTACAAGACGACTATAATATAAACCATAATAAACTTGCACTTTGTGGAATAAAAGAGGATTTATTTTTTGAAGTATCTAAGTATTACCGTATCCATCTATAATTTTATCAAAAGGTGGATGCGAATGAAGAAAATGTTAATCATTCAAAAAAGGAGGTTCTATATTCCACACCTAAGATTTTTTTAAGTATGTTCACCGATTTCTCAGAAACGGCTTAACCAATTTGGATGGCTTAAACTGTATTCCTTAAGGTAGATCCTATTTGATTGTAGTGTGTATCTGTGTATCTGTCTGTGGCATCGTAGCTCCAAAACGGATGGACCGAACAGAAAATTTGACCTGATCCGTCTGATGGAAATAGTATATAAAAGATATCCAATATAATTTCACTTTCGTTAAAGAGTAACATAAATTTTATTTTACTAGGTCCATAACGGGTTGGCGTGAAGATATTTTAATTGGGTATATAACTGCATTCTGTACGATTTGATACACATTATTATTTGCCTTCATTGTTGTGGTGTCCTTGACGTTTGACGAACAATACAAGATCATTTCTCTTCGCGTTGCGCCATTTACTAAGTAGGTATACCTACCAATTAAGTAACTATGAATACTTATTCTGAAATTAGGTTTAATAACCTAACCGTCAAAAATCCTCGACTCCATCTATAAAAAGAGCTGTAACTTTTGAACGGCTGAACAGATTTTCATGAAACATACCTAAGATGATACCCGATTAAACTAGCTTTCTAGGTCTGTAATTCGCGTTGTAATCGGGTAATAAACACGATTTTTTTTTAAAGAAAAACATACTGTTGAATTGAGAACCTCCTCCTTTTTTTAAGTCGTTTAAAAACATAAGAAGCCATTACTCCACCACAACAAAATTTCTCTTAATGCCCCTGTCAGCAAAATCAACACGTTGAAAACCAAGAAAATTTTATAGAGAACCAACAGAAATTCCATTACGTCCCGATGGAACACTACGTGAGGCTCTCACTTCAATTTCAGGCCGAAATATTGAAGCCGAGAGCACGAGTCGTCGACTGTAAAAGACAAAAGCCTTTTCTACCATCGACGCGTTGGCAGGAACTTCAATCCAAGCAAGTGGTTTTTTAAAGGTTTTTTAGTGACGGGATGACGGTGGCGTTTGAACACGAGACAATGACTTGGTTTCCTTTGTCAGAAACTCTTTGATAGATAATAATACCTAGATAGATTTTGGTCTGTGCATGTCCAATGTTACATTGGGTGATCGTAAAAGATTAAGTATTGCTCTAATCACCATGCATGGTAGGCAGATTGTTGAAGAGGATACTTAGAGAATTCTGATCTTAGAAACCTTGTCAATTTTGAAGATCAGAGCACAAAAAATTTCATACTTGAAAAAAAAAGTAAAGGTACTGAAAAAACATAACAGGGTCATTCCATGGAAGATGACACCTGACAAGTAAAAAGTAAACTTGCTATATTCAATTACTTGTTAGGCTCAAAGTATAGTATAAGGATCATAGCTGATGGAACAATATGAATTATCATTAATAAAACTCTCAATATTTTTTTTTTTCTTAACTGAACATTGACACTCGACCCACAATTATGTGATGTTTATTTAAACGAAATTGGCAACTCTTTTTTGGCTATTTTGTTTAAAGCAATCATTCTAATGTATAATATTAGTATAGATACATTATTCATCTTGTGTTTGAAGCAGAAAAAATCAATATAAGTATAATATTTTTTAAATTATTGCTACTTGAAGTGATCAATGTCTTCTGTCCCACCCGTCCCATGAAAACATGCATTAGTTTAATTAAACCAAAAACTATAAAAGCTATGCATTAGCTACTTTCCAGAAGTAACAATTAACCTTATACCTAACCATTAAAATTACTTTTGACACCTAATTCAATTATTTAACCGAGTTATTAAGCTTTGAATTGCTGTCCCACCCGTCACTGGAAGAGTGTTAAAATTCTTAAAAGTTAAATAAAACCTTTTTTTAGTATATAATATACTAGAATCTGTATTTTAACCAGTTTGCAATATAAATAGCTTTTAATAAATTGAAACAACAATGTGTAAATGCTTTAATAATAACAAAAAAAATATGTTTAAGTCAGATTATCCTATTATTTACGTTATTTTTCTAACTGTGCAGTGTCATTATTTTAATTTATGTTTTAAGTTGCATGTTATGGATGAGAGACGTAAGTCTTGTTAAAAAATGATTTATAGCCCCATAAAAGAGGACAACTAATACGAAAAACCAAGGTCGAAAGAGAAATTCAAGTGAACAAGTATGAATTACAAAAGATATTTAACTAGAGATCTGTGGACAGACAGAAATGGGCTAAAATGAAGGTCTTGATTTGAAAAGAATAGCATTACAGTTAAAATAGCTTAGAAAAACTTCTACTCATTAGTTTTAGAGATATGGTGTACCAAGTTATCAATAAGTTGGCTGCATACCATATGTTCCTAGAAAACCGCACAAATAACTTTGTCAAAAATCTTTGTACTGAAATAAATTATGATTTTTCCATTTCTTTGATAACTATTATATTCAAACAATATTATAATGACTGCACAAGACGAGCATTTGCTTTTTCCGATACACATTTGGCAGTTTATTCATTGAATTGCTTACTCGTTCCACCGGTCACAAATCCATGTCCCACCCGTCACAATTTTAAAGGCTCATAAAAAAATATAGACTTGAATTTTTACATATTTCTTTCGAAATATTAATAGCAACATTATTCAACTATCGTACTAATCCAAAATAAAGGCTGAAATTGGCCTAGTTGATCTGAATTTCATTGACAAACACATGTATCTAATGATGGTAGGGATTTTCGTGTACCACCCGTTACAGTTAGAAATCAGTGATTTTAACTATCTT
Organism: Allophyes oxyacanthae; assembly: GCA_932294325.1. Lineage (NCBI taxonomy): Eukaryota > Metazoa > Arthropoda > Insecta > Lepidoptera > Noctuidae > Allophyes > Allophyes oxyacanthae. The sequence goes on from OW028629.1 coordinate 13,087,904, forward strand.
AAAGGCAAAAACTTAGCATTTTAACTGCACTATCATATGAAACAGTTATCTGGGAATACTATCACACACTACATTATGTAATATATACTTTGGTAACGCCTAGAAATATAAAAGTGTATCAAAAAATGGGTCAAAATGTCCCACCCGTCACTATGGAATGACCCAACAGCTAGAAATAAACAAGTTAGTGCTATTTACAACCGAGTACTTGGTTCGGATGGAGCCTGCAAAGTTAACATATCTACACTGAAATAACGTAACGGCTACAAAATAACTAAGTTATTGCTATATGACAAGTTTGAATAAACCTAGATCGGGCGGGTCGCTACCTAACATTCATATTCCGAAACATTTTCACTTGAACTTGTAATAAAAATATTTTAGAAATAGTTTATTTTTAGGCACTATTTATTGTATGGGAAATTTACTACTGTTCACTAAATGTAGGTACTCTTTTTTGTAAACGTTTTTTTTTTTTTATACAACCGAATAACTTGGTTCAAATAGGCTTGTAAAGTCGTTTTTTTCGTGAACCGTCAGCAAGAAAATTGATTTTTCTCAGAAATTATAAGAGGCTTATCAGCTTACCAACAGGGAGATTTTACCCAAAATAACCTAAAATATCGTAATAGCTGAAATTAAGAAAAATTAACTAAACTATTTAAAATATTCCTTCATATTCACCTTACACTGAACCATGAAGTATACTTACGGCAATCTATTTTTAGCAGATGACCACAATAAGATCAGTTTACACATAGTAGTGTGAAGGAATCTTGGTTCGATGCTATGAGTGGGTGGCGTGTATTTTTAGATGGCTCCAAGTAATCGGAGCTTGATAAGACTGCAGTGGCGAAGAGACCATACAACCCGATTCCCATCGGCTTCCCTTTAGGAATTGGTTAGTGCATAGACCAACGTAATATTATATTATTTATTCATACAACTGACAAAAAAAGGCTTGATAATCAATTAGGCTGAGCTCTTCCAGACATGACTATATACATATAGATTACAAGAGACGGTATGGATTTTTGTCTTGCAGCATTAATTGCAGCAATTTTAAGAGGGCATTTTTGGGACGGCTTCCCCTTTTAAAACTGTCACCCTTCGCCACTGGAACACTGACATTAATCTAGGATATAACGCAAACAAAGAGCACTGTAATGTTAGTAGATAAGAAACTTTTTCTAGTACTTAACTTGGGTAAGGTCAGTGTTCCCAACTTAGGGGTTTTGCCCCTAAATTTAGGGGGTAAATAAGTGGGCTGGGATTTTTTTAGGGGTATTTTTAGGGTATTTTTATTCTTGACTTTTACTGTGAAGTTTATAATGATTGTGACGCAGTTGGCTCTAAACTTTTTGAAAATGTTTGTTTTGTTTTTGTTTTGTTTGTATAATATTACAATTTATTTATTATTTTTACAGAGTATTTTTTTTTTGGGGGATTTTAGGGGTTTTTAAGTTTAGCTTTGGGGATAAATATTTGTGAGAGTTGGTAACACTGGGTAAGGTTGAAATGGTTTTCGATGCAAACAACATTGTTCTCGCTAATGCAATGGATCTATCGACCACTTGATGGTGATATGAAAGGCCATTTCTCTTTCTATGGGTTTTGTTTTGTTTGTTGTACAACTCTTTATTCTAATGCATGCAGAGTGTACCTGTAAGTGATTGTTACACTTTTGTCATGATACCAGTGTAAGCAATTGTTGGGGAACTAATAATAATAAATACTTAGCTCAAAGCTTCAATCCAAAAAATAATAAACAAAAAAATTGTTTAATTCAAGTTATACCAATATTACACAAACATAACTAACTAAACTAAAAAATAACTATTTTTTTAACTTTAAATTGTTACAGAATTAAAATGATTAAAAAAACATACATACAGCCGATCATAGAATTCCTCCTTTTTGAGGTCGGTTAAAAATAATTAAAATTTTAATTGAAGGATCAAAACAGAGATATACTTCTAGGACTGACCTCTTTGTAATAAAATACAGTTATTAGATAAGAAACTAACACTTCCAGTTTATAGCCTCGGCAAGGTTGAATCATTTCCGCTGCGAACACTTGCATGTTGTTTGCGTTTCAGTACATTCAATGTTAACTGTTTGTTTTTCTTCGCAACAAAGTAGTTTATAAGAAAAGGATTTTTCTAAAAAAAATAAAAAATCTCTACTAGCTTAGCTTTGTTTTGTGCTTGTGAGATGTATGTTTTTAAACTGTACCCTCGGTACAAGAGAAATCCTAGTGAAATGTAACTAGAAATGGAAAAAAAAAAAACTAATCTTATAAGAAACTTCTCAAAATATACAATTCTCTATTTACTTCCCCTTTAAAATACATTGCTTGCTCCAATTCTCAAAGTCATAAACTTTAACCCAAGAAATATTATTTATAATTTCACTAGCGACCCGTCCCCGGCGCACGGATGCATATTATACATAGGTATAAACCTTCCTCTTGGATCATACTATCTATTAAAAAAAACCGCATCAAAATCCGTTGCGTAGTTTTAAAGATCTAAGCATACACAGGGACAGACAGACAGCGGGGAGCGACTTTGTTTTATACTATGTAGTGATACCTAATATTCAACGCAATATCCTTTAATTAGACTTACAACAGTACCACAGAATTCAACCCACAGTCACCCTTAGCTTCAAGGATTAAGGTTGAATATTGAACAGCAGGATAAATGCAATTTCTGTCGCTAGGTGGCGACACGTTCTCACGGATGCATTCAGATATTGGAGTCGAGACGTGATCGCAATAAGCTGGATGCTTCCCATAACTTGCTGGAGGATTTATTTTTCTGTTTTTGTCAGTTTTAAATTGAAAATGGTGGCGTTTGCTGTGCGGAAATAAGCTCTTCGCGAAACTGTCTAAGAAGCAATAAGCGGAAAATATAGTTTTTTGTAGAAGTGTCGATCAAACAGAAATTTTCTCACTTATGTCATTACATGAACAAAGGTACATGGTCGTCATTTCTTGACCTTGTTAATTAATGTATGATAAAAGTGATTCAGGCTGATGCCGAGGAATGGTTGGGATGAAAAGGAAATTAAAGAGACAATAAGGAATATATTTGGTAATCGTGCCTTCACTAATTAACTGGTGACTCAGGCCTGCGCTCTGGGATAGGATAGAATATAACTTTATTTCATGTAAACCAAATAGGTACAGGCACATATGAAAAGTCGAGACTCTAGGGCTGACATTCAGAAACGAGTCGAAGCGTGAACTTACGCTTCCATCTGTCAAAATCAACTTTGTTCGTAAGTTTGACAGATGGAAGCGTTAGTTCACGCTTAGACTCGTTTCTGTCGTCTCTGAATGTCAGCCTAGGTGCGCGGTTCCAAATAGTAGGTCCTATGGAGAAGAACCGGCAAGAAACCCCATAGAAACTGGAAACATGAAAGGTACAGAATACGATTATAGTTATGTGCTTAGGCAATTATTTTTTGTTCTGTCTCTCTCCTCATGTACCTACCTAGCTAGCTATATTCATTATGTTAGTTTACCGCTATAAATTAAATAATATATCAGCATCGGACAATCGTATTTCCGAAGTTAGATGAAGGTTGCCGAGGTGCTAACATTAACAGTAGTACGTTAAGTAATTGATGGATGCGTTTTCGATTTTTTTGTTGTTCTAGATTGTAGGATATTCCCGTTTCGTCACGATGTTTCCTTACATAGTTAGAGCAGTGCGCACTGTACTTTTAGAAGTACCTATAACATCTAAAACCGAATGTCTCATAAAAATGTCTTCAATATGTCATATCCACAAATACATTTTAGTTAACCAGCAACAAAGACAGTGAGCTGAAACTTTTTAATACGATATTACGTGCGCCCGGCGATACGTAATAAAAATCCCGTGTAATGATGTTTGCAAACTGGCAAAGTTTTCACGCCAGAGTATGGGATTTGTGTATACTGTGGCATTTGTGCCAGGTCGTAAATGATATATTATTAATTTTGTAGGAGGAGCGAATTTATATTTATTTTTTGTCCGTATCATATTCTGCACGTTCGTAGCGCAGAATGAGCAACAAAGTGTACCCTGGTCAATCAGCCCTTAGCAGGATCCGGCTCTCAATAACCTAACCGTCAAATACCCCCGACTCCAACTAGAAAAAGAGCTGTAACTTTTGAATGGCTGCACAGATTTTCATGAAACATAGGTAAAATGATACCCGATTAAAATAGCTTTTATTAAAAAAAACTGCATTGAAATCGCTCCATCCGGTTTGGAGCTACGATGCCATAGACAGATACTCAGATACACACTACAAACTTATGACACCCCTCTTTTTAGTCTGGGGTTAAAAAAGGTTGTGATCACGGCCACCCGAAAATCGGCCAAGTGCGAGTCGGACTACGGACGCGCATTTCTACAAAGCAGACATTCACAAAAAGTAACAAGGAATCCATTTCGTTAAAAAAAAAAATTGCTAAATTCGCTACGCAAGGATAATGCGTTTTTCCAATATTTTCTTGGCTAGTTACCATGCGGACATTTTCCAACTTTAATTTAAGCTTACTTGAGTTCAAAGTCGCTGTAAGTATATGAACTGTACCTCACTGCAGCTTTATCTATTATCTACCTTGACAACGGATGTTGCGTTCTGTGCTACGCTAGCTTTATAAGGCCATAGAACCAGCGAATTGTTGTTATAAATTCAAAGGGGGAACAAGCATTGGAGCATTTTAATCTCAAATGGGATACTTAGGACAATAAATCTCTGTGAGTTCACTAAATACAATTAGGGATTTGTGCCCGTTTTAATGAGTATTGTCTGATACTGGCGACCCGTCCTCGGCTTCGTAAGGGTGCAATTTCTCTACTATCCTTACATTAAATATCAAAGTTTTAAGATATTTTTATATTTTGTTTAATTTTTTGTATTTTATATTATTGTACACCCAATGGGTACGTTATAGTGACACTTGCTATTTACTATTAAGATCTTTTTTGTATTTACCTATGACAAACAATAAATAACTATTCTATTCTATTCTATTCCATTCTAAAATATTATACATATAAACCTTCAGTGAAAAATTATCTTATTGATGGTAAAATCCGCATCAAAATCCGTTGCGTGGTTTAGGACGAGTTAGCGGATATACAGACAGACAGACAGACGCGAAATGCGACCGCATTTGAGAAAACACTGAATGCGCACTACATAAAAAATTATCCTGTATAAAATAGTATATAATAATAGTACTAAAATTTACTCCAAAACAAAATAAAATTTTGATTTTGTATGGCTTGCGCTAGTAAATAATGCGTGTCCTCCAGACTCAGTCGAATTTTTTGTATTGTTTTAAAGTGTATTCCAATACTGCGGTTGCATTTAGGAACAGAGACTGAATCGCTCTATAAATTATGCGCACTACATTAAAAAAAAATCTTGTAGATGTATTGATAGACTTGCCTTTGACTATTATCTCACTAGATGTTCAATTAACAGTCTTTATTTTGTAATCGCGCATTACCAACTGTTTTTCATGTTTTTTTTACAAAATCGCTATCCCTTATGAGTTGCACCGAACTGCAGCGTTATAATCCACATTCAGAGCGGATGTTGCTCCGTTTGCTATGCGTGTAAAAAGTAGGGCCAGCAAATTAGCGTTTTTAGAACATTGTTTTTATTGAGAAAAATGTAATAGGATTGTTGTTGACTTATTAGTTAGTTAGAATTATAAATTGCTCCGTATGTATGGTTCCGTAGTCAAATAAATAATGAAATAAATATACAAAGAAAAAGATGTACGCATTACTTGGCTTCAAGCGATTTAGTCGAGAACAGGGGTCTTGCTACGAGCTCAACAGGGCAGAAATTGAACTGTCCAGATATTTCCAGTATAGGCTGACCTTTCATTGTAGGAAAAGCCTATACAGTGCGAGGTCAGTTCATACATCACCGGGTCTTTGCCGTTCGGTAAATATCACCATGTCTTTGAATATTATGTTCCTCATAAGTTCCTCCAGATACCCCACATCGTTCTCTTTCACCTTTAGTACAGTGTTGATGGGTAATGCTCAGATGAGTCATGAATAAATCTGAACCACTGGTAACAGCCTTGGATTTGAACCCACAACCGTCTAGTACGTTGTTTCCAAAACCACTTGGCTTCCATAACACAACCTTTTACCATGATTGATAAACTTCTTCAGAATTCGTAGAATTAGACACATTCATTCAAAGTTTTCTGTAATATGCAAAAATTAAGTGAAATAAGTAAATCACCTACCTGTAAACTTTTAAAACATAAAAAATATCCCAAAATCTGAACGCGACAATCGAAATTCGAAACCGAGTTATTAAACACATTTTAAGAATAAAATTATTAAAAAAAATGAACATAAAGTATCGCGAAATATTAATGTTCCAAAATTGAAAAATATCCCCAAAACAAACGAAATGCGAACGCATCTATCGCTAGGGGCGAGCACGAATGCACCGGATCGATGCAGCGGCTGCGCACTGCGCGGGTCGATGCACTCGTCAGCTGTGACGTAACGCACATCACTGGAGAATTAGGACGGTAAATCCACTCGACAACGCGTACACTCACAATGTACATTGTGAGTGTACGCGTTGTCGAGTGGATTTCCCCTATAATAAAATTGTGTGGTACGAGGCTGACTGAATGGTTTCAACACAGAACGCGAAGTCCTGCCATAGACCAAGTTTTAGGGATTGTATACAGGATATATTTTATGTAGTGCGCAAAATTTGCAGTGATTCAGTGTCCGTTCCCAAATGCAACCGCAGTACCTACCAAATCTATCAATATATATCTATCTATCTTCTATTCTATTCAAAATTCACTCCAAAACAAAACAAAAAAATGATTTTTTATGGTTTACGCTAGTATATTATGCGTGTTCCCATACTAATTCGAATTTTCTTTTTATTTGCAACTGTATCCTCTTTTTACGTTTTTGATTGTGTTGCTTGTCGGTATACTTGCTTTACTTGCATAATTATTGTTTTGTTGCTGGTATGGCAAATGTTTGGTTTAGATGCTGCTATTTTGTATTGTATGTGTGTCGTTTTTGCTGCAGAAATAAAATATTTTTCTTTCTTTCTTTCTTTCTTCTATGTGTCAGCATCGCCAAGCTCGACGACAATGAAGGGTCAACCACGATGGTTTTATTTTTCTTTTCTTTTTTTATTCGGATTTATTATAATTAAGTATGGTACAAAGTATACCTTTTGCACAACCTATTTATTTGGTGTCCTTACCGAATGTTGTGGTAGGTTTGGGTTGAGGAATGTCTGAATGTTCGCGCCGCTTTAATGTATGGACTTAGCGGTTTATGTCAGTTTGAAGGGATTACGCAAATCTGTGTGCAGCAGTGACTGCTGTGAATGTGCAGGTTTGTATGTATGGGACTGCAGAATTTCAAGTATCGATGTTAATATAAAAGATGTGTGAATTAAACTTTTCGTAATTACGTTTCTGTCAGTACCTTGTTGAAAGGTAGGTATTGAAATGGTAATTATAATATTACATAAGGGTTATTTGTTCCACCTGTAAATAATACAAATACGTACTTATATTTATTTGGCATAAACTTTTTATGTTTGTATCGTAACGTTAATGAAAGCAAATTTAGAATAAAAAATACACGTACCTATAATCCAGGATATTTTTTTGAAAATACAGGCTGTATTTTTACATTTTCATGAAATAATGTATATTTTACATAAAATTAAACAAAAAGGCGATAGATTCATAGTATTTTTAACTCCCGACAAAAAAGACACGTGTTATAAATTTCTGGGTATCTGTGTGTCTATCTGTGGCATCGTAGCTCCAAAACGGATGGACCGATTTCAATGCAGTTTTTTTTAATTGAAAGCTAGTTTATTCGGGTATCACCTTAGCTATATTTCATGAAAATCTGGTCAACCATTCAAAAGTTACAGGTCTTTTTCTAGTTGAAGTCGGGTGTTTTTGACGGATAGGTTATTAAAAATTTGCTTACGTTAGTGTTACCATACGTTAAAACACTCGTGCTTGACGCTCTGTATGAAAAAAAATGTGTGCTGGGACACATAGTAGAAGTGAAACTTCAACGGACAATATATCGTCTACCCCCTCCACGCGGCCGTAACGCTCTTTTTCGTAACGAAAAAATCCTAATAACCCCCTCGTCGTCTATAGTGCCACAAACTTATCTGACTCGGTCATGGCGTCGCTGCCGTCGCTTTTACCAATGTCATCTCCCTACAAAAATGACATTTCGATGTCATTTTTGTTCCGTAGCGACGTTAGTTCCAATTTTGGTCACCGGGTCAGATAAGTTTGTGGCACTATACACAGAAGTTCCACTTCAAAAATGCAGTAATGCCATTTTTTACTAACCTCCTGTTGTCAATGTAGTTGTCATAGTCGTCAGGCGTGTTCTTGTCGTCATGCATGTCGTACAGGTCGCTGTAGATGGCTGACTCCATTCGAGACGGGTCCATGTGGTAGTTGGGGTTCTCGTACGAGAGTAGACCATTCTCTGTGGACAAGGTAGGGGATTAGTTCGTGGTATTATGTTGTGGTCATCCTTATAGAGGTCGAAACTTTGTGGTGGTAAGAACTTGAGCTAGAGACAATGCTCAACGACGCATCAATCATCCGGGCGATCACACAAAACTGTTCAGGACCCTAATTCTGCTATTTCAATTGTGTCAGAATTTGGTTTTTGCAGGGTCGTTCAACCTATTTTGACTTCTATTACGTAGGTAATAGAAGTAAAAGTCGGTTATTTACTAGTTATTATGTGTCGTTCTATAGATTTTGATTACTATTACCTACGCAATAGAAGTCAAAATCGGTTGAACGACATTGTAAAAATCAACAATCACGAGACTATTCTGACAGGATTGAAATAGCAGAATTAGGGGCCAGTTATTTCAGAGGGTAACCATAGTCATTAGATCTGACAGATATTTTGAGGTCGTTCGATTGGTCACTCGCTTCGCAGCTGTGGGTCATCCGAAGCCGTTCAATTATTCCCAATGAATAAATGAGCGAACGACATTCGCACATGACTTTCACACCGAAAAATGATTTACTAAAAGTAGCCTTTAACTTAGATATCGTATAAGTATATCAAATACATCATTGTTAACCCAAAAATCCCGTGCACGAATGTAGCGAACATTTTGCTCTACTTTATGGAGGGCTACTGCACTTGGCAGGTCTCCTCGTAACCGGAGCCGAAGCCGTAATAATTGCTGATTATCTCCCCCCCCCCCCCCCCCCACCCTTCGGCTCCCATAGATGTCTGTAGATAATAATTGGAAACTGTTACCACGTCATAATGTCTAGTTGTATCGAAAGGACGATTTAGATAAAATATGTATAGGTAATTTCTAAGTACAATATTCTTCGTTAAAAATAGTAGGTAATCATGGAGTTCCTTGCCCGTTCTTCTCCATTGGAAATCAACACTTTGGAACGAGGTAACTGGAGTTTGATTAATTTACGGGAAAGCTAAGTTATAAAATAATGTCTTTGTGACATTAATATTTTTTTACTATTTTATATTCTATTTTATTTCATAGTTTTCTTCATAGACATGTTTTATAATAGATAATAATTAACTAGTCGTCGCCCAGTTGTCGGAATTCAACCACATAATTTTATTATAATTTTGAGCTTTCTGCTCTCCTTCTCCATATAAACTTTAATTATGCCAAAAAGCTCACACTCCTCCGTGCGCGCAATAATTATGCTTAAAAAAAGGGTACAAAGTTTTCTCTTTTATTATTATTATTATATAGATTATGAGTCAATGTAAACTGTAATTTAATAAATATAAATTTAAATAACTTGCATGTCGGGCATATGTTTTATTTCGACGAAATATGCGAGTCTAAAATATGTATACCAACCGATCTATAATATGCCAAACTTCAGGCAAATAAATTTCATTTCATTTCATGAATAAATTTCAAAACTAAAAACTAACTAAGGCTAAATTGATTCCACCTTTGTCCTATAAAGACTCGAAATTCAAAGGATTCGCCATTGAACTAAATTCTAAGTGTTTAACTTAGGTTAATGTCTGACCTATTTAGTTAGTTGAATCTTGAAAACTATTAAGAGAAACTCAAGCGTTTGGCGCTTAGTTTAGGCTCCAATGTTATGGTAATAGCTGTTCTAATACTCAACTTTGCTTTGAGGCTCTAGGATCTTGATTGATACAGACAGAGCTGCGAGAATAATGTAATTTAATGTGAATAAAAAATAAGAATAGGATAATAATTATAGCCTCTGAATAATATTGACATGACAGTTACATAGCTTAATATGAATACTATGCTTCAGCAAACATACTGACAAATTGCAATCCCTATAACACCCTTAAAATCCCCTATTTAATTCACAAACGGTCGCTACAGAACCGATTCGGAAATCCCCACAGATAATCCTGTTACATCGTGTAAAAGGGGATGACTAAATCCCGTAAGTTGCAATAGTCATTGCGACCCTACAGCGATGTTACTAGTAACATTATAGGCTTAATAGTTACACGGATAGCGGGTCATTGAGGAATGGTGCAAGGTATAAAAGGTAGCGATTCGGTAATGGTAAGTTATATTTTTAAACCCCGACAAAAATGATCGCTGATGATTTTGAATGTTAGGATAACAGGCGACTCAAGTCCTTCCTGCTAGCTTACTGCGTCAACGGCACAAACGCTATTTTTAACCTGCGACAAAAAGATAAGTTTGTAGTGTGTATAAAAATATACTAACATCCTACGTTGCCACAGGGCAACGTAGGATGTTAGTATATTTTTTTATTGAAAGCTAATTTAATCGGGTATCATCTTAGCTATGTTTCATGAAAATCTGGTCAGCCGTTCAAAAGTTATAGCTCTTTTTCTAGATGGAGTCGGGGGTTTTTGACGGTTAGGTTGTATACCCACTAAAGTGGCAAACTTTCGTACGGCCCGCGTGATGGTAAGTGGTTACCCTAGCCTGTGGACGCTTGCAACACCAGGGTACTCACGCGATTCAGAGACAGTAAAAATCTTTCCATTCCCTTTTTATAGAATCACATGCTGTATGTAGTCTCTTGAGAAAACCTCGGTGGGGAGATGATTCCACAACCCGAGCGTGCGTGGGAGGAATCTCCTCTAAAAGCGCAACCATTGGCTCTGGGGTATATGGATGAACTCCCCGCCGATGGCCAGAGGTGGCTTGCTGGTGGATGGCTTTCTTTCTTTATGTGTGCCATCCCCAGCCTTGCTATCACCCAGGGTCTGGTGAGCATAAAATATTTTCCTTGGTTTTGAAATTTTTTGTTTTATAGTGGGCAAACGAGCTTGGTTTGACGTTTATCGACAATAAGGTAAGTCTTTATTTTAATCGCAACAACTATAGTCCCACACAAATCTGGAGATTTTTGCAATTATGTTTTACGCTATTGTTCATCCATATGAGACCTTAATTGCATCCAAAAGCCGGAATATGAATATTAGGCAATAGGCGGGATGACACAGCAAAAATTATTGGTAGGTGGTAGTTACCAGTTAGAACTGTTACACAAAAATATTAGGATGAAATATCTGTTACTAAATAACAACCTATTTATTTATTTATTTACTAAATAACAACCTATTATTTTCATATTACAACTGAAATACGCCTCACTATTTTTATGAATACTAAACCATTCATGTAAAAAGTGTGAAATGCCCATAGTAGAAAATTAAATAATACACAACATTTATGTTCCGAGTACCAAGACTAATCGAGTAACTATTACGTATATTGTATATTTCGATTTCACACTCGTTAACTTCCGAATAAATACATAAACTTATGTAACCGTGAAAATCGAATTTATACGCTTATTACGATTCGCGATGCGCATTTATTTCATACGTAATACAGGAAGGAGTTTTTAAGGAAAATATTAAATAAATACTTGATTGAGTTGACACCTGGGTTTTTGGGCAAAATGCGCCAGATGTGGCGACAATCTAAAATTATCCGTAGCGTGACAACACGTAAGGGTTTAAATAAATAAATCAGAAAACGTGCGAAGTGGCTCCAATTGGTGAAGCTGGGGGTCACGCTCGAGAAGTTTGGATTACATGGTGTCTTGATCACCCTATATAACATGGGGTGAGCGATAAAGCGTATACAAAACAGGGAGCTGCACGGTTAAAATCGGTTTCCGTACAAAACGAGTTATAAATAAGAAAATAAAAATACCAACCCACTACTGTCCCACTGCTGGGTACGGGCCTCTTCTCAGAATAAGGAGGGGTAGGCCACCACGCTGGCCTAGTACGGGTTGGCGGACTACACACACCATCGAGAACTTTAGGACTCTCAGATGTGCAGGTTTCCTCACGATGTTTTCCTTCACCGTTAATGCTAGTGAGGCGAAAAGCTGAGTGTTGAGTTGCAATTTTAGATCTAGCGCCTATGTGTAGAGGTGAACTGCGTTAGGCTGACTTTTTTTTTTTTTTTTTTTTTTTTTAGCGTGGTAAAATCATCAAATGAGTCCTCCCACCCCGGGCAGGGCGGGAGGGACTGTCAGACTTGTACTGACTAAAATCCACGGTGTTCCTTCAATAGCCCTTTACGTTCCGGGGTCACGGTAATGAGATAAGTCCCGTGACCCCGGCAGGCTTCAGCCCTCTACAGGGGGGGCCCCGTCATCTTGCTGACGTTCTTTGAGGCGCGCGTGGAACACAACGCGCCGTCGACCCGGGCATGGTCCATGGTCGGACAGCGAGTTGCCCTTTACTCGCTGTCCGCATGCCCGCGCCTACGGTGGCCGGAGATCGTCGGCCGGCGCCCGACGCCGTGGGCGACCACCACTGCGGCTGGGCTGGAGGGAGGACGCCATCCTCTCCCTCAAGCGGCCCGCCTCCTCCTTCGATAGCATGACTGCTTCGCAGAAGGAGGCGACCGCTTCCCACTCCGTCTCGCCCCGCAGCATGGCCTCGACCAATGCCGGGCGCGAGAGGTCTCCGCCTATCGCCGCCCTGAGGACACGTCGGTGCTCTGCCCAAGCGGGGCAGTCTTGCACCGTATGCTCTACTGTGTCCTCAGGGCGATCCTCGCAGTGGTGACACCCAGGCGTTTCTGCCTTCCTCATCAGACACAGGTACCTCCCGAAACTTCCGTGTCCGGTGAGGACCTGCGTCATGCGGTAGGTCAGGACGCCGTGCCGCCGATCCAGCCACTCCTCAAAGAGGGGTCTTACCGCCGCGATTGCGGCGTGCCCGACGTTAGGCTGACTTGGTGATGATGATAATTTTTAGGAAGTAGGTTACCATGATTTTGTTGGTTAAACCTGACGTTTTGGCATCATTCAGGAGAAAGGTGATTGTATAATTTAAGTGAGGTCTTTGAGTGGAATTAATAGAACTAGTGGTCGCCCCGTGGTCGAAATTCGACCGTAATTTTAGCTTTCTGCACTCCTTTTCCATATAAACTTTAACCATGCCAAATCTCACAGTCCTGCGTGCGCGCAATATGCTTAGAAAGAGATTCAAAGTTTTCTCTAGATAACTAAATTGTGTTTCGAAGAATATAAGGATAAATGAATGAAGAACTATTCCAAAGGAAAAAAAACCTATCTCCATTATAAATATTTTTACATTTTTAAATACATATTATAAAATAATTAATAAAATACACATTTTAAATTAATAAAAAAATACCTAAAACGCCGACTGCAAAAAAAGATGAAAAGAAAACCGGGTATCCTTTATAAAAAAATATAAAATGCAGCCGGAGGCATCTAGGATGCAACGAACGCCGTAAAACATGCCGAATTTATGCGGATTTTTGCCGGCAGTAAGTGTAGCTGTAAAATATATTTTTCGTAACATGGTCATGTGTGGTATTGCCTCTTTGTGAAATGTACCCATCAATCCTCTCACTTACACCACAAAATAAAGGCATGTGTCCACTATCGTAACGGTCGCGCCCGCTTCCGGCCCACAATAGCGTCCACTACATAATTGATACTTTTCGGTAATATCAAACTGTTGTTCTGAAATAATACCTCGCTCGTGAATGTGTGTCTTTATCGTGGGAATGACAGTGAATGGGTCTGTTCGGTTTCGGCCTGGGAATGTATTTGAGGTGCGTCGATTGGCCAACGTGATTTGGAAGCTAGAGTCTATGGAAATAAGGTCTATGACTCCTAGAAATACGATAGTACACTAAACACCTACATTTCATTGACGTCCACATTCATAACTGTGAGGCTAGGCTAATTATTTTCCTATGGAATAGAGTGAACCAAGAACCTTGTCTAATATTCTTGGAGTGAACCTACCCTAATTTCATCATAATCATCGACCCATAGATAATTAAAGGCCTTCTATACATGTATATTTAGACTGAAAACCTGCTTTAAGTGGTTATTGTATTCATCCTTTTGAAAACTTTTTACTATGGGATCAACGCCGAAATGTCACCATGAAGTTTTTGTTGTTTTAATTTAATTTTATATCATTCTTTTCCTTCATGTGTTTTCTTTGGGTAATTCTGTAAGTTGTGTTTTATTTTGTTGTGTTCAAATAAATGTTTATTCTATTCTATTATTTTATGAAAATATAAAACAATCTTATGTATCGCGATGCCGCGCGCGTGTCCACAACTGGCTAGTGGACCCGCAGTTTTAAATATCCATGCCACCACTGATTTTTTTATGAAGACAAACTACATTATTTTCTTGACCACAAAGTTCAAACGATATAGTTCATTAGCAACAGAAATCAGAATGCATTTACAAACAAACAAAGGTTCGTGCCAGCGGTCATTAATAACAGCTATGTGGAAAGAATGTGACATTTGACGTCAAACCAAGGTTCAGCTATGAACTTGTACCTACGAGTCATGCTGTTTGTGGGCTAGGTGTGCAAATGATCAAGTATCAACAAGTTTTGTAGAGTAATATCTATTGCACGCGTCGATTTGTAACTGACTTCAAAAAAAGGAAAACGGTTCTCAATTCAAATGTATGTTTTTTTTTACGCGATTACTCAGCCAATTGCAGACCGATTTTGAAAATTCTTTTTTTTAAAGCGTATACTCTCGAGGTGGGCCCGTTTAAATTTGATGAAGACCTTCGGAGATAGACAATGGAACTCTTGAATGAATAACAGCATATCACTCGCGATTGCTATAATCCCATGCTTATGAATAATTGTTTGTTTGTTGTGACCGTAAGAGGAACGAATGGGTACGGTCCAAGACGGAAACCCAAGACATAGTATCCATTATAACCAGACGCAAATGGAGATGGGCGGGACACATTGCTCGAATGGAAAAGGAACGATGGACGCGGAGACTATTGGAATGGCGACCACGGCAGCACACCAGACCGCGAGGACGGCCACCTAAACGATGGGTGGATGACATTCGGCGACATGCAGGTCCGGATTGGATGGCAAGGGCTCAAGACCGCCAGGAGTGGAGGAATTTGGAGGAGGCCTACACCCAAAAATGGGTACAACATGTTGCCGCAATGATGATGATAAATTGTTTATGCCACTCAAAATAGTTTTTTTTTTTTTTTTTTAAAGTAAAATCCTACTGCAACAAACTAAAAAGTATATCCCTAGTAGCTTCTGAAGTCAGAGCCTTTAAATCTTCAATGCACCTAGCTTGGCAGTGGCACCGACTCCAGAAGCTGATAAGATTTTTAAGAAAATTATTTTATACTTTTTTGTATTTTGAAGTCGTATTTTACTATTTTTTAAAAAGTCTATTATATGATACTAAAAAATCGAAACCGTCGGCCTATCATCGACATCCAATCAAACCATAATACAGAACAGTAAATAATTCACATACATTTATGTACGAGCCACATCACGAGACAGCGGTGTGTATCGATTTCTGACGACGCGACCTTCAGACGGCCCGACTGTACGCTTTTAAAACTTCAAGAAAGCTAATTGAAGGCTTGATTGTAGACTGTCATGCTTTATGGACAGTTCTGTGTGAATGTCACTGAGTAGGTACTAGGTACGTGGTATTAAACCCCGACAAAAAAAGGGGTGTTATAAAAAAGGGGTTTGTAGTGTGTATCTGTGCGTCTGTCTATGGCATCGTAGCTCCAAAACGGGTAGACTGATTTCAATGCAGTTATTTTTATTTGAAAGCTAGTTTAATCAGGAGTCATCTTAGCTATATTTCATGGAAATCTGTTCAGCCGTTCAAAAGTTACAGTGCTTTTTCTAGTTGGAGTCGGGGGTTTTTGATGGTTAGGTTATTGTTAACTTATTTTTTAGATATTTATGTCATATTAAGGGGATGTCCAGACAAGTACAACAAGTATAACTTATTAACGGAGCTGTGAACGTTATTAAGTTATAGGTACGTTTATTATCGTATGTCATTTAGTCAAATATTAACCGACAATAACAGTGAGATTCAAATCGAGATTCGAAATGTTTTTACAGAATAGCTCCCCTGTATTCATTGTATGTCACGAAAACAGAGGACTATTCACGTAATTTTATGATGCGCCGATCATATTACAGTGACGCTCGAACTTGACTCGAGCGTATCTTACTGAAGCTAAGAGAATACCAAATGTGTTGTTTTGATTAAAATTTTACTGCAACTGCGTGGCAACTGCACTTATTTAGTTACGTGAATTAGCTTACAGTGTGCAATATCAGTGGAAAGTTCAAAAATGGAATCCAAACACTACACGATAGCTTTACATTGATTGTCAACTTTTACAATGTTTTTGTAGCTTTAGCTGTAATAAAAGTCCGACATTTATAAAAAAGAAAGCAGAGGCCCAATTCTCGTAATTAAAAATGTTCAAAATATAGTTCGGATCTCATTCCGATCTACTACCAATGTCATAAATGTCACAAATGGTATTCTCCTACCCTAACAAACAACGTCAAACGTGACATTATATTGTAATGAGATCGAAAGTTGAATAAAAGGCAAATCGGTATTCTGCTAACATTTTGAACTGACACAGATAATAAAATTGACACTCTCGTCTATACACAAACGTCAAAAATGAGATTGAAATGAGTTTGTAAGAAGATTGAAACCAATTCATACTGGAATCGGACTGAACTTTAAGAGGAGTAGAATACATGACTTTTTGTCAATTCATAATATAATCTCAGTTCGGTCAACTTTCAATCATATTATAAATTAATTACGAGAAATGGGCTTCTGATTAAAAAATATTTTTTGGCAATAGCAGTTTCGATTCAATATAGAAATTTACGATTCGTATTTCTTCTAAGTAATTGCTTTTATTATCGCTTAATCATCTTATTGAATAGGAGTAAAATTGATAAATTACTGGATTTCGATAATGATAAATAAAACTGTGTTCCGTATTGATTGAAATAGAGATTGTATTGATTGGATTTTGGAAATGGAATACAAATTGGAATGAAAAACAAGAATCAAGTGAAATGGGTTACTAGGTTACAGAGAGCGGCGGGTCTACCGCGTAACTAAAATTGTAATGAATATCGACATCGGTATTAAACTTCAATACGATCGTGAGAGCCTAAACTTTGAGCTAACTTGTATTTTTTTTACCGATCATGAAGATAGGAGTCCCAACTATATGATAGGTATTTTTTTTACGAGTTAGCTCAAAGTTTAGGCTCTCACGATCGTATTGAAGTTTAAAACCGATGTCGATGTTCATTACAATTTTAGTTACGCGATAGACCCGCGGATTAGTAGTATCGTTACAAATATAACGCTATATGTAACGTCATAGCGAAAATTTTACCATTTATGGTAGCGTTAAAAAATAACGTTAACTGTAACGTTATCAATAGTGCTTTCTCTTTCCTATTTGTGGTCTCTATTGGTTACGCACTCCACTCGCGGTCACACTCTCACAGAGTCACAGTGTAATCGATTTGAGCTTGTCGTTAGCTCGTACCTACGGTAGGTAAAGACAACTATGTACCTAAAATGTTGTATTGTTATGTGTGGGCGAATTTATAATAGTATTCCTGATGACATTAAAATGTTTCCAGCGAGTCGATTTAGTAAAAATCTCAAATTATGGCTGGTAGAGAGTCGTAATCGGCTATGTAATTTGAAAGACAAATAAAAATCTTCTATTCTATTCGTTCTGTTTAGTATCATAATTTATAAATTAATTTACTTTTACATAAAATTGTTTATTGATTTTTTTATTTATGACTGCTATAAGGGCTTACGAATTACTAACATTTTTTTTATAATTTTTTCTATACTATTCTTTAAGATTTAGTGATTAAGACATATGTAACATATGTACATAGGGACACACAAGTAGTTGTAACTATCAAATCAAATCAAATCATTTATTATTGTTAAAGAGTTCTCAAAATGTCAATAGTAATAGCGCGCTATGTTTTGCCACTAGAGCGTACAAATTAAGGAATTAGGTATCATATTGTCATGCATAATGTTACAAAATACATGCATGTGTACTATATTATTTTACCGTAAAAATTATTGCTATAAGGTCATAAACTAGAAAGAAAATAAGCAAGAGCGTTTCTATGGAAAAAAGACCACGAATTTCCTCTTGTGGCTAAAATCGTTTGCGCCCAGCGTTACACAGAATACACTACTCAATAAAACTTGCTCTGTAATCGATCGGTACTTACATTATTACATACTATCCGACGAAAACGTTTCAATATTCGATGAATCTCCGAAATCGGGTACGAAGATAAAAGTACTTCTTAAAAACCAATCTGGTTCAAGTTACCGCCGCCATTTTGGAGCGTTACTTTGCAGTTTGTTTTAAACGCGTAACTCATTACTTGCCACTTGCATCTTATGTTCGAAAGCGGTCAATGTTTGCCTGTCATCGTGTTAAGTGATGTAATGTGGACTGTAGATACAGTTATTGTTATGTATGGTCGGCCAAATAGAGTTTTATCAATTTTAACAGAACTTTTCAAAAGAAAATATTACTCACGGTGAAACTTCATTATTTTGACAAGAAACCATCTTTTGTAATAAGGGGTAAAGGGTAAGGGCGGGTAAGGGGCTAGACCTTTACCCCTTGTTACAAAAGATGGTTTAAACCAAGTCTAGTAAAACCGAGGTTTTAAATATGTCCGTTACTTTCTAACATCATATGACAAAAAGAGACGGGGGTATCTTGAAACCTGAGTTTTACAAAACTTGATATAAAATTATAAACCATCTTTTGTAATAAGACGGTTAATGTTTTTAACCCCCGAAAAAAAGAGGAATGTTATAAGTTTGTAGTGTATCGATGTATCTGTCTGTGGCATCGTAGCTCCAAAACGGATGGACCGATGCTAATGCAATTTATTTTTAATTGAAAGCTAGTTTAATCGGGTATCATCTTAGCTATGTTTCATGAAAATCTGTTCAGCCGTTCAAAAGTTACAGCTCTTTTTCTAGTTAGAGTCGGTTTTGGGCGGTTAGATTATGACCTATTATCATTTGTAACTACTTACTGAATCCATACAAAATTCTTAGTATAAGTCATGGTCAACCTTTATTAAAATTCCACTAATCCCAAAAGGTTAAATTCATGAGTATTCATTATGTGGTATGCCTACACATAAAATCTTCCATAATGAGTCAGGGAAATTACTCAGTCTGAAATTGCTTTCATACTGTAGTTTTTTTTTTTTTTTTTTTTTCAATTCAATTTCAATTTATTTCAATAAATATTTACAATATAAAATACCTTCCATTGGTCCCAAACTAGGCTAGGCCTGTATCTTGGGTACCTTTGGGGTAATTGACGATACATATTATACATATAAGTTAAATACAAAAATTGTGTTAGCAAATAAGGCTTAGAACTATGTTAGTAGCACTTCACTTTGCACTATATGTATTTGTGCTTACCTGTGGCACTTGTCCGCGGAAGCGACGGAACACCACGCCCTGCGGCCAAAAATCTTCTTCCATGACGAGGGGCAGAAAACAGTTCGGTACTCGCACCACGAATATATCGTGTATTTTATATGTAGTATGAATAACTCCAATTTGTTCGTAATGCCTCTGATTGTGGGACGAGACTTCATTGCTCCAGTAAATCATTCAGTATCCAGTTAAATAATATGAAATAACAACATACGATATACATACAGGGTGTCACAAAATCCCTCGCCGATACGTTAAAGTATAGTACGACACAACTAAGAAATAACATCGATGTACCTGATCAACAAACAATGAAAGATTTATTCAAAACTTATACCTTTTTTATAATTTATCTTTGTTAAAAATTACGTAAAACGGAATGTTATTCTAAACACCATGATCGAGTTTTGACGTCACTCCTTCGTGTTTCCTTGGTAACCGTATTCAGACGCTATGAACGAGCGATGCAATGACGTTATGTCACGTGACTCTATTTTGAAAAAAAAAAGAAGATTTTGAAAGTCATCTTTTTATATTTGATATTTGAATGAAATTATACGTGCACATTTTTTTATCATGTTTTATGGCAAGGTTCAATCTTTACGACAAATAAAAAATACATGCAAGTTCCATATTCAAAACGAATGAAAAACCCTCTCAAAAAAATGTAATTTGCTGTAGGCCTCTAAAAATGTTGCTCGACTACAAATTGATTGTCTTTCAGGCCCAAAGATTTCCACAACCAAAAAATAAAAAGTGAAACTATATTTCTTCCAATTCTGCAATTTAACATTAACGTACTAAATCCCACAGTTCAATGTATTCATACGCTCGTACTGAAATCGTACTAATGTAAACATAAGGCTATAGTTAGACTGTTACCACATTAAAGAATAAACATTTGAATACGCGTAATATGTGTTCACACTTTCTCGTAACGCTCAAGATGTGGATGTCGTGAAAGCTGGTAAAAATCATCATTATTGTTTAATTAAAGTTTGTATACAGGATATTTTTTTATGTAGTGCACATAATTTGTAGAGTGATTCAGTCTGTTACTAAATGCAACCGCAGTATTGGGATACACTTAAAAACAAAACGAAAATCCGTCAATCGTTTTAAGTTTTATTAGGGAAACTTCTGTATTGTTAACTTTCAGGTAATGATGTATTTAATAGATTTTTTGGATAATCAATCACCCTCATTACCATTTTAGTTACGCGGTGGACTCGAAAGAACCTCATCAATATTAACCAATTCGTACCTTCGGAACTGCTGGTTCTTCTCTTCCCATGAACCATACATAGTGCACCTTAGAATAATAATAAAAAAAGAAAAAAACTTACTTCCTCGTTTATGCAGTCCCATGTTTCTTAGTTCACAGTTAACAAACAGACGGACACATCACTAACTTTCTATTGCATCACCTTCGGCACATCACTATTCAATGTTCGTATACCAGTGAGAGTTAAGCTGAGGACACACGGGATGACTTACGTAAATTACGCGAACAGAATTTATTTACGCGTAATTTTTGTAAATCAAGTAAAATTACGAGGTTTGAATTTTAGTATGTAGCAGCGTAGGTTACCTAAAGTAGTTGTGAAAGTACTAAGTATAATAGTGTTTGATGCCTACGTGAAAATTATACAGAATTGGGCGAGGTTAGGTTTCGAAAAAGAGCCTTCGAACTTTTGGGACGTAGGGTTCGTTTAAAACATTAAATAATTCAGTACCAAATACTACTTAAATACAAAGTTATTTAATATTTAGTACACGGCCGAATAAACAAATAAAATAAACGACTAGTTTATTTAAATAATTAATATGCGACATTACTGAAATATTTATAACCTTTTTCATTGATGTTAAAATATATTATGTAAACAAAGATAAAAATTTCATTATCAAAGAGTATGTCGTTATAGTTTGCTCGTCTATCTAGTCAGACTAAAAATAGTTTAAATTATTTCCTTTGACGCAAGCATCATTATGTGTAATATTTTATCGGTATATTTTTGTACCGTTAAAATGTAATTATAGAATAATCTATTTTGTTTCAGTATGGTTGACTTTGCGTAGTAATTACTTCAACACTATTCTAATGCATCACTAGTGATTATCTATGCCAAGTCGTGGGGCCAATACAGAGACTTGAACATAAGTGACAATTTATGTACCATAAACAGTCAATCGCATTCCACTGCAGATGCTCTCATAAATAGACGAGGATGGTGATATTCACCACGGTGTATATTTTACACCTGCAAATTAGATAGCTACTTTAAATGCCGCCATTAGAAAAAAGAGTGCACTGCGTCACTGCGTGCACTTAAGTTTCCAAATTGGAAATTTGGCTTTATAGCTCTTCCATTTTCCCCGAGTGGCTGACGTAAGTACTGAATAAAATGTAAGTTTATTCTTAGTCGAGATGAGGATTATGTAACTTAGTCTCATTTTATTTTTATTCGTATGATCTAGTTCTTTAGACATACTCTGACGTCATTATATCGTCAGAACTCCCACGTTTTCACTTAAACTCTCACAGTAATAATTAAATATGTATTGTTTGTATACCTGATTATTATAATAATTCGCAAACAATGTATATTATTCACTCGTAACAAGACATTACTTGAAATATTATTATTTTTATCTGTAATTAAAGACGTAACGTGAAGACGTAATTTTATTGCAGTAAATGAGCACTCAGCCTTATAATGAAAGTGAGTATGGGAACATTTTTGAATGTAGTTTTTGAGGAGATTTTTTTTTCAGTACATTTCCTGTTGTCGTCCTAGTCGAAACGAGCAGAATTGCACAACTTTAATTGAGCGTTCAATTCCGAGCCACTGTGAATTCTTATTTATAAATTATTTTTTCTTCTAATATCAAATTCATGGAATTTTACAAAAAGGGTTGCTAGCGAAAATTTCATTTATCGGGCAAAAGACACCCAGTGGGCAGAATATTTTCTCGGTAGGTATCTAAAATACCAAAACGTTATAAATTCGATTTAACGGTCATTCGAGACATGATCGTTCCGAGATAATGAGCTTTCGCGCTGCCGATGATACGAGCTTATTCGATATTTTGATGCATCGAGGCAGTGAACGCGCTCATAACTAGTCGATTTTATGCACTGTCGAGTTAACGTTTTCGAGCAAGTGTTATTCGATCATACGGTATTAAATTTCAAGTAGGACAGATACAAAGCAGTTTCCTACAGTAAAGGCGAGCTATATTGTAAAGGAATAGTTTGAAGGGAAACCTTATATATAATCTGTAATTTAATCAATATATTTTTATTGTAATTTCATTCCTCATTGTAACGAAAATGTATTTAATTTGATTGTTAATATTTCATTCATCATTCTGACATGGTAATAAAATTTAGAGTGTATAGATAGTATAAAAGTAGTAGTAGTGGTAGTAAAGTGGAAGGAGGGAAGGGAGGCCTTTGCCCTGCAGTGGGATACTACGGGCTATTAATATCTAATAATAATAATAGGCGGCACGCATTGTGAGGAGGTTCCTTTCTCTGCAGCCCTAGCCGCCGGTAGCTTGGACCCTGTTCCCGAAACCGGTGGCCTACTACTCTTTTTTTTTTTTTTTTTTTTTTATTTACTTGTAAAATTATTTAAAAATATAAAAATTTGAATAAAGGTCATAATAATAGATAGTATAGTATATTAATTGTAACTTTATATAATTTTATATTGTAAGTATTTTGCCATAGACTTATTATCTGGGAGACCTACTTATTATTTCTATGCATTTTGCAGAATATGGAAAACCTTTAAAAGACAACTTAAATCAATTTCGATTTTGATATTACCTACGTCTTAAATAGTTGAACCATCAGTGTAAGTCTGTACATAGTATAAGTACGACACAACTTAGAAGTTACATCGATGTACCTGGGGCATACTACGAACTCTAAAAGCAGGGCAGAAAATGAACTGCCCAGACATTTCCAGTATAAGCTGACCTAGCACTGTATAGGCTTTTCTTGCAATGAAAGGTCAGCTTATTCTGGAAATTTCTGGGCAGTTTAAATTCTGCCCTGCTATAAGAGTACGTAGTAAGGTCCCTGATCGAATAACTAATCGCATCGCTTAGATAATTTTACAATTAATTGAGTTAGCGTAAAGATCATGTTTTACTTCTTATTGAGTTAGTGTAAAGATCATGATTTACTACTAAGTAAAACTTGTACTTTACGCTAACTCAATAAGTTGTAAAATTATCTAAGCGATGCGACTAGTGGTTCGATTAGAAGGATTTATACCTATATATTTTTATATTTGATTAGATATTATTTTATATAATATTTTAATAGATTTAAAATCTGTTGCTTAGCTTATTCTGTTTATTAGTATAAATAGAATACGCTAAGCCACAGATTTTAAATATATATCTGTGAGCTATGCTAAGAATCGAGGTCTTGAAGTCGCAGTCAGTTCGGAAATGATCGGTTTTACGAAGTTTACCGACGCGACTTCTTAGTTGTCTCGTACTGTACAAGTCTGTGAGAATGAATGGCCTGTTAATTACTGAACCGATTAAAGTGGTTCATTTACGCTTTTTTTTCGTCCCACGCTAAGAGCCTTCACTTTCATTCTACGCGTGTTTTTCGTTAATTAGGAAAATATATTGTGCTTGCGATAATTACGTCTTAATTAGTGCCTAGAAATTGTGTTTGGGAGTGAAGTGGTAGATTTTGTGTTGAAATTGTATTTTACATTAAAACAAGATTATTTTTTTGACCTTTGAGGTTCGTTCAACAATAGTAGGTATGTTGATCAAAGCTTACGAGATAAGAATTTATTAACCCCCGACAAAAAACAAGGGTGTTATAAGTTTGTAGTGTGTATCTGTCTGTGGCATCGTAGTTCCAAAAGGGATGGACCGATTACAATACAGTTTTTTTTAATTGAAAGCTAGTTTAATCGGAAATGATCTTGGCTATTTTCATGAAAATCTGTTCAGCCGTTCAAAAGTGACGGATCGTTTTTAGTTGGAGTCCGGGGTTTTTGTCGGTTAGGTTATAAAATAACTGAATAAGAAATCAGTTTCTGGTATACACGTTGGCAAATTTTGAGGCATTACTGCTACCCTTTCTGTTATAGAGAGTTCTGGTCTTGGGAAACTTGAGGTGAATTTTGAATCCCCATTATTAGTTGGTTTTAGGTTCAGACAACGAAAAAATCAGACATTTCTCAAAAATCTTAAGTCTCAATCGATTCTATTTCCCAGCAACAATGTTTCCTCCAAACAACCGACTAAATCGTACTTAGCGGAATAGAGAAAAATAAAAAAAACTATAATTCCCAAACATTTTCTATGAAAACATACCTTCGTATGCACGTAATCTGAAAACAGCTGTACCGTACACTGATCGGCGGGGATAATCTAATTTAAAAATAAATAAACACGCGTTCGAATTTCAAACGTTTCCTGCTACTTATTTACTAATTACTATAATAATAATGGCAAATATTAGAACGAAGTCGAGATATTATGAATAGAAAAAAATAAAATTTCAAATAAAGAATACCAATCAAGTTTGTAAAAAGTCGAATGCGTAGCTAAGCTTTTCCTGTTGGGACAAAGCTGCAGTATTATGAAACCAATCTCATGCTGATGCTGATCACGTAGTCTGTAATGGACATTGAAAAACTATTTGACATTATAGTATAGCTTATATAGCACCGAGAAAGCCGTGGACAGATGACATGGCGTTTATCTCGCAATTGACCACACATGGGACAGTGTGAAATTGACAAATCATCCAATTATTGCAATCTTGTCGGTGATTGGTTTTACGGCTTGTTACCTGTTGATATGCAGTTTTTCTGTGATTTCCTCACAGAGAGCATAGGTTCTAGGTACTTACTTACGTACTTAAATAATATATTTATTTTCATCATCAAATATGTGGAGCCAAGGAAAAAGAGCATAAGTCATAAAACTATTTTATTGTACACTACAGAATAATAAAGAAAACATTTAACACATATCTATGTTGTGAAGACAAAAATGAAAAACTAATTTTTCAAAAGATTTGGGTCTTTAGGTGTTTGACACTATGTTCGGTTGAGAGTTGAGACCACGGTCCACGGTGTCAATCGCCCAATTGCTCATTTTGAACCACGATTGACGTAACAGAATTTATGAAGGTTTTTTGGGCTTTTATTGATAGTATAATAATTATGAGCATATTTTAACTAATAAAAGTGAAAAAATTTCCTCAATAAATATAAAAAGGTAAATCATACTAGGTAGATATCTTCGGCAGAGTTGTATCTAAATACGAATTTTTGAAGTACCTGGTTAATTTTTATGACTATAAGAAATATTAATGAAACCATTAAAAAACAGAAAAATGGTTCAAGTATTAAAAAAACAACAATGAAAGCGTAATTTATGTAAACTAAACACTTTATAGAAAATATAGAAGTAAGTATGTTACAAGGACGCCGAATGATCGAACAATATGGTTTCCTTCGCAAGTAGCAACCGAAGTAATATTTTATTTCCTTTTAAACCTATTATATTACATGCACGAGGTTACACAATCACGTTATGATAATTTTAGAGGTTATTATATGGAATAGAATATATTTTGTATGGAATAGAATATATATTGTATGGAATAGAATACTTCGATCTTTTTTCATGTAAACCAAATACAGGCATTTATGAAATGTCAAGAACTCGAGACTCTAGGTGCGCGGTTTCAAATAGTAGGTCCTATGGAGAAGAACCGGCAAGGAACTCCAAGAACCGGCAATAAAGTCCAGAACCGGCAAGAAACTCCAAGAACCGGTTAGAAACTCCAAGAACCGGCAAGAAACTCCATTTGTATGAGAGAAGCAGTATATCACAAGGTTTAGAAACAAAGTTACCACACAGATCCACAGATACACACTACAAACTTACAACGCTAAAAAAAGCCGTGTTTTATGTCGGGGTTTAAAAATTGGATGAGTCATTTCTAATCAATGCAAACTTGGAGTTTCTCCAAGTATGACGCATGTCTGCAAAATAAAGGTAATTTTATTGAGTATCAGACTCTATTAAAAAATAAAAGGAAACATCTGCAGTTGACTAATAAAAAAATCGCAAAAGATACATTGCAAACGTTTAAAAGGACGAAGAGGTCACGGACGACTCAAGGTCGGTATTGCCAGTATCAGTGAAACAGTGGGTTTTTCTAACATGTGCCTTATCTGCGTCAGGCGGTATTATAATGTGACGCTTTTAATGCCGCTCTGGGACCAGAGGTGTCTCAGCCGTTCTGTCTGCTATTTCAAGGTCTAAAATACATTTATATTATATTAAATACGTGAAGAGAAAACTTTGTATCCCTTTTTAAGCATATCTATTGCGTGCACAGCGGAGTGTGTGATTTGGCATAGTTAAAGTGTATACGGAGATGGAGTGCAAAAAGCTAAAATTACGGTCGAATTTCGACCACTGGGCGACGACTAGTTGATTTAAAAACTTATATTGCTATTTAGTTACAATCTCCTATAAGTAATCTAGATATAACAGGTTTTATTAAATTGAAACACAATGTATTTAGATTTGTAATCTAAATTTAATTTAAATTTGTAATAATTCAAGGTAAGTTTAAAGTCAGTGTACAAAGTTTTAATTCAGTAACTCTGCAAATTAAATACTGTAGGCAATTGTATTGTCTGACTTTAAAATGAACTTGTCTGGTTTTTATTATAATAAGAAGCGAATTTGATTGGATTTTTTTAGTGGCATGCAAAAGCCGCATCAAGGTGACTACCGCTGGATTCTCAGCTATGCTGTGCCATCCAGCCCGTGAGGACCAGAAGCCCAATTCTACTATACCTTATTTTTCTATAATTATGTGATTTTAATGAGGATTATTTCATTTTAGCCGTACTAGCCTAGCGGTATAACGTTTGCCTTTAATGCAGGAGGGTTTGAGATTGAACCCGGCCCGCACCTCTGACTTTTCGGATTCATGTGCGGATTAGAATTTAATTATCACTGGCGATAATAATGAAGGAAAAATATCGTGAGGAAACCTGTACATCTGAGAGGGCCTCATAAAGTTCTCGATGGTGTGTGTAGTCCGCCAACCCGCATTAGGCCAGCGTGGTGGACTAAGGCCTAACCCTTCTCATTCTGAGAAGCGGCCCGTGCCCAGCAGTGGGACAGCATTATTATTGACAGCTGGATTTATTTATTTAATTTTTTATAATAAGAATGAATGTACCTATTAATTAATACGAACATCGGAAAATATTTCGATCCACCGCGATCACGTCCGCCAATTCAACTAACAATAACCTTGACACATAGTGAATCATTTTGCATCTACTTATTAATTATTACTAGCTGGGCCCGTGACTTCGCCCGCGTGGAATTTAAAAAAAATTAAGTTTTTTTGTACTTTAAAAAAAAGTAGCTAAGTTACTCCTTATTACATCAGCTATCTACCAGTGAAAGTCCCGTCAAAATCAGTCCAGTCGTTTCAGAGATTAACCGAAACAAACAGAGAGACAAAAAAAATTAAAAAAATTTTTTTGGTAATAAGTACCATAAGTTACTTTCATAATGCATTTAGTAAAAAGCTGTTATTTTGACATTACAAACAGACACTTCAATTTCATTTATTTGTATGTAAGGTAATTAATTTGTTGCGAAGGTCAAGACGTGTCATTTAGGTGATAAATCATGACATTTAAACTTACAATCTCATCTTGAATAAAACTAAAAACACGTTTAAAAAAAATTAAATTCGTATGCGATAAAGTGACACTGTAAGATCTTTATCAACTTTATTATAGTTACTCAATATTAAGAGTGGACTGAGTTTTGTTGTCTGTTTGTTAAGGCTAAAATCGAGTCGTTAGGAGTCTAACACAACGTGCGGTTTGGACCACGGTGTCAATAGCCCAAGTGCTCTCGTACAATGTTAGGACTACTATCCAAAGTTTAAAGAATCTAGTGGTTCGAATGTTTGCTTTTACAGATGGGTAGATAAATATTCAATATGTCATAGTATGTTAAGGGATCAAATAAAACGAACACCACTTTCAGCCAAACACGAACTTTGTAAAAGTAGGATAAGGTGCCGCTGGGGTGGCCCTTGGGCTATTGGAATAAGGTATAACAATAGTAAATTGAAATATCAGCTGAGCGCGAAAAAAGAACAGACGAGAAACATGACAGACAGTATCATTATAAAAAAATATAAATACATTTTTATGCAAAGGTTTAATTCCAACATGGGCCACCTATATTTGTCTATAGCTATAGTGACTATACTGATATAGTCACATGCTCAGTCTGTTTGCACTACGGATGTAGCCAGGTTTTAGTGGTGGGGGGGGGGGGGGGTTCGAGGGGGTTCAGAAAAATAAAATGACTAAAAGTGCATGAAATAAACCGTAATAATGAAAAAAAAAAAAAAACAGCAGGTTCATTTTATTATACACATTACAGAACTAATCTTCTGTTTTTCTTTTTTAATTTATACACTACTTCATTCCCATCAATTTCTAT
Organism: Allophyes oxyacanthae; assembly: GCA_932294325.1. Taxonomy (NCBI): domain Eukaryota; kingdom Metazoa; phylum Arthropoda; class Insecta; order Lepidoptera; family Noctuidae; genus Allophyes; species Allophyes oxyacanthae. Next base: position 13,117,373 of record OW028629.1, read on the forward strand.
CCCATAGTGAATATTCATTAGAGTCAAGCCATTCAATCTGTTTTCAGTCACTGTGTTCCGTAAGTAGTTTTTAAGTCTCCTTAGGTATCTTAACTTTTCGGGGGGGGGGGGGGGTGAACCCCCCAAACCCTCCCCCTGGCTACGCCCGTGGTTTGCACCCTAAGGTTCATACGACTAGTTAGATTTTTATACATTAAATAACCATCTATTTTACCAATAAAACAGTTTTCCGAGTACAGTTTGTAGTTTTTATTTTACGAGTGCGAAGCCACTGGTGCGTTGTTAGTCTCGATATAAAAGTTTGTAAATAAATTCTATGTTAACTAACTACTGCTTTTATGTGAGGCTATAAAAATGAAGTTATTTTTACCATTTACCAGCATGTGAGTTTTAAAATGGCTTACTAATTTAGTTAGGTCTGTATTAAATAAATATGGGATCCAACACACTGCTGGGCACGGGCCTCTTCTCAGAATGAGAAGGGTTAGGCTTTAGTCCACCACGCTGGCCTGGTGCGGGTTGGCGGACTACACACACGGACGTTATGAGCCCCCCTCCTTCACCGTGAACGCAAGTGATAATCAAATTCTTCATTGTGATCCGCACATGATTTCGTAAAGTCAGGAGTGCGGGCCGGATTAGAATTCAGGCCCTCCTGCTGAAGGTAAAATCGGTCCAATGGATTTTGAGTTTATTCATTACAAACAAAAATACAAAATCTTTTGTCTTTATTATATTTGTGTAGTCTAGCTGTTACCTGCGGTTTCAACCGCGGGTTTTATTTTTATCAAAATAAATAGCGTATATTACTTTCTATTAGTGAAAGAATTAAAAAAATCAGCGCTGTAGTTCCAGAGGTAACTGCAAAGGTACATACAATAGAATACAATACAATAGCCCCTTTATCCTGAGACTCATTTCTTGTTTTTTCTTTTCTTTTTTTTTTCTTTTTTTATTGTTTGTCTCTGAGCTCAGTGTGCCTCTTGGCAAAGGCCTCCTCTAACGATTTCCATTGTTTTCTGTCCTTTGCATCTCTTCTCCAGTTTGGCCCTGCTGTGAGTTTGAGTTCATCGTCCCATCTTTTGCGTTGTCGACCTTTGTTCCGTTTGCCATCTCTAGGGTACCATTCTGTTAGGAGTCTGCTCCATTTATCTTGAGGGCTCCGTAGCATATGACCCGTCCATCTCCAATGGTACATACCTGGTAATGGTATGTACCATTGGAGAGGGTATACCTGGTAATGGTACATACATCTATAATGGTCATCGCCAATCCTCCAAAGGTACATACAAACGAACATACAAACAAGTATAGATGATTTTAGAGCAACAGATAGTAGGTATAGCATTCGTATCAATGATAATTATTTAAATTTAAATATATAAATGCGGCATTAGAATAATTTGTGATAATAAAAAACAGAAGCAGTAATCAATTATCATAACTTTGCATTGATAATCAAATAAAGCATGGAACTTGACACATACAGATCAAGAAAATAGACTAGATAAACAGTCCTTTAGGAACCACCTTAAAAAGCCAGAAAAATGCTACAATTAGGACCATTGACTTACACTACGACTGCACGACACAACTAAGAACGCATCGGCAAACTTCTTAAAACAGATGAGTTCCGAAGTGTGCCCGTCTTCAAGAATACGACTGTTTATTAGTACTGCAGTAAAACATGATCTTTACGCTGACGCAATACGTTGTAAAATGATCTATTATTTAGAAGAGGTAGGTCCTAAGCCCCTTTGTCACCGCAACCCGCGAAGATCTATTTATTTATCTATAAAATTATGTAAGCGGGCGTCTGCCATTGGTTGTTCGATCAGGTACTATGATTAACTTCTTAGTTGTGTCGTAGTATACCACAATAAAGATAAAGATTAATCCAAAAATCCCTACAAAAATATTTTTAAAAGCGTGTTCTAAACCTGTTTTGTTTTTAACACGCTTTTATTACCTTCACCTGTAACTAACTAACCATGTAAGAAAATCTTGGAAGTTAAATTTGACCCACTTCCCGGTTTCCGATTGAGCTGAAATTTTGCATACACGTTCAGTTTGGATGACTAAAGCGTGTTCTATAGTCCTTTTAAAATTATAATATTTTATTTGTTATAAAACACGGTAATTTTCTAACACTAGCTGTTATTTGCCTACTCCACACTCAACGCGTGATTTGTATTCCTGAAGTGCTTAATATAGTAATATCAATTTAAGTAAAAATTAAACAAACCAGTAATAAATATTGTAAACAGTACAAAAAGTTGACAACAAATGCTTACAGTTGACTGATACGCATCATCAATCAACTTTAACTAGGTATTGTTTATGTAATTGTTAGGCAGTTTAGTTGACTTATAATATAACCAGGGTTATAATCTGTTATGGCCTCTTCAGTAAAAACCCGCTTATTGAAATTCGAATAGAGATTTAGGTACAAGCATTTTCGTTTTTTAAATTGAAAATCGAATCCTTCCTTTTTTTAATTTCCTTGCTGGCTCGAAAATAGAAAAGAAATATCAGCCAGTCGTTTGTTTATTAAGATATTTCAAAAATATTATAGATTTAATAAATATTATAGAACACGCTTTATCATCCAAACTGAACGTGTTAGATATGCAAAATTTCAGCTCAATTGGAAACCGGGAAGTGGGTCAAATTTAAATTCCAAGATTTTCATACATAGGTAGTTAGTTAGTTAGTAGAAATTGTCAAAATATTACTGCCTAGCAATATCACTGCGTGGGTCCAGTATAATTATAATCTCACTGAAATGAGCCCGTGAAATTGTGAGAAATGGAGGCGGTTGACAAAGTTTCGGGGCAATTATAATTTGACTAGTGAAATTATAATAACACTGGTTTGGCAATATCCCTGCGACATATATACATAAATAAATTAAATCCATTTTAAGCGGCCAATTTTGTCATTTACCTTAACTTTCTGGTCGCTTCAACTGAAAAAATCCTAACAGAAAACAAAAGTTCTCTCACAAAAACCTTATTTAACTTTGAAATACAACAATACATTTTTGTTACAGAATTTCATCCCCTTTTAGAACCAAATTGATACAGTACACATAACTATATACAGTAAATACAATGTAGTAACATATGCCGACTCATATCTTCAGAGGGCAACGACCTCTTTGTCCTATTTGGTATATTTTATACGTCAGTGTGTTCAAGACTTTAGTGAGTCGTGAAGAACATTTACGGATCAAAATGGTGGGTGTTTTGTGGAAAGAAAGCTGTTTTTAAGATTGTCTTATACGACTAGCGGTTAGTAATAGCTTTCACAGCTTAGAATAAAGGAAACCCGTTGGATTAAGCTGCTAAGAACCGTTTGTCATGTCATTGTCACTAACGCTGACATTCAGAGACGACAGAAACGAGTCTAAGCGTGAACTTACGCTTCCATCTGTCAAAATTTGTTCGTAAGTTTGACAGATGAAAGCGTAAGTTCACGCTTAGACTCGTTTCTGTCGTCTCTGAATGTCAGCATTAGACATGTCGAGACTCTAGGGCTGACATTCAGAAACGAGTCTAAGCGTGAACTTACGCTTCCATCTGTCAAAATTTGTTCGTAAGTTTGACAGATGGAAGCGTAAGTTCACGCTTAGACTCGTTTCTGTCGTCTCTGAATGTCAGCCTTAGACATGTCGAGACTCTAGGGCTGACATCATCAGCCTTATAGTGGACAAGAATGACAGAATGACTTTTACGAGCGTTTTGAATTTGTTAAGGCGAGGTTTTCCCGAGTCTTAGGCATTCTTCCATTTATTTTATTACTTTTAATAATCACGCGACCTCCGTCTCTGATGTCTTGAAACCCACTGACCGTATTCTAGTATTTATAAAAAAAACATTATAAAATAAGTGGTAACCTACTAGGTGGCCAGGTAGTGGCAGGTGGGTAAGTAGGTGGTAGTTGTGATAACTTACTAGATAAATTGAATTTAAGTGAAACGAGAATTGTAGGATCAGCGCGGGCGCGGGCAGTAGTCCTGCACTGGGATTCGGACAATCCAAGCTGTTCAAGGTCGCTAACGACGATGCGCCTTAAATATGATTGTATTGGGGCTTCTATGGGCCTTTTATATGGCTAACTTGCCACATGTTTGCCATGAGTTTTGTATAATATTTTGAGAGATAACTTATCCCTACCACGTGTGGCGATACACTAATGGCTGTCTTTGGGTTTTCCAGTAATTTCCTTCGTCTCTGACAATGTGCACGAGATAAGAAGCACTTCAGCCTAGCCTGTTCCTAAATATTTTTTTTAGTAAACGTTGGCCCCCTCTTTTTTTCTCCTATTTCGTTCGTGGGTACAGTTTCCAAACATACATATCACATGCACACACACCCAGACCCGGAACAACTATCAGTAGGTCATACAAATATTTGTTCCGTGCGGGTTCGAATCTGTGACACGTGTCGCAAGAAGCCAATCGCTTAGCCACTGCGCCAATAGTTTAGTTAAAGTTTTCTTTAAATATCGTTTAATTTTAAGGCTAGTATTTGTTCCTCCCTTTCAGAATTTATTAATATTTATTAGAACTAGTGGTCGCTCAGAGGTCGAAATTCGACCGTAATTTTAGCTTTCTGCACTCCTTCTCCATATAAACTTTAACTATGCCAAATCTCACACTCCTCCGTGCGCGCAATATGCTTAAAAAGGGGTAGGTAGGTACAAAATTTTCTTTTCACGTTTTAATATATATAGATTTATTTATATTTGAAAGATGAAACTCAGCACCAAAACACTTAAATTGCTGATTATCCCAGAGCAACCAATTGCGTGCACAAGCGTACGTTCTATAATGGTCGCATTTAGTGAGGGCAACGCACTGGCCGAAACTAGGACGGTGGCACACGATCAATCATGAACACCCCATTCGGTTTCAAGAGTTTCAACCATATTCGTGTGATCAATCATTTCAATTTCCTCCTTCAATGTAGGTTAAGTAAGGCAATTTTGAATTCTGTTTTTGAATAACTTACGTTTTTAGGTCAGTGTTTCTTGGGACAATTGAAAAATGGTCAGCTATTAGGAGCAAGGAAATTGTTTTATATTTGTGAGTTATTGTACTAAAAAAGCAAAGGTAGAATGAAATTGGAAGTAAAATTACGAAAAAAGAATGTGTTTTAAATTTTTAGAAAAAAAACTGGACGTCATAAAAATAAAAACTGGACTATAAATTGTTCCTAATTTAAATTTCAAAAATCGTTGGCGTTGCAGTAATTTGATGTTCCTAAACTAAAAGTGCGTGGAATGCTGTAGAATGAACAATAAGTATTTCGACTGAAAATCAGCGTTGGGTGTTTTTATGGCCAGCAAATGCTGCGTAAGCAACTCAATCGGTACTGGCATGCCAGCACACACAATTTTAATTTCTTTGCTACAATTTTTTTTAATATTTGTGCATTGTTTTGTTTCTAGTCCGAATAAATGTATTTTCTTTCTTTCCTTCTATTTCTTTTCAAAGAGAAAATTTTTTTGGTTGGTTTGTTTATTTATTTATTTAATGCTTTTCATACAAATATGTACAAAGGCGGTCTTAATACCTTTAGCATTCTCTGTCAGACAACCTTAGGGTGATGCAGAGACAAAAACATGGTAGATGTCTAGTTGGTTTGTTATTGTTTTAAAAATACGGCACTAAGATTACTCTTTATTTCATTCAGCTGCGAACGTAAATAATAGGTTATTTATTGTGTCTACTTTGCTTCGCTTGACGGGTTAAAAGTACTACCCACACCCAATACCCAATACTATGTCTTCTCTGTCTATGCACCTGTCCTCTTCTTATTACCTGTGTCTGTCATTCTAGTGTGTCTTGTTTTTGTGGCAAATAAATGATTTTTCTTTCTTTCTTTCTTTCAATACATAAAATAAATTCTAGTGTCAGCTTTTACCACTAAATAAGTAGGTATTTAAAATTTGAATATTTAAGAAACAGTTGTGGCTGGCATGCCTTGCAAATGCCTCATCAGAAACCATCCCGTATAAATCCATAAAATCACCAAAAATTTGAAAAAAAAAAGAATGTTTCACTGTAATCGAATGAATAATGTAGGAACGCATAGAAAACGAACAAACAAGTAAACATTATTTTTTATATGTATATTAGATTATAATAAAAACCATAATAAACCATCCATTTGTCAAAAACTAAATGAAAACTGATCGTTTATAGCCCAACAGCGGGTTCCAGAGACCCCTTTTAATCTCAGTTTAACCCGAGCTTAACCCTAATTAATTGAAAAGATTTACTGCAGAGAACCCGGTACGTGGTCTACATACTTATTTTATAAACAACAACAATGTTGTTTGGTAAATATGTAAATGTTATTAGCAATTTGTTAGTAAATAATTAATGTTTGTGCGGTCGATATTTAAAACAATATACATAGTTCTTGTGTCCAGCCGGCATGAGCTAATGGTACACGTACACTGTAACAATGAATCTCACATCGGTTTCATAAAAAAATGCACGCTATCTATTGCGTCATAAAATAAACTTTAAAAAAATAAAAACCGACTTCAAAAATACAAAAAAGTATAAAATTATTTTCTTAAAAAACTTAACAGCTTCTGAAGTCAGTGCCACGGCCAAGCTAACCTGCATTGAAGAATTAAAGTACCCCAAAAAAACAAATCAAGAAATAAAAATGAAAAAATCACGCAAAATCCGTCCGCCATTGACGGAGAAATGGGTTAATATCATAGATGTAGGAAGCGAAAATATTCTAAGTCTATGGTTAATACAGGGTTACTGGTAACTCGACGTATTCCTTGCAGGATGTCATAGTAGGGTTAAAATGCAACAAATTAAGCCACCAAATGTTCTACCGAAATTCAGTAGTTTTTGAGATATTTCGATTTTTAGTTTTTTATGAAAAATCCCAGATTAAATCATTTGAAGCTAATTTAAAAATGATTTATGACGCGACTGTACTGAAATTTAAGTTATTATCATAGTTGATTCCGTAGCAGATCTTTGTTAATAATTAAAAGTTCAGAAATCCCTAAAACTTTGACAAAGATCACTAATCAAACATTTAATTTTTTGTAATGTTTGCCATGACTTCATAAATAACGTTGTCTAGTATAAAAAAATATTACTGGGCCTGATGTACAAATTACTAGGAAAATATCCTTGTCTTATCAGCTATCCAAAAAGGTATGATTGTCAATACTTTTGTAGGTGTAACAGGGAAGAGAAGAGTTTTATGGGGAGCAGGTAAAATTACGAGACAGTCAACTTATTGTTTTCGTATTCGTATTATTGGAATTTCAATACAAACGCAGATTAAACTTTTTTTTTATTGAGCTGTGCGCTTTAGTGCGCCCTTTTGCAATTTTTAACCGACTTCAAAAAAGGAGGAGGTTCTCAATTCGACATGTATGTTTGTTACCTCAGAACTATCGACTGGGTGAACCGATTTTGATGATTCATTTTTTATTTGAAAGCTGGTTCTTCCCGTGTCGTTCCATTTCAATTTGGTGAAGATCTGCTGAAGAATTTTGGAGATATACAATGGAACTCTTGAATGAATAACAGCATATTACTTGCGATTACTGTAATCGCATATGTATGTATTGTTTATGCCACTCAAAATAGAAAAATAAAATAATCTTAAAAAAAAAAGTAAATACCGACTTCAAAAAACTAAAAAGTATAAAATAATTTTCTTAAACAGCTTCTGAAGTCGGTGCCACTGCCAAGCTAGGTGCATTGAAGAATTAAAGGCCCGACTTCAGAAGCTGTTAAGTTGTTTAAGAAAATTATTTTATACTTTTTAGTTTTTTGAACTCGGTATTTACTTTTTTTTTTAAGATTATTTTATTTTTCTATTTTGAGTGGCATAAACAATACATACATATGCGATTACAGTAATCGCAAGTAATATGCTGTTATTCATTACAATACAATACAATACACTTTATTGCACACCAGTAATAGAAGAAAAGATACAGTAATTAGAAAAAGAAATGTACAAAGGGCGGTCTTATCGCACGTCAAGAGTCATTCAAGAGTTCCATTGTATATCTCCAAAATTCTTCAGCATATCTTCACCAAATTGAAATGGAACGACACGGGAAGAACCAGCTTTCAAATAAAAAATGAATCATCAAAATCGGTTCACCCAGTCGAAAGTTCTAAGGTAACAAACATACATGTCGAATTGAGAACCTCCTCCTTTTTTGAAGTCGGTTAAAAATAGCAAAAGGGCGCACTAAAGCGCACAGCTCAATAAAAAAAAATGTTTAATCTGCGTTTGTATTGAAATTCCAATAATACGAATACGAAAGCAATAAGTTGACTGTCTCGTAATTTTACCTGCTCCCCATAAAACTCTTCTCTTCCCTGTTACACCTGCAAAAGTATTGACAATCATACCTTTTTGGATAGCTGATAAGACAAGGATATTTTCCTAGTAATTTGTACATCAGGCCCAATAATATTTTTTTATACTAGACAACGTTATTTATGAAGTCATGGCAAACATTACAAAAAATTTAATGTTTGATTAGTGACCTTTGTCAAAGTTTTAGGGATTTCTGAACTTTTAATTATTAACAAAGATCTGCTACGGAATCAACTATGATAATAACTTAAATTTAAATACAGTCGCGTCATAAATCATTTTTAAATTAGCTTCAAATGATTTAATCTGGGATTTTTCATAAAAAACTAAAAATCGAAATATCTCAAAAACTACTGAATTTCGGTAGAACATTTGGTGGCTTAATTTGTTGCATTTTAACTCTACTATGACATCCTGCAAGGAATACGTCGAGTTACCAGTAACCCTGTATATACATAAATAACATAAACATAGAACCTGCTTCTTTTTTTAAGTCGGTTAAAAACAGTACTTATTATGTTTGTCGTTTAAAATAAAGACCATCGTTAATTTTATAAAATCTTATTACCATATTGAAGTGTATGTTTATTAAATACTAATTTACAAAGATCAGTCTAAACGGTCTCGTTTCCCTGTAGAATGAAAATCTCTGTTTTTAAAAATCAGTTTTTAATATATTTTTTTCTGCTGTAAAAAATTATCAATCATGCAAAGCAATTACAAAAATTATGTATCAAAGATAATATTATTATAAATGAAGTACATAAATATAATTTCTGAATGTTTTGTAATTTTCAATGTTTTCAATTCGTCGACTTAAAACAAAATAGATGGGCACTAGTGAGCACTGTGGGCAGTGATTGCCCAGCCGTGACCATGAATGTTAACTATTATTATCATCATTCTAATTTTATTTACTATTCATGTTTTGTTGAGAGCGCGCTGTTGTTTTCTTTGTCAATAAACAAATAAAAACATATGATTTTACTTTTTTTATTCGTGTAACCACCATCTGTAAATCTCAGGACACGGGGCTAATTCTTTTTTTAAATAAGTTTAATATTTAATCAATATTATATTTTATTAATAAGGTACGAAAGATATTTAATAAAAAAATGTAGCCAATAGATATGTGCATACTCTCCGTAATCGTAAAATCGTTTCTAATGTCGTTTAAAATTCGGTTTTTAATATTTGCATAAAAATATAGTTACGATTGGATATGATATAAAAACATTTTGTACTAATATGCAATCGAGACGAATCGAATAACACTCTTTTGTCATATTCAAATAAACATAAATATAAAAACATGGATTTCAGACAGCTCCAAATAAAATGTGAAATCGCCGTATTCGAAAATTTCTAATTAAGCATACAGTTTCTATTTTGCACTGGATTATAAAAAGTAAAAAATAATGTTTCGATCCGATAAAACGGCTATCGTGTGCTACTTGCATAAAAAAAAAAAAAACTTGCCTTTGCCTAGATTTTCTTGATAAGACAAACTTGTTTTGAAAGCCGTTTCTTTTATGGTCAATCCATTATCATTTCCTTTGAATAGATTTAAATTCAACGAGATAGAATAAACATTAAAAAAAACTATCTCAATCTAATTCTACCTTCCATCTTCTTTTTTTAATGGTGATTTAAGTTTGTTTATCAGGATGCCAGTTTCAGTTTTTAGATCGATAAATGTTTAGTTGTTTTGTCTTGCATCAGTATATACCTACCTACCAAACAAAAAAAATACGCGTCGAATTGAGAACCTCCTCATTTTTTGAAGTCGGCTAAAAACAACATCAGACAGTCAAGTAATTACCTTGAGGTTGTAAATTAGATGAAGCTCGTATACTCAAAATATTAATTTAATCACTACCTAATAAAGCCGACGGTTTGCTTGGCATTGATCGCATGCTAAGACGAGCATAACAAGTATAACAACTGATCCTCTGCCTCTAATTACGACAAACAATGAACAACAAAAACTATGATTTGTTCAAGAATATTCAACTCATACTATTACGCATCAATTAAGAGGTTCTTAAGTATTAAAATACTAATTAATTCGCGATTTCAAGGCTATAAAGATTTTGAAACAAAAGAAAACATTATTAGATGGTGTTATAAGCATAATGGGTTTACAGAAATTAATAAATCGTATTTGTTTATCAACGTAATTTTCACTTTTCAGCAATAATCGTAAACAAATTGCTGTCAAAATAGAAAACAGTTTTATAAAAAAAAACCGTATTTGCATCGCATAAAACATTAAACTCTCACGTAGAATTAAATGCACGAAAAACAAACAAAAAATTGCCTTCGAGCTATCCTAATAAATCCTCGCAACCTACACGCTATTAAGTGAACATTATAAATTAAGCAACAATTTAATTAAAACCTCATAATTTTACATACTTGAATCGTAAAAAAATCGCACACAAAACCTTAAAAACCGAAATGTCACTCGTATTTTTTTTATAACGCACTTCACTATTCACTTATTTTTCACATGCAAAGGCACAACACGCGTTCAGCCTCGCATACGGCCGGTTGCAGACTGAACGGTGGGGGGTGGCCGCCCTACTGTTTAGACCGTGTACACACGATCCAGTTTTATTGAAAAGAAACATGCTATTGAAGGAAAATATTGCATTTTTTATTGCTGAAAGGATTGTTTGATTAATTTTTACGTGAAAAGAAATATAAGGACAGTTTTTCTTTATCTTGAATTTATTTGTACTATATATATGTCGTTCGTTGTATGTCGCAAGACTACTGGAAGAAATTTAATTAGAAATGAGTAGTGCCATTGTGCTCATAATATGTCTGTAACATTTTTATTACCATGTTTCCTTGTGTGTAAATAAATAAATAAATAAAATTTAGTGAATACCAAGCGCTTAAAACAAGGTACGTTTCTACTGTTTTTTTTTTGTATCGGAATTTGTTAGGTGAACTTATGACCTTTCAAACCGAACTGACCTTCGCGAGTACTTAGTAAGAATTTGTGTTGTTACATATTAAAATTGTTAAATAAAATTAAATATGCTTATTAGTTGCCTTTTCAGTCAAGTAAGTAAGGGATATCGATTAAATATTTCTGCTTAAGATGTGATGACACGGCTAAGTTGTCGAGTTGAGGTCTGAAAGATTGATTGTGAGTTCGGACTGTCTAGAGAAGGAACAAACAGACAGACACAAATTCGGACTTTTACAATTTTTTACTTTTCGAAGCATAATAAGTATAAGTAATATTTATTAGGTACATAAAACTATTTATAACTATAGCGACTTATAAATATAGATACATTTCGTATATATGTAAAAGTCGCTATATAGTTAGAAAGTAGGCTCTCTATTATGTCCATGTCTACCTACCCCACAAAGCTATTACATGACCTCTGTACCGACCTATGCAACTGAGTGCACATGTATTTGGGACAGTTGCATTCGACGCCGGCGCCGATGTCCACCAGAGCGTTGCGTTACACAATCACAACACTATTGCGTCAGCTGCCATGTACTTATGAGTTATTTTCTACTAGTTTTAGGGATGGGCAAACTCTTAAAACCATGTTGTACCGACACATTCTATAGAGGCTTGTTCATGAACTGGCAGTTCAGATGAAACGCTGGTGGCCTTTTGTCCATACAAACGTATTCCCCGATTATTTTTTTCTCTGGATTTCTTTACTAGCGCATAGTTTTTTTATATGATATAGATATCATATAAAATTAAAATCAATATGATATGAGGCAGTGATAGCCTAGCGGTGGAACGCTTGCCTTCCATGCAGGAGGGTCTGAGTTCGAACCCGACCCGCACCTCTGAGTTTTCGAATTTATATGCGGATCGGTATTTGATTATAACTTGCGCTAACTGTGAAGGAAAACATTGTAAGGAAACCTTATTGCATACCTGATGCATCGGGTGCGGGGTAGTTCCAACAGTCTTCGGGCTATTGTGGCCCAGGATTTCGAGAGTGTTAAGAGTCACTGGCTGACTGTGCAAAAGCCAGCAGCCATGCTCGTCTCAATTAAATTACTTTTCTTAATGTGTGTAAATATAATTCTATGGACTGAAGTTTGTTCGAAATAAATGATTTATTATTATTATTAATGCCCAGCGCTGATATTCAGCGATGATTTCAGAGGGTCAATCAACGTTATTATAACCCTGTATTTACGTAGTATATCGTGCTCAAAACATTCACCGTCACTGTATGACGCATATCTTTGAAGCTAATGGAAAATCAATGGACGCCGTGTATTGATAACATTCGTACAATATTAAATTACTTATTTATTTTCGTAAGGTTTGTTTTTATGGAATCTCGGAATTGATTGCTTGATAAGAATTTACGAGGTCCTTGATCAACAGTGGATGGAAAAGCACTTGTGTCTTAAGCGCTATGGCATGTGAAACATTGACACGCAAGATTTTTTTATAAAATAAATTTCTTACACGGAAATAACTAACTTGCAAGCTCTATCCGAACCAAGTTACTTGGTTTTAATAGCAATAACTTGTTTATTTCTAGCCGTTACGATTTTTCAGTGTGCGTGCCAAATATTTGTTTATTTTTTCTAGTTGTTTTTGGTTTTTTAATTTTTTTTATTATTCCATGTGGACTGTGGTGCCTCAATTTTGCATGCAAATAAATTATTTTTCTTTCTTTCCTTTCTATCCTTCATAACAACATTCATCAAAGTGTAAGTAGTTATTCATCAGTGTTAGTAATTATTCATTAATGCGCGTTGACGTGTGGATATTGGATACTTTATAAAGTGGTTATTAGTCCACTTTATTAGCGTCACAGAAAGATATTAGTAATTTTGTTTTCCAACGTGAGAATAACATGACTTCATAAAAATAAGAGATTTTTTTTTCCTTGTTTTTCTCTCCTTTTTATCTGCAATCAGTCTCTGGACTATAAGCGGATTTGTTGAGAGCAATGGCTATAGCAGAAGTAGAGGCCAGTGCCTTTCTTCATTGATTGAATAGAATGTCAGCTCTTTTTAGTCTTTTGACATCATTGGTTGTATCCAACAGTTTGGTGACAAGAGGATTTGGGTGACATTGAAGTCGTTCTTCGTGGGTCATGCTGTAAGTTGGTATTTCTTCAGCGATAGTGGAGAAGCCTGCATACTCATGGGTCTCAGAGATGCGAGTGAACCAGGGAGCTCTCACGATTACCCGCAGTATGTTATTTTGCACTCGTTGAAGGCATTGGATGTTAGAGTTGCTGGCTGTTCCCCAAAGTTGAATTCCATACGTTCAGATAGGTTTCAAGAGTGAATTATAGATAAGCAACTTATTGTTGACTTAAAATTGAAAATGTATGATCATGGGGTACCTATTTCAAAAAGAGTACCTACGGTACGCGATTACCATCAGGCGGGCCGCAACTCTGCATGTTTGTCTGTCACCTTAGTTTTAAATTTTAAGGCGCTGCCCGAGTGCATTCTCATCTCTAGATATTTGCATTGCCGGTGTTCAAAAATGAACTCAAGTCCTTTTTTGTTCAAATGGTTACTTTACAGCGTCAAAAAATATATTTTATTCTAACACAACAGACCTTTGAATACTTTGATAGCAAAAATACGCGTTCATTGCGTATTTAGTTGTGTAAGTAAAATATCATTATATGAATAAAATAAATAATTTATAAAACGCAGTTTGTGTCTCACAGCTGCACCAAAAAGCAGTGTTCATTTTGCAGACATTTTGTGCCGGCGCTGATTTTCATCTGAACCCATATGTGACACACGTGACACGGATGAAAAAATGTGTTATCTCTTTAAAAATCACTTACTTCCCACAGTTCTCACTGGTTTCTTCAACACGTAACTTAGTAGCCCCGAAAGTATCAAAAACCGGCACATCACAGGGTCATAACATAACCATAATTAACAATAATAACACTTATCTAATAGATACCTACTAAAATAACGACCTCTCACGCACACACCATGAATGAACTGAACTAACCGGTTCACAGAAAAGTCACCCTTAAAAATAGTTAGCATAATACGTAAACCCCAAGTTTTATCTCGAAAGCGATTAGGTTGAATTTGCTATAACAGTTTTGTGGAGTTGTGACGGTTTGATATAAACGGGGTCGTTGGAAAATCCGTAGTAGTGACTCATGGACTGAAAACCCGCCGTCATAGTGGGGTGGGGGGTATGGGGAGGGTCCATGGTGGCGCCGTAACCCATACATTTCTTATTAATCAGGTGTGAATAACAAAATATGGGATTGGGTCGCTTTTACATGGTGATTTTTTGTTAAGAGAATTCCATTATGGCTGCTCCTTTTCGGGTGAATTGAAAAAGAAGTTTAATTAATTATTAAAATTATACAGGGTGACTGTTTGAACGAGGGAAACATTGAACGAGGGTATTGTACTCATTGAACAACTTTTACTCAGATTCAGATTTTTATTGTAATTTATATACGAGTATATCTAAATAATTACATAAAGTCACATAATACAGGCATACTATGCCAAACTGCATACTATGGGACAAACAATGAAAAGGCGCAGAAAAAAACTACTGTTCTATTTCTATATATAAATAATTCAATATTACTCGAAATGTAGGGATCAATAAGGTAATTCTATCTTTTCCCAAAAGAGAATTATCCTTTAAATCAAAAGCATCCTGAGCCAAATTACGCAATCGCAACAACTAACACTATATTAACAGCTATTAATACTAGTGTATTACTAGTGGTCGCCCTTTGGTCGAAATTCGACCGTAATTTTAGCTTTCTACACTCCTTCTCCATATAAACTTTAACTATGCCAGATCTCACACTCCTCCGTGCGCGCAATATGCTTAAAAAGGGGTAAAAAGCTTTCTCTTCACGTATTAATATATAGATTACATTCTACAAAAGTTAGAGATATTAATACGAAAATCTAACTCCGCAACACAAAATACCCAAAGAATAAAGATACAAGAGTAAGCAAAAAATATTCAAACAGTCCAAATACGACAATGACATCAACATTAATATACAAAGGAAATAATCGAACAACATTACAAAGTTACATTACAACAATGTTCGGTCGTGACCAGCCTTATTGCGCAAGTCGACCGCCAAAATTACGCACTGCCCTACATTTTGGTCAGTGTTATACTTAGATCATTGGACCAATGATTCCAACCAATGATTTCATTCTAAAGGAGCTCAACATAACCAAACGACTTTCCACAGTTTGCCGGGAGCGTGCCCTCGGTTTTTTCGGTGCATGCGGTCTTCTAGGCATAGTCTGGAAAAACTTATGATAGTGGGCCGGCTGGACGGGAAACGCACTGAGGGCAGAGCGCCGATAAGATGGTCGGATGTAATAAGGAGGGTTGGTGGAGGCAGCATGCACAAGGCGGTCCACGCAACGGAAGACCGCATGCATGGCTTGGAGGCGCGTGGTATGTGGTCGCGATCTCATCAGTGAGGGAACGATGAAGAAGAAGATACTTAGATTACATATAGAAAACAGAATCAGCGGCCAGCGAGAATAAGCTGCGCTTGCCACCGACCACGAAGATGGGTGTCCCAACTTTATGGTCAGTATTTTTTTTACAAGGTAGCTCGAAGTTTAGTCTCACGATCGTATTAATGTTTATTACTAGCATCGATGTCTATCGATACGCTCTGTCATACAAAGGGAAGCTAAAAAAATGAGACGTATTTTTTGAAGACGTCAAATTCTAAATTCAACAATGTTTGAATTATATTTAAATAGAACAGCGATACATGCACTAATGGAATAGCTACTGTTAATAATATTTTTTAGTCAATACACAAATTATTAATTATGTTTGTAAACGGCATTTGACTGGTGATCAACCAAACCAAGTACCTGACACGTCTCCCTTTTTGAGTTCACTAAGCATATCTATAGACATCGATGATTACTAGAGTCGATGTTCATTACGATTTTAGTTACGCGGTAGATCCGCTGGTTATTATACGAATACCTATGACAGTCGTTACGGGAGTCAGCAGCCCAAAAAGTAAATAAACTATGCCTATTGCTGTATTATTTTGGAGTTTTCATACTCCTAATGTTAAATATTTACGCCCAAAGTTGCGTTAAAATTAGTATCGAAATATGAATCTTCCGAGGGTCGTAATTTCCAATTTTTTTTACTGTTCTATTTAGCTATAATCCTAGATAATGACAAGAAAAAACGATATCATGCTGTGTTTTGGACGTTTAATATCAAATAGTAATGTTATTACCTTTCTACGTTTGCACGGAAAAATTTGCTTGCCTAAAGCGGGGCTTCCACTAGCAGCAGAGCGGGCTCCGTACGGACTCCATTTACTTCCCCAACAAAGAGTCTATCAGAGAGGACTGAACAATTAAAAATAGTTAATAACGAACTCTTTTTTCATTTCTCTTTTGCAATGGAAGGCAATTGTCAAAACTCTAACTTAATGGAAGCTAAAAACTATTTTAGCTATTTCAAGTCCGTTCCGTCCAGCTATCACTTGCTCATCACCCTTTCGCAGTGGAAGCCCGGCTTTATGGAAAATACCCATATAGCAGTTATTGTACTACAAACCGAGGAATCGAACCGTCTGTCGGGCCTGGTCAGCTTGTAACTGCCATGGCATCCTTATTTAAAGGGAAATCATTTTATTATTTTGTTCTAATTTATTTTTATTTACTTTATTGTCGCAGCTCTTACTACATTAATGTACTAATCAAGATTTTAAAAGAGTTTCCATGGAGTTTCTTGCCAGTTCTTCTCCATAGGACCTACTATTTGGAACCACGCACCTAGAGTCTCGACATTTCATAAATGCCTGTATTTAGTTTACATGAAATAAAGATCTATTCTATTCTATTCTACTATATCTTTGAAGATATAGTAGAATAGAATAGAAGAGAGAGAAGAGGAGGGAGGTTAGAGGTTTCCATCAATACCTACTTATATGGTATACAGTGTCTGTTCAGAATGTAGAGCAGAGCGTTATTTTGGCGGTCGAATTGCGCAAGCGAACATATTATTATTATGGGTCACGACTCACACCATTGTTATATTCCATTATTCACTTCAGACATGTTTCTGTCATTGTTCAATAGATTTTTAAGAGTACTGTAATTCGCTCATTAACGCCGCTTTACCAACACACCACACACTTAAAAAAAAAAACACCAGAGGGCTAATTCACGTAATTTCATGACGCGCCGATCGTATTGCAGTGAAGCTCGAACTTGACGCGAGCGCATCTCACTGAAGCTAAGAGGATACCAAATGGCAGAATAGTCGTCAAATGTGTTGTTTTGATCAATATTTTATTGCAACTGCGCGGCAACTGCACTTCTTTAGTTAAGTGAATTAGCCTACAGGATAACGTAATGGAGGGAGTAAGTTTAAACGTGGCTGTAAAGTTCTATAGAACTTACAGCTCTTGTGAATTATGTATACAATCACAATGTATACAGAATTCACAAGAGACCTAACTCAGCGTGGGCATGACTAAGTTAAATCTATACCAATAAACAGAAACCGTTTCATTCCAAATATTCGTGACCTTTGTTGACCCACAAGTGTCGTACATAAAGAGATACAAAAGATGTTACGCAACAAATTACAAAGGAAAAGGTAGACAAGGGAGTTAAAAGTAAAAGAAATAAGTCAAATCTTAAGCAAACTTTATTAAGGTTTCATTTTGTGACCTTTGTTGAAATTGTTGACCTATGGTGACGTATAAAATGAATGAGACAAAAGATTACGCAGTGACTAAGTAAAAATTACTAGGAATACATAAAGTAGGCGTTATATTATGAATCAATGCACCAAGGCTACATAAGTAAATAGGTAACAAGGTAATAGCTTGCGTAAAGTGAAAAGTGCGGGACTGGTGAAACAGATTTAATGAAGAATTTCTGGAATAATGGAAGTGAAGTAAATTAAGGGACTGTTTTACTTTCTTTGTCTACAACAACAACTTAAGAAAAGAAAGTCTTGTAGAACCCATGTTTTAAGATAGCCCGTCTCTTATTGTTAAATCACGTTAGAAAGTGAAGTATATATTGAAAACATGTGATTTACTACTTTTCTAATAAGGGGATCTAAAGAAATAAAAGGAAAGAAAAGCATGAAAAAGCATGCTTTCCTTTTTCATTATATGCATTTATGAGCTGTAAAAAGAGACAAAAGACCGTACGCAGTGACTAAGTAAAAATTACAAAATACCAGGACTACATAAAATGTAGGCGTTCAGAATCTATGAATCTACAATGCACCAAGGCTGCGTCAGACGATAGCGGGGGGAGGGCGAGGCGCGGGGGTGAGCTGGCGCCAAGATGTCTGCCGATAGGGCTGGCTCGCGTGACTCCGCCGGACTATTTCGGGTGAAATACGAACAGGGTTGCCTGTTATTGGTATTTAGCTAGTTGATATAAATTTTCATAGATTCGGAATTCGAGGTACGAATGAATAATCCTAATCGATTTGTTTAATACTCGTTTTTGTTGATACGCAATGTGTAGATGTTATGAATATTATGTAATTAGCTGTATGTATCCAATTAGCGTAGAAAAAGAAAAAAAAACTAGTCTTTGATAACCTTGTTAGTCACACATTCTTGGCAACTTTGGGATATAAATATAATATACATAATTTATGTTATTGGAAAACAAAATAATAATATCAGTCTGTTTGCAAAGTCTTTTCTGTAATAACTAGAAGGCATTTTTACATTGATCAGCGGGTCTACCGCGTAACTAAAATGGTAATGAACATCGACTCTGGTAATAAACTTCAATACGATCTTGAGAGACTAAACTTCGAGCTACCTTGTAATTTTTTTACCAATCATGACAAACATGATCATGAGTCTAAGCGTGAACTTACGCTTGTGGAAGCGTAAGTTCACGCTTAGACTCGTTTCTGAATGTCAGCCCTAGAGTCTCGACATGTGTAAGGCTGACATTCAGAGACGACAGAAACGAGTCCAAGCGTGAACTTACGCTTCCATCTGTCAAACTTACGAACAAATTTTGACAGATGGAAGCGTAAGTTCACGCTTAGACTCGTTTCTGACGTCTCTGAATGTCAGCCTAAGTGCCTATATCTGGTTTACGTGAAATAAAGATCTATTCAATTCTATTCTAAAGGAAACTAGCACGTCTCTATTACAGGAAACTTAATACCCTCGGAAACTGTGGTTGAGCTACAATGGTGCATACACTTCTGCCTACTCCTTCTGAGACCACGGACGTGTGTTATGTTACTTGTATGTTATATAAAAACATACTTACAAAAAAAAAAGTAAATATAAAATCGTACTGTGAATAACATCAAACCTTTATGACGTAAGTGAGTCCTTTTTTCGTCATTACAGTGTCGAGCCGTCAAAACATTGACGTCATAAAAACTCGGCGGTGGCTCGACCATTGACACCCGACAGACACCGAGCAGTGACGAAAACTTACGAAGAATTAAGGACAAGGCTCTACGATGCGATGTTTTTTTTTCAGGTTACATTGATCCAATTTCGTAGGTGTATGAAGTAAGTTAAAGCAACTCTTTAGTGGATGTAATTGCGAGAGAATAGAATAGACTAGAATAGATCTTAATTTCATGTAAACCAGATACAGGCACTTATGAAATGTCGAGACACTAGGTGCACGGTTCCAAATACTAGACCCGATGGAGAAGAACCGGCAAGAAACTCCATGGTAACTCTTTTCAAAAAATAGATTATAATCTTTATCAGTACAATGTTGTGGTAAGAGCTGCGAGAATAATGTAATTTAATGTGAATAAAAATAAGTCTAGGATAATAATGATTTGCCTGTGAATAAGATTGCCATGGCAGAGAAGGCTTTTTAGGCGTCTTCTCTGATGGAAATTACGCTTTAATTATTCAGGATATTTTTTTATGTAATGCGCATCATTGTAGAGTGATTCAGTCTGTTCCTAAATGCAACCGCAGTATTGGGGTACACTTTAAAACAACGCAACCACATCGACATTTTGTAGTTGTCACAACGCAACTGCAAAACGCTGCAGCGACACTATTCACTTTTTGTCGCTACTATGTGGTGTGGTTGTGGTACGTGTGAAAGGGCACTGTAACACACGCGTCCAAAAATCAAATCAAATCAAAATTCTTAATTTGACACAAACAGGTAAATATAATGGTACTCGTAAATACCTTGAGAATGTAATGTGCACTGTGTTCTGCTCTGACGAGCGTACAAATATTTTAAAACTATTGCATTAGTTATAAATTTTAATCATTATAATCCATCAATAAAATAGGATAAAAGATCATTACATAAAATTAAAATAAATAAAAAATGTTTACAATTTATATTTAAAAAATTCATGGATGCTATAAACACATGTCTCAGCAAGCCACCGTATCCATTGTATTTTAAATTTATTAAATATCTGTTATTAATGATTATTAATGATCTGAGATTATTTGGTACTTTATTAAATAATTTAATACACATTGCGTCTTCTGTTATGTCCACCTAGGCACATGGTGTGTGTACTAAAAATATTTATTTTCTCGTCACAATGAAGGGCGGTGAGTCGTTGACACACGGTGATGACGGCCAAACCTTCTCCAATGTCACGAACCCACGACTGATAACATCAGTTCGCAATCACCACATGTTTTTTAATGAGCAAGAGGGTAGTTGGACATTATTTTAATGGGGATTACGGTGGCATGGTCCTAAAAATGTGGTGGGTAAAATATTCATGTAGTTTGATAATATCGTGTAGTATTATAATGACGTATGAATACAACCCTAGTAAGTTAGGGTTGTAACATCGATATGACAAAAAAGTTTGTAAGTAATTAGTGCGAATAATTTAGGTTAGTAGGAATTAAATTTTCTTTCTAATGATAAAAGCTAAAACCTAATATCGTTTAGATTGTTGTGCCGGACGGGTGTCGGACGGGTGTGTGGAACGGGTGTGCCGGACGGGTGTGCCAAATTCCTACCGTCTGAACATTAACAGATATCAATTGTTCCTTCCAATGCCAATTATCTGTTACTACAAATAACAAATACAAATTCATTCACAGGACGCGGTCGACGCGATACACCGTTAAATAACAGGTTTGCTCTCATTCTTAGTAAATGGATTAATGCTTGCTAAAAGTAGAGACATCTAGTATTTAATACTTAAAAATATATAAATGGTGGTTACTAATTTTCAATAGTAGCATGAGATTGTCAGGCTGTTATTTGGTAGCAGATATTTTGTGCCGTACCTCTACCATGAGTTTTCCGTGCAGCAATATTTGTATGGGATTTTTTTCAGCGCCTCTAGCGGTATAAATAGTGAACTAAAGTCACTATACAAATATTGCATGTGAACGTGAACGTTAGACGGCACGGAAAACTCATGGTAGAGGTACAGTTATTTTTGTATAACATAAACAGAGATAATAAGTATCACAACTGACCTGTTATAACCTATCGATAATCCCAACTCTTTGAGTTAAAAAATTGGTTAATATCAATATAGTACTGCGGCATAAGATCCTGTGCCTAATGGAAGTTATTCTTACTACTTGTACTATATTTATCTCTTGTAGTAACTATCTTTGCGTACGTCTAACCTAACACTTACCTGTAAAAGCTTTTAGAAGCTCATTGTGAAGTGTTGACTTCTCCCCTTATGATGCGTACCTATCAGTCTTGCGATCGGATATATTAGACACGTTTTATTAAAATGTTCTTCGCAAAGAACAGGCCATTTATTTTAGCCTCCTAGACTGAGCTTTTTATTAAGGTGCGGCTATAGTAGATACTTTTAGATTTTTTGAAATAAAAATTAATATTCAAAAATATATAGTTTGTACATTTGTGTTGTTCTGTATAGTTGGCAGGTCACGTGCATTTGTTTGATTTCGAATCGAGTTGATGATGACAAAACCAGTATTTCCGGTAATGGTTTCATCATTATCAACTCGTTAACCTAATATTGATAGTTTCGAGCGTATGGCACTTGTGGGTTGCAGCTGAAAACCAGCGTCAGGTGGCCAGTATCACTGCCTCTTGACATTATGCGGCCTTTTGGCACAATAACTCTTTTATTTTGTTTTCTTTGATTTTGCTTAAAAAAAGTTTTTTTTTTTTTTTTTCCTTCTTTTTTTTTATTCGGTTTGTTCTTTTGGCGCTGAAGCTCAGCAAAGTATTATTGTGACCGGCCAAGAAATGGGAAGATCATCCACTTACCTATGAAGCTGGCCTCATCCTGTCGGTCGTGCAGTGCGTGCATGACGAGGGCGGCGAGCAGCGCGGGGCGCGCGGCGGGCAGGCCTGGCGCCAGTCCACGCAGAGACACCGGCGCAGCGCTCAAGATCGCGCCGCTCAGCATTACCTAGCGCCTCACAGCATCACTTGCTGGCTGGCTGCACCTGGACAAAAATAATAATAATAATAAATATCTTTATTCAAGTAGTGAACTCAAAAACGTTAGTAGTACTTAATTATATCTTTACAAATCACAACACAGCGATAAACGAACTGCGGGAAAAGAGGGAAAAAGACAATTAAATATGTGTTTTAATATAAATATACTTAAAGTACAGTGAGGGATAAAAATCTTAATAAAAATAAACAATTAATATAACACGTGGAGGAGCGCAAAACGCAGAACTTAACAAAACTTAACACTGTATTATGCTCCATCAGTCTACGTCTGCGCGAGCTCTCAACTGGCACTTTTCAATCGAACACTTCACCCACAAGGATCGTGGGTGAAGTGGTTAGTTTCCATAACCCAACATTTAATGGTCTCCTTCGACACTATAGAAAGCATCGCCTCCTATAGTGCCACAAACTTATCTGACCCGGTGACAAAAATTGGAACTAACGTCGCTACAGAACAAAATTGACTTCAAAATGTCATTTTAGTAGGGAGATGACATTGGTAAAAGCGACGGCAGCGACGCCATGACCGGGTCAGATAAGTTTGTGGCACTGTATTTATATCCACATAAAATGAAAGTATTTCAGCTGTGTATCAGGAACGAAGGGAAGCAAAACAACATATTTTAAACTTTATGTTTCCTCCCTGAAGAAAATATGGAATACAAAGATGTGAGGTCTCTGGTAGATATTTTAAGATCCATTGAATACAGATTTTTACGCAAAAGTCTGTATTAATAATTATTTATTTATACCTATATTCTTTATTGTACACCAGTAAAACAAATGTACACACAAAACTTGCACGAACATGGGTAAATTGTACAATGGGTGGCCTTATCGCACACGGCGATTTCTTCCAGACAACCTTTGGATGGACAAGAGTGAAATGAATAACTTAATTATGACAATCATTGAATTCTCATTTGATGGGACAGTCACCAACAATGTCAAATTCAAAATCAAAGTTTTTATTTCAACTGGGCCTTTGCAAGCACTTTCAAAACATCGTGATTCTAAGTGTACGGTTCCAAGTGGTTGGTCTTTGAGAAGATACCGGCAAGAACACCATGCATACTCACAACAAACACACATAACATGCACACTCAACATCATCAACATCATCAGCATCTCATCATCTTGGCATGGATACTCTATCAAACAACAAATTTACAATAATATCTGGGGCAGCGGGAGCGGCCCCGGGCAATGATTCTAAAAATAGATTGTTATCATCAATATCGATTGATCCACGGTCTTTGAGGCCCATCCTTGACGCGACTAGGCGTTGGATGGCTCTTTACACAAAGAGTCTCCGTGCAAAAGAGGATGTTAAGCCGTTGATCCCCGTTGTCATTGCTGTACGAATACCTAATACGAAATTCACACAAACGTTCTACTTTCATCTTAAAGAAATACGGTTACAGGAAAAATGATAGCATAGGGTAATACATACAAACAATTATTTTTTACCTCTTTATAAAATTAATACAGATCGAAGCATAGATATGGGAGTATAGATATAGATAAAAAAGATAAGAGATATGGAAGTATAGATAAAGATGTAGAAGTATTGGTATGGATAAAAAGGAAAAGAAAAGAGTTATGGAAGGATAGATAAAGATGTAGAAGTATTGATATAGATAAAAAGGAAAAGAGAAGAGATATGGAAGGATAGATATATGTAGATATAGAAGTATATATATAGATATCGAACTATAGATATAGATGGAGTGATAAATAGCTATCACCTTTACGAACCAACGACAAAAACAGACCTGTTCCTACTAACTAAGACATAATACCAAAATAACTAGGTAGTGCCTAAACTTGTCCTCTGACCTGAAAAGCTGAGAGTTTTCTCATTCATTGTTTCCAACAAAAGATCGAGTGGAACGGCGCCGGCGCACTAATTAGCGTGCTTGGCATTTGTATTGTAATCCGAATCACAAAGACAAGCTATCTCGAGTGTAGCCAAGAGGTTTTGATAAAATCAGAATGGATCAGGCGTCAGCACTGTTTCGAAAGTGCTTTAAATCTGGAAGAGGTTATAAATAAGCATTGGAACTTGTTTTTTCCAAGAATGTTATATTGTGGTGTAAAGTGATCTTAGCTATAAATGAAAGCCTCATATACAAAATGGTAACATAACTTAAGAGGTTTCAGCTGTTATATTAACATCCTCAGTAAGTGTAACAATAACAGAATTGAATACTTACCTAACCGTCAGAAACCCCCGACTTCAACTATAAAATGAGCTGTAACTTTTGAAAGGCTGAACAGATTTTCATGAAACATGGCTAAGAACACTCTGGATAAAAATCTATGACATAAAAAAACTAAACCAAAATCGGTTGATCCGTTTGGCGATACCACAGACAGATACACGGATACACTGAAACACACGTTAAACTAATAACACCCCTCTTTTTGCGTCTGGGGGTAAAAAATACTGTACTTCGATGTTTTCTAGTCTAATCATAGCAGAGTGAAATATGATGCAATAAAAACTTGCGTAAAAATTGTAGATTTTTTGTGTACGGCTTTAGAACATGATACCAAATACGTGGTTTCATATAAAGTCATAATATCTGTGGTTTGGGCCTTAAAAATAAGAACAGCAGATGCCACTCAAATTCTATCCAAAGCCAAACCCGTCTAAATAATATGTCACTACCAAGCTACCCTTGTTTTAATTTCCGACTCTTCCGTGTAGTAATAACGGAAAATCCTCGTTAATCCTATTAGTAGCCACCCTAGTCGGGTGGCGTGGGGTGAATAAATCAATGTTCCTTCAATATTGGTCTACCTTCAAGTTAGGTAGGCTTGTTGAAAAAATATCGATAATATTTGCTCGATGTAACGATATTTTTGAGCGATATTTCGATATATCAATTTATCGATTTATCGATATAAAATTCCAACTATCGAAAAGGTATAAAACTCTATATATTTTTTTAACAAATTACATTTTATGGGTTATTTGTTTATGGTCGATGGCTGTCACAAAGAGGGACAAAAGAACAAAAAAAATGTATATGGTTGACTCTGACCCTTTTGTCATTGCGAGGAAGGAACTTACTTGATTTATTAGAAATGATGTCTGTTGATCGGTATTAACCTAGTAATGTCAGATGATTGATTTCTATATTAGGCAAAATATACTAATTTTTATAGCGCCAATATTTTCTTTGAAATCGTACAGATATATCGATATATCTTAGATATTTCTTGATAAAAATATAAATATCTATATTAATAATACTTCTGATAAACATCGATACAATATAATTATATCGATATTGTTTTGCATTTCCGACATCCCTATTGTTTGAGCCCCTGTGTACAACGGTTGATGTTCATCGCTTTAGCTGTACACAAGAGATTCATCAAAATGGTTAATATCTTTCGTAAGTATACTATTATTGTCACTTACGGGACATCTTCCGTGATTAGATGCTGAAAGCGCTCGATATTTGCCGATTTTTTCCTTCATAAAGCTCACAGATATTTTAATTTGTCTTTTTTGAAGGCCCTCGGGCGGTAATATAAACAAAATCGAGAACAGCTCAGGTCGGGACAGCAATTTTAAATCCCGGACGAAAAAGAGGGACTGCCTTTGACGCACAAAACTAATATGAATATATTTTTGCAAATCTAATTGAATAATTTACTTTATTATAGTGTACTTTAGGCTTATATATTATAAAAAAATAAAAAATAGAATTAGTTTTTTTGGAAATCTTTGGGACATCGATGTCCCAATATGCTACAAAGGACAACATTCTTGGTATTTGTTTGTTTTTATTGTATGAAGTAATATTATAGATTATAGAACATTTCTGAATAAAAACCATGTTATTTTTATGAAATAAATATTTATTTATTACTTATTAATTCTTATGCATGAAAAATTGCAAAGCAGCTTCTATTAGCGGTAAAGCACAAATGAACATTACAAAGGTCGCAAATATTATTTGTACGGTTTTCTACACCTCCCTTTGCATGTTTTTAGTCAGGTCATTGAAGGTATGTTTTCTAATAGAAAAAAATCCAATCATTGTCCTAGCCACAACCTGTCGGTACTCCAACGAAGTCAGTAAATTTGTTTCACATACACTGTGTAAGCATTATTTAGCGCTATGTCTAAGATATCAAAAAATAAACGAAGGTAATATTTTATTTTTGACTTTCGGTCGACTTCGTAGGCTACCTTCTTCTGGTCCATCAAGTCTCCCCCCCCCCTCCAATGTCGGTCCCTCAATGTTGAGGATCGTGACCCCTTCCCATGATCCTCCTGATGCTTGCTCTCCATTTGCTGCGGTCCGTGGCTTGATGGAGTGCCACATTCACCGGTACTTCCATTTGGTCCGACACCTGGCTTGACCACCTCTTCGGGCTGCGTCCTCTAGGTCTCTTGCCCTCTATTTTGCCTGTCACAAAGTCAACAAGTCATCAAGTCTACACCGCCCATATTTTTATTGTATTTACATACAATATCTGGACACGTAACGTCCAAACTTTGAGCTGAACCCACTTGTCGACGTTTTACCATTTGAGTTGGTATCGGCGATAAGAAATTGGTAAGGAGATGAACGGCTTTATTGTCCATCCATTTGACGAAAGAAGTACCTTCAAAGCTAGTCGTGAAGACACCCCCTCTCTTCATGTCTTTATCTAATGGCAATTGGACGGTACCTATGAATTCCTCTTCCAATTGAAATCGGGAATCGGATTATTCGATGGTGAATCGGGGGATAAGGATGTAGGAGGTGTAGGTTGTGGTACGCTTGCAGGCTCAATGATTACTTCAGATGACTCCAGCATTCATATCTTGTTCAATGAATGACTGGTCTTCCTCATCTAAGATAAGAGCATCTTCGTAGTCGCTATTGTCGGCCATGAGATGGTCTTCTATTTCATTTTCCTTCAAACAAAACTGTCTGCGGGTCTACCGCGTACCTAACTAAAATGGTAATGAACATCGACACTGGTGATAAACTTCAATACGACCGTGAGAGACTAAATTCCGAGCTACCCTGTAAAAAAATTACCTGTCACGAAGTAGGGACTCCCATCTTCATGATTGGTAAAAAGCATTGAAGGTAGGTCGAAGTTTAGTCTCTCACAATCTAATTGAAATTGATGACCAGAATCTGATTTTCATTACCATGTTGTTACGTGGTAGACCCGCAGGTTCCTTTACTAGCCTAAAACAATAAAACACAGTATAATAAATAATAAATATAAATAAAATTCCATAACATGCAAAACATAAAAATAAATATTCACTGAACTTTTACGCATATTGGGACACCCGTATCCCTTGCATGTAATTCCACATTCTAACAACTAAATTCTTAAAAATTATCATAAATAATAATAGAAGCAATATAATTACTTACCATCCTCACAAAATACAGCACTAAATACTTCTAAAAACAGAATAAATATATTTAAAATAGTTTTTGAAAAATCTCGTAATAGCGCGCCAAAACACCGAAATGTCAATAAATAATTACATTTTTTTTTTCGCGCTCATTGCTGCCTTCCTTACACATAATGAAAAATGCATTCATAAACTATCGTTTCGGGATTCAATCAATTAAAAATATTGCTTCATTTACAAAAACAGGCCAATAATATTTTGGGGACAGTGGTGTCCCATTTACGTCAAAGGGTTAAGTTTGTAGTATTTATCTGTGTGTGTCTGTTGCATCGTAGCTCCAAAACGCAAGGACCGATTTCAATACCTTTAAAAAAAATGAAAGCCGCTTTAGTCGGGATGGTTTTTAGCTATGTTTCATAAAAATTTGTTCAGCCGTACAAAAGTTATAGCTCTTTTTCTAGTTGGAGTCGGGGGTTTTTGACGGTTAGGTTATTTATATTGGTAAAAATAAAATACGCTTGAAACCACGGGCCACAGATAATCCTAAATATGTTGATTTTTCATTTAAAGTCCCGCGTGTGCCACACGCTGCTAAATATTTGTATATTACACAGAGATTGTACACAGAGCTTTGACTCCCTTAGAAATAAAGTGACCCAACTGTAAAATCTATTTCATCTAATACCAAATATCCGTAAATGAAACTAATTTCTCCGGAACTCGTTACTAAATTATCTACAAGTAGTATAGGTGGCAAAATTTTTCACAAGAAAATTATTTTATTTTCTTCCAGTTAAAGTTTCATGATGTTTTCCTCAAACCTCAGTTATTCTCTACGAGTGTTGAAACCCTAAAATAGTGAGGGTAGATGGAAAAGTTTACATTTGCTGTGTTTCTTATTAATTGCTAACCAATTCAGAATTTGTTTTCACACAAAATGTACAAGTGTTTCTGTTTGAGTCTTGAGTACTACTAACAATACTTGGTGTTCTTCAAAGTTTAAAAAGAAAGTAGGTTAGATTAAAAAGAAAAGAAAAAGTGTTTTTTCAGCACGGACCAGTGACAACACAAGAGAGAGAAGATTAAAGATAAAAAAGAAACAATTTTTTTACCCGACTGCGCCAGAAGGTATATGTTTTTCGAGTGTAGGTATGTATGTTTTATATTTCTTTGGCACGCTCTGTAGCCTGAAGGGCTTGATAGATTTTAGCTTGACAGGTGTTGTTAGATTCGTCTTAATTAAATCGAGACCGGCTCAAATCTTCCCAATAATGGGTCCCGACCACGGGTCCCGACTGTGTTAATGTCGCCATTTTTCAGCATTAGAATTCTACTGGACTTGGTTTTTCTTTTCAATTTTTATTTAAAGTTCACGTTTTAAGCGGTCGGGATTTAACTTTTTAAATTAACTTTTTTATGAAGTATGTAAGTAGGTATGCTGTCAAGTATGCCCATGCCCAATAGCTCCCCAGGTTTTAAAACGTTTTTGGCATTGTTTTTGGGTATTTGGTGCTCGTAGGTATTTATTTAGTAATAAAAACTTTTTGCTGGAAACTTCAAAATCGTCTTAGCCGGTTTAATATACTTTAATAAATAAAGCAGTCATATAAGTTGCGTTATTCAAAGGTTTAAAAGCAATCTTTGACGTAATTCAAATAAACCTGTTTGTTAGCTTACGTGCTTATACAAACGACAAAGTTCAAGCAAACCCTTTGCACCGAAAAGTTTGAATTATATATTAATTCAGGATTTCTGGAATTATCAAGCTCTTTATTTCGTTATGGAAAGGGAAACCCGGGTTGGAGTGTGTTATGTAAGATAGGTATTTTTTTATGATGGCAATAATTTTATTTTTCTTTCATAAAGAAATTACAAACATTATAGAAGTAGGTACATAAGTTACCAACATTATAAAAGGGAAAATAGAGGCAAAAAGAAAAAGAGGAAGACCAAGAAGAAACTACATTGATCAGCTGAAAAAAAAGCTAATATAGAAACATAAGATTTAAAAGATTTGGCATTGGATAGGACCACAGATTACCAATCTGTGGATAGGACTAAATGGAAGCCTGGGAGGGAGACCTCTTTACAGTCTCCCTCCCCGAGATGTGCCCTAATAGGCGTGGCACCGAGGTGGGCTTCGGCGCGGTCTTCTAAGAGTACCCGAAGCCCACCTGTAGGTGCCGAAGTAGACCACCGTGGTGAGTTTAGCCGGTAGGAGTCTGGCACACCCCTCCGCCCCCCCCCAGGCGGAGGACAGCCCTAAGATGGGTGCTCACCACGTAAAACAAAAAAAAAAGGGTTAAAGGAAACTGCTACACCGACAAGTGCCTAGCCCTTAAATTTTAGATAGATAGGTAAAGAAATTGATGTTAAGCCAGTTGATTTCCGACATAAGTGAGGATAGACACACGCACGTGTCATCACGTCGTCTTCCCTCCGTGAGCGAAGAAAATTTCAGCCTTTATTGTATTTTGACGGTCTGACGGAGAAAATCTTAAATATGTTTTGTATTCTGTCAATATTTATTAGGTAGGAAATTCTTCAGTAACCCAAAAAGAACAGGAAATGAAAGAAAATATCAAACATGGCCCCCGGCTAAAGGGTGACGCGTAGTACAGAGATCAAGGGATATAATGTTGCGGAATATTAGACGATACTTTAAATAAAAATCTCCGAACAGTTTTAAAAGCTTGTATTCAGCCAAAATTACAAGAGAAGACAGGGAAAAAACAAATGACAATAAAATCTTTAAAAATAGAACAAAAATAAAAACACAAATTATATGACTTTTAAAAAATATTTTTCATTGTCACAATAACTGCCAGTAATATGGATTAGAAATTTTCTATTCATACTAGCGACCCGTCCCCAGCTTCTCACGGGTACACTTTCTCTACTATCCTTACATTAAATATCAAAGAATTTTATATAATATTATAGTTTAAAAAAAAAACTAAAGAAAACGCTTTTTTCATCCAAACTAAACGTGTATGCAAAATTTCAGCTCAATCGGAAACCGGGAAGTTGGTCAAATTTAACTTCCAAGATTTTTTTACATAGTTAGTTACAGGTGAAGCTAATAAAAGCGTTTTGAAATAAACCTTCCGTGAAAAAATATCTAACTGATGGTGAAATCCGTTGCGTGGCTTAGGATGAGTTAGCCGATATACAGACAGACAAACGCGAAAAGCGACTTTATTTTATACTATGTTGTAGAGATTATCATCATATTGATAAATTAAAACTGCTTGCTGTAAAATACCATCAGGTTTACCATGACCACCATGGAAATGGGAAAAAAAAGATAAAAATCTACGTAAGAATAGGTAAAATGATTGGTTGTAGAAATATTTCTACTCTACGGTAGGATTTGGTAGAATAACTGGTGGCTGTTGGTAATGTTTATGTAAGTATATATAGTTGCTTTTAAGTTAATAGTTATTCCTCTCATTTTAGTTTGTTTTTGGTGCATCTACCTTCATTGTCTCTGCATCACCCTAAGGTTGTCTGGTAGAGAATGCCTATGGCATTAAGACCGCCTTTGTACATTGTACATGAAGCATTTTAAATAAATAAATAACTACATCATCATCATCATCATCATCTTATCATCTAACGTTTTAAGTTTCTACATGACACACATACTAGGTTCTTAAGATCATCGGAGAATTTGAGGCTTGAGATGCCAATGCATTCCACGATGTTCTATGATAAATCGTTTACAGTCCAAGCCTCGCGCTTATGGAATGCATTGCCTGTGTCGGTAAGAAGAGCACAGTCATTGACTTCTTTTAAAGTATTGCTGAAACATCACTACCTCTCTGTTTAGTAGAAATGTTGTTATTAATCTGTAAAATATTATACTTTAGGTCCAATACCATTTATGTATCTTAACACTGTATATTTATTTATTTTGTATGTAAGTGTAATAAAAATTTATGCATAATTATTATTTATCTGTTTATATTAATATGTATGGTACACCGCAAACTGCCCTTTTTCTATTTCTTCCAAGTCATGTCCATCCAAAGGTTGTCTGGAAGACATCGCTTTTAGCGATAAGACCGCCCATTGTACATGTACATATTTATGATAATGTTTTTTTTTGTATTTCTGGTGTACAATAAAGTTTATTGTATTGTATTGTATTGTATTGTACATCACTAATTATAAATTCCTTTTGAAGTAAAAGCATTTACAAAAATAATTTCCCTTATTCTATTGAATAATCAATAAATTGATTGCATATCTCCCGAAAATTTCAAAACAAAACACAGCAACTAATTGTTCTCACATTAAACTATTCATTACAATAAACATCCACCGTTATTTATGTTATCAAGAGAGTTACGATGACCTAATTTCGGCGGTACTTTGCCCCCATAAAACAGGGTAGCCGCGGTTACCTACCGCATACGTCACTCAGACAAACTGTGCGGTTGAACTGCCCCGGGATAGTGTTTCTTCAACTTGATGCCATCGGGTAACTTAAGTACCCACCGTTTTGATAAGTTATTTTATCGACAATTTTAATAGTTATTTTGACGACACGGTTGGCGTAGTGGCTAAGCGATTAGCGTTCTACGCTACGTGCCGTAGGTTCGATCCTGGCACAGGTCAAATATTTGTATGATCTACACTTAGTTGGTATAGTGCCACAAAATCGGATAGCCACTGTGACCAACCAACAATGCATCTCTTTCTCACTTATAGACGTTTTCATAAGAGGATACGGAATAGGACGTTTATTTGCGACGGCAACTGTCATATTTATTATACGTAATCAGGCGGTCGGTGACCAAAATTGGAACTAACGTCGCTACGGAACAAAAATTACTTCCAAATATCATTTTTGTAGGGAAATGACATTAGTAAAAGCGACGGCAGCGACGCTATGAGCGGTACCTTGATTACCTAAGAAAAATCTGACAGCCAAAGCAAGTAACAAGCAATGCATCTCTTTCTCGCTTATAGATGTTTTCATAAGAGGATACGGAATAGGACGTTTATTTGCGACAGCAACTGTCATATTTAACATACGTAATCAGTCGGCGAGTCAGATAAAATTATGGCATTGTAACTAGCTGGTAATAAGAGATGGTAATAACCTCCCAGTCCTCCACAAAACCTTCAAATGCTATCCCGCCAGCATAAATAACCTTCTCTCAAATAAAATTGACTCGCCCTGATCGATATTGCGAATCACCTCACAGTACCCACCTGAATTTTTAACGAAATTCTTCGTCGAACTCCTATAAATTTGAATAAAGACAAAAATGATTATTGATGGGACCCTCCTTATGCAAATTGGGGCGATTGGGCCGAAACTGCCCTTGCGAAGACGCGCCTTTTTAATTTATGGACAAGTTTGGACCAAGTTCGGTGAAGTTTTGCAAAAATGTGGACAGGGTTATTAATTTAAGTTTTATAGTTGTATTAATGGTAGTAAGTTTGTAGTGACTTATTAGTTTAG
Source organism: Allophyes oxyacanthae (assembly GCA_932294325.1). NCBI lineage: Eukaryota > Metazoa > Arthropoda > Insecta > Lepidoptera > Noctuidae > Allophyes > Allophyes oxyacanthae. Next base: position 13,151,058 of record OW028629.1, read on the forward strand.
TTTTTGATGTTAAATTTTGCTTTTTTGAATCTGTTTTTATTAACCCTTGACAAAAATGAGGGGTGTTATAAGTTTATAATGTGTATCTGTCTGTGGCCTCGTAGCTTCAAAACGGATGGACAGATTTCAATTCCGATTACAATACAGTTTTTTTATTGAAAGCTAGTTTAATCGGGTATCATCTTAGATATGTTTTATGGAAATCTGTTAAGCCGTTCTAAAGTTACAGCTCTTTTTCTAGTTGGAGTCAGGGGTCTTGACGGTTAGGGAATTTACTCAAATGGGGTACAAAGTTTTCTCTTCAGATATTAATATATAGATAGATACTAGTTAGTTCACCATTATACAACGTGCATTCTTCTAGTAGTAAACAGATTACTAGTCCATCGCCATTAACCTATAACCTATTTCCCCCTGAGAGAACCATAAAAGTAATTAAGGGGCCCCTCTATATCCCCTCCCCCCTTAGGAACGAACAAGCGACGCATACCAATACATGAGAATAGATAAATATGTAATTCGGGATATCGTAGACTCTCGTAGACTATCGTAGAGTCTCGTAGACGTTGCTACGAGACTCCTCTGTCAGTCGGTTAATATTAGGGGATTTATTAACCGACTTCAAAAAGGAGGAGGTTCTCAATTCAAATGCTTTTTTTTATTTTCGTTCAATGTTATCTTCACTAAATGTGAATCGATTTTAATTAGTAAAATACTATGTTCATTTCCATCGTACTGTAATTAAAGTCATTTTATATCCTCTGTATAATTTTCTTTTTGTAAGTAAACTTTATGATTTTCTATTTTATATTTTTGTAAAGATTTATAATTAGAAGGTACCTAATTAGTAAGCAGGTAAATCAGTTTTGCATGCCGTTTATACGGCGAGATAATAATATGCTGTACAAATTACAACATAAATGTAACACCAATGTAACCATATTTCATGCAAATAAATATTCTTATTCATCTTAGGTACCACAGTAAAAAAATAAAACATAACTTACTATGACTTTACCTAGGTTTTGGTACAGTCAACATTAAAAGTAAAACTGGTAAAACATGAATTACATTAAATTATTTATTACAACAGCAATTTAGAAATTCTACTGATCATCATTTCTGATGTTGACTATACCTATGATAAAAGTTACCGTGCAGCCCAATTACAATGAAATTATGTTGTAATACAACTATAGTCAGGTAGTCACGTAATTACAGTTCGAACGGTGACTATCATTCGATCAGTAACTCGCGACCAATATTGATTCGTGGTCGCTTATAATTGGAGTCGTCGTGTTTGATGTAGGTACGTAGACGGATAATTTCAGGTAACTTGTATTGATCTACTAGCGGCCCGCCCCGACTTCGTACGGGTAGCACTAAGTATATACGGCGCACCTACCTACTCTACCTACCTACCCTAATTACCTACCTACCTACCTCCTACTTACCCTAGCTAACTACCCTATCTGCCTAATACTCTACCTACCAGTGGCGAAGGGTGACAGTTTTAAAAGGGGAAGCCGACCCGAAAATGCCCTCTAGAAATTTCTGCAAATAATGCTGCAAGACAATAATCCAAACCGTCTCTTGTAATCTATAGAATAGTCATGTCTGGATGAGCTCGACCTAACTGAATAACAAGCCATATTACGTTGGTCTATGCACTAACCAATTCCTAAAGGGAAGCCAATGGGAATCGGGTTGTATGGACTCTTCGCCACTGCTACCTACCCTACCCTACCAACGTACCCAATTTACCTCCCTACCGACCATACTACTCTACCTACCTACATACCTACCTACTACCTACTCTACCTACCTACCTACCTACCCTATCTACCTACTGATATTAGCTGCATCGTGTACGGTTTGAGTTTCGTTTAGTTATCGTGTGAGAAAATGAATTTTCTTCATAATTTTTTTTTTCGTCCATTTTCCATATTTTTTTATATTATTTTATTCTGCTATTCGGGACGAAGACAAATACAACAAATCAAAAGCCATGAAAATCGGTCCAGCCGTTCTCGAGTTATCATAGTAATATTATAAAGAGAGAAATCCTGATTGACTGACTGACTGACTGACTGACTGACTAACTGACTGACTTATCATCAACGCACAGCCGAAACTACTGAAGCTAGAGTCTCGAAATTTGGAGAGTAGGTCCCTTTTGTATTGTAGGCAAGCAATAAGAAGGGATTTTGGAAAATTCAGCCCCTAAAGGGGGGAAAAAGGGGGTGAAAGTTTGTATGGGAGTCCCTTAATTTTTGAAGTGAGAAAGATGAAAATTGGGATTTAGGCTTTTGGTTACAAACAAAGAAACACGTGATTCTTCGTTTTTGGAAATTCATCCCCTAAAGGGGCGAAATAGGGGTGAAAATTGTTTTTGAAGTGTAAAACGTGGATATTGGGATTGTTTTTGAAGTGAGAAACGTGAGAATTGGTGTTTCGACTTTTGGTTAGAAATAAAGAAACACGTGTTACCGCGTTATTGGAAATTCATCCCCTAAAGGGGCGAAATAGGGGTGAAAATTGTTTTTGAAGTGAGAAACGTGAAAATTGAGATTTAGGCTTTTGGTTACAAATAAAGAAACACGTGTTACCGCGTTTTTGGAAATTCATCCCCTAAAGGGGCGAAATAGGGGTAAAAATTGTTTTTGAAGTTAGAAACGTGAAAATTGATATTTAGGCTTTTGGTTAGAAATAAAGAAACACGTGATTCCGCGTTTTTGGAAATTCATCCCCTAAAGGGGCGAAATAGGGGTGAAAATTGTTTTTGCAGTTAGAAACGTGAAAATTGAGATTTAGGCTTTTGGTTAGAAATAAAGAAACAGGTGATACCGCGTTTTTGGAAATTCATCCCCTAAAGGGGCGAAATAGGGGTGAAAATTGTTTTTGAAGTGAGAAACGTGAAAATTGAGATTTAGGCTTTTGGTTAGAAATAAAGAAACACGTGTTATAGCGTTATTGGAAATTTATCCCCTAAAGGGGCGAAACAGGGGTGAAAATTGTTTTTGAAGTGAGAAACGTGAAAATTAAGATTTAGGCTTTTGGTTACAAATAAAGAAACACGTGTTACCGCGTTTTTGGAAATTCATCCCCTAAAGGGGGGAAATAGGGGTAAAAATTGTTTCTGAAGTTAGAAACGTGAAAATTGAGATTTAGGCTTTTGGTTAGAAATAAAGAAACACGTGACACCGCGTTTTTGAAAATTCATCCCCTAAAGGGGCGAAATAGGGTTAAAAATTGTTTTTGAAGTGAGAGACGTGAGAATTGGTGTTTCGGCTTTTGGTTAGAAATAAAAAAACACGTGTTACCGCGTTTTTGGAAATTCATCCCCTAAAGGGGCGAAATAGGGGTTAAATTGTTTTTGAAGTGAGAAACGTGAAAATTGAGATTTAGGCTTTTGGTTAGAAATAAAGAAACAGGTGATACCGCGTTTTTGGAAATTCATCCCCTAAAGGGGCGAAATAGGGGTGAAAATTGTTTTTGAAGTGAGAAACGTGAAAATTGAGATTTAGGCTTTTGGTTAGAAATAAAGAAACACGTGTTATAGCGTTATTGGAAATTTATCCCCTAAAGGGGCGAAACAGGGGTGAAAATTGTTTTTGAAGTGAGAAACGTGAAAATTAAGATTTAGGCTTTTGGTTAGAAATAAAGAAACACGTGTTACCGCGTTTTTGGAAATTCATCCCCTAAAGGGGGGAAATAGGGGTAAAAATTGTTTCTGAAGTTAGAAACGTGAAAATTGAGATTTAGGCTTTTGGTTAGAAATAAAGAAACAGGTGATACCGCGTTTTTGGAAATTCATCCCCTAAAGGGGCGAAATAGGGGTGAAAATTGTTTTTGAAGTGAGAAACGTGAAAATTGAGATTTAGGCTTTTGGTTAGAAATAAAGAAACACGTGTTATAGCGTTATTGGAAATTTATCCCCTAAAGGGGCGAAACAGGGGTGAAAATTGTTTTTGAAGTGAGAAACGTGAAAATTAAGATTTAGGCTTTTGGTTACAAATAAAGAAACACGTGTTACCGCGTTTTTGGAAATTCATCCCCTAAAGGGGGGAAATAGGGGTAAAAATTGTTTCTGAAGTTAGAAACGTGAAAATTGAGATTTAGGCTTTTGGTTAGAAATAAAGAAACACGTGACACCGCGTTTTTGAAAATTCATCCCCTAAAGGGGCGAAATAGGGTTAAAAATTGTTTTTGAAGTGAGAGACGTGAGAATTGGTGTTTCGGCTTTTGGTTAGAAATAAAAAAACACGTGTTACCGCGTTTTTGGAAATTCATCCCCTAAAGGGGCGAAATAGGGGTTAAATTGTTTTTGAAGTGAGAAACGTGAAAATTGACATTTAGGCTTTTGTTAAGAAATAAAGAAACACGTATCACCGCGATTTTGAAAATTCATCCCCTATAGGGGCGAAATAAGGGTGAAAATTGTTTTTGAAGTGCGAAACGTGAAAATTGAGATTTAGGCTTTTGATTAGAAATAAAGAAACACGTGTTACCGTGGTTTTGGAAATTTATCCCCTAAAGGGGCGAAATAGGGGTGAAAATTGTTTTTGAAGTGAGAGACGTGAAAATTGAGATTTAGGCTTTTGGTTAGAAATAAAGAAACACGTGTTTCTGCGTTTTTGGTAATTCAACCCCCAAAGGGGCGATAAAGGAGTGAAAAATGTTTTTGAAGTTAGAAACGTGAAATTTTGTATTTAAGCTTTTGTTTAAAATTAAAAACAAAATCGGTTTCGTGTTTTTCGAAATGCAACCTCTAAGCGGATGAAATAGAGTCCGTATTTTTTGAAGCCGAACGGTTTGTAAGAGGTCAGGAATTGATGAAAATTAAAAAGTATCTACCGGCTAATTTGTACCCGAACGAAGTCGGGACGGGCCGCTAGTAAGTTAATAAGTTCGAACAAACCCGACTTTGTTTTTACCCAATGACCAAAGAATCCTCTCTTTGGTTTATTTAGCCATTGTTTTTACCCGACAACGTATCCATAATATTATAGTTTTCAGCAAATAATATCCCCCCTCCCTCTTCACCCCTTAAGTATCGTAAAAGTTCCTAAGGGATATAATCCTCTTGATGAAAAAAGCAAATCTTTCCTCCTTTCTAATATTTATTATTATTTTGTGTCGGCTATGTTTTTTCTTTTATGATAAGAGTATATTGACTTTATTTCTTTTGTATGTTCCTGTCGATCTTTTATCTTTGATCTTTGGCCCGAAAAGTCCTAAAGAGATATAACAGTTTTCAAACGGATTGTACTTAAGGCGAAGTTATAGTAAGTATCTACTTTTTTATTCTTTTTTTGAACCTCTGTAAATCTAAATAATGTAAAGATTGCGCAAAAGAAAAATGATTATAATGGTCAAATTTGAACATACGGTCAAATGCTGTGTGAAGACCATAAACCAATGAAGATGAATCATATTTTTTTTTTTTTTTCTATAATCGCTATATAAATCGCTATTTAATATACCTTGCTAAAATTTCATCATGAAATCATGTAAAAGTTAAATCAAAAGATAAACAGATTTTTATATAAGTACTTAGCCGCTAGTCTTTTAAATAATAACCGTCAAAAACCCGACTGATACCCACAGAACATAGAAAAGACCTCTTTTCTGTGTTCTGTGATGATACCCGATTAAACTAGCTTTCAATTAAAAAACTACATTGAAATCGGTCCAAACGTTTTGGAGCTACGATGAAACAGAAACACAGATGTACACAGATGTGTGGTTCTTATCATGTAGTTGATGATTTATATGTGCCAATAAACAAATTTTCTTTCTTTCTTTCTTTCAGATACACACTACAAACTTATACCACCCCTATTTTTTGTCGGGGGTTAAAATCAAGCAGTTCAAGCGCTCACGCCTGTCGCGTTTCGCCCTACACGACGAAAAAGAAACCCTATTTACTGGGAATAAAGTATATTTCTATTTGTACTCTCCGCACTATTAGAGGGCAGAGTTTCAAAACCGATTGGAAGAAAATAATGATGATCGTTTTTTTTAAGGTTTAGGAGCAGTTTACAGGTTGCTCAGGAAAGAGATGTGTGGAGGAAATTGGGGGAGGCCTTTGCCCAGCAGTGGGACAGTAAGGCCTAATAAAAAAAATAAGTAACAGTGATAGCCTAGCGGTTGAACGCTCGCTTTCCATGCGTCTGGGTTTTTCAGGGTCTGAGTTCGAACCCGACCCGCACCCCAGACTTTTCCGATTCATGTGCGATAACGGTGAAAGAAAACTTCGTGAGGAAACCTGCACACCTGGGAGGGCCTCATAATGTTCTCGATGTTGTGTGTAATCCGCCAACCCGCACTAGGCCAGCGTGGTGGACTAAGGCCTATCCCTTCTCATTCTGAGAAGAGGCCTGTGCCCAGCAGTAGGACTATGAGTTGGATTTCTTTTTTTTTTTGCTGGCTTGGGTTAGGGTCGTCTTTATTAAACGGGATATTTTTTTATGTAGTGCGCAAAATTTGCAGTGTGGTTCAGTGTCCGTTCCCAAATGCAACCGGCAGTACATAAATTCACTCCAGAACAAAATAAAATTTGATTTATAAGGCTTGCGCTAGTAAATTATGCGTGTCCCCCATACTAAGTCGAATTTTCGTTTTGTTTTAAAGTGTATCCCAATACTGCGGTTGTATTTAGGAACAGAGACTGAATTACTCTACAAATTATGCGCAATACATACAAAAATATCCTGTATTCTTGTTTGAAGGGGATCTCAAAATTGTGTTCTTTTGTGTAACTCTTCTAACAACACTCAAGTCGTTCGATTCTTTATAATATATGACAAACCTTTTTCTTCATGTCACGTAACAATAACATCATAGATTATACAAAATATGTCACATCTCTGTTCACAATGGTCGACGATGGCCGAATTACATCCATCGACAGCTTACGATCTATGTCGATGAACCTCTTGCATACAAATAAAGCATTGGATGTAGATGTTTGGCCAACGTTGGGCCCGTTTGGTTTTTTAGAAGATTCATAATATTGATAGTTTATGCAACGTAAATAGGGTTTGATCATCATTATCAGCCCGTAAAACGTTCTATGCTGAACATAGGCGTCTTCATGGACCGCTACAATGAACGGTTTTGGAAGAAAATGTCATAAACACCAGTATTGGCAAACGGATTGTTGTTACAGTGTGTTTTTTTTATTGCATATAAGGCTATTTCATTCTTTTAATTTTATTAGAATTAGAATTTTTTTGAAACAATTTTATTTTTATTGTTTTTATATGCCTAATAGACTTTTTATGTCGATGCTTATATATTTTAAGCCAAAGGTTAATAATAATAATAAAATAAACAATAAATCCAGCCCACTACTGTCCCAATACTGCACTCTTCTCAGAATTGGTAGGAAAAGTCAACCCTATAAAACAGTGTAGATAATATAACTAAATAAATAAAAGATACGCTCATATTACGCATAAAAGCTAGGTACCTACTTTATAAAAGAACCTATGTTACCTTTTATATCTGCGAACACAAAAATCTTCATACAAATTGGTATTGTAACAGTGTACTCAATCTCCTTTTACTCATTTCGTATTCCATTCTAATACATTTTCCGTCTCACGTACCGTTATTACTTTACATTAGGTACTTATATTGAAGAAGGTGCGTATATAAGACTTAGAACATTGACTTACTATTAAATAACAGTGGTTTAAATAATAATAATAATACCTACACGTTTATGTAGACTTACTTTAATAATGGCAAGATTTTATGTAACCCGATTTGGTAAAACAAATTGCATTAAACACTTCAAGACGCGAATGCTCACCTTAAAGGGAAAAGGTCAACTTGACAGTAATCTTAGAGGATTCTACTCAAAAAACCTATTTAAATAAACATTCTGAGGGAAAAGGAACAAAAACATTGAATATTTATTCGATTTATGAAAAATAAATGAAGAAAAAACACTTACCCTCGCCTTATTCGTACACTTACACAATCCTTATAAAAGAAAAAAAAATATTACGTAAGCACACGCTTTTTCGAATTGTCTTGTTGTTCAAAATTCAAATGTGGAATTTCACTTTAGAACTTCACAATTAATTCATATGTCCGTATTGTTCATAGCACGCGTTCACGAATGTATTTTTCGGTTTCGAAATACGAAATAAATCGAAATAAAATGGAGGATACGCTATGTCGTATTGGGGTTAGATCGTCGGTGGGTTACTGCGCATGCGTGAGGGCTACCCTCATCCCCCTGCTTTTAGTTCGTTCTGAAATACAAGCATTCTAAGGGGCCTCTATTTTGATAAAAGATAAAACTTTGATATTTTACCGTTTAGAAATTGAAGATTATGTACCCCGAAAATACTGCAATAAAAACTACTTTATCAAGTTCTAGCTACTTCTAATCTAATAGATAATATTTGTTAGGTAAGTATATACGTCATAGCTCGTAATAGTTAAAAAAAACTGAAGAACAAAGGTTTGAATTCATATGTTAGTAGAACAACCAAACTACTTACCACTTCGTAACATCAAAACGCTAGATTTTATTATAACAAGACCATTCGACAAGGCGTAAATCTCTGATCGCCACGGAATAGAAACTTTACTGATATTGTAATGGTGCCTTGACAACCAGGAGGTCTACTGCGTAACAAAATGGTAATGAACATCGACTCTGGTAATAAACTTCAATATGATCGAGAGAGACTACACTTCGAACTACCTCGTAAAAAAATTACCGATCATGAAGATGAGTCCTAACTTTAAAATCCGCAAATTTTCCACTAGGTATTAAAGTTTTGTATGGGACAGCTGATTATTTTTTCGCGATTAAGATGTTGGTCCCATAGACAAATTTGTTCAGTTTAATGGTCTGATCCACACCCTTAAATATGACCACGCATTTCTAATACACATTGTAGAGGAACAAAAGGCTTTAAAAAGCAATCTTAACTTAATTTGTACAACATTATGTACTTAGTAATTTTACATGAATAATATAAAATACCCGTGAACCACAATAAAGGTTTTTAATATTGGGCTTAGACTTGCAACTGTGTGAGTAGGACTCCAATCTTTTTCCCCCTCTGTTTGGTTATCCTAATCCGGACAGATGAAAGACGCAAAATATAAAAATCTGAAGAATTGTGTTCATAGCTTAGTAGGTAACGCACCAGACAACGTAACCGAACAAGTACCTATTATTATCAAGTAAATAGGTATTAAGTAGGTACTATTCATTAAATACTAGCGACCCGTCCCCGGCTACGCCCGGGTGCTATTTCTCTATTATCCTTAAATTAAATATGAAAGAATTATACATATAAACCTTCCTCTTGAATCACTCTATCTATTAAAAAAAACCGCATCAAAATCCGTTCCGTAGTTTTAAAGATCTAAGCATACATAGGGACAGACAGCGGGAAGCGACCGGCCGATTACAGATTTAGCAGACAGTTTGCGACAGGCATTCATTAACAAATACAATGTGTGGTCACGACAAATAGCCATAATCACATAATCACCATACTTGCCAAACGGTACAATTTTATTAGCAACTACGACGATTATAACAATTGCTGTCAAATGTATAAGTTCTGACGGATAGGATAATAATTATTATCAATAGGTTAATAGATAATACTTTCATTACTTTTTTAACCCCCGACAAAAAAAGAGGCGTGTTATAAGTTTGTAGTGTGTACCTGTGTATCTGTAGAAATGTATACCTGTCTATGGCATCATAGCTCCAAAACGGATACACCGATTTTAATGCAGTTTTTTTTAATTGAAAGCTAATTTAATCGGGAATCTTCTTAGCGATGTTTCATGAAAATCTGTTCAGCCGTTCAAAAGTTACAGCTCTTTTTCTAGTTGCGAGTCGGGAGTTTTTGACGGTTAGGTTATCTCCATCCTTTGTCTCCTTAACAGTAGATAAAACGAAAAATCGAGAATGAGAACAATGAAGAGATGTTTTTGTCCCCCATTTTTCTGTGAAAAAACCTGTTATCTCCACCCTTTGTGTCCTTCACAGAAGACAACAAACAATCGAGAGAAAAAACGGTATAAGTTGGTTTTGTCCCCTATTTTCTCTCGTCCCTTTTTGCCACTAGGCTAGGCTAGGCTAGTCCCCATGGAGAATGCTGCTAGGAAGACGGAGTGGGTTATTCCACCTAGTCACCGCCGCTCATGTGTAGAATAGATCTTAGTTCTTGTAAACGTTCACGTTTAAGTTCATGTAACAGGCACTTAAGAAATGTCCAGACTCAAGGTGCGCGATTCCAAATAGTAGGTCCTAGGGAGAAGAACCGGCAAGAAACTCCATGGAAACTCTTTTAAAATAATAGATTACAATCTCGATCAGTACAATGCTGTGGTAAGAGCTGAGAGAATAATGTAATTTAATATGAATAAAAAATAAGAATAGGATTAATGATTTGCCTCTGAATCAGATTGCCATGGCAGTTACAAGCTGACCAGACTCGACGGACAGACAGACGGCACTCGTCGTCGAGCATGGCGCATGCGTCAGCATCGCTAAGCTCAACTATGGCTCAACAAGGTATAAAGAAATCATACTGAAAAAATAACATGGCAGGAAATTTTGTGTAGCTGCCATGTGCACTCAAGGTCACGGGATGGATTCGCATATTAGAACACTTACATTATACGTGCATAATATTATCTAGAATGAACTTTTAATGTGTATAGACTTTTGCATGTTATACAACGTGCATCAGGAATGCGTGGTCATATTTATGAGTGTGGATCACACCATCAAACCGAACAACTATCTCTATAGGACCAACATCGTAATCGCGAAAAAAATATCAGCGGTCCCAAACACAACTTCAATACCTATTTCGACCCAAACGTATGGGACAGGTGATAATTTTTTTGCGATTACGATGTCGGTCCCTTAGTTGTTCAGTTTGATTTCACTGTGTGTATCCATGCACACCTGCCACCCCGCGTCCCGCAAGCCCTCGGGAGGGCGGCGCTTAATTGTCGGAATGGCCGCATATACAGCGGTCGGCCTCTATTGTATACAACCTTGAAATCCTTTCAAAGTCTTGTCCCCATTCTCGACTTGACCTCTATTCCCCCCCATAATAAAGCTGCAGCCTGATAAAAAATACATAACCAGGGGAAATCAAAAATAAAACCACATCAAACTATATGAATAAAATTTGTATTTCACGTCATCAATACACGAATAGTGACCGGTACAATACATTAATAGTGTTTTTTTTTAATAAAATAGAAACTATTTGCTATATTATTGTAATAACGCTCAAAAATACATTGGCTTAACATCAGATAAACTATTTAATTCATACAATATCTTCATAACATTCGATATTTGCCGATTAGAATGTCCTATACTAATTATATCTATTTATTTATAATATTATATACTATGTGTAACGCGATTTCTTACAGCAAACTCCCCAACGTCCTGTAAAATTAAAAATATTTTAATAAAACAAAAATAAAGAAATCTCCCGTTTCAATTTGGTGGTAAAGAAGCATACGGCCCGCCTGATGGTAGCCGTTACCGTAAGCAGGCGTTCATTGGTCACGGTACCTTTAACATTTTCAAACATTGTAAACTTACAAGAAAGAAAAAAAAAAAGAAATCCGTACAGGATAATGACGGCATACATTCACAATAGACGAAACACAAAAAATTAAATAGGTACACTTCTAATAAAAAAAAAAAATAACAATAAAAAAACATGCCGTCGAGCATGTCCGTACCGAAAAGGTTACCAACTCAACATATATATGCTAGACTTAATATCTGTATGTCGGGTGATACTAACACTGTCGGCAGTTATTAACGCTGTATCAAGTTATGTCATCGTATAATGGCATTTAAACCATAATTTTCAACGAAGTTTAAAGTAGTCAAGTGTACAATGTTTGTAGATTTTAATAACTATTTTTTCTACATGACTTATTCCCTTCACTGCCTTTGACAACATCTTCGTTTGAAGAGGTGTGGTCTGTTATATGCGGGGAACCACACGGCCAATTTAATATTTCACGAGAACTGACAAGTTTATAATATTATAGGAAATCGTTTTAAGAAACGTGTAAAAGAGCATTTATCTCTCCCTGTCATAATAGCTTCTATTTGCAATTTATGTATGTATGTGTTTGTATTTATTAATGTATATTTATATATTTATGTGTATTTGTTTGAAGTAGGTATTTTACTTATGTTTATATAAATAAGCTTAATTTGTAGTTTTGATCTGGTCTTGTACATCGCTGTCTACATTTCGTGTTTTAAATTCTCCTCTCGCAGGTCTGCTGGAAGAGATTTCTTTTGTGAAATAAGCAGTACCTTTGTACTTTGTTCTCCTATTTAATGTTTACTATGTCTTTTCATGTGTGTACATAAATGATTAAATAAATAAATTACCTTGTACCTAGCACCAGTGTTATTTGGTCATGCCCTGTTTCGCCCGTCTCTCCCACTCCGCCCGCATCTGCAGGATCCCTTTAAACTGCGGCGACGCATCAGCTTCCCCAGTAGCTTCCTTCTCCCTCCCACCTTCCTCTTTCTCCATATCTCCATCCTTGTCTATCACAGCACTTTCTTTCCTATCTTTATCGACTGATAATCTGAACTTTTCATCATTCTTCTGCCACGGCCTTTTTGTTAAAGTGTCGGCTTTATAAGCCATCGCTTCGCTTTTGGCTATGTTTTTAATGTCCTCTCTATCGTTTGACGAGTCAGGGAATGTCCGGTTTCTTAGTCTCTTTTCTGGAGTTGAGTCGGATACTTCTTTCTTGTATTTGTTCACTTCGCTTCTATAAACTGGAGCGCTATCTCTTTTTGGATTGGCGACGCTGTTGATACTCACACTTCTCTGATAATGTGGGGCTCCAAACTGACTCACACGGGCAGCGATGTCTACCAATCTCTTTTCTTCTTCCTTAATAACATCCTCGTTTTCCTTATCACTGTCCCTAGATTTTATAGAAGCGTTAAATTCGTTTTTTAGTATCTTACTTTTTGTAGGTTGTGCATCGCCTTCTTCTTTATTGTTATTTGTGGCAATATCCTGTGCAATACTATCAGCTTCGGAGTCTTTAATTTTTAAAGATCTTCGCGCGAATACTTTCATTAATTCCGGTTCATCATCGTTTTTTCTGTCGCCTCGAAGTTCTCTAGAGAGAATGCCAGGTTTCTTGCGGTAAACGACAGTTTCTTCGTGTCTATCAGGAGTTTTGATGTCATTGCTGTCCGTGCTCTGAATAGAACTCTTGCTTCCAAAGCTCGAATGCGATTTTTGACCAATGGATATGTTGTCATAAATTCTCTCCGTGCTACCATCGGTACTCATGGAGTTTGTTCGTGGTTTTTCTGGTCTATCCTGTAATTCAACGCTCATTGCTTTTCTTTTAAAGAATGCTTTGGGTGTAGAAGGGCTTTGTGGTACAATAGGGATGACAGATCTTCGCCCACTGAGTGGGGAATTCTTGTCATCAATATGAGTATTTTCAATAATATTTTCAACAGGTTTGTTGATCTTGATGGATTCTTTTCTCACAGGGATATTCTGTATTTTGGTTTCTGTAATTTGTAAACACTCTAAATCTTGCTCTTTCTCTGCTGGCGGACTATCAAGTTTCTTTGGTGTAACATTAGCTGTCAAAACTATGTTTGTAGTCGGTTTAGCATCAACTTTGTTCAACTGAATATTGAGAAACTCCGGAACTCCAGGCTTAGAACCAGATTTATGTAACTTTTCATCACTTTTATGACTTTTTGGTGCTTCGACCGTTTTGACTGGAGTTTGTTCCTTATTAATATGAGTCACTGATATAAAACTTTCAGTTTCTGATTTCAATTCTCTTTGCATATATTGTTTTGCACTTAAAGCGCTTTCAACAGAAATCGTTTTCCGTCTATCTTCCATAGGCTTCTCTGGGCTACTCTTAATGCTATCTAAAGAACTAGACTTGAGTATTGGAGCAATAATGGGCTTAGGCGAACTAATAATATCATCGATTTTAGCCTCTATTTGAGAGATATCGCTATCGCGTTTGTTATCCATCGTTATTTGGATGCTATTAGTGAAGAGTTTTCTATCTTCATTAGCATCTGTTTTGAGGCTGTCCATGTAACTGCTATCGGTACTTGGCAAACTATCGTAATTGGCTTCGGCACTGCCTTGCATTAAATTATAGTTTCTGGCTGAAATTCTTTTGGAGAAATCGTTTCGTTCGCTCAGGTTCCTCCTGTAGTTGACTTCCCAGCTTTCTAGTAACGGCTCAGAAATGCCAACTATTGCTGGCAGACTAGGCATCTGGTTCTCTTGAGAGCTGATTGAAGTAGTCTCTGACGCGTAGCGGAAGCTGTGGGACTTTCCGATACTGTTGCGAGTCTCAACATACTCGTCTCCCAAAGACCTCATTGCCGAGGTAACGTAGGACTCCTCGGTTTTAGATGAATGGCGTGCTGATTCACGTTTACATTCGATCAATTTTTCAGTAAAATCGGAAACGTGCTCAGACGACCTGTGTTTGATATTGTCAGAACTCTGATGCCTAATCGTTTTGGGAGGAGACGTCGAAGCCAGCATGCTTGGGTTGAAGTAGGGAATATTCTTAGGCATACTACCACTGGTAAATACATTATAATCGTTATGAACGTTTTTGATGCGCATCGCTCTAATTGGAGGCTCGTCGTCTGAGATCACTGGTGACTCTTCCTGCGATCTGTTTAATAGTTCATTACTAATAAATGCTTTCGAAGAAAACGGATCAACCAATCGTTGGACCGATGCCGGTCTCTTTGCTTTATCATGGTTCAGGTTAAACGACTCCCTTTTATCATCAATTGTCTCTTTAGATGACGTCCTTTTCGTCCTCTCAATCTTTTCACAGAATTCATCGCGTCTGCTAAAGCGGCTTTTCATTTCTAGATTCAACATCTTATCGGTTTCTTCAGCGATTTTGAGATCAGTAATGTTGTATTCTACGCCGGGAACTTTGACAGCGCTGTACACATCCTTGTATGCGCTGTCTTGGACGTAAGCGCCCTTGTTGTCCAACCTTTTGTGCATTTGGTTGGCGAATGCTTTCTGTCCGGCAGATTTATGGGTTCTCTCAGCAGGTACGGGCTTGTACCCTTGTCCTTCATGGAAACTTCTTTCTGTATCCACAGGTTTATATTGCGCCGCTAATTTCTCAGTTTTAGACTTTTTGGTTTCTTGTTGGCCATCCCCATCAGTTTGATCCTTTTTAGATTTCTTCCCACTCTTTCTAAGAAGTAGTCTACTGAAGAACGATTCTTCTTTTTTCGAAGATTTTATCGCTTCGTTCTCCGACTTCTTGTCTGACTTAGATTTCTTCTCAAGGCAAGATTCTTCGGCTTTCTTTTCCATCCGATACCTCGACATCCTTTCTTCCGAATGATAGGTTTGGATGGACTCCTCATGTGTCCTAGACGAGCTCTCTCTAAGGGCCTGCCCTTGAGAGCTAGATTGGCTCCTTTTGATCGAGGATCGTGGAGTATTAGACTCTGCTATGCTGAGTTTCGAGGGAGATTGGCCGACAAGATGGCTTAAAGCCAACCCAGGAGGTAACGACGAGGACTTCATCTTAGTGTCGCTCGGAGTCTCCAGAACTCTTTGTAGTTCTCTGTTCACGTGCTGCTGCTGTTCTTTAACGATCATATGATGCTTCGTAGTGGTCGATGAAGAGAATGATTCTGGAATTAAAAGGTTTCAACTTAAGTCATGCGATCAAGGGATAATAAACTTTAAATGGCCTTTTATAAGGGGTATAATTGTATGCTTACCAGTAACCACTTCTGAATGTTTGTGGCTGACTTCAGGAGTAGTGCTTCGTATCATTTCTTCGTTCAATTCGGGCGTTATCGGCAAGGCTGATGCGGCAACCTGGAATTTATGGTAAAAATAATAATTTTTGGTCGTCATGGTGAATTGGTAACAGAGACGAGTGAGTTTTTGATGACTTGGTGGTAGTGAACCAAAGAACCCACACAGCTGAAAGCTTGTGTTAGAATAAGCTTAGTAACTGGTTAGTATTATTATAAACAAATAAGTACGTTAGTTTAAATCTTTCCACATTCAAAACATGCGAATGTGGTAAAGATTGGAACACTGAGAACATTGCACCGCCCAAAATTATGTTTATTGTTCTTACTTTAATTAATGAGAATGAAGCAAGGACAACAAGATCATCACCTTCTAAGAAGACGAAGAACGAGATAGGTATCAAAGTAAAAAGCAGAAGATAAATCAAAGATTACTAATCAAAATTAAGTGATTAAACGCGAATGTCAAAAATAAATAACGATGTTAATAATAATAAAATAAATAACAGAACTTAAAATACAGGATATTTTTTTATGTAGTGCACATAATTTATAGAGTGATTCAGTCTCTGTTCCTAAATACAACCGCAGTATTGGGATACACTTTAAAACAAAACGAAAATTGGACTTAGTATGGGGGACACGCATAATTTACTAGCGCAAGCCATACAAAATCAAATTTTTATTTTGTTTTGGAGTGAATTTTAGTGCTGCGGTTGCATTTGGGAACGGATACTGAATAAATCTGTAAAGTTTGCGCACTGCAAAAAGAAATATCCTGTATAGGTACTTAAATTAATAGATTTTTTTAATATCTCTTGGTTTACTATAGTAAAAATTATCGACATATTTGTATTTTTATTTTATGTTTTAGATAATTAAGCAGTGTTTTAAATTAACTTTAATGAATTAGTAGTTCAGCAACTTTGAAATTCGACTTTTACTTTTGATTACTGACTGTACTTCTAGAAGCACACCTTGGACTCCATAAAGGACAGTTCCAGCAGAACCACAGTGAGCGAAGAAAGCGTAGCGCGATAGTTTGCAAGATGAGAAGATGAGTACCTACTTCAATGGTCAATACTAACTGGGTTGGTTTTCTTGCGGCGCGGCGCGCCATGTGTGCGGCGTGGGCGCACGGCCATCTTGTGTTTGGCGGCCGAGTGCGACAGTGGCGCCACGCCTGTTGGCGGTTCCGACGCATCTGAAAACAGGGTTATAGATGTTGAGATTTATGGGAAATAAAGTGCCTTTCGTGTCTTGTAAATCTAGAAACAGGGGGCTTACTACGAACTCAGTAGCAGGGCAGAAATTGAACTGCCCAGACATTTCCAGTATGAGCTGACCTCGCACTGTATAGGCTTATCGTACCATGAAAGCTCAGCTTATACTGGAAATGTCTGGGCATTTCAAA
Source organism: Allophyes oxyacanthae (assembly GCA_932294325.1). Classification (NCBI taxonomy): domain Eukaryota; kingdom Metazoa; phylum Arthropoda; class Insecta; order Lepidoptera; family Noctuidae; genus Allophyes; species Allophyes oxyacanthae. The sequence continues at coordinate 13,168,337 of OW028629.1, forward strand.
CTCTTCTCCGCTATAAGAGGTCGTATTAAGCCCCCTGAACACAGATAAGATGGACTTAGGACCTATCTCTAAACAAACCAAGCTGAGTACCGTGACCGCCACAAATGACACCCAGATTTTGAAGCCTTTTTTAACCCCCGACAAAAAAGAGGGGTGTTATAAGTTTGTAGTATGTATCTGTGTAACGGATGGACCGATTTCAATGTAGTTTTTTTTAATTGGAAGCTAGTTTAATCGGGTATCTTCTTAGGTATGTTTCATGAAAATCTGCTTAGCGGTTCAAAAGTTACAGCTCTTGTTCTAGTTGGAGTCGGAGGTTTTTTTGGGGTTTCTTAGCAATGGCCTTAATTCTACTGATGGACTGCTTAGATCTGCGTGTCTACCGCGTAACTAAAATTGTAATGAATATCGACATCGGTATTAAACTTCAATACGATCGTGAGAGCCTAAACTTTGAGCTAACTTGTAAAAAAAATACCTATCATATAGTTGGGACTCATAACTTCATGATCGGTAACAAAAATACAAGTTAGCTCTAAGTTTAGGCTCTCACGATCGTATTGAAGTTTAATACCGATGTCGATGTTCATTACAATTTTAGTTACGCGGTAGACCCGCTGAGTACTTACGATAGAAGTCGGACTGGTCGCTCCTGGAGTGGTCTTGCAGCTGGTGGTGGCTGCTGCCGCTGTCTTCGTCAATCTCCCAGGAGCCGCCGCTGAGCAGCGAGCCATCGCTGCACGAGGACTGCGATAAGCCTGTTGGGTGCCGCTGGAAACAAAAAGGTTGCTGTTAGTATGTGAAGATTTTCAAAGACTAGCGATCCGCTCCCGGCGTCGCACGGGTACACTTTCTCTACTATCCTTACATTAAATATAAAAGTATTATACATATAAATCTTCCTTGAAAAATTATCTAACTGATGGTGAAAACCGCATCAAAATCCGTTGCGTGGTTTAGGAATTAGCGGATATACAGGCAGGCAGACGTGGAAAGCGACTTTATTTTATACTTTGTAGAGATGGATCAAGAATGTTAATGAAAAGTTCCCAAAAATATAAATGGGCATTTTTTTATAGATAAACAATAATAAAGAAATTAGTTTAAAAAAATATCTGCTCTTCCGTGCGTTTAGTCGAGTAATATTAAATAATTTGTATGGAACGGACGATTTATTTTCGCGATTTCATTGTTTTAAAAAATGATGGGATATTAGGAGGCAGTATATTTGTAATGACGTTTATTTGATTTGACAATGTTTGCTTTGGCTGTGATTTTCAGAACAGAACATTTTGTACAAGCTGATACATAGGTATCACATAAGATAACTTAGGTACGGAGCTGTGAACATGCTAGGGTCCTACTCCCAAAAACGAACGAAGTTTCGGATCGAAACTAAAGACCGACTGACATCGAACTTATAACCTATGGGCGTACTTATAGACGTAATATACTAGATACTAATGCCTATGGTGAGAGAAAGACTAAATGTCAAATCGCGAAAATCGAATCGATCGTCGGATCCGAAACACTTTCGTGGTTGGAAAACGTGCGATCCGTCATCTGAAACTTCGTAGTTCGTTTTTGGGAGTAGGACCCCAGCATGTTGACAGCTCCCACAGGACCCCTGTAGTCATGTTTACAGCTCCTGTTATTAAGTTATACGTTTATTATTGTATGTCATTTAGTCAAATATTAACCGACACTAACAGTGAGATTCGAATCGTAATGCGAGATATTCTTACAGAATAGCACCCTGCTGCGGTCGAATTTTTGTATCCACAACCTTTTTTTAATTCGTTACATTGGCGTATTCTTCCAATATAAAGTAACATAGAACGATTCTAAACATTGTATGATATAATAGCAATTTTTCCAACATTAACAGTAGAAATCCTACTATCAGTGTAGATCACATAAAATAAATCACAAGCCGGATGTATCCGGCATTAGCACGTTTATATTCAGCCTGGTGTACCGGCACGATACGTAATGATTACAGTTTCAAAACATTCATTAAGCAGGCTGTCCCAAAAATCAACGTCAAGCCGGAACGAGGGATAGGCCTGTTAAAAGAAAAAGAGAACAAAATCTTAGTTAAATATACGTACGTACGTACGTATAAAACAACAGACATTAAAAAAAATTCGAGGAAATTTTAATACAATAAAGCACAACTAAGAAGTCGCATCGGTAAACTTCGTAAAACCGATCACTTCCGAACCGGCTAGCTAATCACGATGCACGCTTGTAATCGGAATCGACTTAATTTTGACACTACAATAGTGTTCATTGCGCTGCTCCAATTGTCGGGCGGAGTGGTTTTAAAAGCATACCGCGAAATGTAGTTTGTTGGACTGTCAAAATTGAATCGATCCCGATTGAGAGTGTGTATCGTGATTACCCTGCGGGTGCGACTTCAAGACCACGAATATTCAAAACATGATCTTTACGCTGACGCAATAAGTTATAAAATTATGTAAGGGGGACTGCCATTGATTGTTCGATCTAGCCCTTATTATAGAAAAGCAGAACTTGAACAGCCCAGACATTTCAAATATAAGCTGACCTATAATTGTATGAAAAGCCTATAAAGTGCGAGGTCAGCTCATACTGGAAATGTCTGGGCAGTTCAATTTCAGGCCTGCTATAACAGTTCGTAGTAAGCCCGGTACATCGATGAAACTTAGTCGCGTCGTACTATACTGGTGATATTTCAAGATCAAAAAAAAATATGGTTAAAATGCCTATATTTATGGGGAATAATCGAAAGAATTATATTAGTTAATTGACCTTAATATTGGCACTAAAATGCTTCCTCCTCGGTGGTCGCTTCACTGGAACATCCTCCGCCTTCGTCATATACAGCATCATCTTCAACACAATCGATATCACCGATCTTATCGATACTGTCAATCGATACCGAACTTATCGATGCGCTCACATCACTGTGTATATCTTTATTAGTCTATAACACCTCATAATCATACTTTATATTAATGTACACTTTATGATTAATTGTTTTTTATGAAAAATTACACTGAAAATGATGTAATTGTTGATTATTTGGTTTTCCTGTTGTGAGATTGGGCCCATAAACTAATTTATAAACTTTAAAGGAGATATTGCTTTTTATGTTTACCAGTGGCTGTAGGTGGAAATTATTATTATGATTATCAGCCTATGCTGTCCCACTCCTGGGCAAAGGCCTCCCTCCATTTTCTCTATATTTCACCACCCCGCGCCTTTTCATTCCAGTCTTCAAGGAATGTTACCATTTCATCCCGTCATCTCTTTAGTGGTCTGCCGCGATTCGCGATCCCGTCTCACTATTTCAGAAGGAAATAACTTGGGAAAATTATAGACACAAAAGAAAACTGTCAATACTCTGCTAATTGTTTATCAGTTTCACTAAGGGACATTTAACATCCATCAATATTTTAATTGAAACAATACTCTGTAAATGCGACTATAGTAGGTGTGTGGAATCTGTGCATCCCAAGGTTGTTTGGCAGAAATCGCAAAGTGCGATAAGCACCCGTTGTACATCTCAATTTCTATTTATTCTATCTTTTCTTCTATTCCTGGTGTCTAATAAAATGTATCGTATCGTCGTTATTGCATTAAATTGTAGCTGTGAATTCCCTACTTACTTTACAACTTTTACCAGCTCACTTACATCATTTACTTCTGTAACAAGTACTTGTCTACAAGTACTCGTAGCTGTAGGTATATCATATAAGTTATTGTTTGAATTTAATTTATGAAGATGTGAATTCCCTACGTTTTTTGCAATTTCTACGAGACTTCTTGCATCCTTCGGTTTTATAACAAGTTCTTCAAGGAGCTGTAGTTATACCATATCAGTTACATCAATTGTTCATAACACATCTATCTTATCAAACCGATCGATATGATGACGCTTATCGCCATTTTCTTTTATTTTTACTGTCATTTTATCATGTTTTATATCAATTTCATTTGTTTTCTTTACTTTGATGAATTGAATTTGCAACAGAATTGATGACGCCTGCTGTACCTATGCTATTTTAATCTGTATAAAATATTTTTCACATAAATAAATACCTAGTACGTATTAAGATTTATGCAGGATATTTTTTATGTAGTTTCCCAAATACAACCGCAGAACCTAAATTCAGTCCAAAACAAAGTAAAAATTTGATTTTGTATGGCTTGCGCTAGTAAATTATGCGTGTCCCCATACTAAGTCGAATTTTCGTTTTGTTTTAAAGTGTATCACATTCACAATACTGCGGTTGCATTTAGGAACAGACACTGAATCACTCTACAAATTATGTGCACTACATAAAAAAATATCATGTAGATGCATGTAATAGTCCAGGTAGCAAAAAAAAATATTTAAGAAAAGTAATTTAACATTCATTGACTGATTTTGAATGTTTATTAAGTAATTAGATCCATTCCCATATAGATAAGGTATAGATAATTAGATATTGAAAATTAAGAATTTAGAATTTTTATACCAATGTTGCTCTGGCTTAGATCTCTAGAGAGTAGGTACTTTAGACTGCTCAGACTTTGCTTTGGTACTTTACTGACTTTAGACTTTATTTATTGACGATCTTAGCGTATACTCAGCACAATTTCAGAGTATTATGACTATAAATACCAAATCAAAGTATAAGCTAAGCATATTATAAATCAGCTTAAGTTTAAGTAAAGTTTGAGCTAAGTCTAAGTACGGTCTATAGATCTCAGCCTAAATTTTTCTTTTCGTAACTTGAAACTTTTTAAATGGCAGTCGTTTTATCACAATCACAGATAAAATATGAAGTGTATGAACACAGATAATAAAATATCGCATCACATTATCAATGCTAATGTCACTGATAAAGACGAATTGATATGAATATTATAATTTTAGGAATATGGCGACGTTTACAATATTTTAATATGGCCTTGTAGAAGTAGATTTAACTTAAATATGCAAGTAGGTACAGTCGTAATTACGAAATTAATTTATCACAGATAATTATTACACTTACCTAATCATTACACTAGTCGATAATTAATTACAAAAAGTTATAAAATTTTCAAGTTTTCATTCATGAAAAAACTTGATAAATATTTTTACAATGATTAGTAACTGTTGTCGCCGACTGTATCTAAATGAATTTATTTCAATAAATTGAAATCTAGTTTAATCGGGAATCACCTTAGCTATGTTTCATGAAATCTGTTCAGTCGTTCAAAAGCTACAGCTTTTTTTAAATCGCTTTTATTAGCTTCATCTGTAAGTTGTAACTATGTAAAAAAATCTTGGAAGTTAAATTTGACCCACTTCCCGGTTTTCGATTGAAGTGAAATTTTGCATACACGTTTAGTTTGGATGACAAAAGCGTTTTCTTTAGTTTTTTTTAAACTATAATATTTTATTATTATTTTAGTTAGAGTCGGGGGTTCTTGACGGTTAGGTTAAAACACTCTATTAATCATTGTTTTCTTTTATTTTTACAATGTCATCACTAGAATGTATTGTAATGCTGGGTGGTAGGAGTTGCGACCCCGTGAATAGTGCAACGAGTGGGGTTTGAACTAACGACCTCTCCTCGCTCGTCAGTCAAGCTATTGGCCTATTCTTGCTTCAACATGTACAAAAGGTAATTTAGGTGTTTTTTTTTCTTATCTATACACATACGTGATAGGATACGGATACACCACTCAGACACATCCTACAACCTAATTATATCTTGTTAAATACGTAAACAATTATAAAAATATTATTTTATCAACCCACTTCATTATCAAAAGATTACCGAAAATAGATTCATTATTAAATAAAAACGGATTAGCCAACACGCTGTATAATTATAATTGAATTAATTTATTATTTGCAATATGTCACGCCCGCTGACGCAATCAGCCAAGCCTCTACTACCGCTGTATTCCATAAATATTAAACTAAACACTAATGTTATTTTAAATGTTAGGATAACAGGCGAATCAATTCCTTCCTGCTAGCTTACTGCGTCAAGGGCACAAACGCTTTTTTAACCCCCGCCAAAAAATATAAGTTTGTAGTGTGTATCTGTGGCATCGTAGGATGTTAGTTTTTTTTAAATTGAAAGCTAGTTTAATCGGGTATCATCTTAGCTATGTTTCATGAAAATCTGTTCAGCCGTTCAAAAGTTACAGCTGTTTTTGTAATTGGAGTCGGAGGTATTTGACAGTTAGGTTATACCCTTTAGGAATACTGACGTCTTGGAGCGTATTCTGAGCATAAACTTATTATACTAGTGGTAAAGTATGATATGTTTATGATTCTGAGCAGCCGAAAGATGAAACGGTGAAGGATTTTCACATTTTCAACAATTTCATTATTTTTTTAATAACGTTGCCCCTCTCTAGGATTTCTCCTGTATCGAGGGTAAAGTTTACAAACATACATGTCACATGCACTTACAACCAGACCCGAAATTATCTTAATCTATTTTAATTCTTCTACACATTAGGTAAAATTATTGCAGAGTAGGTAGGTAGGTCGGTGTTGTAGTGTTGATGATACAGTAGTGCTCATAAGCGCGTGACGTGGTGGTGTATGGGATTCCATACAAAAAAAATAGAGCGTATCTTCATTCAAGTTGTAATTATGGATCAAATTCTGTGAAGTACCTACGTAACCAGTAACTTTTTTGCATTATATTTTAGAATACGAGGTACCAATTTTTTTAACGAAGGTACCAAATAGTACCAACTAGGTACTAAATTATAGACTTAACTGAGATAGCGAATCCTGACACGTCAAACGGCAAACTAAAGGAAAGAGCTAATTTTTAACAAAATACCTACTATTAATTTAATTTTTCTTACATTAAATACCATGTTTTGCTGTCGTAAAATTATCTTGAGCGGCAACAGGATTTAAAAGGCAATATCCCTTCTTGTCATGACGACAATATTTTGTCACGGCGCGCATGTTAGTCTAGCATGTGCGACAAAGACGAATTGTAACTGGATTTCTATTAAAAATTTATCTATAAATCAATACGCGAAGAGAAGTCTTACATTGCACGCACGGAGGAGTGTGAGATTTGGCTTAGCTAAAGTTTATATGGAGAAGGAGAGCAGAAAGCTAAAATTACGGTCGAATTTCGACCACTGAGCGACCACTAGTTCTCTTAAAACAACAATAAAATTACAAATCGCACCACAAAAATAAACCCATTCATTTTGTCGCCTATGTGAGCCAACAAATAATTGTTTAGCTCTGCCGGACTGATGGGAAGCGGAAGAGGGGTGAGCTATCTACATCGAGCCGGATGTCATCTGTCTGTTTGTGTAATTATACATGTATGTATGGTTGGAAGCCCGTGAGGCATGGTTATCAAAAAAATTACAAGTATTTTTAAGCTTTTGTTGGAAATTAGTTACGGTCTAGAATAGAATAGATCTTTATTTCATGTAAACCAGATACAGGCACTTATGAAATGTTGAGGCTCTAGGTGCGCGGTTCCAAATAGTAGGTCCTTTGGAGAAAAGCCGGCAAGAAACTCCATGGAAACTCTTTTAAAATAATAGATTACTTTCATTAGTACAAGGCAATTGTTGTGGTAAGAGCTGCGAGAATAATGTAATGCCCGTTTTGCTCGAGACTTGGCTGGGGCACTGCCGTGCCCCCAGATTTAATGTAAATAAAAAATAAGAATAGGATAATATGCAGTGATAGCCTAGTGGTTGAACGCTTGCCTTCCATGCAGGAGGTCCTGAGTTCGAATACCGGCCTGCATCCTTGACTTTTCGAATTCATGTGCGGATCACAATTTGATTATCACTTGCATTAACGATGAAGAAAAACATCGTGAGGAAACCTGCACACCTGAGAGGGCCTCATAAACTTCTCGATGGTGTGTGTAGTCTGCCAACCCGCACTAGGCCAACGTGGTGGACTAAGGCCTAACCCTTCTTATTCCGAGAAGAGGCCCGTGCCCAACAGTGGGACAGTAATGGGCTGGTTTCTTTTTATGATTACATTTTTTTTAATAGTTCTCGAGATCTGTAAAACATCATATTTCATGCAAATAAAGATTACGTTATATTCTATTCAATAACACCCACCCAGATTATTTTAATTGCAATGATATTGATAATAATCAAATTATTATAATTGCTTAATACTTTAATGATAAACCGGACATACTCGTCAGATAACTGATAAGTGATAAGGTACTTATCAGCACATATCAATCATGTACGCATTTGCATATAACGTAGGTACGTCTGATAAAAAGTACATTGGCGGATGTACCTTTTATTGTACGTACTTTATTTTAAAACGGTGGAACTCATTCGGTACTGGCTTGCCGACAGCACGTTTTGTTTTGTTTTTTTGCAAATTTTTTTTCTCTTTTTGTGCTTTGTATTTTCTAATCTATTCTTCTTCTTTTTTTAAAAAAACGTTGCCCTTCACTTGGATTTCGCATGTATCGTGGGTACAGTTTACAAACATACGTGTCATATGCACAAATTAACAATTATTAACGAAACAATCATCTGTAGCCATGCAAATATTTGCTCCAAGCGGGGATCGAACTCACGGCACGTAGCGCAGAAAGCCAATCGCTTAGCCACTGCGCCAACCACGTTGTCAACTACAACATGCTGTCAAGTCTCTAAGCCTAATAAATATTTTATTTCTGCTTTGTTCAAGAGAACTAATCATCATCACCTGTTAACAAAGATGTTAACAGATGATGAAAATGCTAATATAAGCCCCAGAACTGAGAAAAGAAACCTTAAAAGAAGACCCGACTCAAAATCACTAAAAATTTACCTAAGGTATTGACTTTAACAAATAGTTATTAAAAACCATTCTACTCGTTATCGTTTAACTGTGAAAACAATTGAACCGTGGAAAGCGTATAGAAAGCGTTCACAAGAGCCGCTTAACAATATCTAAGAATCATGACACGTCATTGGTCTTAAAATGTACCTACTATTAAAGAAAAGACAGAAAGAAAAATCATTTGCCACAAAAAACAAGACACACTAAAATGATACACATAGGTAATAAGAAGTGGACAGGTGCATACACAGAGAAGACATTTTTCTTAGGATGGCAACAGTGTAAAATTAAGTAGAAAAAATAATAATTAAAAAAAGTAAAAAATATGTGGGTATACTGCACCGACTGAGCATCACCTTGCCTTTTGACTATTCGGTGTGTGTACTGAGCTATAGCAAATGTATTACATCTATACGTAAAATATTACTACATACATACTAAGTCGAATTTTCGTTTTGTTTTAAAGTGAATCCCAATACTGCGGTTGCATTTGGGAACGGACACTGAATCACCCTACAAATTATGTGGACTACATAAAAACATACCTATCTTGTATAATAAAAACGCAATCTTATTTACGGCACAAACAACATTTTCATTTTGCAGCGTCATGAATATTCAAAAAGTACAAATTGCCAACGGAATCAGTTAGCCGTATTCGATTTTCAAATGTACAACGATTCGCATTCGCCGGATGTACTTCCGACAATAGTGATGCGCTTTCAAATATTGCAAAACTAATTTCGGCGACGCCAATTTTCGAACGCATTTTATAAATTTAAATTTTATGAAAACCTCGCGTATTGTACCTTCCTAAGTGTTTGTTTTTTCGTATTGTTGAACCGTGGCGATGGCCCTAAGAGCTTTAAACGTCCGGAAATGTAATATGTACTATGCCATTATAATCACGCATATGAATATGAAATAATTAACGAATAAATAAGTTATATCTCATGAACAAACAATTTCAGTTTCTAAGTTGAAAAACTAGAATTTACGCCCAAACGTCAATACTTTACACGGTAAGTCGGAAAGGGTACATAAAGCCAAAAGGGGGTGTTTATTTTATTCACAACTATGAACAACTTTGACTATGGGACTAATACTGAAATTGCAAAAAAAAATGCTGTTCCATACAAATAATTCGCAAGTAAATGTAAACGAAAAGCAGATTTATTTTCGCTATTTCACGATCGGTCTCGTAGTAAAAGTTGTTCATAATGATGAGTACAATATCCCCCTTTTTACTTTCAAATCCCTTTTCGACTAACTATGGAGGCGGTTGAACGCAAACGTGTCAAAACTGTTCGATTTGAAAGTCCTTGGGTCGAGCCTATGTCCAGCAGTAGACGTCTAACAGCTGATACAATGATAGCAAAGGATTAGTCAGTAAATTGCTAAATATTTGGCAAAAACATGAGTAATTTTAACAAAAACAGTGTGACGGATGCAACTGCCCCATTCAGAGTTGTTTCCAAATAATCCGGATGTAAATGTCCCCAATATAGTTGGTAATTCCCTTATTAACAAAAAAACCTATAATCATAACAAACATCGGTAAAGCTTTGTGGTATTTCCCATAACAATATTATAAATTATCGACAGGATGCGTAGGAGTCGATGTTTATAGTATTACGGATCTTCGCGTGACAAAACACTATAACTGGGTCAATGACTTTGATATTTCGTAGTTTTAAAAGTGATAATGACACAAAAATTAATTACTTTTTATTAAAATCTACTGTTTTTGGTTCTGCGTCGCTAACCCGCTTGCCCAACTTGCTAAGTGCTTCCTATTTCCAGCAATGTACTTCAATAGTGTGAATTGACTTTTTACTTGAAAAACTGCTTTATAAAAGGGGCATACTGTCACATTATGGGCCTCTTAATTTAGGTTTTTTTACGAATAGAGCTGGGCGCATTAATATCGTGTGTGACATGAGTGAGGAATCTGAAATTTATGCTTGATATACCACTTTCGTGTTGTTATATAGAATTTTACTAAGCAGTAAGGCTGATGCTAACAATTATTGCTGAGCTATTTTTTATTTTTATGTAAAGGAATGCAGTTTATCTATTATTTTGTCCAAATCTTGCAGTGCAGTGTAATTTTATTAAATTTGATAATAAGCAGCAATGAAAGTGTTTTTTTAAAGGACCCACAGACCGCCCGCCATCTTTATAGTACTACTATTTTCAATTGTTCCAGAATAGCCTAGATAGTTTTAGTATTTAACATTTCTAATCAGTCATCTCAAAAAACCCGTTCTAACATAATCCCTGTTCAATATTCAACGTAACAGCCGTTTTTCACCCAATCTACCGAACACATAACGCAATAAAATCAGCGCACGCGTTACAGAAGGAACAAGGCGATTAGTAACGCCGGCCACCCACCAGCGTGACTGTGCTGGCATTGGCAAAACGCAAGGCCCGCTTGTGTAACACTGGCTTTACTGGGATTCTCTTCAGTAGTTAGTCAGTTCACGTGTTTTACACGGCACTATTATGATAAGTATCTTAATTTTTTTTTTGAAAAGTGTGACTTTAACCGTACTAGGTCTGCAGACATAAGCGTGAGGCTGCTAAAGTGTAATGGAACTGTGGTCATATCTGCCGCCGATAATATCGAGAGACTTATTGTGACTGGCAAACTAGAAGGCAAGAGACCTAGAGGACGCAGCCCGAAGAGGTGGTCAAGATGTTGGACCAAATGGAAGTACCGGTGAATGTGGCACTCCATCAAGCCACAGACCGCAGCAAATGGAGAGAAGCTTCAGGAGGATCATGGGAAGGGGTCACGATCCTCAACATTGAAGGACCGACATTGGAGGAGGAGGACTGAAGGAACTATGGGAAAAAATAACTACAGAGTGTACAAAACAACAGGAGACGGCAACGCGGTAGGCACAGGAAGAGATGGCGGGATGAGCTGAACTCTATGGTAGCACAGTATAGCACTATGGGCTCATAATATTAATAACCCGGACTGTACGAAGGCTTACTGAAGAGAACCAGAAAGCAAAAATAAAACTAATTAATCTTGTCTCAGCCTCTTTTCATCGCATTTGATTTAATTTAAAATTATTACGAAAATATATTCACAACGGAACCCGTATTCAAATTAAGCGAGGTTTATTCTTATTCATGTTGGCAACACTTAAACTTTAATCGTTAAGACAATAGCTGCAATTAGTCTCATTCGTTTCGAAATTTAATTTGTTTTTGTAAATCAAACGTGGGTCAGGGTCATCTGACAGATTTCTTTATTAAGATATAAAAGGCGTTAAGTAGATGTGTTTGATTCTTTGTTCCATCTTTACATTTTATTTCGTCAAGGTAAACTGCTGGTGGGGACAACACGACAGAAATTTTAATACTTGTACGCTAAAGCCGTCATTGTAAATTACAGTGCCGTCAACCACGACTCTTAGGTGCTAGAAGGGGATTTAAAAGAAAAACAAAACAGAAACGAAAATAAGTAGGACTATTGGAAGAAATTTCATTAGAAATAAGTAGTTCCATTGTGCTCATATGCCATGTCTGTAACATTTTTATTACCATGTTTCCTTGTGTGTACATAAATAAATAAAATAAATAAACAAGGGTACAACAACAACTTAAGGGTTTATCTGATGAATAGTTGGAAGTAGAAGAAGAAATCATTTAGATTATAATGTGAGATTGCAAGGTACAGTGTCAGCCACATTCGAGTTTTATAAAGAGACAATAAAATACGTTTCAGGTGTGATTCTCATTGCCCAAGGTTTTTATTTTATTTTGAATAGGCTTGCGTTTGACCACTACCTCACCTAATGTTAAGCGATGATGCAGTCGAGGATGGTGCAAGGTTATCTAGAAGTAACCACTCACGTCCAGAAGACTCTCAGGTTATAACTATCGGAAAAATTTCAGTCTGAAGTGGGATGCGGCAAAATACGCACCCAACTTGTTAGAAGCCTATCTTTATCAGTGGTCTCTAACAAATGGAGTTGTTAGAAGAAACGCTATTTTTGCCCCTTCTACTGGCTCCAAATACGGAATCGAAACAACTTATACTCCCTACATGGGAAGAATATAACAGCGTCACATAATTCAATACAAGAAATATCTAGGGACAATAAAGCCTGGAACTTGAAGCAAGAACTTAACAATACATACTACATAGGTACCAGTACTCATTTAAAAGTCATGTTTCACTTATAAGCGCGTATTGTGATCGTTCAATGGGTGCATAACGCATACTCCCACGTTTTTCTATGCACTCGGTTTACCGCTATTCATGGGCAAACTGTCAAGTTTAGCTAGCAGTAAATGTTGATAACGCATAACACACTAGAAATTATCGACGGTTGAGTAAGTGCAGTATACATATTTGAAATGGTACGATTTGTTTTTACAACTGAAGGAAAACTTTGCAAGTGTTTTAAAAAAATATTTTGATTTGTAGACTTGTCTCGAAAAGTAGGAGAAAAAGAAGCGTTTTATTTTCATTGTTCTTTTTTTATAATTTTTACGATGTTTTGTCCCCATTGTCTACGTTTGTGGACATTTTATAATTCTTCGTCTGACGTTTCGATGTAAGCATTAAAATACTTAGGTATCGTCATTTCATTCCAAAAGTAAATAGAAAATAGGGGCGTTAAGTAATTTTTTCTTGTTACAATTTTTTCGATGTATTGTCCCCTTTCTAGCGATCGTACACTACACATTTTTATAAATTCAGCAGTTTATCTAAGCCAACATATTTCTAGCAATCTACTTGTTTGTTTATTTATAGCAAAGTTCAACTTTCACTAAAGGATATAGAAATGTTGTCTTATCCGGGATATGGCATATTAAAACCCGGGATAGTGAGTGTGCATTTAGGAACAGAGACTGTATCACACAGCACGCTACAAATAATGCGCTACAAATAAATTTCCCGTATAATTTTACTGCTTAGACTTATATTAGTTCTTCTAGAGAAAACAGGACAAAAACCATGACGTATCACTTCACAACGACCATTAGCATGTATAATATAACATGCGTGTGTAACTTGTCATTTGGTTAGTTAAACTAACTGCCTGTTACACAAGAGTTACCGGCGAATTATGTCAAAGAATTAATTATCGATTTAAACGACATATCACATAAATGTGCTGTAAGGAAATGGAATAAAACTGCTTTCCATTGCGAATGCGGTTTTTTTTTTATCAGTTTCTACTAATATCACGCTATTATTATCCGGAAGGTTAGGCAGAGATGTAGAATTCGCATTATATTTCAATTATGTAGTGGGCGACCATAATATTGATATGGAATACACTTCCAAACTTCCAGGTTGCAAAATTCGTTGACAAATTGGTAACCCCCACTTGACTGCTTGCAATTGAACATGTCTGGCAGATCTCACGCAGATGACTGTATAAAAAATAGTGATGGGATAAGTACTTAATTACGTCCAACGAGTCAATTATATTTCTTTTAATTGATTACCTAATCTAATTAATTATGTGTGGAAAACTAGTGTCACTCTTTGATTTATATACGACACGAATGCGTAGTAATAATAAAATCATTGAGATCTAGTTGTGTAAGTACGTATTTTCTATTCTATTCTGTGTCTTTTCTTGTGTAAGTTCTTGACCTTTTTCCTTACGGGATTAGGTTTTTCTGCAGGTTGTAAAAAGAAAGTGGAAAAACAGGAAAAGTAATTTCATCGCACTTTATTGCCTGTCAAAATCATTGGGAAATTGTGTATAATGAATTATTCCGTCCAATGATAACCGATGATGACATTTTGTGATTCCAACGAATTTATTTTTAAAAGAAAAGATGTAGCTTTTAAAAAAAATATCATACACCGAGATAATGTAAATGTATGGAATTAAATAATAAGCACTTACAAGAAATGCCTAATCAATCTTTTACTTTCTATTGTCAACTTTTTTTCTTTACATATTTTTTGCAATATAGCGTTTTCTATTGTATGTGTCAATGTCACTTGCTTATGTGAAATTTTACTGCGTATCGCGAAACAATATACCTGCTTGGATTCAATAATTATTATTCTGTGATATAAACTTTAAACTTTTTAATCAAATCAAAAAGGAGCATGATAGTAGAAAGATTTAAAAGATATCTGTGTCATCCTATCTTTTACATAACAATTGCTATAAAATATATTATCTATTTTTATGCACTATATCATGAGCCCAATCTCACAAAAAGATAATTTATTTAAAGTGGTAGAATAAAATATTATTTCAATATTGAAATATAAAATTGTTAATTTCAAAGACCTCACCAATATTACCTAGTCATAAAAATAAAATAAAACACTCAAAACTTTTATCGCTTCACATAAATCAACTTCACAATAAAACTAAAATCACTAAAAATCCAATGTCACTCAAAATAATAGTAAATCGTAAATCCATAAAAATAAAACTAACATCACTAAACAAAAAAAAAAGTTATTGGAACACAACAAAATCAAAATTCCAAAATTAAAAATTAAAATCTACGCGCGAAAATTGGTTAACGTCAAAATATCCAGATTAAATACTGTTTCTTTTTTATAACGCGCGCGACGCTGTGTAAGGTCGCGTAGAGACTGCGTGGTTGTTATTAGATAGTGGAACTGTGGAAGCCATAAATGGTAGTGTTCATTATGACGTAGGTATAGTTTAGAAGAGCGAAGTACTTAAAAGGTGATTCTGTTGGCGTTAGTGGGTGTACGCTCGGCCTTAGAGGGAGAAAAGCTAGCGGATGATGTGAAAATATTGAAGGCAATGAACAGCAGAGAGTAGTGCCCTCCATGCAGGAAGGTATGAGTCACCAGCCCGCACGACTTTTCAAATTTATATGCGGATCAGAATTTGATTATCACTTGCATTAACGCTGAAGGAAAACATCGTGAGGAAACCTGCACACCTGAGAGGGCCTCGTAAAGTTCTCGATTGTGTGTGCGGTCCACCAACCCACACTAGGCCAGCGTGGTGGACTAAGGCCTAACCCTTCTCATTCTGCGAAGAGGCCCGTGCCCAGCAGTGGGATAGTAATAGGCTGGATTTTTTTTACATCCATCGATAATCATTTTGCGAATCAGTTTATAAAGAATTGTGCGTTGGTCAAAATATACTTATTAGATATGGGTTTTCACGCGAATTTACCTTTTATTTACTTACCTTAAAATAACACGCAACGCGAAATTTTAAATGTAGGTAGGTAAGTACCTAAATATTAAAATCTCTGTAATGCAATGCGAATAATAATAATATATAAACCTATATATTATAATTTGATGATATGATTTTAATTTTTAATGATAGCTTAAGGGGGTATTTTACAGGAATGCCGCAAAAACCGATTTGTATTTACAATTTTTTGAATAGAAATTCTTATTTCTTTGTCCTGAAAAAAATATATATCAAACTTGAAGATGTGACAATCTCTGCACGGTTGTCCGATACATGATTGGATGAAGTTGGCTCGATAAAAAAAAATCGCAAAGTTACCCCTTTTAAAAAAGTGTTTACAAGATTATTTCTAAAACATGATATTATTTCAAATAATTTTTACATCACAATATTGGTCGCAAATATACCAACCAAAATCGGTTGTTATTTTTTTATAATATTACGTATATCGGTCACAATTTGATAAAAACCACAAAATTCGTGATTTCTGTCATCTCTGCCATCAATCAGTCGCGTTTCGGCGCGCATCGAGGTCGGACCTGCGCAATTTTTTTTGACTTTCCTGCGCTTACACTTTATTCAAAACCAAAAGAAAGAATGACAGTAAAATCATTAAAAAAAATATTAAAAAGCAACAGGAAGTATAAGTAACTTGCCTTTTATTCAGAAAATCTAAGTATTTCGTTTATAAAAATCAATATGCTAAAATAATTTCTTGACATCTCCGTCAAGAATTCATTTTATAGGATGTAGTATAGAAAAATCAGTACGACAATTTGTAGTGTTGAGAACAAAGAGTATGAAGTTTTATATACACTATGTCCCAAAATTCAACGATAAGCGGGCACCAGAGGGTTGACCAGCTCATAACTACTCGAGAACAAAAAAAAAATTTAAAAAAATCTCGATTTTTAAGAAGTTACATAAAATAATTGAAATCCTTCAAAAATTTACACCCCTTAAGATATTTTTAATTACCATGACCACAATGTTTCAGATATTTCTGAATTTCTTTTTGTACCGGCAACCTAAGTAGCACTGCTATCCACCACAATCGTTAAAAATCCCAGAATGCCTGTAGATTTGACACAAAAATCAATCAAAATTATTTTTTACCCTAAAATTTTGAAAGATTTTTACTTTTGGTCCACTTTCACTCATCGTGGTGTAAAAAAAAGTACAGACATTACCATGGCAAGTTTTTTTAAAAATTGACGCAACTATCCAAGATTCCAAAATGGTATAATAATCTAGGAAAACTAGCCACAAAAAAAAGAAATGCGTACTATTTCTGAACAAGAACCAAATTTCATAACTTTTACTATGTGGTTTTTTGTTGTAAATTCTTCGAATTTGAATGATACATGTCCGTAGTTAATAAAATTTAGAAGTTAGAGAGAGATAGATAGATAGTATATAAAGAAGGAAAGAAAACGTTTTTAAAAATTATATTTATTTTTAGTTATCGTGGTTGTCCGTGGCATCATCACGGTCCTATCCGAAAACCAGCGCTGCGGTATTTATTTTATCTGTCAGGATATGCTGAGATAGGGACTTTCTTTGGCCTCTTGCAGGACTTTTTTAACCCCCGACAAAATAGAGGGGTGATATAAGTTTATAATGTGTATCTGTGTATCTATGTGTCTGTGAATCTGTGTGTCTGTCTGTGGCATCGAAGCTTCAAAGCGGATGAACCGATTTCAATGCAGTTTTTTTAAATTGAAAGCTAGTTTAATCGGGATGGTTCTTAAAATCTGTTCAGCTGTTCAAAAGTTACACCTCTTTTTCTAGTTAGAGTCGAGGGTTTTAGACGGTTAGGTTATTGTTATCATTATTTGAATTTTTTGTGTGTTTATGTAATTTCGTGTGCGAGTCCGATTTAAATGTTTTTTCTTTCTTTCTTTCAATTTTGAAGCTCTTCACCTGCATACATAGCGAGGAATCTGAACTAGGAATATGGTTTTGATCTATGAATATGCAATTTATTTTTTGGTAAAAAATCAACCCTGTGAACGAACTTAAGTAGGTATGACTACGGAAACGGACGACGCCTACAGGTGTGGGTGAGAGTAGGTTATTATCTCAAGGCATGGATTTGAGTTGGCTTATTCTTCTAACATTACACACACATTGGCAGTGTCATCAGGTTTGTCATGCCGATATATCGGTTTCGTTACGGCATTATTGGCTTAGTGTGAAAATGCCCAATGTTGGTCGAGACAATTATGTGCACTTGCATAAACTCATACACAATAGGTATGACTGATAGTTTATAAGTAGATAGTTAAATAGGTATAAAATCTACAAATACAAAACGGAGGAACAGATTTTCTAGCGTAATATAGGACACTGGGTATACGATATTATTGGATTTATATTTTTCAAGTATTTGCTGGTGTCATACTGCATGTTGCTAATTAATATTGCTATTCTGTGACACGTGTGTCACACAGTCTGATACGTCAATTGCGTAATTGCGAGAACGGAGCTCCCCTAGTGGGTGGGGCTTAGGCTGATACTTCACCCCCTCAAAAGTAAGAAATCGTCGTAAAATACAACCTTAATTAATTTTTTAAATTTAAATTTTGTAAAATCCTACCATTTACGACAGAACAGATAT
Source organism: Allophyes oxyacanthae (assembly GCA_932294325.1). Classification (NCBI taxonomy): domain Eukaryota; kingdom Metazoa; phylum Arthropoda; class Insecta; order Lepidoptera; family Noctuidae; genus Allophyes; species Allophyes oxyacanthae. The sequence continues at coordinate 13,186,968 of OW028629.1, forward strand.
CATAGCATGATTTATTGTCTGGTCCAGCGTTATTTAAAAATAATACTTATTATACAATTCAAATTGACTTGCGAAATTAATGTCCGACTGTGCAATATGCAGTTTTATGCACATTAGCTTTGCAGATTGGAATAAAATACTAGAAAGGTCAGGTATTAATGTTTTTATCATTAATATTGTAAGTCAGGTGTCCGATGACCTTGTGATAGGCGACTAATATACATTACTAGCGACCCGTCCCTGGCTTAGAACGCGTGCAATTTCTCTACTATCCTTACATTAAATATCAAAGTATTATACATATAAACCTTCCGAGAAAAATTGTCTAACTGATAGTGAAAACCGCATCAAAATTCGTTGCGTGGTTTAGGTGGAGATAGCGGATATACAGACAAACAGGCGTGCTAAGCTATGTAGAGAAGATAGAGAAAGAAAGAAAGAAAGAAATTACATTATTTCAGCGAGGACAGTGACAACAAACAAACAGCTTTGACTAATCAAGATTGTAATCTATTATTTTAAAAGAGTTTCCATGGAGTTTCTTGTCGGATCTTCTCCATAGGACCTACTATTTGGAACCGTGCATCTAGACATTTCATAAGTGCCTGTATCTGGTTTACATGAAATATATATTCTATTCTATTCTAAAAAAATATACTACCAAGAATTTCCAGGATACGAAAATACGAAATAATGAAAGTCTACAAACCCCGTGGCACGTGAAAGCCATACAATACTGAATAATTAATATGGCGACCGTGGCGGTCAGGGTTTTTGGTTGCGTCATGCTCATGTCAAAGGACTATTGATTATATTATTTAATCTGATTAGTAGCAAGTGTTAGATTCCCAACAAAAAAGAGGGGTGTTATAGTTTGTAGTGTGTACTTGTGAATCTGTCTGTGGCATCGTAGCTCCAAAACGGATGGACCGATTTCAATGCGGTTTTTTTTAATTGAAAGCTAGTTTAATCGGATATCATCTTAGGCTATGTTTCAAGAAAATTTGTTCTGCCGTTCAAAAGTTACAGCTCTTTTTCTAGTTAAGTCGAGGGCTTTTGATAGTTGGGTTATTACAGGCGGAAGTAGAAATTAATATTGTATGCGGACTAAGTGCACGTAAGTAGCTAAGTACCTATATTGGTGCCCTACGCCACCACGAATGAGACAGGTAAGGCTAGGTAAGGCATAGCGGGACAGTCTGCTCAAAATTGGAGCTGCCCGACTGAGGAAGTACCTCCACCTTGCAGAATATCGTAGCCAAATAACACTGCTCTTTTGCAGTGTTGTGTTCTTAACAAAACTTCAATACCTACTTGACCCAAACTTTTTTAGGGGACAGTTGATAATTTTTTCGCGATTACGATGTTGGTCCCATAGAGAAAGTTCTTCGGTTTGATGGTCTGATCCACAACGCATCTCTGATACACGTTGTATTTCGGTAAATATCGAATGGATTAGTAAACCGGACACAAAGCACAAAAGAATCCTTACTCTTCTGTTACAGTCACAATGTCAAAAGTGCAATCTTCATTATTCAAACGTCAAAATAAGTTATTCAAAAATAATGAACCGTTCACGATGGAGCTCGGTTACCGTTTCAACGGGACTAAAACAATGGGGGATCATAAAAGTAGACGTATGTGACAACTTACACAGACTACCTGGGTCATGTACTTTTTTATATAACTAAGGTACAGTGGCGAAGGGTGACAGTTTTAAAAGGGGAAGCCGTCCCAAAAATGCCCTGTAAAGACAAAAATCCATACCGTCTCTTTTAATGTCTGGAAGAGCTCGACCTAACTGAATAACAAGCCATATTACGTTGGTCTATGCACTAACCAATTCCTTAAGGGAAGCCGATGGGAATCGGGTTGTATGGACTCTTGGCCACTGTGAGATAGCAAACTAGCATACGACCCGTCTGATGGTAAGCGTTACCGTAACCTATGGACGCTTGCAATTATACCAGGGGCATAAACCGCGCGTTGCCGACTATACAAAAATATTTTCATTCCCTTTTTGTAAAGAACCACATGCTGTAGTCTCTTGGGAAAACCTCGATAAGCTTGTGACACAAAATCAAAATGGACAAACGTTGACGTACGTTCTTAAACAAAATGCCGCCAAAACTTGATTCGATGTGACACTTTCAAGTGTTGCGGTGAAGGAAGTCTGCTAATAGAATTTACTATGGGTTCCTCGCGTTATAAAACGTATTGCGAATAAAAACACATCAATGGTAGACGTCGTTAGACGTTGTGTTGATAAGGACGTGGATAGACATTGCGTTGATATTTTTTAAAATAAATAATATGTTAGAAATCGTTGCTAGTCCGAGCGTGCTAAGCATACGTACTGGAAGAATTCTACTTTCAGTCTATGTGCTTTAAAGCTAGTTTTCTTTTTTTTTGGATTGGGTGAAAGTTTTAGGGCATATAAAATGCTGCCCAATTTTTTCGAAAAGATGATTAAAAGAGCAATCCCGAATTTTTTTTGCCACTGATCAGAATTGTACCGTTAGTATTGGAATGATAGAAAACGCTTTCTAGTCTCACATGAAAACTGTTTTTCTCTTTTCACTTTACATGGCGTGCGGGCCCAATGACAACTGAGTGACTTACAACACTTTAACAACGGGATTAAGCAGCTAAATGCGGGTTTTTGATATAAGAGGAAATTGCTTCATTATAGGCACAGCACCCGATTATTACTTTTAATAATGTATGTTTAGGTGATTTTCACTATCATATTATGTAGGCGACGAATTTAAAATGTTGGCAGCAGGAATCTCAATTTTGCTCAGTAATTACAAAACATCTGAAATGTCTTTTGAAATCATTTTGAAAATTGCTTTAATTGATTGGTTAACTTTTACAGCAGATAATTTTTTATCAAAAACTGCTTTTTACAACAGAGATATAATATATTAATTCTTCAGGGAAACGAGACCGTTTTTTGCCTCTAAATTTTCTGTATAAATTAGTCTAAACACACTTTAAAACAAAACGAAAATTCGACTTAGTATGGGGGAACGCATAATTAACTGGCGCAAGCCATACAACATCAAAGTTAAAGAAATTAGTTTCGCTCCGGTCCAGAATTCGGCCCAAGTGGTTAATTAAGATGGCCCCCAGACATTGTAAATTGATTTACTGTCTGATTTTCTTGTATATTTTTTTATGTTGGTGTGCAATAAAGTATGTTTCTATTCTATTCTATTCTATGGCCCAGTCCCTCTCAGATACAAAGCCCGAGTGACCTTAATAGGCCAGTGATAAACTAGTTTCGTAGTTCATCTCCTGGGACTTAACTCCCGATGGTAAGCAAGTAAAAGGTTACATCATTGAAGCTAAACTGTTATAAAGAACAATATCGACCTCGACACAACTTTCACCTGCGCCTGCGTCCATTCTGCAACGCTCAATCAACCGCACTGATTTACAATGCACACGATTTATGGATTATGTGTTAATATAATGTTCATGCATTTTCCTTTTAAGGATAAGCTGGATTCTAAGAAAATCTAGCGGACGGGACGAAAGAGGTTCCTGGATAAATTGGATGCGGAAGGAAGACAAACGGGTGTTGTGACGGAATTTGAGAGAGGTATATTTTATTATTTATTTATTTTATTTTATTTATAACTTTTAGGAAGACTTTCAGCTAATTAACACGTAAACTACTTGTGAATCATACTACAGCCAATGACATTTTACAAATAGACGGGCCATACACCAACATTAATGCACTACAAAATGGCGTAAACTTTACTATAGCTACATAGCAGTACATAATAATTATACCTACAGTAGGCAAAGAAAGGGAAAGAAAATGTAAGCCACCATACGCCTTGTCGGTTGTTAGAATAAGATGAATATAGACGTTTAGTTACGTGGCATTAGCTGCTGCATGCTCATTCTCTCGGTCGGTGCAGGGCATTTACCTTGCATTTATGTTGCCAATATAGAGCGCGGGCAACGCGTCTATTTGTAAAATGTCTTTGACTACAGCTACTTACTTACATAATTTCTAGACAGAAGTGATAAAATACGAGCAATATCAGTTGTTATATTTATCTGTCTATCTATTGATTTTCTAATCTACATTGATGTCCATTCTGTTGCGCACTATAACAGAACTATACTAAACTAAGAGCGTTTGTCTCTTTCTGTTTCAATAGAAAATGGCCTATAGAATAGAATAGATCTTTATTTCATGTCAACCAAATACAGGCACTTTAATGAAATGTCGAAGCTCTAGGTGCGCGGTTCCATGCAGTAAGTCCTATATGTAGAGAAGAACCGGCAAGAAACTCCATGGAAACTCTTTTAAAATAATAGATCACAATCTTGATCAGTACAAGGTTGTGGTAAGAGCTGCTCGAATTATGTAATTTAATGTGAATAAAAAATAAGAATAGGATAATAATGATTTGCCTGTGAATAAGATTGCCATGGCAGTTAAAAGCTGACCAGTTCCGACAGACGGCACTGATAGAAAAATAAATCCTGCTTGAATAGAAAAAGAAAATGACAGATGTGTGACAGATGTGTGGATGTGTGTGTGGTGTGTGGTGTGTGGATGAGTGTGTGGATGTGTGTGTGAGTGTGTGTGTGACAGATGTGTGTGTGACAGATGTGTGTGTGTGAGTGTGTGTGTGTGTGGGTGTGTGTGTGTGTGTGTGTGTGTTTAGTTACGTTTAGTTCTGTCAAAATGCACAACAGAATTGACACCACTATCTACATCATTATTCATAAAAATATAGTTTTATCGTATATTAGTTCTTATCGCAGCACAAAACAATTGGAAATACGAGATTATTATAATATCGTGAACATCAAGTGCTTTGATATGCTTATATCTACTTAATCCTTGACGTCACTTCCTGTAAACGTGCGTACCAAAGAAAGAGCATAATTATACGAACTAGTGGTCGCCATGTGGTCGAAATTCGACCGTAATTTTAGCTTTCTGCACTCCTCCTCCATATAAACTTTTAGTACCTATGCCAAATCTCACACTCCTCCGTGCGCGCAATAAGTATGCTTAAAAAGGGGTAAATACAAAGTTTTCTCTTCACGTATTAGTACACAGGGTTGAAGGAGGGTATTGCACTCATCATTATGAACAAATTTTACTATGGGACCAAAATTGAAATCGCGAAAAAATCAACGGTTCCGTATATTCAGTCGAGTAATATTGAATTATTTTTATGGAACAGCAGATTATTTTTTTAGGTTTTTCATTTGGTCCCATGGTAAAAGTTGTTCATAATGATGAGTACAATGCCCTCCTTCAATGATTCCCTCGTTCTACCAGTCACCCTGCATAGATAATAATTATTAGGTAGGTACTTAAGTGTGTATTTATATTTATTTTTAGTAAATTTAAGGGGAAATGGCCACGATTCCCGCTCCGGTTCCTTTTTGTTACAACAAATATTTAATTATCGCTCGCCATACAACATACAGCGAGTTAGGTAAAGCGCTTAGTGTGATGGGCACCTTTTGCTCTGATTTCTCATTAAAATAATACTTTTAATATTTTCTCTGTAAATATTTTTCCAATATTGTATTTCATATAAATAATTATGAATACAGATTTGTTTTTAGTAAATATTAGCCCGTTTACGTGGATGATTAAGCAAATGCTTCCAATCATAATCTTGTTAGCTTAGTATCATTAGTAACGGCCTTCAGAGATTATCGGTTTTCGTTTATTTCGGAACAGGGGATCAGCGAGACGGAATTAGAACTTAGAAGCCTTATTATTCATAAATGCGATTCCCAAGATAATTAGAACTTTGTAAATATATTTAGTAGGCTTCCTTCCCGTATTTTTGCTAAACGAAATAATCCACGATCAAGTAACTATGTAACATTTAAAACAGCGACATCTATACTGCAATCATTACAACTTCTACATACATGCAATGTGTTGTAGTATGTTTTAGCTCAACTAGATGACGCTACATGTCCGTTACATTAGCGCACATTTTTGGAGTGATCAGCAATAACAGTAGAAAAGTAAGATTTTCCTCAAATTTTTATTTTAAAAAAACCTTTCACGTAAACTGCGAATTCAAGATATTTTTTGTAGCGTTTTCATATGCACTAATTCTACTGGTGTACCATTTATTTATACATAAATCCAATAGATGGCACTAAACTAAAAATTAAAAGAAATTAATGCATAATCTTACCTTATTATCAGCCTTATCAGTAGATGGTGATGCCGGAGGGCTCTGCGGTAGACCCAGGTCTTCATCATCATCACTGCCATCACCGCGCCCCCGCCGTCTCACTGCCGCCACTAGCTCCGCCTACCGGCAAAAGAAGGAAACATTATTATTAGAGTTAAGAACCCCTCCCTATTTACCATATTTAAACTTTGTGGCGAGCTTTCGATATTTCGGCACTGTTAAACCATTACGGATTATCATTTGAATTCACAGTTTTCTGAATCTGTGTAAGTATAAATCATTTCAGTGTCTGACTCTGAATCACTGAATAAATTGGATTTCCACGGTCTGTGTTAGCAGGATGATGAATAAATTTTATATCTAAATGTCTTAGAGGAAATAATAAAATTGATACTAAATAACCCTTGCAAATGTAAACAGGAAACTTAAAGTTTCTTTCTCAGTTTATGGTTAATTTGCAACAGTTAGATTGCGCTAACCCACTGGCCACTTGCCTACTAGGTACCTATAATATCTTGTTTCAATTTTTCTGTTACAAGCTTTTGGAAACGCTTTTGAAATACCTATCTATTTTATTTTTTTATTTAATGGTATGGCAAGGTTATGTTAGTTTTTAAACTGTCATGGTCACTAACATTAGTATTAGAGTTCAAAACAATCGGGAGCTCAATACAAGATATAAACATGGTAAATACCCCGTTTTGAACTCTAATACTAATGTTATGGAAGTTGAAGAAGGAGAAATAATGAAAGAAAACGCATTTATTTTCCAAAAATCAAGTCCAGTGGGTCGAGCACGAGTTTTTGGACGTACCTATTCTCACGTTAACGTAAGCAAATTTAAAATAAAAAATACACGATATTTTTTGAAAATACATGCAGTATTTTTACATTTTCATGAACAAGTGTGTATGTTGCAGAAAATTTAACAAAAATGCGAAGGATTCATTGTATATAATAAAAAAAATATTAATTACGCTAACTTTACCGTACGTCAAAGAAGTACATAATTTAAATAATACAATATCTAATAGAGATCTTGATGGATACATGATACATTGAGCTTACACGGAAAAAACGACTTTGTAGGCTCCATTCGAACCAAGTACTCGGTTGTAAATAACAATAACTTATTTATTTCTAGCCGTTAAGTTTTTTCAGTGTACCTTCGTCTACCTTCTTATTTTTTATAAGATCCTGTAAAACATTTGATATAAATATGTATACCCTTATAATCAGTAGGTATACTAGTGCAAAATTCTGCCATGTTTTTGACCTACAAAACATGATTATTAAGAACGGACACATAATGATAACAGAGCAAAGCACGCAGCTTCCTTTCTGCTATCAATTTATTACTATTCATTATTATGTTAGTACAGTTATAAAAACTGCGAACAAAATCGTACATTTGAAAAGTCCGACGCAATATTCTTCCTCGGAGTTATCCAGAAACATGTGCTGAATCCATGGTATATTCTCCGCTTGGGAGGAAGGATGTGCACACTGTGCACGCCTACCGGCTAAACTGATCACTACGGTGGTCCATTTTTGGTACCTGCTGGTGGACTTCGGGAACTTATAAAGACCGCGCTGAAGCCACCACGGTGCCACGCCTGTTACGGCTCAATTTATGGAGAGGCGGATAGTCGCGCGGAGCGCAAAGCGGCGCGCAACGCGGAGAAAGTCGCGTACGGCGTATCTCCGTTCATGGAGAGCGAGCGAGAGAGCGACACGCCGCTTTGCGCGCCGCATGACTTTTCGCCTCTCAATAATTGAGCCCGTAGGGCGTATCTTGGGGGTGGGAAGGAGGAAACTGTAAAGACTGTGAACTACTTGCTTCAAGGTAGATCTTAGAACTCTACAACCACTGATATGTATTGACGAATTGAATTATAAGTATAACATATTTCCTAATATCTGTTGTTAACTTGTTATACTATTAGCTAGACGCATTCTTAATAAGTACCAGCTAGCTAATCACGATGCACGCTCGTAATCGGAATCGACTTAATTTTGACACTACAACAGTGTTCATTGCGTTGCTCCAACTGTCGTTCAGTATAATTTTTATACATATATGCGCAATGTACATTGCTGAACTGTCAAAATTGAATCGATTCCGATTTCGAGTGTGCATCGTGATTACCCTGCCGGAGTTCTCCACATAACTGAAACGGTAATGACCATCGACTCTGGTATTAAACTTCAGTATGATCGGGAGAGGCTAAGCTTCGAGCTACCTTGTAATTTTTTTACCGATCATGCTGTTGGCACTCCCATGTTCATGATCAGTAATTTTTTTTAAAAGCTAGCTCCATGTTTATTCTCTCACGATCGTACTCAAGCTTATCAGTGGATGGTCATTACCATTTTATTTACGCGGTAGACTCGCTGATAGGTACCGTACCGACACCTAGAGTTCGATTGGCAAATAATACGTCAGTGATTGGCAAATATGATCTCAATTAGGTAATGATTTTATATTTTTGTACACGCGATCCAGAATTATTATGCTAACACTACCTACCTTGTAGCGATTACACACGTCAGTATTTTGTAGGTCCGATATTCCATCGATTATTTGGCCAACTTTTGTATAAAAAAGAAAGAAAGGAAATATGTTTATTGGCACATAAAAAGAACAAGAACCAACAATCATAAAAATCATAATTTTCTTAAATAAACTTAAACAAAAGTAAAAACCGACTTCAAAAACTTAAATGATTAAATTAATTGCCTTAAAAACTTAATAGCTTCTAAAGTACCTAGGTGCCAAGGTAAGGTGCACTGAAGAATTAAAGGCCCCGACTTCAGAAGCTGTTGTTTTTAAGAAAATCATTTTATACGGTTTACTTTTGTGAAATCAGTTTTTACTTTTTTTATTAATATTCCAATTAGCTACTCCGATTCACTGTAGGTTACCAGTTGTCTAACGTGTGAAATCAACATAATCCATGTAAATAGTGAAATCCATACCATTTGATTTTGAACCTATTTACCCCATTAGGGGAAAACTGACACAATAGCATTTATAAATAGTCACAAACATACCATGACTCAGAACAGCCAACGCAAAATAAAATATTGAACACTACAAACCCATAATTGCGCTAGTTTTCCGTCTGTGATCCAACAGAATTTTTTCTTCCATCCTCGACTCATACCCTCTCGTATTTTAGCACTTTATTAGCACTTGACACTAACTGGACATTGCACAGCACTACTTTCAGTCACTTAACTAATGTAGGTAAAAAATAAATTATGATCACATTGGCACTATCATTTAATTCCTTAGTCTTTGTTTTTCGAATCACTTTTCAAGAAACTTTTTTAAATTGAATTTGACACTTTGAATTTAGAACTCTTTAACTGGCCCCATTACTGGTTAGATTGCTGTTACGAAAAAGAAGTTGTTAAGTTTTCTAATAGCCTGGTACTTCTATATTAACACCTAATTTACTACTAGCTAAGAATTTGGCACTTTATACAACGTGTATCAAAAATGTGTGGTCAACATTTAAGGGTGTGGATCAGACCATCATACTGACCAACTTTCTCTATGGGACCAACATCGTAATCGCGAAAAAAATATCAGCTACCCATACGATACTTCAACACCTAGGTACTCGACTCAAACTTAGCGGACAGCTGGTTAGTTTTTCACGATTACGATGTTGGTCCCATGCAGAAAATTGTTCAGTTTGATGGTCTGATCTACACCCTTAAATATGACCACGCAATCTGATACACGTTGTATAATAATTTTGTTAAATACGTATTTACGCGAACAAGCCTGCCGTTCGACTAATTGTGATATTACTAAAATAAAATATGAAACAATGTTATTAGTCACCATATTTAGTTGTAAAGTCGTACCATATGCACAGATAATAGCGGGAAGTCGAATTAATTGTATGTTTACCATGAAGCCATTAGGTGATGTCTGTCTAGGCTTGAGTATAGCACAACCGGTTGGATAAGTTAATACATTTTTTTTTTTAGCTTGGTAAAATCATCAAATGAGTCCTCCCACCCCGGGCAGGGCGGGAGGGACTGCCAGACTTGTACTGACTAAAATCCACGGTGTTCCTTCAATAGCCCTTTACGTTCCGGGGTCACGGTAATGAGATAAGTCCCACGACCCCGGCAGGCTTCGGCCCTCTACAGGGGGGGGCCCCGTCATCTTGCTGACGTTCTTTGAGGCGCGCGTGGAACACAACGCGCCGTCGACCCGGGCATGGTCCATGGTCGGACAGCGAGTTGCCCTTTACTCGCTGTCCGCATGCCCAAGTTAATACATTTAGGAATTATAACACTTTTATCTACGAAAAGTAGACATCGTATTGTTCCTTGATGACTTAATAGAAATAATTTAAAATAAGCTTTGACCGGTAGAAATAAATAATAATGTTATGTAGGCATAAATAACAATAAACATAAATACTAACAATAGTGTTGTTATAAGTGCAAACCTGTTACTAACAATTTATGGATCACTTAGTTATTCGAAATAAAATGAATTATTATTATTCCCTTTATTCAATTTTTAACATACTTTTAGATATTTTAAAATAATTTTACAATTAAAAAAAAAAAAAAAAAAAAAAAACCACATAGTGGAGATCCCAATTAGCAGAAATCGAAAACGCGGCAGGTTCAGGGAGATGGCTGGATGAGCTGGATTGCCATAGACCGGGATAAGTGGAAGGAGGGAAGGGAAGTGGGACTATAGGCTTGTAATATTTATTATTTAATGTAATATCATATTACATTAGATAATAAATATTACTAGGCTAGGCTAATATGTAGCGGCTACTGAACGGGAGAAGCTACTAATAAAGAACGGATTGGATTGGTTGAACGCTTGCCTTCCATCCAGGAGAGTCTGAGTTTGAACCCGGCCCGCACCTCCGACTTTTCGAATTGATGTGCGGATCGCAATTTGATTATCCCTTGCATTAACGGTGAAGGACATACATCGTGAGGAAACCTGCACACCTGAGAGGGCCTCATAAAGTTCTCGATGGTGTGTGTAGTCCGCCAACCCGCACTAGGCTAGCGTGGTGGACTAAGGCCTAACCCTTCTTATTCTGAAAAGAAGCCCGTGCCCAGCACTGGGTCAGTAATGGGCTGAATTTATTATTATAGCTTATCGGGGGTGTATAAAGGATACTTTAAATGATTTGTTTATTTTATTTTATTGAAACGCCGATAATTATTTTTACCTGAACAAAATAAATTAGTTTGCACCATCTACGATGATAAACACGATTCTTATTTTAAAATTTAGATTTGTGAATTAAAATCAATAAGTAACAGTTACAAGCTACAACACGCTGTATAAATTATATTTTTTTAAAGTATGCCCAGTATATGAGAATAGAATATATTATGGTTATAGAACTACATCTCTGGTTACCCTTCAGAAAATACATGCGTGATGCTTTGGAGTAAATTGTTCCCGATAAAGTTTGGAACCCATAGACATTCTTTGATTAGACTTCCATAATAGTTTTAAAACGTTCCAATCTCCTTACTTGGTAGGTAATGAGCTCCAAGCTGTAATGAATCACCTCCATACGTGATTGTTTTTTTAATAAATACACGTACAATCTACGCGATAAGGCACTGATTCATTATTTTCATTAATTCAGATTATCTTAGAAATGTATTCAAGTCTTGCATATCCATTAAAGGTAGGTACAAAGTAGATTATTTTACCATTTCTGACTAACTATAATATTATAAGTATACTTTCTTAATTTTATTAAAGGAAGGACATTAATTAATTAATTAAAATTGGATCTGCTCGACTGGGGAAGTACTCGTACCTCCACCTTGCAGAATATTTTATTTATTTATTTATTTACACACATAATACACAACTTCACAGTGTAACACCAAGGCGTTGTGTAGTTCAGATATGAACACCAAGTAACACAAAACAAGATTAAATAAAAAATACCTAATAATAATAATAACGGTAATAAAAAATAAAAGAAAATAAGACAAACTGATAGTTACAATACAATAACAAACACAATAATTACGAAAACAACAAAGTTGTTTTAATATGTATCTATATGATAGACTAGCTTCCGCCAGCGGCTTCGCCTGCGTGATATCTGTATAAATTATAGCCTATGTTACTCAGTGATAATGTAGCATTATGCTGGAGAAAGAATTTTTAAAATCGGTCCAGTATTTTTTGAGTTTATCCATTACAAACAAACATACAAAAAATGAAATCTTTTCTCTTTATAATATTAGTCTAGCTAAAGGCCCCGACTTCAGAAGCTGTTAAGTTTTTATACTTTTTATTCAGTTCTTTGAGGTCGGTGTTTTTTTTTTTTAAATGCATTTCAGTTTTCTATTTTGATCGGCATAAACAAAACATAATCATGTGATTATAGCGATCGAGAGTGATTTGCTGTTATCCATTTAAGAGTTCCACTGTCTACTCGAAGGTCTTTATCAGATCTTCACCACATTAAATGGGATTACCTCAGAAGATTTGCTTCTTGATAACGAGAAGACGTTGTCAGGATGAGGTGAAATACACTTTGTTTAAGTAATTTGTGTGTTAAAGCATGTAGCATGTTTAGTTAATGTAAGTTAGGTTATGTATAGTTACTAAGTATTAAAAAAGAGCGCGTCTCGCCCTCAAACTTAAAAGTTTGGCGAGTATGTATAGATATAAACAAATATATTGTAACATGGAATAAAAAAGAAATAAAAAAAAAGAATACTCTTAAAGACAAAAAAATAATCATTAAAATCGAACTATTCCGTAAAAAGTTATGCGTCATACATAAAAAACACATTATCAACAATGCGTCGCGCAGTCGGGTAAAAAAAAATACACGTGTCGACTTGAGAACATACTCCGTTTTTTCGTCGGTTAAAAATTTAATAATATATCAATGATACTAAACGGATCGATTAGTACCAGGTCAACAGGACGCGCAAGAGATTACGTAAATCATATCTACTCGTATAATAGTTGAGTGTTATGTTTTGTAACTACAACAATGGAGGTTATTAAACTATTTCATTGTTCGAAATGAGCACGTTTGAATTATATGTATGAATGTTAGTTGCTTAGAATTTGCTTCGAAGTTAAATATAAGTTTCTAGGCAAAATACCGTCCGAAGTGAAGCCCGTCACACACGTAGCTATAATATATATTAATATACTGAGCTATATATTTCTATTATAGCAAGCCCCCATACGTGGTAGCTATATTAAAACATATTTTGATGACGTAATAGAAATATATATTATAGCTGCGTCTGAGGTCGCTCGAAGATTACTATGGAAAATATATGTGTGACGACTGACGGGCTTTAGGTTGAATTTATTTGGTAATAGATATTTTAAGATAACAATGTATTTTGAAATAAATGAAACAGATTTGCAGGAACAAAAAATTAACTAAATATTAAAACTATAGAAACTTAAATCTATTACTAAAAAGTTTCTAGGTGTTATGGAAATCAAGGGGGAGGCCTGTGCCCAGCAGGGGAATGATACAGGGTAACAGTAAACAGGTGTTACGGGCTTGGAGTATCCTGAAACTCCATAAATACTTCCATGGAGTTTCTTGCCGGTCTCATCTCTATAGGACCCAGTGGCGAAGAGTCCATACAACCCGAATCCCATCGGCTTCCCTTTAGGAATTGGTTAGTGCATAGACCAACGTAATATTATATTATTTACTCATCCAACTGACAAAAAAAGGCTTGTTATTCAGTTAGGTCGAGCTCTTCCAGACATGACTATACATATATAGATTACAAGAGACGGTATGGATTATTGTCTTGCAGCAATTTTTAGAGGGAATTTTTGGGACGGCTTCCCTTTTTAAAACTGTCACCCTTCGCCACTGATAGGACCAACCCACTTTGGAACCATGCACCTAGAGTCTCGACGTTTTAAAAGTACCAGTTAAGGCCCAGTTGAATTATAAAACTTTGAGTTAGAATTTGGGTTAGTAGCAAGCCTTTAAAAATATTTTAATTCGAAATAGTCGTTTGAAAATGCTTTTTGAACGTCAAAAAAATATAAGAAGACCATAGACGTAGGTACTTAATAGTATATTACGTCTATGAGTAAGATAGCATCGCACACCCTTCACCACTTCTCATGTGTTATAGCTGTGGAGAACAAGCGGGGCAACAACCTCCTTAGCGCGCTGTCATTTCACAATATATATAGCATTATAAATAATAATAAATCATTTATTTCGAACAAACATCAGTCCATAAAATTATATTATACTACTATTATTATTATTATACTACTTTGCCGTCGTACAGTTTATAACTAGTGCGGAGGGTAGTCAACTAATTTGTTTGTCATATAACTAGCCAATAAATTACTAATATACTTATACCATCAATTTTATTGCAGAATTGTTATGTACAGTATTACTTGTCATTAGTTAAAAAGAAATAAAATTTATTTATTATTATATTTACACGCATTATCAAAAGTTATTTAATTGAGACGAGCATGGCTGCTGAATTATGTAATACACGCGCGAGCTAGAACACTTAATTTCTCTATAGAAAATGAACTTTCCTAAATATAATGTAATAAATTACGTTAGAAAATGTATAAATAAATCCTCCTTTCTGAACTAGAAATAATTATACCTACGATGTGTATCAGAAATGCGTGGTCATATTCAAACTGAAGAACTTTTTCTATGCGACCAACATCGTAATCGCGGAAAAATAATCAATTGTCCCATACGTTTGGGTCGAGTAGGTATTGAAGTATTGTATGGAACAGCAAATTTTTTATTTCACTATTTCAGGTTAGTCCCATAGTAAAATTTGTTCGGATTTACATGATTCTTGTTTCACCTGTAATGTTAAATCTAAGGATTTAAGGAAAAACATGTGGGTTCACATAGCACAGAACTGGTGTCCTGAGATAGTAAGGCTGACATTCAGAGACGACAGAAACGAGTCTAAGCGTGAACTTACGCTTCTATCTGTCAAACTTACGAACAAATTTTGACAGATGGAAGCATAAGTTCACGCTTAGATTCGTTTCTGTCGTCTCTGAATGTCAGCCTAAGACGTGGTCGCGGCAGGCCACGAAGGGGATGGCGGGACGAATTGGACGCCTTGCCATCTTCGGTAACTCTGCTTATCCCCAAATGGGCACACCGTAATATATTCCCGTTTATGAAGCATAATAGCCGAGTATCGGGTGATACATGATGGACAATAGCCCACCGCAACCACAGGAAAACCTTGCGATTAACTAGATCATGTACGTTTAGTAGTTACTAAGGTGTAAGTTTATTGAACTACATATATTGCTTTAAAAATAATAAAGTATTATTTAATTAAACTGATATTTTTGAAAACCTTCCTACTTAGGTTTCGTTATGGATTTTAAATGCCTCAATTTTCCTCTTAGACATTATTATAAGTATAATATGTATGTAGGTAACTAATAAAATATTGAATCTATACAGGATATTCTTTTATGTAGTGCGCATAATTTGTAGTGACTCAGTCTCTGTTCCTAAATAGGATACACTTTAAAACAAAACGAAAATTCGAATTTGTATGAAGGACACGCTTATTTTACAAACGCAAGCCATACAAAATCAAATTTTTATTTTGTTTTGGAGTGAATTTTAGTACTGCAGAACAGTTGCATTTGGGAACGGACACTGAATCACTGCTTTTGCGCACTGCATAAAAAAGTATCTTAAACACAACCTCTCTTATTTAATTAACATTGATTCCAAAATATGACGCAGGTACTGAATTTTATTAATAAAATGATTGAAAAGGACTCCCGATTAAATCGAAAAGTACCAGAAAGACATAATCAGTCAAGAGGGCGGAAATAATTGAGAAGCCTCACCATTGATGACGGTCTAAAAATACATTTTGTTAAGGAATGTGGAAGATTACGTGTTTTCCTATCCGCCAACGCGCCGATAAATATTCTAATTAATTCGGCAACGTACTAGGAGATCATAAAAATATGATAATGTTAAGTATACAAGAGGAAATTTTGTTATCTAAGGAACAAACTATGACCTAGTAGCAACTTGGTTTTTGTTTATCGTACCGACAAGCTCTCAAGAGAAATGATCATATTGTGGTTAAAATATTAGCCAGTTTGAACATAAGTTTGTAACTCAGTAAAGATAAAGATAAAATTTATTCAAAATTACTATGGTAAAAACACGGGGAGGTGGCTGCTGGGAACTACTGTGCACGAGCCTCTTCTCAAAATGAGAAGGGTTAGGCCATTGTCCACCACTCTGGTCTAATCCGGGTTGGTGGACCACACACACCATCGAGAACTTTACAGTTTCTTGTCCGTGATATAGTAAGAAAAAAAAGTCTTGAACTAAGATGACCTGTGTCGATATAAACTGAACTGGTAAACTTTAGATCAGTATGACATACAAAAAAAAGATATAACATGATGTATGATATCATAGTATATTTGGCTATTACATAAAACACTAACAAGTAACAATTATACGCCGTTATAAATGTTTGAAAACACGTAAATCTTACAAAATCCGCGAACAACGGTAAAATGGCTTTAAAAATGGTGATGAACATCAAAATATTAAATAACACGCGCTAGTTCACAGGTCGTATCCTCTTGGCTTGTGGCCCAAGGGATGAGTTAGTAGCGAAGTATTCGCGGAGTTAATTATGATGACATAATCAAAGGCTTTACGTCTATTATAGTACACGCAAATCTTTATGAGCCCTCGAACTCCCTCCCTCTCTCCCTCTAGCACCTATAATAGTACACTTATTATAGGTGCTAGAAGGAGAGAGAGAGAGAGAGAGAGAGAGATCTCAGAGCTCAGTTCAGGGCTCATAAAGATTTGCGAGTACTATACAGACGATTAAGGCTCAAGTTTGCCGACAACATAGATTAAATAAAAATCTGCCTTTTTTTCATTAATCTCTCTCGGTGTTGGCTCAGGGAGCCTGTACTACTTAACTGGTCTATGGCGAGGCAAGATGGGCCACCAATCTTATAAAAAAAACAGCCCATTACTGTCCCACTGCTGGGCACGGGCCTGTTCTCAGGAGAAGAGTTAGGCCTTAAAGTAAATCTCATAAAGTACCCGATGGTGTGTGTAGTCCGCCAACCATAGGCCAGCGTGGTGGACTAAGGCCTAACCGTTCTCATTCCGAGAAGAGGCCCGTGCCCAGCAGTGGGACAGTAATGAGCTGGATTTATTTATCTCTACATTAGTATAAAATAAAGTCGCTTTCCCGGTCTGTCTATATACCCGCTAACTCCTCCTTAACCACACAACGGATATTGATGCAGTTTTCACCATCAGTTAGATATTTTTTCACGGAATGTTTATATGTATAATACTTTGATATTTAATGTAGGGATAGAAGAGAAATTGCACCCGTGAGAAGCTGGGGATGGGTCGCTAGTTAATTTTATTTTAAAAAAATCCGCTGTAATCGCCTCCTTTGCGCCACTCCACTACATAAGCGAGTGGAATTTCACTTTCGCGATGTTAAAACAATAACACAATAGTTAGCACAGTCAGATCAGCACAATTCTAAGGACATTGTGCTACTTTGACGTTTGCAGTATTTCCTACTATATTTCTGCACGCTAAAAGGAAAATTGGAGCATTATTAATTGGATTACGATAGGTACACTGCATAAGTACTGTTATTTTGAACTAAAAGATGTTCTACATAATGTTTAGTACATAAAATATGTTTGCTAAAGGCAAACCTACTACTACAGTAATTATTATAGTAGTAGCAGTAGTAGTTTGAATATGTAACCCCCGTATCCCCTTTAAACTAAAGGGAAAAAACAAGACGATGATAAGACCTGCTGCCTTGTATGGATCAGGATGTTGGGCCACAAAAGGGACGGATGAAAGGCAATTGCATGCAGCAGAGATGCGAATATTGAGAGGGATGTGTGGTGTAACAAAATTGGACAGAATCCGGAATGAGTATATTAGAGGAAGTATGAAAGTGGCACCAGTTACAGAAAAGCTGCAAAGTAACCGACTGTCGTGGTATGGACATGTAATGCGGAGAGATGAAAATTGTGTTATAAGAAGAGTTGTAAGTATGAATGTGGATGGCTATCAGAGTAGGGGCAGACCAAAGAAAAGATGGATGGACTGTGTGAAACATGACATGAATGTGAAGGAAGTAAATCTGGAAATGACGTCTGATAGAGATGAATGGAAGAAAAAGACATATTGCGCCGACCACAAGTAAAATGGGATAAGGGCAGGAGAATGAGTAGTAGTAGTAGTTTTGACGACACGGTTGGCGCAGTGGCTAAGCGATTAGCTTCTACGTTACATGCCGCGATTTCGAACTCCACATGGAGCAATTATTTGTATGATCTATAGATAGTTTTTCCGGGTCTAGATGTGTTTGCATGTGACATGTATGTTTGTAAACTGTACCCTCGATACCGGAGAAATCAAAGTGATTTTTTAAATGATAAATTCTAGATTTGACATTTTTTGTATTAACAATTTTTTTTTGTATTTGACATCTTACTTCCTTTAAATTTGATTAATTCTTGTTTAATTTATCCTAATAGTTGCATGCCTGAATTAAGGTAGAATGTAATAGGATTAAAAAAGTTTGTTATCACCTTTATTTACGTAACTACATTCTATGCAAATAAACAAATAAATATTCTACTCTAAAATAAAGTAATTTTCATAAAACAATAAGACAAAGACTGATTGCGAACAATCACTCAGGAGCCACTGCGCTAAATTAATTACTTGATCTCATTAATTTACGACACAACTCAATTTGTATGGGAAGTGGACTACAAACTCTAAATAAATGATATATAGAAATGATTACTTAACAGATTATTATTATAAGGAAAATTAAATCATTGTATTCCGTGTGTGAATGTTGTACAGAACAATGGTTATTGTTGGTAGATATTTTTGATATACTCCACCTGTTAAGAATTAGACTTTCTGTATGAAATAATATTATCTACATGAAAGCAGTGATAGCCTAGCGGTTGAACGGTTGCCTGCCGTGCAGGAGGGTCTAAGATCGAACCCGGCCCGCACCTCTGACATTTCGGATTCATGTGCGGGTTAGAATTTAATTATCAATTGCGATAACGGTGAAAAAAAAATCGTGAGGAAACCTGCACATCTGAGAGGGCCTCATAAAGTTCTCGATGGTGTGTGTAGTCCGCCAACCCGCTCTAGGCCAGCGTGGTGGACTAAGGCCTAACCCTTCTCATTCTGAGAAGAAGCCCGTGCCCAGCAGTGGGACAGAATTGGCTGGATTTATTTATTTATTATGTGAAATAGTATTTTCGAGTGGATATAGCTACAGCGCTGAACGATAGGCTTGTTATGTTCATGTCTTGGATGGGTGACAATTCTAAAGCCGGGCTTCCACTAGCAGCGGAGCGGGCTCCGTATGGACTCCGTTTAGCTCGCAACGGTAAACTTCATAGAAGTACTTCCACCAACAAAGAGTCCAGCGGAGAGAACTGATTAAAAATAGTTATTATTATGACCTTTATTAAATTTTTAACATACTTTTTCATATTTTTAAATTATTTTACAACTAAAAAAAAAAACCATTTAAAAATATAAAAGAGTAGTAGGCCACCGGCATCAGGAACAGGGTCCAAACTACCGGTGGTCAGGGCTCTAGAGAGAGAAGCCTCCTAACAATGCGCGCAGTGTCAAGGAGTACTGCTTTCTGAATCAGGCCCTTGATCCAGTCACCTAGCGAGAGCCTCTCGAGGTGTTGGTCGAGACTCTTATTATTATTATTATTAAGGAAAAAGGTGAATATCTCCATAAGATCTTCAAGGTTTCGTTGTCCGAGGTGAACGAGAGTATTCGATCGTATATGATCACAATTAAAATACATTTCATTGAGAATAGTCAGCGGATAACGCAAGTTAAGAAATTAATCTAAGAAATATACTAAGAATAGAATAGAATAGATTTTTATTTTCTCATCATCACAGAAACATACATTAACAGCAATACACGTAAAATAGAGACTAGTGTCTGATGTAGGTAGAACCTGTATAACAGATCACCAGGCTAATCCTCCGTGGAGACAGATATAGATTTAATATAATGTAAGTAACTTTACATGGGCCCCCTTCAGAGATGCACCGCACTTTGGTGACTAACTTAAAATTTATTTTATTACTAACAAAATCGAAATCATATAGAATAAAAAATAATCGAAATAGAATAGAATACTTACTAATACTTTTTATTGTACACTGATAAATTTTAGACACAAAATGTAACGATGATATGTATGAAGACACGGTTGGCACATCGGCTAAGAGATTAGTTTTGAACGCTACGTGCCGCGACTCCGCGAGTTCGATCCCCGCACGGAGCAAATATTTGTATGATCTGCAGATAGTTATTCCGGGTCTGAGTATGTGTGCATGTGAGATGTATGTTTGTAAACTGTACCGTCGATACAGGAGAAATACTAGAGAGGGGAAAAGATTTATTAAATTATTTTTTTATTAAAGATGTATAAAGGGCAGTTATCGCAGGCGGCAATCTCTTTCAGACAACCTTAAGATAGACAAGAACAGAAGGTGAAATAGAACAGAAAAACAACAACAAAAAAGAACAGAAAAGAACAGAAGGTGAATATAGGTACCTGACTGTAAGGACAGGAGTATTATGTTATCAAAGATCAGTTGAAAAGATACCAGATACTTTACATGGGCCCACAAAAATTATGGAATAAGGTATGATTATATTTATGGCATATCTTTTTAAACCGGTGTGAAGTTGGCTGCCAAAATGTAGCAGCCAATAATCCGACCAAATTAAGTAGGTTCTTTTTTTCGTGCTGTTTTAAAACGTATTTATGGCAGAAAAATGGTTAAAAATTATAGGAAAAGCCTGAACAACTTAATAGGTATAAAATGAAGACAGCAGGACATCCAAAAATAAAAAAAACCACTTTATGAATTAAAAACGGCTGTTGCTTTTATCTTTTTTATTTAACCATGTAAACCCCTAAATTGTCGAAATTTTATTCATAAATTACAAAGAACGATACCCAAACTATCAGAGAAATATAATAAGAATGTGGCTAAACAACTAACTAACCCTCTAAAACTCGACTGAATACAACATTCGATTTTATTCCCATTATCTGGATATAAAAAAACTGCTGCTACCCTGTAAACCCCTGAAATATCAAAATTTTATATATATATATTGCAAAGATAGATATCTAAGCTATTAGAAAAAAATAGAAAGAATGTGGCTAAGATACGATTTGTCCTCTAATTATCCAGTGAAAAAGCAAAGATTTTTTAATCCCATGATTTGGATTTAAAATGGCTGCTGCTACATTTCACCATGTAAACTCCTCAAATAAGGAATTTTTATTCATAAATTACAAAGAACGGTACCCAACCTATCAGAGAAATACAGTGGGAATGTGGCTAAACAACTAAATAACCCTCTAATAGTCGACTGAATGCAACATTAGATTTTATTCCAATTTTCTGGATTTAAAACAGCTGCTGACCCCGTAAACCCCTGAAATATTAAAATTTTATTAATTAATTGCAAAGAAAGGAACCCCCGCTATCAGAAACATATACTGATAATGTGGCTAAATTACTATAGAACCCTCTTAGAGATGACTAATTACAACATAAGATTTCTTCTCATTTTCTGAATTTAAAATGGCTGCTGCTTCATTTCACCATGTAAACCCCTAAAATATGAAATTTTTATTAGTAAGTTATAAAGAACGATATCCACCCTATCAAATAAATACAGTGGGAATGTGGCTAAACAACTAACTAACCCTTTAAAAGTCTACTGAATGCAACATTAGATTTTACTCTCATTTTCTGAATTTAAAATGGCTGCTGCTTCATTTCACCATGTAAACCCCTAAAATATGAAAATATTACTAGTAAATTACAAAGAACGATATCCACCCTATCAAATAAATACAGTGGGAATGTGGCTAAATAATTAACTAACCCTCTAATAGTCGACTGAATGCAACATTAGATTTTATTCCAATTTTCTGGATTTAAAACAGCTGCTGACCCCGTAGACCCCTGAAATATTAAAATTTTATTAATTAATTGCAAAGAAAGGAACCCCCGCTATCAGAAAAATATACTAAGAATGTGGCTAAATTACTGTAGAACCGTCTTAGACATGATTAATTACAACATAAGATTTCTTCTCATTTTCTGAATTTAAAATGGCTGCTGCTTCATTTCACCATGTAAACCCCTAAAATATGGAAATTTTATTAGTAAATTATAAAGAAAGATATCCACCCTATCAAATAAATATAGTGGGAATGTGGCTAAATAACTAACTAACCCTTTAAAAATCTACTGAATGCAACATTAGATTTTACTCTCATTTTCTGAATTTAAAATGGCTGCTGCTTCATTTCACCATGTAAACCCCTAAAATATGAAAATTTTATTTGTAAATTATAAAGAACGATATCCACCCTATCAAATAAATATAGTGGGAATGTGGCTAAATAACTAACTAACCCTTTAAAAGTCTACTGAATGCAACATTAGATTTTACTCTCATTTTCTGAATTTAAAATGGCTGCTGCTTCATTTCACCATATAAACCCCTAAAATATGAAAATTTTATTAGTGAATTACAAAGAACGATATCCACCCTATCAAATAAATACAGTGGGAATGTGGCTAAACAATTAACTAACCCTCTAATAGTCGACTGAATGCAACATTAGATTTTATTCCAATTTTCTGGATTTAAAACAGCTGCTGACCCCGTAAACCCCTGAAATATTAAAATTTTATTAATTAATTGCAAAGAAAGAAACCCCCGCTATCAGAAAAATATACTATGAATGTGGCTAAATTACTATAGAACCCTCTTAGAGATGACTAATTACAACATAAGATTTCTTCTCATTTTCTGGATTTAAAATGGCTGCTGCTTCATTTCACCATGTAAACCCCTAAAATATAGAAATTTTATTAGTAAATTATAAAGAACGATATCCATCCTATCAAATAAATATAGTGGGAATGTGGCTTAACAACTATGTAACCCTTTAAAAGTCTACTGAATGCAACATTAGATTTTACTCTCATTTTCTGAATTTAAAATGGCTGCTGCTTCATTTCACCATGTAATCCCCTAAAATATGAAAATTTTATTAGTAAATTACAATGAACGATATCCACCCTATCAAATAAATACAGTGGGAATGTGGCTAAACAATTAACTAACCCTCTAATAGTCGACTGAATGCAACATTAGATTTTATTCCAATTTTCTGGATTTAAAACAGCTGCTGACCCCGTAAACCCCTGAAATAATAATTTTTTATTAATTAATTGCATAGAAAGGAACCCCCGCTATCAGAAAAATATACCAAGAATGTGGCTGAATTACTATAGAACCCTCTTAGAGATGACTAATTACAACATAAGAGTTCTTCTCATTTTCTGAATTTAAAATGGCTGCTGCTTCATTTCACCATGTAAACCCTTAAAATATGAAAATTTTATTAGTAAATTATAAAGAACGATATCCACCCTATCAAATAAATATAGTGGGAATGTGGCTAAATAACTAACTAACCCTTTAAAAGTCTACTGAATGCAACATTAGATTTTACTCTCATTTTCTGAATTTAAAATGGCTGCTGCTTCATTTCACCATGTAAACCCCTAAAATATGGAAATTTTATAAGTACATTATAAAGAACGATATCCACCCTATCAAATAAATATAGTGGGACTGTGGCTAAACAACTAACTAACCCTTTAAAAGTCTACCGAATGCAACATTAGATTTTACTCTCATTTTCTGAATTTAAAATGGCTGCTGCTTCATTTCACCATGTAAACCCCTAAAATATGGAAATTTTATAAGTACATTATAAAGAACGATATCCACCCTATCAAATAAATATAGTGGGACTGTGGCTAAACAACTAACTAACCCTTTAAAAGTCTACTGAATGCAACATTAGATTTTACTCTCATTTTCTGAATTTAAAATGGCTGCTGCTTCATTTCACCATGTAATCCCCTAAAATATGAAAATGTTATTAGTAAATTACAATGAACGATATCCGCCCTATTTAATAAATACAGTGGGAATGTGGCTAAACAATTAACTAACCCTCTAATAGTCGACTGAATGCAACATTAGATTTTATTCCAATTATCTGGATTTAAAACAGCTGCTGACCCCATAAACCCCTTAAATATTAAATTTTTATTAATTAATTGCAAAGAAAGGAACCCCCGCTATCAGAAAAATATACTAAGAATGTGGCTAAATTACTATAGAACCCTCTTAGAGATGACTAATTACAACATAAGATTTCTTCTCATTTTCTGAATTTAAAATGGCTGCTGCTTCATTTCACCATGTAAACCCCTAAAATATAGAAATTTTATTAGTAAATTATAAAGAACGATATCCATCCTATCAAATAAATATAGTGGGAATGTGGCTTAACAACTAAGTAACCCTTTAAAAGTCTACTGAATGCAACATTAGATTTTACTCTCATTTTCTGAATTTAAAATGGCTGCTGCTTCATTTCACCATGTAATCCCCTAAAATATGAAAATTTTATTAGTAAATTACAATGAGCGATATCCACCCTATCAAATAAATACAGTGGGAATGTGGCTAAACAATTAACTAACCCTCTAATAGTCGACTGAATGCAACATTAGATTTTATTCCAATTTTCTGGATTTAAAACAGCTGCTGACCCCGTAAACCCCTGAAATATTAAATTTTTATTAATTAATTTCAAAGAAAGGAACCCCCGCTATCAGAAAAATATACTAAGAATGTGGCTAAATTACTATAGAACCCTCTTAGAGATGATTAATTACAACATAAGATTTCTTCTCATTTTCTGAATTTAAAATGGCTGCTGCTTCATTTCACCATGTAAACCCCTAAAATATGGAAATTTTACTAGTAAATTATAAAGAACGATATCCACCCTATCAAATAAATACAGTGGTAATGTGGCTAAACAACTAACTAACCCTTTAAAAGTCTACTGAATGCAACATTAGATTTTACTGTCATTTTCTGAATTTAAAATGGCTGCTGCTTCATTTCACCATGTAAACCCCTAAAATATGAAAATTTTATTAGTACATTATAAAGAACGATATCCACCCTATCAAATAAATGCAGTGGGAATGTGGCTAAATAACTAACTAACCCTTGAAAAGTCTACTGAATGCAACATTAGATTTTACTCTCATTTTCTGAATTTAAAATGGCTGCTGCTTCATTTCACCATGTAAACCCCTAAAATATGAAAATTTTATTAGTGAATTACAAAGAACGATATCCACCCTATAAAATAAATACAGTGGGAATGTGGCTAAACAATTAACTAACCCTCTAATAGTCGACTGTATGCAACATTAGATTTTATTCCAATTATCTGGATTTAAAACAGCTGTTGACCCCATAAACCCCTGAAATATTAAATTTTTATTAATTAATTGCAAAGAAAGGAACCCCCGCTATCAGAAAAATATACTATGAATGTGGCTAAATTACTATAGAACCCTCTTAGAGATGACTAATTACAACATAAGATTTCTTCTCATTTTCTGAATTTAAAATGGCTGCTGCTTCATTTCACTATGTAATCCCCCGAAATATATTTTTTTTATTAGTAAATTACAAAGAACCATATCCACCCTATCAAATAAATACAGTGGGAATGGGGTGGGAATGGTTCTTTGTAATTTACTAATAAAATTTTCATATTTTAGGGGTTTACATGGTGAAATGAAGCAGCATCCATTTTAAATTCAGAAAATGAGAGTAAAATCTAATGTTGCATTCAGTAGACTTTTAAAGGGTTAGTTAGTTGTTTAGCCACATTCCCACTGTATTTATTTGATAGGGTGGATATCGTTCTTTATAATTTACTAATAAAATTTCCATATTTTAGGGGCTTACATGGTGAAATGAAGCAGCAGCCATTTTAAATTCAGAAAATGAGAGTAAAATCTAATGTTGCATTCAGTAGACTTTTAAAGGGTTACTTAGTTGTTTAGCCACATTCCCACTATATTTATTTGATAGGATGGATATCGTTCTTTATAATTTACTAATAAAATTTCTATATTTTAGGGGTTTACATGGTGAAATGAAGCAGCAGCCATTTTAAATTCAGAAAATGAGAGTAAAATCTAATGTTGCATTCAGTAGACTTTTAAAGGGTTAGTTAGCTATTTAGCCGCATTCCCACTATATTTATTTGATAGGGTGGATATCGTTCTTTATAATTTACAAATAAAATTTTCATATTTTAAGGGTTTACATGGTGAAATGAAGCAGCAGCCATTTTAAATTCAGAAAATGAGAGTAAAATCTAATGTTGCATTCAGTAGACTTTTAAAGGGTTAGTTAGTTATTTAGCCACATTTCCACTTTATTTATTTGATAGGGTGGATATCGTTCTTTATAATTTACTAATAAAATTTTCATATTTTAAGGGTTTACATGGTGAAATGAAGCAGCAGCCATTTTAAATTCAGAAAATGAGAAGAACTCTTATGTTGTAATTAGTCATCTCTAAGAGGGTTCTATAGTAATTCAGCCACATTCTTGGTATAGTTTTCTGATAGCGGGGGTTCCTTTCTATGCAATTAATTAATAAAAAATTATTATTTCAGGGGTTTACGGGGTCAGCAGCTGTTTTAAATCCAGAAAATTGGAATAAAATCTAATGTTGCATTCAGTCGACTATTAGAGGGTTAGTTAATTGTTTAGCCACATTCCCACTGTATTTATTTGATAGGGTGGATATCGTTCATTGTAATTTACTAATAAAATTTTCATATTTTAGGGGATTACATGGTGAAATGAAGCAGCAGCCATTTTAAATTCAGAAAATGAGAGTAAAATCTAATGTTGCATTCAGTAGACTTTTAAAGGGTTACTTAGTTGTTTAGCCACATTCCCACTATATTTATTTGATAGGATGGATATCGTTTTTTATAATTTACTAATAAAATTTCTATATTATAGGGGTTTACATGGTGAAATGGAGCAGCAGCCATTTTAAATCCAGAAAATGAGAAGAAATCTTATTTTGTAATTAGTCATCTCTAAGAGGGTTCTATAGTAATTTAGCCACATTCATAGTATATTTTTCTGATAGCGGGGGTTCCTTTCTTTGCAATTAATTAATAAAAATTTAATATTTTAGGGGTTTATGGGGTCAGCAGCTGTTTTAAATCCAGATAATTGGAATAAAATCTAATGTTGCATTCAGTCGACTATTAGAGGGTTAGTTAATTGTTTAGCCACATTCCCACTGTATTTATTTTATAGGGTGGATATCGTTCTTTGTAATTCACTAATAAAATTTTCATATTTTAGGGGTTTACATGGTGAAATGAAGCAGCAGCCATTTTAAATTCAGAAAATGAGAGTAAAATCTAATGTTGCATTCAGTAGACTTTTCAAGGGTTAGTTAGTTATTTAGCCACATTCCCACTGCATTTATTTGATAGGGTGGATATCGTTCTTTATAATTTACTAATAAAATTTTCATATTTTAGGGGTTTACATGGTGAAATGAAGCAGCAGCCATTTTAAATTCAGAAAATGAGAAGAACTCTTATGTTGTAATTAGTCATCTCTAAGAGGGTTCTATAGTAATTCAGCCACATTCTTGGTATAGTTTTCTGATAGCGGGGGTTCCTTTCTATGCAATTAATTAATAAAAAAATATTATTTCAGGGGTTTACGGGGTCAGCAGCTGTTTTAAATCCAGAAAATTGGAATAAAATCTAATGTTGCATTCAGTCGACTATTAGAGGGTTAGTTAATTGTTTAGCCACATTCCCACTGTATTTATTTGATAGGGTGGATATCGTTCATTGTAATTTACTAATAAAATTTTCATATTTTAGGGGATTACATGGTGAAATGAAGCAGCAGCCATTTTAAATTCAGAAAATGAGAGTAAAATCTAATGTTGCATTCAGTAGACTTTTAAAGGGTTACTTAGTTGTTTAGCCACATTCCCACTATATTTATTTGATAGGATGGATATCGTTTTTTATAATTTACTAATAAAATTTCTATATTATAGGGGTTTACATGGTGAAATGGAGCAGCAGCCATTTTAAATCCAGAAAATGAGAAGAAATCTTATTTTGTAATTAGTCATCTCTAAGAGGGTTCTATAGTAATTTAGCCACATTCATAGTATATTTTTCTGATAGCGGGGGTTCCTTTCTTTGCAATTAATTAATAAAAATTTAATATTTTAGGGGTTTATGGGGTCAGCAGCTGTTTTAAATCCAGATAATTGGAATAAAATCTAATGTTGCATTCAGTCGACTATTAGAGGGTTAGTTAATTGTTTAGCCACATTCCCACTGTATTTATTTTATAGGGTGGATATCGTTCTTTGTAATTCACTAATAAAATTTTCATATTTTAGGGGTTTACATGGTGAAATGAAGCAGCAGCCATTTTAAATTCAGAAAATGACAGTAAAATCTAATGTTGCATTCAGTAGACTTTTAAAGGGTTAGTTAGTTGTT
This sequence comes from Allophyes oxyacanthae, assembly GCA_932294325.1. Lineage (NCBI taxonomy): Eukaryota > Metazoa > Arthropoda > Insecta > Lepidoptera > Noctuidae > Allophyes > Allophyes oxyacanthae. The sequence continues at coordinate 13,215,798 of OW028629.1, forward strand.
TAGCCACATTCCCACTGTATTTATTTGATAGGGTGGATATCGTTCTTTATAATTTACTAATAAAATTTCCATATTTTAGGGGTTTACATGGTGAAATGAAGCAGCAGCCATTTTAAATTCAGAAAATGAGAAGAAATCTTATGTTGTAATTAATCATCTCTAAGAGGGTTCTATAGTAATTTAGCCACATTCTTAGTATATTTTTCTGATAGCGGGGGTTCCTTTCTTTGCAATTAATTAATAAAATTTTAATATTTCAGGGGTTTACGGGGTCAGCAGCTGTTTTAAATCCAGAAAATTGGAATAAAATCTAATGTTGCATTCAGTCGACTATTAGAGGGTTATTTAGTTGTTTAGCCACATTCCCACTGTATTTCTCTGATAGGTTGGGTACCGTTCTTTGTAATTTATGAATAAAAATTCCTTATTTGAGGAGTTTACATGGTGAAATGTAGCAGCAGCCATTTTAAATCCAAATCATGGGATTAAAAAATCTTTGCTTTTTCACTGGATAATTAGAGGACAAATCGTATCTTAGCCACATTCTTTCTATTTTTTTCTAATAGCTTAGATATCTATCTTTGCAATATATATATATAAAATTTTGATATTTCAGGGGTTTACAGGGTAGCAGCAGTTTTTTTATATCCAGATAATGGGAATAAAATCGAATGTTGTATTCAGTCGAGTTTTAGAGGGTTAGTTAGTTGTTTAGCCACATTCTTATTATATTTCTCTGATAGTTTGGGTATCGTTCTTTGTAATTTATGAATAAAATTTCGACAATTTAGGGGTTTACATGGTTAAATAAAAAAGATAAAAGCAACAGCCGTTTTTAATTCATAAAGTGGTTTTTTTTATTTTTGGATGTCCTGCTGTCTTCATTTTATACCTATTAAGTTGTTCAGGCTTTTCCTATAATTTTTAACCATTTTTCTGCCATAAATACGTTTTAAAACAGCACGAAAAAAAGAACCTACTTAATTTGGTCGGATTATTGGCTGCTACATTTTGGCTGCCAACTTCACACCGGTTCTTTTTAACACGCTTTTATTAGCTTCACCTGTAACTATAATGTAAGAAAATCTTGGAAATTCAATTTGACCCACTTCCGGGTTTCCGATTGAGCTGAAATTTTGCATACACGTTCAGTTTGGATGATGAAGCGTGTTCTATAGTTTTTTTAAACTATAATATTTTATTATATGTACAGTGATATAAGGTCCTACTTTATTAGCGGGGGTCCTTTTGAGGGATACTCATCGTTATGAACAACTTTTACTATGGGATCAACACTGAAATCGTGAAAAAAAAACTGCTTTTCTATACAAATAATTCAATAAATATTATTCGACAAATGTATTACAGAACAGCAGATTTTAATTTTCGTGATTTAATCGTTTTTTCGTTCTATAGGTACCTAAATGTTTTTCACAATGAAGAACAGAGCACGACCTTATTTTTTTTTTTTTATTTAATATAGCGGTGTGTAAACACGCAAAACATTTTCTAATATTATAATAGCTGTAAAGCATAGTATTATTTAATGCTATAAGAGGTATATTTACAGGAAAACTTACTAACATGACATCACTCCTTATAATTAATGTACCTATGTATGTATGTATGTACTAATGTTTATCATTTACCTACAGGATGCATTGAAATCCTAAACACTAGGCGAATAAAATATTTTAAGAACAACCATGGAACAAGTGATAAAGCTGGTATCAGAAGTTCTACTCTCTGCAGCTTACATAATCTCTTGAGACCCAAGCCACTGCCTCCTGACATTATGCTGAGCTGCGGCCTTTTGGCACAATAACTCTTTTTATTTTATATGTGTTCTTTGTTATTGGTTTTATTTATTTTTTGTTGTGCTAATAAAGTGTTTTTCTTTCTTTCTTTCTTTCCAAGGAGAATGATATTATAGCCCTTCCTACATTTCAGTCTACTTCGGGTCAGAACTCCTATAAACTACGAATAACGTATCGTCCTAAGTATTATGAAACTACGTAGTTTCACAAGTTAGACATAGTTTATAGTATTTTTAGTATAGTTTATAGTATTTATAGTATATTTTTATTTATAGTATAGTATGTAGAGAATCTGCCTCCGAAATCCTATTCGAAAAACCTTCAAAATCAAACGTCGCTACGTCTGAAATTAGGTCGATTATTTATTTATTTCTATAGCCAATAAACAGCATTGTATTTCCGATAGAATCTGTTTTATAAAGAGAAACTCATAGAGGAGAAACTAATATTTTTAATAATTATGACAAAATTAAAATTAGGTGCAGTCCACTCGTACAAAAATAGCGCCAAATAAAATGTCACCTGTGATGCAATCATCAAGCAAGGTCTTGAAAACCTTGCAAAGCTTACATTTTAAATATCTATGATATAAAAATTGATACTTCACCAAAAATACTTTAGTTGCCAACAGCCAGGCCATGTTCCAAATAGTCCGAATTGCATTCTTTAGAGAGCGCGCCATTTTGATTACGTCACCACTTAAATAACAAAATTCCAAATTTGAAAAATTCACATTCAAATCAACCGAAGTTACTAAAAAAAGTTTTTTATATTTTTTCAATATCTCATTCTCCAGTTACGGAATACTTATGGGAACTTAGAAAAGTGAAAACTAAAACTTTAGTAAGCTTTGAATAACAACAAAGTATGTTTAACAAGAATACACGGCAAAAGTTACAAGAAAAAAACATCATAATAATTGCTGAATCATTACATTCTCTATGACTTAACACAAAATTAGATGTAACATAAGTTATGAATACGTCATTCTGATTAAAAAAATTAGGTACTGATTTTCGTACCTTTTTTGCTGCGAAGGGACCTAAACAGCCCTCGACCCTTAAGACCTTTTGCGCTTACATTCAACTCAAGCACACTTCCCGGGCCAAACACAAATAAAAAAGGAACTCAACAAATAAAATTACCAATTCAAATTCACTTTCCGTAACTAAAGAATGAGATCAATCAATTCCAAATTTGAAAATTCGCGCGTAAAATTTGGATAGCACTTTTTTAAAATTAGAATAGGTAAAATAAAGACAGTGTTGCACGACAGAGAGAATCAAAACCACTGGATGTAATTGTGAGACGTATAGTTTGCTCTGCGAAGAGAATTTTGGAAAGTAGAAGCAGCAAGCGAAACGTTACTGAGCATTGAAATTAATGTATCGCTGCTTGCGCTGCGTGCACAGTGGCGAATCACCGTGAAATGGTTGTATTTTTCTGTAATGTGATTTGTTTTTTCTGCGTTCACATGAAACAATTAGATATTGTATCGGGTGACTATCATTCCGTGCAAATTGTACTGTGATCAGTGATTTTTAATGAGATAATCGCTGAAATGATAGTTAAGTTTGATGAAAATGTGCAAAATGGATGATATTACTGCCTATAGATGTTAAAAGCCAGGAGTGAATTAATAAAGGTTCAGTGGAAAAGAAACGGTCAGACTGAATAGGATTTTTGTCAACAAAAAATCTTAGAATAACACATGGCGTTTCGAATACCATTCAATGAACACTTTAAATTGTCTTTTTCAATAACCTGTAGTCGTAGAGGCCAAAAAGAATAACCATTATTGCTCTCTCTTTCGTGATAAACTGATAATTCATGTTGGCTCAGTTTTAATCGGTCTTATTACAAAAAAGATGGTTTAAACCATGTCTTGTCACCATCTTTGTTTTTGTTGGTGCTGTTACTAATTATTATTGATTGTTACTTTGACACTATATTGTATTCAATCTGTACAATTGTGGTGAAGATACTAGATACCTTCTAAAATGACAACTATGATTTCATTCAATTTGTGTATTCTTAGACATATTTGCATGCTATGCAAGTGGTAAATGTATTGAACTAACACATCTTATTAACAAAAATTGTACCCACATTTATGCAAAGAAATTGATTTTTGTAATAAGGGGATTATGTATATATGCACTAAAGATGTGATAAAAAAAACTGAGGGCGTTCCAACGACATGAAGAAGAAGAAATCAAAAAATTGTAAACCTTGCTATGTGCACCAACCCTAATGTACTAAGCAGACGTCAAATTACTGGTATAGGTGAATTTATTTGACAAAGATTAGCAATGCGTGGCGACTAAGCTTCCGTATGTTGTTTGAATTAAGAATGTTGCTCTTTATGAGCTATGTTATGCGTCTAGCAGTTTTAAGCTGACAGCTTGACAAAGCATCGTACGAACAAAATGAAAATAAGCAGGGAAAAATATGTTTTACATTACACTAATATTTTAGTAAATTATTAACATTAACAGCATATTTTTTCACGATTTCTGTGTTAATTTTTTTAACAAATTACCAGCTCAAAGTTAAGTGTCTTGCGATCGTATTGAAGTTTATTAGTAGAGTCGATGTTCATTACCATTTTAGTTACGCGATAAACTCCCGGGTCCGTACTTAAAACAACAACGATAATCCACCAATGAATACAGGATATTTCTTTCGTGCGCAAAATAAAAAAAAACTTTCAACATCATCAGTAGGTATATAACTTATGATTTTTCATTGGAAAATTTGGGATTTTATTATAATATAATTAGCCTGTACACACACAACAGAGATGCGTTATATAGGTCGATATTATATCGCAATGCGTTATGTGCGACGAATGTCCTACTTCTATCGCGTCGTTATTATCGCAGGAGTGCGTTAGATCGCATGCGTTCTAGTACAAATTGTACTAAAAACAGATATCGCAATAACGTATTGCTATAATATCTAGCGATATAACACGCCTGTGTGGGAGAACCTTAAGACAGAGAAATCAACTGGTAGATACCAAAACTCTTTGCATATAAGCGATTATTCCATGGCCATAATAACCCGTAATGTGCCTTATTAGAATATTTTAAATGTCTAGACAACGATACTCTACATATAAAATATAATTTATAAGTTCCTATAGCTATAAATGTTCACATAATTATATAACCCGTTCTTGAACATACATTCTTATTCTTGGAGGCGATTTTTTAAGAGGATATCTTGTGAATTAATTTAGAACTTTTAGATTATTATAGGATTTGCATAATGATATGAACTGAGAGATAAGCTGAGAGATTGCTTTTAGGTTACATAATTATTATTTGAGCCGCTTGGCGACGCTCGGGTCATGGAGTCCGAATACACATCTCCTTTTTAGAGACATTGTAAAACGGTTGGTCGACGCTACGCGTGACCCGAGGGCTGGCCTATTGTTTGGTCATAGAATAAGCATTGCCATTCAACATGGCAATGCTGCCAGTCTTCTGGGCACGCTACCAATTGACAGCGATGAGGAGTACTTTGATGCCTAAGTGCTAATTTTGTATAGTTTTATATTTGTATTTTTATTTTAGATAATTAGGCTATGCTACTCTACGTGCCGCGGGCTCGATCCCCTCACGGATCAAATATTTGTATGACCTACAGATAGTTGTTCCGGGTCTGGGTGTATGTGCATGTGACATGTTTGTAAACTGTACCCACGATACAGGCGAAAACCTAGTGTGGGGAAAAGATATTTATAAAATAAATTCAAATAAACTTTCTTTCCATATTACACCCCTTTAAGGGTGGAACTTTTGAAAATCGTTCCTTAATGGGTGAGCCACGTTATAAAAGGTAGCTACTGTCAAAATTTCCAGTTTCTAGCACCAGTGGTTTTTAGGCTGTGCGTTGACTGACTGATCTAAGTCATAATCTGAGTGCGCATAATTTGTAGAGTGATTCAGTCTCTGTTCCTAAATTCAACCGCATTATTGGAATACACTTTAAAACAGAACTAAAATTCGATTAAGTATGGCCACGCATAATTTACTAGCGCAAGCCATACAAAATCTAATTTTTATTTTGTTTTGGAGTTAATTTTAGTACTGCGGTTGCATTTGGGAACGGACACTTAATCACCCTGCAAATTTTGCGCACTACATAAAAAAATATCCCGTATGTATACCTAGATTTAATATCAAGTGACCAGAGTGACTAAACCTGCTTGGAAACAAAAAACTCAGCATCAGCTAGTTTTATGGACGAGCGAATTAATATTACGATGCTTAAAATAGGCTCCGATCTTGTTATTATATAATTTTTTTTTTTTTTTTTTTTTTTTTTCAATTATTATGCAGGTTTCCGTACATGATGGACTGTCGATGTTTATTTAACTTTCTGAGTGATGTTAAACTGTAAAAGGCGGCTAAGAAGAAATTCAATGGACGAATGCGCGGCTTTCTTTCTTTCTTTTTATTTAATATGTTGCCCCCTCACTAGGATTTCTCCTGTAACGAGGGTAGAGTTTCTTTTTTAATCCATTTTTTTATTGAGGCAGTTCACCGTGGTGACTATGCCAGCCTCGTAAGGTCACTCATAAACAATAAATGACAAAACTTATCACTATACTTAAATTAATCATGACTACGAACAAATACAATCTCACATGCACACACACCCAGACTCCGAAACAATTATCTGTAGATCATACAAATATTAGTTCTGTGCGGCGATCGAACCCGCGGCACGTATCGTAGAAGGCTAATCGCTTAGCCACTGCGCCAACCGTGTTATAGCTATGGCTAGTTCTTAACATGATATGTGACAACCATATTATATAGCTTTGTTTTATTATATTACTTATTTAATATCATCATCATCTGCTTAGCATGTCCCCTATTACGTTGTGGTCGTGTCAAAATTTGACACAAAGCGACCACCATCTGACCTTCGCCACCCAATTACTGGGAGACACGCCTGATACTCGTCGTCGTCGTCTTCGTTTGTTTTTTGGTGCATCTACCTTCATTGTCTCTGCATCACCCTAAAGTTGTCTGGTAGAGAATGCCTACGGCATTAAGACCGCCTTTGTACATTGTACATCATCATCATTCGCCTGCCCTTATCCCATTTTATTTGGGGTCGGTGCAATATGTCTTTTTCTTCCATTCATCTCTACCAGACATGAAGCTTTTTAAATAAATAAAATAAATACTAAAGGTAAGACTGGTTCACACTTTTCGGGCTGCTGACTCACATAACAACTGTCATAGGTATTCGTATAACAACTGGGACCAACTACTGAGGCACGGAGGGGTCTCGATGTTTGAAGAAACGGTCGCCCATCCAAGAAATTACCGCGGCAAGCGTAGCTTAACCTCGCTGATAGACCTGCACGCTAGCTACGAGCCTCTCTACTTCCTAACATATGCGACAATGTGTTCTCCACAACTTCGTGTTATTATATTATTATTACAATATCTAGGGTACAGTAAACATAACATAACTTGGCGACCCACGTGCCACCCACACTGCGGTTCAGTTGACATGACTCAACGTCATAAACTGAGGAATTTCTACTCAAAAAGCTCATATTTGCCAAGTTTTGTTGGTACTATTTTATACAGGGTGTAAGTATGACATCGTAACGAAAACTGATACCATGGATTCAGTACATGATACTGGACCTCTAACCAAAAGAAATTTGCGTCGGTCTCTTAATTTTACGATTTTGTTCGCAGTTTTTATACCTAACTAAAAAATCTGCTAACAAAATTGTAAAAAATTTGATGAGACCGACGCAAAATTCTAACGCTGAGTGCTCCAGTATCATGTACTGAATCCATGGTATGAGTTTTCGTTACGATGTCACTTACACCCTGTATACCAAAACAGTGTTTTGTTCCTGAACGTAATTACTTCATGGTTTGAATACAATTCAAGACCCATCACACATTTTTTAATCTCAGAAACGAATCTGTCCTATTTTTTTTATACGTTGCTCCTCACTATGATTTCTCCTGTATCGAGGGTACAGTTTACAAACATACATCTCACATGCACACACACCCAGACCCGAAACAACTAATAGATCATACAAATATTTGTTCCGTGCGGGGATCGAACCCGCGACACGTAGAGCAAAAATCTAATCGGCAAAGCTATTTATCAACTTAATAAAAAAAAAGTTGCATTTTCCAACGTGCTGTCGTATCTACTCGGTACAACAACTTTTTTGCAACAAACACGAGGAGATTGAAAATATAGTTTTTACTTCAATTCATCGCGTGTATTATTTATATACGAAATCCATATTGATATAATTCACTCATCTAGTCCAGCTCTTGATAACAATTAATTGTATAAATTACATTTTAAATCTAAGTTGCTTCAAATTGAATTGTAAGAACAGAGTTCGTTGAACTCATGTCCACTTTTTCTTTAGTAATAAGCAATTAGCGATACAGAAAAATGCATTTCGCAATAATAAGAATACTTATTAGAGACTTATTATTATGAAATTCATTTATAATTATGCCATTTGGTGTCTTGTACAACTTATACCTAATCGTAAAAAGTAGGTACATAGTACAAATGAGGATATTAAATTGGGTGTCAGGTAAACAATTCGTAAAACATTCATGTAACTCGAGCAAATATTCGCAAAAATACTTTAGTAATTATAAACAAACTTCGAACAAAACCAAAGGTTTGACGTAATTTTAAAATTCGAAAAACAAACTATCGCGACAAAACACTGGCCATAAATTCAAGTTTATCGATCAGAAGCCGAATATGAGTCAGAGTATAAGACCAAACCCAGTTTCCATATTTGAAACGCAGACGTAAAACATTAAGCCGGCTAATTAGCTTGAAATTGGAGTTCCTATTTTAAACTAAGTTGTTAAGGGTGACGGGTCAAGC